>JAQQWM010000004.1:0-2400000 GCA_038363915.1 Apiospora saccharicola
CTAACCCTAACCCTAACCCTAACCCTAACCCTAACCCTAACCCTAACCCTAACCCTAACCCTAACCCTAACCCTAACCCTAACCTTAACCCTAAGTTAATACTCTCCTATCTTAATTCTAACGGTTAATACTCTTTTATTTTAATTTTAATAATTAATACTCTCTTATTTTAATTCTAATAATTAATACTCTCCTATTTTAATTCTAATAATTAATACTCTCCTATTTTAATTCTAATAATTAATACTCTCCTATTTTAATTTTAATAATTAACGTTCTTTTATTTTAATTTTAATAATTAATATAAATCTATATAATCCTTTTTTTATATTTTAATTATTTTTAATTTCTTTATCCCTTTTCTTTTTTTTTTCCTTTTATTTTCTATTCCTTTTTTTTATTATATTTAAAATAATATAATAATATTAATTTTAATTTTATTTATTAATAATAATTTAAAATTTCTTTTTTTTATAATCTTTAATAATTAATAAAAATAAATTTAATTTTAAAAATTTTATTATTTTAATTTATATATTTTTAATTTTAAATTTTTAATAATATTATATTAATATATTTTTTATATATTATTTTTATTTTTATATATTATTTTTTTATTATTATTTTTTAAAATAATATATTTTAATTTTATATAATTTTTATTATTTTTAAAAATTAATTAAATAATTTTATATTATTTTTTATATTATAAATTTTTTAATATATTTATATTAATTATATAATTTTATAATTATTTATTTTTTATATTATAAATATTTTATTTTTTATATTTTTTAAAAAAATTTAATTATATTTTTTAAAAAAAAAAAATTTTATAAATTTCTTTTTATAATATTTTTTTATTTTTATAATATTTTTTCCGTTTTTATAATATTTCTTCCGTCTTTATAATATTTCTTCCGTTTTTATAATACTTTTTCCATCTTTATAATATTTTTTCTATCTTCATAATATTTCTTCCGTCTTCTTAATATTTCTCTCATTTTCTTAATATTTCTTCCGTTTTTATAATATTTCTTCCATTTTCGTAATATTTCTTCCATCTTCATAATATTTTTACGTCTTTATAATATTTTTACGTCTTTATAATATTTTTATATCTTTATAATATTTTTATATCTTTATAATATTTTTATATCTTTATAATATTCTTTTTATTTTTATAATATATATTTTATTTTTATAATATTATTTTTATCTTTATATATCCTATTTTTAATTTATTTTATTTATTTCTTAAACTCCTTTACCCTTAATAGTGTCATACGGCATATTAGCTACATATCCGTTTCGCTCTTCCGTATACGTTTCCCCTACGACTTCATCGCCGCCGATATATTACTAGATATTATCCTATACCGTTCCACTTCTTTTATAAGAAACGTACAAAAGGGGCGGTCTCTTAATATCAAACCTTTCTTTAAAAAAAGTAATAATAATAAATTTAATAATACCCTTTTTAAATTATATCTAGCCTCCATACGAATTATCCGGCCCTTATCCCCTTTTTACTCTTCTTACGCTGTATACTAGCTATCGGGGAAATAATATTATAAATAGCCGCCGTAATCCTTAAACGATATTTTCCATATTATATTATCCAATTTCTATCGCTTTTTATATAATACCGACGCTTCTAGTTTAACCTAGATCGGGTAACCCGTACCCTCGTATTAAATTACCTCCTATTATTAGTCCAAATAATAAATATAGAATCCGCGGAGCTGTCGTATAGTATATCGGAACCGCTCTATTTACTCCTGGTCATTTCGTTTTTCCTAATGGACGACGGCTTATTACTATTTAACCCCGTGTCACCGGGCCTAGGAAACGGCAAGTAGTTCCGCGTCGTCCGAATCTAATCGTTTCCGTTTTAACTTCGCCTCTTTTTCTATACGGTAGAAATTATATATTTCCTCGTCCGGGCCGTATCTCCTCTATAATAAATCGCCGTCTATTATACGGTTTAAAGAAATACGGCGGTAACCGCCAGTACCGTTTATATAATCCTAGATATCCTCGCGTCCGATAATATTAATAGGCCTATTTATATAAATATTAAGGCGCGCCCCGACGATATAGAACTTAACTCGTTATCCGTCACGCCCGGCTCGCTTATTCTCTTAAATAAAATCTCGGAATAACCGGGGGATCCTAATATAAAATATATATTATATATCCGCGATATCCAGTCCGATCCCAAGCGCGTTTATAGAAATAATATATCCGCTTTATTTTACCCACTTCCATATAATAACGAATTTCTCCTCTTTTATCCTAATTCAGGCATAATAAACGGGGTATCGGAAGAGCTTCCCCATCGCCTCAAATCGTAACCGCGAAAAATAATAAATTAGGATCCGTAATATTAAAGAGGAGGTGGATATTATTTAAATTTACTATACGGCCTCAGGAACCTCGTTATCCGTTTAATCGACCTAGGTAACGGAATATCGGAAATTCGCCCGGACTATATTACTCCGGAATATCGTCGTCCGCCGGAGGTCGATATCGATAAACTAAATAAACACCGGGATATCCGGTACAGCGAGTATAACGATAAGAAATAGAAAGGGGACCCCGAATTTAATAATCGTACGATTAATCTTTTAAAGGTCCGGCCGGAATTAATACAATCCGTCTAATATTATATAAATTTCGTTTAAAACGACACGGTCTAATAAACGGAATAAGACTAGCCGCCGTACGTACTCGTAGAATGTTTTTATACCCGTCGATTTAAGAGTTACTAATATAACTTAAGCGTGCTATATTCCTTCATATAAATAAATTTAAGACGTAATTCCTAACTTCGTATATCGCCCCTAAAGGTCTTTTTAGAGAGCTACTAGAGGAACTACTACGATTATCGTATTATCCGCCGAATAGAATGCCGGAAATAAAAAGGTTATACTCTTCCCGTTCCCCGTATTAGCAATATATAAAATCGGGTTTTAAACTCGTACAACAACCTGGATTACCGCTTCCTAGTCCCCCCGGAACCCGCCTTCGGGTTATTAAAGCATATACCGGAATATAACCGGTATATTAATCCAACAAAAGGCTTATATACATTAAAGGGAGGCGTCGTCTTAAAGCTTCTCATACGGCCCATCGAAATATTCCCCGGATTCGGTGGCCGAGGGGAACGTAAGTTAACAATACTAATCGACGTTAATCGTACGCTCCTATTCTTAATAAGATATAGTAATTCGGAACGGGGTATCTTTTATATAAGTATAAATTATACCGTCTATTTGGACAGAATGGGCAGCTTAATAGGTATAAACGGTATTAAAACTATCCTCTTTCGAGTCGGAATCATGAGAAGAGCTGTCGTATAATACGGTAGATTCTTTAAAAGCCCTTTAAAGGAATTACCGAGAGATTATAATAACGATATAACGGTAATCATAGATATTTAATTTTATCCTTAATAGCCGAAGGGAGGCGGCCTCAAGGAGCTAACGTATTCGGTTTAAGTCTTATAACCTTTCTAAAGCGGATTTTATTTACCCCTATACAATATCCTCTTTCTATATAAGCTCTTTATTAAATAAGAAAAAGCTCCGGATAGACCCCCGGCCGGTAATCCCGAGGGCATTCTTTTAAAAAGGGAGGACTAATTAGAGGTATTGTATAAGGTCTATCTCGATCTTATCTAGTAAGTATCGATAAATAATTTTTATATTCTATTTCAACCGGGCCCCTTTATAGTATAAGGTTATAAAATAAACGAGGCTTTTAGAAATAAAAATATTCCGATATCCATTATATAATGTATTCCGGTACTGTATATTTAGAATCTTTGTAACCCGGGCCGGTTACCCTCCGGTAATATATATTAGTAAAAGGAGGGTCGTACGGAAACGGTCTATTAAATCGGCATACTCCTTTAATACCCGGGGTTAAATAGTCTCTCTATTAAACCACGCTGTATATAAGCTCTTCTACTATATAATACGTTAAATAAGCTAATTAAGTCCTATATAATTAATAAAATATGTATTCCTTAGGTCGATTAAAAAGTTATATTCCGGCCGGAAATTAATAAAGTTATCCTATAACCCTATAAGCAGTACGGAAAGGAGGTCGGATCTATCCTCTATAAAAAGAAAAGATAATATCGTACGGCGGAGCTCGCTCGTTAAATTTTAAACGAACTAAATAAATTAAGGTATAATAAATAAGACTTTACCGTATATTACTTTTTACCTTTCCTATTAAATATTAGTATTAAAGGTTATTTTAAATATTATAATTATGCCGTAAGCCCGCGCCTCGAATATAAAATCGATCGGTGACGGTTACGACTCGACGGAAACGATTATAAAATACCGGAATACTTTCGTACGGACTAAAGAATATAACGATAAGGATTTAAGGTCTTTTGAATTAAATTTATCGTACGATTAAAGTAAAAGGAATAACCGGCCGATCTTAATTACGGTTAAATATATATAGGTATATTTATAAAAGGGGAGCTAGGTTATAATCTCGCCGGTAAATCGGAGGCCGAGTATATTTAACGTATTAAATAGAAGATTATCGTATAATAATTTAAATAATTTATAATCGAATATAAAAAGGAATAAGATAAGGTATCGTATATTAAGGTCGGGGTAAGCCTTATTTAATAACGGTAATAGCGCCGTTTACAATTTAAAAAAACCTTAATGTCGTTAATAGCGTTTTTTTAAACTATATTAAGTTTATACGGAAATATTATTTTAAGCTCCTATATTTTTATATAAAAGAAGTAATTAATAACCTATTTCTATATATTCAAATAAGTTATTTAGGTAATATCCTTTATCTAGCCCGAAAAGGGGGTATTCGGCTTTTAATCTCGATTTCGTTAATAGAGAAGAAATAATATAGGTTAAGGGACGGAATTAGGAGAAATAAAAGTTTAAACGCGTCGTATAAAGCGGTCGATACTTTTAAATACCTTTTATAATATTAAGTTATCGGAAGGGTCGGTAATAAGGGGTTAACTTTTTATCGGTTTTAAATTAATTACTATATAAAGGCATATATAATCGTACCTTTAAAAATATATAGCTTAATTTATATAAATTAATTATAAATTCGATTCGTATTTATGCCTTATATTAATAATAAATGCCGTTATATAAGTAAACTCCGTAACTTAAATTTAAAAAACCTCAAGTATCGTGTCCTATATCGGCGGGGGAGTAATCGTGGCTACCTCGAAATAAAAGCTTCTAACCCGGCCGGGGAAAAACCGTTAGTAATAAATACCGGTATATTAAAGCCGGTATTACGTATAATCCCGATCGGCGGCTTATAGGCGAACATTTCTATCCTTCTCCTATTTATTTACTTATCTATACTCTATACGGTAATATTTTTAAATAAACTTAAAATAGGTAAATATATAAGGATACATAATGTAAATATAGCTGTCGATTTAAGGCGGGGCGAGAATAGAAAAGGGGTTAATATTAAAGGGCGGACGGGAGAGAATAATTAAGTCGCTTTAATAGGTAAATACCGTTAAAATTTAATGTACGGCGTGTTCGATATCTTTTTTAATAAAAAGACCTAAGGACCGATATTTTATATATAAATAAACTAGAATTTCATTTATTATATAACCGTATTAATATGCCGTATATATAAAGAGGTAATATTTTTTTAAAAATATAAAAGGATTTATAATAAAAAGGATAAAAATAGAAGAAAGAATAAAAAGAATAAAATATATATTATATAGTAATATTTATAATATTAAATTAAGTCTTAT
Source organism: Apiospora saccharicola (assembly GCA_038363915.1). NCBI lineage: Eukaryota > Fungi > Ascomycota > Sordariomycetes > Amphisphaeriales > Apiosporaceae > Apiospora > Apiospora saccharicola. Next base: position 5,792 of record JAQQWM010000004.1, read on the forward strand.
TATAAATATGATTTATAAAGTCGTACGATAACTTTATAAAACCATATTAAGGTTTTATATAAATATAGACTTTAAGTCCACTTTTATAGAATCGGTTATTATAAAATCCTAATATAACTTTATATAAATTCTTATATTTCTTAAAATATTAATTAGGTTTTATAATATCGTATAATAGCTTAAATACTGTCGCTAATTTAAGATAATACCGGTAAATTATAAAACTAATACCGGTAAATCGTAAGATTAATACTAGTAAATTATAAGATTAATACCGGATCCGATTTAACGGCGCCGCCGGTATTACGATTTAAAGGCCGGTATTCCGTTAATAAAAAGTACCCTTTACCGTACGGCAGATTTTATAATACGACAGGCACGTTATATTGTTAAAATCTCGTCCGATATATACGCCTTTTCTTTCTATTCGTTAAGCACGTTAAATTTAATCTTTATCCTAATCGGATCGGTAGGTACCAGTAAACCCCTCTTAATTTATTACTTTCGTACGTTAATTTTATTACTTTTTTCGATTAGATAGTAAGTTCGTTATATTTCTATTTAATATATACGCCCTTTCCTTCTATTCGCTAGGCACGTTAAATCTAATCTTTATTCTAACCGGATCGGCAGGTATTAATAAACCCCTCTTAATTTATTACTTTTATATATTAATTCTGTTGCTCTTTTCGACTAAATGGCAGGTTCGTTATATTTCTATCTAATATACGCGCCCTTTCCTTTCATTCGGTAGGCATATTAAATCTAATATTTTCTTTTAACCGTATCGACAAGTATTAGCAAACCCCTCTTAATTTATCACTTTTATACGTTAATTCTATTACTCTTTTCGACTAAATGGCAGGTTCGTTACATTTCTATCCAATATATACGCCTTTTCCTTCTATTCGGTAAGCACGTTAAATCTAATATTTTCTTTTAACCGTATCGGCAGGTACTAGTAAACCCCTCTTAATTTATTACTTTTGTATATTAATTCTATTACTCTTTTTAATTAAATAGCAGGTTTATTATATTTCTATCTAATATACGCGCCCTTTCCTTCTATTCGGCAGGTACGTTAAATTTAATATTTTCTTTTAATTATATCGGTAAGTACTAATAAACCCCTTTTAATTTGTTATTTTTATATATCGATTTTATTACTCTTTCCGACCAAATAGTAAGTTCGTTATATTTTTATCTATTCGGTAGGTACGTTAAATCTAATATTTATTCTAACCGGATCGGTAGGTACTAGCAATTCCTTCTTTTTTATTCGTTATAATAAATTAACTAAGCATTTCCTTCCGTATATTAATTATTAATTACTAACCGACCTACTTCTATATATCTATTTATTTCCGTATATTAATTATTAATTTATTTACCTTTATATATTAATTTCTCTTCTATAATTATAATATTATTAATCGTACACCAGTTTTAATTTTATAACTTCTCCTCTATAATAACTATATTACTAATCGTACGTTAGTTTCGATTCTATAACTTCTGCTATTCTTATTAAGATTATTAAGGTATATATAATATATTATTTTCCTTTATCTATTCTATATCCTAAGCCTTCGTTAGATCCCTCGAAGATCTTTCGTTAAATCTCGTAAGTCTCTCGTTAGATCTCGTAGATCTCTCGTTAGATTTTATAGATCTTTTATTATTACTTATATAGCAATTAATTGTTTTAAAGTTCTATTACTTATTTTTTATTACCTTATTATCCGATCTAATTATATACTTTAAAAACCTGCCTTTATTATTTTACCTCTATCCTTTGTACGATATTTATTTAGTTTATTAATTTATTATTTGCTTTCTATTACTAACTCCCCTATTTAATTATTTAACCTAGAGATCCGTTATTAATTTCTCTATCCAATTACTTGGCTTAGAGATTCATTATTTGTACCTGTTTTTTATTATATCGTTATTAATTATTATATATTATAAGTAACGCCGCTATTCCTCCTATACGGTAGCTTTAAAGGTTTAATATTAATCTATCGCTAATAGATATCTTTTAATTAAAATTAGACCGCCGTTTAAAATAACAATACCGACCCGAATACTATTCCTATAGGCGCCGGTTAATTAATCGTACATACCTTTTAATTATTCCTAATATTACTTTACCTTATATACAACTAATATTTTAAATATTTAATTTACTCCTACTCCTGCCGCAAATACCTGGGCTTATAACGATATTTCAATTACCGCTGGCTTTAATTAAAGCCGATTAATAATCTTACCCGTCAGCGGCTAATAATTAGCTTAATTCTATTATAACAACCTTTAATACACCGTTCTAACCTTGCCTAGCTTTAATATATTAATTATACGAGGATTTATTACATAAGCCCAGATTATTTCCGCCCGCCCGAGTTATATTAACGGCCTTTTAATTATTAGCCGTAGCCGATTCGAAAACCCGCCTTACGCAAAATACGCGCGATAAATAACCTTTAACGGCAGCTATTCAACCTTATTCCTATACTACATACGATTATTAAAATATTTCGGTAGCTATTATATTAATTATAAATAGGTCGATTATACTTTAAAATATATAAAAACCGATATTAACGTTAACGCAAAGAATAATAGTAATAATGCCGGTCATATTTATCGGGCTTATACTCTAGCTTTAGCTCCGGCTTAAATTAATAGTATTAAGAACTCGATTAACTTGGACTAATAGATTAGCGTCATACGATAAGCTTATATATTAAATTAATTACGATAGTTTTAAAAGTGGCCGAGAAGCTTAACGCGAATAAATAATACCTATTTTAATCCCCTTTAATATTATTTTTCTATAATATTATCGTCGTACAATAAGTAATTAATTAACTTAATAGCATTTTCAGTATTATTACGCTATAACCTACTTTTACGCTTTAACCTTATTTCGATTATACTTAAAATCTTTTATTATTAAATCTACCGGGAACTATAACCCTGGCGTTATACGATAGGGAATTGTTTTATAAAACCTTATTATAACTTTATAATTTTTATAAAATCTAATAACGATTCTAACATAAAATCGAATAACGATTCTAATATAGAATCTTAATACGATTCTATTATAGAATTATACCTTTATTTTTACGGTTACCCTACGCCGTACGGATTCGTACGATTTTATATAATATATATAATAAGTTAATTAAGATCTATCCTTTATAAACCTGTATTTCTAACATCGTACGGTAAATCTTATAGAACCTTACTAAACCTCTATATATTTTATAAAATCCGATAACGATTCCTATATGGAATTATACCCTTAAAATTTATATTTCTAGCGTTATACGGCAAATTTTATAAAACTTTATTAAACCTCCATATATTTTATAAAATCCGATAACAATTCCTATATAAAATCGTACCCTTAAAATTTATATTTCTAATATTATACGGTAAATCTTATAAAACCTTATTAAACCTCCATATATTTTATAGAATCCGATAACAATTCCTATATAGAATCGTACCCTTAAAATCTATATTTCTAACGTTATACAATAAATCTTATAGAACCTTATTAAACCTCTATATATTTTATAAAATCCGATAACAATTCCTATATAGAATCATACCCCTATAAATCTGGCTGCCCCACGCCGTACGGATATATTTTATGGAATTTTTATACAATTCCATATATACTATATGGTAGGACCCGTCCTATTATAGGGACCAGATGGCCCGAGGCCCGGTCATTTACTTCTATCAGAAGACTGAACCTTTCGGATTCCTCAGTCAGTGGTACCCCAGCGGCTTCAAGGACAACCAATTCCCCGGCATCCACTTTCCGACAGTTGAGCACTACATGCACTACCGCAAGGCTATCCTCTTTGTTGACAAGGATACCGCCGACAAGATATTGGCAATCAAGCCTAGCCGTGCCGGTTTCGTCTGGTATACCGGCAGACTGGTCAAGAACTTTGACGGCCGCGTGTGGGACGAGCACAAGAGGAAGATCGTTATCCGAGGCAACTGTTTGAAGTTCACCAGTCCAGATGCTGCTGGCATCCGAAGGCAGCTGCTGGACCTCAAGGACCACTGGCTCGTGCAGTGCGCCCCGAACGATGCCATCTGGGGTATCGGCTACAGCCTGGAAGAGGCCAAAACGGTCAACGCAAAGGAGAAGTGGGGCCAAAATCTACTGGGTAAAATACTCATGGCCGTTCGCGACCGTCTCATCGAGAAGGCAGGCATTGGCGAGCAGTCCGGACAGCCTGGACCGGCTCGTCCTTCCCAGCCTGCCAACGACAATCAAGCTGCTGACCTCGAGGGTCCTCACGACGACGAGAAAGCCACAGAACATAGCGGGCTGGATGAGGTGGATGATCACCACGAATATACGGGCACACGTGACTATGACGACATTGGCGATGAAGAAAAGCAATCCAGATCCGGTATTCACCTCCCAGAAGCAGGCGATGTCGCTATGTCGGACAGCGCTGGTCCTTCTACACTATCATCTGTAAATCCTTTCACCAAGCATGACCGCGGATTGGCCCCAGTAACCAGACAGCCTCAGGATGACAATTCCTATATCGAAGGCAGTTCTCTTGGTTTTTCCTCAAAGGCTGATATCGGAGAAGATGTGATAGGCTATGCCAATGATATAGACATGGACCGGTTCGAGCAGGTGTCCGAGACGAGGGAAGTGCCCGACGGGGAGGAAGACTTGGTGGACAAGGAAGACGATCTTGGAGAAGCCATACCGCCTCCTAAGTTTGCCGAGCAAGAGGATGACGAGATGGATTTCTCCCCGAAGCCCAAAGCTGACAAGGAATATTTCTATCAGCTACCTGCAATCAGCTCCATCGCAGAGGAATTGAGTGCTGGTAACGCCGCTTGGCAAGATGAGCAAGTCAATGTTGACAATGAGGAGCTTGCAACTGCCACAGATGAGGACACTATTCCTATGGAGCTAGCATACCCCACAGTCACGACAGACCAGCGCGAGGTTGAGCAGGATGACGTAGACCATCAGAGTGACTTGAAGCACGAAAATGTCAGCAAGTCATGGACATCGACAATCCACCGAATGTGGCAGAGATCGAGGGTTATGGGGGGTCACAGGCCTTCGCGGAACCTATCGGATAACGAAGAAGTTGCGGCGACCCAGCCTGCGGACACTGATATCGAAGCCCAGAGACCTCATGTTGCGGTCTAGTCTGTCTCGGGGCTTGTCACCATTGCCGATACGACTCCCACGATCGCTGACTTGGTACCAGGAGTCGATGCACCAACAAGGCCTGACACCAAACGCTTCTGCGCCCACCAGCAAAGGCGCTTCGAGCCACAAGCAAGGTCAAACCACCTACTAGTCACGCGACGAGCAATCGGACTAGACGAAGAAGAATGATGGCGAGGAGGACTTGGAGTGGGGTGGCCCGTGCCAGAGACGGAAGAAATCTACTGGCGGCAAAGGGAAGAACAAGGCTACGGGCGTCAAGACGAAGAAGAAGAAGCCGGCCCGCAAGTAAGGGGGTAATCACCAACAATGTGTTTTTGCGTTGCCTTTTCTGATTGACAGAGACTACGAGAGTCTTGAGAATAACGAATATAGACGCACGCAGCACCGTGACGCCTACCGATTAGTGGCAGGGCACTACATAATAGATGAATCCCAATTTCGATATCTTGACTAATTCTTTTATATTCCGTTCCTCGACCATGGTCTCGTAAACAGGTTTCCTGATCATTCTCAAGGGACGCCATTTCCGCCTTGGGCTCCTGTCCGAAAACACCATGTCACTCACTTGATCTAGTCGCCAATGGATTCGGACTTGCCGTTGCGGTATCAATCCACTGCGTCAGCGCGACTTGTAGCTTCGACGGCCCGCTGTATTCGGCGATCTGGCGGTCCCTGGACCATGGTCACGATGTCGCCAATCAGGCAGATAGGAGGCGAGATCATGGATGATGTACACGCCCCACAGCATTGAATAAATGGTTACCATGGTAATGTAACATGAAGAAATGTACTTGTCTGCTTGCAAAGATCCCATCTAGTTCCAGCAGGCGCACTCTCGCAAGACCGAGATCTGGAGAAAAAGCCAATGCATCATGTCAAGACTATTGTACCCCATGAATCTGCTGATGTAGAAAATGCTTGTCACTATCCGTATACGGAGTTCATCAGGGCAGAGCTGCCGGAGAGCAAGCAATGAGCATTCTAAAATCTCGATGCTGTCCAAAGACGGTTAATGAACAGCGACTTGTTCTGGCAGTTCGTTATGGACAGCACGAGGGAAATAGAAAATGTTGACAGGGAAAATGCTCAGGGGCTGATGATCATGTGAGCTGCGGCTGGGACAGGTAATCTTCATCCCCACCCAAATTGAAGTTGTGTCTGATTGGCCAGGCGCTCTTGAGTCATGCAGATCCGTAAAGACGAGCGCACGTCCCGTAAACCGGTTACGACCCGTGCCAACCCTGCCACTCGCTGTAAGCCGAGTCTTGGCGCCATTTGATTGGCCAAGCGCAGGCCCCTAAAGCAAGCCGGACTTCAGGTCGCCTGTTCATAATTACAAGTGGCGCTGGCAATATGGCAATAAAGTGGTGAGGCGGGTTTCTATAAGTACTTGCAAGTCCTAGAATGTCTTCTCGGTACCATATAAGGGTAGGTCACGAAACACGATTTGGTTCGCTTTGCCTCCGCTACTGTATGATGCGTTTCTATACCTGGACACAACCTTCCCAGTAGTCATCTTCTTCTTCACTTTCTGCCCTCGAAACTTGAGGTCTCCGTATGTTTCCCATGACACCGTCGTGACATCCAGAAGATGGAACACCCAAAAGATGAACAGCGCCTCTCCATCACTGCCGACCACAAGTCGGAGAAAGAAACAGTATCTCCGAAACCCTACCCCGAGCAACACCACGACCCGACCGACCGACAACCGTGCCTCGCCGACTACCTCCGCATCTTCGGCTACGCGACGCGATGGGACGTCTGCGTCTACACCGCCGGTGCCCTCTCCTCCCTAGCGGCCGGGGTCACCATGCCCCTGATGAACATCCTCTTCGGCCAGCTCGCCAGCCAGTTCACCCAACACGCTTCTCCATCCTCGTCCATGTCCGCCCAGGACTTTGAGAGTCTCCTGTCTCGACAGTCCCTGTACATCCTGGCCCTCTTCCTCGGCCGCTGGGTCCTCAACTCCATCAACAAGTTCTGCTTCCGCACGACGGGCCTGCGCCTCTCGGCCGCTGTGCGCCTGCACTACCTCGAATCCCTCTTGGCCCAAAACATCCACTCCCTCGACACTTTGCCTGCGGGCGCCCCCGCCGCGGCCATCACGCAATCTGCGAACACACTGCAGATCGGGGTCTCGGAGCGCCTGGGGACGTTCCTCCAATTCGCGGGGACCATCGTGGCCGCCCTGGCCGTCGCGTTCGTCTGGAGCTGGGAGCTGACGCTGGTTACGTCGAGTCTGGTGCTGTACTCGTTTGTGATCATGGCCGTCGCCATGCCGGTCCTTTTGAAGAGCCACACGGCCGTGAGCCGGGCCGACAACCGGGCCACTGCCGTCGCCAGCGAGGCGCTGGGGGCGATCCGGCTGGTCATGGCGGCTGGGGCGCAGGAGCGGGTGGTGCAGAGGTACGAGAGGTGGGTTCAGGTGGCAAGAAGCCAAACAAGGAAGACGGCGCCGATATTTGGGGTCTACTTTGGGCTGATCGTATGTCGTTTCCCCTCCTCTTCTTCTTCGCCTCTATAGTTATGTTAACTTTGCAATGCAGTACCTGGGAATCTTCGGCTCCTACGGCCTCGCCTTCTGGTACGGCACCAAGCGGTTCGTCTCGGAAGGCGCCGGCGGGGTCGGCGTCGTCATCGTCGTGCTCATGTCGGTCATGATGGTGCTGACCTCGATCGAGCGCATCTCGACGCCGCTGACGGCTGTGAGCAAGGCCATGGTGGCCGCGTGCGAGTTCTTCACCGTCATCGACGCGCCCACTTCTAAATGCGACGGGAAGAAAACAGAGCTTGGTAATGAAAGTGGTGGCAGCGCCGCGGACTTACCGGAAGACATCGTCTTCGACAAGGTCACGTTCGCGTACCCCAGCCGACCGAACACGAAAGTGTTGGACGGGTTAAGTCTGCGCATCCGTGCGGGTCTCAACACGGCCATTGTCGGGCCCTCGGGCTCCGGGAAGAGCACCATCGTGGCGTTGCTGGAGCGGTGGTATTCACTTGATGATGAGCCCGTGGTACTACAGAAGGTAGTCCAGCCAGATCCCAATCAGAACGGGTCGAGTGATGAGGACGAGCAAGGCACCTCCATTACTCTTGCAACAAGCTCACCCACCGACGACCCACGCGTTGAGCTGTCTGGTACCATCTTGGTAGCTGGCCACCGCATCGAAAAGCTCGATACGCAGTGGTGGAGAAGCCAGATTGGCCTTGTACAGCAGGAGCCCTTTCTCTTCAACGACAGCATTTTCGGAAACGTCGCGAGGGGTCTAATCGGGACCCAGTGGGCCGACGATTCGGAGGTGCAGAAGCGAGACCTGGTGGAGCAAGCCTGCAAGGAGGCCTACGCCCACGAGTTTATCTGTCGTCTTCCCGAGGTGAGTTCACCCTTGAGCAGAGTGCCCTTGAGGCGTCTATCGTTCAATACACCATCAGTTGACTAATCCTTGTAATTATTCTTTCCAGAGATACGACAGCCGGATCGGCGACGGGGGCATCAAGCTCTCCGGCGGCCAGCGACAGCGCATCGCCATTGCCCGAAGCATAGTCAAGAAGCCCCGGATCGTCATCTTGGACGAGGCCACCAGCGCCATTGATGTCCACGGCGAGCGCATTGTGCAGGCCGCCCTGGACAGGATTAGCCGGAACTGCACCACCATCACCATTGCCCACCGCCTCTCCACCATCAAGAAGGCTGACCGTATCATCGTTCTCCGAGATGGGCGTGCGGTGGAGGAGGGGACCCATGAAGAGCTGATGGAGAGCTCTGCTGGACATTATGCTCGTCTCGTTCACGCCCAGGCCTTGACTAGCCTCGCGAACTCTGGTGACGATGCCAGGAAGAGTCGGGAGCACACTGCATCATCTCCAGCACCTCCGGCATTGGACGAAGCGACTGCGGCCATTGAACGCGAAGACACCATCCCCAATCCAAACTCAGACCCGGAACCTGAGACAGAGAAGACAAGCCCAACTCCCGCCTCGTTCCGAAGCTTCGTGGCACTCATACGCCAACAGCAACTCCACTGGATCTTCTTCGCCGGCATCCTCCTCTCCGCCATGGGCATCGCGGCGGGCACCCCGCTCCAAGCCTGGCTCTTCGCCAGAGTCGTCGGTGTCTTCACGATACAAAACCCCGCCCAGCTCCGGAGCGACGCTGACTTCTGGGCTCTCATGTGGCTCGCCCTGGCCGGTGGGGTGGGACTGAGCTACTGTGCCGCGGCCTGGATCGGCGTCGGGGCCCAGTCCCTTGTCGGAGCTAACTGCAAGACGTCGTATCTGCGGGGGATGCTGTACCAACCACTCGGGACCTTTTTTGACGACGACGCCAACGCCCACGGGACCTTGACGGGCAGGATTGCTAGTGATGCTAAGCAGATGGAGGAGCTGCTGGGGCTGAACTTGGTTATTTTCCTGTCGGGCGTCTTCGCCGTGGTTGGATGCGTTGCCATTTCTCTTGCGTACGGGTGGAAGCTGGCCCTGGTCGGCCTGCTTGTGACTATGCCCGTCATGCTGGCGTCGGGCCTCTGGAAGCTGCGACAGGAAGTCAAGTTTGACCAAATGAACTCGGCCGTGTTCGCTGAAAGCGCCCAGTTTGCGACGGAAGCCGTCGGGGCAATCCGGACCGTGGCCGCGTTCAACCTGGAGGCGTCCATCATCGAGAGGTACCGGGTGCTCCTGGATGACCACGTCCAGGTGGCGGTGCGCAGGGCCCGACTTCATTCTTTGGTGTTTGGGTTCACCGACAGCGCGAGTCTGGGATGTCAGGCCTTGGTGTTTTGGTATGGGGGAGGCTGCTCCTCCGGGGCGAGTACACCCTCGAGGCCTTCTTCGTGTGCTTCATGGCCATCATCCAGGGGGCCGAGAATGCCGGTATCGCGCTCGGCCTGGCGCCCAATGCGGCGCAAGCAATCACGGCCGCGAATCGCATGCTCAACGTTCAAACATCAACTGAGGTTGACACAACGGCGACAGCACAAGTCAAGAGTGGCGAATCCATCATCCCCGACACGGAAGGAGGTGTCCAGATCGAGCTGCGCAACATCCATTTCAGCTACCCCACGCGCCGCGACGTCCCGGTCTTCCGAGTTACGTCGCTCACCATCGAAAAGGGCCAGTACGCCGCCATCGTCGGCCCGTCCGGGTGCGGCAAGACCACCATCATCTCCCTCCTGGAGCGGTTCTACGACCTGGACCCAACAGACTCGGACTCGGGCGAGATTCTCTGCAACGGGACCAACATCAACACCATGGACCGGCACGCCTACCGCCGGAGCCTGTCGCTCGTCGCGCAGGAGCCGACCATGTTCCAAGGCACCATCCGCGACAACATCTTGCTCGGGGCCCCGGACCCGGAGAAAGTCTCTCAGGCTAGGATGGAAGATGTCTGCCGCGACGCCTCCATTCACGATTTTATTGTTTCTCTGCCCGACGGCTACCACACCGACGTCGGCCAGAAGGGCGTCTCGCTCTCGGGCGGGCAGAAACAGCGCATCGCCCTCGCCCGCGCCCTGATACGAGACCCCAAGATCCTGCTGCTGGACGAAGCCACGTCGGCTCTGGACTCGGAGTCCGAGAGGGCGGTGCAGGGTGCGCTGGAGCAAGCGCGACGGGGACGGACGATGGTGGTCGTCGCCCACCGCCTCTCGACTATCCAGACCGCCGACGTCATTTTTGTGCTGGAAAAGGGCGAGGTGGTGGAGCGGGGGACGCACCGGGAGCTTTTGGAGCAGAAGGGGAGGTACTGGAGTATGGTGAGTCCGAAGTCCACAAGGATATAGATCATGATTGCTTCAGCATACTAACAGATCGTGCAGTGTCAAAGTCAAGCGATGGACCATTGAGGCCCAAAATTGCCGTCAACCGGACTAAGTTTCCCCATTGCAATGTTGGGGGCTACCTAAAATGGGAGTTCGGGTTGGCTTAGTCTGATTGATTTGGAGATGGATATCTAGACCTTATCAGTCTAGATAGAGATGGACAGAGTGCGACATCCCAGATATCATTGGTTCTTGAAATGCGTAGTAAGCAAGTCGGGGTCACGTCACTATGGCAGATTATATTGCCGATGTACTTGGACTGTAGCATTGAATACAAATGCAATCGCTGTAACTCCATATACCGGGCCAGCCCAGCCGAAGCCAAACACTAAGAGTAGAAAACCAGTCATTATTGCTCACCCCCACGTGAAGCCCCGATCGAACGCTTTCCCTCAGTCCATTTCCATTTCAAATTCACTCGACGACGCATCATTGTCTCCTGCATCAGCTTCCTCCTCCTCCCCTTCTGACGGATTCGCCGCCGCCACCACTTCTTCGACTTCCATCCCCGGTCGCAGCCCCACATCCGTCACTGTGACCCCTTGCCCATCTGACGAGTATTTCCAAGCATCTCGGAGACTCTGGGGTATGTCCCACTGCTGGAAGGTTCCCCTGCGCTCCAGCTCCCACAGTTTCAGCTCATCGGCGAACCTCTCATCATAAAGCACCGCGAGGGAAGGCTCCTGAGGTCCATGGTTGTCATCTTGATAACGCCCTCCTACTAGGAACTTGACCTCCCGGAGCTGCGGCATGTGCTTTGTGACAGCCTCGGCCAGAGTCTCCAAAAGAGGTGACAGGGTACTGTCGTCAATGTGTTGACGCCAGCGGTGGTCCAAGTCGGCCCCGTTCTCCCGGGCGGAGCCGACGCCTTGGGGCTCTGTTCCCATGCCTGCTTTTATATCCATGTCCGCCATGACGGCGACAGTGTCGGGGTATTGATGGGGGTCTGACGGCACATCCGACGGCTGGCCAGTGACGTACCACTTGCCATTGGGAGCCATGACGCCATTTGATAGTTCAAGGTCACACAACTTGGGCCATGTGTTGTTGGCTGCTGCGGATGCATCCCGCCGCCTGTTGAGCAACAAGTCTTCGGAGAGGAGCCAGTTTCTGAGACACAGCTTTTCGACTGTGGGCCGGGCAAGCTTTCGGACCGCTTCATTGACCAAGTCGACTCCTTCATCGTCCGCTAGACTTTGGCACGCGAGACTGTGATTCGACACGCAATGGTCCTCAGCACGCCTGATGTTCAACTCTTTCAGGCGTGGCAGCTTTCCAGATAAGGAATTCAACGAGCGAACAAGAGCGTCTCGCTGTTCTAGACGAGATGTGTCCCGTAATATTAAGTGAGTTAGTTAATGGGCCTAGGGGATATATCATATAGTATTATAGCCTTTCCGGCCTTTGTGGCGAGACTCACCTTTATGGCGACCTATAGCCGGGTCGTAGTAGGCGAACCAGAGGACTTCCAACTGTGGCATGGCGGTTGCGAACTGCGCCACGGCAATGGGGTGGACTCCATGATTCTCGATCACAAGTTCCCGGACGCGCCGCGAGGAAGGCAACGGTTCCGGGCTGGGATCCTCCAACAGGGTCCACTCGGGGAAAGCTGGCAAATGATCCCAAGCAAAATCGACCTCGTCTAGTCGGTAGACTCCCACGTCGGGGGTAGGCATGCAACTTCATGTCCCAGCTGAATTTCAATTCAAGACATAACATGGCATCCGTCGGGATCCCTGCCCTCTCATCTTCCTCATCACACCGGTGCAATACGGCGAGAAGAGCAGCCACGTCGGCTCGGAACGTCAGCGGGTGCAGCGACCATCGCCCGGGCGTCATGCTCTTAGGAAGGCGGGACAGGTTGATATGGCTCAAATAGGCACGCCGCCCCGGACATCGGGAGAGCAGACGGGATAAGATGGCAAGGTCTTCGGCGCTGTACAGGTCCAGGGACCGGAAGCAGCGGCGTTCGACCTCATGCTGCCATGCACGCGAGATGGTCGCGTACTGGCTGAGGCGATAGTAGTTGCAAAGTTCCAAGGTATAGCCTCGAGCCAAATAACGATAAGAGTGGTTTTGGTTCTCCCCGATCTTGAATTTGTCAATGACGAGCGAGATAAGCTCGGGTCCAAGTCTTTTTACGGTGTACTAAATCTTTAGTTTGGGAATTAGGATTGCTAGAAAGAAGAACCAGTAATTAGAAAGTCGGAAACATTTCCCGTCGTGTTACGCAAGAAGTGGTCGAGGTAACTAGCAACGAAGCGGGGACTGACGTAGCTTATCGCTTATCCGAAGCACCCCTGGCCCGTCCACCCTTGCACAGTGCACACCGTCCCAGACTGCCCCATCCCATCTTGCCCTTTTCCCCGTCCGTTCCCATCTTTACCAATGTTTCCCAGCCCCTGTTACCCCTGAAAACCCAACACCGCCTACCCCACGCTTAAAATATGGAACGTGTTGTTGACATGGCCCTTCGAAGTTCCAAGCCCAAGTCCAGCCGCACTAGCACCCCGAAAGTGCGCACCGGCTGCACCACTTGCAAGAGGCGGCACATCCGCTGCGACGAGGCCAAACCCAACTGCCATAACTGTGTCCGAGGCCAACGTTCTTGCAGCTACGCTAATCATGCGGGCCCATGCACCATCATCACCACTTCCCGGCGGCCGCTGGTGCATGTCCCCTCCCCGCAAAAACAGGCGCTTTTGGATGCCGACAGCATCGACTTCCACGATGCGACGGGGGCGAGGTACTTCCACGAGTTCGCCAACCTGATGCAGGGCTACTGGATCACCGGCACCTCGAACCGGGACTTTTGGGGCGTCACGGCCCCGCAATTGACGCGAACAAGCCCTCTCTGTCGGAACGCCGCCATGGCCATCGGGGCCTTGAGCATTTGGTACCGCGAGTCCGACACCACATCTCTCCGCGCGCGCCGGCCCACAGAGGAGAGCGCACATTATGTGCAGGCCCTGTCGTACCATGGCCGTTCGTTGAGGACGATGCACCATCAGCAAAGCTTGTCCCTTCATGATGCAACATTCCTGGCGGTTCTGCTGCTCTTCTTTGACATTCTGCGAGGCAACAACCAGGCCGCCTTGACGCATGTCAATCACGGCCTTGCCCTTGTACTCGCGTTGATGACAGACGACGGCCAAGACGGTGGGGCTGACGAGAACAACAACACCAAGTGTCTGGCGCCGAACCCCACGCGGTTCTTCATCGAGATGGCCGATGTGTTCGCCGACATCGCCCTGCAGGCCCGGACCATCCTGCCCGGGCGAGTCGGACACTGCTCCCCCTTACCCAATTTCGCGAGCGGGCTCAGGAGCAAGAAGCAGACGCTGGATTCCTTCATGGTGCTGCTGAGCCGGCAGTTCCTCACATCGCCCAGCGCCAGCGACCACATCCCCGAACTGTTCCGCGATCTCGACGAGTTCGAAAACTGCCTCAACACGGCGCTGCGGCGTCACACGGCCATCGGCCCCGTCATGATGGAGGTGGTCGAAGCCTCCGGCATCCTCGAATCCAGCGACGCCGACATCATCGACCAGTACTACCCAGAGATCCTCGGCAACCCCAAGATCCGGGAGTACTGCGCGACGCTCCGGCGGGACATGCAGAAGCTGGGTGACGCCTTCTTGCCCCTGTTCAACCAGATCTTGGTGTCCGACTTCGACAAGCCGGCCTACTATCTTCGGGCCATCAATCTGCGTCTGCAGTACCTCGGCGTCTTGTTGTTTTCGGATCCCACGCGGCACCTGAGCGTCGAGTCGATGCGGGAGCTGACCCCGTCGTTCCGGGAGTACCTGTCTCTGGTGGAGATCGCCGTCCGCAAGATGAAGGGAGTCGTGTTGATGACGACCGCAGGCGAGGGCGGCGGCGGCGGCGGCCCGGCGCACCAGATGTCGCTGCAGTGCAAGCTGTCCTACTACGTCTTGATCGTCGCCTTCTTCTGTCGGGACCCGGGGGTGCGCGACCAGGCCATCGCCATCCTGGCCGACTACCCGGGCCGCGACGGGCTCTGGGACACCAGGGCCCTCTACGCCCTGTCGCTCCGGGGTCGAGTCGTGGAGCGGAATAACGCGGTGGACGGTGATACGCCCGACGAGCAGTGGCGGCGGCTCGTACGCCGCGAGTTTGCGTTTGAGGACGGTGGGACCCGCATCCTCTTCCGGTACCTGGCCCAGGATGACGACAGGCAGTGGAAGCTGGTGGAAGAGGTGGCCGACGTCTCGGGCGGCTTGGAGGGGCTGCGGTGGGTGCCGCAGCCGCTGACGGGGTCGGGGAAGCTGCTGATTGGGGACTTGCTTCCGTCGTGAGGCAGGCTGATGGAACTTCATCCTGGGTGAATAATGATGGGCTGTTCTATACGAATACCAGACTTGGGGAACACACAATCACATTGCAACGTTGCTATTCGAGTAAATATTCGCTCGCTTGATGCCCGAAATGACTTCACAATTATCAATATTGGAGGTTCCGGGTTACGACGGTGCATTGTGCTGCATTGCATTGCGCCCAACGGCGCGGCCGCTAAGCATGCAGCTTATTTAGAAAAGCATCGCTCATGGTACACCGCTGTCAACTATTGCATGCGGCATGAAGTAAGCTGGATATACCAATATGTGAGCGAACAAGCTTCTGCTTTATACGATACTGAATGGAATGGATTGACATTGGTGCAGTCATCCCCCAGGTACGAGGAGAGGTCTCAAATGTGCCTGAGCTACTTTTCTTTGTGAGCTGCAGTCTGTCTCGTAGTGGGGTCGTCAGATCCGAAGCGACTACCTATGATGTTTGTACGGCGTATGGTCTCTGCCAATTGTGGCGCAGGCTAGTGCAACGTCAGCACGCGAGAAAAAGATTGTCCCGTATTGCTCACCCGTCCTACTGGGCCGCCCGACCGCCATCCCAAAGAAGGAAACAAAGTTCGTGTTACCAACGCCAGTGGCGCCTGCATAACCTCGTATTGTTATTTTCGACCTGCGCGGTCGGCATGGAAATGACTTCTTCTTGTGGAAGAACTAGTGACGTATATAAGGACTTGAAGAGAACCCAGATTTGACAACAAGGACCTCAGCAGCGATACCAAGCATACAGTCTGACCAAAAGGAAAAGAGCAATTGTTGGATCATCTTGAAACCAATCACCACCGACCTCATTATCACACCTCCCAATATGTTTTCCACCCTCACCGCCTCCGTGGCCCTCCTCAGCTGCCTGGCCTCCGCCCTGCCCGTGGACCTAGACCCCCGCGCCGGCGGCCCCATGATCAGCACCTCGACTGGCGTCCAGCTCGCCTTCACCAACACGACGGCGGCCCCGACGCAGGAGCTGTACGAGCGCGTGTACACCACCATGTTCTCCCTGCAGCGCCTGGGCCAGGGCGCCAACGCCGGCATCCTCGTGCCGCGCAGCCAAGAGCGCGACGACGTCCACAACAACCCCGCCAAGGACGTGCCCGTCTTCTACTTTGCCGTTTCTTCCGACGAGTCTGACTCTACCGTCATGCGCACCGATGTGCCTGGAGTCTATCCCCTGAGCACCGTTATTGGGAGTGACAGCGACAGCGGCAGCGAACATAACGTCGGGCTGTACGCCAACGTACCGGGGACCGCGGGGCTCTTCGCCATGAAGGGGGCCCGCGACGGCATCCCCATTCTGACCGGGCCCCGCGACGGCACGTACGCCGTCTGCCCGCGCTCCGTGGGGAGTCTGCAGGACTTGCTGCTCGTCAGCTACGTCTACCCGGGCGAGACGGTGCCCGCGGACTGCGTCGCGGGGAACTTTGTTTTGCTGTGCGGTACGCTGCCCCAGACGGGGTGGTCGAGCGGGGCGCGGGCGGTGCCTTGCATCGTGCAGTGAGTGATGGAAGATGCAGCTGTGCACATGATAATGAACTAGGTTTCGGGAGTTGGTCGTAGGGTAATGTTTGGGGTTTTGGTGTTGGATTGAAAGAGGGTCAGGCACATGTAATTATCATAGAAAGCGGAGTTGAAATATTGGGTATCACTTCATTTTCTCAATTATTCTGAACATGTCATTTCCTGTGACCAGACTCAACAATTGGAATCCTCTTTCTCCTGCAGCCCGTCTTCACTCCTGGTAAGGATTGTCATCAACTATCTCACAAGGACATAGTCGCCTTCCACCACGTCGGTGACCACCACGCCCTCCTTGCCGGCAAACTCCTCCCATTGAAACCGGAGCCGCCGCGGTATGTCCCACTCGCGCGCACCCAGATACCGGTCTACCGTCCACTCGCGCTCGGGGTGGGCGCAGCACGACACGCGGAGACGGGGCTCGAAATCTTCCCAGTCCTCCCGATTCTCGATTTGGCGACTGGGCCAGTGTCCGGACCAGACGGCCAGGTAGTCGTCCAGGTCGTCGCTGTGCAGGTCGATGGTGGCCTCGCGGAGGTACGGCATGCGCTCGTGCGCCACTCGGGTCAGGTCCTCCAGGAGCGGCTCGGTGGTGCTGCTGTCCATGTACCGACGCCAGGGTGTGCACGCCGTGTCGCCCCGGTTGGGCTTAATACAGCCCTCCAGTGGCCCATCCGGCTGCGGTTTCAAAGGGTCGAGGCCGGTGGTGTACCATTCCCCATCGGGAGCTACCAGCTGGGCCTTGACGTCCAGCCGACGCAGTGCTCGCCATGTATCATCATCATCATCATCACCATCATCACCATCATCACCATCATCACCATCATCACCATCATCACCATCATCACCATCATCACCATCATCAGAACTATTGCGCCTGTTGGAAAGTAGGTCTCGGGAAAGAAAGACGTTATGCAGGATGAGCTCTTGGACGGTTGGCTGGGCCAATTGACGGATAGCTTCGCCGACCGGGTCGATGCCGTCCATGTCCATGTGGTCCGGGTTGTAGTCGTGGTTCAGCACAATGTCGGGGCTGGTCCGCCTGATCTCAAGCACCCGCAGCGACGGCAGTCTTCCGCGCAGAGACTGGAGCCCGCGCACGAGACCCTCTCGCACCGTCCGCTGGTAATTGAAATGCTCGCGGGGCGCGTCTCGGTACTCGAACCGGAACGACTCCAACGAGGGGCACGCGGCCGCGATCTGGCAGGTGGTGGCCGGGAACAGATACATGTGGAAGGCCACGACGTCCGACTTGCCGCCTTCGATCGTGAGGGACTGCACCCGCCGCACGGTGGGGAGCGGGATGAGGTCCGTCCACATCCAGGCCGGAAACGTCAATTCCGTAAACCCGACCCAGGGATCCACCTCCGTCGCAAAACCCGGATGCTTCAGGATCACAGTTGCCTCGGGACCCTGGAGCAGGTACGAGAGCCGAGGGTCTTGCAAGGGGTTGCCCCACAGCTTGTCCGGGTCCTCCTCCAGAATTCCGTTGGTGGGTTGGATGGAAAGCTCCAAGTTGGCTCGGGTCGGCGGCAAGCCTGCCTTGCGCTCGTCCCTCTCCCACTGCCACAAGGTGGCGAGGAGGGAGAACATGCACCGCCTAAAGAGCACCTGTTCCGCCACGAAGTGCTGCCTGGGGTAGGGGGTCTCCATCTTCTCCATGTGAAGAGCGAGGTTGATGCGGCGGACGTAGGTGCGCCGACACGGCCGTCTCGAAAAGATCACGGGGAAGGCGGCCATGTTCTCGACGTGGAGCTCCACGGTCCGGAAGCAGCGACGTTCAACCTCGTGCTGCCAGGCGCGAGAGATGGTTGCATAGCGGCTGAGGCGGTCGGTGTCGAGATGGTCGACGATGAGGGATAGGATCTCGGGGCAGAGTCTGTCCATTGTGTAGTATATGTTTTCGGGGGCTATCTTGATAAATCGAATAGCGAGCTTGTGTCTGCGGTCCTCGAGAAAAGTGGCAGTGAAAGATAACTGGTCAGGGAGTGTGATGTTGGAAAGGAGTAGAGGTGGAAGTTGAACAGCCAAGGGGTTATCTTGATGAATTAGATGGCGGAAGAGAGCAGGCATGAAAATAAATTGGTAGCAGCAGGAAAGTGTTTGAATTATATGTTTCGGGCCGCTCAGTCAACGGAGATAGCTCATCAAGGAGACTAAAGAAGAAATGTCAACAATAGTGGTTGCCTTGGGTTGGCCTGAGATCAGCCAGGGACAGCGTAAAGCTTAATAGACGGGTTACTCATACATTTCTCGCATACCTATACACAAGCACGCGACGCATCTAATGCATTTAGAACTTTAAATTCAGTATTACTCATCACTGTATGCGATCGAAGCGGCTCGGATAACTTGATTTGCTTTGTGAAAATATATAAAAGAAAAAGGAAAGAGATATATGTCAGTAAGGAAAAGTAGTATCCATCTCGTCATAAATTCCCATATCTATTCTCATATCTCGTCATTTTCGCAGACTATTACGGTACATATACTCCGCCCGTCCGATCTTGACTGCATAGCAGTTAGCAATTTCCCCCGATTTTCCAATCGCCCCCCCTCAGCTCGAGTCACGAGCCCCGCCGTCAACACCGAAACTGGCGGACCTAGTCGCCACGAGTTCGGCCACCTGCCGGATGCTTCCCTGGCTCGTCATGTCATGCACGGTCACATCCAGCCCGACTTCCTTGGAGAACCAAGACCGCAACTCGACCGCCACGAGCGAGTCGACCCCGTACGCGTGGAGGGGCTTGGCGGCGCTCAGTTCCGCCTCCTCGACGCTCAGGATACGGGACAGCTTGCCCAGGAAGGCCTCCAACACCACCTCTTGGGCTTCTTTCAACGTCTTGACAGACGCCAGACGATCCTTGGCGCTGCTGCTGGCCCATGCTGTCGGGTTCCCGGAGGTAGCATTGCCATGACGATTGGCATGAGTGTCGGAGGAGTGCTGCCACAGCTTGAGGGGCTGAAGTAGGGGGTTCTTGTCCCAGCTGGACATGATCTGCCCCGAAGTCTGTAACGGCCGTGGAATCCAGAGCCGGGGCGCCACCTGCGCCCGGACAACTCGATCATGTCGGGTCAGAACCGAGGAGGCGCCCGGAGATGACTGCTGGTCCTGGTCCGGCTGGAAGCAGTAGTACTCCAGCGCGGCCAAGAGCTCCCGAGACGACATGTAAGGCCACCCGTCTCTGCGAAGGTGGTGCATGAGCTCGGGCCGCTCCGCCACAAAACCCACGTCCGACAGCATAGGGATGTTGATGGAGACGGCCGGGTGGCCCTGACGTGCCAAATCCTGAGCAAATGCGTCTTGGAACGCGTTGCCGGCCACGTAGTTGGACTGGCCGGGGTTGCCGAGGATGGACGTCACCGAGGAAAGCATGATGAAAAAATCCAGAGCAGTCGTCTTTTCGGTCGTCGCCGCCCCGTTGTTGTTGTTGTTCATCTCGGACAAGACGGTCCAGAGGTTCTTGGAGCCGGTCACCTTTACCTGTACGGAGTCCTGCCAGTCTTGGATCGTCATGTCCTTGAAGTCCACGTCCTGTAGGGGGTGTGTCTTGTTAGTGATCGCATCCAAAGCTGTCGCATGCATAGAGTAGGACTCTGTCACGCAATCCATCCAGAATCGAACTTACTCGGAGAACCATCCCACCTTGAACACAGCCCCGAATAGGCGGCATGGCCGACGCACAGTCTTGAAAGACGCAGCGTAGCCTCGTCAAGTCTGTCAGGTCACAGGCCGGAGCCATAATCGTCGTATACCTGCCCTTCATGCCGTGAAACATGTCGTCGACATCAGCCTGTGGGAGACCCCTTCTCGAGAGAAGCAGCAGATATCTCGCACCCATCTCGATCATCCAGAGCACCACCGCCCGGCCCAGTCCGCCAAGCCCACCGGCCACGACATACGTGGCACTGCCATCCAACTTGCTACGCATGCGGCTCTGGCTGGAGGACAACAACATCGGCACGAGATCGCCGCTCCGAGGCTCCAGCACCAGCTTGCCAATATGTTTGCCGGACTGCATGTGGCGCATGGCGTTCTGGACTTCGGAGAAGGGATATACGGTGATGGGGGTGGACCGTGCGAGAGTCCTGCCATCCGGCTGCTGCCGCTGCTCAAAAACGGCGCGGACGGTGCGCTGGAGGAGGTCCTCCAGCCTGTGCGGCGCATGCTCGGCCATGTAGTGCAGCTCCACCGCCTCGAAGCGCGCGTTGCGCCGGAAGGGTCCCATCGAGATGTCGGCTCGGGCGTTGATGTCGACGAGCCCCATCTCGGCGAAGCGGCCAAAGGGCGCGATGCAGTCCCAGGTCGCGCGCAGGGCATCGCCGGAGAGGCTGTTGAGGATGATGTCGACGCCGCGTCCCTGCGTCATCCGTATGACACCTATATGGACAAATATGTCAGTATATACTATACTTCCTCTGCCATTCCCTTCCTGATTTCCTATTCTGGGGGACCTGGATATCCATCTTACCGTCCCGGAATGTCAAGTCGCGGCTGGAAAAGATGTGGTCGCGAGGGATGTGGTACGTCTTTTCCAGGAAGTCTCGCTTCTCCAAGCTCCCCACGGTAGCATATATCTCGGCCCCCGCGCGCTGGGCCAACTGGATGGCCGCTTGGCCTACCCCACCGGCAGCGGCGTGGATCAAGACCGAGGGCCGCCGCCTGCCGTCACCACTTTCCTCTTTCCCAAGGTCGCCAACGTCAAAGAGACAGGCGTAGGCCGTCGAGTACACCAGAGGCATCGCCGCGGCCTCGGCAAAGCTGAGCAGGTGGTCAGGCATACGCGCCAGCATTCCTTCCTGGGTCCGGAAACGCGGCGTCCGGAAAGCCCCGCCGCCGAAGGCGAACCCAAAGACTCGGTCGCCCGTGCGAAACCGGGTGACGCGAGCGCCCACCGTAGTGACGACGCCGGCCCCTTCGACGCCCAGGGGTGTCTCTTCGATCCGTCCGAGCATGACGGACAAGTCGTAGAAGTTGACGCCGCTCGCCATGGTCTGCACCTCGACGTCGCAGTCGGCGAGGGGCGCGGCCGCCGAGCGTGGATCCTCTTCGAACCGAAGCGTGTCGAGAAGACCCAGGTCTTTGATCTGGAGACGGAGCGCACGTTCGGGGTCATCCTTCCCCAAGTATTCAGCCTCGACGACTTCCGGCGTCTTGGTGGCGGCCTGCATGTAGTCGGTGAGGTACTTGGCCTCGACCAGCCGCGGGATATGCAGAAGGCCATCCGTGAAGCGGAAGGTGTCGTCGTCCATGTCGTCTGTGACCGGCTTCGTCTTCTCCAGGGATGCATCGAGGACGCGCCAGGATGTTTCTGCAATCGAGTGTGGCCTAGTCAGACTCGGCTCCTCGAACGAGACGGTGATCCATCTCATCTGCGGGTTCTCCAGCCTGACACAGGCAGCAAAGCCCCGGGCTACCTCGAGCTCCGGCGCACCGGTCTTGATGAGCCACAGTACCGTCCTGCATCGGAATACGCACTTGAGAGCTACTAGCGTATCCTCGGACATATTCGACAGAGTCGGCGCCTCTAGCTCGGTGAGAACGATACAAGTGGAGTCTTGGTTAATACACTCGTCGTCTTCTCTGGCGATGTCGGCCAATGTTCTCGGCATGACTCGCGTGAAGGACGACTTAAAGTCCTCTACCACCTGGTTCTGAAACTCCGAAACTGGGTCCGCCACGATGACCAGGTGTCCCGGGAGGAGCCTGCCATGACGGGGCAATTCGCTGCCATGGGGCTCCTCTCCCCCCTTGCTCGTGCGCTCATCCGGTGCACTGCACACGAGCACCGAAGAAAGTCGATGCTTCTCGTCAGCATAGTCCGGGAACTCGGCATCCAGCCCCGTGAAGCCGCTCTGCAGGACGTATCTCTCCCAGGCCTCGGCCGACAGTAGGGGCCCCGCGCCGCCGATCCGGTCGTCGTTTTCAGACCTCCTCCACCACCCAGGGAACAAGCCGAAGACGAAGTTGGTTAGCATGGTGGCGGGCCGCATATTCTCCGTGAGCAGCAGCTTGCCGCCGGGCTTTAGTAGGGCGCGGCAGTTCTGTAGCGTACCGACAATGTCCTGGGTCGCGTGCAGCACGTGCGCGGCCATGACGACGTCGTAGGTACCCAACTCGAAACCCTGCGTCCAAGGGTCTCTTTCAATGTCGAGAAGGCGGTAGTTCATCCGCTCGACGTGGGAGAACTTCCTTTTGGCTTTCTCCAAGAAGGCCGCCGACACGTCGGTGAAGTCGTAGCCGCGATATCGCGAGGCCAGCCGGTCCAAGACCGGCTTGGCTGTGCCACCAGTTCCGGCCCCGACCTCGAGCATCTTCATTAGTGGGTTCTTGTGGGCCAGAATATCGAGGTAATGCACGAGCTGCGCGCTCGTACTCTCCGACCCGTACCCTGTTTGGTAGAACTGCTCCGCCAATGATGTGTTAGCACCGAAGAGAATCTCGAGAGGGTCCACAGTCCCATCGAGGACGTTGGTCAGCTCTCTCCCGACCGCCAGGACCAGTTTCGCATGAGAGGTATCTTTGGCGGCGACTCTGGCTTCCAGGGTTTCGATCGAGTCGGAAGACGCCTTGCCGGGGTCTTCTTTTCCTTGTCGTCCAGCGACGAGCAGTTTCATCAACTCGACGTATCGGTCTAAATGACCCGACCGACGAGTCACAACCATTGGCGCCTCCTCCACGTGGCCTTCGTCTGGTGGCAGCTCAATGCCCGAGTCATTCCGTACATGCCTGTTGTTGGGGGAAGACTCGGTCATGATATCTGGCAGCTGAAGTGCCCGGCTTATATAACGAGCAGCCAGCTCGTTGCAGTCGTCCCATTCGGTGTATATCCATGGATCCGGTTCTTCCCCGGGTCGGAAGGCCGACTTCAACTCGTCGCGACACAGGAGTGTGACGTCTGGCTTCCATTCCATGTTCCAAGCCTTGTGTCGAGGGTCAACATGGTCGCTGCTATTGCTGTTGCTATGGGTATTGTTGGTGGTAGACAGGGCAGCGGCAGTCTTCCAGACGAGACCGTCCACCAACACCAGCGGCTTGCCTGTGTGTTTTGCCATGGCAGTGCAGGAACTTCGGGCTTCGTTGCGGCCGTTCAGCGCAACGTCGGACCTCACGGGTATCATGATGGAGTCTTGCAAGCTGGAATGGGCCGAGATCCAAAACTCCTCGATGCCTACGGGCACCCACGGCCGACCCGGACACTTGGCGTCGCAGCTAACCAGAAGCGGAGCGAGACCGGCTTGTAGGATGCCATCGATCATGGTAGGATGCAGCATAGTAACGCCCTCCTCGCGGGCCTCCTCCTTTGCGGGATGAGATTGATAGGATAGGTTCGGCCCCACGTTCGCCATGGTTATGTGGGGTGTCAGCGGACTATCCATCTGGATATGAGTCAGCGTCTGGAAAGTGTCCCCAAACTTGAGATCCCCTTGGGCGAATAGTTGGTACATCATGGCCGACGGTATCCGGGAGCGACAAGCCGCGCTAGCTTGCTTGTGGCGTGAGTCGCACTGAGTCTGGAGCTCCCTCTCTTCCAGCCCGTCGTCCACGGGGGGTCGTGGTGGCAATCCCCTTGTGCTCGACGAGGATCAAGCCGCGGCAGTGCTCCAGCCACTCATTGTCTTGGCTGACTGTCCACAGCTGGAATTCCTTCCATTCGCGAGAGGACGAGGATGCTTCTTTGAGATAAAAGTACGTCTCGACACCGGTACCGTCGTTGGGCATGTGCAATGCAGTCAGGAACGAAACATGACGGAGGCGGAAACCCTTCATTTCTTCGACCCCGACACCAACCCCAGCAGCGACCTGGTGAGCAGCTTCCACAGCCATGGCCAACATTCCCGCAGCCGGGAAGAGGATCGACTCTCCCACCTGATGGTCTTTCAGCCACGCTATATCGGACAAGCGGAGCCAATGGTGCCACATGCTATTGTGCGAGCTGTTGTGGGCCACTGGTGTCCCGAGTACTTCGTGTCGGCCATGCTGGCGATGTGCGAACGCTTTACTGAGACGGCTCTCGGACCAGTACTCTTTGGTGTGGTTGAAAGGGTAGCTGGGAAGGTTGGTGAGCATGTTGGGGCCGATGATGCTGCAGTGCTCCTTGTCCTGTTGTTCATTGACCAGAGAAATATCGATCGGGAGGCCACGGCTGAACAGGGTGCCCGCCGCACGGAGAACATCAGAGACATTGTCGCTGTTGGACTCCATCAAACCATGGTACTGGAAGTCCTGGAGTCCCAAACTTTTCGATGTCTGCCCAATTGGTCCCTTCAACCCTCGATGGGGTCCGATTTCCAAAACATCCGTGATTGGATGGGAGGAGAACCCATCTTCTGGTGTTCCCTTGTCCTCTGTCAACATGGCTGTGAGTGACTGCTGGAACTGAACCGGCGATACCATGTTATCAACCCAGTATGCAGCACTTTGGAGCTTGCTGGCGTCGATTTCAGCACCAATGGTTGACGAGTAGAATCGTGGTGCAGTCGAATCCCTCATAGGGATAGAAGCTGCGCCAAGATGCCCGATCATCTTGGCGTATTCGTCGGCAATCGGCTGCATGTACTGGGAGTGGTACCCGACTTCCACCTTGAGTTTTCTCGCAAATACCTTTTCGTCGTTGAGCTTGGCTACTAGCGCGTTAATCCTGTCTAGCTCGCCGCTGATGGTATGGCTGGTCTGGCTATTGAAACAGGCAACTTCGAGGTGACCAGGATGCTGGAAATGGCCACATCCTAGATCCTGAATGGCAGCGGTGGCTTCATCATACCCAAGGCCCACTGCAGCCATACCAGTGCGGATTTGGAACTCGGTCTTTATGAGCTTGGCCGCGAGCTTCCCTATTACCCTGGAGTAAGCATAGCCCCAGTCATTCGTTTCCTTTTCGTCATTGCTATTGCCAGGCAAGGGTCCGGCGCCAGAGGAACAACCAGGGGCACATACCTCGATAATACGCAATCCTCCACGCATCCTCCGCAGAAATGGCCTTCGCCGCATACGTTGCAGCTATCTCGCCCGAGGAGTGACCCACGACCGCGTCCGCCGTGACGCCCCAAGAGGTCATCAGGTCCACCAGCGCCACTTGCAGAGCAGTACACAATGGTTGAGAGAATTCGGCCTCGTCCACGCGAGACATGCCGCCCTTTTTCGTCAATTCGTCTGATGATTCAGGTCAGCATACGGAAATGGGAGAATACCAAGCATGATTTGGACCTACAGATCAGTGACCAGCAAGAACCAAGGATTCCTTTGAGATAATCATCCGCTTTCTCCATGCTCTGGCGAAAAATGGGATACGCCACCATCAGACCCATCCCCATCGTCGGCCACTGCGTTCCCTGTCCCGTGAACACAAGGGCCAACCGCCGACTGCTCTCGGAACGCACCGGGCCCGGCTGCTGGTCTTGTTCTTGTGTCGTCCCGAGGCTGATCCGGAGGGATTCCACCGAGTTGGCCACCACCGCGGCGCGCCAAGGGAACTGGGTTCTCTTGGCCGAAAGCGTGAAACTGAGATCACGCAACCACTTTGATTTCGAGTCCTTCGTATGCGTGCTAGATTTGAGACCAGACAAATGTCTTTCGTAAGCTTGACGCAATCTCGAAACCCCATCTCGGTCATTGGCCGTGAAGACGAAGAGTTTGGAACCACCCGAGGTATTGTTTCGTCCGGATGCCACCACGCTTGGTGCTGTCTCTCTCTCCTCGCTTCGGCATGCTCCTTCGGAAGTCTTGTCGTCATGAGCCGACGTTGATATGGTAGTCTCAGAAGCCCAGCCATTTCCCAAGCCAGGCGAACGGTCCGATCTAGCCACGTTTAAGAGACACTCGTGGCCAGGAGCCTCCTCAACGGTGCAGTGTCTTCCCACTAACCCATGTTCTTGAAGAAAGTGTAGAGCATCGTCCTGAAGTGAGCGTCGATAGAGAATTAGCATCGTCACTTCCAGCTTCGTATCAGTAGAGGTAGACGGGGGGGCGGGTTAGCAAACCAGGACGACGTGGGCGTTGGTTCCTCCGAGGCCCAAACAGTTGACCGAGGCCCGGCGAAGACCTGTATTAGCCACGGCCGTATTACGGGGCCAGGGCACAGGCTCGGTCGGGAAGGCCAGATGCCAATCGGGCGAAATGCTCGGGTTGGGCTTCTCGAACCAGCTGTTGCCGGGAATGATGCCGCGCTCCAGCGACAAGACGGCCTTGACAAGCGAAGCCAGGCCCGCCGCACCCTCGAGATGGCCGCAGCTGCTCTTCATTGCGCCGACGTACATCGGCTCGTGGGCGCTTCGGTGGGCGGCGAAGGCGTCTGCTATGGCACCAGCCTCGATAGGATCTGAGGTCCTTAGTTAGTGGAGGCATCTATACCAGTTCATGTGTAGTGTTTCAAGTACCTCCAACCCGTGTTCCCTGTTATGTGTTTTCGCTGTGTCAGAACTTATGGTACCTATGGTGATGGTTCAAGTGAGGTTTGTCTTACCGTCCCATGGGCTTCAATAAATCTAGTTAGAGACATATCCAAGCCCGAGTATGTGGTGTTGATGAGATCCAGAAGTGAGGCTCGAGTCGAGTGAGTAAGCGCCGGGGAATGGCCGTCTTGATTGATGCTGGAGTTCCGGATCACCGCCCGGATGGCTGGACAAGAAAGGCCACGGAGCCTGGTCAGTGGGGGTTGTTGCCGGGAATCAGGTCAAGGTTTGAGGGGCTTGGACTACTCACTATCACCGTCCCGCAAGGCGTCTGATACTCGCTTCATTACGATGGCAGCGAAGCCCTCTCCCCGCGAGAATCCGTTGGCCCGGTGGTCGAAACTGTACGAGATGCCATCGGGGCTCAAGACTCCCATGGCGGTGAAGGACATGGTTATTTCGGGAGAGAGGAGCAGGTTTGTCCCGCCGGTAACAGCCTGAGTCATGTGAGACTGCATGCTCTTAGAATAAAAGGGACTAAGGAAGATGAGCGCACCATGGATATACTGCCGTTGCGCAGTGCCATGACAGCCTGGTGGACAGCGACAAGACTGGAACTGCATGCTGTATCGATGGTCATGCTGGGTCCTGTAAAGTCGTAGAACCACGAGACGCGGTTGCTCAGCATGCTGTTGATGGTGCCTGTGCCGGCGTACCTCAACGAAGCATCCAGGTCCCTCAGGGTCATGTCTCGAAAGTCGGCGCTCGAGCAGCCCACGTAGACGCCGGTACGAGTGCCGACGGCTTGAGGAAATGGGATGCCCGCATTCTCCAAGGCCTTGTACACCGTCTCGAGCAGGTTGCGCTGCTGGGGGTCGATCCCTGCCGCCTCGGCGGCCGTGATGGAGAAGAAAGGGGCGTCGAACGCGTGGATGCTTCCCTCGAGGAAATGCCCATGCGTGGAAACGATCTACAGGGTTGTGATTAGTCAATTTGCGATCGGGCATGTAGTGACGGAGACTACGGTCGCGGGATTGACAGACCCTGCCGCCCTCGTTTCCACTCGAGGAGCCAGGGGCAACAAATGCATCGGCATGGAACCGCCCAGTCGGGACTGCAGACCTGGCGGATCGACCCGAGCACAGAAAGTCGAAGAAGGCGTCGGGATTGTCGCCACCGGGCACGCGAGCATCTAGACCAACTATGGCAATTGGCTCCTCCATGTTGGACGTTGTATCACTGACATTAACTAGAATGCAGGTAATTGTCTAAGGGATGCTCATTCCATACAGGGAGTCAGTGAGGCTTATATCTTGCTTCGCTCGGCCTTCATCCTGAGCGGAGTCTTCAAGAGCGGAGGTTCCATCTCCGCAATGGGAGGGGCCGATTTCTTGGGCTGAGACTTCGGCACGCCGGATGCAAGAGTGCGTTGTCCAAATGCATCCCTTCTCTAGTCGCTGGGCATGACTTCTCTCCGAGTCTGCAAGCGCAGGTGCAATTGGGTTACGTTCGTTTCTCTGCGCCACGACCGAGACTGTCATACGATACACGATTGCATCTTTTGGCTGCCCCGAGGCTCTGCCCGAGGGATCCTGATTTCGTGCATTTTCAATCATGTGCCTCGTGATGGGGTGCGCCCTGCAGATTACCTGCGTGGTGATGGGTTTGGCAGGGCGAGCCGCACCAACAGAAAAGGTCGGTGGAAGCCAATAAATGCACCCGTCAACGATTTGGGCGATAGCGAAACACGCCTTGCATTGACCCGGCTGATTGGGTCGGTCCAGAATTCGGTCTTGGCAATGTTTGCCTGGCCACCCCCCTGCCACCGCGGACACCGGAACAACAGAAATGGTGGCTACCTATCTGCTGCTGTTAATCACCACTCGCATTGGTACCCAATGGGCTTGCCTAAGATCCATGGAACACCCCCTGCAACTGCCTACGGAGGCGTCGATAACACGTGTAACGATCCAGCGCCGCACTGTACCAGATACCTTCTGTTTTCGAGGTAACGGCGGTCGATTCCACATTCCACGTTGTCTGCAACCTTCTTATCAATCGAATCGACGCCGCGTCAAGATCCAGCTGGGTACCGTATCAGTAATAAAGAACTCTACCAGAACCACTACTCACTACCTATGCGACTTCATATCATCCCGAGTTTGCGAGAAGGCTGTGTGGGAAACAATCTTTCAGCTGTCTTGATCGCCTTACATGGGTACCAAGCCAGCGGGTATGGTAGCACTGTACTCAGCGGTAAACCACCCCAGTCAGCTGTAAACAGAGGCGCCCCTTGCATGCAAGCCAAGAGCCAAGGCAGCAATCAGAATGTCGAGCCAACCTTCTTTCGTACCAGCCAGTCCTGCGCCGCATCACTTGACTCTTCTCCCAAGGTAAAAAGGGACCGGCGGAGAAGCTAGATCAGTCTGCTTTCCACGTCGTCCGCTTTCTTAGGCTAAAGCGAGCATATCTTCCCTCCATGGCTGCAGAGACAGGTAGTCCCCCAAGGGGTGGTGGCTTTCGTGAGGAGGGCGGGATGGCGATGCGGCAACATGCATCTGCTGATACCGTCGCCGACCTGCCCACCACGCCCAAGCTTCCAACCAGACACAATCCCGTATTATGCCGAGCCCGAACTTCCCCGGAGGTGTCCGGGTCCAATATCCACGATTACCAAGACAAACAGCCCGACGCGTCTGTGGTCCAAGACAATTATTGGCCGAGCTCCAATCGAGACCACTCGGATGATGAAGATGATGCACCGCAACATCAGGCCAAAAGGTGTGTTTGCGTCTTGTCTGGCCTCCTGGGAAAAGTAGGACTGATTATAGTTTTTCAAACTCCCCACACTGCAGAGGATCTGGTGGCAAGTCGAGCAAGATTTTCCAGAGTATCCTCAAGGGGTTTGGGCAATCGTCGGCAAAGAAGGCCCCGTGGGGCGGATACAACCGGGATGGGATCTTGCCGGACAGCAAGGTAGTCCCTTTTCGAGCCCTTCAACTCCCGAACCTTTGCCATAGACTAATGTAGAACCACCTTGTTTAGAAAGAGAGAGAAAGGAATGGTGAGCCCTCAGGAGCCTGCGGCAACGAAAACCCTAAGATCGATCTATTAATATCCAAACCCTTCAGACTTGCAACACGTTATCATGGCCAAGGTCTGGGGCGGCCAGACCTTTCTGAGCCCGGCTGTGAAGCCAATGACGGTCCTGGACGTGGGGACCGGTAGTGGACTATGGGCTTTAGTATGTTCAAACCCCCTTAGATATGTGTTCAAAGACACCCAGCTGACGGGATGGACCAACAGGAATTTGGCAAGATACACACCTTGGGAGTCCCAGCCGTGATAGAGAGTTTGAGCTGACCACAGCTTACGATGCAGGCCAGAATAACCCCGGGAGCCAAGTCCTGGGCATAGACATTGCTCCTAGCACCCCTCCGTTCTACGTCCCAAACTGCCGGTTCGAGACGATGGATGTGACGGAGCCCTGGAAGATTGAGCCCGGCTTCGACTTCATCCATGCACGCGGTCTCCCCGACTTCCCAGCCCCCACGCGACAAACCATCTTCGATGCCATGTGGGACCATCTGAACCCGGGAGGTTGGCTAGAGTTGACCAACTGGATCTTCAAGCTTCGTTCTCCTAACCATTCGACCGAAGGCTCGCGAGTGGAGGAATGGTACAATCTGATTGAGAAAGGCAAGTCATTCCAGTGGCTGATGGGCTTTGGGGATTGCTGACCGACCACCCTGCAGCCATCACATCGTCCGGGGGCTATCTACACTTTCCAAAGCTATGGCCAAAGTACATGGGCAAGAAGCATGCGAAGCACATCACGGTCAGGAGATACCCAGTGCCCCTGAACACCTGGGCTCCTAGTAAATCTTCGCAAGTCAGTACATTGTCGCGGTTTACTTTTTACCCGACCCCGACCCACCACTCTAGCCAGAGATGTGGGAAGATGGCTGATCTGGTTCGCACAGGAGATAGGAGATTTGATGGCCAAGAACACGCTTTCGCTGATTGGCACCGGTACACCCCCTGCCTTCTCCCAGGGCCTGGACTGGTCAGATGACATGATCAAATCGATTGTGGCCGACTGTCATCGAGAGCTGCCCGACTCAAAGTACCACTCCTACATGATATTGTAGGTTGGCCCCTTCTTTTTTTTTCTTGCGGCAAAATTGCCGAGATATCTACTGACAACGAGATAATGCCCAGAATGACAACCTTTTGTCAGAAACCTTCTGAATCTTAGCCGGCTGGCTGGATAAATAGCATCCATGGCCATGGCGGTCTTTTGCGGTTTGGAGATGGCGCAACGTTACAGGGTTGTGGAGTCGCGATACATAATATAAAAGTTTCAGTAAAAGAAGAATTATTACAGGATAAAAGGCATTGACCGTTGGCATAGCAAGTTTCTGTTGCCAACACCGCGAAATGAAAATAACCCCAGCAAACGATTGGTAAATCGGATAGACTCATATCACACGCCTTATTGATGCTGACAGCGGTGCTGATGCTTCTTCAACCATGGTGTACCCTGACTCCCTGTAGCTCCCCACGTTCATTGCACATGCACATGATGCGGTTGCATCGTGTGGTAGCATTCGCGCTATGGGGTGCAAGGCGGCAGATACCGCTGCAGAAAGGGTTTGGCACTCTGCGGCACAAGCTGCCAATCTGTATGGTCTGTTGGCCGTCGCTGTCAGACTTGCAGTTGGGGTCTCTTGAGTCCTGCCGTTGTGTAACGGGTGAAACCTCACTCCAGGTTGCAGCCATCACCGGGGGCACGATGCTCGTGCTCAGTAAAGTGATACTAATATCTGCCCGACTTGGATGGTCTCTTCCAGTGAAGCAAAAGTGACGGAAATCCTGAGTGTACAGGCTGAGCTGCTGAGATTGAAAGACA
This sequence comes from Apiospora saccharicola, assembly GCA_038363915.1. Taxonomy (NCBI): domain Eukaryota; kingdom Fungi; phylum Ascomycota; class Sordariomycetes; order Amphisphaeriales; family Apiosporaceae; genus Apiospora; species Apiospora saccharicola. The sequence continues at coordinate 38,033 of JAQQWM010000004.1, forward strand.
CGACTACGATAGATACAATCTGCCATTACAGTGAGTTCGAGTATGGCATCGCGGGAATGGCCGCATGTTGTTGCAAGACATTGTCCCGAGACTAGCAGGAGACGGGAGCGCTTTGACTCCGGAGTACTTACTACGTTATTGCGCAGGGAATGTCCATATCTCCATGCACCTACCCTTAGCGACCCCATGCGTTGGGGCCGCGGTGGTTACGCTATCGACGCGCTCTGCCGCAATTTCCACAGATGTTCTGGACGCGCCCGACCTTTCACCGGGCTCAGGCAACTCTCCAGCGGCAAGATTGGCGTATCTTGCAATACGGTGTTCCTTATGAATACGATGGGGAATATGTACAGAAGGACGTTTTCGAGCTAGAGGTTACGCTAGGTTGGAGAGGCAGGTCATCCGCCCCGCCCCCGCCATTGACAGCGCTGCTTGGGGTACCCTGGAACCCCCATAGAAGCCTCCACATACTTTCAGATCCAAATCGCGAATTATCGGAGTTGCACATCAATTGACATCAACTACTTAAGCAGGTACGGACAAGAAATGACATATGCATCGATGGTCCCCGCCCTGCCCGCATATTCCCCGCATCCACTACTTATTTAGCCGGGCAATACATGTCGAGGGCCCGGTTGTCGCAATCGTCCCCATTCCCACCATGTTCCCAGCACTCGCTAGACCACTTGCTCATCAGCCAGGATAGGCTATTGAAGCAGTCCCTCCAGGCCGACGGCGCCTCGCCCTCGCAGACCGGCAAGCATCGCGGGCAGTCAACGAAGGGCAAGCCCTGGCAGGCCTCGAGCGGGGTGGGGAAAGAAGTCGGGGTAGGCGAAGGCGTGCTGCTGGGTGTGGTGGTGGGAGTTGTCACGGGGGGACGATGCCCCAGTTCTGCTCGATGCAGTACGAGTTCCCCAGGGTGAGATGACAGCCGCGAGCCTGACTGGGGTTCTGTAAGATAAGACCATGATTAGCAACTGCTCATTGTCGCTCGCAAAAGAGAGCAAGAACGCCAGTGACTTTGACTTACGTAAGCCTCGAACTGATCAAGCGTGAGATAAGAGGACTGGGCGATACTGGCACAGGTGTCGTTTTCGGCGGCGACCCGCCACCAGGTGCAGTCCTGGATGGTGTCGGGGGCGGCCGTGGTCGGGGGTCGACCGTGTACTGCGCGGCGCCCAGCATGGGCAGCAGCAGGACGAGACCGAGTGTCAGAGCGACCATTGTAGTGGTTGACGATGATCAATTTTGGGAATCCCTTGCTCTGTTTACTCGAGGGCTACTTCGCTATGCCAGCCCAGACAATGACTTTCTTTTTTTATCGACCTGAATGCGATGCGCTGCCTGGCGCTGCCTGCTGCCTAAATACTTCATTGCCATTTCCCGACCGAGGTTCTGCTTTCCCGCCAAGCCCATAGTGCTTACGAAGGATTCCCGTATCTGCACACATCGTCTAAAAAAAAAACCTGATTGGCTTTACGCTCTCCTTTTTAAACATATACCGCTGTCTTATTAGGTGAGTAACGAAATCCCTGGTTCCGCCTGGGGATGGCGGCGGGTTCGGCGACGGGCACCGGCGGCGGGCATTATGCTACCTACTAATATACTACCTGTAGCGCAACTTCGCCCTAAAGGCGCCACTGCAAACGGCCGATAGGGGAGAAGCTTATTTTCCGGTACTCAGAAGCGCCGCTTTACCCCGGTTCTACTGCCTACCTTTTCAAGACGAAATACCTACACCTGCGTTTGGTCTCGAGGGGAAGGATCTCACCGTAATCAATTGAGACAGGTTATCGCCCCAATACCAAGTATATCACATTAACTGAGGGCCGATGCACAATTGGGGCTGTTGCTACTACATGCCGTGTGGTGTGGGTGCTTCCCGAATGCAACCATCGACCAGGTCCGAGATGGGCAATGGGGGAGGCAGCTCTGATCATCCCTGGCCACTCCAATAGTCTTTTGTGGTGGCATTGTTGGTTCACCGCAATTGCTTCCCCAGAACAAGGCTCAGCCCTGATCTACTCCCCGGTCCCCCATACTCGTGAGCTATATGACCTTGCTTGCCACTGCTTCAATATCTCGGTTCATGCGGCATGGCTATCCGTTGACTGAAGAGACTGTTATCGCCAATCTGACCTGTTGTATTTCCTTCTCAGAACTGCACACTTGTGGGACGAGGCAAGTTGCAGGAAAATGTCAGGGGAGTGACCATAAACTATATCAAAACCGCTGCAGTGGGCATACGACGTCGAAAAAGACCGCGCTCTCCTAGATCTATCACTCGGGGGATAAGCAGCTTCGTTTATCCGAGAGATGCGACCAAAGGACATTGGCCACTTCCTCAACATCCACCGTCTCTTCATATGGTTGCTCTCCATGCAATGAACTTCGGTAAACGTCCTCTCGTCCATCCTTTCCAAGACGCAGACTAGGACACATATTAGGGCATTATATCTGTACCCGTCACCCAAGTGGATTGACGCACTGGCAATCGTGAGTAGTATTCTGACACCGCCACAAAGAGAATGCTTAAATATGCGGAAATCAGTGTGTTCTATTGATCGTACCATGAATTCATGGGCGCTTTGACAGATATTGTAACTCTGTGATCCTTGTTGCCAAATCCTTGGCATATTGTTCCTCCACATAAGGACGTAGATCTCCTATCCCACGGACCCATGGCACTTTTAATCAGGTGTAAATGGCGCCCCCCATAACAGCCGTAGTCACGCCAAACACCAACCAAACCACCCCCGATCGCGCCGTAACCCCCACACGTCAACCCAAGCCGTGCTCCCCCATCAGTCCGCGTCGCCCAGGGCGCTGTACTCCACCATGTCGACGAAGAAGGCCGGGACCGTCCTCATGCACTTGTAGAAATGCCTGTCCCCGCGGACGCTGGTCGCGCAGTCGGCAAAGAGCCGCATGTACACCTCCCGGAGCGGGGCCTGCTAGACCCGGTCCCCGTTGTAGGCGATGCGGACGGCTTCCACCAGCTCATCGAGCTGTTTCTTGGTGAAGCGGCGAGGGACCACGAGTCGCCCACCAGAAGAACCGCTGCGACGGCGGACCGACACGAGGACCCCCGTGCGGCGTTGCATTTCCGCTACGAGCGCCGAGCCGAGCTTCGGAAGCTGGAAGTGGGTCGACATGTTGTAGAGGGTGGCCACGACGCGGTGGTCGTTGATGCAGGGGTGCCAGACCTCTGCAATCAGTTAGCAGTCATAAATGGGAGCGTAGTGATACTACAGAAGACAGTTCTGACTTACGTGCCGTGTAAATGAACCGGAGGAGAGTGTTGACCAGATCACTCGGGAACTCGTATATCGTGATCACGGCCGGGCGTCCCTCCTAAGAAATCAAGAGTAAGTTTTGTTCGTCCAGCAAGAACTATGGATGTTCAAGGAGGAAACTCGACTGATTAGGTGTGGTTGACGTACCTGTGGCTTGGCTGCGGCCAGCTTCTCCTTGAACCACTCGCAGCGGGAAGAGAGGATGCTTTTGTGCAGGGTCCAGTGCACGCCCTTACAGTGGACCACGGTGTCGTAGTGCATGCCGGTGCGGAAGAGGCTGGGGGTCGTTGTTAGGATATACTCATGAACTATAACCATATAGTTGCTACTTACGTCAGATCGCCCACCGTCTTGATGTCGTCAAGCGTGGGTGCCATTTTTGGTGTCGGCGTTTGATCAGGCTGACAAGTCCCTGGAGGCAGATGGAAGGATGGAGTATAGACAGTAAGATATGAAGTGGTGTACCACCCTTGGTTGTCCGTAGTCGTTTTGGCAGTGTTGCGGGGCGATGTGGGAACGAGTGGGAATGATTACTTGTTGAAAAAGGCAAGCTGTTACTTGCCACGAGCAGTTCTTATAATCGAGGCAAGAAATTCAAAGTGCGAGGACCCAACTGTGAATGCAATGTTCGGAGATGGGTTGGATCGTAGGGGCAGATTTAGGAAGTTCAGCTGTTGTGCTGGTAGTCATGCGTCCTTTCAGGGCACCGTGACAACGAGAAGACTACTGCAAGACGTAATAGGTAATGTGACTTGCACGACCTAAGGAAGGTGAGCCTCTAGATTATAATATGATAGGATCTCCGAATAGGCAAGCACGATGTTAGATTTGAGAGGATATCTCCGATAGGATGCACCAGCCGCATATTTCGTCCATACACAACTCGAATAAGAAAGTATACGAGTATCTCTGCAATCTCCGTTTGGAGGTCAAGATTAAACTTCACTTCATCCATGGGAGCCGTCAAGACGTTCCAAGGAGTTTTGGAGCCATTGGTCACGCAAAGTATGCCTACCCTCTTACATTCTCTTTTATCGTATTCTTCCACATCTACTCGCATCCTGATAGATATTCCGTTCAACGAGTGGAACAGTACTGAACAGGAAGCCGCACCTTTCGTCTACATTAATGGCTACCCTGGCGTGGGGAATTTAACTGTCGCCAATGAGCTGTGGTAAGTCATTTCCATCATGTATTGCAGGGAAAAGTGGTTTGCCAACATCCAGGGTAGTCGCATGCTCCCCAATGCCAAGGTCTTGAGCAATGACCTGCTCAGAGACCCCGTAGCAGCCGTGTTCGATAGGCGTGACCAGAAGTATCAACCTCTTCGCCGAGCTGTCGCAAGTGGTTCCCCCCGACTTTGAATCCAACCCTTTTGCCTATGGCATTCCTACCAACTAGAACTCTACGCAGCGTGGAGGTGTTCTGGAATCCATCGCCAAGTCTCCGTCTACCGGCGACGTGACTTGGAGTTTCACCGATCAACAATCTTCGAGCCCGCTCGGAGCTTCTGCTGCCATGGACTATCGACACGCGGCGGAGAAGCGAAACTCTGTTTTCGTTTCTGTCATCATTGATTGCGAGCTCCACGAGAACTTGAGGAGGCCATCCGCGGAGGGTAGGGGTGCTGGTGCGGCGATACCAAGTTTAACGATCCCAACCATTGTGGGGAGCATTAGGGAGGAAGAGGATATCTTCCGTTTTCAAGATCCGAATGAGCTCGAGATCGATGTGACATATCGATCTCCCACCGAGGTGGCAGAAATAGTAATTTGGCACAACACTAAGGCTTCCCGAGAACACACTGCTAGTTTGGAGGTAGTTACTTAGTTACTGAGCCTTCTCCGGCTTCCAGGTCGCCTCCACCTCGACCGAGTAGTCCCCGAGCTCCTTCCAGCCCAACCGGCTCCAAGTATCCGGGTTCTGCGACGCGTCCTCGAAGTGCTTCAGCGCCAGCACGGCCTGCGCGGCCCAGCGATCCGGGCTCACGCGACCGACGCCGGTGGCGAGCGGTGTCATGAGCACGCTGCAAATTTCCTCCACATCATCGCCTTGACCGTCAGCTGATAACTTACCCTCGCGGACCGCGCGGTTGTGGTTGTCGACGGCGCACAGCAGGCTCCAGACGCACTCGTAGACGACCTCGCGGTTCCACTCGGCGCTGGTGGGCAGGCGCATGGTGGGGCAGAGGGCGACACGCTTCACACCCCAGACGTTGCGGGAGCGGGTCTTGGAGGCGGCGAACTTGGCATCCGCCCCCTTGTCATCGTCCCACGGGATCTTGACCAGAGTGCAAGTCCCCGGCGGGGCGAACCCGCGCCACTTCCCGTACAGCCGGGCCTGGACGGCGCGGGTCAGGGCGGCGTAGTCGTCGACGGGGCTCAGGGCGCGCGAGATGGCGTCGTCGAAGGCGCCGTCCATCTGGCCGTACGAGTTGGCGGGCGACACGATGGTGTCGAACTGGACCGAGCCGGGCAGCTGCGACAGGGCGCAGTCGTGGTGCGCGATGGAGATGGTGTCCGGCAGCTCATGGTGCCGGCGGGCTTCTTCAAAGGCAAGCGCGTACTTTTCCTGCATGCACAGGAGCTGGATGTGGGGGATATGGGGATTGGTGTTAGTGTTGGAGGAGGAGGTTGAGGGCCCCATTTTGGTATGCTGCTGAGTACTTGGGTACACAGATATGGGTGTGGGGTTACATGAGATCAATGAGATCTGTGAAGCCGGTGAAGTGAGATTGCTCAATATGACATGGAAAACATGAAGGACATGCCAATTGCAATGAACCGAATATTGAAAGGATGCAGATATCGAGCAACAAATGGTTATTCTGCTGCCTGCCGTGCACTAGCAGAGTACCGTCATCCGTAGGTACTTTGGCTGTCGCATGCGACGTGGCGGCACTAAACTAGAGGCGCAGCAGCTAGGCAGCAGGCTACCTAATCGGTGTCAGTGCTGACCATATTAATCAAAGCTATCATAAACTCCCCAGCGACCTTCTTGTAGTCTTCACAGGTTGGCAGCCGGCAGCAAATGGTCTTATCTGCTTTGATAGCACATGATCCGAATATGTCGGAGCTCGCTGCGGGTTCAATTGGGTGATGCTTTTGGGTTCGCGCTTATTCGTGGACTTGGTACGATGTTGTTGAAGCAATCAATCACCTGGTTTCGGCGAGGAGCACTATGGAGATACGGCATGAGGTGACGATGTTCGAGGCCTCCATCATGATTAAGTTCCTTCTTACCATAGGGGCCACGTTCAGAATTGACCATCCCAGTTGCAGCATTTAAGGGCCTATAGGTCCTTTACGATACCCACGCGGGGTGAACTTGACTTTGGCTGCCCCTGGTCTCTTCTGGCCTGCAATCCAGTGCATTATTCAATGATGGGAGATAGGGGCTAGCAACTGGAGTCAAGGAAAGACCCAACCCAAGTGTCCCGGAACCGGTGGTAAAACATGAGTTACTGCGAAAAACAGTGTAGAAATAACGCCGGAAGTCTTGAATCCTATAGCCACTACCACCATCATCTTTGCAAACAGTCATCGGCGGGACCGAACAATTTAGGGGCATCTCGACGCAACACAACTCAATGCCCACATGCTTCGTGACCAGTTCCCCAACGGGTGCATCATCTTCCTCAGATACTCTATCATGGTATACCCAGGGCTACAGGCCGCACTTGCTCTTCGCCGTGACCATACGGAGTCCCACCTAAACATACTTGTTGGTGATGGTCATCGGGGTTTCCATTACGCAGTTCTTGACCTTGGTGCTCATGATGAAGAAGGTTCAGAGGTACCGACTGAACTCAGGGGCTCTGCGCTCTCTGCTGTTTCTATATCCCATGGTATGCCAATAGTAAAACTTACAGTTCACACAATGGCTCCCCAAATGAATATATCTGGACCCCCTACCTCCAACCCTGATGCTTAGATGTATAAGCACGAGTAAGAGTGAAATAAGAGATACGGCATCAAAATGCGAAGTTGAATGGCGCTGAGACCAAACAGTCGGAGGGCGAGCAGGCACCATTCAAGGAGAAGGCGAGCTTGCAACATGGAGTTCTACAACCCATCAGTAGCACTAGACATCATCACAGAAACACAGCTAGTCACAAAACGGACATTGCAACCACAAGTGCCGTAACTTCGGGATATCAATTCGTCGCTCGTACGCTCAACCTGCCAACCTAGACTAAGTACTTAGACTAACTACCCACCTCCTCTCCCAAACTATGCAGCGGCCCCGCCACGAACTCGGTCGCGTTCATGATTTCGGTGGCACCGTAAATGGCCCGCTTCTTGGCCCGCTCGTTGCCGTTCTGCCCCGTCCGCGCGATCCACTCCTGCAGGTTGCCGTACTCGTCCATGCTGCCGCCGCCCACGACGAACACGATGGCATCGGTGTACCCCTGCCGCCGCTGCCCGAAGCTCGGTGCCATGCCCGGACCTTGGGTTCCCGGCATGCTGCCCGGCGTACTGCTGGCGCCGGCCCCTGACCGTATCGCGCTCGGCGGCGGCATCGTGCCTCGCGCGTTGGCGCTCCGGGGGTCGAAGAACATGTAGCTCTCCGTCTTGGCCAGGGCCGACGTCGAGGCCGTCTGCGGGTCCATGATGGACTCGACGATCTTGGTCAGCGTGAGATCCCGGTTGACGGGGATCAGAGTCTTGAGGGCGCCGCTCAGGGAGTCGAGGTTGAAACCGCCGGGCAGCGTGACGCCGGCATCCTTCACTCGATCCGTCAGTCGCGTCGAGAGATTGGAGAAGCGGCCAAACAGGTCGGACCCTTGTTGGGACGCGGGCTGTGTGGTGTTGTTGATGGTCGTCAGTTGCGTCATCTTGGTCGTCGCACGAACCCTGTAGATCGCTGTCAGCACTTGTAATGGGTGGTTGGATCAATACAACGGCACAAACTTACTGTCGGACGTAGGCGAGCGAAGTGGTGTCGACGCCAATCGCCTTGAGGGCCTCTTCGAACTGGGTCCACTCGGCCCGGCCCACCTCCTGCTCGGTGCTCAAGAACCAGATGATGAAGAGGCGCAGTTTGTCGAGGGGCTCGTTGCCCTTCTCCTCGTTCTTGATCGTCTCCAGCACCTGCGCCTTGGTCTGCTTCATGACGTCCTCCTCCATCTGGAAGTAGTTGTCCAGCTGCCGGTTCTTGATGCCCGTCAGCAGCGCCGCCAGGATGTTCATGTGCATGTCCAGCACGTTCTTCCGCTCCCGGAGCTCCGGCAGCAGCGTGATGGCCGCCTTGAGGTGGTGGGCGCTCGCGCCCGTGTCATTCTGGAGGTCCTCAATCGAGTGGGCGCCCGTCTTCTTGGTGATGTCGGCCGCGTCGTCCTTGTATCGCGTCAACTCGGCATCGATGTCCTCGGCGACTTGCGGGAACGGCAGCGCCGCGTTCTTCTCCCAGAAGAAGTCGGTGGCGGTCAAGTCGTACGACTTCTTCGTTGTGCCCTTGGCGGGGTTTCCCTCCTCCACCGGCGTCTCGATGGTGATGCGGTTCAGCTTCATGTTGAGCACGTCGTGGACCAGCGACTGGTAGGTCCACGAGTGCGAGAGCATGGGGTTGAGGTCGACGTTGCGGTCCAAGAGGATAAGCACCGGCCGGGATGTCGGGGTGCCGGCCGACGAGGAAGGTCGCGCGCTCGACGAGAACAGGTTGTCCTTGGAGTTGAGGATGTGGTCTCGAAGCTTGCGGTCCAGCTTGCCGGCAATCACCTCGGCCGCGGCGCCCTTGGGACATCGTATTATGGGGATGACGCCCATTGTGACCACGACGCTGAAGAGGCCACTCACTATCCTGTCCACCACATGGTCCAGCTGTTCGTCCTTGGTCTTGGCGCTGTTGAGGGCCCAGTACGTGTTCTCCTTCTGCATGCCCAGGCTGAAGAGGTCGGGCTCCGAGACGATGAAGTTGAGGTACTGGTCAAACAGTTGCGCAATGTGCTCCGAGGTTTCGGTGGCGGCGGTCTGGGCGGCAAAGTCTTCGAGCAGCGGCCTCGGTATGGAGGAGGTGAAGTTGATGTAGGCGGGAGTGTAGAGGCCCCGTTGGAGGTCGTTGGTGATGCCCTCGAGGTTCTTGGCGCTCGGCTCGAGGAGGTAGATGGCCGGTACATCGGGTATCGGGTGGCGGTTGGTGTTGATGTGTCTGTGTGAATCGCCGGCCGTCTTAGCCAAATTGCCATACCCGTGCTTGCTTGCTTGCTTGCTTGCTTACTGGCCACTTCAAGATGGAATGGAGAGAACCTACAAATGCATGGTGACGCCCATAGCACGGAGATCGCTCACCCGGAGCACGCTGCTGATGACATCTCGTCCCAGGTCGTCAAATACCAAAACCTTCCAGATGGGCTCGCCCTCGGCCGTCAGGATGGGGGCAGTGGGAGCCAAGGCGCCGTTGGCATGGGCGGCATTGTCTTCTTCTTCCTTTTGCACGACTTCGTTGAGGTTCAGGATCTTGCGCAACGAAGCGATCTGGCGGTCGCGCAAGGACGCCATGGCTGCGAGGTTTGTGATTGCGACAGGAGGGGAAAGCGCAGTTGGGTCGGTCGGAGAGGTGAGGCTTTTCGCAGGTGGTTGTCGGCCGTCGTCGCTGTCGTGCTATCGTAGTATGGTAGGTCTCGTTTGGATGATGTATGGCTGCCTGCCTGTGATACGCGTGTCCAGATGGATGGTGGGCTGCTACTTTACGGTGGGGCGGTTGAGCAGCGGGCGAGCAGGGATTGCTACAGGAGCTGGTGGTAGACTGGAGCTGGCAATTGCGGCTGGACTTGGACTTTGAATGTGGTCAAATTGTGTTAGATGGAATTGGGAAGAGCTGTCTGTCATAATAAGTCAACGTTGTATGTTCGGCCAAGCTCGCCTTGGAAAGGGAGGCAGTCGAGCATGGAGAACATGAAGTCAGCTTCAACAAATGGACTGCACCTGCAACCTGCATTGCACTGACTGTGGTGGATGGGTGGGTTGGGGAGCTATGGACTCCAAATTGGGGGGTAGGCATCACTGTAATCAGAAGCTAAGATGTAGGCTTCCACCAATTGACAGCAGCCGACCAGGTAAGCACTTCCCGGCCGTGGCTGACGATGAGTCGCATGCGCATTGCATCCCCAATTAGCTGTGGCTTCAATTGAATGGGCAGTTGGCTGGGGCCGCGGGTCCGGTATCTATCTGCCTGCTTGTCGCGGGCGGTTGCTTTTTGGGTTTCATTGTTCTGGTCTTCTTTGCAGGCCACCATTTTGGCAGCAACCTGGGAGAGCGGCACGGCTGGCTGCCAAACCGAGAGCCACTAAAACTCAAGTAGGTTTAGGCGGGTCTAGGCAAGGGATAGGTGCGTAGTAGTAGTGGGCAAAGACCACTTTCTCTCACTCTCTCACTCGCTTCCTTCCTCTGCCTTGTCCTGTCCTGTCTTGTCCTGATCTGATTTGATCCATCCGCCGTACCCAACCCAGCCATTTTGCCATTTTCTCCCTTGACCTGTCTCTGTCTGTCCGTTCTCCTCATTCCCAACTCCAACCATCTCGACCACAACAACCACCACGACCACGACCACCGCCCATCGGAAACATCGCGCGACCTCCTGTTTCCATCCAGCAACGGCCGTTCATTCTATTTCTAATTTGTCGCTGGTAATCGCGGATCCTCTTCCAACCGACCGCCCAACTCGACAACTCCTCGTTCTCTTCTTCAGTGTCCGCCGGGTTCTTCTTTTTCGCGTATTTTGAAATAGACAGTGGAATTGTCTCGTCACTCTAGTGGATCCCCCAGTGCAGCAGCAAATCTTTCGTCGGCCGACAACACATCAATTTCGCCCTTCTCCCACTTCGCTCGCTCTCTCCTCGTCCCAAGGTTGAACATAATAGGCAGGGTCTTTCCCGAGATTCTTCAAGGGCAGAACATATACACTTTCTCTCATTTAGACACCTGGGAACATGTTGTAATCATCGCGCAATCTCTCACCTAAAACGAGAGCATGACGATATCGTTGTTTCCTTGGTAGGAAGATTCAAATTCAGCAAAACAGCAAACTTCTCGGAATTGGGCAGTGGAAAAGGCCACTCGCGCTCGCGTGTCGTCACGTCTGGATCATTCAAGGGTATGATAATTAACCACATCCCTCTTCCCCCTTCTGCCCATCATCACATTTGCCTCTTTTTCTTGCGATGTACACGCTGCACTACACTATATGCCCCTCTGAAGACCACTGTTTTGAAATGCGCGGTTTTGCGCGGGCACCCTCTCCAAGTCTGGGAATCAAGTATCCTAGTTGCGAAGCTTTGCAGGATGAATTGCAAAGTCACCCACCTGGCATATCTTGGATAGGAGCGAGCGCGCGCGTGCTTGGAGATACATAACTTCAATGGCCACCAGGCCAGAGCAGAAGCGGACCAGACTCGACCTGCAGAGGAGAGCGGTTTTAGCGTCTACGCGCCCAACAGTGGACAGTGTCAGAACATTTCAGTGGATCGGACCAGACAGCCCCGGCCTGGACAGACACCCTCAGCCTATCCACCCGCCCAATACACGTAACTTCTGAAATTCCCTTCCATAATGGAACGGGAGAGTGAAGAGAGAGCAAGAAAATAACCCAATGCCCACTGGAGCATTCTCAATTGATTGAGACGCATCTCGGGGATCATCGTGTACTTGGGAGGCTGCGGTCTTGTTGTTGTTGTTGTCGTCGTTCTTCCAGCCAGGTTTCTTGACACATCTGCACCCCTTAATCATTCAATTGGCCTGGCCTACTACCACCCCCTCAATTCCCATTCTCTTCTCAGTTACCCGTTCAGTTGCCCAGCTCAGCAGCAGCCGCCGCCGCAGCATTCAATTCGCCCACCCAGGAGAAAGCCTCCATGCGCACAACACCAACACCCCCAAATTGCATTGCAGTTCCTAGAACTGGTAATATTCACATGCACCGGGTGTTGATGTTGCTTGCATATCTTCCCATTGCCAATTGAAGGCTTTTTTGCAGGGTCGATGCAGCTTGTGGGACTTGTGCGCCTCTTGAGGGAGTTGGGGGACTTTTAGGTGGTGCAGGTCTCGTCTTTGTCTGTCCTGTCAGGGCGGACGCTTCGAACCCCGTCCTCCGTCCTCCGGCCAATTCAGGATCATCACCACCGCATCCGCGGTCTTGGATGCTCTGGGGTTCTTGTCAAATACCCTTCATGGGTGATGCTTCGCTCAATTGAGCCTCAACTAATTGAAGCATTCATTTGCTCCATTGGATTTGGATTTGGATTGGGTCTATCTATGCTGGCCTGGGCTGAGGACACAGCCGCTCGCTCTCTCGATTGGCATAACCCATCATCCAGGGGCTTTTGGACTGATCCTGGATGCAGAGCCAGTGCCTGCAGCCTTCATCACGCCTGATCTGTCATCCCACCGTTCCACACACTTCACCAACCTCACCGTTCCTGATTCTCTTCTGCCCGGCCTCTGCTGGTCTTTAACGTTTCGTTGCAGCTGATTGATTCCTTTTTGACTTTAGATCTGCAGCCTAGTCCGAATCCGGCTTGGACTATTATACCCCCTGGTCCGCTTAAGCAGCAGGCTCCGCTTGTGTGTTTGTGTGCAGCTCCTCTTTAGAATCACGCCCCCTCGGCCTCTGCATCGCCAGCACCTCCGAGGAACCAGAACCAGCACCGACGACCAACTTCGGTCTTCGTCACCTTGTTAACTGAAGTCTTGCAAGAAGTGTTTCTGTCATAATCAATTGACCTAGAACACATTTGCTTGTGCCGGCATCTCGGTCTGTTGGACAATTGTTGAAGTGTAAGAAGGTGAGCACATTGAATTTAGTTGCGTTGTTGTTGGTGTGCTCTTGTGATAAAGCGACCCCACCGCATCAACTGGCTTTTTGTTCTTTGTTTGTTAGGCACACGCCTATGAGCCCGACTGTTGCTGATTGATTATCTATCTGGTCAGCCAAGTCACGTGCATTGTTGTGCCCCTTTCTCCAAGCCCAGCTGAAGCATTCGCTGCATCGCCCAGGACTGTCGTGGGGGAATGGCTCAGGGTAATCCTGCCTGGCCGTCTGGTCAGTTCAACCAGGAGGACTACCACTCGCACCCACACAGCCTCTACTCCAGCTCATACCAACCCACATCCTATGACACCCATAGTGCTCATGGAACTCATGGCGCTCATGGTGCCCACGCTGCGCACCCGGGCTTCGACGGCCCCAACACACAAGTCGACCACTCGAGCATGTACATGAACTGGACCGGGAATCCAGGATTGGAGTCATCAAGTGAACACACTGATGGCATAGACGAGTACAATCCGAACTCCTTTACTGGCCAAGACACCAACAGTCCTGCCCCCAACAACCCTACTCGGGGCAGTCGTATTTTGCCCAGCCAGCCGCAGTCGATGCCGGTGCCGGTGCCAGTGCCAGCCATGGCCAGGGACGCCAATTCTCGGATTACCGGACATCACCAGACTCTCACCAGATGTGGATGCCAGCCATGCAAGCACAGCAACCGCAGCAGCAGCAGCAGCAGCAGCAGCAGCAGCAGCAGCAGCAGCAGCAGCAGCAGCAGCAGCAACGGCCCACGGCCTCTCCGGGACCGGGCAACTTTCCCAGTAATGCATCATGGCAGGCCACATCTAATACGCCGCCCCAGGGAGCTTTCCCCCAACAGAACCTCCAGCAATATGGTGTCCCGGCATCTCGTTCAGGCTACCCGCAACCATCACCACGCACCCATTCTGCCACACCTACAGGGGTCAGACCCACGGTGCATGGGAACCACGTTGCTGGTGCTGATCAGCACATGTATGAGCCGCCGTATCAGCAACCTGCCCAATTGCGAGAAGGGGCAGGTCGCTCGACACCCCAGCCAGCCGAAGCCAGGAACTCTCCCTACCAGTTCCAAACGGCCCAAGGCATGGTGGGTGGCCACCAGTATGCCACATTCGCGGCGCCCAACGGTCAACCCCAACAAGCCATGTACCAGAACCAGGTTCCTTACTCGGCACCAGCACCATCGGCGTCGTCTGCCAATATCCCGGGTCACCTCCAGCCTCAACGGGCCGGCCAGGCTGTGTTCTCCGCCCAACCGCCCATACAGCAGCACCAGCCCTCGACCCAGATCAAGCGGACACTCACGCCTACCCAGAAGCAGCAGTTGATGACGCCTAATGGACCTGGTTCGGTACCCAATGCTGCCGCCGCCGCACAAGGTGCCATTCCCCGACAGACTGGCAATCCCACCATGTCGCCACAAGTCACGATGCAACGACAACAGCAGCAGCAGCAGCAACAACAACGACCACAGCCAGCACAACCCACCTCGCAGGTGAATGGTGCTGCGCCGACAGCTGCCGTCCCAAGGACACAAGCTGCTCCGTCGCCGACCCCCAGTTGGATTCCGGTACCGGGAACGCCCAACTTATTCTACTCCAACACCCCGGTTCAGATGGAACCGGTGCACAAGGGGAACCGCGGGGGACTTTTCATTGCACAATTCAATGAACGCCAAAAGCCCTTACTACCCGGCCACCCGAACAGGTTACCGGGTGAGATCCTCCGCGATTTCCAGGCATACGAGAATGCCGTCGGGAACCCCAGCCTCAGCCCGGCCGAATCACAGGCCATGCGTGCGAAGCTGGCGCAGCTTGACCAGGAAATGCTGCAGCTGACGGGCCGGAAAGCACAAACCTACCCACGACAGGCTCCCACGAAACGGTCCACCAGGAAGACCAAGGGAAGCAGGTTGGGCAAATCAGGGCCCGACTCGCCCGACATGGACGACTCGTCGGACTACTCGAGCGAGGAAGAAGAGTCACAGCTGGACAAGGAAATCCGCAAGGTAAGCAAGTCGGGTCGAGTCTCTTGGTGGAATGGATTAGCTAACACCAAGTCAATGCAGCGCCTGTCGGAGCCACGTCCCGCAAATCCCCTCCAGTCTGTCAGATGGGACGTCGAGAAGATCGTCTGGAGATCGGAAGAGGCCCCTGCTGGATGGACCGCCAACGCCATTGCCGAGTTTGGCCGGTATCTCAAGGTGCTTTGGGACGATCTCAAGCAGCTGCGAACCGACGTCAAGACGACTGACGGGAAGTCGAAGAAATCTGGCCCGCTCAAGAAGGAGCTCGAGGCCAAGTCGGCGCAGGTGCTCATGGCGATCCGGACGGCTGTCGAATCGTCGTACGAGCCGGTGCTGAGCAACATGGGCGGCAACCAGCAGCTCTGTTCCATCTTCTCCAACATGCTCCGGAGTGCCTACCTGATGGAGGACTACTCGGGCCCCCTGCCCAAGACGATTCTGCAGCTCATGTCCAAGATCACCAACATGGACAAGGCATTCCTCTTGGACAAACTCAAGTTCCAAAAGGTCCTCATCAAGTACCGCAAGAGTCTGGACAGAGAGAGCGTGGCCGCCTTTGAGCACATCGTTTCTTCCGCAAGGGATGACAAGGATGCGCCCGAGGCCAAGCCGATTGAGAAGCGCAGCGTCCCTTCCAACACCAACAACGATGTTACTTCCAAGACAGTCAAGGCAGATGTGGCCGCGCCGCCTAAGAGGGTGCCGTCCATTCTGGCCAAGGACCTGAAGTCGGCCTCGAAACTCACGGGTCTGAAGAGGCCGACGCCGGGCAGTTCGATCGGCGTGGATGCTCGACGGGTTCTTAGTGATTCTACCAAAGCCTTGGTCGCAGCGTCGTCGGCGAAGAGAGGCCGCGACGAGGAAGAGGATTCGCGAGCGACCAAGAAAGTGGCGACCGACGTGGGTCTAGCCAAACGGCCACGCGACGACGAGGTCGACTCGCGGTCTTCCAAGAAGCTGGTCATTGATGGTACCAATGGGGCTCAGTCGACGGCTAAGCCATCGTCGACCACCAGCAGCACCTCAGGCACCATCTCCCAAGTTCGGGCCAAGCCTACCAGTACCATCCTCCCCGGCAAGTCTCGGCCGGTGGTCAAGCCGACGGCGAAGCGACCAGAACCACCGGTGTCTTCGAGTCTGTCCACGATTAGTGGTCTGTTGGCATCGATCTCGAAGCCCAAGTCGCCGCCCAAAACCCGCGCATCCGAGCCCGTCCGCGCCCCCGAGACGCCCGAAGAGAAGGAACGCCGGCTCCGAAAGGAGACGAGGCGGAAGCTTCGCGTACAGTGGGCGCCCGAGGGCGAGCTGGAGCAGATCCGCATCTTTGAGCACGACGCCGCCGAAGACGAGGGACGCGCCAACAGCATGATCCAAGACGCCCGCGACAACCGCTCCGAAGGCCAGATGCTGAAGCGGGGCATCTCCCGTGACGAGGATGAGGACGAGATGGACGTTGACGACAACGAGAGCGCCGAAGGCAACAAGACCAAGACGGGGGCCATCAGCCTACGTGCCTGGGCGGAGCCTTCTGCGACCGACTTCTCGGCCATTGACGCCAAGAAACGCGAAAAGAGCTTCCTCAGTCGCGGGGGTCTGCGCGAAGTCGTGACGGGTCAGCAGAAGTACATGGAAGAGTACGAAAGACGTGAGCTTATGGTGGTCTACACGTCTGCCTCCGACATCCCCGAGACGCCCAAGTCCCCACCGCGCAACCACAAATCCGAGGCAGCCACAACGCAAACGCGCTACGGCCAGCTCCCCTCCGACAAGCCTGAGTTCCTCGAAGTGCACCGTCGCTGGGCCGAAACGCATCAATACGGGCCCAAAAAGGCACTGCAAGGCGCCATTTACCGGATTGGCGGGAGCCAGACTACCGATCTTGGCAAGGTCGTCGCCCTTCTCAAAGCTGCATCCATCAACAACCAACCACTTCGCGCCAACAAAATGTCATCGCAACAGCAATCCGACAAGGACGCCACTGGCATGCCGGCCTCCTTCACCAGCATGTCGCAAGCCGATCGCGACGCCAAGGTGCTGCAGCTTTTACAGTCCGATGCCGTCGCCAAGTGGCAAGACCCCAATCCCTTCGATCCCAATCGACCCCAGACGTCGAGTCGCACCGACTTTTCCGACCCCGAGGTGCAGGCCGATGTGGACGCCTTTGAGTCTGTCGCCGCCGAGTTCGCCGGCAAGCCCTTCCCAGCCACCGAGCCGCCCGAGCACATGCAGAACAACCCGACCCACGTTCAGCAGTGGCAAGCTGGCTACCAAGCCGAGTTGGCGGCCAAGGCCCAGCAGGATGCCGCCGAGCGCGCCCGCAAGATGACCGAGGACCAAGCCCGCCAAGCCGCCGCCGCAACTCAGCAAGTCAACGCGCAGCCCACAGTTGCTGCTGCTGCTGCTCAGCAAAGCACACAGGACGCCCATGCCGCTGCTTGGGCTGCCTACTATGCCCAGTACGGCCAGGCCGCAGCCCAACAACAAGCTCAAGCCCAGCAGCAGCAGGCTTATGGTGGTGGTTACGACTACAGCTCCGTCGCCCAGGTCATGCAAGCACTCCAAGGTGGCCAGGCCCAGCAGCCCGCCGTCGCCCAACCCCAGGCGCAGCCGAGCGCCCCGTCGCAAGACCCGAATGCGCAGCTCATGTCTCTTCTGTCTGCTCTTGGAGGCGGTGGACAATCAAGCCAACCCGCTCAGCAGCCACAGGCCGCCCAGGCATACGGTGCTCAAAGCACGGCCGATGCTCAAGCTGCTTATTGGCGTGCCCTGATGGAGGCCGCCCAGAACCCCGCCGTCGCTCAACAACAACAACAACAACAACAAGCTGCTCCTCAGCAGCAGGCCCCACAACCCCCGCAGCAGTCGCATCAGCCATCGAAATCGCAACAGTCTTATCACCACAAGGATCGCGACCGAGCCGCCAGCCGGGCTACTGCTGCTTCTGGTGGCGGTGACAGCGGCTTCTTGGATTACGGCCCCGGCCCTTCCGACTACGACTACGGCAACGAGTCGTCGTCGCGCGGTGATAAGAGTGGTGGCCGAGGAGGTCGCAAGGACAAGGACAACTTCCGCGGCGGCGCCAAGGACAACAGCAAGGACCAAAAGGGAATCAACCGCGCCCTCATTGGCACCAAGCCTTGCTCCTTCTGGGCGCAGGGCAAGTGCGCTAAGGGCGACCAGTGCACGTTCCGACACGACCCCAACGACCTCAAGTAGGGGGGAGCACAGGACTAAACTCAGCATCGCTAATTGCCATATCATGAGCATTCGACGACACATATTTCCGCCGCCGTCTTCGTTTCTATACTTGTAGAGTATAATGACACATTTTTCTTTTGTTTCTTGTTTGCCCGGCATGTACCGACTGGCAACACACACCACTTGCATCGAACAGGGTTTCTTTCCCACTTTGGTTTTTGATCATCAGCATCTTGCGGCGGCGGCCTACGAAACGAAACAAACCAGCATTTCGGCATCTTTTCTTTCCACAAAACATCGAGGGTTCTTGCATCGTTCTGGAGTATTGAGGAGTTCCCACCAAGCTGCTTTTGCTGCTGCTATTGCGCGACAATGTGTCATTTTGAGTTGCATTGGCCTACTTATGGAAATGAAAGAGAAAGAGAAGAGAGAGAGAGAGAGAGAGAGCATTGCTGCTTTTTGGTATGAAAGAGAAAGATGAAGACTACTTTACAACTGAGTGTAGGGGGTTTGTTATTGAAACACCTACCTGCCTTGATGATGGGGGGTTTTGGTACTCTTGGTCTCTATCTTGTCTGTCTGTCTGTCGATGGAAGCTCCCCCCAGACAAGACGGATGAGAGAAGAAGGGGCTTGGTTCCCGCCTTGGGATGAAAAAGAGTGAGTGACCAAGGCTTGATATGTAAACTAGTTGTATTGAGGGGCCTCCAAAAGCAGTAGCATGGCACCCGACTTGATGAAAAACTATATGAGCATTTCTTGGTCGTGTTCTCGCAGTGATTTACTTATACGTTTTCGTTTCCTCGAAGGTGAGTCTGATGATTGGAGCCAACTCCGGCAGACCAATGAGATGTTGTACTGTATACTCTTTTCGCGCCGTATTACTCATAGAGTGACGACTAATTAGCCTAGATTTGCGATATTTCTTTTTTCGACGGGTGAAATCATTGACGTCATCACGCTAGCAGTACGGTAGACGGAGCAATGACTGAGAGTGACGACTAGACTTCAACTATCTAAACAGTAGCAAGTAACTACTTGTATATACTAAACATCTTCACCTCATCCAATCCGACGTCCATAGGTCTGGCTCAATACCCGCAATGAGAAAGACTCTGAACTTACCACTCACAACGACAAGAAGAAGGTTCAGTAGGAGCGCTACCATCATGCCGTCCGCTGTCGAGCCTGCTTCGAGCAGTAGTAGTACGCCGGCGACGTATTCGGCCATGTTGAAGAGCGAAGGGGGAGGAAGCAACCTTTGCATACCGATGCACCGCGTTCGGCTTCCTTCTCTCATGGTAGTGGGAACAAGGGCACCACTACTGCTACTTCGTCTCAACCTGGTCAACACCCGCAACAACAGCAACAGCGTCAGAGTCGTGGGGGCCGTGGCCGTGGCCGTGGTGGCAGGGATATAGGAAGGGGCAAGCACACATCCACATACTACCGGACCCCACGCCCATCCCAGCCGCATCGGAACCAGAACCAGAACCTACACCACGGAAGAAGGCAGGGACAACACAACAACAGCCACCAAGAAGAAGAAGAAGAAGAAGACGTCTACGTCCTAACCCTCCTCACCGACCCGTCCCACGAGCGCGCCATGTCGGCCCTGCGGCGGCAGTGGTTCCCGGCCCAGCGGCTGAAGGTGGATGCGCACATGACGCTGTTCCACGCGCTGCCGGGGCGATTGCTCCAAACCATTAAACGAGACCTGGCGGAGGCGGCGGCCAGCACTCAAGAGTTTAAGGTGGAGGTGAATCTACGACAGGATGTGTGGCGTATGGGGCGGAAGGGGGTCGCGGTCTCGGTACGGGGCCGGGGGGCTGGCTTGGACTTGGAGGGGACGGTGGGGGGGATGAGGAGGGGGTTGATTGATCGGTGGGAGGAGATGGGGGAGGACGAAAACACAACCACGGCGGCGGCAGCGGCAGCAGATGGAAGTGAGAAGAACATTGTGGTTGCTCATGGAGGAGAGAAGGAGGAGAAGACGCACGGCGCGTTGAGTGCTCAGGACGCCAGGAGGGGCTGGAAGGCGCATTACACTATCATGAATAAGGAAGAGGACCCCGCGAGGGTGGAGGAGTGTTTCAACGAGCTTAGAGGGGGCGGTTCGGGTCTGGGGCCGGCGGCGAAGTCACAGGGGACGGTCTTGGGGTTGAGGCTTTGGCGGTACGATAGGGGGTGGTGGCGGCAGGAGGACGACTTTTTGTTTTCCAGTGGGGGTGGTAGTTTTAAGTAGTAGCAACAGTAGAAGGAGTGTGGGAGGTTAACTGTTTCCCATCAAGTCATGAAATGACTACATAAGCTAGGGAGACAAGATAGGCACTGACCGTAGGTAACAACACAAGCTTGCTGGTGGCAGCAGGAGGAGGGACTTTTTTGCTTGGTGGGAGGGGACGTTGTCAGCAAGTAGCATTAGAGCATGGTACAATGACTGTTACCATTGCATTTCTGGGGTAGCTAGATGGATTGTTCAGTTGACTACTAGGTAGACATAAGTTACCTGGGGAGGTAGGCATAGACGGTGAGATTGCCACACTTGATGCAACAGACAATAACACAAGTTTGGCATGGAGAGTGACAATAGTGGACTAGCAACACCGCTTTCAACACATTGGTATCCAACGTGATAGAGCTGGCAGTTTCCAATTTACCAAATATCCAAGAAGAACAATTGGCAGTGGTTCTGGTCCTGGTTCTAGCGGCAGGTCTCAAGCGGCCGCAGGAAGAAACCGTACTTTGTCTCTATTAACAGCACCTACCTGTCTTAATTATTCCACTTGTTCCAGCTTGTAACAGTGAAATAAGCAAATATCACGGTAACAATATTCTGGAGGACCTCTCACCCTCAAAGAGACTTGGTCGGTTCATCATGGTAGTGGCTTGGTCTACGAAGTGAGCCCATCCACTTCCAACTCACCTTGCCTTCACAAAACCTAATCGTACTATGGTTTAACAGTTGATTGTTCCTGTTAACAAACCAAGCACCCAAACTAAGTAAGTACCTATTTCATCTCACTCAGGTGCACCTCATCTTTTCCCACAACCGACCTTCTCTTCCTCACCAACAACCATCATCTGCCTGACCTTGGCTCAAATCAAGTCAAGCAGCAGTTCCTGGGTCGACAAGGAATTGATTCCACCATTATTCTCGAAACACGTCAGAATCATCAACGGTTCGTTTATTTCCCTTCATTTGACCACATCTCAAGCAGGCCTCATACTGACTGTGGGTTTGCAGCGACCCGATCGATCGATCAACCAGCCACCATGGAGATTCATCAGGTCCTTGCTGAGAACCCGCCTTATGAGGCCTACGCCAAGACCAAGCCCGAGGTTCTCAAGGCCTGCATCATGTGTGAGGAGCCCGGTGGTCTGGCCTGCGCCGTCTGCGGCACCAAGTATTGTTCTCAGGAATGCCAGAAACAGGACTGGAAGTACCACAAGATGCTCTGCAAGTCTTCAGTCGGCACTGAGTTTGGTCTCGACAGCCGCCCCGGTCCCGACTACCGTCGCATCATCGTCTTCCCCGTCGACCAGAACAAGCCTGTCTGGGACTGGGCCCGCTTCCAGGGCGGCCAGCAAGGGCTTGCCAACAGCGAATACCGCCGACTGGTCAAGTGCCCCTCGGACAAGTTCGCTAACATGGCTATGCCGCTCAACGTCACCAACTCGAACCCTTACATGCGATTTGGTCGCGGCCTGCAGCTGTTTGCTGTTGGAGAAGAGTTCGAGGGCCTTCCCAGCATGAGTCATCTGCTCCCCATCAACCAGTCCATCCTCAACTTGGCCAAACCGGGCCATATCCTGCCCCAGTTCGGTCCCCATGTTGTAGCAGCATTCTCGAGTGACGAAGTCGGTCGTCCCATGGTCAACGAAGGCATCGTCTGGGAGGACGCCACCCTCAAGGACTTGCGGCTGACTATCGATTGCTACATCGCGGACGAGAATAACCCTTGCATCGTCGACCCCGATCGCTACGCCCTTAAGCTGAACAACCCCCGGCCAATGCCTGGCCTGCTCTGAAGCTCAATTGCGATGGCGACATGCTACGATTCGGACTGAACCCGGCTCATGCTATCGAGACGGTCTTGGTTCCATCTATCGGTGGAACTCGAGAGACCTGCCATATAGCCGACACTCTGGGTCTTTCTTGGGTCTGGGAAGAGGCTATTACCAACGGTAGTATCTCGGACGATCGTGAGCTGCTTCGAACCGGTAAGCAACTTTTGACATTTATTCTTTCCTATTCCAGTGTTTATTCCACAATGTCCCTGTGTCTCTTAAGCAACTTGAGGAATGGAACAAGCGCTTATTTGAGAAATTTCCATTATTCCCGCTTGAGATATCCCGTTTGCTTCAACGGAGTAAATGCTGACGTGGAGAGTCGATAGGCCAGGACTTCGGTAAACTCTTCAAGACGGCCGATCTACCAAACGACAGCTACACGGGCACCATCCTCCTGATGCACAAGAAGGGACTGGCCATTCAGCGCGCCCACCTCCAAGCCGTAATGGCGTACAAGGACCTCGTCTGGGCTGAGGGCTTCAAGAGGCTGGATACGAGACGCCTGCCCCGCACTATGAACACTGGCTACTTCGACCGCACCTTGACGCGTGAGAAGTTCGACAAGTACTGGAATGAGAAGTGGAGTGGTTCTGGAGTCCCTTCGCCTTACACGCTGGAGGACTGAGCAGAACGCAAATAGACCCAACTATTGGGACTTCTGTTGATACGCCAGGGTGAGCTGGACCGAGACAGAATGGTCATGGACGAGAGTTGAGACACATGAATCATGGGAATTAGATAAACGTAGAAACACTAGACATGCAATTAATGTTTCTACCAAGAAACTTGTTTGGCCGTTGGGGATGATCTTGATATCGTGAACCATCTTTAGATATACGACCAAGAGCAAGGAAATGATACCTAGTAGCGATGAGTATGCATGGTACGCACTGTATTACGACTTCTTAGTTGAATATGACAGTCAATTTGGGCGTGGGGTGATCCCATTCTATCTACGTCCCTGTCGGTTAGTTATCCCATCTCCAGCCATCCTGCCGTCGCTTGTCACACCGTTATCCCCCCACTACCAGTGGCAATGAACTGACACGTCCGAGATAGAGGTTGCACAAATTGGGAAGTTGACGATTCTCTGGTCATGGCAACTTTACCGTTATTGGTGCGACCCTTTTTGAGCCAATGGGTTGCCTCACCGGCCGCATCTTTGTGGGCGTTTCGGAGACAAGCCACTATTAGCCCGTAACGGCGGAGTTGAATCAAGCCTGTTCCGGATGAAAGTATTGCATGATGCAAACTTGGCAATAGCAAACAAACAACCCGGGCCTCGTCTTTTGTCGTAGCGAAGATATATGTTCTGATTTTGGTCAACTAAGGCGGCGGCAGCAGCAGCAGCGGTACAAGTAAAAGCTGAAAGAGGTGGACAAGGACAAAATGCTCGCGAACCAGTGTCTGAGCGGCCGGGCTGTAGCGGAACGGGTGTTGGACTGTATGAGGTGCATGTCGGAGCGGCACCAGCATCTGTTGGCGTTTTAGGTACAAGCTGCAGGCAAATAAGGAAGGGCCCCCTGATCATTAATTATTTTGCCATATAATGGAGTCTTTTCGACATCCCGGTAAGGCCACTAAGTCTGCGGCACTTCCTGGAGATGTTGCTGTATGCACACTTTTTATTTTTCTTATTTCCCCTGAAAAGTTGGCTCTTCACCGTTTGACTTTTGACTCACATGCCCA
This sequence comes from Apiospora saccharicola, assembly GCA_038363915.1. Taxonomy (NCBI): domain Eukaryota; kingdom Fungi; phylum Ascomycota; class Sordariomycetes; order Amphisphaeriales; family Apiosporaceae; genus Apiospora; species Apiospora saccharicola. The sequence goes on from JAQQWM010000004.1 coordinate 62,122, forward strand.
AACGATGCCTAAGACGGCTGGCCGTCAGTAATTACGTTCTACACCAAACAGCATCTACACCGCACATGTGCTCATAACAAAATGCGCGAGTCCTGAGCTCCTGGCTAGAGCTTTAGACTCCAGCTAAATTGAGAGCCAGATTGTTGCCATGAGCCTTGCTTTTCTGGGCGATAAGATCAAGCACCCTCTCGCGCCCCCCCCTCACGCATCCCCCTTAGATCAGACGAAAGAACAGCCCCTGAGCAACAACATTAGTATATAAAGGGGGTCAATCGGCTCTTCTTTTTTTTATAGAGTATATTAAACTAAACCTCTTTTTCTCCTCTTTTTAACACCACTAATATAACGAAAGAAGATCGTATCGCGCAGGCTATCCGAGACGTCCTAGCGGGCGGTTCGCTTAAAAAGGCCGCTAAGGAGAACAACATTAGCAAACGTACCCTAGGTCGCCGGATTAAGGGGTGCCCGAGTAGGAAGGAGAAGTATGAGGCAATGCAGTTGTTTACCCTTATCGAGGAGAGTTTTTTAGTGAAATAGGCCCTCTTCCAGGCCAGTTTAGGGTACGCTCCCTTACACCGGTTGTTTCGGATGTACGCGTAACGGATACTTCTTGCGAAAGGCCTCACATATCGGCTCGGAAAGCGCTGGATCTATCGATTTCTGAGGCGCCACCTAGCAGTTAGATCGGTGCGAGCCACCGCATTAGACTTTCGACGTCTCTAATGCACTTCAGACGAGGCCGTGCGGGTGTTCTTTAACCGATACACCAGCAAGAGGATCTCGTCGATCCCCCTCGCTTTAGGTTTAACGCCGATGAGGTTAGGGCCTCGATAGCCATCGATAAGGGGGTATAGTAATCGGACCGGCCGGGGTTAAGAGTATTATAATTAATGCCCTGGTTAATCGCGAGTGGGTGACGGTGTTGGAGGTTATCAGCGCTACCGGCCTGGCCCTCCCCCTTTTAGTTATCTTTAAGGGGTAGTCGGTCTAGTAATAATAATTCCCGGAGGAGGAGGACGAAGTTAACCAAGAGTATAAGGGCTGGGCCTTTAAGGCGTTACCTAAGGGGTGGACTTTTAAACCTATCGCCTTAAAGTGGCTGAAAAAGATCTTTATACCCTAGACCCAGCTGGAGGACCCTTCCTAGTGGCGCCTCCTTATACTCGATGGCCACGGTAATCACGTTAACGATGCCTTTATGCTGGCGGCCTTGGAGGCTAAAGTCTGGCTCCTCTACCTACCCCCGCATAGCAGTTACGTCCTCTAGCCCCTGGATTATGGCTGTTTCGCGACTCTTAAGGCTCGGTATAGGAGAGAGCTGGACCTGGCCTACGTCGTGAGCAATGACAGTTATATGCGGAAGGGGGACTTCCTTCGAGCCTAGGCTAACGCTCGTAAGATCGGCCTTAGTCCTAAGAACATCGCTAAGGGGTGGGAGATCACCGGCTTATACCCCGTTAACATCCGGAGGCCTATAAACAACCGATACCGGAGGTCCACTATACTCCGGGCTATTGACCGGGCCCTGGAGGAGGAGGAGGCCCGGTACCCGGAGGAACCGGAGCTTGGAAGGATGGAGATACCCCGGACGAGCCGGTAAGTGAAAAATTTAGGCTCGGCGGTGCTCGGGGAGGAGTCTGTCACCGGTAATCCGACTAGGAGGCTATTATGGTCGAAGCTCGGCAAGACCGTCGATACTTTGACGGCTCGGATCGCTCGGTTAGAGCAGGAGAAGGCCGGTCTGGAGACAGATCTGGAGAAAACAAGGGTTTAAAAGAGGCGTAAGGTCGATAAGGACCTTAACGAGGGGTTCACCTACCTAGCAGATGTGTATCGCGTTAAGAGGGACGTCAACGAGGGCCGGCCGAGAAAGAGGGCTCGCAGGAGCGCCGCCGAGGTGGTGGAAATTGATCAGAATCGCGCCGATGAGGTGTAGGAGTTAATTAATATAGCTACGCGTTAAATCAGCCTTAAAAATGCAGTATGTATTAATTAATCAATCGATCTGTTATTATATTGTTGTTTTTTTCATCTAATGTTTGGGGGGTGCGTGAGGGGGGGGCGCGAGAGGGTGCTTGATCTTACATGGCGCAGTGCTCCATGGGACACATGTCTGTCTCGTCCATTCTCAATGATAGATGTATCATTAAAATTCAGACTACTGATAATGCTTGCTACAAACTAGCGAAATCGGTCGAATATAAAGAATGATCAGGAAAGCCGCGACCCTGGTCGTCCGAATGCCCCCACCGTCAACAAAGCCAATTTGATTACATCCACTTCGAACAAAACTTCCGGAGAGACGACAGAACATTGCTCAGGGTGCTACTCGGTTCCATACGATTTTCATCGTCTCGCAAAGTTTGCACCAACTGGTCGACCACGTTGTCGAGGACGACCTGGTACAGCGCCGAGAGGTTGCGTTCCTCGTCGGGGACGTCGTAATCGCGAAGATTTCTCTGCTCGAGAAATTCGGCAATTACTTGCCTCCCTTTACGAGCCCAGTAGCTTCGGACGACGCATACAGCGAACTCGAGTTGACTGGTCAGAAATGGTGTCCGGGGCGCTTTTGGAGCAGGTGACATATCCGTCTCGGGGTGGATCAAGTGCCATATTGCGAACCACTGATCCGACTCCGAGATTGTCGGCTTGCTTCGCTTAGCCATCTGTTGAAGCTGGCTTTCCGAGAGACCCTGTGGAGGCCGTTGCTGTGGCTGCAGACTGCAGGCCCTGGCCTTGATGTGTTCGTCGCGAGTCGAGGCTCTAGTGAAAGTCATAGAGCAAGTTGGGCAGTAGTAGGGCTGGCGGTGCGCTGTCCACAAATGCTTCTTGAGGTCCCGGATGGTCCGCAAGTCAGCGCGGGTAAGACACCGAAGATGCTGCTCCATGTCGTCAAGGTAGAAGGGGCAGGCGAACGACCTCGACCCTGGCGTGTCCACGAAGACAGTGCCCTCCTCTTCGGGAAGCTCTCGTGACTCAATCGGTATGTGCTCGAGAAATTCGTCGGCCTTGATGCGTTTGCAGCTGGATGATGATGCCTCGGCATTCTGAGCCCGCTTACAGGGGACCGTCCGTCCTGTTATCCACGCGGTGAAGCAATCCAATGCCGCATTGACCAGCTCGTCTGTCAGTTCTGCAAAAAGGGGATCCAATTCCATGGGCTGGCTCTCCGAATCCGGGGAGAGAAAGAGGTAGTTCTCGTAATCACTAGACTCGTCTGACACTTCGTCCTCCGCTTCGGAGCGAACAGATGCATTGTCGCCCTTTGGTGTGGCTACCGACGTCTCGTCGGTTCCCGCGATATGTGTCAACGAAGCCCCCCGAGGCAAGCTCATACCTGTCGATGATTGAGCGGCCGCAGATAGCACGTGCCCCGTGCCCTCAGACTCTGTCTCTTCAAATCGAGAACGAAAGCAGTATTCCGTCCCGGTGGGTTGAAAATCCAGCATCTCACGATCATCAAGCAGGGAGTTCCCAGACGGTGGGCTGAATATCTCGCCGATTTGCCGCTGTGATCTTTGCGTCATGGATTGGCTGATCAGCTTTGATTTCCTCGTATCGACGTCCCGGGCCACCGGCAACTCGTGCGTACCGGCTGTGACGTCGATAGAAACGTAAAACAAGTGCTGGGGGTTCCACCGCACTAACTCTCCCTTCCATAAACGAAACTTGACGCTCAGGCATTCGTAAGACTTCACGTTTGTGGGGTTGTCGGCGAGTGGCATCGAGAAGTCTTCCTCGCATTCATTGTGCGCGAGACGGCAAGTCAAGGTCGGGGTTGTAGAGGTTAACCTCAAAGCAGTTGGCAGCCGCCACGGCGCGGTGGCCTGTTCCAGTGAACTGAGATGTCCAAACTCGGCAGGTGATCTGGCGAGCAGACCACGGTACTCCTGGTCATCGGATGATTGCCATGCAAACAGAGATGCGTCGTTGAGGGTCCTGAGTAGTTCGTCTTGTAAACGCATGAATGCATGGGAACCCTCGCCGTATCGGATTTCCATGCTGATTCCAAAGAGGCCGAGAAGTGAGTAGGCAGCATCCTCGATCCTGCGAGTGGAACGCTGGGCGGCCCAAGACATTCTTTTTCCAATGGAGACATCACTTAAGGCTTCTGACTCCGCGAGAACGGCCTGGTCAATTTGGGTGATGCGGGAGAGAGTGGAGACCAGAGACTCCTTGGTTCCGAGTAGTGACCAGTCTGCATTGTAGAATGCCAAGTTCCGGGGAGCGATGAGTTCGATCAAGGTCCAGGATCGCCGCATCCATCGGGAATTTACCAAGAGATCCTCGGGCTGGCCAGAGGTACATAGGTCATCCAAGTAAGCCAGGCAGATGTTGCAGTTCTGGAACCAGCGGTACGTGGAGTTGATGGCTTCTGACAGCTCGGCACTGGACGAACGATCAATGCAGACGGTGTCGGCCCAAAGCCAGCTCAGTTTGTGACTACGAATTGCTTCCTGGCAGGCGCCCAGGAGTTTTCGAAATCCATATTTGCTTCTCCCATTTTCGGTGCCTTGGAGGTCGGCGTATTCCACTTCGTCGGCGCCCCATGTGTGGGATAGAGCAGCGTACGGCGGTGGGGGTTCGTCTTCGGGATACCATCGAAGTCGAAGCGTCGAGGTGTTCAAGAGCCTCATCGCCAGTTGGGAAACGGTGACATAGGTGGCTATAAGATAGTAACTGCGACCAAAACAAAACAACACAGGCTATAAAGGGAGAGGGAGGTAGACCAGCTGCTTGGAAAGGGGATGGTGGCGAACCTGACTGTTGAGAATTCGTTTGTTGGGGATGGAATAGGGTCAACTTATATTAACGTGGCGAAAGGGAATCGAAGGCTTAGATTGATATGCCCGGATTACGTTTGAGGCTTTTGCGAGAGAAGAAGAGGTAAGCAGGATCGTGACATCTAGGGCTGCATGTCAGAAGGGATGGACGTGGTGTGTGGTGGGAGGGAGGTGGGGTGACCCATGCAAGCAGTTGGTGTGCACTTGTCCAGTGTGCGTTGGATCGCACCAGAGTGCACGATTGTGCGCTGGCTCATCCCAGTGGCTGACGTGCCAGTCTCACAAGCCGCCCCAGCCTGCCCTGGCAACCCTGACTTGCAGTAGCGATAGGTAAGCATGAGGTCACCTGGACCAACTGAAATTCCGTTTCCTCGATATCGCGCGGCATACTCAATACTCCTGCGACATGCCGATGGCCAATTGGGGGTTTCCGTTATCACTTAAATTAGGTGCGTCGCCCATTGGGCGCCCTTCCTAGCATGCACGCAGTGTGTGTGGTGCGTGGAAATGGCTTAGCGGTAGTCATATTGTCTGTTATCGAAAGCCTTCAATTGATTCATTTCTCGCTTAACAGTACTGAGGTCATCTACATACACAAATGTAGATTCTGACATGTAGGTAAAACATTATAGGGCGGTACAGGCAAAAACTTGAAATTCGAGACCCCTTCGTTGCATACGCCAATTAGATCTGAGCCACTATTCGTCATTCGCATCCTGGCTTGTCAGGGCGGCGCGCGATTGACCTCTTCCGGTCGCTCTTCTTCTTCTTCAACGAATGCGATGAGCCTCTCTGCCAACACATTGAAAACATTATGAAGCCCCTGACGGTAACCCGGATGAATGTGAGGTGTCTCTAGCGGAATTTGCTCGAGAATCACATCCCAGCCTCTCCCCTGACCAAAGAATCGTTGCAAATCATCCCGGAAGCGCATCATGAAGATAGAGACATCGACAAACGGTGAAGGAGGCCGCGGTTCACCTGGAAATAGAATCTCCCAAATCGCAAACCAACGTTCGACGTCTCTCCCGTTAATCGTGTGCGGCGCAGCTTGAGCGCACTCGCATATTGCACCCCATTGGTCTCGCGTGACTCCAGCCAGATTGAATGCAACCTCAGTGCAAGAGTCTTGGGTGATGTGTGCCGCAGAATCCTGTTCAGTAAGGAATGTATGGCCACAAATTGGACAGTGGATTGGTTGCCGATGTTTCCTGTAAAGGTGCTGTCTCACGTCCCCGATGCGGTTGAACTTGCAGTCGCAGGCGATTCCCAGTCTCCCCTGGAAGAAGAAAGGGCACAGAAACTGACGACCGTTCGGGCGAGTAGATACGGTTGAAGTTCCGCGGTGCGATTTGTCGCCTTGCCGTTCCGGGTCTGGGTCTGGTTCTTTGTCGCCGCCCCGTTGGATGATACGGGTTCCAGAGCCGGGAGCATAAGTGGTGCCGCCTAGAGACGTTGGGCGTGTTCCGCCTGTTCCGCCAGACCCAGTGCCTGAGCTCGAGCCCGAACCTGAGCCTGTGCCTGTGCCTGAACTGCCGTCATCTTCCTGGACGTCTTCATCGATCATCCATTGGAAGGTGCCGAGTAGCAATTGATTGAAATATACATCAGTGTCCAACTTAATAACCTTTGGGCAGCAAACGCAGCACAGCGATGCGAGAAACAGGGCCCGCCAAAAGTTGTAAGAGTGATGCAGTTCGGCTTGGCCCTTGGTTGCAGCGGATTCAATTGGGTTTTCTGGCAGGCTGTCCCCGCAGTCTGGCGGCGGCTGGGCCCGCTGAAGTTCCGACATCTCCAAGCTGGGGGTGGTGGGGAGGGGGTTTTAGCTGGGCGGTTTAGAGTTGCGGGAGAAGTGGAAGGTTTGCGACAGGGTGGTCACAAGTTACAACACAACACCACTCAAAAGAGTGAAAGTGTTTCTGTACTTTCACGACGATTCTTCGGTGGCTTGTGGAGTTTGATCAGAGTATATATCTGGCGCTGAAAGAAGGCAACTAGAGTGGCGATGCGCTCGGTCATAAATTAGGAAATCTCCCTACGTGTCAATCGCGGGCTTCTTCATGCACCGACTGCACAAGGCGCACTTGCTACTTGTACAGCAAGCTATCCGCCATTTTCCTAGGCAAATCTAAGACAAGAAGGTCGAGATGGCTAGTGTTGCATCGTAGTGCCATTGTGCGCGCCCGAAATGTGAGGTGCTTCTATCTCCCTGGGTCCAGAATGCCCATTGTGGCGCGTCCTCGACTGCAACATGTTGCGAAGAACCTGCCCGAGGAAGAGTGCCTTGGGAGGGCCAAGACTCTAAACTCCGCGAGACACGGGACGCCAGCCAATAGATGACTGCTGACACCGTCAACTGACCGCGTAACTCTACACAGCTGCGAACTTCCATGAGGGGATGCACGCAGTTGCGTACAGTCTCAGCCGGACACGCACTGCACCTGTCCAATAATAGAAGATTGGCCATTACGAAGGAAGATTTGGAGAATTGAAGAAGAATTGTTCATCAAAAAGGGACGCGGTTGTGGGGGTTAAGTGTCTTTTCGCCATATTCCCCAAAATGATTGCCTGTAGCACAGGCCAGCACGCACCCAAATGCGAAGGTCTTTTGCCATTGCGCAAAGTCAACACCACGCATCCATCACAACAGTGTTTGAAGACATTCGCAACGGCGAGCTCTAGAGGCCACTTTTTGGGGGAGGATTGACTTAGCCTACGAGTGCAATGCCTATGTATTTAAGAACAGCTTACAGTTAGAAATTCCAGAATGCTCGTGAAAAGTGATATCCAAATCTATCAACTCATCTGCCTACCTACTTTTTATCGCCCATTTGAAACCATCCTGGTTGACACGAAAGATTGTCAAGATGACCAAAAGCCAAGACAACCACAAGAGTTCGTCCCGAAAGGATGAAAAGAGGTAAGTGTCATGCAGATACCCACGTTGTGCAGGCTAGTACTGATCGAGTAATAACACCTCCTACAGCTCACTGCGAAACGGCCGCTTGGAGGCATGGCAGCGAGATCCTTCCCCCCAATCAACCAGGTCCTTCCTTTCTCCAAGAAACAGGACAAATCCAAGAAATCCAAGCATGACAAGAAATGAACTTCATCAGTAACACCGCGAGGACTTGATAAGCGAATTTTGGGTGTGAGAAGGAGCAAGGTCAAGGACAAAAGTAAAGGGTTCTGTACATATCGATAAGGGGCACACATAATAGCGAAGACGGAGCTGTACATACATAACCCAATACACTGATCTCAGACGAACTGCCGCACTCTTTGCTTCGATTACTACTTAGCTCAAAACTCGAGAAATGAAGTGTTTCTTGTAGGGTATCACCATCCTCAATGCAGCATGAGGGCTCAAGGTCCGATACCTTGTGCCGTCAATTGGGGGCCACTCCATGACGTACATAGCTGCGCCCGACTGTGGTGGTTATCCAGATGCACGTTTGACCAATCCCGGGCCAATAGTGCGTAAATTTGCCAGGGTCTTAGCGTGTCGCATTCTGATAGGTCAGATGCATGACTGCCTTGGAGGGAATCTACACAACTGCGTAGAGTCTGCCTCGTGTGCGGCCTAGACGCCAAAATTGCAAGGCCGGTTGCACTACCAACCGGAAGCTGGCTTGGGCGTTATGGACTCCAAGGGTGTGGTTCGGTCTAGCGCTCACATACCAGGGGCACATGTTGTCTGCCTTAACCGTGACTTTCATCCAGAGTCAGAACTTGATGAGTTCTGCATTTGTCGTCGAATCGTCAAGTGTGTCTCGCATCGCTACCTAGCCAAAGGCATCCAAAGATACTAGGGTGTAGAATAGAACAAATATGAGTGGCTCCTCTGGTCTGTTCAGTCACGGATGCGCGCCCGAAAACGGTACGAGCAGGGCCGATGATTCACCACGGGGATGTTGGTCAGCCGACGATAATACATCTGAAAGGCCTCTTGCATGCCAGCAGGCTTCCTCTGAAGCCACGATCAAACTGTACGTTATATCTCCAAGCTCACCCAAGACATGCTATCATCATGTGTATTGGCACCACGGTCGAGCCATCCCAACGGCGAGATTAGCATCCTAACCCCGTTGCATCACAGAGAGTCAACGAGCAGGCAGTGTCAGTTTCCAAATAGCCAGGCGCCACGCCATGAGCAACAGTCTCGACAGCCTGCAGCTATCTCGTCGGTAAAGCAAGAACGTAAGTATTGGTCAAGTCTTCACAACTGGTGGACTTCACTCACCCTTGGAACTAACAACAGGAGGCCAAATGTTGGACTATTCGTTCCCGACCAAAGCAGCTACACCGAACGCACCGTCTCCGTCTCTGGACCCAGGATTCACCATTCACAAAGTAGGGTTCGAATCCGCTTCACGTTGTCCGGCCTTCTCGAGGTCTCCGGAGTCTCCAGTGTACGTTGCCATGAAAGCCCTGGAGCCAGAACTGTGCGAGGCGTACGAGCAGGGGAGACAGGCATGGGATATTTTTGAACGGAGTAGCTTCAACATGCCCGAGTTGGAGCATCCCTATGTCTTCACTGGCGGCAACGAAGCGGACGAAAATCGATTTTGGGCCATTCCGGGTGATTGGCCGTTCGACTTCGAAACGCCCATGACTGCAATCCCGCCACTGTCCGAGGCCTCCTGGAGCCCCGAGTCGCACTATGCTTCTCCCTCGAACGAGTCGTTGACCGATATCTCCGAGGGCTCTTACATCGGACAGTACACATATTCAAATGTGAACAAAAAGCGATCGCGAGGCGACTCAACCGTATACGACTCCGATTCTGACGGAGAGTCCCCGAATGGCTCTAAGAGAGCAAAGCATTCGCCTGGCGGCAACGAGACGAAAGGCGAACCCTCGACGACCTACGCGTGCCCGTTCCTCAAGAAGCACCCCCACAAGCACCGTGACTGCGCCAAGTACGTCTTCAAGCGGGTCCGCGACGTCAAGCAACACCTCAACCGCAGTCACCGGACTCCCGACTTCTACTGCGCCCGCTGCTACGACGTGTTCCCCAACTCCAAGGAGCGGGACGAGCACACGCGCGACAAGCAGTGCCAGGTTCAGCCCAACCGTCGGTTCGAGGGCATCACGGAGGAGCAAAAGGGCCTGCTGCTGCAGAATAAGGGGCGCAACAAGTCCAACGAGGAGCAGTGGTTCCTAATGTGGGACATTCTCTTTCCCAATACTCGCCGCCCGGGGAGCGTGTACCGGTGCAACCCGCAGGAAGAAGCCGTGGTGATGCTGCGTGACGTCTGGAACACACGTCAGCGTGACTTCCTTGCCGACATCCGGCCGGCCATGGCCGTCGCACACAATACGATCCACGACCTGATGGGCAAGATATTCGACCGCCTCGAATGGGAGTCTCGCGTACCCAGTCAGCCGGCACGCAAATCAAGTAAAGCCGCAACGACGGCGCCGGTCCCGACTCGGATTCTCGCGGCCGTCCCGGACTATATCAAGATGGCAACCGGCGATGACGCGATTCCCTGGGCAGACATCCTGGACGAGACGACAGTACAACAGCCGTCGCCACCGTACGAGGAATTATGACATCTGGAGTAAGTCGGCGTAAACCACATAATGGCGATAAGTCAAACGCTGAACAGAGAGCGGGCATCTGGGATGACCTGCTACTGCCAGCCAACACCACACCGGAACATTTTACGTCGATGTTGATGACCCTGCCAAATTAAGATAGATATTCGGCTTTTCCTTGGGCGTCTCGGTACTTTGCTTTAAACGTTTTCTTTTCTTTTTAGTCTTAGGCTGCTAGAAATTTCCTTGCGTGCACTGTACTTTATACGTTTTCTCTTTTTTGTATGCTTGTTTTCTTGCATTTTTCTCGTCACATTCGCTTAGTGGTAGGTAGGAAAAAGGGGGGAACGTTGATCGGAGGAGCTGTACCAACTTTTAATTCACTCATTCGCATTATTATGTATTACTGATAAACTAAAGCCTGAACCCAGAGGATCTTATGTTTCGATCGAGGTACGAGGTCACCATTTCCCTTCACTCAACGAGTGACCGATGAACTATTAGATATCACGACCTGCTAGCTTTCTGATAAGTAAATGTCGTCCAACGCGGAGTTGACAACGTCGCTCTCTTCCCCAATCAACGAGGCATGTTTCAAGCTGCAAGTGGCTTACTCGAGGCTCTGGCGCTGTAAGGGGTGGTGATAGGCTCTAGTAAGTAGACAGTCAAACTACTGGATTGACATCGTTCGTCCTTTCAGGAGCGGGCTGGTCGAGTTGGTTAGAATCCTGATTGTAGCGCCGTGACATCCGCAGCAGAAACATATTTTAGCTAAGTATGTAAAACCACCTAATGGGATGCTCCGCGTCTTTCTGATCATTTTCGAGTCTTTCTGATCTCCTCTTTCGTATTGGAGGGCAGGGCATCCTTAACTTATGTCTCATCTGGGAATGGTAAGTAACTATCATGGTACGATTCGAGCGTGATCTTCATCTCTTTGACCGAGGACTCGAGTAACTCCTCGCTGAAATTATCCTCTAATTATCCTCTCCTCCGTACGGAAATGTTCTGGTCGGGAACTCGCCTGCGAGCCTTGATCTCCTGACTGGATGAGCCATGTAGGACTCCAACAAACACACTTCAGGTTTAAGGAACTGTTGATGATCTTGAAGACGTGCGACGGGCTCTAGCTGGGGATTTGGGACTTCTAGCTGTAATGACTGGATAGGACCATGAGATGCAACAAAAGGCAGAAAACTCTATTAAGGTAACGAACTAGCTCTACTACTAATCTGCGAATCATCCTTAGATATACCACCCAGCTGTATAAAGGGCTCTTAGGCAACACACGCGATATTTAAAGTGTCTTGCATGTGTAAGACAAGGACAACGGTCCTTGGAAGCTACTATAATCTACCAGATCAACTCCTTTTGAAGCTGTCTCGACGGCGTTGAACAGCGACTAAAATCTCAACTAGAGGAAGGAACTTGCCAGTCTTTTTGAGGCAAGGGTACACAACGAGCCCGTCGATCAAGTAGCGAGGTTGCCTGATGAAAAGAATTTACCTATGGCCAGAGACACATGTTAAAGATGACCTAGACTGGGTGGTCGGGACATATGCCTGTGACAGCCTGCCCTCTATACCAAGCAGACAAGACAGGCAAGGGTACCGTCAGAAGTACTACCATTAACTTAAGGGTTCTATAGTTGCGTGTGAAATCACTCCGCGGGTCTTGTAATGCCCATAATTTAGGAGTTTGCCCACTTGTACATTCTTAAACCGTGGAATTGAGGCTTCTATTTATGTAACATACCGAATTCACTGGAAAGGTGTTCTTGCATAAACTCCCCTAGCTGCACAAAGACACTATCCGCTGCTCGAAAACAATGTCCGGCTCATTAGTGCCACAGAATAGATAGTCACTGTGAAGCACATTGCATCTACAAAAAGTAGAAAAAATAGGTATCTGCAATATAGGAACATATTTGTGTTTCAAAATTGTATGCACACACACAGTGAGCCTTGCTTAAAGCACCAATCGCTGATATCGGGTCGGTCCTAGCGCTCAATCGCCTAGTTCTCTTTAGGTACACACTTACTTATTGTTGGTGTGGTCGAAAAGCCTCAGGTGCAGATTGGAGGGAAGCGCATTCAATGCACCACTGATGACCTGGCAACCATATCGCACCTTCCATCCCAACTTTTAGGAAAAAGCAAGCGCGTCCAGTCAACATTCAGCGCGATTAGGCAACATCGAACCACTGCAATTTTTGTCTGTTGCCCCTCCATTTGTTAGATTCTGATTGATGGACTTCGATTGAGTGATCTTGCGCACCTCCACCCTCTTGTCTCGGCCAATCGGCTTGCCCACGTCACACAAACACACAGTCCGAACTGTGCACCTCGATCACCATGGCGATCATCGAAGACGTCCCCGGCGTCGAAATCAGCATCCATGTTGCTGGAGCGCCCGCCCAGGAATATGCAGATCCCGAGCCGGACGAGATGCCCAACAACTGCTTCCTCACGTCGGCTTACATCGAGTGCGTCGACAACCAGGCGTTTTCCTTCCACTACAAGGTGGACAAGACGTACGACTGGGGCCATAAGGACCACCTGCTGCGCCTGAAATTCTACCTTGGCAAGAAGCGGGTCAAGGCCAGCGCGATCAGGGAATCGTCGACGCGGTCCAGACCTTACGACGGAGAGGTCCATGACCAGGTTAAGTTCAACGCGAGCACCAACAAGTGGTACAACACAAGTTCGTTTTCACTGCGGTCGAGAAGGGTAAGCGCTCCTCCCCGGCTGGTGCGATTCTGCCTTCCCGCTGACTGACGATGCCGCGCTTAGTGGATGACGGTGACAGGAAGAGAGTTGAGCAGGACAAGAAGATTGCCCAGCACCTCGGCGTCCTCAAGGTAGAAGTGTGGCGCGTCACAATCGACCGTATCGATGACCATCAGCCACAGCCCCAGAAGCGTGGCTCATCCAACGGCCCATCCGGACGCAGCCTCCCTCCCATCGCCGAGAAGGCGTTCAAGGGCAAAGAGATCTCCCACGGTGCTAGGTAAGCTTCTTCTCGATCCACATTCCATATTAACTGGTCATCCAACCCACCCATGTACAGCCTCGACGAAGGAGAGCCCATCGAGAACATGTCCTCCCAGAACAGCTCTGGTAAGCAATACTGGTATCAGACCCTCCCAGAGGACAACGGGCCACTCGCGGTCTACTTGTTCAAGTATCGATCCAGAGGTAAGTAAAGCCACGACTGGCGCCTGCATTGACTGTTTCTGACTATTCCACAGAGGCCCTCCAGAAGGAGTGGGTTATCCCGCGGCCACCCTCACCCATTCCAGATCGGACAGTGGAACCAACGTTGGCCATCAAGCGGGAACGCAGCGTGGAGCTGGACGTTGCCCCGGTCAAGTCGAAATGGAAGCGAGCCAGGACCGACGAAGATGATGATCTGCCAGTGGTGGATCTCACTGGATTGTGATGGAGGAAAATGGGATAGCTGATGAGTGGGATGTTTACTCCATGGCTTATGTCGGCGGCACCGCAAACTTGTACTTGCTATGACGGTGTCATAATGTTAGCACAGTGGCCGTTGCCCCGGCCCCCTTATGTAGTGCGATCTACATGTAGATACCCCAGCTGGTTATTCCAGTTGAGCATTTCGGCCAGTTGCTAAAGAAATTGAGCTCATTATGGATTCATCACTTATATCACACAAGCGTGGCTTACTACTTTTGGTGGGATAGTCCACCAGTGGGGCTGATGCAGCGTGATACAGATGATCGGACATAGCGAATGAGCGCTGCGCCTATCAATGACAATCGCCGACGGCGCAGGCACGCGAATGGCAGCCCGAGCGAACTTATCAAATAGCGAGAGTCCAGTGTTGAAATCCACGAGAGACCTTCCAGTTGTAACTCATCTCACCCATTTCGCTAAGCAATTAGCAATGTCGTTCTACCCGCCGCAGACGCCCGAGAATGGTGGGTCAACAACCTCGCCCCTCCTCGTTCAAGACCACTACCTCCCAGCCAGGCACTACTAACATTGGCTCCGAACCTCCCACAGGCGCCAACTTCACGTCCAAGATCCACACGGAGCCGTACCCGTACATTAGCCAGTCGCAGCATGCGGGGCACAACGTCCTGATCACGGGCGGCGCGCGGGGCATTGGCCGCGCCATGGCCCTGGCGTTTGCTCGTGCCGGCGCCTCTGGCATCGCGGTGGCCGACCTTTCGGACGAGGCTTTTGGCAACCTGGCGAGCGACTTGCTGGAAGCGGCCAAGTCGCGGGGGCACGAGTACCCCCAGCTCATCCTGCACCAATTGGACGTCATGGACGAGGCGAGCGTGAAGAAGTGCGCGAAGCTAATCAGCGAAGAGTTTAAGGGCCGCCTGGATATTTTGGTGAATAACGCCGGGTACATGACCCCCGCGCTGCCGGTGCCGGAGTCGGACCCGGAGCCGTGGTGGCGGACGTTTGAAGTTAACCTTAAGGGGCCCTACCTGATGAGCAAGTACTTCGTGCCCCTCCTGCTCGAGTCCGCTTCTTCGTCGGGAGGGCGACATGGAGGACAGATGATCAATATCAACAGCGTCGCGGCGCACAACCTGCGGCCCCATGCCAGCGCGTACGGGACCAGCAAGCTGGCGGCGCTGAAGCTGACCGAGTTCCTGATGGTCGAGGCGGGAGAGAATGGGTTGCTGGCGTACTCGGTGCATCCGGGCGGCGTGCTGACGGATCTGGCGCGGGACGGGATGCCGGCCGAGACCTTGGCGGGGTTAGGGGATCGGCCGGAGCTCGTGGCGGAGACGGTGGCGTGGTTGACGGGGGAGCGGCGGGAGTGGCTCGCGGGGCGGTATGTTAGTGCGACGTGGGATATGGAGGAGTTGGTGCATAGGCGGGGGAGATTGCGGAGGGGGATAAGTTGAAGGTGCGGTTGGTGGTTTGATAGGGGCGGGTCACGATGGATTGGATGATGGACGTAGCGCATGATGTTGAGCAGCGCTCTATTGTTTGCATTGTATTCTCTGTCTAGTCGAAAGGCGCCGTTCTCGCGAGGCGCATTGCGGATGCGGAACAGACTTTATGATCTATCATCTAGATATTTCATGTGTATTTCTCCTTCGTGTCTTTGCTGTCTATCCAGACCGTGACCCTAAACGCCTGCCTGTAAGGGTATCAATTGCAGCATGTCTAACTGTCTAACCCTCCAAAGTCTATTCTCTGCTTTCTTTTGTTCTCATCCTTCTATTTTCGCGCGCCTCTCGTCGACCGCATTGTCTATGCCTCGCTCTCGGCCTCCTCCAGCCTCTCCTGGAGGAAGTTCTTGGAAAAGCGCAGGCACTGCTCGTAGGCGGTCTGGAAGCCCTGGCGGCCGCCGTAGTAAGGGTCGTTAACGATCTCGGCCTTGGCGCCCTGGCCCGAGTACTCGCCAAAGAGCATGACCTTGGCCTTTTGCGTCGACGAGTTCTTCTTGACGTAGTCGCGTTGTAGGTTGGACAGGTTGGAGCGATCCATGGCGAAGATGTAGTCGAACCGGTCGAAGTCGGAGGCCTTCACCTTGCGGGCGGCGTGCGTGTAGTCGTTGATGCCGTGCTCGGCTAGGGTGCTCATCGTGCGGTCGTCGGGGTCGTCTCCGGCATGGTAGGCGCCTGGGAAGAACGAGGGAAGTTAGCGAGTGTTAGAGGGGGAGGAAGAAGTAAGTAGGGATTGTTGCATACCGGTGCCGCAGGAGTCGACGGTGTCGATGAGGTCCTTGTACTGGGGGTCTTTGATGAGGGAGCGGAAGACGCCCTCGGCCATGGTGCTGCGGCAGATGTTGCCAAGGCAGACGAAGAGAACGGAGACCTTTTCGGGCATCTTGTCGAGTTTCGACTTATGATTATGTGTTTGGGAGTGGTGCTTGTGAAAGTAAACGATTGTCTGGTGTCGAGAGAATGCAGCAATTGATTGACAGACCGCAACTGTTTTTTGTTTTTGGTGTTCCAATTGCGACCCCACGTAACGCAGGCACTGACGTACCTTGACTCTTAAGGCTGATCTGTGGTGGGGCAAGGGTTCACTACTAATAATCCACCGTGGGAGACAATTCTCCCTTTGTTTCCCT
The DNA here is from genome assembly GCA_038363915.1 of Apiospora saccharicola. Taxonomy (NCBI): domain Eukaryota; kingdom Fungi; phylum Ascomycota; class Sordariomycetes; order Amphisphaeriales; family Apiosporaceae; genus Apiospora; species Apiospora saccharicola. Next base: position 78,519 of record JAQQWM010000004.1, read on the forward strand.
TTGCCCCTTCGGTCGGCAGTCAATCTTGTTCTTCTATCTTCTTCCCTTGCAAATCTCTATATTCGACTGGAAATGTGATATACAGCAGACAAGTTGCAGTTGATTCCTAGGCTTCTTTACCAGACGGCCGCAGATGCCAGCCATGGAGCCATGCCATCTCGGCTTAGACATGCCAGAGGGAGTGATCAGCTTCCAGGAGCAGCAGTAAGCTGAAGGGATCTGCCCGACTCGCGAATCTGGAAACTTCCCCGAAGACGGCATCCAGGGGCCTACCTTGCACACATCTGCTTCCAGAAGGATGCGAAGACGCTCGAATATCCGAACGAGATCGCCGGCAGATTGAGTTGAACGCTAGCCTCAATGGAGTCGCTGGTTCCTCCCAGTCCACGTGCGCGTTTCATGCCAGCGGGTCAGTCATGACGCCACGACTCTGGCATGTTCAGGGGCCGTCGCCAATCTCTCCATCTTGCACCCGTTGAAGATTTCCGTTGCCGCTAGTCAGGACCAGCAAAGCAAAGTCGCGTCACAACGATCCAACGGCGGCTCTCATTCTTGAATGAATTCATCCCAATCGACGCCACACTAATCCTAATAATACTAATTTAAAAAGATGGCGGCGCCTACTGCAGCACGCTTCGTGCTCAACTGCGCCAAGGAATCGGCCGGCACCATTCCGCTCCCCAATCTCTGCATCGGCACCTGGTCCTGGGGCGACTCGGGCACGTGGAACAACGCCACGCCCGCGGCGCGGGAGAACCTCAACGGCGCGTGGTCCGAGATGCGCAAGAAGGGCCTGCACTTCCTGGACACGGCCGAGGTCTATGGCAAGGGCGAGTCGGAGCGCATCATCGGGCAGCTGCGCCAGAAGAGCAAGGAGGAGCAGGACTTCGCCAACCGCCTCGTCCTCGCCACCAAGTTTTTACCGCTTCCCTGGCCGCCGACGCGCCTCATGGTCGGCAAGGCCATCCCCGAGGCCTGCCGCGAGAGCCTGAAGCGCCTGGGGGTCGAGCAGGTCGACCTCTACCAAATCCACGGCCCCGTCCACGTCTTCAACTCCATCGACAGCGTCGCCGGCGGCCTGGCCAAGTGCGTCGAGCTGGGCCTCACGAAAGCCGTCGGCGTCAGCAACTACAGCCGCGACGAGATGATCCAGATGGACGAGGCCCTCAAGAAGCGCGGGCTGCGCCTCGCCAGCAACCAGGTCGAGTTCAGCCTGCTGCGCACCCTCCCCGCGACCGCGACCGCCGCGTCCGGCGGCGTCTCTCTGCTGGACGAGTGCAAGAAGCGCGGCGTCGTGCTCATGGCCTACAGCCCCCTGGGCATGGGCCGGCTGAGCGGCAAGTATTCGGCCGAGAACCCGCCGCCCTCGGGGAGGCGCTTCAGCAATTACCCGATGACGCAGCTGTCGCCGCTGCTGGCGGTGCTGCACCGGGTGGCGGCGGCGCATAACGTCAAGTGCAGCGCGGTGGCGCTCAAGTGGGTGATTCAGAAGGGGGCGATCCCCCTGGGCGGCGTCAAGAGCGCGGCGCAGGTCGAGGAGAACGCGCGGGCGGCGGGGGATGAGTGGGCGCTGACGGAGGGGGAGATGCGGGAACTGGAGGAGCATGCGATTTTGGGGAAGACGAATATGGTGTGGCAGCACGGTTAATATAGCACAGCCAAGTTCCGTTCAATTAGTTCTCTACTTAATAATATTCAACGTACTTTTGCCATCATGGGGCTACACTTATTGATCGGTGCACTCACTACGGACACCTGTCTTATTGCATAACTTCCTCTTTTTATTATGCTGGATCGCAATAGGTGGCCTATTCAGGAGCATGGGAACAACCAAAACATCCACGTCCCAGAGGGTAATCCATTTACACTCTATACAACATGCTCATCATCCACCGGACTATGTAGTGGTGGCACCTAAGTGAAGAGGGTTTTTGATGGTATCTATTTCTACGGTGGTAGGGACATCTTGTCTCGGGTATCTCCTTTTTCCCTTGTACCCTTAGTCGCATCTCGGATTCTTGATATAAACGAACCATTCTATGTTTGGTCATTTGTAATAAGAGACTTAAAGACTTCGAACCAATTCTGATTATACAGCTATCGAATCAAGAAAAGTTCCATTGGTCCACGCGGCTGGTTCTCTTTTACCCTGCTGTCGTCGTTGCTAAAATCGCTATACAAATCGCCCATAAAATTTGCATCACTGTCTTTGACCCCTTTGAAAGAGAGGTTATAGACCTACTATGTGCCAAGACTGCTTGGGCCTACTATGAACTGTTAGCAGCTGCTATGTACGGACTTCACGCCATACCTAATTTTAGGTATGTACCTGAAGATTGCTAGCACTTCTAGCTCGCTAGTTGTGGTAATTACCCCTTAACACTAAAAAATATTACCACATTAGCCGGCGTGATGCATTATATCGGCCGGCGTTATGCGCTATATCGGCCGATGTAGTATGTAATTACCGACGGCGAAAGTGATGTTTTTTTGGTGTTGTAACGCCGGCCGATGTGGTATGCAGTTACCGACGGCGAAGGTAGTGATGTTTTTTGGTGTTGTAGCGCCGGCGATTGACGAGCAAGGCCGAAGTATCGAAAGTCTTTAAGTATATACTTAAAATTAGGTACGGCGTGAAGTCCGTGCTTTACTAGCTGTTAGCAGACATAGTAGGCCTAAGTAGCCTTGGCATATAGTAGGTCTATAACATCTCCTTTGAAATCCTATAAACAAAAGTACTGGGACCCGAGGCTCGCTCTCTTATAACACCAACCCACAACATTAAACATACGCGGTAGATCGCATTTCCGAAGTAGAAAGTTCCTGTAACCCGGTTGCAGAGACACAAGAATGTCGACCTCCATTGGATGACCAGTATATTCCCACTGCAAATAACCTGTTACCTATTTTCCCCCGCTTTTCGTACGTAGAAGCCCGTGCTTGAAAAGCAAGGGAAACGAATTATCAGTTCCGAGATCTTCTCGAATCACTACGCCATCTTCCCTTGTTTTTTCGACCAAGAACTCTGCGCGACCATGCTTTACTTGGCGTAAAGTCTCCCACACCATCCCATAATACAGGACAAGAGGCATTGCCTCGATGGGCTGGATTGCAGCTTCGACGGCGTTACTTCTGATGGGGCTTTTGGTCTCAAACCAGTAAACGGGTGCGCAGTCGCTTTGACTTAGAGCTTCTTCCAATATGTGGGGGTCTGATGGTGGCCATCTGAGATGTGGCCAATCGAGGGCATGGATCTTGTTGTCCTGTAGCGCGCAGAGCTCCAGTGTGCGAACATCGCGAGTTTCCCGGATCAAGGCCCTGGTAACATCGCCGCAGACCTCCGCGTACGACTTGTTGTAGTCTATCGGAATCAGTTCTTTGCCGTTGTCGGGAGTCATGATCATCCCAAGGATAGAATAGATGTGATCATGTGGCACCGAGGCTTGAAACCCCGAGCCTTCTTGCAACAAGTCGAGGAGTTGTTTTATTGGATGGTTCACTCTGTGCTTTCGAAATATGTTGTACGTTTCGTTGAGCGACTTCAGATTCCGTACAGCCTCGTCGTTGCGGGTGTTGGGATCGTCGATGATGTTGCTCGAATGTCCAACAAAGGTCTCCCAGGGAGTTGAGAAATCAGGAAAGCAAACTTCCAACTTCCTCGCGGCGTACACCTCTTGGCGGACCCAGGTCCGCAGGAACCAGGAACACTCCAAGATTTGATCCCATGCTCTTCTTTTGCTGTGCCTGGGACAAGCCAGTGGTTCGGCCTGACTCAATCCGCAGTGCTCATTGCAACGCTGTATGATGTTTCTCAAGCCGCGTGCGTCGCCGAGCCAGACGAAGACGGTACTGGCCTTTGAGTATATACGCTTCATGCGGGGTATCTGAAATGCCTTCTCCACGTTGTCGTCCTGGTTGATGCAGATGAAGTCGACCCAAACGTATCATTCACGGTCATGTCTTCGAAGGAATCCGAGTGCCGCAGCAAGATTGCCTCGCAAGAGGAGCTCGGTCCCGTCGCAGGTACAGGCAACAGATGCCGATGCATCCCCCCCAAGCGTACGACAGTGCATCGTACTTTACCAGCCTTTCTCCATCAAGCAAAACTCCGTCATCCAAGTTCACCAGGTTCGCGACTACGAGGTTGAGCTCAAGGCGAGCCTCCTGGTCCGCGTTCGGTTTGATGACGGCGAGGCGGGTTTGCCATTTCTGGATCTTGTTATAGAGAGGCATGTTTGAAGATGAAGTGGACATGGACTAGCTCTGGACACTCGCGGTTTAGTATTATCAGTGCCTGGATAAATCAAGATTCGGATGCATATAATCGCGAGGAGCAGTTCGGGGAGCTGAACTTTAGGAGACGACCTTAGGCATCACTTCGGGCATCTGACCTAAAGCGGTTAGTAATGGCAAAAACATGACTTATGCTACTTCTCCAGAGAAAGGAGGCATTGGGAAGAAAAGTCACGGCACATGATTAGCAGCACGGGTGAGGGGTGCGGCAGTTGCAACGCTGGCTTCAACGTGCATACAACAAAGCCAATAGCTGATAGGTGGATTGAAATGGGTGGGCGCCAAGAGCCGGCGAGACATTTGATTGGCTGTCTCCTTGTCCTCCAAGCCACCTGCATGTAAGCACTAATGGAATATCCGAATTCAACGGTATTGCAACTACTGTGCCGCACCAGCATACTACTGATCTGAGCAGCCCTGGCTCGTTTGGCTGCATCGGTCTAGACCTGGCACTTTCCTTGTAATCCTTGTTAGCATGGTGATATCGGCACTAGCTGGATTGTATTGACGGGTTCTTCGTCCACCTTGGCCGTCCGTATTGGCTCGTTACGCCGCATTTATTACTTAAGGCACCTCGTTCGCCTGGTGGCTGGGCCGCAACGTATCCATTATATCTTGGGACCGATACCTCAATGTGACTTTGTGGTGGTTCAAGCATCTTCTGGTCTTTCTCTCAGCCGTCGCTACCTATCTCACTCAGGGCCTTTCAGATATTGATTCGAGATGAAGGCGTTCTTAGTTGTTGGTGCAATTACTTCGCTCACGCTGCACTCATCGGCATTGCCCGATGTCATCCCGCCCTCTACGGAACAAGATCCCAATGATGTAATGACCAAGCTGCAAGCTATGAGCACGCAAGCTCTGGAAGACGCCGAGGGGGCAATTGGTCGCCGAGTCCCCAACACCTGTTCCCTCAGTACTGCCCAGCTTAGGCAGGACTGGTGAGTAGTACCCTCGAATCGCAGACTGCCGCAGTGGCTCACAATCCAATCCCCAGGGAGCACATGAGCGTACCTATGAGGAAGAACTATATCCAAGCTGCCCAATGTCTGTACGACTCCCCGTCGAAGCTCGGCGCACAGCACGGGTGGCCGACCAAGAGCCGACACGACGACTTCGTGGCCGTTCATGTCAACATGACCATGACGATCCACAACACGGGCAACTTTCTTGGCTGGCACCGGTACTTCCTCCACTCGTACGAGACGGCTCTGCGGGAGGAGTGTGGTTACAGGGGTTACATGCCAGTAGGTGTCTCTTATTCTCCCCAGAAGTCCCATCTAATAATCACATCCGGGATGAACTGACACAAATACTAGTACTGGAACTGGTTCGCCCACCGCGACGACGTGACCAAGTCCCCCGTCTTCGACGGAAGCTCCACCAGCCTCGGCGGCGACGGCGAGTTCTTCTACCACAACGGCAGCCTGGGCGGCGCCCTGGCAATCCCCCTCCCGTCGGGCAACGGCGGCGGCTGCATCAAGGAGGGCCCCTTTGCGGGACAGAAAGCTAACATCGGGCCCCTGCTGACCGTCTTCGCGGAGTTCCCGACCGTGAAAGATATCTTCGTGCCCAACCCCCACTGCATCCGCCGCGACCTCAGCAGCTACACGGCCACGCACTTCATGACGACGGAGATGCTGTGGAACGTGACCCTGGGCACCGCGTCCGTGACTATCAAGATGTTGCAGGAAGAGCTGCAGGGCGGGAAGTATCCGGGGCACTTTGGACTGCATGCCGCGGGGCATTTCGTGCTGGGCGGGGACGGGACGGATCTATTCTCGTCGCCCAACGATCCGGCTTTCTTCCTCCACCGTGAGTTCCCAGTTTTCATGTTACATTGATCATGTACCGGCAGTAACTAATCCAAGGATGAATAGACGCCATGGTTGATCGCATCTGGTGGATATGGCAGGCGCTTCATCCTACCTTGGCCGCCACCATCGAGGGTACCGTCACGCTGAACAACGACCCGCCTAGCCGCAATGCCACGATAGACGACTTGTTGGACACGAAGGGTCTCGCTCCGCCCGTGGCACTCAAAGAGGTTTTCAGTACCTTGGGCGGGGGGCCGCTATGCTACGCCTACGTCTAGTGTGCTTCTTGAGATTGGCTTGAATAGGCATCACGTTGATCAGATATGACGATCCCAATCGGAGTTGGAGAATATTAATCAAGAAATAACGGAAAAGAAATGTCTATTACATCAGTCTATGCAAAATGAGTCTAGCTAAGAAAAGAACAATAACACTGCGAGGAACAATTTGTCTAAGTATAATAAAAATTGGGATCCAACCCCTATTTCGCCACACCCTGAGTTACCTTCTCCTCCACAAACTCCGCCAACGTCACCAATTTCTTCTGCGGGCTCATCAGGTCCAGGAAAGGCAAGTCGACCCGGAACGCGGCCCAGAACCAGGACCGGAACTCGGAGGCGATCATGCTGTCCATACCATAGTCGGCGAGCGGCTTGCTCTCGTCCACTTGATCCAGCGGAAGCAGGATCAGGTTGGAGAACCGCTTCTTGACAAGTCGGACGATGGCTTCTTGCATCGAGGGCGCGCTGGCCTCGGGGGCGAAGCCGGACACGAGGGCGGCCGGGACGTCCTTGAACCAGGGCGCGGCGGCCTGGGCGGCGGAGTCGTGGGCCCCCTGCGAGCGGGAGGAGGCGGCGTCGGCGGTTTCTTGCTCGGCTTTGAGCGAGGCCATCAGGATGCCCGAGCGGGCCTCGACCAGGACACCGTGCGTCGTGACGTCGAAGCCCTGCGCAATAAGCTGACGGGCCGCATCCGGCTCCAGTCCCGTCAACAGATGAGCCTCCTCGACCCGGCCCGCCGCCTCACTCGCAAGCGCGAGATCGAGGACCTGGAGGAACTCGTCTTCGTTGAGGGGCTGGATCCCCTTCCGCAGCAACAGGGCCTCGATCTCGGGGTTCTCGTGCAAGTACCCGACCTCGGAGATCATGCCCAAGCCGACCGAGACGCAGGGGCGGCCGAGGGAGCGGCGGTACCGGGCGAATGCGTCAAGGAAGCCGTTGGCGGAGCAGTAGTTGCTCTCTGTGGCGGTACCGACGGTGCCGGACACGGAAGAGGTCAAGAGGAAGAAGTCAAGAGCGGTGTCGTGGCCTTCGAGGGCGCGGTGGATGTTCCAGGTGCCTTGGTACTTGGGGTCGATCCCGGTGTGCCTGTTGGGAGGGAGTTTCTTGTTAGTTACTTATGCTGGGAGCTTAATGTAAAGCAGAAAAGAGGGGGGAGGGTTTTGACTTACCATGCGGAGTTGGGCATGCGAGTAAACAGGGCTTCGTGCAAACCCATGGCGGCCTGGACAACACCGCCAACCTGCGCCCCCGAGGCCACGCAAGCAGCGACGGCCGCCTTGACGTCCTCAGCGCTCGAGACATCACCACGGACTACACCAACAGTAGCACCGCTCTGTTCCAGTCGAGTCACGAGCTCCCGGGCGCTGGGCTTATCAGCTCCCGAGCGACCGAGGAACACGAACTTGCGAGCCCCGCGGGTCACCATCCAGCGACTCAAGCTGCGCCCCAGCCCGCCCAAGCACCCGATCAGGAGATAGACCTTCTCCGGGTCGAACAAGCTGAGGTACGCCGCGGGCGCCACGGGCACGCGCGCCTTGGGGTTCTCCATCGAAATGACCACTTTGCCGACGCGGTCCTTGTTGCCAAAGTACCGGTACGCCTGCGCGAGCTCCGTCGCGGGGAACACCTTCATGGGCGGGGCGCGGATCTTCCCGGCCCGGTAGAGGTCGAGGGTCTCGGCCAGGAGACGGTCCCAGATCTTGCGGACCGCGGGGACTTTGGAGTGGAATAGCTCCGACAGGTCGAAGGCCGTGAACGTCACGCCGCGCAGGAAGGTTCGCATGTCGAGCTTTCCGGCATCCAACAGCTCGCGCTTGCCGATCTCGACGAACCTGCCGAAATCGGCGAGGCAGCCTTGCCAGCCGTCGTGCATCAGGTCACCTACTAAAGAGTTCAGGATCACGTCGACGCCCTGCTGGTTGGTGGCGGCCATGATGCCCTGCACGAAGGAGGCGTCGCGGGAGCTGAAGATGTGGGAGGGTTCCATGCCCAGCTCGTTGATGAGATAGTCGCGCTTGGACTGGGAGCCGCAGGTGGTGTAGACGACGGCACCCATGTTGAGGGCCAGCGTGATGGCGGCAATACCGACGCCGCCGGAGCCGGCGTGGATAAGGACGGACTCACCGGCGCGCAGGTGGGCTCGATCGCTGAGAGCATACAGTGCAGTGGCGTAGACAAGCAATAACGTGGGCATCACGGTGAATTCTTCATGGTCCAGCAGGCGGTGCACGCAACCGGCTGGGACGCGGGCCGTGGTGCCTATGTGGAAGGGGGCGTATGCCACTACGCGATCGCCTACCTTCAGCGAGCCATCCGTCCCGGAGCCGACCGAGGTGACGACTCCGGAGAAGTCGAAGCCGGTAGTCTTCTCGCGGGTCTCGACGCGCCCGCTCATGGCGTACACATCCTTGGCGTTGAGACTGACGGCCTTGAGCTCGATGTCGACGTACCCAGCCGGCGCTTGCCCCTTGGAAGTAGGTTCGCGCAGCTGCTGGAAGTGGATCGTGTCCGTAGCGCCGGGGCGGCTGATAGCCAGACGAGCGGGGCCGAGCTCGCCCAGGGCCTTCTTCTCCGTCTTGATGTCCTGCGGCTCGAGGCGCTGGCGGAAGAGCGAGTTGGTGTCGAAATCGGGGCTGTACCGGCTGACGTGCAGGACGTGGTCGGCCGAGATGAACTCACAGTCGTCCTTGTCGTACCGCGGAACTAGCGCGTTGACGATGTTACCGCAGATCTGGCCAGCTTTACTCAAGTCTGCTAATACGTTTTTGGCGTGGCCGAGGTCGAGGACGGACCAGCGCAGGGTGGGCTGCTCCAACATCAGGGCGCGGGAGAGACCGCTGGAGAGGGTGAGGGTGGGGTCCGGGGTCTGACCCAGCATGTTGGCGCCGGTGAGCCAGACTAGGTCGTTAGCGACGTTGGTGACGGCGCGCAGGCTATCCATGTCTTCTGGGGACATGGTGGCCAGGAACTCCTTCTCGGTCTCGACCAGGGAGATGCATATGTCGCTTTCCTTGACCTCAATCGTGTGGATCTCGTTGATGGCAAGGATGTTGACGTCGGCAACCACAGCTTCCTCCTGTAGGTAGGTAGACAGGGTCTTGGAGAAGTCGGTGATGATCTTGGAACACCTTGCCGCTGTCAGGATCAAGGCTCTACGCTCCTGAAGGTCCGTTGACGGAGCCGGTCGCACGGCAAACAGAACCTGCTTCCCAGCATCGTAGACGTCGAACCCGGCATCCCAGAGATCTTTCTCGGCCACATCCGACTTGCGAGCCAGAACCACACCTTGTGGCGTCACCAAGGAAGTAATGAGATCTTGAGTCTCAGAGTCATCCTGAGCCGTGAAAGTCTTGTGCTGTGTAATTGTAACATGTTTGGTCAGTCCTCAAAGTCTCATATACATTATGTTCTGGGACCAGCGACAAGGAAAGATACTTACCCTAGGAATGACCACAACATCAAAGGGCCCTTCGGCCCCATCCTTGATCGACAGCTCCCCATCTGCGTCCAAGTGGCCCGCGTGCCAAGAACGACACAGCGGGAAGGCAGTACCCCGACCAAGCATGTTCATCCACTGCGCCGCCTTGTAGCCCTTGGCGTCACCGTCCAGCTCCAGCACGCGCATACGCGGCGTCTTGTGGCCCTGGAGCGCAAGCAGCGCACCAATGGTGGCCATGCTCTCGTCGTCCTGGATATCCGGGTGTTGACGCGCCACGAATTCCGAGACGTAGGCTCGCAACTGCTCAGCCGCCTCGGGGTACAGGCGGCTCGTGTCGGGCTTCCACTGCACACGAAGGGTGGGTTGGCGCTGTGTGTAGACCTCCATTGGCGTATCGAGAAGACTGGCATCGGCATCGTTGGACTTATCGGCCTTTTGCTCTGGCGCAGGCGCCGACATGGCGCTCTTGCCCGTGTACAAGGCGATCCGGGAATCCTTCAGATCGACGACGGGGGCACCGCTGGCGTCGTAGATGGTAGCATCGATGCGATTGCTGGAAATGCCCATTTCCTCGCACCTGACGTGGACCTCGCCCTCGGCGTCGCTGTCGACGAGCGTGGTGACCGAGGGCTGGATGTAGCAGCTGGAGATGAAGACGGGGAGCCATACTTTCAGCGAGGCGACGTGGCCGGCGCACCCGCTCAGGCAAGCGGCCTGGATGGCGGCGTCGATGTTGATGGGGTGCACGGGGTAGAACTCGTAGGGCCCGGCCTTGATCTCCGGCTCGATGCGGGTGGTGCCGATGGCCTCCTTTCGCTGGCGGGCGCTGTCCGTCTTCAAGCTGGTCAGGGACTGGAAGTGGGGGCCGAAGCAGAGACCGCCCTCGTCCCACTTCTTGTACCAGCGCTTCGTCGAGGCCCAGTGGTCGAAGCCCTCGGTGTTCTCGACCCGCACGTTGGTGGTAGGGTCGGCGGCGGTCTTGCGCTTGCCCTGCACGACGCGGATGCTGCCGGTGCAGTGCCGCGTCGTCTGCCCCTCGACCCAGAACAAGGAGGAGATGGTGAAATCGTGCCAGTCGACCGACGTGTTGGCCCCCGAGATCTTGCTGCGGCACAGAGTCGTGTGCAGCTCCAGATCCTTGCCCGCCGCGTCCTTCTCCTCGGGCACCATCAGCGCCGCGTTCACACTCACATTGCGCAGCTCGAAGGCGAAGTCGTGCGACCCAGAGCTTAGTTGCTTCTTGATGCCTGACGCCTGGGAGATGGCCTCGATAGCGGTCGCGATGTACCCCGCGGCGGGGAAGACGATCTGGTCTTCGACCTTGTGGTCCCGGAACCAGGGCATCTCGCTCAGCTTGAGGATGTTGCGCCATATGAAGTCGATCTTGTTGCCGGCCAGGGCCGCGGTGCCCAAGAGCTCGTGACGGATGTGGCTCCGGTTGCGCAGCTCGACGGCCGCGCGCGGCTCGCTCCAGAGGAGACCGCCCGAGTAGTCCCAGGGGTAGCGCGTCAGGGCGGGGAGGGTCTGGATAGCGGAGCCCGAGTCCAGCTTGCCTGCATCTTCGGGCAGGCCGTTGACGTTGTTCCACTTCAGGGCGTGGCCGTTGGCGAACAGAGTGCCTGCGAGCGACTGGATCCGCACGCTGGCGTCTTCCTTTCGGACCAGGGTGGAAGAGTAGACCAGGTTCTTGGCGTCGATGCCGATGGCCTTGCGGATCTGCTCGATGGGCCCCTTGAGGGCGGCGTGAGGGCCAATCTCAATCAGATGGGTCTTCTTCCCATCCTGCGCCAGCTGCGTCAGGGCGGCGCTGAACTGCACTGGCTGCTCGAGGTTCTGCCGCCAGTAGGCCGGGTCCACAGAGTGAGGGGTCATGATCTTCAGGCCGTCGGGACTGTGACCAACAGACGAGTACATCTTGACGTTGCTCTCGGCACCAGCTGCAGAGGCCAGCTCGGCTTTGGTCTTGTTGTGGAACACGGGCATGAGCAGGTCCTCGTACAGCTGGCCAATCTCCTCCATCATGTGGGAGTGGTACGCCCGACCGCCCGTCACCAGCTTTCGCGCAAACTTGCTCTGCTTCTGCAGCTCGGCCTCGAGCGCGTCGATGGCTGCGACGGATCCGCTGAGCGTGACGCTTTCGGGGGCGTTGACACAGGCGACGCGGACCTGGGTCTGGAGGCCCTTTTCCTCGATCAGGGACTGAGCAGCCGCGGCACTGAGACCCGCCGCCATCATGCATCCCTTGGACCGGAGCTCGCCCACGGCAAAGCCACGGAAGTAAGCCACAAGGATGGCCTGGGTCGCGGTGAGCAGGCCGGCAGCGTAGGCGGCGCCGATCTCGCCGGAGGAGTGGCCGACGACCGACGTGGGCTCGATGCCCCAGCTGCGCAGGATGTCGACGAGACCAACCTGCACGGCGGTGCAGATGGGCTGGCTGCGCGTCACCTCGTTGATCCGGCTGACATTGGCGTCGTCGAGAAGCGTCTGCTCGAGGGTCCAGGAGGGAGCGTAGGGAGACGGAAGGGCTTGTAGAGTCTTGTCGAGACCCCGGATGGTGCTGCGGAAGTTCTTGTCGTGGGCAAGAAGCTCCTTGGCCATGCCCGGGTACTGCGCGCCCTGGCCGGTGAAGACGAAGCCGAAAGGTAGCGGGTCAGCTGCGGCGCTGGAAGGCGTGGCTGTCTCGGTGACGAGCCTGGGTTTCGCGGACGACTTATCGTAGGCGGCGAGGATAAAGGTGCGATATCGGAGGTGGTCGCGGTGGTTGGCCAAGGTGTGGGCAATGCTCTGAGCCGTCGCGAGATCCTTGCAGTCCGAAATAGCCTCGGTTACTTGTTGTACCAGCGGCTTCAGCGAGAAGGCAGATGCTGCTGACACGGGGAGTGCGAAAATACTAGAGCCGTCTGCCTCGGAGACTGACTGGCCATTGGTGTGTCCATTCGCGTGTCCATTGGTGATTGCTTTCGGGTAATTATTGGAGCGGATACCATTGTACGGGCTGGGGACGTGTTGGCCAAGGTAACTCTCGAGCGACTCGACAATAACGTGCGCGTTGGCACCACCATATCCAAACGAGTTGATACTGCCGCGGCGCAGGTCTCGGGGCCAGTCTTCCATCTGGGTGGCAATTTTGACGTTGGCTTCCTTGAGTATCACTAAGGATAAGACGTTAGCCAGATTCGGGGTAGATGCAAATGAAAGCTTGGCGCTACTTACACTTGGGGTTCAGGTTGACCACTCCGTAAGTGGGCGGGATCTTTCCAACCTCCAAGGCCTTGGCTACTTTGAGGATCGACGTCAGACCGCTGGCGGCTTCGCTGTGACCGACGTTCGTTTTCACCTAGTTGATGGCGCAAGAGGTTAGTTGATACTCCGTGGTGTGACGGATTGGGGAACATCTTACGGATCCGATCAGCAGCGGGGGTCCTTCACAGCGCTTGAAGAACCGCCCGACGGCGTTGACCTCGATGGGATCACCCACAGGAGTGCCGGTGCCTGGATGACACACTTGATTAGTAACATAACAAGAGAATGACACGAGTAAAAAGTGGTCGCATACCATGGCACTCAACGTAGTCAGTCCCAGAGGCATCCATGCCAGCGTTCTGGTAAGCTTTGCGCATCACGACCTCCTGCATCTCACCGCTGGGCAAGGAGATACCAGGCGTGCGTCCACTCGCGTTGACTGCGCTACCTCGAATAACCGCCCTGATGGGATTCCCATCGCGGATGGCGGCAGACAGACGCTTAACATGGATCGCGCTAATACCTTCTGCACGACCGTAACCGTCTGCCGAGACATCAAACGTATGAGATGCACCCGTTGGCGATAGCACACCGCTCTTGGCCGCACCGATATGGAGTTCAGGAGACAGCACCAGGTTGGCACTGGCGACGATGGCACTGTCACAGTCGCCGGCCTTGATGGCGTTGAGGGCCTGGTGCAGGGCGTACACCGAAGAAGAGCAGGCCGTGTCCACCGTAAAACTGGGGCCCAGCAGGTTGAAAATGTGACTAATTCGGTTCGACATGACAGTAGCACCCGAACCGGTGGCGGTATACCGATGGATGTAGTCCGGGTCCCGCGTCTGACCGGGTTGGTAATCGACCGAGAAGTTGGCCACGTAGACACCCGTGGTAGACCCCGAGATGGCGCTCATGGTCGTCCCCGAGCTCTGGAGTGCCTCAAACGTCACCTCTAACAACTTCCGCTGCTGAGGGTCCATGTAGGTGGCCTCGAGGTTGTTGATGCCGAAGAAGTTATTGTCGAACTGGCGCACGTCCTCGTCGACGAAGTAGCCCCCCGGGACGTTGATGCTGCCGCTGCGGTCTTTGTACGGGTGGTAGAAGCCCTCGAGGTTGTACCGCTCGGGGGGCACCGGACCCTGCGCCGTCTTCTGCTCGACGATGAACTTCCATAGGTCTTCGGGGGAGCAGATGTTGCCGGGAAGGCGGCAGGCTTAATCAGATCTGTTAGACGTTTCTTCTTCTTGCCGGGGGTGGTACGGAAGGGTGAGAGTCAAATACTTACCCATTCCCACAATACAGATCGGGTCTTGCTTGGTGGCAACCATTTTCGCGGTATTGTCGATATTGGAAGAGTCGTGGGACTGTAATAAAGAAATCTATGTGTAATGCAAATATGGCTCTGGAAATGCAGTACGGATCAAAGAGAAACTGCAGTCCAGTTGTGTTAGACACCGGTATTGTGAAGAATGATGAGATTGATAGGAAAGAACCACCGAGAGGAGGGGAAAGGTTGTAATCTTTAAGTAACTTATTACGAGTATATTGCTTGCTATTGTCCTTATCGCTCCTTCAGCTGTTACACGAACTTGCTATCTCCTCATGAACATGTCCTCCTATTCCATCACTGGAAGTCGCTTGCCATTACATCGCGTGCCGAATCCGTACGACTGAGCCTAGTATGCCGTGTAAGTTGATGAGCCCCCCCTGATGGCTCATTCTGATGATAATGGACCTACAAGCCGTTCGCATGCAAGCCACATGCTTGGCTAAGGGTCCAACAGAAGAGCCCCATTCCTCTGGTTCTCCCGAAGGAATAACAATCACCATAGTGTCCCGAACATTTGACATGTAAGCTGATATCGTATCTTGAACCTATCACGTGCGATATTGAGACGGGACTGTCCCCCATTGGACGCTCACCGACCGACGACTATCGTGACTTACAATGCAGGATCAAAGTGGGGCCTGTCCAGTGCCTCGGGTATGATACCAGTCGTGCCGCTATGGGGAAACGGAGAATCTACCGCCTATCCGCGCCCGGGGATAAGGTCGGACGTCGGACTCACTTCTCGGTGCTGATGACGACGTCGATCATTGCCGAATTGATACCCAGAATCTCAAGGCCTTGGGCTATTCACCGACAGGATGGCTGTCCCGTCTTACACCATAGGTGTCACGATATGCAATGCATTTGATATTACGACTAGCCCAGTAAGCAGTTGATAGTCCGGAAGCACAGATAAAACCTCATCCTGGAGTTGCAGCAGCCATCAGAAACAACCACGGCAGCAAGAGCGACAGCAACAACAACACTACTCAATCTCTTATCAATCACATCATATCAATCAAAACACAGACATGGATATCCGCGGCAACGTCCTGGTAGTGGGTGGGGGTATGTGGCCCATCATCTCCGCGCTTAAGTAAGCCCTAGAAGGGCTGGAAGGGAGGATTGAGCCAACTGACAGTCATTTGTATGTAGGTGGCGGTATTGGCAGGGCCTGTGCGGTCCTGCTCGCCAAGGAGGGTGCTTCTGCCATCGTGGTAGCCGACCTGGCTCTCGGGGCCGCGAAGACTACCACAGCCGAGTGTCAGGATGCAGCCACCCACCCACTCTTCCAGGCAACGTCGGTGCAAATCGACATCAGCAACGAGGAGTCGGTCCGCGGCGTCTTCCGCCAGATGGTGTCGACCTTCGGACGAATCGACTACTGCGTCAACTGTGCTGGTGTAAGTTGATTGCAGCACAACATGGTTTGCATGTTGTGCAGTAGACACGAAGATCTAACACCTATTTTCTTTTCTTAGATCGGCGCTGACAAGGGATCTGACATCGCTTCCCTATCGCTGGCCGAGTTTCATCGCTTCATGGATCTCAACGCGACCGGCATGTTCCTCGTAACCAGGGAGGCTTCCATCGCCATGCGGGCCCAGGAGATGCAGCCTGTCTCGCTTGGCAGCCCGGGACGGGGCACCACCCGCGGCTCCATCGTAAATCTCGCCTCCGCGTCATCGCTGGTAGCGACGCCCGGGATCCTCTCGTACACAGCCTCGAAGCATGCCGCGCTGGGCCTGACCAAGAACAGCGGTGAGTAAATCCTAACCTGCATATCCGATTACTCAGCCCTACGACGTACGAGGCGCATTGAAAAGCTTACATGGCAATAGCGCTGGACAACGCCAGCTACGGGATCCGCGTCAACTGCGTCTGCCCCACTTGGGTCGATACACCCATGGTGCGGCAGGCAATGGAGAAGGTGGAAGGACTGGCCAAGTTCATCGAAGGCGCTGTCCCCGTGGGGCGCAATGCTTTGCCCGAGGAGGTGGCGGATGCAGTGGTATTCCTGTGCAGTCCTAGGTCTAGCTACATGACTGGCTCCTCTCTCATCATTGATGGTGGTACGACCCTGACCGCTTCGAGATAGATAGTGGATAGAAGACGACGACACAAAGAGGGGCATTGACGTATGTCGGATGAGGTTCTTTGGGATCAGCCCCGATGGTATTAGGAGCGGAGTCGGGTCTTGACACATGGCAAAGCTCAGAATAGCAACAGAATTACAAAGTGGGCACGGCCGGCATTTGCTGACCTTATCTCCCCAAGCTACTTCCTTTTTCCTCCCCCGACAGGGGTTGAATTAGTCACCCGTGCTACTAGCCTCTATGCAGGAACGACCAGGATGTTTTAAATACTCCGGACACCTTACAGTAGGTATCAGCTGACGGCGGGAGAGGAGTTTTGACAGCGGGTCAGGAACCCTTGCATTTATTATAATCTGAAATCTCACTACATACGCCTGCATAAGCACTAAGTCACTGTCAAGTCCCTAAACTGCCTTCTTGGCAAGACTGTGGTGGGCCACCTTCAACTTCTGCAGTCCAAACATGTTCCATAGAATTCCATCCTGAAGGGGCGTGTCAGCATTGAAGGTATGAAGAGCCGCGTTAGGTGGATGTAACTTACCCAAACTCTGCGCCAACCAAATATGTCGAGGAAGCGGGTGAGAAAAGTGAAGCTGCCATACCAGAACCAAGCTGGGGGTGCCGATCTCATACTCATGGCCACCACGTTGCTGGCGTACTTGAAACGGTCCGTAGCTCCGTCTGGGCATCTCCCTGTTAGTAATACAACAATACACATCCTGAAGACGATGCTCATGAAATTACTTGCCTGGTGTGCGGTTGCAGTGCTGCTCAAAGCTCTGCGCGATAGGGGTATAGAAGGACCCTGGCAAGTTGGCGTAGTTAGAAACTTTGCGGTTTAGCCAGGGGATGTGGGGAAATCGGGTTACCTTCTGGAAGCGTTCGGTTTGCGTCGCTCTTGAGGATGTTGGTGCTCACTTCGCCCGAGATGACCGTGATGACTTTGACGCTAGATAATGGGTTTTGTTTTAGCATGACTGCCTTGAATTAACCTTTAACCCAAAACGTGACTTACTCGAATGGTTTCATCTCCACGCGCAGTGTGTTTCCCCAGTGGGCAAGTGCTGCTTTGGACGCATTGTAGGAGGCTAATTGTCGTATTGTGAGCCAAATTTGTCTGAGAAATGTGAGAGAAGCGCAGTCCTCACAGCCATAGATAAATGGGATGATGCCTCCAATCGACCCTATGTTGACGATGGCGCCCTTGGCGGCAATGAGCATCGGATGGAAATGGTGCACCATGCGCATGGGGCCGAACACGTTGATGTCGAACATGCGCTGGACCGCCTTGACGTCCGTGTCAATGGCCGTCATGGTGTAGGCGATACCGCTGAAGATAATTAGTCAGCCGGGAGCCTCCCGATTCGATTGGACAGGCCTCGCCAAACTTACGCGCAGTTGACGAGGATATCGAGACGACCGCCTGTCAACTTCTCCACCTGTCCTTGCAGATCCAGGACGGACTTCTCGACGGTGACGTCGAGCGGAAAGAACGTGATGCCGGCTTCGGATAGATGATCACTGTTCTCGTGGGGGAGAACCGTGGCAATGGGATGCAGACCTCGGCGGGCGTACTCTTTGACCAGAGCTTCGCCGATACCTCCACGGCCGCAGCTGGAGAATGTGTTAACATCATCAAGTGGAAAAAATAGTTGAAGTGGGATTCCAACATACCCGGTCACCAGTGCGAACTCTGGCTTACGTGCGGTCCAAGTCATGGTGATTGATATTTGATACGTCCTCAGCGGAACAATCAATGTGGTAGTTAAAGTTGAGGATGACCTACTTTGCGGTCCTGATGGGCGATGGGTTTCTTATATAGAAGTGTTGCACAGTTAACGACCCGCAGGGGTAGGTAGCTTTTACAATGAAGACGGGCAAATTCCGGGGAACTTGCTGACATCTATGTGTGACTTGCGGGACATGAGAAACTGGCACACGAATTGGCTCATCAACACGATAAAATCAAACATACACATGAGGTCATGCAAGAGGAGTCCTTTTTGTACAAAATTAATGATACGTTCAGCCTACCCAGATGATTGGACATCGTCGAGCAATTGCCATGGCCACCCTGAGGTTTTACTTGTATGTATATGCGTGGGGATAAATCCAAAATGATGTCTGAACTAATATACTATTCCCTACTTCTCAGTCTTCTTATCCCCCTCCCCATCTGCATAATCAGCGTACTCCTTCATCAGATCGCCCATCTCGAACTCAAGGGCCTTGCCGTTGACGATAATGGGCTTGACGTCCAGCATGGTAAACAACATGCGCGCAGGCTTGTCTTCCGATACATTGCGCCACTTGTGCATGGCGCCGCGGTTGATGGACACGTCCCCCGGGCGCAGGATCCGCGTCTCGCCGCTGCCCAGCGTCAGCTCGATCTCGCCCTCGCAGACGGTGCCGATGCCCAGCGTCAGGGCGCGGTGCATGATGGAGGCGGCGCCGGGCGTGAAGTCGATCATGCGCACAACGCAGCCGTTGGGCATATGAAGAGAGGGCTGCATAGTTGGGTAGATTGTCAGTGGCCCACCAGGTTGACTAGGAAGGTGAAGAAGAACGTATTGTGGGCTTCCGGACTTACCTTGTTCTTGGCGGCGAACTCGAGGTCGGCGTCGTCGGTGAGCTCAATCGGGTTGCTGTTGCTGCTGTAGAAGAGGCTCTGGGCCGCGATGCCGCCTACCATGATGTCGCCGTGGTCGCCATGGTCCGTCTGGCCAAACTATGTCAGTCCCGATTTCTGCCAAAAGGCATCAACGAAAGTCCTTACCTGGAGAAAGACAGCCTCTCCCTTGCTGTTGTGTCCTGTGATGTAGCGAGATGGGCTGCGAAGGCCCGGGCCGGGGAACCCAGTGGCAAGGGTAGTAGTAGGCATTGTGAATGATGGAGGGTATCAGATACGGCTGGTTTGGTGGTGTATCGTCAAAAAGTTAGAAGACCACACGTAGTGTATACCGTTATATGGCCATTGGGAAAGAGCGACTACTTGAAACATGATTGTCTATCTCGTATGTTGCATCATCTACGATTTTGGCGAAATGCACCTATCGTTGCTGGAGACTTCGCAGCGGTCAGCAGCATGTTGGGGAATGCAGGGTAAGAAGAGATCACCCTTGTCTTGCTCTTGAACAGGGGGATTTGAGCATCCCCATCAACTGGGACTAGTGAGATACTCCGGCACAAATCGGGATCAGCGCTAAGAAGCGTAGCCTTCCTATTGGATAACTCTAGCTGCGCCCTACGGCAGCTAATATGTGGATACTCCGAGCTTATTCCCGACTAGCAAAAGCTTGGCAGGGCGAAGGATCACTTCACTAGTCTTGATACACTACTGGAGCTGTAACTATTCTCATATTGCTGATGCGACCATGGCCCGTAAGTCTCGTTGCTTAACCCCGACTGGCGTTACGTGAAGTCGGGGTACGATATAGCCTTTTTAACAGGCTGGATATGTAGCGGATACGGGACGTGCTGACTAACAAAATAAGTACGTGTGCAGACACTTCATCCCATATATGCCTCAATCGTTTTGTTAATAGTATATGCAAGCAACCCTAAGCACCAGCACCTCGTGATTCCCTAGTCTAAAGAAACTCCCTTCTTGTGAGATAGAAACCACTATCCAGTAAACCCAAAATCATGGCAATCAAAGAGAATCGCAACCCGGCCGAGGGCTATGTCAGAACCTCCCACCCCATCCAGGGCCTCCCCCGTGTCGTCCGCCACATCACCGGCGTGAACACCGAGGGCAAGTCCGTGTTTTTATCCACCGACACAGGGGACCATCAAAAGGAGCTTGTCAAGAAGTCGGGTCTGGCCAACATTCTCTACACGACGCGCGAGCATCCCGTGGATCTCAACGGGGATGCCGACGTCAAATATGCTCGCGAGAATGAGGTAAGTCTAAATCAATCCAAGCCATTCAAAAGTCCCTTTCAGTAGTGCGCATGTGGCTAACTATGCACCAACCATCAAAAAGCCCGGCATCACCGTTAAGGGGGGAACCGTATGCCGCATGATCGACTTCGGTCCCGGCGCCGCCTCGCCCATGCACCGCGTCAACAGCCTCGACTACGCCGTCGTGATCGAGGGCAGCTTCAAGCTGGTCCTCGACTCGGGCGAGGAGCGGCTCATGCACCGCGGCGACGTTACTATCCAGCGCTCGACCTCGCACCAGTGGATCAACGTGACCGGCGGGGGTTGTCTCCCGGCCCGCGTCCTATTCGTGCTGCTCGACGTCAAGGACTTGAACGTCGACGGAGCCAAGGTGGATGG
This sequence comes from Apiospora saccharicola, assembly GCA_038363915.1. Classification (NCBI taxonomy): domain Eukaryota; kingdom Fungi; phylum Ascomycota; class Sordariomycetes; order Amphisphaeriales; family Apiosporaceae; genus Apiospora; species Apiospora saccharicola. Next base: position 99,299 of record JAQQWM010000004.1, read on the forward strand.
GTTTTTGGGCGAGCTGGGGAAGGATTATGTGGGGTTGCCTGGGCATGAGGGGGGGGATGGGACTACGTCGAATGGGACAGAGAAGAAGATAGTTGCGGAGAACGAGTTTATGGAGAGTGAGTTTTGAGTTGCCATTGGGGGTTTACATGTAGTTAGACGAATGTGAAGATTGGTTTCATTTTAATGCCACGGCTCTGGTGTTTGATTCTTGGAGAAGTGTTTGAGTTTAAGAAAAAGAAAACGTACGTCACCACTTCGTAGCAACGAACGGCGACAGTTATCGCAACGCGTTTCCCACTCCACTTACAACATGCATCCCTCAAGTATATATCCTCTGATTACTACTGCGCCGCTCTTCTTATGAGAAGGTTCGGGTGTAGTGCAGATTAATCAGGGAGCTAGTGCAGATCTACCATCTTGCATATCTGACGTTATCGCTCCGGCTTCTGATTGGGTGAACTGACAGAGGTCCCGTCTTAGACGGGCTCATCGAAAACTGAAACGTGCTGTACAAAGGGAAACGGTACAGCATACAACGGTGGGGTACAGGGGTAAAAGGGCTTCAATGCACGAATGGTGGGAGATTGTGCAAGTAGGTGCGTAATCACATAGGCATTCGAATCAATTTCTCCGAGATGAATTGTGCGATGTAATGGGTCGCAGTTCATTTGTCAGAAACAAATGTGCTTATTTGCATCCTGGTGGATTTCTGGATGCCGGGTTCATTATGGTTGTTCTGCCTACAAAAACTTCCGTATGCCCGCCAATGAAAAGTCCCCCTGGCAGGCTGATGCTCTAGACTTTGCTGCGTAAGACCCCCACTATCCCGCTATCAAATAGGGCGTAGTATCCTGCCGGGGGCACTTCCGAGGCGGCATAAGCGTAGCGTGGCTGACAACCAATGGCACATTTTCATATTCGTAAAAGGAAATCCGAGATGATGCAGTCAGCAACAACACCACTTATATTCGTTTTCTCCCCCGGAACCTCTAATTGTCCGTTATCGTTCTGCATGTACCTGCAGAGAAATACAATAAAATCCAATTCTCCCCTGCCAAGGTCGCCCGTGCTTGCTTATTAAAGCCATTGCTTATTCCCGAAATGCGACAGAATAGCCCCACTGTCCCCGTTCGCGACACTGCACTTCTCGAGGACCGCCAAGACATCCGCGACTGCCGCTTCAGGGGTGACGGGCCCCTTGAAGTCGGGTGCATACGCTTGCCACTTCTGGAGCATGGGCGCGAACTTGGCCATCTCCTCGGGTGTGACTGCAGATAGCGGTCAGCGAGGTGTGTTTTATCATCACGGGTTGCCAATGCACGGAGTCTCAAGATGAAAGCGTGAACAAGTAAACAATGTACTTACGGTCGTTGAACTGGCCCGTATCCACCACCCCCGGACAGACACCCAGGAACAAGACCCCGTCGCCCCGGTATTGGGCGGCGAACTTGGTGGTGACCATGTTCATGGCCGCTTTGCTGGCCGAGTACACCGAGCCCAGCGTGAGATCATAGTCTCGGGCGAAGTCGACGTCGCCCAGGGCGCTGGTCAGGTGCACGACCTTCTTCGCCTTGCCCCGCAGGATCAGCGGCATGAAGGAGGCGTAGAGGTTGATGTTGGCCAGAACGTTCGTGTTCATCATGGCGCTGAAGTAGTTGCTCAGTTTCTCCGGCTCGGCGGCACTGTTGCATGGTAGGTTTCAGCACGTATTCGATGGTAATGCAGACAGTGACTGGTGACATACAGATCGCCGATGGGGTCTAGTCCGTCCCAAGACATGTTCAAACCTGCGTTGGCTATGAGGTAATCGAGGCTACCACCAGTGACACTCGCCGCTTCAGCAGCAGCTTTCTGTTCGGTTGAGGATGTTTCAGCCTTCCCCCCTCCCCTCCCCTCCACCTGGTTGAAACCCTGGACTCACCTTCAGAGTCTCATATTTGGTCACGTCAGCTTCCAGTATGGTGACATTAGAACGTCCTGCCAACTCTTCGTGGACTCGCTTGACTGTTGCTGGTTTATCGCGCACGATGCCGATGACGGTGTTGTTTGGGTCGCTGGACAGCCGAGTCAAGAATTCCCACTAGCATGGCAACGGATCTGTCAGCAACAAACTCCGTGGTGATACAAAGAAGGGACATGGCTTACGCCCATTCCCCTGGAGACCCCCGTGATCACGTAAGACGACATGGTCGTAAAAGGGCGAGTGATGTCCGGGTAGATGCTCATCCACCGAAATCCATAAAACTTCAAACTACGAAGTTGAAAGTGCTTTGGGATCTAGAAGGCCATTGGTATTGCTATCGCAACGTCTTTATATGCATCGAATGGGCTGACATACCATCAAGGGAGCCAACCAGATCCAATACGGACAGTGCCCCGAAGTGGCTCCATCGATGGTGTGAAAGGTTGTTATTTCATATCGAGTTAGTCCGGTTACACCCACGCCTGCTCGTTTCCGTTTTTGACCCCTCTTTCAGCCATCAGCACCAAGCACGACATTCGCGACATAAAAAAAACAAAAAACAATTTGATGTTACATAAGCTCTAACTGCGAAAATGTGTCTACCTCGAAAATACGTACAAACTGCTCCTGCTGGATCTAACAAATCTAGTTCTTAAAGGCTGATGAAGGATGGGCATGTGCCAGTGGTGTTCAAGTGATTGGCAATGTGCTCCAACCTCTGCGATCAAATCAACCCTTAGGCCCAACCGCATCCTTGTGCCTCGTCGTAACCAAGACCTCTTCCCTGTAAAGCCAGCCCAGTCCCAAAAGCGCGCCCGGCCCTCCGGCCAGCGTGACGACCGTGGCGCCCAGGCCCAAGACGAACCAGCCGGAGCGAATCATCCCCGACGCCTTCAAGTCCCAGGCGAGCAAGGCGATCCAGAGAAAGTGACTGGCCGCGAAAACGACCCAGTCCCACTTCAAGAGCTCCACGTAGGCCGCTTCGAGAGTCAGGTCGGCGAGGCGGGGAATGGGCAGTTGCGGAAGAAAGACGTCAGCTACCGATGATGGACGATCGTGACACCAGAGCGTGTACTGCCAAATAGCGGCCGAGAAAGCGACCAGAGCCAGGATCGTCCAGCGGATGACCGGCACGTCTCTCGTGGGGTTATACAAGCGGTCCCGACTGACGGTGCTGGGCTTCATGAAGAAGCGCGTGGCGAGATACTGGCCCAGTGACAGGAACAGGGGGAAGGGCATCCACAGATGCCCAGCGACCTGGCGGCGGTCAGACTCATCCGGTCCGAGGTATGCGGTCAGGTAAATGGCGTAGTGCGTCAGGGCGATGGCCGGTAGGGCCATCTTGGTGTAGGTCAGATCCGTGAGCCGCATGTCGAGGGCATCGAACTTGTCGATGGGGCTAAGGATGTAGTGGAGGAAGCGGTAGATGGACGTGACGGAGGCGATGCCCCAGGCCTGGGTCATGCACCAAAACACTGCACTAGATGAGAGCATGTCATGTTAGTAACTGAACAAATGGATCCATTGGAATAAGAAACTTACGGTGCCAGTATCGAGAAGTAGTTGGCTCTTCGCGCAGATTCAATCAACAAGATGGCGTACCAAACGCCGTAGTCGGCATAGAAGGTCAGCATCAGGGACAGGGCATTCTGGCGACAGACTACGGCCTCCAAATTGTGGATGCGGGTGAGGTTGTCGATGCGCGGCAGCCCCGTGATCCCCGAGAGAAGTGGCATCGGCGCACCCCCGTTGGCGGGCTGGTAAGCGCCCCTGTCCAGTACTGCGCGGATGCCGTCAGCCGGTAAAAGCCCCGTGATCACCTGGAAGCAACCAACGGCCAAAAGAAGAAGCGGCAAAGCAACCAGGGCGCGCGCCAATTTGCTTTCGTGCTTGCCCATTCCGTGGGAAGGATTGAACAGCATGGTCCCGGACATGGAACGAGGCGGGACGGGGAGGTACTCAATGCAGGGCGCGCCGACCGCCGAGTCGCAGAACAGGTCTACGCGGGTGTCGAGGGACACGGGCATCAAATAAGGAACCAGCAGACGCTGCGTCAAGGTGCGCAAGGCCGAGAGGCGACCGAGGTCCCCGGAGGCTTTGATGTTCTCCATGGCCCGCCGGTGTAAGCTGTGGGGGCTGGTCTCGTACCCATGCAGGGCGGCTTGGACTTGGGCCAGCGTCGGCCGCTTTGACTGTTTCTTGACGTCAAGACCATTGCCATTTGCTGTCTCCTTGTTGGGGGTATCAAGGGTATCAAAGCCAGCTCCAGTGTCCCCTCCGGTCGCAAGCCGGCACAGCGCATTGGCGAGCGCGGCGGCCGTCTCGATGCAGAGCATGCCGCCCCCGCCCGAATGCGGCGTCATCTTGTGCACGCTGTCCCCCAGACACACGATGCGGCCCGCCGTCCAGCGCCCAAAGTGGGCCTCCTCGAGGGGCAACATGGTGGCCACCTCGCGCCGCTTCCAGACATGGGCGAACGTGATGCTGCCCCCTGGCCGCAGCGGCACGTCCAGGTGCTTGTGCGCGAACCGGGCGACCTCGGCGTCCGTGAACCGCGGCATCTCGTGAGCGCCGTAGACGCGGTCCATGCGCGCGTAGACGAACCAGAAGACCTTGCCGCGCTCGCCGCTGTAGGCCACCACCGTCAGATCCTTGGCCCACATGTCGTCCGACGTGCCGGGGCCGAGGCCGGGGACGGGGCCAGAGACGCCGAAGAGGCACTTGTATTCCGCTGTCATGGCTGTGGTGGGGGCATATCAGTCAGCAGTCCATTCACATATCCATGCGCAAACCAGGTTGATAAAACGTACCTTTGCGTTCCTTGTCGACATCTATCTCCCCCATGCCTCTCTCCTCCGAAGCCCTCCACATCTCCTGCCGCACCTTGCTGCGAACGCCATCGGCCCCGACGACCATGTCGCCATGGTACGAGGAGCCATCGGTGCAGTGGACAGTGGCACCCGCATCGTCCTGCTGGATGGTATCCACCCTCTTGCCCGTGAGGATCTGGCGTCCCTTGCCAGGTCGCAGGTGTCGCTGCAAAGAGCGCAGCAGGGTACTTCGCTGGACCAGGGCTAGGGGATACGACATGCGGATACCCAGCAGCTTGGCACCGTCGGTGCGTTCCGGTAGCAGGGGCCGCCCCCTCCGGTCGACCAGGCCCGTGTCCTCGATGGGGTCGAACCCGGGTTCCAGGTCGGCGTAGACGCCCAGCTGGTCCAGCACCCGCGAGCCATTCGGGACGAGGGCGATCCCGGCGCCCAAGTGCGGCGCCAGGCTGTCTCGCGCCTCCAGAACAATGTAATGGATGTCGACGGGGGCATGTTGCAGGGCATTGGCGAGAGTCAGGCCGGCGATACCACCACCGACGATTATGACGGTCAGTGGTGGCTTTTGGGGCGACGGGCGATTAGACATGGCTTGCATATGGGTCTATCTGTGTTATTGGAGCCATGGGCGCCGAATGAAGCTCCTATAAAGAAATTCACGGTTCTAGATAACCTTGTTGTTTCAGTACATCAATCATACAGAAGACGACTTCGGGTTCGACCAATGGAAGCCTGGCTATTCCAGGGCTCCACCAACGCTACGGCGGAGTATATGAACTCGGAAAAAGAAGAAAAGCCACAGCCCCTGGGCGTGTCCACAATTTGCATTTGCTGGCTCCGGGGCTGAGCTCACCGCTATGCATAAGTAGCATTGCTATATGGTAAGCACTATGCATAAGTTCTTATGGTAAGCACTACGGGTTCTGCAACAGAACCCTGGCTCTATGCCCAGTAGGGAGGGCTCGGGTTTCGGCTTCCGTCCCGTTGCATGGCATAATTGCCAGTGCATAGGGCTAGACACGACACGTTACCAATTTGTCGCTTCAGGTTCTTTTTAACAGGCGTCCGTTAGAAGAACTAGACAAGTCGAAGGATCCGAGGATGACGTGTAAGTTCTGAGATATGATACCAGATCATGCACCTGTGTCCCTCTACGTCTTCGAGCATGAATCCTTTTCGTTTTGGGATGCCAAGTCAGAAGCGGCACTCAGCTTATGGCGCTGCGCCACCATTTACACGAGATAACGGTTCGGCACGTTTTATAGGGCTTGTGTCAAATGCTGTTCGACTGGGCATGACGAGTGGACCAAAGGATAAGCACGGTGGGTAGGACAGACAGCTGCCAGGCTCCGAGCATCCCGACGATACTGTCAATTCTCTTATAGTGGGTCCTGTTCCCCTGGAGTCATAAGTCATAAGCAAGCTGTGATCAGATGTGACACGACCACAGTCTACGATTGAGTGAGATGAGAACAATGTCTTCCAACTTTTCATTTGGCAACGACATAGCACCCCAACATCCGGAGCAGCCCCCTCGCCCACGCCCACGACAACAACTTGGATCTGCAGTAAGCAGTGTTATTAACGAACCAACCAACCGAACCACCTAACGGTAGTCGGTTAATTAGCACTTAACACCGAATTAACGCTGGTTAGTTAGTTAATTAATAAGTTATAAGAGCGTTAATTAATTAATTAATTATTAATTAATATATTTAAATCTCGTAATATTTTTTTAGTATTTTAAGCCTCGTATATATAATATTAATCTATATCGCCTAATTATAATTAATTAATAGCCCTCCTTCTAGCCTTATCTATCGTAAAATCTGTTATATCCTGCCGATCCTGCTCTATTATAATATAAAGGAATATCGGATTAATATTATTAATAATTCCAACTCTATATTAAAACTTTAACGTTATTAATATATCCATAATTTTAATATTAAGCTTAGAGCGAGAGGCATCCTATAACCGGCTAGCCGATAAGAATAATCTTTTATATTTAATTAATATCGATTAAATTATAAGAAAATTAAAAACTATCCGTAAGAGTTTAAAATATCGCTTATACTAATTATATTAATATTAAATCGGATCGGATACAGTACCTACTCCAGGCTTAACGCTACGTGCGTACTATTAAGCATATTCGTTATCGCGCTTGTTATCGTAAAATCGGCTTACTCGGTTACGTTATTATTATAGGAAGGAGGCGAAGCTATTTATAAATATATTTAATTAAGGTAATATTAACGTTACCGGTTTAAGGTTTAGCTTAATTAAAATATTATATTCGGTATCCTATATACCTTTAATTATATATTTCGTATTATATACCTAATTAGCGTTTATTTTTTAAAAGTAATTAAGAGATTATTAATATTATAATAAATAGAATATATAAACGGTATAGTATATCGGTATTATATAGATTTTATTATAATATTCGTCGATCTTTTTTAAGTAACGTTAACTCTAATACTGTATTAAGCTAGTTTAAGGTAATTATTTAAGTTATCTTTATATTATTTTAACTTCTATAATATAAACTCGAAGCTTAATAGATATTCGTATATATTACCGTAAAATCCTTTAAATCCACCTAATTGTCGCCTTATTTAACTGTCGCCCTTTAATCGGATAAGGTAATCCTCGAAATCGCTTAAAATCGACGCGATTCTTATAAAAGCATCCTAATTAAGGTTAGTTAATTAATTGGTAAGTTAAAGGAAGGTAGGTATATTACTCGATATATAAGATCGAAAGGTACTTATAACCGGAGATATATTATTTTTAATTTATTCGTTATTATATTTAATACGCGTTATTTCGATATATTAACGTAATTAGATCACTCGCTTAATTATATAATACAATTTTAACTAACGCGTTTAATTATCTTTAATAAATTTAAGGGGCCGCTTTAATCTATTAGAATCGGCCTTTTAAGCAGATCGAAATAGATTATTAATGCGGTCGCTTTAATCGATCGTAATTATAATAATACGGAGCTTACTAATAGGCCCTTATTGGCGCTAATTTTTATAAATGGCGTTATTAAGGGTATCGGTATTATTAAACTCGCGAATACCTTTATTTAACGATGCGGAAAGATTAAATAGAGCCTTTATTACTAGGTTAATAATGTGGCCGAAATAGCGACCTTATTAGCGATACCTATTAAACTTATAAGCGTTACTAATAAAGTCTATCGCCGTATTTATATTACCGGCGTTATTAAAGGTAAAATATCCAACTTTATAATTAATCTTATATTTATTAATTAAATCTATTATCGCGGCGCCGATTATAGGTCTATCGTAATTACCTTTTATTTCTAATATATTAAAGACGATCTTTTAAGGTTAATTAATAAGGGTATTATAAAAGAAATACGTTAACTTATATACGTTATACCTGCTCCCTAACCTCTATTTATTGAACGTGAAATATATTTAATTAAAAACGCGTCGTAATATATTAATAATACGTTAATAATAGTAATAGAATTAATTAATAATATATAATTAAATATTATTATATAAAAGGATCGTTTATTAAGTCTCGATTTAAGGGTTTAAATAATAATAGAGGGCGCGGAATTTAAGCGAATTAATAAAGCGGAAGGGGAGAGACTCGATAATAATCTATTTAATAAGAAAGCGTTAAAAATATATTTTATCGAAAGAATTATATATTTTATATATTAGGATTATATCGTTAATATTATCGGCATTTAAATTTAAGAAGGTTTCTATTTTTTATCGTTAAATAGACCTCGTTATATCGCCGAGCTTTTACCTCGATTTACGTTTATTATTAAATACCTTAATATAATAATATATATAAAAGTAACTTATTATATTAAAGAGGCTATCGTCGATAAATTTATTAAATTTTAATAGTTATTTTATTATATAAATTATATAAATTTAAAATCTCTTTCCTTTAAGCTCGAAATCGAGGCTAAATCTCTAATATTAGGAGGATCGGGACTTATTAATTTCGATATTCTCCTAATTACTAAATCGTATAATAAAAATACGTAAATACTCGTCGGTTTAAATAAGAAGCTTAATTATATCGGTAAATCGGTAATTAAATATCGTAATAGCGTTATTATTAATAAATTTAATAAAATAATAAATTAATAGAGTTATTAAAGAACGCGTAAAATTAACGCGTTATTTATTACCTAAAATAATACTAAAAGTAGTATTTCACGTTAAAACAGTTTTCTAACCTATTAACGTTAAACTACGGAGCTCGAGCCGGTTCCCCCGACCCCTATTAACTCCTTATAAAATATTAAAAAACATCGTAAGATCTAATTATCAGAGGCTCTGGAATATACCAATATTACTAATAAAATTAACTAATATCGGTTAATATCGACTAATTAGCAACCAGTAAATCCTTTAATTAGTTTAGTTTATTTTCTAGCAGGTCGTGGTTAGTTCGTTAACTAGAGGGTGTTAGTTGGTTGGTTAATTGTTGGTTGATTTCGGTTGGTTCGTTAACAACACTGGCAGTAAGTCTGCCTAGAATCCCCCTTTTCTCCGAACCTTCATCTAATTGCATTGCTCAAAGTGTGACGAATGTCGCAAGAGGAAACTTCGCTGCGATCGAAACAAACCTCAGTGTCTGGGCTGTGCCACTTCTGGCCTCCTTTGTATCACGAGGAATGACTGCGCCCCACGAGGGCCAAAAAGGGGACATCTGAGCGCCCTACGCAGCAAAATAGGTGAGCCCAGTCTTGGTGTACAACAGAGGAAGTTATGTGACTACGAGCGCTAATCCGGTCTCCAGCCACATTAGAAGCTCGTTTGAATGAGCAGAGGTGCATCGGGGGACAGCCTTCGCCACCGCCGACGACGGTTTCGGACCAGCCCCAAAACTCGGAGGAGAACGATGAGCAGGGTAGCGACAGCGGTCTTGTGCCCTCCATGTCTCACGCGGCCTTCTCCACGGACCCGGCGGGCGACTTCAACAACATTTCGGCCTGGCTGGCGCTCAACAACAACAACACGCATCCACCGCTACCCCATAACGGGGCGACGGAAGATTCCTACCCGGCCATTACGTTTCCAGTAGTAGACCAATCGCCCGTAGGACTCCAGCTCAACCCGCTTGTCTGCAGTGACTTGTAAGTTATCCTCATGCTTGTGAACCCTCACCTCCATGCCAAGCTGACCATGCCAGAGATCAGCTGTACTTTGACCGGGTCCACACGTTTGCCCCCATGCTGCAGAAGGCGCGCTACCTGGCCTGGTCGAGGAAGTCGGACAAGTCCAAGGCGCAAGTCTGTCTGCAGTACGCCATGTGGACGCTGGCGGCCTCGCTGTCCAGCCAGTTCCAGACGCTGCGACGCGAGCTGTATGCCGAAGCCCGGCGTCTTCTCGAAGCCTTTGACGGCGGAGAGAGCAGCGCCCACGACGACCATCACCCCAGGTGCGCGGAGCATCCCCAGGCGTGGATCCTCTTGGCCATCTACGAATTGACCAATGACGAGTTTCAGCGGGGGCTGGTCACCTCCGGCGGGGCCTTCCGCCTGATCCAGCTGATGAGGTTGCATGAGCTGGACCGGCACCCGCCGACCAGCTTCCAGGGCGACTGGATCGAGGTCGAGTCTCTGCGGCGCACCTTTTGGATCGCATACTGCTTTGATCGGTTTACGAGCGTGGCCGACGACCTGCCCCTGACGTTCAATGAAAACGAGGTTCGTACATGATATTATCAGATGCTCACGTGCGCACGCCCCCAAGTCCCTCTATCCATCAATTGCACATACAAACACCACTTGGGGCTGAATTGCTTGGTGCTGACCTGTTCCTAGATAGAGACGCGGCTGCCAGCTCCCGACTCGCATTTCGCCAGCGGGCAGCCCACCGTCGTCATCTTCCTGTCCGAGATCAGCCACGGGTTCGAGAGCGGGTGGCCCGACAGCCTGTCGTGCGAAACGGAGCTGTCCCCCTTCGCCGAGTCCGTCGTCCTGGCCACCATCTGCTCGCGGGCCTCGGCGCTCAAGCGACGCCACCACCACGCCCCCGCTCGGTGCGGAGGCGGCGGAGCGCATCAGGAGCAAGACTTCTACCGCCACCACCAGTGCCTCGGCACCCTCGTGACCGCGCGCCTGCAGATCCTGGCCCGGCAGGTCTCGTCCGTGTCGGGCCACTCGGACCCCGTGCTTTTGTTCCTGGCCATCACGGCGCAGATGACGATCCTCATCCTGGGCGACATGATCGAGTCCGCGCCCCCGGGGCTCGAGATCCAGGAGACGACGCTGGCGGACCACAAGCGGCGCTCCCTCGACGCCATGCGGAACCTCGGGATGCTGATTGCCGTACTCGGTCAGCTGAACCATTTCCAGGTGGGTTTCCCTCTTTTCTACTAATTACTCCTAGTCCACTTTTCAACTACCATCTAACCAACACTATCACAGACCCACCCATTCACGCCCATGCCACTTTTGATGTGTGGACGGTTCTGTCTGGCGCAGAACAACGGCCCCGACAACTCCTACAGCGCCCTCATGGGAGGGGTGTCGTCGGCGCTGCGGGGGCTCATGAACGTCAACGGTCTCGCGAGGAGATTCTTGCGGCAACTGGAACTCAATGCGCTGAGTTTGCCATGTTCCATGGGGGAATGAATCATCAACGATTACATTGTAGATAGAGATAATAATAGACATACCCTGGTAGATCATTGACCATGTGTGTAGTTCATTTTAAGATGTGGCAAGGTTCAAGACTAGCCAAAGCGCCCGCAGGATCTGGCGGGACCTTATTTCCAGCCCACACGCCAAGCTCTTACATGTGCTTTGGTGCTGAGACGTACATACGTCAAACTCAAGGATAGACCCAATCACAACGGACTTATTATTTCCAGAACTTACGTGAGTCGGTGGTATTACCAACGGGGGCATTGGAACCTATCCCGTTATCCATGGGTATTTATGAAGCCCAGTATTCTGCATGGTGGCACGCTTACCGTCAAAGCACACATCGTCCGCTTCCTCTCTCTTCGCTTGCCTTATCATCCTGAACTGTACTGCATAATTACTCTTACGACTTTTCGCAATGGACTCCTCCTCATTTGACATCAGCCCGGAAAAGAGGGCGGGGAAGCTCCATTTCATCTACCGCCGGCTCTTCGTCCAAGCCCCGCCCCTGTCCGCCGGCGATGTCGACTTGCAAGGAAAACGAGCTGTCGTCACCGGGTCCAACATGGGCCTGGGGCTGGAGACAGCCCGTCAGCTTTTGAACTTTGGAGCTACCGTCGTGTTGGCCGTGCGCGACCCCGCCAAGGGCGAGGACGCGCGCCGCCAACTTCGTACGAGCAATCCTGCGCTAGGCGAAGACAGGATCGAGGTATGGGAACTCGACCTGGCCTCGTACGAATCCATCGTCGGGTTCGTCGGCCGCCTCAAAGTCTCGGCGCCGTTCGATATTCTGATCCTCAACGCCGGCGTGTTTAACTGTCACGAGGCCTTCGACCCGAACACCGGATACGAGCAGGTGATGCAGATCAACTACCTGTCCACCGCCCTGCTTACTCTGCTGCTCCTGCCCGTTCTGGAAGAACAAAGGCCAGGCACCGGTCCCGATCAACGTCAGCAGCAGCATCAGCCCGCGCGGGTGGTGTGGGTCTCGTCTGACATGGCGGCCTGGGCCAGGTTCGAGGAACGAACGGCCCAGCCCCTGCTGCTGCCGGCTTTTCGCGAGGCGATGACGCCCAACTTCGACATGGCGGAGCGGTACGGGACGTCCAAACTGCTGGGCCAGCTGTTCCTGACAGAGCTGGCTCGACGGCAGCACGTCAAGGAGGACACGATCGTCTTGACGTGTGCCAATCCTGGGCTCTGCCACGGTTCGGGGCTGGGCCGCCAATCGAAAGGATTCCTCCGCCTGGGCAATAAGGTGGCCACCCGCTTCCTGGGTCGCACCTGCTCTGTCGGCGCGCGGCCCATCCTCCACGCCGCCGCGCTGCTGGATGGGGGAACAGTGCACGGCCAGTACGTCGAAGATGGGAAAATCCAACCGTAAGTCGGCCAATCACAATCCATCCCATCCCATCCCAAACCAGCTCAAGGGGGTGGCGTGTCGCACAGTGACAGCCCCCAAGATGAGATTAATAAGCCTCGGACTGATAACACTGATAATGAGAATGCTGATTGCATACCCACAGGATGCCCCCGATTGTGTACACGCCCGAGGGTCGGTCGATCGCCACACGGTTGTACGAGGAGACGCTAAGCGAGCTGGCCAAGATCCAAGCCGCGCCGGGTGGAGTGAGTCGCTAATGAATGGAGAGATTCCCGGGGTAGGGGTAGAATCCTACTCTACTATGTACAGTAGGTAGCTTACTGGCGTGGAGGAAAGCGGGTCCGAAGAAAGCAACGTCCAAATGAAGAAAAAGGTAATCGGCACGCATGTATGTCAGATGCACCTGCATGAAACCCCCCACTCAGTTGGAGTGATATGAGTTGGTCTTTTTTATCCTTTAACGAAGCAGGGCACATCTTTCCCCAATTGGGGGAGGTTCTTACTCTTTCTTTGTTGTTTAACACGTACATATTAACTTGGTCCCACTGCCATTCAGCTTGGCAAGGAGCAGAGACACGGCATAGGTGCCATGGAGTATTTGTTCGCCCGACATAGGAATCAGCTTTGAAATTTCGAAATCTGATTTGCCCACAGGCCATCGGAGTCGGGTTATCGCTCGGCCCCGTCTTTCTCGGTGAGCTGCGGGGACGGCCCGTGCATCTGATGGGCCACAAGGGTACCAATAGTTACACGCTTTACGCCGCTTACGTAGTTGGGCACGCCCTTTGTCCCAAGCTGCTATAAATGACAAAAAGACACACACACACACTGACTCGGGGCTCAGAAGGCCTCAATCCCACCTCTTATCCCCATCTCACTTCGTATCTTATCTCTCCACAGCAACCGCAAATATGGCCCCCAAAATCGTCGTCGTGACCGGTGCCAATTTCGGCATCGGCTTCGAGGCCGTCAAAGCCTTCCTCCAGTCCCCCAACTCTTACCACGTCTACCTCGGCAGCCGGTCTGTCGAGAAGGGCACCCAGGCCATCGAGCAGCTGCGGGCCCAGTGCCCCCAGACCAAAAACACGGTCGAGCTGCTCCAAGTCGACCTCGGCAGTGATGCTTCCATCGAAAAGGCCTTTGAGAAGGTCAAGAACGGCCCGGGCCACGTCGACGTCCTCATCAACAATGCCGGTATGTACAATTTCCGTTTCAAAATGCGTCCAGATGGACTACTGACTCGTTCCTTCAGGCGCCGGCTTCGACCACGACTTCCTCCAGGGCAAGATGAGCCTGCGGGACTGCTTCAACCAGGCCTACGACGTCAACGTCGCGGGTACCAACGTCATGATCTGGAACTTCATCCCCCTGCTGCTCAAGTCCACCACCACCCCGCGCATCCTCTTCCTGGCGGGCCTGTCGCAGATGACGGCGGCGGCCGAGGGCCCCTACTTCCCGACCCCGCCCCTGGCGGCGGGCTGGCCCAAGAAGGACATCAGCTTCGAGACCATCGGGTACCGCTGCAGCAAGACGGCCCTGAGCATGCTGATGCTGGACTGGAACCACAAGCTGCAGGCCGACGGCGTCAAGGTGTTTAGTGTGAGCCCCGGGTTCTGCGCGACAGGCTTAGGGGGACTGCCCGAGGAGATGACCAAGGCTATGGGCGCCGTCCATCCCAGCGAGGGTGGACAGCGGCTCATTGCCGTGGCAGAGGGGAAGCGGGATGCGGATGCTGGCAAGATCTTGGACAAGGAGGGCTTTATTCCTTGGTAAACGCCGCCCTATTGAAGAAACCGGGGGGCAACCCGAGATAAGGTTAGATTAGAGTAGACTCGGAAAAGGATTGAATTGATGTAGTTATGATACCTTCGAAACAACTTGACAATGACTTGAATACAATGAATGAGAAACCGTCGCTATGAGATCAAGGGTAGCATACTCCAGAGAAGTGGGCTTCCGTGCACTGCGGACCAACACAGTTGTTGTTTCTGCAGGTACATGTTGGAAGTAAACCTCATACTAGGACAGTTTAAATCGTCCAATCATCTCCTTGAGCTGGGTTATAGACCTGAAGGTGCGTTTGAATACCTACTAAGGACTTGGACCACATGGCCCCAGTAAACTGGGAGAGTCAAAACTCTCAAGGGAATTGAGATTGCAATGCAGTGGAAGTCACTTCCCCGAGTTGTTTTTAGCTAGTTATCTCGCATTATCATGAAAGTTGCAGGCATCTGTCAAGAACGAATATATGCACTAAACTGCGTGGCGGAGTTGTAATTCTCCTAATAGCGACTTTGGTACAGCTTATGAGCTAATTACTGTCTACTGCGACCGATTCGATCTAGTCTGCTAGTCCTAGCTCCATCTCCCATTCATCTCCGCTGGCCTCGGGGTGTAATACATGGTCATGTACAAGCCCGTCTTTGGTGTCCACGTTAACGATATCCAAGTGTGCGTCCCGGCCGTTCCGTCGAGGTTGTTCTTGGGACTGCCACCGAATGATGTTAGTAAACCCATATGTCGTGATCATGATGACACAAGGAAAGAAGAACAAAAACTTACAAGGCGAAGTCCAAGTCCTGCAGGTATCTGGCGGAGAACTTGTCATGCCCATGGCTTTTGAACCACTGCGACAGCATCTCACCCAGCTCCGCATCCGTCTTACCGATCAGCCACGCGGGGATGTGCAGCTTGACTTCCATGTCCGGCTCCCGGCTCCCCTCGGCGCTGGGGAACATCTCCAGAGCAAACACGCAACCGGGGTTGGCGGGGAGAACCTCCTTGTCCGCGCCCTCCGGGCCGGGCTTGGAAGAAACGCCAAAGACGTGGCACCACTCGTCGATCTGCCTCATGCACTCGGCCATGTTGGGCGTGCCCGCGAGCCGCCCGCCCAGGCTGAACATGTCCTTGGCCTTGTTCAAAGTGTCGACCGAAGTCCGATTCAAGTAGACCTTGAGGCGCAACCGCGGCTTGTCGCCACAGTCGATGGCCACCAGGAAGGGCTCGGGTTCGGGCTTGCCCTCGGCCGCTAGCGAGCCCAGGTAGCTCTCGAGCGCAGCGACCGAGGGCTCGTAGGAGCCCGCCGTCGTCTGGTACTTGCGCAGGGCGTCGAAGACGACCTGCTTCTGGGAGACGCCCGTGTGGGTTGCTTTCAATTGGGGCACGAAGTAGGCCTTGGCCGCCAGCCCGGCGCCGTGGTCCAGGTCGAAGGCGAGCAGCACACGGGCGCGGGCCTGTCCCGGGAGGAGCTTGGCCGCGATCTCGTCGGAGGCCTCGTAGGGGACAAATGTCTCACGGAAGAAGTGGTCGAACCGCTTCATGTCGATCCCACCGGGGACATCCTGGGCGATGCGGCACAGGACGTCGCGGGCCGTCCTCTGGTTGAAGGGGTCGGCGGCGGACCCGGACGCGCGCGTGACGGGCTCGATGGTGAAGCGGACGAGTTGCGCTTCGCTCTTCTCCTTCCAGTTCTGGCTGAACTCGAGCGGGGTGTTGTCGTGGGTCAGGCCCGACGAGTAGAAGGGCTTGCCATACCGGGGACGGGGGCCCAGGGCGGGGTCGATGTGGCGGTGGAACCAGCGGAGGTAGTATTGCTGGTCCTCGTCGCTGTACTCGCACTTGTCCAGCAGCGCCGCCAGCGACGGGCTCAAGGTGCCCCACCAGTACTCCCGGTCCTCGACGTCGCAACTAATCTCGTTGTTGACAGTATCGAGGGCCGAGTGGGTGGCGCGGAAGTCCTTGACGGTCTTCCAGAGAGACATCTTTGGTAATGTTGCGCTTGGTGGCGGGTATGGGCTGTTCGGTGTCTTACTTTTGTGTGACGCTTACAACTCAGTCAGACAGTCATACGGGATCCGAATGGATTTGAGTATTCCAAATTTGGAGTTTAATAAGTTCACACTTTACCACGGTTCCCTTTTATCACTACTACGTGCGATGGGTCAGTAATAACACGCTGTTCACCAAATGCGTCACGGGTAGGGGTTGCACTGATCGCCATGCACACAAACTTGGCCCGTGAAGCTGTACGGATGGATTGTTGAAACTCTGGCCTGATACAAAATAGCCTGGCTGTCTGTATGCATTCTCGGTCGATTAGTTTGGACAATTGTCGCTCCGTTAGTAAGCCCGTTGATATCAAACTAGGGTTTGGCTTGGACTTCCGAACCCCCCTTGTCCGTCGGACTAATACCACCCCAGTCAAAGAAAAACTGTGGAGGCCGCCTTCAAGGCGGCTTCAAGGCAACGGGCTTAGTGTCGGCATATCTTATACTCCGCACACCGTGTCTGAGGTTCTACGTGTGCAGTGGTGTGGCTTGACAAGTGCTTATGGCGCAGTTTGTGCCGGATGCATCGGACACGCTTCCAAGGTGACCAATTCTAGTAAGTGCCAAGACGTTGCCCGGTAGCTGGTGCAGATGTCAGCACTTAGCAGGGTATCCGCATACCGGTGAAATCCATATTACTCCGCCACAATTACTAACAAGACCAGGTCTTATTCATTACCTTTGAGCTGATTCTGAGATGTCTTCAAAGTTACGTGACACAATCCATGCATTTAGGTACTTCCTTCGTTTGTCCGACCAGGGACGCGTAAACTGCCATCACCAGGGTCTGGAAGATAACAATTAGTATGCCCGGCTTATGGTATGCTTAGTCACAAATCGCATACCTCTATTCATGCAGAAAGTAGGAATGCCTTCGCAGTTGATTAAGGTATATCACGAAAAGAGTGGCTAGTTAAGCATTTAGGCCTATGTATCCCGGATCGAGACGTCCTGCATAGTCTAGAGGTAGATGCGAGTATATAGAGCTAGTATAGTTGAAGACGAAACGGCAATATTCAATACAACGTACCCGCTTTCTAAGCCCTCCGTTTAATCGTCCCATCTCATCTCATTTGGGTTTTCTGTACCAGCACTAGCATGGAAGCCCCTAACTCCATAAAAAATGGCAATTTCACCAAGTTGCGATCTTCGTGTGACGCGTGTAGCGAGCTCAAGGTTCGCTGTGGCCGAGACAAGCCCGAGTGTGCCCGGTGTGTCAGACGAGGAAACCGATGTGTTTACGGTCGGTCCCGCCGGAGCCACAGGGACGCCCCCAAAGTCGGAGACTCAAAATCAACTAACGGTGCGAAGAACAGCCCC
The DNA here is from genome assembly GCA_038363915.1 of Apiospora saccharicola. Lineage (NCBI taxonomy): Eukaryota > Fungi > Ascomycota > Sordariomycetes > Amphisphaeriales > Apiosporaceae > Apiospora > Apiospora saccharicola. Next base: position 117,288 of record JAQQWM010000004.1, read on the forward strand.
GAAGTCCTGGATCACATCAAAAGCCCCCTCTCTCCGGTGACTACCGTTATCACACCTGCTGCTATCAGTGAAGAACACCCTCGCAGCGACACTGATACCTTGGGCGGCACTTCTCGCGACGCCGCGATAAACAACGATATGGTGGTGCTGGGGAGCCAGGATGCCCTAGGAACCCTGGAGGCGGGGCTATATCTCGAGAACAGCTGCTTACTGTCGCCACTGAATACGCCCTCCGATTTCGACGCTTATTTCTCATCCAATCTCGCGTCATCATCAGCACCTGACGACCTACCCCTGATGAGAAGCGGCGACGGCGACTTTATCCAGCCAACGGAGCCCGAGACCCTCGGCGGCCCGTCCGCGTCTGTATTTGGTTTGTGTGGATGCATGACCCGCGCGGCTCACCAGATCGCCCTGATTTCCTGCGACATCCCGGCAGCGGGGCAGGCCTGGTTCCAGGAGCAGCTTTCCCGGATCCGGCAAGCCACCATTGCGGCTGAAGACTGCATCAGCTGCCACTGCGTATCATATGATGACAGTATTATTTGTACGATGAGCCCCACCACAAGCACAAGCATCAGTCACTGCCTGGACGAAACTGACGTAACCACACCCCAGTGACGGTCTGCCTACTTCTCGGCCGTATTCTTAGAAGCCTGTCCAACTTGGTACCAGGCGCCAGCAGTCATCAATATTCCGTCTCTGGTGCGGACACTACTACATTCAGTTCTCCGAGCTCACAGAGCACTGGATCTGCTACCACTTGGTCTGTAACCCGACCGGGGCCAGATAACGAGCGGGAGCCAAAACCAGAAGACTTGGCATTGTTGCAATTTCGAAAGTTACAAGGGGTGATGGAGAATCTGGGTTCATCCGTGAGGCAGCTAGCAATGGCCCCTGGGTCAAACAGCTCCACGTGTGCCATTGCCAGTATGTTTATCCAGCTCTGGTTAGCCCCAGGAGAAGAGGCACTCAAATCCCGGTTCACGGATTTTAGGGGCGCTCAATAGAACCACAGCGTACTGCACGGCGCGGAGTTAGCCAACCAAAATCCCTACCGAGTGAGCGGTTCATGTAAGATTTGTGCAAACCGACGATCTTGGTTGACCTGTCTTTACGTGGAACCCCTGCCAAGATGTATAGAAGTAGCAATCCATTCTCGCAAGTGTAAAGCAGCCTGGCCCATAATTGATACGAATTATCATGAGTTCCCGCACAGTAACATCCTAGTGAGATGATTTCCATGAATAAGACTGAGAGGTGATTGTGTTGTTGGAGCAAATACGAACATGGTGACCCCCTGTACCGTTTTGCCCAAAGAACTATTGCTTTAAGCTCACCATCCAATATCCCGACTCAAACTGAACGGAGTATCAATTTCTGATCCTCCGTCTCAGCTCCAACCCCAGTGGTCAGCTTAGCGATAAGCGCCTCTCCCCTGTTGGCCAATAGGAAGATGCAAACACCCAAGCCACGTGGGTTCGTGTCCCTATTTTTAACCGCGGCTTGTTCTTGTCAAGTCAGCCCCGTGGCGGGTGACAGGACTCTCCTGACGATCCAGCTATCCCGGTTAGGTCAGGCGATGCAAATCCTACAGGATCTTCAGCCCATCTTGTTATTTTCGCCTTCAATGGATGGGGATGAGGTGAACGCCCAATCTGACGAGCTAACTTGCGGGAGGCTCGTCGTCAAATGGCCGAATCCGAGGGATATCATCATATTGTGGACTCAAGCGAGAATGAGTGAGTGGACGGGTTGTGCGGCAAGGCGGAATCAGCCAAAGGTGACGGGTAATGCTATGAGTAGCCATCAGCAAAGGCACACAGACCTATGATGATCATGATTCCATTCTGATGCTTCAGATACAAATACAGACGCCGTGGCGATCAGTTTCCAAGATGGCATTCGACAGATCAGTAGTCTTCATCGACAACAGCAACAGCACCTGCCACCATGGTTCGCTTCCACTCTCTGATCGCTTGCGGCCTGGCTGCCTTGCCTTCGCTGGCCGCCGCGCTTCCTCGCCCGTCTTCCTGCCCCGATGGGCTCTGCCTCCAGACCCGCGCCAATATCGCCATGAGCCAGGTCCAGCGCGAGCTGGGCGCCCTGATCTCCTCCGACGCCCACATCTACGGCCCCAACGACCCTTCGTTCCAGAACTTGACGCAGCGATACCAGGCGTACATGCCCCCCAAGATTCAGCTCGTGGTCCAGGTCGGCGAGGAGAAAGATGTCTCGGCCGTTGTAAGTTTATCTTTTATTTGGTCATGGATACGGTCCGTCGGCTGATGTGTGTTATCACCTGGCCAGATATCCTATGCAAGCCGGAACAGTGTCGAATTCTACGTGGTGAACCGTGGCCACGGATTGCCGGTATCCCAAGGAACCTTCAATGGCATTCAGGTCGACGTGGGTCTCCTTCGCAACATCACCATCAAGAAAGATGGCAAGACTGGGCTCTTCCAGGGAGGAACCTTTGACCAGCAAGTCATTGACTACCTCTGGGACAGGGGCTACGTGACGAGTAAGTGCCACTATGACTTTCAGTTGAAGACTCAACTAAAATGCGCCCAGCCACGGGCAGCTGCGCCTGCGTCGGCATGCTAGGCCCTGGCCTCGGCGGCGGCCACGGCCGGATGCAAAACAAGCACGGCCTCATCAGCGACAACCTGGTCCAGATCAACGCCGTCCTGGCCAACGGGACTGCCATCACCGTGTCCCAAAACTCGCACTCTGATCTGTTTTGGGCCATGCAGGGCGCGGGCCACAACTTCGCCGCCGTCACCAGCTTCGAGCTCAAGATCTACCCCCGCGGGCCCGACACGTGGTACCACAAGACCTACATCTTCAAGCAGGACAAGCTGGAGAAGCTGTTCGCGCTGCTTAACGAGGTCGACAAGGAGAAGTTCAAGCCGACGCACATGCTCAACTTTGGCTTCTACTTCTGGAACCAGGCGTTCGACACTAAAAACGTAGGCCCAACCACTTCCACTCCTGTTACCTATGCTGACAATAATGTATGACTAGCCCGTCATCCAATGGGACTTCACCTACATCGGCCCCAAGCGCGACGTCGCCGCCAAGCTCAAGCCCTTTGACGACCTGGGCCCCGTCAACGCCACCGAGGCCGACCTGCCCTACCCGGAGATCCTGCCCGCGACCGGTACCGGGCTGGACGACCCCCTGTGCGCCAAGGGACTGAACCATGTGGTCGGTACCGCGGGCGTCCAAAGTTACAACGTCACCACCCAGCGCCAGATCTTCGACCATTTCGTCGCCAAGTCGGCCGCCTACCCGGGCCTCGCGGGGACGTTTGTCGTTATGGAGAGTTACGGTATTGGTGGGGTCGTCGAAAAGGACCCGGCTTCGTCGGCGTTCCCTATGCGGGATGACTACCTTCTCCTGTAAGTACTCCAACTCAGCACGCATACCCCATCTCATACCATACCCTTCTCGAAAGTACCCAGATTATCCTAACAATTGTTGTGACTGCAGGCAAACCTCGGTCAACTACGCCCCCAACGCCACCCTCGACGCCGCCGCCGTGCAGTGGGCCCGCGAGTCGGTCGACATCTGGAACCGGGGCCAGCCGACCCGGAAGCCGACCACCTACGTCAACTACGGCCTGGGCGACGAGTCGCTCGAGTCCATCTACGGGTACGAGCCCTGGCGGCTGGAGAAGCTGCGGAAGCTGAAGAAGGCGTACGACCCGTACAACAAGTTCCGGTACTACGTCCCGCTGATCCGGGACTCTGCTTGAGAGAGGGGTGGGCGGTGGCAGTGATGACTACCGCGGGGGTGCTAGGGGAATTTGTTTTCTTGTTTGTTATTATTTTGATGAGTCTTGGATTTGGGAGTGGTCGAGGTAGCGGGTGTAGTGGCGCGAGTAGAAAGATAGAGATTGTGTGTAGGATGTGATTGTTCTCAAATTAATGATCGTCTGTTTCCGTTTCAGTGTTCCGAGTTCTGCAAGCGAATAACGTTCAATCTGCCGGCAAGAACCGTATCATGCGTGGCAGACATTCAATGTTGCGATCGACTTCCGGCATCAGCATCATTCTTCTACGGGGTAACATGTATATTCAGGAGGGGTTGGAGGTAATTATGGAGCAACATCTATATTCATTCCTCTTGGATCACCGAAACGGTTTAGGATCACAGCTAGAATAGAAAGGAACAATCGCCTAAAGTTAGCCAACAGCCCGAGGAGGTAGTGAAGTAAATGTGAGTAGTTGCTTAAGCTGTGGTGGCTACCTGACCTGCCATATTGAATGCTTCATTAAAACTTAGGGTAATTGCACCGCGGTTACAAGCAGATGCTACCAAAACCGATCCCATTACATTCAATTGACTTTTTCCAGTTGCTTGCATTCCTCAAATTTCTCTCATAGTGGGTTGCAACTCCAACCCGTACTAAAAACCACAAATTTTCACCACATCATCGCCAGTTCTGCCATACCAATGTCCACACACTCATTTTTCCTTTCCGCGTTTCTAAGCTGCATCACCAACAACACCAAGATCATTTTCTCAATCGTATCCGAAATATTCTCTCACCGTCACCACCTCGTGATGTGGTTGGACTGCCGATTGTCACACCATATGATCTGGGTCTCATGAACATCTGCCACCTGCGTCTTACCTTCACCACATCAACAGCTAGCGAACCTACCGATCCAGGCTCCAACCATTTCTTTTTCAGAATCACAGGATACCGTTGCAGCTGTTTTGCGGTTCTCACTCGAATTGCCTTTCTGCATCAACACAAAAGACTCTCGATATCTCCTACACCAAAAGAAGCAAAGGCCATGGCGGAGAACCATCACATATTCACGACGCCAAGCCCACTCAGCCAGACGACCCTCATCGCCTCGATGCCCGTCGAAGCACCCTCATACAAAGCCGCCGACAAGTCTACTTCAGCCGATCCCACCGACGATGAGCCTTGCAACTTCAACAAGCTGCCGCCGGAGCTGAGAACCGAGATATGGAAATTGGCAGCATCAAGCGACAACAACGTGCTGATGATCAGCGACCGCAAAGAGGCCACCGTGACGATACCACCCCCCGTTTCGGCCTGGGTCTGCCAAGAATCACGGGCGATTGCCTTCCAGTACGGCCATGTGTACCGCGTAGGGGACAAATGGACCTGGTTTTCGCCGGAGTTCGACCGCGTTGCACTGGATGCGGAGTGGACTTCCCGACGCTGGCACCGTGGGGTCCCAAGGGAGCTGAAAGTCATAGGGGAATCTCTGGTCAATGATGTACGGCATGTCCTTGCTTCACCAGGTATTACCCGTGTCATGAGAGGTTCCTCTGTCGACTCCTGGTCTGCAATCTGGATGAGTACTCTATACCCCAGTATCGAAGTCTTTCCCAACCTGCAGAGCATCGGTGTTATACGGGAAGCTTTCATGATATCAGGTAGCTCATGGAAGTGGAAGTGGAACTACTATTCACTCTTTGAGTCATTGAACAATGATTCTTACTACCCCACGACCCTTATCTATAAGATCGACACAGAGTCCCAGATCATGGACGAGATTGCTGAAAGCTCATTCGCACGAAGCTATCCCCGAGACTGGATGGGCAATACTCAGTCTGTCAAACGCACGGAAACAAACAGTTTGGATCCGTGTCGATCCCGACGCGCGTGGGAGGAAGAGAAGAGAAACATACACAGGATTTGGAATACTTGGTTTCATCAACATTTGGCAATGACACCGACGACCCTGTCGCGCCCAGTGTCGTACGGGGCGTGGAATTCAGATAAACTCCCCTGGATGAACCAGGTGAAAGACCGGGCTCCCTTCATATATCCCACCATTCTCGTCGTACACGGCAAACGACGCTTGAAAGTTGCCGATCACCCGGCGTTCACAGAAGACGAGCTCCGAGAGCTTCAGCGCCACGCTATGCAAGCGTTTCTCGTGGAAACTTTCGGAGATGAGGCACTTCCTGATGCGAACGCGGATGAGGAAGCAGCTACTTGAGCCTTCGATTTCATTTCTGGGTCGTCACATCTGGATATGGGTCTATCCTAGTTGGTTCAGTGAGATAGTGACGAGAAATGCGCACATTGTCTCAATATAAGACGACACGGTAGGAGACGAGATTAGCTAGAAGAACGAAGTCAATCAGTGGAATAATAACTGGAACAAACACTGGAGTAATCAGTGAAGCAATCACTAGATTAGCAACAGTTAGATGAAATAAGACTGATTCCACCCGATAGTCCCTGGTTGTTCCTAAGAAATCATTTAAGTAAACTGTGAAATATACCAGCTGTGCATGTGGCTATTGGGATCTTAGGCTTGACTATTCCAAAATACTGCTTTTAGGCGGACTTCTAACGAAGCTTTTCATATCTGAAACTCCCAACCATCCTAAACCCCACCATCCGCTCTCATCGACTGCCAACTTATCAACTGTCAACTCATGCACTTTTCACTTTGACAACCAAGAGTTATCATGGTCATTCATTGCGTGCGGGTTAACCAGTCATCGCTGAACCACGTCCCCAAGGTTTGCACGCAACAAGTCCTCGATCCCAATCACCAACTTATCGCCAGTCCTGCGACTTTGAGGTCGACACACTCACCTTTCCTCTACTCATTTCCGAAGCCGCCTCACCAAGCTACACCACCCAAGCCGTTCTCAAGAGCATTCGCAAACATCCTCTCACCCTTACCACATCGTAAGCTGGCTCGGATACCGAGTTCTACAACGCCTTTTCTTTTTCTCCTTCCGATTTCCAGTAGACCTCAGCCCACGGTGTTCTCTGGTTCTCACCTGGAATTGAGATCTTGCAGTTAGATACATTCAATTTTATTCCCTTTGGCGATTCGGAAGCTGCGTCACCAACTGACACCTTACACAATTGTTCTCAAGAACAAGTCCTACAATCTTGTCAACGTTACCGCATCAGAAGCAGGTTGAGCTACCAGTTTGTACATCACCTTTCTCTCCTTCCTATTTCCAGTACACACAGTCACATTGTTTTCTGGTCCTGACCTGGATTACAAGTCTTACAGTTCCATACATCATTTTTCCTTCCGCGACCCTGAAGCTGCTTCACCAAGTGACAACACAAATAATCTTTCTCAAAAGCATCTGCCGCCTTTCTCTCACCTTACAATATCACCAGGTGGTGGATTTGCCTCTTTGTGCACCACTTCCTTCTTCTTCTGAGTTTCAGTAAACCCCAGTCACGAAGGTTTCTGGTTCTCGCCTGGATTGCAGGGCTTGCACCAACACAATAACTCTCGATATTTCCTGCGCCAAAGGAAATACATCTTCTCATCAAGAATCATCCAGGCACGTCATCGTTAGTCTTTGCAGTTCATTTCCTTGAGGTTTTGGCATATGCCATAAAACATTTCTCGATGCGAAAATCTTGACTAATTCCTTTGAAATGTAGAGCTGCCAATCGTCACGGATCAAGCCATCATGTCGTCTTCAGCCGATTCTACCAAGGAGCCCTGCAACTTCAACAAGCTGCCGCCCGAGTTGAGATTCGAGATCTGGAAGCTATCAGTACCTCAAAACAATGTTCTACTCATCAGCGACCACCCGGGCCGAGTCGTTTCAATCGCGCCCCCAGCCATCGCCTGGGTCTGTCAAGAGTCACGCGCAGTCGCTTTTCAGCATGGCAAGTTCTACTCCGTCAACAACAAACATACCTGGTTCTCGCCGGAATTCGATCGGGTGGCACTGGACGTGGAATTGATTGAGAACGATTACATGCATCACATCGGACTTGGGAGGATTGCGAAGCCTTTGATCAGAGACGTACGCCATGTGCTTGCTTCCCCCTCCTCAATGATCAAGGTACATCTAGCAATTGGGCTATGTTTAGATTGTCAACACTTCTGCCCAGTATCACAGTTTTTCCCAACCTCCAGAGCATCGGCATTATGCAAAAGGCCTTGATTGCGGATGGTAGCTCGTGGTCCTCTCGTCTACTGAATTCAAGGCTCAGCAGTTCCGAGGTCAAGACCAGACTGGTCTCTCGACGCGCCGGACCAGAGGCCCGGTTGATGGTGGAAGCCTATCGCAAGTCGTTTGCGCGCAGCTATCCTGCAAACACCGGCATCGCTGCCATGGAAGACAACGCTATGGAAGGCGAAAATAAAAGAAGAGCCGGGCCAGAAGACCTGGAGTATACTCAACTTGCGAAACCATCGACAGTGCATCTGATGATGTGTATGGTATGGGGGTTCTGGTTTTCGCAACACAAGAAAAACACGCCCACGACGTTTCCCAGCCGGTCCACGTTCTGGTCGCCACCTGCGGAATGGAACACGCACGAGCGAGCCTGGATGAAGGAGGTCAGAGACTGGGCTCCCTTCGTCTACCCAGCCCGTATCGTGGCATGCGGCCATGGGCTCCTGAAGGCTTCGGATCATCCGATTATGACGGAAGACGAGCTCCGACGGTTGCAGCGACAAGCTATGGACAAATTCCTCACGTGGTCGAACAAGTAACCCGCGGTCAGTGCAGACAGAGGACGGGATCTAAAATCCAGCCCCTTGAGCCCTCGACTGCAATTTCGGGACGTCACTTATTGATGTAGAGTACACATTCACTAGGTATCCTACTGGGGCAGGGTGAGAAACAGTGATCACAGTCTGCGCATATGGTCTTGCAACAAGACTCCGCAGGAACAGACAGAATTGGCCGGAAGAACGAACAGAATACGCAGTCTTTTGAGTTATCAGTGGAACAACCACTGGACTTAGCTAGAGGAAGATGCGGAGAACCAACAAAATAAGCAGTTATTTCAGTCATCAGTGGAATAACCACTGAATTGAGCTAGAAGCAAATGCGATAAGATATATTAAACCCCAAAGTTGCCCAGTACCGTGAAGTAATTATATGTGTATCCAAGTAAGTGCCGACACCATATGGTTTGTAGATCCCAATGGACTTGAAAGTGACACTGTGGGTTGCGGGCTTGATGATTAGCCTTCCCATCCGTGATTTGTGTGTCGCCTAGTCTCGAACGCCGAGGCTGGGCGGCTCTGCCTTTTCTCGAACAGTGTGGGTTGAGCGTAATAGGTACACAAATTTGGAGCTTCTGTAGGTAGTTACAACCCGAGCGCCCAAGGGCCAGTAGAGCCTCTCCAGTCCGATGGCAGCTGATCATCGACGTCGATGTCACCAGGATCGTTGTAGAGCCGGTTGTAGAGCTCTTCCCCTTTCACCCCGTCATATGCGGCTCCCTTCGCATGCATGCAGCGGGGGCCAGGGGTTGCCTTCAGATGCCGGTTGCCGTACCCGGTCATCTCGGCCGGATAGACGTGGGGGGCCCAGCGCTTGATCTGAGCGGCCCAAGCGGATTTCATAGAATCATTGAAGCTGGCGGTGTTGGGCGTCAGCAGGACGTGATGCACCTCGAACCATGATCTCAACATCCGCCACAGACTTTTCGAGCTGTAGGCTCTCGCCAGATGAGACGGCAGCCCATAGATTTTGCCCCTCTTCCCCGAATGTTCCTCTGGGGCCTCGGAGCAGCTGCACACGGCGGGCAGTTTGGGATCGGTGGTCTCCGGCTCGTGAGGCCGGATCTGCCGGGCGACCCCGGTGGCAGAGAAGTTCTTGATTGGGTTCCAGTGATTCCAGTCGCTCCCCTGCTCAATGACTACTCCCGCAAGGAGCACGCCGATGCTTTGTATGTTGGGGTAGAGGGCGAGGTCGGCCGGGTGGAGCCACTTTGGGTCCATCTGGTCGCGCAGGGGAAAGCTGACGAACTTGTGGTACTGGTGGTCGAACGTGTACGTGTCCATGACGATCACGTGGCGCACGTCGAGGGCGAAGTCGCCGCGCCGGCTGCGCAGCCTCTTGTCGTTTGTGTTCTTCAAAAAGTTGAGCAGGACTCGGTCGTAGTTGGGAGAGAACCACGTCCATCTCGGGATGGACGGGGTGCCGTTACAGCCGATGGAGTAGTAAGACCCGTGTCGCTGGGCAACGGCGCGAGATTCGCGGCAGACCCAGGCGATAGGGGGAGCAGGGAGCGGGCGCAGGACCCTGAGCTCGACGCTGGCGAGGAGGACGCGGTCCGTCGGAAGGGCGAAGGCCCAAATTTCGTCGCGCAGCTCGGGCGGCAGTCTCATCAGATCAAAGAACGGCTCAGCGGCATCGTCGCCTAATGTTAGATTTTCAGTTTCGTTGACCAGAAGGGCGAGGGCAGATGATTGCGAGGTCATGACGAATTGTGATTCAGCTTATATTCGTAGTGTCGTATTGGTTCAAATCGGGGTCACCATAGGTGTGATGTACGATATAAGTTGGCGATGATTTGGAAATAATAATTAAACCAACTCGAAGCTCCTCGACAATTCATTTTGGTTTTAAACGATTAGGGGATTCTAGTTTCGGAAAAACCTAACTTGGACTATTTACACACGAACCTGTCTGCCTATAAACCTTCTTATACAATACCCTTCTAATCTAGGGTGCATAAGGCCTGGACTTGGTATCAAGACAACCATTAGCGGGTGGGTCTTACGATAACGATTAATAAAGAAATTTTGACCGGTCCTCGTGGCACTCTTGCTGCTTGACTTTCCATTATAGCTTCCAATACGCGAAATAGGTATCAGTAGAATGCGAGACAGAACCCCCACCAAGGCGTCCCAGATGGCAGTCCATCAAAGAGATGCCGCACATTATTTGTTAACAAACCATCTAGCCTCTCATCAGTGACGCTTAGGTGATGCCAGCCGATCGATTGAAGGTATGGTTGTGCTAAGGGATCACTGCAACATTGCCCGATGATGATGTAACGTCAGACACCTAAGAAAGCAGTTCGCCGTTGGCGGCAGACTTCAGAGAGGACGCGACGACAACTGAGGCCAGGATGTAGATATCGAGTAAGAAGGGAATCCAGTTGACCAAATGAACATAAGCAAAAGCAGAATACATGCATTCGAACGAAACAAATAGAGCAGAAACCGGAGACGCTAGAACTGCGTATTTGTGAGAAACAATAAAATTGGATCTTGGATAGTGGATTTCTTCATCTAATAGCCTGAGCTCGGGTGCTGCCTAAATACAAACATCCACTGCGAAGGACCTAGGTCCTGTATCGCTACCTCTCAATCACTACCTTATATAACCCATTCTCTTCCTAGCAGTCCGTTTCCCCTCCTACTTCTTGCCTTCGTCCACCCCCCTACCCCACTGCAGTAACCTCTCACCAGTTCCCAGCGAGCCATCATCAAGATGCCATCGACGATTTGGCCGCGCACCATATGTGCATACTTTCCCGAAGGCTGTAGATTCAACCAGTGGCAAAGGCTGCTGCATCGTGGCCCCAGAGAAGGGCTCGATATATCCCAGACGCTCTATGCAAAGGCAGAGACGCAGAATGGGGAACTAACTGACGAAGAGGTTGGTAGCACTCCCATCAAGTCGCACCCGTGACACATATGCCATTGGCGCGGTACTGACATGGATGAGCCTAGCGCGCCCTCTTCTCAGCTCGTGGAGACCTAGTGGGCAGAGCCCTAGCCCACCCCGACTCACTGAGCCTGGCCGAGCGGTACGAGTTGATGGGCTACGAGCTGCTCGATATGATCCGGCAGGGGTCGTCCTCAGTCGAGTCGCTGACTCTCGACGCTCTGGAATTGCTGGTCGCAGAGTTCCGAGCCGTCAAGGACTTGTACGACCAAACAAACGCATTGCACAGTTTCCCAGGGAAACAAGAGGCGCGCCGCCTTCTCGGCGCTCGCGAGGGCGTCGAGAAAGAGGCCGCCGAGGACATCTTCCGCAAAGCACTGAATCATTGCGCGACGGACCCCGCGGTCCGGGCGGCGCGGCGAGAGGGGGCTGCTCGTGCAGTTGCCGCGGCCGTTCGGCTGCGTCGTCTCGCTCGAGGAGTCCTTTCGACGTGCCAGCAAGGAGGACATCCCGTTGCCGCCGTTGGGTGGTGGGTGGTGCCAATACTGGCCCGGCGACATCACCGTTTTTGGACCTGATCCGGGACTAGGAGATGGGCAACCGTCAGTTGAGCGCAACGACCTCGGTCCGGGAGCCATCGTAAAAGCGTTCGCTAGTTAGGGAAATGGAGGTTTGATAAAGGTTTTCGAAGTACAAATTTAGCAATGCTTAACTACGCGACTTCTAGCAGCACTGTATTCATTTTTAATAAATTAACATGCGTTACCAGATAACAGATGATTACTTATGCCTGTGTGCATCCAACAATATCAAAATATTGTATGGAAATGAGTTTACCTAACGGACGCTCAACAATGCGATAGTCTCAAGATGATCCCCGACATGGCCAAGATAGCGCTCCAGCGTCTCTAGCGACTCACGACACAGGGGGCAACGGTACATATGCGGCGAGACGATCCTGTATTCGCACCTCTTGATTGCTTCCTCCACCACCCAGGGGCGCTTCTTCGCCATCGTAGAATTCGTCTCATCCCTGTGGTCGTGGCACAGGGACGGCGGTGGGAAGCGTGGATGCTCCGCCCGGAGATGTTTAACCAACTCCTGCTCCCGCGAGAAGGCCTGCCGAGCGTTGCTGCTGCATCGCAAGACGGGGCAGATCCACGCGGTGTAGCTGTGGGCGCTTATCATGTGCCGCTCCCAGTCTTCTCTGGCGACGTAGGTCCGGTTCGGGACGCGGCAGTCTTCAACCAGGCACAGGAACGGACGGAGCTCCAAGAATACGTGGCACCTTTATACCATCACGTCAGTACACACATACCTACCATAGGACGTCTCGAAAAGACAAACGGCAGTGAAGAGGGAAGAATTGATGGGATCGGAATGACGCACCGCCAGCCCTTCTCCGAATAAGCTGTTTCGTCGGGATTCTTAGGTAGAGCTCGGTCCATGTTGTCAATCGCATCCTGCAGAACCCCATTGTCATGTTGTAATTGTTCTCCTATGAGGGATATCAGGCTTGATGGTGCGCTGTGCAAGAAATTCTGCCGCCGCTCGACGACGCCCAGTACCCGCCGTAGTACATAGGGCAGAGGCCTGTCTCTGACGTCCCGCATTCCGGGGGCTCTTCCTTCTCTCGGCGAGCGCCACGGCCCGTCAGCGGCCAGTATGCTATCGGCGATGTCAGCAGTACTGGTTCCAGAGACCTCAGCGAGTTCGCGCCCAAAGTCCCACCACATGAACTCCGGCACGCCCTTGCTCAGGGCCTCTCGCGCGGACCGTATCAGTCCCTTCAAGGCTTTCTGTAGTCTGTCTTTAGCCACCTTGATTTTCTCTTCGTCTGGATCGTTACCATTGGGCTGTATCTCTGACCCGCCGCCCGCTGGATTCAACTCCCAATTTGATGGTTTTCCTGCTTGCCGGAGCGCCTGTAGAACCTGCTCGATTCCATTCCTGGCTTGGCGAGTCAACCGGGCGAGCGCGCAATTTTGTTCTTGCCTCGATCGCAATAAGCTTGTGACTGATGTGAAGTTGCAAATGTCAGTCTTTTCTCTGATATCAGAGCGCGCTGTATGAAGTAACAGGGACATTTTGAAGAGAGAATGTTTAGAATCAAAGGGAAAAGTAGCAGGAATGATTGTGGTATGAAGCTCATCTGGAAGTTGTGATAGGAGTACCGACACACGTACCAGCTTTACTAGTTAGGACCCGGGAAGCCTCATCCATAGCGTTTTTCAACGCACGTCGTTCCGATCCCCTTCCTTTGAGGTATCTGATAGCTCCACTGTCAGGGTCACCCAGACCCTCCCACTCATCGCACCAAACCTTGATCCATCTCATTGGCTCATGAACATCCACCGGCAGAAAAAGCGATTCTAAAATGAAAAAGGATCCTTGGAGCTTGGCGTAGCTCTCGAGGATTTCGTAGGGAATATTCGATCGAGCCATCGCTCACATCTGGGGTAAGAGAGAGAGGGGGGGCGGGGAATTAACACACAAGTTAGTGTTCGATGCGAGAGGAAGGATACAGATATCACATTGGATCAGACCGGGTTGCAACCTCATACTGCTTTCCAGGCCACTTTATAGGACCAGCTCCATGGTTCTCTACATTTCCCGTTTGTCGCAGCTTCGTTGGTTTGCCCAATGTCTACGACCAACATGCAACGTGCCAAAGACAAAGAGACCACTTGTGTGCCTCAACCCATCTTTGGACCTGTCAGGAACAACCTGGAGCAATGCGATCGCCAAGATAATGAGTTGTGCTTTGCAAAGAAGATTACAGAACACGCACTTGGTGTTCGGGTATTTGCAGTCTTTGCGCACGCCCCTTGACAGTCAATGGGAAAACCCTGGTCAAAAAAGTGCAATCACATCAAATCATTTCCAAGCATATTTTCATCCATATCATTTTCAGAAACCTAGTAATCTTCTCCGCGGCTGATGACCTCCTTGACGGTTGGGCGCAACAGGATGGTGTGCTCCCATTGAGCAGAGTAGGAGCCCTTCTTGTCCACCAGGGGCGGGTAATCTTCGACAATACCTTGCTGTACAAGGTTGTTGAGCTAGATAGACGTTAGTATTAAAAGCTCCAATTAGACTATCAAAATCTCCGGGTTTACTTACTCCTAATAAGTACTTCTCCTGGCCAATGCGGTCGAGATATCGCCGACAGAAGGGGAGAGTGCTAAAGTTGTTCTTGATCACCCGGAGCAGGGACTTGGCCGAGTTCAAGCGCAGATCGACCTTGGGCGCATCTTGGCGAAGGGCGTAGTGAGAGACCTCGCCCTGGTCCGTGACGTGGCCGGTACCAGTGGTGCCGAAAGTCTCGATGGCGAAGACGTCGCCCTCCTCCATCTTGGTGGTGTCCGACGTCTTGACAATGGGCACACTCTTGGTACCGTGGATGCTGTACGGGTGGATGGTGTGGCCAGCGAGGCCGCGGATCGACTTGACGGGGTAGGTGGTGCCGTTGATCTCGCACTCGTAGCTTTCCATAGCCTCCTGGATCAGACCTCCCAGCTCGCCCAGGCGGACATCGATACCGGCATTCTTTACACCCGTGTTGGTCGCATCCTTGACAGCGTTGATGAGGTTGTCGTACATGGGGTCAAACGACATGGTGAAGGCACTGTCGACGATACAGCCGTTGACGTGGACGCCAATGTCGACCTTCATGACGTTGTTCTGCTGCAGGATGGTCTTGTTGCCGGCGTTGGGGCTGAAGTGGGCGGCGATGTGGTCGAGGTTGAGACCGGTGGGGAAACCCATGCCGGCCTTGATGGCGTCACCCTCGGCGAGGCCATCGTGGCCAAGGAGGCGGCGAACGCTGTCCTCGATGCCGTTGGCGATCTCGGTCAGGCTCTGGCCAGGCTTGATGCTCTTCTGGGCCCACTGGCGGACCTGGCGATGGGTCTCGGCGGCGTGGCGGTAGTCGGCGAGCCACTCGGTGTTGAGGGTCTCCAGGTGGCGCTTCTCCTCGCTCGTGGTGCGGTAGCTGTTCTCTTCGGTGTAGTCCTCCAGCTGACCGGCGGGGTAGCTGTTGTTGGGGAACAGCGTCGAGATCAGCACGCTCGGCGGGTCGGTCTGCGCGGTGGGGGCCTTCTTCTTCTTCCGGGGCTTGCGCTTCTTGTTCTTCTTCTTCTTGGCGCCTTCGGCGGTGCCCGCAGCGGCGTCGTCGCCATCGTCGTCCGAGTCTTCGCCGCCCGAGTGCTGCTCGTCACCGTTGGCCGCAGCGGCCTTTGTGTCGGCTGCGTCAGTGCCGTTGCTGACTATGCGCAAACGCAAATGAACACACACAATTAGACCAAATGATTGATTGCGATTGAACTTGACAAAGAACGACAAGGCTTACCACTGAGCTTCTTGAGCTCGTCTACCGGAGCTTGCGCAGCCATTTTTGGGGATTTGTGCAAAATGGACTGGGAATATCCGTCTCGAGTTTTTGGCTGCTTTGCGACCTTGTACCCCGCCAACTTTTGTAGTACCCGGGCGCGATAAGATAACGGACACAACCAACATCCAAGGGCGTAGGCATGCGTGGGTCACTTATTAACAGGGCGACCAGTCAAACACTGAACGGCGTTTAGTGGAGGCTCCCACGGCGCAACCATTGAAGCATCGGCCCTACTACTTGTAAAATGGCCAGTCAAGGCAATAATAGGACCGTTGGCTAAAGTACTTTACTTATTACTCAAGACCAACCGACGAACTACGATATTATTACCGGTACTATGATAGATTGGGAACATATGGAAACCAATTTGGCTTGTTCGAGTCAGAGATGGTTAGGATGGCAATCAAATAAAAAAGCATTCTGCCGCGACACAGATGAAGCGCATGTCACAATCCTTCTCCGCACTCCATAGACCATTGTCAAACACCAGTATTGTTTATGTGTGCATCGGTTATTTGCGTAGCTTGCCACCCCTGGCACCTCATGCACTCCTCCTGTAGAATGTTCCAGTTGGTGCCTGTATTGCTGTCAATTCGGGGCCGACCAGCCAGCTCAGGTAGGTCGGTTTCTCTGCGAGTATTCCCCAGAAGGAGTTAGCTACTGGCTGTCATGCTTTGGACCACCAACGCTTGGCGACGGAGTTCGGCACCCCACATTTCGGGAGCACAAACTGTACGTGCTTTTACTTAATGCAAGCTCCAACTGATGGAGGAATGCCTGGTTCGATGTCAACCCTGCTCTTCCGTACGATCTCCAGCCGGGCCTCGAGCAAGACATCGCCGGCCTCTCCCACGGAGACGATATTTGGCTTGGCGGCCACTAAGACTAAGTCTCGCCACGAGGCGTTGTTGCGCGGCCCCTCAACTGCCCTACGCGGTGCCACCGTATCTGTGCTGCCGCCGGGAACTCGAAAGTGGGCCTTGGAAAGAGTGGTCGCATTCCATTCTCACGGAGGCCAGCACACGCTGCAAAGCTCTTGGTAGTGCTTTTGACGCCCGTCTTCCTCGTTTCACTATCCCTTGATCTATCCTTATCCTTCTCTCTAAATCAAAAAGAAGAATTTCCCCATACTCAGTGCAATGCCACATCGATACAGGCAAAGCGAGTATCACTGTCGCAGCGCCTAGGTATCTTTATCACATGCCCACCTGCCGACGGTCCACGCCCGCCGACGGGGCAGAAGACCCGATGCAGGTCCATCCCCGCTAAATCCAGGGGAGCTTGAATAGAAAGGTTACAACGCCGAGTCCTCACAACAAGGAAATCCGAGTCCAGGCAAGGGTTCATTAGATCCTCGTTTTTGTTCAACTTGCATGTACCGACGGGCCATTTGACTCTTTATTGCCACCAATCACATTTGCTAAAGATGACGCGCTGCAACCGCGCTCTGGAGAAGGGGTGTAATACTTAATGACCCGGTAACCCTCATCTGCACTGCCGGGCTTCTAAGTCCTCATCACCGATTGAAGAACTCCGATTGAGAGGACCCACCCACAATGCGCTTGACTTGTAACCTGCAAGCGGCCCTCGCCTGCATTCTCACATTGGGAAGCGCAGTGGCCGCTGCCGCACCCAAGACCATGTTCCTCTTCAAGGACGTGCTGCAGTCCAACACGACAGCTCTCACGACCTCGGGCTTCAACACCCTACTCATCTTCCGTATCGGCCTGACCGACGCGGGCGACCTGGTTTACTACTCAACCGGCGATGCAGGTGAAGCTGTTGACGCCCACGTCGTCAGCAACGGCACCTACACCGGCGGTTCCGCCCTCTCGGACAAGATCCGCTCCTTCAAGACGTCCCCCTCCAGCCTGGTCGACCGCGTCGAGGTCTCGCTGGTGTCGCAAGACACCACGTTCCAAATCATCCGCGATCTCGTGGCTTCCGAGGGCACGGGGTCCAACTCCACTCTATACCGCAACTTCCAGGCCCTGCAGACTGCGTGGGACTTCGACGCCCTCAACAACGACGACGAGGGCGTCTACGACACGACCAGCACCGTCGCCTTCGCGCAGATGCTCGGCGGCCTGGGCCTGAAGTACACCATCGCGCCCTACACCAACCAGGCCTTCTGGGCCGACGCCGTGAGCCGCCTCAACACCGAAACCCAGCTGCTGGACCACGTCTACCTGCAGGTATACGACGGCGGCGCGGGCAACGACCCGGCCTCTTGGAAGAGCGCCCTGGGCGGCATGAAGATCGCGCCCGTCGAGTGGGTCGTCAACGACGCCAAGCCGTACGAGGGCACCAGCCCCGCCGCGGCCCGGGACGAGTTCGCGAAGTGGTTCGCCGAGGGGTCCATTGAGGGGGCGGGGTACTGGAACGATTACGACGTGGAGAAGATGGGGTCGTCGTACACCGAGTATGGGGGCGTGCTGACCGAAGTTTTCGGCTAGACTTCCCGGCGGCTCGGTGTCGGGAGGAGAGTGAATGTCAATATTGTGCAATGAAGTGAATGACACAATCTAAAACCTAGCGGTAGTTGCAGCAAAGACTGTCCAATCACAAACTGTTCTCACTCGTGGTTTCATGCTGTACCGGCTTCTTTCCGCTCTCTCTGAACATCCGCAACTAACTCATCCCACGTCACGCCCAGCCATTTTTTGATATTCTTGGCACCCTTTTGATCTCGCACCTTTGCCGTCGTTTCGATCAAGTTGCCTCTCCTGCCTGCCTTTCTCCTGCCTGTCTTCGCAACTCTTGTGGTTTCTGGATCGGCCCCACGGAGGAGCAACAACTTCGCAAGTGCTGCAGCCCGCGCAGAATCCTCGCTAGTAGCTGCAAAAAGGGCTGTCATCCCATTCTTCCCCGGCCTGCAGTCAACTCCTGCGCCTCTATCAAGTAGGTATTCGGCAAGTCTGCAGGAGCGCGTGGTTCGTGCTATAACAAGCAAAGCTTTGTTTTCCCCGCCGTTGCAGATCTTGGTCATTGGCATGGTCCGCCTCAGAACTTGTAGGAGCCGCTCCTCTTTGAGGATATCGTTGTTCGTTGCCTCCACCATTTCAGTGAACCATCTCGGCGGAATACCTGATGAACGAGAGCTTTGAATCTCAACCCAACCATCCAGCCAGATGTCAAAATGAGGCCCAGCGTCTGGAATAAGCAAATATGTGAAAATTTCAAGGTAAGCGTATCCTCTGTTTGCACCTAAGCCGGATGCATCGATAAACTCTTTGAATAGCTCGACTGGGTTTAGGCTAATAAGGCCTTTGATAAACTTTTCCAAGGTCCAATACTCATGCCTTGAGCCGTTTCTGATTTTCGAGAGACAAAACTTTAGCAGTGGAGCGGATCCAGACGAACCAGCTGCATTGCAAAATTCTTTGAACCATTGAAAATTGGGTTTTACCGCAATTTCAATATCGGTCGGGAATATGTCCCTAATACTGTCTATGAGGCCTTTTTTGGCAAGGTCCAACAGTATAAGTTTTGTCTCTTCGATATTCGTGGGGACCGAGAAATGTGTCTGGGTGGTGGTTCTGTGCGCGCGTTCGAGGTGATCGTCGCGCATCTTCTTGGACAGGAAACCTCCTTCTTGGAACTCGCAACCGGGTATGCTGCATTTCCATGGCTTTTCATGGTGCCTCTCGTGTGAACGTCTCTGTTGAACGCTCTCGAAGCCCGTCCGATGGAAATAGCAGTGGAGGAACCCGCATTTGTATGGCCGACTGCCGTACCACCTTCGGATTTGCATGGCGTTGGAATTAAGCTGCTCTTCATTGCAGAAGGGAAGTGATGGCAGGCCGAGATACAACCGGGCCGAGACTCTTGACGTGGTCAACGGATCGAATTCCATCCAAGGAGCGTCCAAAGCAACCCGATCTTCGGAAGATTCCGTGATTCGACGGAACTCCTTCATACGACGCAGGAAATTATCCAGCTCTGGGAAGTATTCTGAAAACGCACCATAGAGTGATGACGTGTCGTCGTGATCAATGGTTGATGAGGCATGACTCCGTCTGGCAGCGAGTAGCTTTTCAAGTTCCCCTGCAACTGCCTCCGTTGCCACTTCTTCAGCATCATTCTCGTTGAGATAATATTGTATCAGGTTGTCCCACATGTTGGAGGCGAACGAGTCCAGTGCGTAATCTCCATTTCGAATGTGCTCATAGAACTGATCATCCGCCAAGTCCAAGTCGTGGTGTGGTTGGCACAAATAGGTAATGCAACGCCTCGCGAGGTCAAGTGCAGCCAAGTCCAATTGGATGAAGCCGGGTACTTGCGGACTGAACAGATATCTGTTTGAGAATTAGCTCATTTGGAGATATCACCGAGATAAATGTGCCTATCGGGGCTGCACGAACTCTTTGACAGTGAAGTGGACGAAGCGGACGTATTCGTCAACAACTTCCACGATTGGGCCGCAAATTTCGACAATGTTGAGATTCCCATACAACCGGCCGCTTCTTGTTGGTCTGTTGACACCGATGCTCAGAGCCTGTTGCATCTCCTGGATCGTGAGAGGCGTGGGGGCGCATGCGATCCATCCAAGGACTGCCCGGGCCTTTTCCTTACGCGCAGCAATCTTCGATTGGTTGATTTTCTGCAGAATCCTGCCATATCTAGACACGTATAGATCAGCCACTCCATACATAGATATACTTGAAAATGCCAAACACTCACGCATCCTCGAGTGTTTCTGGGAGTACAGTGAGTTCTTGACGAATGTCGTCGATTTGATCAAGATCTTCGACACTGGTGAGCACTATCCTAGCGTAGAGGAACATTCCTTAGCAATGGTGTTAGCGCAAAAGTACATTCAAATGACCGGGAACTTTGCAATACCTTTTGCTTTTGTTGCAATTGGTTTCAGACATGATTCGATCTCGGCCCTATCATCTGGCCAAAACTCGCGTCTAGTGAACCACGACTGCATCGACTCATGCACAAATGTTCGGATACCGGGAGTGTTTTTCTGGTTGATCGGCACCTCGATCGCCTTTTTGCTCAGCTTTGTTGCCAAATCGGCTTCCGGTCGACTACTGATGAAGATCCTAGTCTCGTTTGATGAGTCCAACACCATAATGAGTTGATCTAGAAGCAGGGAACGTTCTGTCTGTTCCATCTCATCCAGCCCGTCTAGAATGAGGTATGTTGGACCTGCACAAGCAAGAACGGTGGACAGAAAAGTCCTGGTGCCCTCAAGAGTCCGGTTTGTTTCCGCCGAGTAGGACTGACACACGACCTCTTGCAAGTTGTAATCATTGGAGACCACCTGGAAGGCGAAGGACTGAAGGACGGAACGTGTAGTCGCAGGCGTTGTGTCACTGTAGCTGAGAAATGCAACGGCTGTCCTCGTGGCAGCTACCAGCGAAAGCGCTTTGGCAACGCTGCTTGCAATGAACGTTTTTCCTGATGTGGCAACAAGGTGGTGAGCATATGATGTTCACAAATCAGGAGAAAACATCGAAAATAAAATGGAAAAGGTGAGGTTTAACGAAAAGGATAAGCATACCCGCACCAGGTATGCCTTGTAGCCATAGGATGCTGGATGAAGTTGATGATATAACCCTCCATTTTTGGAAATCCGGGTCATCCAGAAGCCACTTCTCGGTCCCCTTACAGACACGCCCTTGCAGCTTAAGGAATTGTTCGTTGTATGATTTGGGCGACGCGTCTGTTTTGATCCGGTGAAACTCCTCGTGTTGTCGGCGTATCTTTTCTTCTTCGAAGTGTTTCATAGCTCGCCCTCGTGCCTCATGCTCACGTTCAATGTGCTCTAGTCGGACTTCATTCCGTAGAAGACGTGTGTGACGCTCGATGTCTGAAATGACAACCTTTACCTTCTCGTAGTGCGTAGGCCAAAGCGCGTGGAAGAGGGTTTTCCAGCCTTGACGAAATAGTTGCTTAGTAATTGCTTGATGGAATCGCACGTGAGCGACGTAACTTACGAGACATTTGAAAGAACTTCATGCACACTAGGTAGAAGTCCTTTCGACTCTCGGCGTTAGTATAATTGTGTATCATTGGAATGAACATAATATCTGAAGAGGGAAGAATCGGGTTTCTGAAATAAACGGTTGATCATTCCTTTAGGAGAGACATTGGGATAATGTGGATTAAACACTAGACCTGGAATAAACAAGACCTGGAATAAACACCGGATCTCGTAGGGCAATTACTATAGCAGGAAGGGATGAAAGTATATAGACACCGAAAGTTGCTTACCAGTATATCCTGAAAGAACAAGACCAACACCTCCTTCAGGATGGCATGCTCACTGAACAGCGCAGTGACTCGCTTGAACTCGGGCAACAGCTCACCAATCTGGCCGAGGGTTTTAGTGATGGCGTCGAAGGAACGCATCATGACACTAGTCCACTGTAGCAGCAGCTTGATTGGGCCCCATATCAAGGCTATAATGTCTGGTTTGACTTGCGCAAACACTTCTATAACTGCTGCGTATTCCTTGAGGCAATCAAGGTAGGGCGATATCTTCTGCAGATCACGTAGACCCCCCTTTGAACCTGCAATTTATATTAGTACTCATATACCAGGAATATGATCATTAAAATAAACCTAAGAAGAAGTAAAGTAAAATAGAACAAGAAAATAGATAAAACAAATAAAAGAAAATAAGAAGAGAGACGAAGCAGACTAAAAAAGAAATAAGTAGGATAAAGAAAGGAGCACCTTGTTCTCGTTGGATATCGGCTATAGCAGTATAGACTTGGTCAACTGTACTTGTCTCGATATCCTGGCGGATCTTGTCATCTTTCAGCTCAGTAAGGAACTTGTGTTTCGCCTGCTTGAAAGCGGCGACAATCGGATCGTCCGGAGCCGATGCCATGTTGTCCTCGCATAGGTAGCTTTCGAGAAGAGGATGTAATAATCATTAATCCTTGAGGAAATGGTAGGCAAATTAGGAAATTGCGAGGCAGTCTTATACCTATAAAATAAATAGTTTTTTGGGAATCTGGCATCGGGGGTTCCTTCGTCTGCCTCGGCGGTGGCTGTGGCAGACCCCCCTTCCGTTGCATGCAGGCACAGCCTCGATTGGCATGCAGTCAACAGCTAGAGTGCGGGCGTTGCCCAACTTACAATTACCACTCCCTTCGACTTCTCTCCAATTTTTAAGAATCGCCTGCACTATTGGTAATGCCGCCTATACCCCTTTGAAGTATGTGATTTAACGAGGAACAGAATAAGCAATTGAAAATGCTTAGGATAATGTGGTACTAGAACCGTAATTTCAAGAACAAGAGCTGGCTGGCTTCGGTGAACTAACCTTGGTGGAGACAAAACACAAGCCTGAAGCTTTTCCAGCGTTACGGTAGGTATTTGATTAGGCAAACGCAGTGGCAGTACAGGTGATTGTCGGTGGTGGCGTGTCAGCCCCGAGGGGGTTGTGAGACATCGATCAGAATGCGCTTGCATCGCCACGGAATATGTTCGAATTTATGTACTTTCGTTAGGTCTATTTCTCTATATTTCACGCATGCCTAAGCCCATGACAAAGTCATCGCCCAATTCGTTTTCGCTTGCCTAGTATCGACAATGTCCGACGGCAGCATATTAAGGAAGCGACAAGCGGACAGCTCCGGCTGGGATGCTGATCAAGACCGGAAAAGGATTCACTTTGGGCAGCCCTTGGCACACCCAGAACATGTCAGCACGGTCAGTCAGTCAGGAGTACTTCCATCCTTATCAGATCTATCCGGGTCGCCATCCCCATGGCCAACAACTACACAATCGGATGCCAACTTTATCTCCCATCAGAGCCTTGGTGGGAGTTTGGAGAATCCGGAGTTCTTTGATGGAGCCTATCAATATTTGGACAGCGGCTTAGCATCACAAGACGGGTACCCGAACCAATTGGTGACATCCGGCCCCGCGTTTCATACAGAGTACTTCTCCACGCAACTTGGATCGCCATCGGGGAACTGTTCGTTGGATTATCTTCAAGATCCCATGCAGTATAGCTTGACAAGTGATTCAATTTCCTGCCACCTCAACCCGCCATCATTTAAGCCCATTGGAGGACAATCACCTGAATCTTACCAGTTCTTCAGCGCGCCCAATTTCCAACCGATTCCTACAACTTCCGTCGATGTGCTCACCGTCCATGACCAGCAAAAACTCACACCTCATTACCGCGCGTCACCTCCAGTGGTGACAGAGCCTAATGGGCCGGACATTCCTACTTTACCTTGTCCGAGAGTCGCAGAAGAAACTCCCGACACAAAGGCCGACTCAGGAGGCGAGACGTCGGTTGACACGTGCTTTGGCGTGGTAAGTTTGAACCATTCGGCAATTTGTTACTGCTATGGCTATCTGACAATCGACAAGATCATTACAGCCCCGACGTGCTTCGCAACCTGTAAAGAGCAGAAATCTTCAGTCGCAGTTAGATTGGACAATTGCGGGACCTTCTTGAAGATGCACGACCAGGCGACTGGCCAATATCTTGGCCTACTTAACATGCCCGCCTTGTGCAAAGTTCTGGGTATTATCTCTATAAGACTCAAAGCAAATATGACTCCAATCAAGGGACCGGAGCCGCCCGGGAAACCGAAAAAGGCAAAATGGCGGTACCATTGTCAACCACTGATTACAACCTCAGAGTTGTGGTAGAAGGGTCGAGGAAGGATGGAAAAGATGTGGGTCGCCTCCTTTCGGAGGCTGATTTGTTCTTGCAACACCCTTCAGCATCAGAGCGAGACCCTATCCTTGAGTACTTCAACCCCCAATTCCTGATCTGTCCTGGGGAAGCTATGCCGACTCTCGAAGACCTGGCTATCGAAGATGAAGAACAAGATTTGCGCTCGAAACAGCTTGATGACATGACCAAGGCGCGGCTCTTGAGAGTGTTTGATGATGCTAATGTCACTGTTGGCAATACCGGAATTGACGTCACCCCCAGTCCACGCCTGCGGACCTCTCTCATGCCGTATGAACATCCTACCCCAATCTGCATTTCGAAGTAAACGGAGCTAACTATGAGCAGGCACCAACTGAAGGCTCTGGGCATGATGCAGCAACGGGAGTCTGGCACCATTGAAACTGAGCAGTTCCCACCTCTTTGGGTGCGGGATCAGAATGAACCCAATCAGATTCTGTGAGATAATCATCCAATGGCCCAAATGATAGATTTACTAACCTTGATATGTTAGATATCGCCATCGGATCACTGGTCTCTCCACCCGCAATCCGGGCACTACGACCGGGGGAGTTATAGCAGATGTAAGGTTTATGAATTCGTCTGAGTATGCACATCATTTGACACACCATTCGTAGGATATGGGTCTCGGAAAGAGCCTAACACTTCTGGCTCTGATATGCTCTTCACTGGATCATCTTGAAGAGACCGATCCCAAGGAACAGTCTTCAGCGTCCACGTTGATCGTCGCCCCCAAGTCTGGTAAGATATGAGTTGCAAATCATTCAAACAAGCGGAGAGTCACTGATGTGCAAATACAGTTATAAGCGCGTGGGAAACGCAGATAACAAGGTTGGTAGGCTCGATTCCAACGAAAAATACGGGTTTACTAATACCGACTATCCAATAGGCATATCCACGTCGGGAGGGTGAAAGTGCTACTATACCATGGAGCCAACAGAAATCAACATCGCGACACTTTTGGAGACTTTGACGTTGTGCTGACAACCTACGACACCTTGCGGTCTGAGTGCACCCTGAAAGGTCCATTATACTCACACGCATGGTTACGCTTGGCACTGGACGAGGGTAAGCATGTTTTTATTCTTTTTCTTTTACTATTTGTGATCAGTTCAAGTCTCAAGCACCTGACTGACTAGCTCATAGCACACCACATCCGGAACCGGCAATCCCAAATCTTTCAGGCCTGCTGCGAGGTCAAAGCGATGTACCGCTGGTGTCTGACTGGGACACCTGTCCAAAACTCACTGGACGACTATGGGTCACTGCTGAGCTTCCTGAGAATCGACCCATTCCAGGACAAAAGTGAATTCGACCGTTGGATAGCGAAGCCTTTCTACAAGGGTGACAAGTATGCAATAGACACACTACGATGCCTCATTCTCTCGACATGCTTTCGACGGACAAAAGCAACGGTCAACCTCTCCAACCCGCTCCCAGAGCGCCACGACACTGTCCAGGATGTCACCTTACTTCCCAGTGATCAGAAGATGTACGACTTCTTCAAGAAGATCATCCAGGAGAAAGTGACAGGCATTTCTAGAAACAAGCGGGCGCCTCTGGGGAAAATTGCCAAGCACGGCGATTTCCTGGCATACATTACCACGCTTAGACGGATATGCGACCACAGTCAGCTCTTGTCCACAAAAGCCATCGAGACCTGGAAAGAGGGAGATTCAGATGATGCGGACAACGCGTCCATTTTGGATTCAACCACGTACTGTGATATGTGTGGGGAAGCATGTGAGGACTTCACATCTTTCTCCAGCAAACCAGGGCCATGCAACTCCTGCCTTGCCCAGGGAGATCCCGGGTCCGCCACCAACAACTCGAATGATGCGAACGTCCCACCTTCAGCCAAGATTGAGGCACTACTAGCCAACCTTCAGCATCATAGGACGGGTTCTCAGGGACACCAGTGCCCCAAAAGGTATTTAAGCGGCTCACCAAATCAGCAAGTATGCCTACTTAACTAATTATTTGAAAGTGTTGTTTTCTCGGCGTGGACCAAGATGCTCGACTTGACCCAACAGGCCCTGCAGGCAAGAGGTTTCAATTGCCAACGCATCGACGGCCAGACCAGCCTCCAAGGTCGTTCCAACGCGATGAAGACCTTTGATGAGGACGATGCATGTACTGTTATGCTGGCTACCATTGGGAGTGCAGGAGAAGGGTAAAGTCAACTACCCCATCACGAACCAAAAGAACAGCGCTGACCCTTGGAGTATTTACTTAGTGTCGACTTTACAACTGCACAATACGTGCATCTACTCGAGCCCCACTGGAACCCCATGACCGAAGCGCAAGCAGTAGACAGAGTGCACCGGATAGGCCAGACGAGGCCGGTCACAGTCGTCAGGTACATTGTGCCGTCCTCCATCGAGAGCGTAAGTCAGGTTCTTTTCTTTTCATGGCTAACCCCAACTTTTACCGACCGTGACTGATTGAAACTTGGGAGTGCAGTATATCCAATGGGTACAGGAGGACAAGATGCGCACCATCAACATGTCCCTCGATACCATCAGTGATGCGGACAAGGCGGAGGAGAAGAGATGGGAGGTAAGTGATCCACGAAATTCTACCAATTGTTTATATGTGGGTGCCGTGGACACACAGCTAACTTTTGTTACAGAGACTGAAGCAGTATCTAAAATAGGATATTGGTATGATATCGAACTGCCGTCAAGCTAGTTGTATGCACAACCTGGTTATTATTACACTCAGAAGTAACGTAGTCTGCACTCTTTCGCCCCTGCTATCCTAGTGATGAATCTTTGAAATTGTACTCAAACGCCACCCCTCCCAAATCGGCATTGAAGACGAGTTGTTGCACAAGCTGCCGTATGGACTCGGTCGAGTCGATTGGGTTGGTCGACTTGTTAATGTTCCGGATGCCCGTCACGCACAGCCCGAGGGCATCCGACAAGGTGGGCAAGGCGGGCGGGTAATAGGAGCGAAACATGGCGATGGTATCGCGGAGCTGCCTGTCGATGGACTGATTTTCCAGGACGGTGCGATCCGCGCCGGTCTGGAACCCATTCACGCTGTAAAACACGGCATTTTCTTCCGTCGCCCACTTGCTTACTCCAACATTAAACTCGGCCATACCCAGCTGTATCATATCGCTCAAGATCTTTCCTCGCTTGTTAGTCGCTAATGCAGGTGGGTGTGTAGACAGGAAAGGGGACTTACATAGCCCACACCGTCCAGGTTGAACAAAACCCCAATGTACTCCTTGAAGTTTTCGTACCATTCGACGATCGGGTCGCCTGATTTGTAATCGTATACTATACCACGCCCAAAGTCGATAAGCTTGATGAGAGGGACGAGCTGGTGCTCCGCGTCGTTGGGTATCAGGTCGGCGATGAGCACGTTGGCTCCCTTCATCGACAACTGCGCCAAGCCGCTGGGCGGTGGCGGGGGATCGCCGGGTTTCGCCGGTTTGGGTATCCGCTCTCTCGTGGTCGTTTCCGCGCCCGCAAATTGGTCCCGGTAGCCCATGGCTATACAGGCCCGGACCACTGTTCGCATCAGACGTCCCGTCAGTCTCTACTAGTCCAGTGTGGCGATGGGAAGCAGGAACGGGTAAAGAACGGGAAAGCACCTACAACACAAGGCAAAGTACCATATCATCCGATCAGGTATACGTATACCTTCCTTACTAAATCGGTCTATAAGCCCCTCGAGCGTGCCGTGTTCCATGTATTCCATCACAATAACCGGCTTCTTTAATACGTGGCCGACGCCGCCGGTCCCGTCTTTCTTATCTTTGTTCCACAAGTTCCAGTAGTCGGGCTCGGTCTGGATGATGTGCTCGGCGTGGTGCAACTTCTGGAGCCATTCCATCTCGTTCTCGAGGTCCTCGTCGTTATGCGTCGACGCGTCGTCCTCGGTGTCGAGCGCGTATTTCACCACCAAGCTCTTGATCAGGATCTCCCTGCCGTCGTCGTCATGGTTGAACTTATCGAAGAGCACGGTGCCACCGTGGTTGCCTGTCGCAATCGACTTCCGGAACCTCAGGCCTGCGTGGATGAAATAGTTCTTGACGTCTTGTAGTCGGTCAACTGCGTTGCTGTTGCTGGTATCGGAGCCCCCTTTTTGCTGAAACTTGGCTGGGCGTCGTAGTCAATCATGCCATCCGTGTTGTACGGACTCAGTTCTGACATCTTGTCGGCCGTCGTGTTATCTCGACTCTCGGTATCGGTCTTGAGATCCATGGGATCCTCCGACCACATTGCCAAAGGGACGCGGGCGCCGGGTTCCGGGGTTGGAGCCATGATTCGTCAGTACGGCCGAGGCAATAGACCAGCACATCAGCAGATAACTAAGTATGCGACTCTACAAGTCGGCGAGGCCAAGCTCACTTGTAAATAGGAGATGAAAAATAAAGGGTCAAGGACGAGCACGTAAAGCCATACACAAAACGCCATTACAAGCGCATTGCACAAATGCTGCCGACCTTTACCAAGTCGAGTTGGTCTGGGTCTGGAATTTGCCGACAATAGCTGGTTCTCACTTTGATTCGATTCCCGACCAGTAAATACCAGGCTCGCCCAGCTGATTTTAAGAACTCTTTGTTATTTTTGACGTTGGGGTTGGCACGCCTGTCTTTGTTTGCTGCTTTTGCTTGCAGTTACCTTGGCAAGTTCGAAGCGCCGACGGACAATGGACATTCACTTTTACGCGGCATCTTTTCGAAAGATATCTTGTCTGAGTTCATCGGCTCGTAAGCGAAAAAGAGAAATTTGAAGTTGTAGGAAATCCAACCGAGCTGACAGCTAGGAAGCGTGGTAAGTATCTTGACTATCAGTACCATAACACCATTTAGTAGAATTAGAGTACCGAATGGAGAGTCTGTAGTTTTGGACTGGCTACTCAGCTGTGTGGAGATTTTGGACGTCCTTCATATTACGTGGACTGCTAAATAGGTACGTTGGGGGCGGTGTCGGCAGAACTAAAATTCACAAGGAGCCTCGATGCCATGACTGTTCGACTCTGAAGAGTATCAGTCGAGGGTTGCTATTTGATGGTGTTTTCAAGCAGAAGGTATCTCAATCTCAATTTGCATTGAGCTCACCTGTCGATTCAGAGCCGTCCCGATATAAATATCTGCTCCGAGCCCCATTCCTCTCGACACCGACCACATTCAGTACTGCCCGAGCATTGATTACAGCAAAAAGGTAAAAACATACAACACCGAGGATTCCCAGGTCGTCACCGACCCTAGTACTAATTCGGCTCTCTGCTGCTTATATATGGGAGAGCGGACGGGATCCCTAGTATTCAGCAGGATATGGTCGTATGTGAACGATTGAGTCTTTCTGATAGTTTATATTTAGAGGGGGTCACCGTATAATCCTTCCAGGCAGCCCATCTTGGGTGGAGAGGACAGGCCTCCTCGTCAAAGCTTGCGATTTTATGTTCATCGCGAGGAACTAGCCGCAACTCCGCGTAGAAAGGGGTAACATCTTTGCATGCAGAACTACCATCCGAGGTGTCTTCAAGTGCCGCATGTTGTGCTTCGATAAATCAAACAAATAGAGTAAACAATCTCAGTATTATTCTTCAAATGACAGGCCTCTACGAAACGAGCGAACCCACTCTCGCAACCTTCCACTAGCAGCGAACCTCCGCAAACCGCTGAAACTCCGCGCTTCCCATGAGTCTCTCCATCGCCCCCAGCTCCAACCCTACCGCGACCTCCAGCCCGTCTTCGCTGGGATGCCGCGGCAAGACGACGATGGCACCATCCGCTCCGTCGCCAGGGAACCGGAACAGCTGGGGGGATCCCAACTCACCACCCCAGTTATGGTCATAGACCTTGACGTCGGCCCAGGACGAAGCCACGATGTCGGGCCCCAAGAAGGCGTGGAACGCATGCTTGAAGTCGGAGGGGTCGGCCCGGGAGGCCAGCAGCCCCACCGTCTCGGCCACGTGACTTGGGGACTCGAACCGTTGCAGCGAGTCGCGGATCGCGGCGGCGGCGCGCTTGACATTCCCTCCTTGTCCTTGTCCTCCGGTAGCTACCAGTTCCGACACTGGGAGCCGGTCCGTCATGCTGCCCACGGATCCGTTGCCCAGATAGGTCGACGGGAGCGGCGGGGACATACGACTGCGGGTGTTGACGGCGTAGGCGAAGGCCGAGACCCTCCCTTCCAAGTCCGAAGACGAAGAATCGGGGTTCCGGGCCGCCGTCATCTAGCACCAGAGAAAGGCTCCCAGAGCATCGTTGGTCGAATAGGCGGACGCTTCCTGCTTGAGGTCTGCGAGCTTGGCCCCGGAAAAGTAAAAGATGCGGCACGCCATCGGCGGCAGCTGGAAGGCACCCGACGGTGGCGGCGCCTTGTCGTCCACCAAGAATACTTTCTGCTGATTCTCCTCGGGACGAAGGACGTATTCGGGGAAGCTTTCCATGGACGGGGGCGGCGTGCCCTGCATCAGGCGACTGCGGTCGTTGGACAGGGCATCGTACGTGGCGAAATCGTGGCTCCCACTCGTCCCGGCCGCGGTGTTGCGTGCCCATACGCTCAGGATGGCTGCAAAAGCCGAGGCGTCTCCTGCGGTGTGGTGGAGCGCGACTGTGAGCAAGAGTCCGCCTTGGATGAAGTTGGCCTGGGCCGCCATGACGGGCGCCGGCGGCTCCGGCATGACCCCGACGGGCGACAGTTGGGCGGTAGATAGTTTCTCGAGCGGGAACCTCTGCTGTTGCAAGTCGCCATACGACGGGAGGTCCGCGGTCAGATCTTTGATTCTTTTGATTATGTAAGTGTGCGATGAAATGCTATGATTTGTAGGAATATAGGACTAACCTTAACATGACACCTCCGCTCAACGAGTCTACAATTTGGACCCTGTTTTGGCCAGGATCGGAGCCTTCTTCCAATCCCTTTTGGAAATGAGTTTGGGTCAGCAAGGACGCGGGCATTATCTGGGGGTGGCAGGAAAGCCGTAATAGGGCACCCACAATGCTTCCGGCGATCCATGGGATAGCATGGATGGTATGCGCCAACCCGAGACGCAGATTCTGAACTCTGCAAGAATATCAGTAAGTTGTCTCGAGTATGTGGGTGATGTGGTCTCCAACATCTGTGCCTTGTCAGCTTCTGGCGATAGAGGAAAACACAGGATCCAGCGGGTGCCGTAAAGTGCTGGCGTGACAAGATCCAATGGGGTCAGTTCCTGGCCGGCCGAAGTTGACGGCAGCGAGTACTGCGCTGGCGTCACAAACTCTTCTTGATCCATCATGGCCATGGTGTCTGTGGCGAACTCTGTTAAGTATGATGATGGTGTAGTCAGAGTGGAGGGCGGAGTTGCACGAAGACAGGAAGAGAATGCACGATGCAGTTAGGGGCGGTGAGCATACTTATTTATATACTCCAGGCGAACCCGAACCTTGCAGCAGTGGTGTCATCCAACATGATGTGTCCGGCCAGGGATTTAATGCATCTTTGTACATGGGACTTCCAACAGAGCATGGCGATTGGCTGTGCCCAAGGTGTGCCTTACCGTTGGGTCTGGACAAGCAAGGGGTATGTGATCTGTCTATCTAAATTCGATATCCAAACA
Source organism: Apiospora saccharicola (assembly GCA_038363915.1). Lineage (NCBI taxonomy): Eukaryota > Fungi > Ascomycota > Sordariomycetes > Amphisphaeriales > Apiosporaceae > Apiospora > Apiospora saccharicola. The sequence goes on from JAQQWM010000004.1 coordinate 149,330, forward strand.
TAACCAGTGATAAAGGCAAGTAGACTCCATCTCAGTAGCTGCATATGCGCCTGGGCGATGTGAATGATTGGCACGTAAAAGTAAATCTGGCAGATAGCTGACCAATCGGTTTGGGGATGGGTGCTTGGAGAAGAACGCCACAAAGGTTAGCCTGCGGCTCAATCACCTTGCTGCAAACATCAATTTGGCCATCATGGATACCTTTCTCATTGATATCACTCGAGGCACAATTGGTTACCGCCCATTTGTATAGGAAAGTTGATTCGATCTGACTTATGCCAATGGACCTACCTACCTCCTAGGGCACCTATTGAAGGTGCTCATAAGAGGATTCAATGCCCCAGGCCTTCAGCGATGGGTCCACTTCTACTGACGTCGGGCGTGCCTTCCTTCACATCGTCACAGTGAATGCAGTCTTGCGCGCCTGGTTGGAAACTTGCCATGGTTTGTATTTGTCAACTTTGCAACTTGACCAACGCAGCAAACCCCTGCGAGAATGAACCAGTCAAGTCTTTGAAAATAGGACTTTTTACGGACTATCATTACAGTACTAGTAATCGTTTGTTCCACTGCTGTAGTCTGGAGTAATTAGAATAATTAAGACAGGTGCTGTTAATGGAGAAAGTGCGGTTTATTCATGCGGCCGATTTGCAGCAGTTGTTCCATAGAGGTGCGGGGCCTTGTAGACTGCTGGTGGACAGAAAACAATCCTGATAATTAAACACCAAATACGAGCCCTCGTTCTTTTTCAAGTAACATCTCCTTCGTCTCCCAATGCACGCCTCCACCCTCGGCTCGGCATACTTGCGCCGTGGCGTAAGGTACATCTCCGCCGCCTTCAAGGGTCGCAATCGCCAAATTCTAGTCCTCCTGGTCCTGGTGTGCCTTATTACATCGCTGAAATGGGATCCTACTCTGTTGTTCCCACAACGTCCCGATCCGCCCAGTTGGGCCGATTTGCGACTCTGTCAGATTCCTCGGAGGATCTGGCAGATACAGCTCCCCATGCCCGAGTCCATACCGGCGTCCGGGATACGTCGTGAAGCCCACGCCCGCTCCTGGCTCCGCCAAAACCCACATCACACTTACATCCGCCTTGGCATGGACGACGCGCGCGAGTTCATTCAATTGCACTATGCGAGCCGACCCGAGTACATTGAGACATACGATGCCCTGCAAAACCCTGCCCTAAAGTCCGACTTGCTACGTTACCTAGTGCTTGCCGCAGCCGGTGGCGTTTACAGCGACCTAGACACTAAAGCCCTCAAGCCCATCGACAAATGGATCCCCGACGCCTACCGGCCGCACGCCAGACTCCTTGTCGGGTTCGAATGGGATCAAAGGGACGGGAAGCTCCCACGATACTTCTTCTATCCGATCCAGTTCCAGCAGTGGACCATAGCAGCAGCACCCGGTCATCCACTCCTACAAGATATGCTGGATTACGTCTTCCTCCAGCTGGAGAACCTGACAAAGGTCCACAACACGACGCTGGAATCGATTCAGTTCACCGATGAGGAGATCTGGACCGCAACTGGACCGCGAGCATGGACGGAGACGATCTGGAGATATCTCAAACGGCACGAGGGCTTGGCCAATCTGACGGACCTCTCCTGTCTGCAAGAGCCGAAGCTGTTCGGCGACGTCCTGGTCTATCCTATCAACGCGTTCGGATCCGGGCAATCTCATTCGGGCAGCTATCGCTGGTTCACACCCAAGGATGGGTTGGTGAAGCATTATTTCGACGGGTCATGGCGCGTTCAGATGTAGCGTGGGTGGCTATGGATGTTGATAGATCATCATTGGGCTCTTCACAAGAGACGAACTGCTTCTAATGCTGCTTTTACTTCGGTACCGTCAGTTGCGGGGGCGTTTTCTGGCGTCGAGTGATGGGTATAGATAGACTGGCAATATGTCATAGGTCTGGTGTCAAATGTTCATCATGTGTTTTGGTGGATGTTATATACTTTCTCCTGGTGTGTCCTGACTGTTATCACTTATGCTCACCAACCTAGCTCAAACAGCTTTGTCTCGGTCCGCTACGAGCTCGTTTTCTGTGCCACTGCCTTCCGCCACGGCGGCAAGACGTTCAGACTGTCAAACTGCTCCCAATTCGGGGTATCGCGCCCAAACTTCGGCCGTTTCTCCCAGCCGCCCTCCTCCCACTCGTCCCAGGCTGCCTGGCGGAGGACCTCGGACCGCGTCTCGAGCTCGGCCTTCTCCTCGGGCAGCAGTGCGTCGTACCGGGTCTCGAGCTCTTGGCCTCTGATCATGAATCCAGTTTCTCCAGTTCTTTTCAGGTCCAGGGCGAGCAGCTGGTCGGGCGGCAGCGGATAGGCGCCGTGCAGATTAATGAGCATGGGCCAGTCTGGGTTGCCCGCGAGGTCGGTCCCGTCGCGGCACCGCGGTCCCTCCCGACGGCCCGTGAGGTCGACTTCGGGGGCGAGCAACAACCCGGGCGTTTCCTGTTCCCGGGGCAGCGCCAGCTTGTCCAGTTGTTTCCAGTTGTTTCCAGTTGGGCTGGGGTAGGAGATCGAGCGTCGAGAGCTGTGGCCAGACGCCCTGCTCCCACCGTTCCCAAGCAGCGAGGCGGACCGTTTCGGCCCGCGCCTCGTATTCGCTTTGCTCTTCCGCCGGCAGCGCATGGTACTGATCCGAAAGCTCGACGTCGGACAGTGGCTTCTTCTTGGTCCCGTTTTTCCGCATCAGGTCCCGCATGAAAAGCTTCTTGGGCGAGAGCGGATAGAAGCCGTCGTCATATTGGAAAAAGCCGGGCCAGTGTCGTTGACCGGTCACGGAGTCAACTCCATCGCGGCGCGTCGGCACAAAGTGGCCGGAGGAGTCAAGATCCTTGGTTGGCGGCTCGGGCGTCAACTCGCGGCGCAGCGGTGGGAAGGGGTATCTTGTCGGCGCGAGGACGTGCGCGGGAATCTTGCGGAAGCCTTTGGGCTCGTACAACTGTATGTAGAGACCGGTCTCTTCGTTCTCTTCAGCGGCTAGGTACCTTGCATACCCGGCTTTTCGCAATTTGGGATCGTCCATGAGATAGGCTTGGGCTTGGTAGAAGAGTTCATTGTCGATGGCTTCCTGGGCCGTGATCAAGCGACAAGCCTCGCTGTTGCCCGGGAATTGCTGCCGCCGGAACCAAAGAGACTGATCGGCTCGGAACTGGTTGGCTAGCAACAAGATCTCTTCAAAGTTCAGGGACTGGAGCGAGGCTTTCGCTCTGGCCATCAGCTCCGACGCCTGGCTGATGGTGCCACCGGAAGCCTGTCGAATCGCCGCGTGAAGCTCGTCAAGGTTCATCCATCCCATGGCTTCGTACTTCTCGGCCAGGGTTAGTGACTTTGGATAGGCCAGTGCCTTTCCGATGGCATCGCCTCGGCTCAGAAGGAGGGTGCGCTTGATCAAACTTGGTCAGACTGATAATCTTTTTGTAAGTTTCCACAGGGGTTGCTATGGTTCCCGTACCTCGGACTGGGTCAGTTCGTCATTGCGAGAGCCGGCCTTTTCGTATATATCTTGTGGGATCTCGAGACCTTTTCCGGGCCCCTGTTGTCGCAGCCGGATGTTCCCCCAGAGCGCGAGTCCGTTTGGGGCGTATTTTGGGTAGGGTGTCGTGTAGAACTGGGGGTATACGATATCGCCGGGGTAATCTGGGTCCTCGTCTACTTGGGGCATATCGGATGGCTCTTCGAAACAAAAGAGGTGGCGTTGTGTCTCGTATTGGTATTGGAAGGAGAGTTGCGCCCAGTACGGGACAAGAATGACTCGAAGCAATGAGTTGAAAGGGAGATGATTTCTGAGTTGGCCTACCTGGCTCATAACAAGAGACTCGAGACACTGGATCTTATGCAGGCGCGCAGGAGGTGCATATTTATCCTCTACGATTCCCCCACCACTTGCTGAACGAGTAGACGCATGTGGGCCCGGCTGCCTAGCAGTTTGTTTCCATAAAAGGATCGGGCTTTTCTGTAGTAGCTGAGGTGTGGATATAGGCCCACTCGGTAGATAGCTTGTATCCAGACTCGTATCCCGCACCGTAGCATGTCGATTCTTTCTCTGAGCTTCGGGATTCAACCAACGAATAGCGATTGATCTTGCGGAGTGGTGGCCGGCCATGTTTACTTCCTCCACTGTCGACATATCCGCGTTAATCGGGACCTTTGCATAGCAAGGTATGCAGCTAGGATCTTGTTCTTCTTCATCGGCATCGTCGTTGATCTCCGGGACCGCAGTAAACAGGCTCCCAACTAAAGGAGCCCAAAGAGGTGCGGAAATGCAACATCTGTCGGGATATCGGCATTAAGGGAGGCTGGAATGCTTTGATAGCCCATCTCTTTTAGAAAGGAGGGTTAAAGCTGGGAAGTGCGCCAGCGTATTGGTGCTTATGATTAAGAGGACTCCTCTTAGTGAGTGGAAAGTGCAGCTTTACACCTGGTCCCTCCTGTATTGAATGCAAGTAGCAAATAAGCTCCATTGTTCTGGTTCTGTTTGCTTCACCCCCTATTGTTGCTACCTTAAAACATAATGGCTTCAAAGTTGGTGCCTGGTAGATGATTCAAACCAGGACCAGGTGTTGGATAACAAACAAGAGTACGGCTTAGGTGCTTCATCGACGTAATAATCTCTGTCTCACTCTCTATAAACTTGGGGACAACCCGCCAACTGTCAGTCCACCACCACCTTCCAGCTCCCCAGACCTATGGGACCTCAGATCACCCACCTCCGCAACCTAAGTCAGAATCCCCACCTCGTCAACCTCGTCCCCCACTCCATCTTATCATCCCAAGTCACTTCTGTAGGCGTTCCCACCTGTAAGCTCAACGAAGAGAAACATGTCTGCTACTCCCGCCGCCCTCGAAGGTTAGTATCTCACTGCTATCTCTCAGGTCTTAGGTAATCTCGTCCCCAGAGTATTGATCATTCAGACTGACATTCCGACCCTCGATAACTAGAGTTCGCCAAACGATGTGCCAACAAGGGCATCAGTCTCCGACGGGCTTCCAGTCGAGACGAGAAGAAGGGCAAGATGCCGGAGACCCAGGTTGAGCAGCACCAGCACCAGCGCCAGCACCCGCAACAGCACAACCACCAGCATCACCAGCAGCACAACCACCAGCACCAGCCTCAACAGCAGCACCACTATCAGCATCTGCAGCAGCTCAAGCAGCAGCTTGCGCAGCAGCAGGCTCAGCAGCAGGCTCAGCAGCAGGCTCAGCAGCAGGCTCAGCAGCAGGCTCAGCAGCAGCAGGAGCACAAGCGCGGATCCAGCAGCGGCTCGAGTGTCCTCATCAAACTTGACTAGGCAGAAGCTGCCCGTCTTTCCACTAGTAGTGCTTGTTCATATGCCTCCCATCTACCTGTCTTGGTATCTTCACGATCAGAAAGTCAAGATTGCGACGACTAGGGATGGTTTGGAGTATCTTTGTCAGAGATGGGTCGAACTAGACTACAGGTTTCACGAGCTTGACACACAACGTTTGACCATAACTGAAGTGTATGGATGGTCCCATCAATAAAAGCAAATTTTGCCCCAAAGTCTGAAGCTCATCAACAAGAAATGACCATGGTATCTCTGGTATCTCTACGTCTTCTTGGACGCATTCATAAATTACTCTTCAACTGTCTCTACCATAGCGCTTTCACGTAGCACATGTGTATTAGTCTGTACCTCACCATTTCCTACCCTCTACAGTTTCTCCTCGTTGTTGTTACCAGAATCATCCACCTCGCAGAACGCCTTGAAGGTGATGAACTCGTCCTCCTTGCCGCCCTCGGACTCGAGCACGAGCTCGGCGGTGGCGCCCACAAAGTAGACGTAGCCCTCCTTGATCTCCTTGGTGGTGGGACCCACGGAGATCTTGCCCTTGCCGCCGGTGCAGATGACGATGCTGGGCCCGTCGATGGGGTCAAACGTGGCCTTGGCGCCATCACCCCGGAGGAGCGTGCGGATGACGCTGAACTCGTCAATCGGCGGGTCGTAAAGGGTCGCCTCCGAGCTGGAGCTGTAGGCGGCGCGGTTCAATACGATGTAGGGGTACTCGCGGGGCGTCATCTTCTGCTCCTCGATGGGCGCGTAGTCGTAAGTCAGCAGGTCGACCAGGGTCTGGACGTCCTTGAACTTGGGAGTGAAGCCGGCGCGCACGACGTTGTCGCTCGCCGCCATGCACTCGATGATGTCGCCCGACAAATAGGCGTGGATGTCATCGGCCTTGAGGAACATGGCCTCGCCGGGCGACAGCTGGACGTAGTTGAGGAAAAACAGGACGAAGAGGCCAATGTCCTCAGGGAACTGCGTGTTCAGGCGCGCGACCAGCTCCGCCAGTACGGCGCCGCTAGCGGACTCGACGCCGCCGTCGGCGAAGTCGGCGCCCTTGGTCTCGGCGTCGGCGACCAGGCTCTTAGACGCCGCGGCGATCTCTTGGGGTTCGGACTTCATGAGGGCTGCAAAGGCAGCCTTGAGCGCGCGCTTGTTCTGCGTGGTGGAGTCGGACGAGTCGTCGCCCTCCTGGCCGCGGACGGTGGCGATGAAGGCCTTAGCGTCATCTTCGCCGACCAGCTGGCGCAGGGCCGGCACGGCGGACAGGAAATGGGCGATCTCGGCCAAGGGGCGGAAGCCACAGAGACCCTCGAAGTCGGTGACGGCGATGGTCATCTCGGGCTTGTGGTTGTCGTCGGGGTAGTTCTTGGGATCCTTGGCGTGCAGCTGCTCGGCCAGCTTCTTGTTGGGGTGCGCCTGGATCGAGAGGGCCTTGTTGATGGACAGGACCTTGAAGAGGAAGGGGAGCTTGGCGCCATACCGTTCCTTAATCATGGACGACAGCAGGGCTTCGTTGGTGTCAACCATGTCCAGCAGCGTCCGGCCCGTCTCCAGGTCCTTGGAGGGGTTGGAAGGATGCGTGCCCATCCATAGCTATGAGAGAGATCGCATATGTCAGCTAACATGGCTTTGCGATAGGTAAATGGATGGACATTTCAAGTTGAACCCACCTCGGCGTAAGGCTTTTCAGACTGGACGCTGAAGTCGGCCGCTGGGGTAGCGGCCGCGAATCTAGCGGCGGCTGAATCGGAGCCAATCTTGCCCCAGTCATAGGAGTTGACACCGCACTGCAGACGGAAGAGAGGGACCTGCATTGTGACGAGTGGATATGGGATATGGTCGATCAAGCTGTGATATGATCCGGGATTGTGTTCGGCCTTGGTAATCGGGCTCGGGTGGACTAGATGTTTACACCGGATGATGCAACTGTTTTCTTTGGGTCAATCTCTCAAGCTACCAATGATGGTTTGAGTCGTCGGTACTCCGGTGAAGCTTGAATTGCATAGCTCGTACCTTACCTAGGTGCATCTAGCAGAGCTCAAAGGGCTGTATGGCATGACCTGGATGAACCCCGCTATCAGTTCCCAGTGCTGACCTGCCTGAATCTGACGTATCCTGGCCTTATGTCGTGCAGCCCCTCGTTTTTCCCCACGTGAAGGAAGCTATGGCCTTCCGCCGATCTCCTTATCGGTGTCACCGCCTGCTACTTCGGGTCAGATAAGCGCGCGTGCTGCAATGCAACCTCCAGTCCGTCGCGGATCCGCTTTCGCCTTGTTTGTCCATAGTCTGGTTTTAGTCGCGACTCCAGTCCACACTTCCAGTCCACCTTCATCTCGTCTCCCAACGCCCAAACTGGTGCTGCCCATTGAGGGCATCTTATTTGTACCGGTATTATTTGCTTGCGACCGTCTAATAATGAGCGCTACCTTGCAGGCTTAATTGCGCCCGATATGCTGTTATTCCCGGCAGGGCTCAGTCGAATCGCACTCTAATTGCCTCTGGCTGCAAACAATCGTCCTTATATCCACCCTATATAACTGCTACTCCCGGCCCTAGCCTCTTGTTTTCGCCAGCATCGCATCGTCATTGGAAACTGTTACCTACACTACTTACCCCCTACCTCTATCTCCGTTTTTGAATCGTCAATCAGGTACATGGATACATGCTTCTCTTACCTACCCTTGCGATCATTTCTACGTGCTTGCCTTTCTCGAATTCTGGGGGACGCATCGCAACTGCTTCGATTTGGTTTTGATTTGGCAACTATTGATCTTTGCTGCGGATCAGCTTTGACTTCTTTCGGATAGTGAGTGTTGTGCATGAGCGATTTCCCTCCTCCGTCTTTGCCATTCCCACATGGGCAGTTCTCCTACCGCCCAATCCCCAGTCAAGCCCACTGTATTTTCAAAACACAACATCTTTGCGTTCGCTCTTTTGTTTACCGCCCCTTCCTTCTCCCCCTTAGCTCTACCGAGCCCGTGACCATGTCGTCTAACAACTCGCGAGCCCGCAGAACCGCCAGGCAGCTCAACGAGCTATCCAGCGAACTTAGTAAGCATTGGGAAGAGCCTCTGGGTCCCCGGAGACACACTCCTTCTTTCTCCGCATCCGGCTCTCCCTCCGCATCGACGGCCCACTCCCCGCGCAAGGCTTCCGTCCCGTCATTGCACCATTCACACTCGCATTCGCATTCGCAGTCCTTCTCGCGTGACGATACTCCTTCGGCCACACGCCCTTCTTCCTCTCGCCCAAAGTCCAAGTCGCGCAGTCAGTCGCGCACCGAGATCCCGCTATCCAACCCCTCCGCAGCGTCACGTCCGCCGGAGCCGCCATCCGCGCCCCTGCCAGAAGAGCCCTCGTCGCAATCCCAGTCCAAGGAGGCCACGTCTGTGAATACTGAGAACGAGACGCCTCCCAGAAAGGCGCAGTCTGGTCCTCGTCCCAAAAAGAGCAAGACCCATCGGGCCAGCAAGTCGGGTAATTTGTCCCAGTCAGAAAGCGACATGTCGCAGCGAAATCGACCCCGCGGTCCGAGCCGCACCAATGAAGCGGTCGGCCGCGGCGAGGAGTTCCAGCTTTGGCAGAATACCCGGGAAAGGATGGCGGCGGTGTTAAAGTCCATAAACGAAACTAGTCGCTTGACCCGAGATGTCGCTTCGAACGACAAGAGTGCGGCCGCGAAGGACAAGGCTGGTGGTAAGTTGGCTCGTCCTACGTCCTGCGCACCACTGGACATTTAAATCTGACATGAACTAGAATCGCCGGCACAATTCCTCAAGGAGATGGACAGACTCCTCCGAGCTGGCGTCAAAGTCACAGACGCCACCGCAGCCGAAATCAAGCAGATCATCGAGCAACTGAAGATCCTTAAGGCAGTAAAGGAGGCCAACGAGATGGAGACTACCAACCAGCTCACATCAACATCGCGGTCAGCCACGCAACGAGCGAAAGAGTCGGCTACTGCGTCGTCATCAGTGTACGACTTCGACGGTGCTGGTGATTCGCCGGTACCGTCTCCGAACCCAAGCGCCTCGCGTCGAAGTGCCGGCGGTGCAGGAAGCAGTAAAGGAGATCGCGATTCCGTTCCCCCAAAGCTGGATCGGTCCACACCCGCAGCCAAGGCCGGCAGTGTTGAACCCCAAGGCGCCGCCTCGGTAGCAGCTAGCGCAGCACGATCCAAGGTGTTATTTTCGAAAGGGGACCACGTCGCCTTCAAACCCAAAGGCGCCAATAACGAGCCGACGGACTGGATCCTCGGCTACGTCCAGGAAGTACGAGGGGAAGGCAAGTCGCGTCGATATAAGGTGATTGATGCGGACCCGGACGAGGCCGGCAACCGAAGCGAGTTCCGGACCAGCGCCAGCAACATGATTGCCATTTCCAAGGAAAAGGATCCATTGCCTCCGTTAGACACGGGCAAGGTGGTGCTAGCTCTGTATCCCAACACCACCACGTTCTATAAGGCCGAGGTGATGGGTATGACAGAGGACGGGAATGTCAACCTGAAGTTTGAAGGTGAAGAGAGTAGCAATACGATGCAATCTGTCACCCGGCATTACGTCTTGGAGTACCGGGGTTGACGAATTGAGTTTACTTCTGGGTTTTTCAACGGCAGCGAATGGCGCAAGGACAAGCGGTTTCATGGTGCATGGAGTTTATTGGCCAGAGGGATACAGGTTCATCCATGGTGTTCGGTCTGGTTCAGGCCGTTTGTCGTTTAGGTACCCCGTTTGGTAGGGTTCAGCGATTCAATTTAGACACATTTCTGCATCAATAGACGATGCGGGCAAATGCTTATCTGTCTTACCATCCGCGGTCGTTTTCTGACGTTTGCCTGGAGTCTTGAGCATGGAAGTAGGCTCATTCATGCAATGGGGGCTTGCTTGTCCAAGTTAAAAGCTTGCGTGTACGATTCTGACTTGCAATCCTAGACACAGGGAGCTCGGTTCCAGACCATACTTTCATCGCAAAGAAGATGAGAGACCGGAACGACAGAGGAGAATCTGCCAGAATAAAAGCTCAAGACGGTAAACGAGGACTGGACTGCTGTTCGTCGGGATCTGCCTACCTACCTATGTATATATACGAGTCTAGCTAGCAGCGTATTCTGGCTTTCCCCAGAGACCACTCTACCACCATCAAGCAATACTAAGCAACAACAAATACGAAATAACAAGCATTGGCAACTTCATCTTACACCTCACACTATCACATTAACTCTCGCGAATTCACATAATCAAACACCATGGCATCCGTCCGCGAAAGCGTCCAGCACCTCACCACCTGGCTCCCGTTCGTCAAGTCAAACAACGACTCCACCGCCTCGTCATGGCTCTTCAACCACTGCAACATCTGGCACCTGCTCTACATGACAGGCCTCCTCGCCGCATTCGTGTCGGGCGGCGTCCTGGGCCATCTCTACTGGCGCCGCGTCCGGGCCTGGACCCGTCGCAGCCACGCCCGGGTCCACCGCTGGACGAGCGCCCGTCAAGGCGAGATTGTGGCCCAGTGGGACGGGGTCGTCGCGCGACTGGAGGGGGCCGTCGCGGGATGGAACAACAAGGGTACCGACAAGGGACAGCAGCCTGCCATCACCATCACTACTACTACTACGAGTGAGGCGAGGGAGAGTCCGTCACCTGCCCAACAAGGCGGCGGAGGTGGCGGTGGCGGTGGTAAGAAGAAGCGGAGATGCCACGTCCCTGGCATGGGCAAGTAGGACATTGGAGAGTTGAATACTTCAAACAATGGCGGGAAAACGGGAGTGAGTCGGTGTTGGAAAGGCCTAGGACAGGATTGGCGTCCATGGGATTGATATCGATGGAATAACCGAAGTAACCGGGGTGGGCAGTAGATTGATTGACATCACAAAATGGAATAGCTGTCATACACATGATGGACAGGCCATGGAAGGAATTAAACGCTATGAAGCTTCTGGAATAAACCACTTCTACAAAACCATTTCTATCATCGTGATAATCATAATGAGTGAGTGGCTAACTGCATCCCAAGTGTGCCTTCAGTCCCTGGACCGATCACGATTCCATACCACGGCTGACGAACCACAACCTTACTTCTGCCAATTCAAACGCTGCACCATTGCCCGGTTTGGCGGCGCTATGTCCCGAAGAGGAGCACGAATGGCGTAATCCTGCTCCTCGAGCTTAATCTCGACCTCGGGGCTGGCGGGCTTGTCGTCAGGACGCACCGCAGGTGCTTCCGCACGCCGCTCGCGGGCTCGTCGCCCTTGTTGTTTGCGCTTGGCTGCACGCCGGCTAGCGCCACCGGCTCCGCCAGTGCCAGTACGAGCACGGCGCTTGTTGTTCTTCTTCCAACGGCGGGCCGCTGGGGATCGAGCCAGAGCAGCAGCAGCAGGTCCTCGCTGCGGCTCTCGTCCGTGCTTGTTTCCGAAGATGGCCAGGTTGGTGAGCTCCCGTCGGGCCCGGATGAGCTGCTCCTGCAGCCGGTTGACGCCTTCCAGGCAGTCCAGGACGCCGTTCAGCTTCCGCGGGGTCATGGCGAGGCTGTTACGGCGGAGTTCTCGGCAAAGTCGGACCTTGTCACCGGCCGGAGAGTAGTGGTCCGGATAAATGGGAGCAGAGCCACCATTGCCCTGGTTCTCAAAGGCCCTCGGCTGTTGTCCCTCCTTGCGTGGGGTACCGAAGGGCGTGGCCGCTACTACCGACGATGGTGGGAAGAGAAACGGATTCTGCGGAGGAGCAGGCTTGTTGGCGAACCAGGCCGCCCTAGACAGGCCGGCAACTGCAGGTGTGGAGCTCGTTGAAGACTTGATTCCGCCCCAAGCAGGAACGCCCGGCATTGAAGATGAGGCCTTCGGTTTTGGTGGGGGATCGAGGAACTAGATGGATCCACCATCGGTGTTGTTGGCCGACGGCACCGCTGACGAGGACGGCGCGGTGGGCCGAAATGGATTAAAGACCGGGTTGTTGACGAAGGGGGGAGCCATGGTTGCCGAGCGGAGACGAGTATTGGTATTGTTGTTGTTGTTGGGGAAAGTAGTAGTAGTGAACATATCGCGTGACGAGAGAAAGGAAGCTGTGAGAATGAATGGAAAGGGGAGGATTCAATTCAATTCAATTCAATTCAATGGATCATATACGAAAGACATACAGTCCAAAAAGAGAGTGAGTGACTGGTAGATGGGGTTGTGGGGTGTTGTCAACGCGTATGATGATGCTTATCGATGGTGTGTAGAAGTCCAAGAAGATTGAGAAGATGCAATCGATGCAATGATGTTGGGGTCAAGAAGAAGAAGAGGTTGCTTGGAAGAGGCTCAGGATTGGTCTTGCTTGGGGGCAGAGGAGGGATGGGATGATGCAGGGCTAGTCGCGCTTTCACGTTTGGCTGTTTCCCAAATGCACTGGCATTTCCTTCGTCTACCTAGAAAGAAGGCAAGAGTGCTGCTGCTAATTCCACCACGTGTATCCAGCAAGCCCATCAAATCAACCAAATCAACGCGAAGAAACAGCAGCAAATTTGCCTTTTACTCATCGCGCATTCCCATTGATGTGATAGAACTCGTCCGTATCTACTCAGGTGCCGACTGTGAGACTAACACCAGCATCCTGTCATTGGGGAAAGGTCATGCCAAGCCCCAACTGCCGTCCCACAGGAAGCTGGGAGCAAGCTTGCTGGCTTGCGTGCTGCTGCCGACCAAATCTCTAACCTACCCCGCCAACGCTACTTCAATGAGACAGCCTTCTCTTGCAAACATTTTGGTCCATGACATCACCATGCGACAAACGGGAGTGAAGCCATAATTATATTCATATCCTCGTAATAGAGCCAGCAAGGGGTGAAGGAAGTGGCGGATCTGGGGTATACCTCCTAAAAGAAATGGCCCGATAAGCATCCAAGTATGGTTGATTGTCAGCCTGCGAGCTAGGCCCCCTATTTCTTTAGCGACGGAGGTAGCATTCGTTCTTGGGATGATCTGGTGGGATACTCTGTTCTTGCGCCTGTTGCGAAACATTCACGTGGTGAAGTGGCCTTAGATCTTTATTCAAACGTATACTACTTCAATAGATTTCGTATTAGGCAGTGAGATTCAATCTGGCTGCCGTTTCATTGGGCTTTTGTTCATTTCGTTCCAACATTCTTCACCATGCCCTGGAAAGCCTGCCGGCGCCCCTCCTCCATCTTGTGCACGTTCTCGCGGTTCGGCCCCACCGGGATCTCGTCGTCACCCCGCGTCAGTCCCGCCCAGGCCTCGGTCATGAACTCGTCGAGCGTGATGCCGATGTCGCCCAGCCCCCGCTCCACCAGGTCCGGCTGCTGCGTGTGCAGCTCCGTCTGCACGGCGGGCGGCAGGATCTCGACGACCTTGATGTGCTTGCTGTTCTCGTCGGCCGCCAGCTGCGCCCGCACCGACCACAGCAGCGAGTGCAGGGCGGATTTCGTCGCGCAGTAGTTGCCGCACCGAGGCATTGGCACCACAGCCAGGCCCGACGTCATGGCGATGACGGCTGCAGGATTGGATGGTCCCAGGGCTTGCAGATGCGGCAGGAAGTATGTCAGCAAGGAGATGTACGAGGTGTAGTTGGTCGTGATCTCTTGGTGCACCCGGTTCAGGTCGATGCCCTTGGGGTTGGTGAAGTCCAGCGTCCGCTGTATGCCCGAGTTAAGTAGGACGGCGTCCACGTTGGGGTGCTGCTTGAGGAGGCTGCATTTGCGTTGTTAGCAAGCGGTTCGAATATCCTCGCTGAAAGAATGAAAGGGGCTTACCCTTCGACCCAAGACTTAATGCTTTCCAGGTGGGTGATGTCAAACTGCGACGCGGCGCACTTGTCGGCGCCGTGCTTCGACACGAACTCGTCGAGACGGTCCTTGCGGCGGCCGACGCCAATAACGAATACCCCATGCTCGATCATGCGCTCCGCCAGCGCGAGGCCGATGCCAGAGGTCGCACCGATCACGACAACATTCTTATATGGGAAAGAAGACATGATGATACGCGAATTTTTAATGTTTGCTTCTGCTGGCATATGTTGTTACTTAAACAGTAGATCTTAAAATTGACGAAGATCCGTTCCTGAATCAGAGCAGAGTCAACTGTCTTCATATATAAGCTTTCTCGACTCCATTGAAAACCCGCTGGCCGCTCGTGCATTATCCATGATCCTTACACATGCTTGTTTGTCCGGTCTTTGGATCGTGTTTCCAGGCGAATCGTTACGTAGTACGTTTTCGCTGTGGGTTCGGGTTCGATCCTCTGGGTGCTAGAGCTTGGAGCTCTTATGCTTAACGCCGACAGGGGTGACTGGTTCCACTACAACATTCAATGTCCCGCTTCGGGCCCAGCGCCCGCGGTCGCGGGGCGAACACAAACAACGACGTTGCAACGTTGGGTGTCTCCTTTGCCAAACACCCACGCAGCCGTGATAAAATGCCATGTGCAAGTATCGAAGAAGTAGTGGGCGTATCTTGATTGATCGATCATGTATAATTCGGTCCCTGTTAACGCATAGATCCCGGTCTTTATAGCCATCCGACCCAAAGATATGATGCGATAACTGTCCCTTTCCCTTCGTTTACATCTAGCTCCTTTCCTTTCTGTATCACGGTGTGCCTCAACTGTTCGAAGCCATATATGATGTGCATCTCAACTCTCACGTTTGGCGGGTGAGCCCTCCATTTGATGGTGGGCATCAAAAGTGCGCCTCGCAACACATCCATTCTGCCCAGTGGCGGTAGGCGTACCTACTATGCGCAGACTGCTGCGATTGGCGAGAATGCATCTTACTGCGCCTACCATGATGCAGCGGCTCCCGCCCACGGCGGCTGTGCATTTCGCGGCAATCAATACTTGAGGGAGCCTACCCCTCCTGGCTTCCTGCTTCAGCAATGCTTGCCACTTTCCCTACAACACCCAAAAGTCACATTTTCATCTTGGATTCTATAGCTTAGTATAGCTTGGCGTCAATACCATGGAGGCCGCTGGGCTAGCCGTGGGCGTGCTAGGAGTTGCAGGCCTCTTTACTTCGTGTATCGAGGGCTTCGACATCATCGTGCGAGCAAAAGACTTCGGCGACGGGTTTGATCTTCACTGTACCCAAGTATGTATACCTCCTCCGGATTTTGTTTCTGTCTTTGGCACATTGAGACCTGCTAACTCCTGTGGTGAACAACAGCTTTCATTGCAACGGGTACGCTTAGCCCTATGGGGTGAATCATTAGGATTGCTGCCGTCGTCGCCCGACCAAACGAGGCAAGTGCCGTACAACTACGCGATTGATCGAGAGGACATCAAGCCGTGCATAGTCGCAGCCTTACACCAACTCCAGAACCAGCTTTCCAAAGCCGATGTCATCACCGAACGATACGCGTTGGAGAGCACGTCGGCGGCGGACCAGGCCTACGAGCAGGAAGTAACGCAAACGCCGAGGGGTATGCTCGTACTGCGCGACTCGTTCCAGAAGTTCAAGGAGCGCGTCCGGCAGAACCAGAAACAAAAGTCGGTTTGGAAGGTGACGCGCTGGTCCATTCACGACTACGCCCAATTTGAGGCGCTCGTCGACCAGATTCGCAAGCTGCTGGACGGGTTAGAAAGCATCACCAACGCGCTGGGGACCCTCGAAAGACAACATCAACGTCTTCTCGAGGAAGTCGAGTCAGTATCCGACACGCATAGCTTGTCTCTTCTGCAGGAAGTCGGATCGTTGGATTCCGCGCCGGCGGCGCTGAAGGCCGTCTCGGAGACGGCAAGCATCCGATTGACAATCTTGAGCGGCGATTCGCAGTCTTACCACACTGCGAACACACGCCTAACAGGACATTCAAGCAGCAATCGTGTCAATTTGAGCCTCCGGCTGAGGAAGGCTATGTCAAAAGACCCGCCAAAGGAGGGACACTCTGCCATACAGCTTCATGATGACATCGCTGTGGACAGCGCTCAAACCGAAGAACATCCTGTTGGTGACTTATCAGTGTCAGAATCTGCCCATGATACTCCCAAAGCTAAAATGCTAGATGCGAATGATTCGATACCTCAGCACCAGCGGTGGATGAGCGCTCTTCTCGCCAGCCAACCCGATCATGGGCATGTGCCGGTGTTCTCTTCCGACGACATCAATTACGGCGAAAGGATTGACTATTTCAAGTCTTCAGACGACCAAATCTATAGGGATAAATGTGGGCAGCTGCTGTCACAAGCTGACAGAGGCGTCTCCCTAGCCCAACGAGTCTTCATCGAACTCCGAAACATCCATCGTGCCGCTATACCCTTCATCAGCGCCGTTTCTGTCGGCGATTCTCTTGAAAAGATATTGGCCTGCATTGAAGGGCCACCAGGCACACCATACCAAGGTGGCGTCTTTTGGATCACTGTCCGAATCCAAGAGTCGCACCCGCCAGCCATGCGATTTCACACTCGCATATATCATCCAAACATCGACCATACGGGCAAAATATGTGCCGATTACGTTGGCTGGTGGCAAAGTGCCCAGTTGCTCAACAGGCAATCAAGAAGCGGGCCCGCTTTGTGGTTCTCTGAGCATGCAACAAATCACTACTCATTGGGCGCTCTGTTGGTGGCTCTCTGTGGGCTTTTGGCCAGCCCCAACGTCGAAGATCCTCTCGTTCCCGAAATTGCAGAAAAGTTCGTTACCGACTACGACGGGTACTGCTCGGCGGCTCGACTGTACACACAGCGATATGCAGCTTCCCCACGACCAGCTGACGAGGAGCTTGACTTCTCACATGACACCTACGCGACGGACGAAAGTACGCATTACGAAGCGCCCGACTTCGATCTAAAATCCAAGGCTACACCATCGTCAAACGGCCATATTATGGACGCGGAAAGCTCTCGACGCATTGATGAAGACTCCTTGGCAAGTACCCGGAGGAATCCTAAAGAGGGATCTATACATAGTGTTATAGAGAAGGCTTCGAGGGTGTGGTTGACCTAGGCCAAGCGGATGAGATACATTTTCCAACTAAGTTTGCGAGGGCAACCTTTGATATTCAGGACGAGGTTCACCAGCAGCTACTGGAGAACCTGAGAGAGGCAATTTCCATTATCTCCGCCTTCCTTAGTACGTATGACCCAGGAACTATAAATAATTTAGTGCAACAATAAGCTTACTAGTGCTAATAGTAAGATGGGTTTTGAGGTAACCCGTTCTTTTTGGGGATATATTTCTGTCAGGGAGGTTTGGTATAAACCGATAAGAGAAACAAAAGGATGCAGTGAACAAATCGATATATGAAGAGGTGAATAGTATTGAGCAGACGGTTATACCAGAGTGTAAGAAGCTGACGCCTGCTTACTGCGTTAAGCGATTAGACTGCCGAGGACTGGGTCATGGAAAGAATCAGCAACCGTAGAAACATTCTTTACTGTCCACAAGCTCCCTCCACTAGAAAGCGATTAACCAACCACCTGGAACAAGGGCGCGAACTACAGTGTGTTCAGGGCTGACAGCCGAGTTATTTGGTATGAAAATTTCCCCTAGCGGACAGAGCAACCAAAAGTACCTGCAGAAAGTCGAGACATACCAGTAAACCTGGCTGGTTGAGTGGAGCCCACTTGCTCAATGTTACAAGCCCCTTGAGGACTCCCCAAACGACACCCTATCAGAAAACACAAGCTGGAATAACCCTACTCGGACTCGTCGTCCTCCTCCTCATCGTCATCATCTTCAATCTCGATAATTTCCGGGGCACTCTTAATTCCAACACGCTTCGGGAACGGCTTAGCTGCCACATGTCTTTCGACAATACATCCTTTATTATTGCAATCCTCGTCACAGCAATCCCAGATGAACCCGTGGGGGTGCGTTCTCCGACGGTCGTCCGTCTCCACGTCGATGGAATTGGGGTCCATCTCGACCTGGTCGTCGTCGGGGAAGACGTCGGGGTCCAGTTCGAGTTGACCTAGTGCCCAATTTCAGCAGGGGGGACTCGGTGAATTAAATCGAGGCCAGGGAGGCGGCTGGGAACTTACCCTCGTGGTAGCGACACGATTTCTTTGTGTTCTTCGTGACATCGAAGACCTGCTTACAGTTCTGGCAGGACTCGTATCGCGAATAGGCCGTGCTTGCATCCTCTAGCTTCTGCTTCTTGTTGGGGCCAGAATCTTCGTCGCCGGCGGCACGTTTCAGAGCAGGCTCCGTAACCAGGAGACGCGCCGACGCTTCCTGGCGAAAATCTTCTGAGGCGGCGCACATTTCCTTGAAAACGCTCTGCAGCGTCGGGAGGTCCAACTTGTCGATGGCCTCCACCAAGAGCTGCTTGCTTCTCTCCCCCGCTTGATCGGACATGGTGACGGTTGGAACTGACTCGGCAGGATAATTTGGATGGTGGTGGTGGTTGAATTAAAGAACGCGCCCGGAGCTCACAGACGCGTTTCACATGATATCATCCGAACATTAGAGTTCGTACCCCTGCAGCAAGCGGCCAAACTCTGATCAGGGGTACCCCACGTTAGCGGATTACACAGACCCATATATTCATTACGGAACCCTCTCCTCCCCAAGGCCTAACTACTAGCTATCTGGACCATCTGGAAGGCATAAATGTTACGAAGGACTCTAGAAACACAGCATCATTCTCGGAAGGCTCTTCCTGGCATCTTGAAGACAAAACAACAATAAAGGGCTAAAGATTACACGAGTGAGTAGTATGATGGTACTGTGTATTAAGAAGCCTCATTACTATTGAGTAGTATGATGGTACTGTGTATTAAGAAGCGTCAATAATATTATCCAAAGGCATCCATATCAGGATCATATCCCTCGACCACATTCGCGTGCTCCAGCTCTCCGTCCTCTCCCTCTTGGCAATCGTCAACGCAGGCGTCTCCTGCGTGCGTCAAAGATCTTCTTGACCAAAGAAAGCCTCATGATGCGCCCACCGCCCCGTCTATCGGTTGCATCCCTCGCGCCACTGGGCATTCCAGGCGCTCACGCTCGACCACTTGCCCCCGGCGTTGCAGGCGACTTGGTCCTTGTTCCGGACGGCACCCCGGCAGGCGTCGGTGCAGTCTTGGGCGGGGCCTTGGGCGTCCTATTCAGTTCTCTCGGTTAGCTATATGCCATGCCACCACACCACCACCACATGAACTCCCTCTTACTTGGGAGGTGCTTTGAGTTTTGTTTGTTTTTTGGAAGAGGAAGGGAGGGGGAACTTACACTGACGACACAGCAGTGCGAGCCGTCGTTGAACAGGCATTGGCAGGTCGCAGAAGCCTGAGCACCAAGCGCGGTGGCGAGGAGCAGCGTGAGGGCGGAGACGATACGGACCATTTTGACGGTGGTGTGGTGTGAGGTGGGAGAAGGAAAAGAGTAAGCAGTTGAGGTGAGAGAGAGATTGGGATTCTTGAGTGATGGGATACTGGTTAGCTCGATACCCTTCCTGCCCTTTGGATGGTCAACAGGTCTTTATAGGGTTCTGGATATTCACAGGTGAAAAAGATGAACTGAATCTTTGAACCCAATATTAGTTTTTTGAACATCGGTAGGCCGGCCATGAAGGTCACGAGGTAAATTTCAATACATAGGTGGAGGTAAGGCGTGGTGATCTATACTGAGGTTCTGTTATCGTATATGGATCAATAATAACATGCTCCGCAGATATCCCACCAATCAAACTCAACATGGATCATGAATCGATCCATGCTATGAAGTCGGGGCGTCAGGCTACTCGGCACGTTACGTACTTCAGCGGTCTACCGAACAAACCCTTCTTCCATTGACAGCGGACCTATCAAAGTCCGGACGAAAGACTAGTCAGGCCGATCTTGGCAGTCAGTAACACGTGGGCTCCGCTCCGCAGGTTTGCATGGTTTCCATGATTCGCTCGGTTGTACGGGCCACGCCCTGAACCCGATGTAACCAACCCAACCAAATACTTGAAGTTCGTGGTACGGAGTACGGATAGTCGACATTTATACTTCATAGAGTTACAGGACACAGAGACCACTCGAGTCAGACAAGAATAGCCGCTATGCAGATCATGCCATTACTACTTATCTATCCCCTTGGGCGCGAAATACAGAAATAGTTGTGGGCCCGGATTTTGATTGGCTGCCCACTCGTATCGTGAACTACCTGTAGAATACGGTACGTGCCGGCGCTGCACGTGGTATGCACGCTCTGGAGTTTTACCGGTTTCAGCGCTGAAGGGGACAGGCGACGTTCTAGACAAAGAAACGATCCGGGGCAATGTTGGGGCTCACCGAGTTGTCGGGTCCTCCGGGGTGAGACGACAATGGGCTCCAGTTTAGATTGCGGCGGTATGATCCGCGAGTCAGGCTCCATGGGGCTCCCTGCCACCCCACCGGGTGCACCCGACGACGTCAGTCTTCAAGGACCCTTAATTTCGATTGGGGACAACGCCGTCCCCATTATTGCTGCTGGTATTAGCTGGTACCTAGTCTAGAGGTTGAGGATCTAGCTGCTGGAGTATTTAAGTATCCTCCAAGATCGTGTTATCCACAGGTTTTACATGACAGATTTACCAGGTCACCTTCGTCTTTCCTCTCTTACCCATCCATCCCTTTTCAAATCACATCATCACCGCCAAGATGGTCCGCATCCTGTCCGTCGTTACGCTGCTTTTCACCACCCTCGCCGTAGGTGCGCAGGCCAAGGCCTTCTGCCAATGCCTGTATGCGGATGGCTCACACTGCTGCGTCGATGTAAGTCCCCCATCTAACCCCCAACCCCCTCGCAGCCAGCAAGACAAGATG
Organism: Apiospora saccharicola; assembly: GCA_038363915.1. Lineage (NCBI taxonomy): Eukaryota > Fungi > Ascomycota > Sordariomycetes > Amphisphaeriales > Apiosporaceae > Apiospora > Apiospora saccharicola. The sequence continues at coordinate 170,365 of JAQQWM010000004.1, forward strand.
AGGGATCGAGACTGACCGGGAGCCGTGCTGCTGCTCGTATAGGATAACGCCCCCGCAGGCTGCACCGAGGTCTGCAGAAACGCCGTCTCGGTCGACGGATACAGGGCTTGCAACGCCGGTGGCAAGTACTCCGACGTGAGCGCTTGGAACAGCCAGTTCCGCACCGCATGCAAGTCATAGACCATGATCATGATGGGAGGGGTCTATGGGGTAGGCCGAGGCCGGCTGGGAAAGGAGTAGAGTGTGAAGGGTGGTGGTAAACAGTGGTTATCCCATATCGCTCTACATGTGATGTAATTAGTTGCCTTGGGCCTGTCTCAACTCTCCCGGGTCTTGAGCCCTTGGTAGCAATATTGTATTTATTACGCTCAATATCTACTAAGGTTACTCTAACTTTAGAGAGTAAACCTATTGGTGACAATGACACTGTCGGAAAGCAGCCTGGGGTTCAAGACGCTGAAGCCAGTCGCATGGCATGAGTTGAACATGGAGCTAGCTGCAAGGCCCATTTCCCGCACTAGTCGTCTCATGGCTTGCAGTTGCATGAACGAATGCGGGTAGAAGCGAGGTGTGGAGATGCCACCCCGGAAAGTTCCCCGAGACAGAACAGGGGTCTCCCACGTGAGCGGAACATATATCATCCATCAGTCGACACTCAACTCGCTGGCATGCGTCACCGTCAATCAAAGTAAAAGTAGACGCGGTATTGAAGGGAATACTTGGCGAAGCCTTGTAAGTGAGAGCCGTTCACTCCCAACGCATTACAAGAAGATCTGACCTCTTGGTGTACCTCGCAACATAACGATACCTAATGATGCGCTGGTGGACTGACCAGGTGCGATCCATGACTGATGACACCCCAGCAGATTTGATGATCGCAAAAGCGATTCAAGCAGGGTTGGTTATCTTTGCCATTATATGTAGGAAATATTTTGCGACGCTTTCAACCCCCTGGCTTACACATGTCATGATTTGGCTTATCTATCCGACATCGGTTACCTTTAGCCGACTAATCATATCAACGCATTCGGGACGACTAGTCTGGACGGTTGGCGCCAAGTTCCGGGAAGCTCGCTGATGCTCACGGTGAGCAGGTTGGTGCTCGCCGATGAAAGCCAGTGACATGTAATATGGGAGCATCAGTCGGCTCGGTCGGATCGGTAGATTCGAGAAGCCAGGTCGAAGTGATGGGGCTAATAGGGGTATCACTGGCCATAAAGGCCAGCTGGTTGATAGGAAAAGCATGCGTAGCCTCGGTATCGAACACATCTTCTTTGGCACATTCTCATTTCAGTAATCAGCCAGTCTAGGCCGCACAAGCAAAGCAGTTGGTTCGAAAGCTCTGCTGATTCGGCATGGCGAGTAGTACAGCACCTGCTGTGAACACAGCTCAGCTCCCGAAAACTACCCCTGGGAAGGTGTTGGTAGATCATATGCAGCTTGCCACGGATATGTCACCATCCTATTGCAACAATAGTAATCACAATGAACTGGATACACCCATTGAGGAGGCCATGAGACAGCAGGTGCAGTTTACTGATTATCATAGTGCACCAATAGATGCCACTTCATCGTTGTAAGTATCTTCTTTTCTTGTTTTTCTTGGAATGAGTACAAGAAAATGCTGACACTGCCCCATCTCGGTGTTTTTTTAGAGCTATGGGTCTTCGTGAAGAAATCACCGGTCCCGAACGTGAGGAGCTTACTCTTCAGGTCGTCCAAGGATCTGACCGACGACGCTACTTATCCAAGATGCAGCATTTCATGGAGGAAACCGTAGAAAAAGGTCTGACAGACTCCAAACAGCCGGAACACTAACGCAATTGTTACTGACCATGTTACAGAGACACTATGCCAAGGGACTCTTGATTGGATACCTCACAACTCTTACGATCATACCCAAAACGATAAGCTCAGTAGCAGCCTGCCAAGCACTGGACGATGGCTCTTCGACCGCGAGTCTTTCCGGGACTGGAAGGATGGAGGGCTCTCTAACCTTCTATGGATCACGGGTAAAGCTGGCAGTGGGAAGTCCCATCTAGCTGCTCATATCGTTCACAACCTACGAGAGAGCTGTCGAACCCGTGACCCCCTTCTTCCTGAAGACCAGAACGACGAACTTCAAGCCGTTGCGTTCATATACTGCAGCCCGAATATGAACACCAAGACATACCCTGGTGCTTCAGTTCCAGTTATGTCTACCTTGCTGGGCTCAATCTTGAAACAGCTCTACGCTCAATTGCCAAATGGCAAAAGCGTCGAGAGTCTTCGGAATCACCACGTGGAAGGCCGGTTCGATGGCCTTCGAACAGCCGATATAATGGATGGCATCCGGAGTGTGGTCCATAATTTCACCCGAGCCTATATCGTTGTGGACGGGCTTGACGAATGCAGTGGGCTTCTGGGCGACCGCTGTGAAGACCTATGCCAGTTCCTTGGCTCTTTGGCAGCCCAAGATCCGTCTGGGTCTGCCTGTGTCATCATATTCAGTCGGTCTCGTTATCCAGCCATTAGCGACGCTCTTCTGGATGCTGTCGAGATCCAAGTCGACGATGGCTCGAATGCGAGGGACATCAAAGCCTTCATTGAGGAGAAGACTGTGGGCTTGGCCAAGAAGCCCTCCGCCCTGCAACAGATCCGAAACTGGCTTCTATATGGCGCGAATGGTGTGTTTCTCTGGGTTTCTCTGAGCATCAAAATCATCGAAATGGAAACATCCGACAGAACCAAGCTGGCTGCAGCACAACACCAGCCGAGAGGTCTTGAGCGGCTGTATATCGCAACTCTGGAAAGAGTATTAGCCCAGCCCACATCTCGACGCGATCTAGCCTGGAAGGCGCTCTTATCGGTTACCTATTCTCGGGAGCCACTGTCCAAGAAGGAGATGGTCCATGCGCTAAGTTTCCAGGATGGCATGGCAGAACTCGACAGCGACGATCTCGTTGATGAGAACATGATCACATCCAGCTGTGGTGGTCTACTGGTTGAGAGTCATGGTCGCTATGACCTCCTCCACCTTTCCCTTGCGGAATTTTTAAAATCAGACGCCGCTACAGACGTCATATACGCAGACCACCCCAGGGGCGAGGAGGAGGAACCCGACGCTGCACTTGCTTCACTATGCATGAGCTACCTGCTGCTGGATGAGTTCAAACAGGGGCCTGTCGATACCCCCAAAGACCTCGAGGATCTGACTGAGAGATATCCGCTGCTTCCTCATGCTGCCAAGCATTGGGGCGCTTACCTCCGACGACCCCAAGGCCCAAAGAACGTTGACCTGGCGTGTCAACTACTACGAAGCTCAAGAAGTCGCAACTTCGTGATACAGGCTTGGCAGTTCTACAGCACACATAAGCATCGCCAAGCTAGGTTCGGTCGGCCCGAGTCTGTACAAGTGCTTCATTTCATTGCCGCCTTTGGGCTTGAGGACCTTCTCGACTGGTTCCCCGAAGCTGTAACACAAATTGATATACCCGATGAGTTTTCCTGGTATCCGATCGATTATGTCATCGATCAGGGGCATGAGGCCATGTCCAGGTGGCTCCTGTCCCGCGGAAGAATCTCGAAGCCGAAACCAGCATCTGAGAGCAGTGTCAACACCCAAGAAGAACCGACGACGCAACCTCTGAGCCGTCACATGCATCTCGTCGTAGAGGCGGCAAAACACAAGTGGGGAGATATGATGTCGAGTGCCGTGGTGGCAGGGTTTGACGACGATGATGACATCCTCTTCCGAGAGAATTCGAGAGGAGATCATAGACTAAGTGAAGCTCTCAATGCTGACTGGCACAAAGCAGCGTCCTCCGGAGACATGGAGACCGCCGAAGAGCTGATCAAGTCCGGCGCCGACCCCAATGCAAGAGACAGATTCGGAGTTACGCCCCTTATGATGGCAGTGAGGTGGTCCGATGTAGGCATGGTGAAGCGGTTGCTGGATGGTGGCGCAGATGTCAACGCGCAAGCCTACGATGGCACAACAGCTCTCCATTTCTTGGCGTCCTGTGTCGGGGACGAGGCCGGTGCCGAGATGATAAGCTTTCTTTGCGACCGCAGAGCCGACACGGAGACACGGAATGACGCAGGTGCCACGCCTTTGCTCGAGGCTGCTGAACGTGACAACACAGATGTTGTTCGGGCTCTGTTATCGAAAGGGGCGGATTTGACAGCACGGAATCGAAATCAATCCAACGTTCTCCACTTGGCAAGCAAGAACGGCAGTTCTGAGGTACTCAGATTATTGTTAGCAGGCGAAAGTCCGGACAAGATGGGACTGCAGACTGTCGCTGTGCAGAATGACAATCATGGCACATCACAGACTGCTCCGTCGGATGGCTGCCTAGGCCGTCAGTCCCTGGCAAGCATAACTTCCCTATTCTGCGCGGACAAGGAGGGACGGTGGCCTCTCCATCATGCGGTGGCATCTGGAAACGTCGACTGCGCGGAGAACATATGCGACTTCGACCCAGACCAGGTCAACATGGAAGACGGGGATGAGTGCACACCTCTGTACCTCGCGGTCCTTGAGTCTCAAGTGCCCATGATCGACTTCCTGCTGGATCGAGGGGCTGACTTGAGCATAGTACGCGACTCTACCGACTACACCCCCTTGCACCTGGCCATGACGGGGCTACCGCTCGATGTTGCCACACTCCTCCTCAAAAGAGGGGCTGATCCCAACTTGAAAAACATGGCTGGTATGTCGGCGTGGGATCTTGCTGCTATATTTGGCGATCAGACAATCATGCGGTTCGTGCTTGATAATGACCCAGTGCTGCGAGAAGACGGGGACCGGTTGCAAAGACTGCTGAGTATAGCGGTCGGTCATCAAAGCGTTGGCGTCGTTTCCCTGCTGCTTTCGCCGTATGGAGAGTACAGTCTACTATCCGATACGAAACTGGACAGGGACCTCGGACTGACAGCGGTATGGGGCGGCAGCTGCGAGATCTGGCAGATTCTGGTTTCTCGGGACAGTTCGCTGCCGGTGGAAACCGACTCAACTGGGCTCAATGCGCTGCACTATGCAGCCATGTTTGGGCGCACAAGCCTCATCGATCATATTAGCAAAACGGACTTCGGGCGCCTCTACGAAACAGTATCTCACCACCCGTCGCCGCTCATATTGGCGGCAAAGTGTGGAATGTCTGGTATGGTAATGGTCTTGTGTGACAAGGGGGCCAATGTCAACGACACCGACTCTTATGGACGTACTGCCATGCACTACGCAGCCGGCCTCGGATGCCGAGACGCAGTGGAGGCACTATTACAAGCTGGTGCGGACGTGCGTATCAGAGATATTGCAGGATTCACAGCCGCCGAGTACGCCACCACCACCGTATCAGCGTTGCTAGGAGGCGGAGTTAATGGTCCACAATTTACCAGTCCACCGAAGCACATCGAGGAAGGACGAGAAGCAGTCACAGCCATCATCAAACGACTGCTGTGTAGTTCTGAGGCTCCAGATCAAACAGCGGCAACGTATCACGACAGAGATTCAGATCTGGGACTGATCCGCATGTTCCTCTTGAAAGTCCGGATGTTTCCAGAAGCCGCTCTGGTGTCAACGAGCCTGTTCGAGGAAGGTCTTAGGTGCTGCGATATCTGCGGAGTCGACATAGAAGGTCCTAGTTTCTACCAGTGTGCAGAGTGTGCAGATGTCGATTTGTGCGCATCTTGCTACATCATCTTCATCCGGGGAAGAGGCCAAGGGGGTCAGCTTGAGCTGGAAACTTTGGAGCAGGCATTGCAGCCGGCCCGACGAGCTCTCCAAGATGTAAGCCAGTTCGGCATCAAGAAGCTGCTCCGTGTTCTCGATGCTGCGGGGGACGTGCTATGGGACTATTTCGCAGAAAAAGAAGAACGGTACCGCCGTTGGTCCAAACACGAGTACAACCTGGAAACGCAGCAGGAGCAGCAGACTCCCGGGTGGATATTGGTGGGGATCATCAACGACCTGAAGTATCTCAGATATTACGAATCCACCACCGCTGGAGCTTCACACGATACAGTTCCAATGGTCTCAGGTTCTCGGGAAAGACAACTAACATACAACTTTCGATTACTGAATCGAGATTACAGTCCCGCACGCGAGAGGCCCCGCTTCGCCTGTTCCTCTCACACATTCCTGAAGATATGCAGCCTTGAGGAACTTTCAGACGAGGACAGGGCCTCCTTCGACGAAAATGGTGCTCTGTCTAACGCTTTCTTCGAAAGGCTTGGGAACACCATCACCGACTTGGACATCACGCAAGTTGCTACAGACACAGAGCACAAGTTGGGATCGTCGCCAGTTGATAACACGACGGAGGAGATGTGTTGCAGTGGAGTCTCTAGCGATGTCGTGGAGCTGCAGCTTCCGGATATTCCGAACCTATCGCCAGCCCCCCAACGGTGTTCACCAGACCGGCCATGACGAAGAGAAAGGTGACAGGTCTCTGAAGCTAGCGGTAGACTCTGACCCTATACATGACTCCAAGATAGATGTCGACGAGGTGCGAGAGAACCTTCTACAGAAGATGCGAAGCTTGCAGCCAAAAGACGATATATTGGCGAGAGGGGACGGAATGGTGTTGGAAACGGCGTGGTCGCTGGTGCAGGCGGTGGTGTACGGCGACGAGAGTCGGTTCCCAACTCTAGTTGAATTGGTGAATGAATCGGGGAATGGGAATGGGAATGGTAAAGTGTAGAAAGAGAGGATTGAGGTCAGCAGTACTTATCGTTATTCTTGTTCTAGGGATTTAAACTTACCGATTGTGTGCGATTGTCGAGGCTGTGTCGTGTTCAATGTGACGCATCATGAGGGTGAATACAGGGGTAGTTGCACACAATCTATCAACCCAACTGGTTCACTACAACCCCAGTTGTATTCACTTCATGAGGCTTCCAAGCACCCCAGACTTATAAATATGGTTTCTTCTTTTCCTCTTTCTATTATGCTCTCCAGCTGTGGCATTTATTCGGCTCTTCCTGCCACTCCTCCCACAAACAAGAGAACATTTGGGATCGCCATCTCGTCAACCCATCTACACCATCACCTTTCCCATCATCCTTCATCCAGATCAGCAAGATGCAGATCCTCGAGTTTCTCACACCCTTCACCCTTCTATTTGCCTTCATCGGCCTCGTCAATGCCAATGGCGCAGCCCAAGCCGAAGCCACCAACGTCGCCCAAGCTGAAGCCACCGACGTAGCCCACCTCAACGACGCAATCCACCACGACAACCACGGAGCCGACTCCATCACCGCCAGCCCGGCCGCCCCCACCGCCGCTCCCGAGATCCTCGCCCGCGACTCCAACATCCCGGTGACGGTGAACCCGCAACTGGTCTTTGAGCGCATCGCCAACACGATCCCGCAGGCCATGTGCGACACGGACAACAACAACTACGAGAACCTGACGGGCACACGGGGCGACGGCGACGGCCTCGTGTACGACTGCCAGACGCTGTCGGGGTGGCTGCGCAACGCGGCCAACTACGGCCGCTTCGTCGTCGGCGGCTGGAACTGGGACCAGACCGGCGAGCACTACGTCGACTTCCTGTGGACGGACCACTGCGCCTTCGGCGGGTTCCGCACCGACTTCCAGCAGGAGACGCTGTACGTCGGCGGGTACGACATCGCCGACGTCATCGACGTCAGCGTCCGCCACTTCTCCTCGCCCAACGTGGACCCGCCCAAGGTCGAGGCCGACGGGTTCATGTACTGCCAGACCGACATACCCTTCGGGTGGGGGCTGTACAACAAGTTTGCCAATGAGCAGCAGCAGTGGGACGACGATTGAGCTTAAGAAGGCAAATGAATGGCTAGGTGATATAGGAGGGATGGCAGACAGTGGATGTTTACCAGGCAGCACAGGTTCATCCTGGTCACGAATGTTTGTGTAATCCCTAGAGACACAACCAATCAATAACAAGAGATTTCGCTTACCAGTTTATGATGGCCTTTAATGCGGAAATGGTTTCTGTGCATGTCTAGAAGCAGGGGGCCAAGGAAATAAGGTGTTGTTCAAGTCCACAGCAACGTACAATCTGCTTGACGGGTCCTCTGGGGAAATCAATCGCATTAAAGATTAGGCTTGGTTCTATCTGGTGGTACATGCAGTAAACATCACAGTCTATCATCTTCCCCATGAGTATCAATTGAGTCGTCCCCATCTTGCCACCCTGCTCAGCTACACCAAGCCTCAACCCTCATTCCGGCACTCGATGCCCGTGCGGTCGCCGTCGCACAGGTCGCCCGTCGTGCAGTTGGACCGGAAGTAGCCCTTGAGCCAGGAGCTGCGGTACCACATGCCGCCCGAGATGGTCGCGTCGCCGGCGGACTCGGACCCCTGGTCGGGGCACACGAGCGCCAGCGCCTCCCAGGCGGCGTCCATCTCGGAGCTGTGGCACGGGTTCGTGAGGCCCCAGTTGCAGACCGCGATGCGCACGTTGCCGAAGTCCATGAACTGGTGGTGGAAGGGCGAGACTTTGCCCTCGTCGCTGTCGCACCTGTTGTGTTTTCCATCATCGAGATGTCAGTTTCACCAACCATACTCACCGAGTCCTCTTTTAGATGCAAGATTGTGCTTTATCAAAAACAGGGGAAAAGGATACAATACATTGCCACGAGGGGGTGTTATAGGGGGACTTCCTACCACTGCTTGAAAATCGCGTGAGCCGTGTCGAACGCCTTCTTCTCCACTTGAGGCTTGTCGCGGCAGTAGACAATGTCCTTGGTTGAAAGGGGGGTGGTAGAGTTACCAGACTTCTCGAGCAGTCCCTGGGCAATTCGTTCGGCCTCCTCCCGGTATCTCTTTTCGACCATCTCTTTGGCCTTGGCGACGCGCTCAGGGGTGGCGATGTCCAGGTGCTTGATGCCCGGCTTGATACCGAGCTTGGCCAGTGGGGACGCAAGGGCAAGGGAGAGGAGGAGAGTCCAGAAGACCGACAGAGCGAACATGGTTCTCATGTTGAAAGAATTGGAAGAATCGGAGGATTAAATAAGTGTATTTTGGGAAGTTTGTGTGTTGGATTAAGGGGGTTCGAAGGAGAAGTCAACTTTGCTCGGAGTCTCTGGCCTCCTGTCTGGCTAGGTGTTCTCAGGGAAATATTTTCAAGAGAAGATTGGTCTGTAAGAAATCCCAATATTTATATGTGTCCCAACCCGATACCTTACTTGCTTCTGATGTAGACGGCATCATTTTGGCCAAGTAGAAGTTCCCTCCACTATCGAATATTCACTCTTGTGGAGACAGTTCGGGGCCTCAGAACAAGCTAGAACTGCAAGCATGACGAAACGGCATTACATTCTGAACAAGGCACGAGACCGATACGATACACAATTATACATTTCAATGGAGATCAATTGAATACTTCTGGGGGTATGCTCCTAGGTCTACAGCAATGACAACACCTGGCTCGAGGTCCGACGAATTTGGGTGGGACAGTGCCTCAGTGTGAGATTCATGGTTTCCTGCATGATACCAGATTACAGTGCAAGTGAAATGGACGAGGCAGCCATCTTCTACTCGGAGTGGTGAATGAAACCTCTTGGTTGTCAGGTTTGAATTGAATGCATTCCGATAATCCTTACCCGCTAGTCCAACTTGTCCCGGACGCACATTTCCCACATCCTCTTCCAGAGTGGCTGCCGGTGGTGCACATAATCCCCGCTCCGAACGACTGCCGCGATGCCCGCTACACCAGCCAGGGGCCACATGGACATGAACCAGCCCAACCACGACTGATATGCCGCGTGGAGTTTGGAGGTGTCGACGTGGACCTTCTCGTAGATGGACGGCAGCGTCTCGGCCCGATACTTCTGCCTCAGCTCCTCGTACCATCCCTGGTCGTACTCTTCCCAAAACTCTTGTTCGGTGTAGTAGGTGTGCGAGTACAAGACCTTGCGCCCCGACGCGTCGTGGAGGAGCCGTTCCAGCTCACGGCTCTCCTCGACAAAGGCCGCCGGATCCTGTGCTGCCCGGCCCCAGAGCCCTATGTTAAGCAGGGGCTGTCGCCTCGCGCCCAAAAACGACGGGCTCAAGGATGATTGAGGGTGGAAGGTCGGGCCCTCTACTCCCCGAAGCGGGCAGAGCCACAGGGGCCACATGCCCAGATGTTCGGTGGTGCACTTTATAAAATGCCGGACAAAATGCCTTTCACTCCCAAACGGCAGCGCGAGATCCTGGATCATGTAGCCCGAGTGCCGTTTGGCGCCATGCAGCGCCCGATATAGCGTCCGTGCGTGCAGGAAGTCTTCCAGGAGCCAACGGGTAAAGCCGTTGAACGGCACGAAGCCGAAGTACCGAAAGCTTTCGCGGCCTACCCAGAAGCCGCCCCGGTCGTATCGGAACAGGTAGTCCCGGATCGGGATGTAGTCGACCATCTCACGGTCATCATGCTCGGGAGGGTCCTGGACCCGCTGATGCACGTGTATGTAGAACCATGGGTCCCACGGGCGGCTGAAGGTCTGTACATCCACTGAGACCGGTTTCTCGTCGGTCAGTTCCCCCGTCATGATGACCGCCGAAGAGCGGGAGTACACGATGCCGTCCACGTAGTCGTTATCTGGGTTCTCCGTCTCTTTCTTGATGGACGCTACGGCTTCCTCTATACTCGAGGCTGGGCGATAGGTCAACCTCACATATGGCTTCGCCGGGACGAGCCGCAGCTCAAGGAGCTTTATGATCCCCAGCGTACCGGCGGCCCCTGCAGCACCATGGAACAAGTCCGCATTCTCGGATCTCGACGCCTTGATGGCTTTTCCATCACCAAGGACCATCTCGACCCAATTGACCGTTTCGCTAAAGAATCCGTGCTTGAAGGAGCTGCTTTCGCCGGCCGAGCCGGCGAACCCGCCTCCCACTGTGATGCCGGGGAACTCCATCACGACCGGTGGCATGAGGCCGACCTGCAGCGTGGCGTCGACCAGTCTGTCCATCGGAACGTTGGGCTCTACCAGGGCGGTCTTCTTATCCGGGTCTATCCTGAGGATGCGGTTGAGGCAGCTGATGTCCACTACGCGGCCTTGGTGGACTGGCCGGGTGCTGTTCGTCGAGCCATGGGATATGCGGAAGCCCTGTTTGCGCTGGTGCAAGTCCTTCACTTCCGCTTGGATTCTTTTCAGGTTGTACTGATGGGGCTCGAAGTCCTTGGTGTACTCCATGATGGAGATTGGGAGTTGTTATGGACAGACTGCAAGTCATGAGAGAAACCGCTCGAGCGAAGCCGAATGATGCGATTTTAGTGAGAAGATATCAGATTCAATTTCTCTGTTTCCCATGAGTTTTGGAAATACCGGGCGAGGCAAGGATGCAGTTGGTTTGCACAAACTCCTATCCCTTCAGCGATTGGTATGCCCCCTGGTATGTTGGTGACACCCCAGGTGCCCTTGAAAGAACTCCGGACCATGCGGTTTGACAAACAGCAAATACATGTTGCGAAGGAGCAAACTGCCGACTACGAATCGCGATCTGAGTGGCTGAGACAGGAGGCGGACTACGAGACGCGCTCGGAGCGGGTTCGACAGGGTGCGTGGGACGAGTTTGAGCAGCGGAACGAGCAGCAGAAGAGCATGCAAGAAAGGGGCCAGAAGAGGCCCTCGACACCACCATCGGCGCCGCGGTCCCGATCACAATCGCCTGCTGCAGACGAGTTATTCTCATCATCTTCACCTGTGCTTCCTACAGTGGTACCCGTTGATACCATCCGGAATCCGGGCGAGTCCCCGCGCAGCCCAACCCGCGACGATATCGACACGCTCGGAAGACCGGCATGGCCATGGCTACCTGACATGACTTACCCCGCGTCCCCTTGGGTTCTTTACAAGATCGAGCTCAAGGGCGACGAGTGGGACGGGAGTTTGGGTTGGCTGGAGACGCAGAAGGAGCTTACTAGGCGTTTCAACGGCTTATCGGCGGATGCAAAGGCGGACTACGAGGCACACTCGGAGCGGCTGAGGCAGGAGGCATGGGACACGTATGAACAAAGGAAAAGAGACGGCAAGAAGGCATTCTAGGCATAAACTACTTGGCCAGCAGACTGGACAGGCAAGGCATGAAGGCAGTAGAATATCAGAAATTAACAAGCAAACCTGGAGTATGTGAATGACACAGCTTGTGTCGACACAAACCACATGAAACATGGTGCCCTTGGTAACTATCTATTAAGTAATCTCCAAATGGCAATGTCTCTATCATAGCAAGATTTTTCTATTCTTGGACTGAATATTGCTGTACTTTACCTGTATCGATAAGTGCATCTTCCTTGACCATCCAAAATGACCATTTGCTCTTGCCTTATAACAGGCGATGGTGTAATCGCTGAGTATGATTGCATGAAGTAGAAATGAACCTGAACAGGCTGGTCTAGCTTAACGGTAAAGCACCTTTACCCCGAAACGAAACAAAGGAGATGCTGGTTCGAGTCCAGCAGCGGGCAGGCAACTTTCACTTTTAGTTTGGTACTTTTCTTTTTTCTTTCTCCCCCATCCGCAAGTATGTGCTGAGAGACTTCACTACATGAACGGGGCATTGAGAAAAAGGGGGAAACGCGCCCACACTAAAAGTCTACCAGAGGCGACACAGCTGTTCGTCTATCTCGAGGGCATCAATTTATCCAGACTTTCCACGGGCTTCTTGTTCCCCTACAGGTAGCATCACCGACCGTACTTCTCCGGCTTCACGGCAGGTGGCCCCATGGTTTGCGATCCCGGGATGCTAACCTCGAGGGTGGCGGTGCTGCGCTCGCGTAGCTTGGGCTGATGGCCAGACCCAGAGCATAGCTGTAGTTAATCACACTAGAGTTGACGGCGTCGCCACGTCCCAGCTGGTTCTCGCCATGGAAGCCCTACCTCCAAGACAGACGATGCACGATACCTTGCAGTACGTGAGGAATTCTCGGAAGACGGCAGCGAGGCCCGCACAGTACACCCCTCCAGGTCCCCGTACGCTGGCGCGGCGGGCAGTGTTAAAATCCGACGGTACCACCGATACGGTCGGACCAGAAACGGCCGGTGGAATTTTCCGACAATTGACGGTAGATGCCAAGAGGTATTCACGTGGATGTTAATCTCAACCATCTATCAATCGTCGGGTTCCGCCGCACTGAGCAACCTCGGTAAGTACTTAGTAGCGGGGAGTTTACATGGGGGGGTCGGATATCGGCATGCGTCCACGATGGACGAGATACTTTACTTGTTAGCTTCGTTGGGTCATAGTGGGACGTCATCTCAGAGTGAGATAAGCGTGCCCGTCTATTCGGGTCAAACGTGCCATTCCTGGAAATGCCAGCTACTGAGGCCTCCAATGGTGGACAATAGGAGCGACACATTCCCTGGCGGCAGTGTGCTGCCGGGTAATGAGAGGGCTTGACGAGCACTCTTATCACGAAATTCGAATTCACTCAGTATATGAAACTACTGTAGCTGGGAGCCCGTATTGACGGCAGCAACAAGCATAACAGAGCTGTGTGGACGCTCTTCGGCGAAGGCGATAGATAACGATATACGTTTTGGAGATACTGCTATTAATGTCAGAGGCGTGTCAACATCAGCGATAACTGCATCACTTGAGACGATGTCAGATTCCACATTCAACTCAAGGCACCGGGCCCGAAATCCGTCCGTTGCCCATGTCGCGAGCCCGTTGGAGATGACCATTCCTTTCCCATGGCCGAGCGAAACCACTCGACGGGCGCCCATGATAGGGACAGATTCATTTGGCCTCGGTGGAGTTTGATGCCCTTTCTTGAAAGGTGAACGAAGACTTGGCAAACAATGAGAAGTAACCCCGAGAAGGTGCCTGGAATGGATTGGACCGGATACTACGCACGACTCTTCGACCTTAATGGAGGAGGCTTAAATGGATGTTCGAGCTCGGTTGGGTACTCGCTTCCCCTCGAAAGGAATCCTGGCTCACCGGTTCTGATGACCCGACCACACTCACTTCTGATACATCGTTTACTCGGCGTGCGGAATGGTAACGGTCTGCTAGATATGTTTCAACCAGTCTCGTATCGAGCAAACTGCATGCACCGAACACGAAAAGTTGCACAGCGCATGTAGGGTCCCGGGGCTCTTCCTGCAATAAAGCAAAAGGATCGCGCGCCCGACAGGTGATGTGGCTTGACTGTAAGGTTGCCTCCGAACTCGCTGCTTATCTTGGATAGGGTGTCATAGTACCAGATCTTCCTTCCCGGGCGAGGAAACGAGCCAGCGGCCGGCACTGACGGTAATGTGTTTGTTGCGGTGATCTGTTGGAACCCAAAGAGGTTGGCAATTGGTTGCTTTTCAGCGGCAGGTCCGAGCATATGTGTTGGCAGCCGTAAGCAAGGTCGCTTGGTCCCCCTGCCCCAGAGCATGCATGCAGTGGCGTTCCGGTTCTAGGATGAATTGCGACATTACGTGCAACCATCAGGTCCAAATAAAGGTGAAGTGGTGCAGCTCCCAAATGCATGCCTGGGTTATCGCCCCAAGGATCGGTAATGTATGTCAAGGACGGCCGGCGCCTGGAGCTGCCAGGTGTTGTGTCTCAGTCTCGCATTATGCTGTGCCCGTGTGGGCAGTCGTACAGTGAACGTGGATGAGATAAGCATATGTTGAGTTCAGGGGTTGGGTGTGGAATGCGCAACCTTGGCACCACTTCCCCAGCCCTTCCAGCAATTGGGTTCAAATGAGTTCAAATGAACGCGTCTGTGAGTACCGAGGACTTGGTGGTGAACCTTGGATTGGATCTGCCTGCCAGAAACACATCTGTTCTGCCAATACCAGGTAGATCATGTCTCGGCTGAAGGGGGTTGAATGGACACCCGGAGGCAAAAGCTTCCAGGCATTCCAGCCATCAAGTTCTAGGTTAGACACCATCCATCATCCAATTGACAGACGGCACAGAAAAGCCGAAAGAGGCAACCATCACCCGTAGCGCAGAAGCAGAAGCAACAACGAACGGCAGCGGCAGAGCACTGACAGGCGGGTTGTCACACCTCAAAACTTCAAACAGGGCTACCAAAGTGCGCTGGCAAGCGGTAGGCAACGTGGAAGAGTGGATGGCGCAACACCTGCAACGGACGGGCGTGTCGGACGAGAAGAAAAAAAGACCTGATCAATTTGCCCGCGACGCTTGATCAAAATAGATAGCTCGTAGGTTAGTTGATTAGGTAGGTCGTCGGTAGGCGTGCACGGAAAAAACGGACGGTAAGGAAGCGAGCGGCAGATTGCTGACCTGACCTAATGTTGTAATCTTTGCTGCTTCCGTAACTAGTGCCACCGCAGCACACACGCGAAAGGATGGGATGGATTATGCAGTCGAAATGTATTGTTTTTAGCGACTTGGCGTTGGGGGTGAGAAGTTAGGAAGGGGAGAGGTTCTTGTATTTACGCGCGTCCCCAAATTCCCGACTCGGTGCCGTGGGCTGTTTTGTTGCTTGGCTGCACATGCTTCCATGGAACAGGCCGAATAGTTATTGATATTGATAGGCGGTGGCCTCCAAGAAACAATTAATCGACGAGATACCCAGCCGAAGCTTTCTGCAAGCCACGAGAGATGCTGTCGCCATCGCATCGCAATGGGCAATTGGCAGCAAATGGCAGTGTTGTTTGGGTATTTGTTAGCGCTGGTGTTTCAACAAGCCCCCGATAGACGCGCTGCGGTTCGCTGTCAGGTACCCGTGAGAACAGTGTGCAGCAGTGGCAGGCATGTCCCTACCACATCGCCTGCAGGCCCTGGCGGCTCACTGGCTGCTAATCTACTTGACGAGGTGGTGGGTCTCTGATCATCGTCATTTGCCCGCTTGGAGTCGCTAGGGTGCTTGGCGACCTCCCTTTTCCCTCCAACCAAATAACCGATCATCTCATCTTTCGTCCCTTCTTGGTAGAAGCTTAAACTCAAACGGACCCCTGCCAACCCCTTTCATCTCATTTTCTGGCGTGTCTTTCGCAGTGCTTTGTGTGCCTGTGAAGTGTCGCTCCAATCAACTTCCCACTTTTTGACCGACTGCCGTAGACAAGCAACGACTCCGAGAGGCTCAGAAGGCTCGAGATGAGGCGGAGCAACCGGTCGCATAATGTAGCAGGGGAAATGGGCATCATCAAATCATCTCTCTCCGACCGTTGCGGCGCGCCGTTGCAAAGGATTTGCCATCACGCTCATGCGCTGGACCTCCCCGCGCGACGACGACGAGGAATAACCTGATGGATGATCACCTACTCCGTAGTCACCCAATCAATGAATTCGAGCCTGCTTCCCCGCCAAGCCACCGAAGCCAGAGCCGAGATCTTCACCAGTCGTCCTCTGTTCAGCCTCCTCCCGCCTTGGTCGTAGACTTGCAGCTTGACGATCTCAATGGGTATGTCATAGCTTGGCATCCCAAGTGGGCTCTAAAGTGCCCCTCCCGCAGGGATTCCCACTGGAACCCGTTGGCTCTCTTTGCTCCATTCTGCCCATTCTAAGCAATTCACCCCAACTCCCCTTGAAGTCGCCCTTTCCATCAATCTCAGTCGCCCGTTTGGCCCATTGTGTGCCCATTTATGACATCTCCCGACCGACCGGGGGCCTGCTGATTGGACGACAGGCACTTTGCTGCAGTAGTTACCTAGTCAGGATACACAGCAACGGGTTCATAAAATATTATGTGGTGACTTTTTGCTTGGCCCTCTTTCTTTGTAGGTAGCTCGTCGAGCCCCGTCAGCCAATACTTTATTAGAGGCGGTCCATAGCCCTTTTGCTTTTGCCTCTCTTTCTGGTCTCTCTCCTCCAACAAGAGTTCTTATTCTTTTGACTCTTTGCTCATTAGACGTCCTCGTTCCCTCTTTTTTCCTGGTCGATATTCGCAAGCCAATACATTCGTTTCTACCTGCTGTCTAGCCTATGTCGCTGCAGCATTTCCATCGTTCTCATTTTTAGTCACTTGCATCGCATCGCATCGCATCAAATCGCATCACGGGAACTTGACGTTTCCTCGCCATCGCCGTCGTCGTTTCGTCCGTCTTTCCAGCTAGCTATTTGCGCTTTCCAGTAGCAACAACTCGATACCCCTCCTACGTGTCATCGCCATCATGCATTTCCCTACGACTAGTATCCTGCTGACCGCGGGTCTGGCCGGCCTCGCCGCCGCCGCCCCGGCCCCGACTGCCCCTCGCACCAAGGTCGGAACCGTCTCGATCAACCAGGTCCGCAACCCCCACTTCAAGCATCACGGTAAGCGTCGTGGCCAGAAGGTCCTGGCCAAGACCTACCTGAAGTACGGCGCCCACATGCCCGCCGGTCTCGCCAAGATCATGACCACCCTGCACATCCCCTTCAACCTCGACCTGAGCATCGGCGGTCTCGGCAAGCGCAACGGCACCAACTCCCACGGCAGCGCTGAGGCCGTCCCCGAGAAGGACGACATCCAGTACCTCACCCCCGTCCAGATCGGTACCCCGCCCCAGACCCTGAACCTCGACTTCGACTCTGGCTCTTCGGATCTTTGGGTCTTCAGCTCCGAGACCCCCTCGCGCCAGGTTAATGGCCAGGCGCTGTACGATCCCAGCAAGAGCAGCACCTCCAAGAAGGTCGACGGCCAGACCTGGTCTATCTCCTACGGTGATGGTAGTGCCTCTTCCGGTATTGTCGTCACGGATAACGTCGAGGTTGCCGGCGTCTCCTTCCCCAGCCAGGCCGTCGAGGTCGCCCAGAAGGTCTCCAGCTCCTTCTCGGCCGACGAGAACAACGACGGTCTTCTCGGTCTCGCCTTCAGCAAGATCAACACGGTCAAGCCTACCCGCCAGACCACCTGGTTCGACAACGTCATGCCCAACCTCGAGAAGCCCGTCTGGACTTCTGACCTGAAGAACGATGCCCCCGGCACTTACAACTTCGGTTACATTGACGAGGAGGCCTACACTGGCGAGATCAGCTACGTCCCCGTCGACAACTCCCAGGGTTTCTGGTCGTTCGAGGCCAGCGGCTACTCCATCGGCAACGTCACCGTGCCCATGAAGTTCCAGGGTATCGCCGATACCGGTACATCTCTGGCCATGCTGCCCCAGGAGATCGTCACTGCCTACTACAAGCAGGTCCCCGGTGCCTCCATGTCCTACTCGCTCGGTGGCTACGTCTTCCCTTGCAACGCCAAGATCCCCGACTTCACCTACATGGTTGGCGACGTCTCCATCGTCGTCCCCGCTTCCTTCATCAACTACGCTGAGGCCGACGAGGCCGGCAAGAAGTGCTTCGGTGGTATCCAGCCCGATACCGATATCGGCTTCTCCATCTTCGGTGACGTCGCTCTCAAGGCTGCCTTCGTCGTTTTCGACGTCGGCACTCAGGACCAGCCCCGCCTCGGTTGGGCCAAGAAGGACTTGTGACTATCTAAGCCCGCTGGCAAGACCAACAACAAGTCCACCAGCGCCGGCACCAAACCTGCGGATGCGAAGCAGCCTGGCGAGCAGCCCGCTCAGCCTCAGCCTCAGTCCCAGCCTCAACAACCTCAACAGCCTAGCAACGGCACCCAACCCGCGCAGCTCCAACACTCGAGCAACAGCACCCAGCCCGCACAGCTCCAGGAACCTAGCAAAGGCACCCAGCCCGCGCAGCTCCAGCACCCGAGCAACACGACACTGCCTGCCCACCCCCAGGAATCTAGCAACGCCGCCGGCCTATCGGACCAGAAGTCCACCAAGAAGGACTCATGTAAGGTGAAGCGCAGCAATTAGGAGGAACGAATAAGCGATCACTTGAGATGGCGAGCGAGCGAGAGGACGAGAAAGAGATGGAGGGGGCCCCCGAGGAGGATCTTCTTTTTCTTTGATGGTTTTACTACACATGTCCCTTGCGCCATGTTTTCGACTCCATCGTAGGAAGTAAGAGAGGGATGAGGGCATCGTGGCAACAACGAGAACAACAACAACCTTTTCCGTGTAATATATAATGATTTTTAGATGGATGATGCCGCGGGGCTTTGAAGCTTCCGGTCATACATTTTAGATCCTCACGGGGCCCGAACTATCTCAAGCAACCAAGTTTTCGGTATAAAAGCAAGATTCCCAACAAATAGAAGCTTTTTTGCCTGCCACCAAACGTGCCTCCTAAAATGTGTGTATACGAAAGATGTATACTTTTCGAGTGTACGCAGTCTTGTCCGTCATCGTGCAGTTCATGAGTTTCATTGGGTCTTCGCACTGGTAACGGCGTGTTACCAGCCACCTAGCTGCAGAAGACCGCGATTTAGCTCAACGGTTAGTCGTTGTTGCAGGGTCTTACAGGGGTAGCTCCAGGGCAACCGTTTTCTTACTTCTATGCAGACCTCGGTAGCGTAATTCAGTTGAGCAGAGAAAAGCTGTACAGGGCAATAACACTGGTGATTGGCATGCTCAATTGCGTGCATCCAATCGTGGTTACCGTATTTCCGAACGGCCCTATATCTATCGTACGATACATCGATCTAACCCCTTTATACCATACCTACGATTCACCTAATCTTGGGGAATAAAATCCATCCAAATCCAATCTCGACTGCCAAGCTGGCCGTCGCTGCCAGTTCTTATTAACTTCCCAGGTCTCCCGACCTCGGTCCGATTTTAGTTAAGAAAGCTACTGGAAACCACCAATCAAAGCGGGTGGGACGAACTAATTAGGAAGGGGTCTAAATGAGCCCAGTCCACAATACATTTCGTAGGTGCACACACACACACCTTGGTCTGCCTTCAATTTCTAGAAAACTATTTGCAAGCACGTAATCGTTCTTGGACAGAACGGAACTCACCGCTGTCATTCATCTAACAAGTATTTGGTTGATATGTGGGCTCGAGGATTGGCAATGATTTGCAACTTTTGTTCAATCTTCGGGAGGCCCCCGGCAGGCAGATATGGGGCTTGTGGTCGGGACCCGGGGGATGCGTTTTCCTGTCTGTCTGCTTCAAAAGCCAGATCGTCGGGATCTGCTCCCATTGCGATCTGCGATGCCTTCAAGGAACCATGTGACTTTTGAGTATGTAGGCTTGGCGATTCTTTTACCTTGTCTCTTACCTTCCTCACTTGGAAGCATTTCGGGAGATCAACAATTTGCAGGATAAGATTATCTCACCAAAAAGTCAAGGCTTGCGCTCCCTTGCATCACGTGCATGGGGGGTTTGGCTTTCCCCAGACACGGACGGACGTTTTGCGGCACGCGGCTACCTGCTCTTCAGATGCATGGACTTGGTGTAACGACACACAGAGCTTGGCTACACCCTACACCGAGAGATGGTGTCTCTGCGTTTCTTCCTGTGGGGAAATATTGCAGCCCGATGGCCCTCTTCCTCTTCCTCCTCCTCCTAGCGACTCGCTAGTCGCGAGGGGGTCGGCGGGAAACGCCTTCACCGCGGATCGGCAAGACGGGGAGCAACAGCCCACTGCCATGTTGAAGATAACCTGGGAGGAGGAGGTTGAAAGTTGATGGCGGCGGGGCTCGGGGAAAAGGGGTTTCGGTCAGTCGTCGGGAATGGCCGCCGTCATCGTTCACGATATGGGCTGGGTTGGCTCTCATGGATGAACAAGCGCGAGTCTAAAATGTTCCAGCTTTCGTTTCATGGTCTTTGTCGCGTCGCGCCCCAGCCAGCCGACGTACTCAACCGGCCGTTTCGTGTATTTGAATAGGTATGTTGTGGTTGGTCTCCATACATGCATGCGGCTGCTGCTTGTTTGGCTATGCGAGCCAGTTGACTGGTTGCGGCCAATGCTGCTACTGCGTGCTTCTAATGCAAGTGCAATGCTGCCCGACCTCTCCCAGCCCCGGTTTCTCCCCTCTGGTTCGTCGACCGACGAAACCGACAACCGGAGCAAGAAGAGGGTGGCGGGAATGCATGTAAGTATCAAGCCACACACACGCACGCACTGACAACAACAACAACAATACGGCACGGCGCTCGTAAAATCGGGAGTCGGTCGTTGCAATTCATTCATTACTCAATTAACCTCTAGATTGTATGCTGCATACACGATGCTTGGCGGGAGGGTGGCACGCTGTTTTTGGTTTAATGGAAAAGCCAGTATGCAGTTGAGAAACAGATGTAGCAGCGCGAGTGTTGAGTTTTTGGAAGGATCGCGATGCCGTCCGTCACTCTCCCAGTCGGTTCAAAGAATCCTTCCAAACCATGTTCGTCGCCATGGCCAAGTTTCGCTTTGCCGTTTGCCTTCAATAGGTTCTCTCAAACTTTTGTCGCAACGATCGATGGAAACGAAGGCAGTTGCACGCGACGAGCCAGCTGGCTGCGACCCCCGAGAATGCAAGCCTTTTCAACTACGTTACCTGCGACCGTGAGGCGCAGGGCAGACCAGCCGACCGTCTCACCCATTGATCGGATCATCACCAGCCCACCCATCCGGTACGTCGGAGGATCTCGTTGCTGCCGATGGGCACTGGGGTGAGTGTGATTGGTGATCAGCGGCAGGCGGCATACGCAATGCAGTCACCGAAAGGAGACGGCGGCATATGCAGGTCGGAGGTGTGTAACAGCAACCCCATATGAGCCGCACGGCTCCTTGCTCGCTGGGGTCGGACAGCACATGTGAGGGCCAGTAACCTGTGCGGGAGGATTATATATCAATCATCCAACTTTCCACGTGTATTCGTTAGCAGTCAGTAGGTAGATGTGCGTGCGGCATCATCATCATCGTCATCATCATCCCTACGCACGAACGTCGGGAGGAAACGGGATGCTATACCGCAATGCAAAAGGGGGGACGAGCTCTGTATCTTTTCTATATCATCAAGACCTGATCGATAATTCCCCATGTAAATCGAAATTCTCCGTTCAACGCTCTTCTTGAGGAGGCGCGAAGGAATGTTAGGCTAGGTACATGGTTCAAACGCTGGTGGGTGCGAAGGGGAAGAGGGGAAAAAGCCACAGATGCAAGCCATCATATAAAGTTGGGCTCCTGCTTCCTCCTCCGCTCCCCCGCCACCGCAATCTAAAGGCGTTACACCCGCGAATTTCCCCAATATCCAAGACGTAACGTGTTCCTTTTTTTCTTCATCAAAGATCCGAGCGCGGTGCAGCGCGCTCGCGCCAAATGTCACGATGGAACTAAAGCGATAGTTTGACACTGACAGAAGACACCGCTTGGCGTCAAAAGCGGTGCGACGTCGGATATGGCTGGTAACCGGCGGCCCCCAGAGGAGAATAAAGAAAAACGGTGGAGGCAAGGAGGAGCAATACTCCCGCATCAGCAGGACAGGATGAGGGGAAGCAGAAGATGGGGAATCCCTCTCTTAGTTCGGGCCGCAGGCAACATCGATGCAGAAACAGTACCGTAGTGCAATGCAGGTCGTATCCCGCGCGCGGGTTTTGAGCATATTTGCTGACCTACCTCCTCCTTACGCAATCTGCTTGCTTGCCTTTCCCACACCCAGCCAGCCACCAAAAGCCGCCTCCTGCAGCCGAGTGGATGGCGGGGGAGATAAGGAAGAGGAAAATGCGAACGGCGCGGCGCTCCTGCAAACTGGACAAGTTCCAATCTAGTTCTGTTCCTGGCCTCTTCTTTCTTCTCTTCCCTCTTAAGCTTCAAACGAAAATCCAAGTGGCCGGCTCGAGCAACAGTTCCTCCTCGGCATTTGCAGTACCGCATCCTGGCGATGCTTGTATAAGATTCCCCATCCGCCCGTCATTCTTCAGCCCGGCGTCTCAAGTACTCTTGGGCGTTGCCAGGGAAGTGTGTGGTGGCGTTCAGGCCCCCTACGGCGTAGGCAGCTAGCTGTCTGGTGATTGTCAATTGCGAAGCAAACATCCTATCGTAATAACAGACACTTCCCCAAGTCAGCCACTGCGGCTCTTCTTGTTCTTTTCTATTTGTTCTCGTCCTTTTCTTTCCGGTTCTCGACACGGCGTGACAACTCCCCCGGAGCATTCGGTGTCGTCAGGTGTTGAGGGCAAACAGAAAGGGGCGAAGATCCAGAAGAAGCTACGCAGAAGAGAACAACGGAGCACATATTCAGCCGACGCCCTCTTATCAAGATGACGACGACGCTCTCCCTCTGCCTCGAGCTGGGCATGGCCCTCCTCATCTGCTCCTCTCTCATCGAAGTCGGCCTCATTAGCACGACGCTGGGCTGGCTGCGCAGCACCGCGAGCGCCGGGTTCCACTTCTACGACGGCGTCTCCCCGGACTCGGACATGTACACGCTGGCGGGCGAGCCGGCCAACTTCCTCATGACGCAAGTATACGTCGCCATCGCCGACGCGGGCGGTGCCGCCTCCTTACTCGTGGGCGCCGGAGGATTCCTCGCCATCTGGGCCCGCCGCCGCCATCTGCGGCTGTACAACCGCCACAGCTACCACCTCCGACACACGTCGTCGCTCAAGTCGCGGACGCTGCTGTACTGCTACTACGCCTGGATCGGCCTCCAGATCCCGCTGCTGCTCTTCACGGCCGCGACGCTGGGGTACGTCTTCAACGTGACGGCGGCGCGGCAGGGGCAGAACATCCGGATCGAGGCGGCCATGCGGGCCTCGGGCCGCGGAGGGGCGGATCCGTATCCCTTGGACACGTGGACGCCGCAGAGCTGGTTCCCGGCCGTCCTGAACCTGGACCTGGTCGAGAGCCGCGGCGACATCAACGCGGCCGTCGGCATCATGAACGGCTGGTACTGGAACCTCTGCCCCATGCTCTTCATCCAGCTCGTCGTCGCCATCTTGGCCATGCTGGAGCTGGTGCAGTGGCGGCGGGCGCGGCAGACGCGGACGAACCACGAGATTAAGCGGCTCTCTCGGGTTTGATTGGGGGGGGAAGGGCTGAAGTGAAGAAGGAAGGGGAGATTGGAACGTGGTAGTGAGGGGTTGACACACGACGAACAATAAGAGCGATCATGTGCCTACACACACACACACACACACGCATCATCATTCATGCACTGGAAACGACCTGTTGACGACCAATTTGTATTTGGCGTTTGACCATTGGTGTCCGGCCTTTTTCGAAAAGAAAAGACCCAGTAATGTCGAAGCCCTTGGGTTTTCCACTCAGGGCCCAGGAGTTTTAACGACAACAGAATGTCCGAATCACAAAAGAATGAGAAGGAAAAGAAGGCTATTACACACTAATGGTGGACTGCATTTGAGCACCATTTGGTTGGCCTGTCTGGGGATCCGATGCGTCTGAGTGAGCGGCCATCGGCCCCCAGTACGGAGATTACGACAACTCACTTCGCCGGCGTAAAGGCGTACATATGATCGAGATAGATCAATCAATAACAAAAGTGGTTCCCATCATCTATGCGACTACATGTGCGTTTCCTTTCTTTGATGGGCTGTGCTGTTCGGATGGCCTCATAGACGACGAGTGGCCATCACGGTATCGATCTCGGGCGCGTCCGTCGGCTATAGCGTCGGATTAATTTAGACTAATTCCCGACATACCTCTTGACCCAATGGGCCTTGCCAGTACTCCAAAACACCCAAGAGGCCCTGCAGCCTCACCAGCGCGCCCGTGAGCACCAAGACGTGCATCAAGTTGTGGCTTTGGCCGATGTAGTCGAACGTCCCCGGGAACCAGCGTTCGGGGATTCTGGCAGCGTACACGGCCGAGCCCGAGAAGTTGATGACGGCCAGTCCCAAGAAGCTCTCGAGTCCCATCATGTCGTTAAGTACCGGATACCCGTACAGCACCAGGCCATGGGCGATGGGGGCGAACAGACTCGCACCGAGGAACAGATACAGTAGAAACCGGGTCGTCCGATACGCGGGCTGCCGGAACTTGGGCCGTAGCGTAAAGACGCCGCATCCGAATGCCGTGGCCGATAGGAAGCCAATGTAGGCCATCTCCAGTCGCTCGTGGCAGTTGAAGGCGAAGTGGGCTCCAGAAACGCCGGTGCCCCACAGGACGAGCACGATGCCCAGATGGTCCAGCTCATTACCGAACTTGTGCATACCAGGGCTGTGGTCCGAGAATGTGTGGAAGAAGGTCGAGAGGGCGAAGCAGACAATCACGGCGAAAGAGTAGACTCCGAGTGCTATACCGTCTCCAAGCGAGACGCTATGGATGAGGCGCTGGTATTGCAGGTATTGGAGGGAGCTCGAAAGAAACCAAAGTGCGCCCAGCAGATGAGACCAGATGTTGGCTATTGGAGACACTTAGCTATTGAATTGACTGGGCTTCTCAAGGAGTATAAATACCTACTGGTCTCATTGTGTACTTGGAAGATACTCTGCAGCGATTTTAAATGGGAAAAGCTGGCTGCGCTAAAGATCTTGTGTTAACTTAACCCCCGTGCCCCATTAACAGACTCTGAACTTGCCGATAGCCAGTGTGTATGTACTCATTATCGCTGAGAACCTATCAGTGGATGATTCAAAAGCTAGAAACTATGTTGATTGCAAATACCGACCGCTGCCATGGCTCTATAAGTTGTTGTTAGTAGAAGTCGCTCTTGAGTTGTTTCGAATGAACATACGGATTTCTTTCCAAGTCAGTAGACGAGGCGTCGTCGCCCACTCACGCTTCGGAGTCATTCTCTGAAGCCAAAGGGGTGGTGGAAGGCCAAAACGAAAACTGCCAATGTGTCCCAGGAGAGGTTTTTGGTTCTTCTGTATATCAATTTGCGAACATTCAGAGCGATCAAACTTGATTGTATTAAAAGTCGGAAACAAATCCCTCTCAGCTGAGCACCTGGTGGTTCTACGCGCCCGCCCGCCCCCTCGGGTCGGTAAGCGCCCAGGATGGCAAGGATTGGACGCCCGCTTCCCCGCAGTCCGGGGCGTGACCGGCCCATGAATACCCAAAATAGGCGGCGTGCTGTCTTCCTGGTCACAGTCATGCAACAATCAGTCGAGTTTGGAACCAACAGACTCCGAAAGGCCGATTGGGTCCTTGTCTTGGATAACTTGCGGTGGTCGGATTTGGTCAAGAGCAACGCGGCAATCCCACAGGAACCAATGGCTGCGAATACAAATCGCAGAGCGGCCCGATGGACGGCTGCGGCCTTCGAAGGGATGCCGACAAACATTGCATATACTTGAAGGGATGAGAGCTTCCTCTCAGCTCGAGGCGCCGATGGTTCTTCCATGATATAACCTTGAGTATTCTCGCCTTGCGGATTGCGAAAGAATGGCGGCCTTTCTCCCATGAAACATTTTCCTAGCTGTAATTAACCATCTTGTACAATCAGAGCAGTTTCTACGTGCCGCCATGCCCGCCAGCGGCAACGAAACTGCCACCAAACTTGTCGGATACGTGAATGACCCTGACGGCAGGGGCACCCCTTCCTTAATAATCTCCTGGCTTCTTACCTTGGTGCTCTGTGTGTGGTCTGCGATGCATCTCAATGTCCCCTCGCAGCATGCCACCAGGCTCGATATCTTCTTGCTCAACTTGCGATGGGTTATCGCCGGACTATACTCGCCGGAGCTGGTTGTCTTTGCGGCGTGGCGGCAATGGAGCTCGGCACGGATACTCCAGAAGCTGGTCGAGGACACAATGCAGCGAGATGACGATGGCGACGTCACAGGTTCGAAAGACATTGACAGACGACCGAAGCGCCGGTTCGAATGGAAAATGACGCACAGTTTCTTCGCATGTTCGGGCGGCTTTGCTCTCGAGCTCGAGTCTCTGAAACCGGCGATGCACGACATTCCCGACAGCGAAAAGTCGCCAGCTCCAAGGCTTACAATCACAGCTAGGGGCATGGCATTGCTCGCGAAATGCGGACATCTCCCAGATGTGGATAAGCAACAGATAGATGACAAGAGCAAAGCCAATGACCTGGCGAAGGCCGCCGTCCTCGTGCAGGCATCGTGGATGCTATTACAGGTTATTGGCAGACTCGGTTTCCACCTACCAGTTACCTTGCTGGAAGTCAATACAGTGGCGCACGTATAAGTAACATTCTTCATGAGAGAAGAGCAAAAGTTCTCTGGTCGCAGTTTTTGTTAACGAGAGAATTTACACCGTCAAAAGACTTTGCGCCTTCGCCATGTGCATCTTTTGGTGGCACAAACCGCTGTTGCCGAATCATCCCATTATACTGTACGACGAGGAACTCGCGCCATTGGCCACATGGATGTACTCCAGTAGCGAAATCAGTGGTTATGTCAACCCAAACCGCGTGAAATCGCAAACCCGGGTCAAAACTCTTCTCGCCTATCTTAACGTCTACTCCAAGACGCCGGAAATGGAGAGAATATGTTTCCAAACAAATCACACGTTGGATGCAGAAGTGGACTCGTCCGCCAGTGAAGATACGGTGGGCCCCACTATGTCAATAGGATCTGCCCCGGAGTCCTGCGTACGTGCAGTGACAGCGATTAAGGAGAAAGAAAAGGGGACTGCCTTCTTCGAGAGGAGGCCCCGGATGGTCGACGAACGACCCCCAACGGAGCGCACCGCCGCCGTCGACAAGACAAGATGGGCGCTGATGACCCAGGCTCTTCATACCTATTCCGGACTCATGCACAACCGCATCATGCTGACGCACGAGACCGACGATGACCACAGAACATGCTGCACCCACGTCCGAGCCGAGCCGCTGATGACCGACCACGCCCAGAACTGGCCGTCCGACGACCTGATGCGCGACGTGGACGGCCTGGTGGTGGGCATGGTGCTGTGGCTGGCCAACTTCTGCTACGGGGGCATCCACGCGGCGGCCTGGAACGACCACTTCCCATCAGTGGCCGAGAAGTGGCTGTGGCGGGCCTCGGCTTCCTACATTGGCTTCTGCGGCGGGCTCTGGGTCGTCCTCAACTTCGTCGTGGCCCGGTACCCGCGGCTCAACGAGTTCTGGGAGCTGTGGGCCGACGGCGAGAAGACCTGGCTCGAGAGCGTCGGCCTGGGGCTCGTCGTCTTCGTGTGTGGCCTCAGCCTCGTGCTGGCACGCATGTACATCGTCCTCGAGGCCTTCATCAGCATCCGGCAGGCGACGGCGGCGGCCTACCAGACTCCCCAGTGGACCAATGTATTTCCGCACTTCTGATCAATTTAAACATCTCTATTTCGTACGCGTGCACGGTGAAACAGCGCAAAGCAGTTAATGACATAATATGGGGTGGTGACTGGATGTCAGTACAGACGCGTTCGAAGGTGTTCAGACGCCATGACTTGCCCCACTACGCCAGGGCCTTCTCACTGAATCGCTGCCCCTGGAAGGTAATTCCGAATTTAGAATGACCGTATTTCCAGAACACGTTTTCTTTTTTACCCAAGTGCATCCGAATGAATCTGAGTTGCGCGTTTGCTCAAATATGCAGGGAAGTGGGATGATTCGAGAAGAGACGAGATGATGACCTTAGCAGCCTGGCCCGAAATAGTAGTGTTTGAGGAGCCAAGCCCCTTTCAGCGTCACTGTTTCTGCTTAGCATCCGCGGTGAGATCCGGCATCAGCATCTCATTGAAAAGGTACAGCTATACTTCTCACATCTTCTTGGCGTCGCAGGAAACTAGTATTGAATTATCGTGAAATCGTAGATATTATGAAATCTCATATGTGAGAATGTCCATTATGTAACAGATATCAATATGTTCAAACGAAGTCCACCAACGCCAACTCCCGTACCTCATGCAGCAATCATCAACGGGAACTCAGCTAAACCATCAGGGTATCTTTAAAATCCCATCCCATCCGTCACCGCCCGCCTGTTCTTCCCTTTGCCCTTCGGCTTCTTGGCCTTCTTCGCCTTGCCCTGCTTGTAAAAGTCCCCGACCCACGCCGTGATTTGCTCTATCTCGGCGTCCATGGCCGCCGCGACGGGCGGGTGGACCGCGTTCCGCAGCAGCAGGTCGTTGCAGTGCCGGGAGCCCTCGATCAGGATGACGGGCGCCTGGGCGTTGCCCTGGAACGGCCCGCCGGGCCGGAAGGTCGACGAGACGCTCGCGGGCCGCCAGGGGTCGTATTGGCCGTTGGACGTCAGCACGCGCGTTGTGTTCGTGTAGAGCCAGCCGCCCGTCTCGGCGTTGAGCGCTTCGGCCGTGTCGCCATTGGCGCTGGCGTACGTGAAGTTTCCCTCTTTCGGGAACCATAGCTCGCATTGGCGCTGGTAGTAGCTGGCGTTGACGATGCGGGAGAAGAGGCTGGGCATTCCGGCCGGGGCGCCACTGCAACAGGAATTTCGTCAGCGGTTTGCCTAAGGAGGAAAACGAAAGCCCTGAGATGGGAACGAGTGATTGAACGGGACGGGTAGCTTACGTTTGGTAGTAGAAGAATGGCTCATTGCAAGTCATCCAAACCCAAGTCCGGCCAACCGTGTTCTGGGGCGAGTAGTCCTTGAAGGCTTCCATGGAGCTGTCGTACGAGTTGAAGCACTGGACGTTCATCTTGCCCTTCCAATCCGAATAGCCGTATTGCTCACAGTCTAGCGACGGCAATGGTCAGCAGATACATCATCAAGGGCTGGAAAAGAGAGAGGACCTACATCCTGGTAGGTACGATTTCTTGTACCAGTTGGCGAAGTTGGGGAGTGCGGTTTTCAACCCGACCCCTTGCTCACCGTAGGTGTAGCTGGCATTGGTAGATACGCCCTGGATGGCGTCGCACATCTGGTAGAACTTGGAGTAGCCCGAGTCGAATTGAATGCTTTGCCATGCCCAAATGGGGGATGAAATGGCACTGGCAGCGTCGTTGTCCATCTTGAGTTCATCGAGAGCGAACATTTTCTTCACTGTAACCCGCGATGTCAGCAACCAGATCCGACAAAGACATGTTTAGGATGCATAACTCGGACACATCCTATAAGGCTGCTTTTGTCAGAAAAGCGATGTCCATGTACTTACGCGCACTCTTATCATCATCCGAGCCTTGCGTGAACGTCTGGTCCACATAGTCGATGATGGCGGAGTAGTCCGAACTACAGTTCTTGGGCATGCCCTGGGCCGACGTCAGAACCTTCATCCCAGGTATTTGACTTTGTCGGTGCGGTGCGGAATACTCACATCTTGGATCGGCTGGAAGTACTGCCAGTAGTCGTAAATGGCTTGAAGCGGACCGCTACTGCCGTGGTAAGCCCAGAATGTGCCCGGAGCCAACTGCAAGATGAAGAATTAGTGTCTGGTGACGCAATCCGCATACGAGTGTTCTCGCTCTCTCTTACCTTTTCAATCCAGACCGCTAGAGCACCAGGGTAGGAACCGCCTGTGAAAACCCAGGGCTGGCAAAGTTAGCAGCTATATCGAGTGCCTCAATCTCGGAATCAGATCGCGTACCGCTTGCGGCGCATTGGTCTTCCCGCTAGGGTCGAAAGGCAGCTTGACGTTTCGCGCAAAGTTGACGAAGTCGGCCACGCTTTGCTGCAACGTTAAGTACTGCAAGTTCTTGGTAGTCTGCTCGTCGAATGGGCTCGAGTTTCCCCAGTAGCGATCTGTATGTAGGAATCAGAATGCCGCCATGTAGTAGTCGCAGAAGAAGGTTGTCCATACGCTCGACGATGATGACTGCGCCTCCAACAGATTTGGCGTACATGCCGGTAAGGGCCTTCTCAGTCAAGTAGCCCGTGTAGCCGGCGGCAGCGACCTCACCCGGTGTCATGATGACAACCTGTTCACTGTCAGTTGGAAGATACAGACCGCATCTGCAGGGTCGCGTTGGAACGTACGGGGGAACCAGGACCCTTCCAATTAGTCGCATTGTACCAGTACGACTGGGAGAAATTTCCAACACTAGGATCGTTGTGGTCAATTAACTGCGTAAAGGTGCCAGTGCCGGTCATCGGTTCGGCATCATCCATTAGGGAAGTGATCTCGTTGTCGGCCAACTCGAGAGGTTCCATTTTGGGTGCCGGCGGGAACAAGCCGAGAGCGGCTTGGAACCACGCAGCACCCGTAACAAGAGACACGACCAACGAATTCCTCATCTCGGCGACGGGCTCAGACCAGCAAATGCGGTAGCAGACAAAAAGACAAACCACGTCCAACGCGAGGAAGGGTGAATGAGAACCTTGAGAGCCAAGTCTACTAGGAAACCCGAGGGTGCACGGGGGGATCGCATAGTTTATAAACTACTTACATACCTGCCTGCCTACTTACAGAGGCGCTCAGGGCGATAACGATCCATAGCCGGATCCTCTTGCGGCATGTACCGGAGCACTTGCTTTAGCAGACTAATGCACCTATCTGCGCTGAGACTCGACAATGAACGCAGCATCGATGCGACTGGAATGCAACCGATCGGCACGGGGATCCTATCTAGCCAAGTGCTCACAAAGGCCAATCGCCAGCCTGCCCGCGTATCTCGAACCGGGGGCCAAGAGATAACAAGCAGCCGGCCGCGATGTCCCGAAAGGGGAAGTAAGTAACATCGGATTGCCCATGGGCGGTCCCACCACCCCTCGCATGGCCGGGCAGGGTAGCTTCAGTCCGGAAGTTGAGTTGACGATTGACCAGTGCCGTAGGAACCGCTAAGCCGCTTGTAGAAGGTCCGAGTGCAGCGAGTGCAGCAGGGCCACTGAAGCGCCTGGGGAGGCGGCAGATGAGCTGGGGCATCTGATAAAAGTGTAAATAAGGAAAAGGAAGGTCAGGATCCAGATAGTGTCATTGTCACGCTCTACTAGACGAGTCAGCATGTCCATGTGTGCGCCCGCCGGAGTCATTAGAAACTCAGATGCGGTTGGATGGTGGCTGGTTATTGTCATCATTGATCTCCTCGCCAAGAAATCATAGCTGCACCCAATATCCAAAGGTCACCGCGACTTCGCGTGTCCTGATCGGAGATGGTGCAGCAAACGATAGCCGTAAAGCCATCGATAGGCCTGGTATGCGCAGGTCGTGCCAAGGCAAACATTGCGCGTTGCAGCATGCAGTTCTGGAAGCAGAAGCGGGAGACAAGCACAGCCGTTTTTGCTGCTCACGAGGGACTTGGCGCTTTCTCAGGATGCTTCAATGGACATAACGGGCAAAGAGTAAGTATATGCAGAAATAGATTGACAGCAATAGCAGAAACGGCACACAAGAGTAGATTCAATTGACTTCTTGATATGGATCAAGCAAGAGAGTTATTGTACGCTCTCGCTCGTTGATCTCAACTCTGGGAGTGTTAAAGTGCCATGCCTCCAGCCACAGCAAGTGAAGTGGGGCCAACCTAAGCAGCCTCAAAATCGGCAATTCATTCCACCGCCGCCGGCCAATTGGACGACCCGGGAGCTAAGGTGCCTCCAAGCGGATATGCGCCATTGAGGTTCAATTGGCACTGCGAGAGAGAGCTTTGAAGCCATTGAACGACGTCTTGACGACAGCGACCTCGCCCAACTCAATTCACCCCGCCCCCGCAACGAGCACATCTTTCGACCAGCAAACATGGCCGGAAGCTCTGCCGAGTCTCTGCCCAGTAAGCCATGCGCCCCTCACCCGAATTGTCGCTTGTGTTCGCAACGACTGACAATTATCTACAGAGGCAACCCGCGAGGAGATGCGGGAAGCCAAGCTGCCAATCCAGTACCGGGACGGCTGCGCGAACCTTTTGATCCCACTCAACAAGTGCCGACAAGACTCCTATTACCTGCCCTGGAAGTGCGGTGTACGTTCAATCACAGTTTCAGGTCCCTCGACAGGACGGAGCACGAGGAACGCGGGGGAACAACCTACAGGACTGCATGCTGACAGTATTTTCGCCAATCCAGGACGAGCGACACAGCTACGAGAAGTGCCAATACGAGGAGTTCAAGAAGCGGGTGGTCAAGATGAACGAGCTCCGAGAGGCCAAGGAGGGCGCACGAAGCAACTAGGTCTGACACGAGCAGCCGCGACGAATAGAAAGGCAGGGGAAGGGAAAGCAAAAGACCTTGTACATATAGGCCCCGCGAGAGCGGAATTGGCGAAGCAACGACCGCAATTGATACGAATCAAGATCACCCGCTATGTCTTTGATCATCTCCGTGCTGCTGGAGAGGGTTTGAAGCTCCTACCTCGAATCTCTGCAAATACCAAACCTTGGTGGTGTGATTTTGCTGTTTGAAGAACACAGGACTTTTTGCGATGGATCGTTCAGCTGACTTGGAAGGAGCCAGATGCAGACCTAACTATCTGGGCATACGCCCTTCCCCCGAACAGTTTGAGTCCATACGAGTTGAAGCAGAAAACCAACCGGGACTGTTGCGGCCCGAGCAGAAGCATCTGCCGGATGCGCCAGCTTGCCCCGCCCCGTATGGCTGGGCAAAGAACCAGGATTTCGAAGTCGACCATCATCCAGCCTGTTGGAACCTGTGAGCCGTAACACGGGACTCTCTGGACTCGGAATTAGGGTGGCCGATTTCGAAACACAGACACTGGCCCCTGTACCCAAGACGTAACTTCAGAAAACCACCGTCTGTATGCATAGGACATGCAAGATACCTTGAGCCGAGAGTGCCGGGGAGGAAAGGGTGAAGGTTTCCTAATATTCTCGGATATGGACGCACAAATCACACATCCACGCCTTGAACCTCCGGCCTCAAGGCACTGTGGGCTCGCTGTTTCCAAGCTACAAATGTCTGCCTACCCTTGTACAAGTTTTTCCTATCGGAAAACCACTTCGTGGATTTCAGGGTTGCAAAGTAACGACATCCGGGGATGCTGGCGAAGAGAAGCACATGTTTTCTGGTTATTATTAGATATGGACACGCGAATCGCACAACCTCCGACTTGTTGGAACCTGTGGGCAGGCCTGTGAGTATCAACCCTTGCACTGATTTGTCAGATCGGAAAACCACTTTCTGGATTAGAAGCCTGCAAAAGAACCACCCACGTCTGAGGATACCGGAGAGGAGATGGTGCAGATTTCCCGATCATTTCTCGGATATGAACAAACAAACCACACGGCTTTTAGGCTCGAATGGATACTCACATGGGGTACCGCGAACAAGGTAGGTATGTCGACAAGTTGTCCCGGTGAAGCCGAACTCGTGCCCACCACTGCAATTTTCTACCGATGAATCTCTCGACATTGGCTACCCCAAATAGTTATTCATGAAGCATGATGTAATTGATGCCGTAAACATTGCATGGTGCGTTGTGCATGTTGCCGTAAAAGCCGTCCAGGTTGTCGGCCGATCAAGCCAGCCGAGATCCGGGACTCAAATCCGGCCCAGCTCCTCCTTGGGCTCTAATTCCGAGAGTACAGGCATGTACGTACGAACACGGAGATCTCTCTAGGATATCCAACACTCAGTAGATAGTAAAAAACAAGCTCATTACCAAGATATGAAGATCGTTCTTTAATTAAGTGGTCTTCTATCCCCTCTCCCCGCCCGGGATTCAACAATTTGGCAGGTGACAGTTGGGCAGGAGATACGGGTCTCGCGGAGTTTTTCTTCTAGAATCCCAGCCCCTGTATTCTTCTGCCCCCCCGGCCTACCTAAAATCACGAACATCACTGCGACGCTGTGGGGTAAGAACAAGGATACATACCAGAACCAAACTTCACGAAATCGAGGAAAGCCGTTTTGGGGGAGTTATATTATTCTTGATATTATTTATTTTTGTTATTGTAGTTAACGATAGTGATTGACTAAGCAGTCCAAGATTATTAGTCGTCTAAGTAAGTAATGACGGAACTTGCTATTTGGCAGCAGTAGCAGAAGCAACCTAGCAGGGATGCTGTCTCTCTCACTCTCTCCCAATAGCGGATTACAGTGGGCGCGTCTCAATTGATTGATTGGCTGGCCCCTTTCTTTCTCAACTCTCAAACACCACCACACAGTCCTTAGTCGACCACGCTTACTTAGTCAAACTTGTGGCCGTATCCATCGTTACCCGCCTCGGCCGCGGAAACGCCCTTCATGACGTTGACCTCGCCGGCGCGGACGTAGGGCGCGCCGGACATGAAGATGCCGTCCATGGCGGGGACGGGCAGGTCGCGCCACGTCGCCTGGATGCGGGCGGCGCTCTCGAGCAGCTTGTCCTGGACCTTGGCGTAGTTGGCGGCGGTGAGCTTGCCGTCGCGCTTGGCGAACTTGCCGCCGACCATGACGTGCTCCAGATCGCCGACGTTGGCGTGCAGGATGACGGCGGCGACGGGGTCGACCCAGCCGAGCAGCGAGGGGGTGCGGCCGTCGTAGACGAGGAGATCAGCAACGGCACCCTCGGCGATGATGCCGATGTCGTCGCGGCGCAGGGCCTGGCCGCCGGCGCGGGTGGCGAGGAGGAAGGCCTGGTTGACGGACATGGGGTCGTTGGGAGGGATGGCGCCCTTGTTCAGGACATCCAAGTAGAGCTCGTAGCGGGCGTGCTGGAGCCAGATGCGGGCCTGGGTGGCCATGTCGGTCGAGTAGGTGAAGAAGGTGTCGACTCCGAGGGCCATCTGGTCCTGGACGCCAAAGTGGATGCTGGGCTCGTGCGAGTGGCCGTAGTGCATCTCGGACTCGGGCGTGGTGGAGATGTACTGGTTGCACGAGTGCAGCAGCTCGGCGTCCTTCTCCGTCATGAAGGAGCCGTGCGAGAAGACGACGGGGATGCTGTCGTTGAGGAAGCCGAGCTCGTGGAGCAGCTCGGGGCTGTTGTCGACTGTTTAAGGGGGCACACTCGTTAGCATCTGGGTCTTTTAATGATCGGTGGATGGAATAAAGGATGAATAGAACTTACCGGACCAAGGACCTCCCAGGTAGTGGGCCGTCATGGCGGAGATGTTGAACTCGCTGCAACACAAAATCCATTAGCTTGCTGACCGATCAAAGGGGTATTGTATTGCTGCTAGGTACTCCTGAGAAAGAAGGAAGGAACTTACCGAGCGAGAGCCATGACATCCACAGTCTCCTGACCGTGGGGGTTGGCGTAGAAGGAGTCGTAGGCCATGGCGGGGGTGACGAGGGTGTCCTTGGTGGGGATCTCCTCGAGCACCTGGCGGAAGTTGGCCAGCTGCTCGGGCACGCCGAAGTTGGTCACGTTGTGGAAGGCGTAGGCCCAGAAGACACGGGCGCCGCTTTCGACCGAGGCCTGGAGGCCGGCCTTGGACGTCTCGTTGGACCAGGTGTGGTGGGCGTGGTCGAGCGAGGTCGTTGTGCCCGCGTTGAGGGCTTCGTAGAGACCGGCGAGCTGGCCGATGTAGACGTCGTCGGCCGTCATGTGGTCACCGGCAACAAACTCGCCGAAGCGGTTGAAGTACTCGGCGAGCGATGTGTTGGAGGCAATGGTCTTGAAGCCCGTCTGCCAGCCGTGGCGATGGGTGTCGACGAAGCCGGGCGAGATGATCTTGCCGGAGCAGTCGACGACCTCGTGGGTGGCGTTGTCGGCAGCCGCAGGGATGGCGGCGCCCTTCTCGTAGACGCCAGCGATGCGGTCGTCTTGGATCAGGACGGAACCATCGCGGACGACATTCAGGCCCTGGCTGGCCTGGTCGAAGGCGATGATGGTACCGCCGGAAAGGAGAACCGACGAAGCCTGGGCGGCGGCCACGAAGGTGGAGAGGATAGCAGCGGCCTTGGAGGACATGGTGTCTGTTTTGGTTGTCTGGTCTTGTCTTTTCTTGTCTGGTCTACTGAAAGAGTGTAGTAGGAGATCAAGTTACTTGGCTGCTGAAGACTGGGCGCTTGCTGCTGCTGATCAGAGTAGCAAGAAGTTTGATACGGGCGGCCGTCGTCGACAATATATACATCTTCTCTCTCACGATCCGAGTCCACCATCGGGCTCTCTGGCCAGCCTCTCTGGCCATGCTATGGCCATGCAGAAATGGTCTGTTCAACCACAAACTCCTCCTTTTCCGCACGAGTAAAATCACCATGATCGCACTTCAATCGTACTACGGTTTACCAAGTCGATTGACTAGATTTGCCAAGACCTATGGCAAGCTACTATAAACTGAGTATATCCACACCCCACGGTCACTCGTGCGATCACCATACTTAGCCTGCCAGCCGTAACGCCGTAATTCCGCAAACCCGGTTTCCACTATACGATTCTCTCGGACCTTGATCGCATGTCCCTCGTGAGAATTTTCTGTTGTTCTGCGCTTAGATCAAGCAGTGCATGCAATACTGCGACCGCACTGCATCCCACATCCACAGTCGAACATTCTATCAATAATCAGACCGCAAGATCGCCCGCACCTGCATAACCTCAGGAGCCTATCGCATCCTCTCGTGAGTCGTAGCGTAACCCGCCGGCATTTCGGCCGCAGTGGAGCTCTGCCTGCATAGCCATCGTGTTATACCACACGACAATTCCAGAGCAACTCTATTATAAAACCGAGAACTGCCGGGCGGGTTCTGTCCAAAGCGTTAACCTCCGGGGTGGATAGCGCAGGTTGCATACCGTGACGTAAAGTATTCCTCCGACGTCCACTCACCATCCGAGCATTTCAAAGCCTCCTTACCCTCACACTAGGAGTTGCCTAATAGGTTGGCACATTTGACACATTTCTAGGACATGGGCATGGGCAAAACGGAAAACGGCATGATTATACACAGACAACTGGGGCCATCCGATGTATGGTTACATCCAGATGGTCCACTATACAGATTAAGTAAGGTAGTAGTTAAGCTACAGCCAAAAGCTTGTTGCCAGCTTGTTAAGCGGATATTGTAACACGATACATTCGCTAGGGGTCCAACGCCTCCGAGTGGCCGAGCTGCTTACCATATGCGGTCGTCAGAATCATGCATCCCGCAGAGCCGCCAACTAAGCAGTTCGACGAGACCTGACGCGCTTCTTGTATACGGATGCCGCGGTCTGCGACTTGCGCTTTCGTATCGGTTGCGACGCATGGTAGGTCGCCCTTCGTCCGCCCTTGGATGGCAGCTTTTCCGGTAGCTTCTTCTCAACCCATCCAGATCCGTCAGGCAAAGCCGACGGCGAATCTGCCGGTGCCCCTGTTTCGTCATTCTCATCCTCTGCAGAATCCGACTGAGAGCTAGAGCCCTGGTCTTCGTCGGATGAGGAGTCGGAACTTATCTCGACAACCTGTGTTCCGGGTGGGATAGAATGCTGCAGGGGTGATCTGGGTGCCGGCGCTGGGGCTGGGGGAGAGTCGCGCTGCTTAACAAAGGGGCTCGTCGACTTTGTCTTGCGGAGCACGGGAGGCGGGGAGATGTCGGATTCAACTCGACCTCGCGAACCTGGTAAATGGGACTGCGACGACGCCAACATCCTTCCCTGCTCCATATACGCACCGGCCATGGAAGGAGTATCGGCATTGGGCTTCGATTGCGACGCAGTCTGGAAGCTGTCGGGAATAATGTTGGAATCCTCGTCGTTTGCGTGCTGTTGTTCCGACAGCTCTTGAGATTCTTCGTTTTCCGAGCTCAAGTCCGGTAGTAGGTGGGGCTGCTGGCGTGATTCTTGAGAACCGAACCACTGAGAGGATTTCTGCGAGCTTTCTCGAAGGGCTGTGCTCAACGAGGGTAACGATGGAAACGATGCGTCCGAATCATTGCCGTGATCTTCCTCGAATGCCTCTGCTGATGCATCTGCTGCAGGGGGCAAGCTAGCTTCTCTCACGGCAGATTCTGGTCCTTCGCTGGTCTCTAGGCGACCTCTCTCGCCCTCCAACGTTGTTTTAAACGCGTCGTCAGTCTCGTGTAAGTCCGCTGACGTGGCAAAATCCGGTTGACGGCCGCTACGGTCACTGCTCGCTGACGAGGGACGCTCGACCACTTTCGGATAAGTCGACTTTGGTGTCCCGGTCAGTATCTCTCCATTTGTATCATTGAAATGGGTGGTTGGGACAGAGGATTGCTCCTGAGTTGGTGTAGTAGGGCCGCCATCAGGAAATTCTGGTTCCATACCGTCAGAAGCGGGGGCAGGTTGATGACTGGTTGGTCTTGGCTCGGGAGATCCTGAGACCCTCTGGCTAGAGCTTGTAATCTGCGATAAGTCAGATAACGGAACATTGATGAAACGATGACCTTGGCCCGGCTGACCATTGGAAGAGGTGGAAGGTCCCGTCATCAAGGAATTATTATCCTCCTGGGTAGGGTGAGGATCATCCATTCTTGAGTCTGAGTCCATGGTGGTCTCGAATGTAGGATACGATGTCCCGTCAACCGAAGGATCATGGTTTCCTGAAGCCTCGCCAGCTTCGCTAGCCTCGATAGCTTCATCATCTGGGTTGCCCATAGTCACATCAGCGCGTCTTTCAGCCGATGGTGACGCTAACGGGTCCTGTCGAACCCTTGGTTCCATCATGGTAGTGTAGCCATCCATCACGGCGAAGCTGAGCTTCCGACGGGCTTCCTCTTCAGGGTCTTCGTCCTCCTCTTCGGCTTCTTCTTCTTCGTCGTCTGGGGCCTCGAAGCGACCATAGATGCGTTTCCCGGTGTGCTCGTCATACTGCTTTTCGGGTCGTTCAAAGTGACGGTCTCGTTTCGCCAGGATGACTTCGAGCGCCTCGTCCTCATAGACCTCGGTGATAAGACCAGTCAGATCCAGGACCTGTGGTTGCCAATTGACAGCCTCAGACAGAATGAACTGCGACAAATATATTAGCAAACCATCCGTAGTGTTGAGTCCAATCAAGAGGGACCTACTTGTTTCCATGTGATGACCATGCCGACCCGTGCCTGTCCCGGCTGGAGCTGTCTCAGCACACTCAGATCCTTGGGCAGTGAGGGAAGATCATCCAAATCGGAATAATGCGACTCGGCAATCGAGGGGTCAGGATGGGCATCATCAGCTTTGTCGCCCTGCTGCTCGGGCTCAACGTCGTCATAATTGAGCCTCAAATTTTCGTCTTGGCTGCCTTTTTGTCCCTGATAACTGTAGTACGATTCCTCTTCCGGCTGCACAGACTCGTCATGCTTCCTTTTCTTGCCGGCAAAACTAGTCTCTTCTTCTTGGTCGTTATCAGCAGTCTCGATCTCGTCGGCTTGCTTCTTCGCCTTTCGGGCCCCGTTCCTTCGCTGTTGTGGATCCCACCGCTGCTCAAAGGGGAACGGCGGCTCGCTCAGATCAACCCCATCATACCAACACTCGACAGCTCGGTACTCAATCTTGTCGCGCCAGGCATCCGTGTCTTCTCCCGAGACTTCAGGGTCCGTGGTGGCATCCTTTGCAAGACTGTCTGCATTCTCAGCAGCATTCGTCTCCAGTCGAGCGTTTGGCAGTGGTCGCACATTCTCCATGAGCTTCGCACGGATGTTACTCTCATCATCCTTTGTCTTCGGATTGCGGAGACCAAGGGCGCCAAAGAGCATACGACGGCCCGCACCCAGATCAACACGACGCCTCTTCTGGGCTGAAGTGTCTGGATCTGTCTCCTGACTGGCCGGTGTCGCGACGCTCTTATCACCAGAGTCCCCTACAGCAGGCTCGGGTGTGGATCTTTTCCCATGTTTACGTTTGTTGCTCTTTTGTGAAATGGTGGTGGTATCCTCAATCTCGTTCACCTCGAGTTCACCGTCGGGGCCAACAACCGCACCGCCGGAGTTGAGAGCATCCAGGAGTGCTTTGCGCTTGGCTTCAAAAAGCTCTTTCTCCATATCTTGTTTTGACTTCTGCAAATCCGATTTTGAGGTTGAGTCAGCTTGATTTGAAGCCGTGTCAGGGGTCACATCAGCCTCGGGGGCTTGTGCATCCATCCTTTGCGTTCTAGCCGCCAGGCGGCGTCGAGCATTACGCTGTTTGGTAGACTGCTTTCCAGCGCCAGGTGGCACAAGAGTTTCGGGCTGCTGGGGTGCCACCAAGGGCGATTGTGACTCCTGGGTTGCTGGAACGACAGTATTCTGAGGCGGTTGAGCGTTTGCATCACGGCTGGCCTGGTTTCCCTTCATCGCCAGCCCGCGCTCAACATTCCGACTTTGGCGACCTGAATCATCCTGGTCTGAATCAGAGCTTGAACTGTCACTATCAGATGAGGATGAAGAATCAGAATCTTGCGCACCAGATCCGGGGGCAAAGTCCTCATCGCTGCTCTCGCTGTCACTGTGCTCTGCATTGCTCTCTTCGTCGCTACTGTCACTGGAGTCTTCGTCGGACGAAGTATCTTCCGAGTCGCTATCCGATTTGGTACCACGGTTCCCACGAGGGGCGGGTTTGACGTCACGTTTGGTAGAGGTCTCTTCGGGGCCACTGTCGCTATCGCTCCCGCTATCGTTGCTTTCAGGCTGGCTATCACTACTACTGTCGTCGGAATCGCCAGCTGTGGGTTTCGTTTTTGCAAGTGGGTCACAACTTGGTAGTGAGCTGTTGTCTGCCTTTGGTTCCTCCTCGAACACTATGTGGTTCTTCGTACGACCTGCTTGGGAATTCGTCGAGATAGAGCCAGGCGGGAGGCCACGGCGATCAAATTTCTTGATGTGTTCATCGACGTCATCAACTTCAGCATCGTCCTCAGCATCATCCTCAGCATCATCCTCAGCATCGTCCTCAGCATCGTCCTCAGCATCGTCCTCGTCGTCGACCAGGCCAGCTTGGTCGCGGGGTTTGCTAGCGGACGATGGACGTTCTAGTGAACGTGGTTTTTTTGGATGGCGCTTTGCCAGAGATACCATCTCCGGCGTTTTTGTCTTTGGTAGCAACCAGCTCTTTGGATCGCTTTCGAAACTCGTCGTGGGGAAGGACAGGCTCGGATACTTTCCGAAGAGCCTTGTACGCCCAGTCCAGATTTCCATTGAACCTGGCGAGCATAGTGTCGCAGAGGACTGTGATTGTGGGAAAAGCAGCATGGAGAAGACCAGGACCATCTAACGTACTCAGATCCTTGCCCTTCAAATCAGCAAGTTGATCGGGAGAGTTGTGGTCGTCCTCTTCATCACGGCCAGTTCCTTTCTCTTTTTGTGGCAATTCTTGATGTTCTGACTCGGCATCCTCGTTCTGGTCCTCGTCATCGACAACGTCGTCGTCCATGGCATCATCTTGTGGTTCATCCTCCGACTCGGATTCGTGATCCTGAGCGTCGTCCTCGTCTTCGAGGTCTGAATCATCCTCGTCCATATCATCTTCCTCAAAATCCGAGTCGTCCTCCTCATCGTCTGACATATCGCCAAAGACGTGGGGTACCGTGTTGATCGTGACACGCCTAGTGCCATTATTGTTTTCTTCGCCATTGGTAAGGAGTAACATGGAGCTATCTTGCTCTTGCTCTTGCTCTTGCTCAGGTTCCTCGGGGTCACTATCCTCCGCGGAACCCTCGTCGACGGTAATTCTTCGTCGCTTGCGGGGCGGGATGTCGAGGGCCGGTCTGCCTCTGGGGGCCTTGAGAAGGGGTCTTCCAAACGGGATACCGTCGATCAGATGCTTGCCGTCGGCGGAGATCTGAACGCGACCAGAAAGGCGACGCTGCTTAAGGTCGTTGGTCAAGAGGGGGCGTATGCGTACATGGTCGCCCTCCTTCAACACGGTTCGCACGAGCTGGAAGTGGAGGCACTCGAAGTTGGAGCCGTCGGGAGACGAGAGTTCGACGGCGTAGTCCTCTAGGCCCCAGTCACTGCTTTCGAGGGGGATGATGTCGTTGACCTGCTCAAGCAGCTTCGAAACCGTGGGGTTCTCCTCAAGGGGAACAGGCCATACCACCTTGGCCTCGGGAAGACCATTGCGGCGGATGGCCAAGTTGAGGCGCATGTGTGTTTGCGACATTATGAGGGAGGGCGGGACAGAAATTTTTGATACATAAAACGGCCTAGGCAACTCTGATGCTGGTTGCGATGCAAAATATTAAACGATGGAAAACACGATGGGTATCAAGAAAAAGTGAATGTCAAGTGCAAGTCGGTTTGCGCTATGCCCAGCTCATGGTATTATGACTTCCAGCACCTGGTTGATGTTGGCCAAGAAAGTCAGGGTTGAGTGTAAAAATGGTCAATGTTCAACCTTTGATGTAGATCTTTTGATCCGAAATGCAATGCTGCAGGCGCGACTGGTTAACGCGTTGGAGGCTCAAATGCAATTGAAGCAAAAGAAAAATTAGGTGGGGTTCTGGGTCATGTGGGGGGCACTTGGAGAGCTCCAAGAGCTTCAGTTCATCGCTACAGGGGACCAACGATGTCATTTTCAGGCCTGTCTTGGAGTCTAGGTTCTGATCTAGCACGGTGAGTCTCCACCTGCTTTCAATGCCGTTTCCTCAGCGCCAGCCTCCAAAAGTTCAAAACAATCATCTTCCGATACCATACGCTTTTGACGAGACCTTTGAATTTCTGGCCAGCCACGACGAGGGCGATTTCTACCACTGTTGTATGGAAGAAATAGCGTGCGATACTTGCCTCCAAACCACGGCTTCTGGGAGTCTAGCCACTCGACGGCTCTAATTGCCAATATGTCGGTCCTCTTGGAAACAAGTCTAGGCGACATTGTCATCGATCTCCTCGTCGACTACGCCCCGAAAGAGTGCGAGAACTTCCTCAAACTTGCCAAGATCAAATACTACAACTTCTCGCCCGTCCATTCAGTCCAGCAAGACTTTTCCTTCCAGTCCGGCGATCCTCTTGGCCCGACAGCACCCTCTTCCGATGGCGGCTCCTCCATCTGGGGCGTCCTCTCCGGCGCGGCCAAGAAGACTTTTCCCGCGACCCTGCACCCGAAGCTGAAGCACGCCGAGCGCGGCACCGTCTCGATGGCCACGACGCCGCACCCGACGAACCCCGAGATGCGCCTGGCCGGCAGTCAGTTCATCGTGACGCTGGGCGACAACACCGACTTCCTAGACGGTAAAGCCTCCATCTTCGCCAAGGTGGTCGAGGGCTTCGACGTCCTCGAGAAGATCAACGCGGCCATCACCGACAAGGAGGGCCACCCCCTCGTCGACATCCGCATCAAGCACACCGTGATCCTCGACGACCCGTACCCGGACCCTTCCGGTCTGCGCGAGCCGAGTGCGTCGCCGCCGCCGACCAAGGCCCAGCTCGCGACGGTGCGCATCGCCGACGACGCCGATCTCAACGAGGAGGTGGACGAAGAAG
The DNA here is from genome assembly GCA_038363915.1 of Apiospora saccharicola. Classification (NCBI taxonomy): domain Eukaryota; kingdom Fungi; phylum Ascomycota; class Sordariomycetes; order Amphisphaeriales; family Apiosporaceae; genus Apiospora; species Apiospora saccharicola. Next base: position 214,075 of record JAQQWM010000004.1, read on the forward strand.
CGGCCGAGAAGAAGCGGCGCGAGGCCGAGGCGCGCGCCCAGGCCCTGACCCTGGAGATGATGGGCGACCTGCCCTTTGCCGACGTCAAGCCGCCCGAGAACATCCTGTTCGTCTGCAAGCTCAACCCCGTCACGACCGACGCCGACCTCGAGCTCATCTTCAGCCGCTTCGGCAAGATCCTGTCCTGCGAGGTGATCCGCGACAAGAAGACGGGCGACAGCTTGCAGTACGCCTTTATCGAGTACGACGAGAAGACGGCGGCGGAGGCGGCCTACTCCAAGATGCAGAGCGTGCTGATTGACGACCGGCGCATCCACGTCGACTTCAGTCAGAGTGTCAGCAAGCTTAGCGAAGAATGGCGCAATGGCGAGGTCGCCAAACGGAAACGGACCGGTGGTGGAGGATGGGGTGGTGTGGAAGGCTTGGAGAAATGGCGAAAGTACCGTCATGAAGACAGAGTGGCTAACAGGAATGACAAGTACGGCATGGTTTACAGCGATGAAGAGATGCGCGGACGCCATGGACGGCAGGGCGACCGCCCAGAACGCGACGATGCGGGCGCTAGAGCCGGCGGCGAAAGCAGCCGGGCTGATGATGAGCGCCCCAGGCGGCAAGACGGAGGAAGAGGAAGAGGTGGCGCGCCCGAATCAAGGCGGCGCAGTCGCAGCCGGAGTCCAAGAGGAGGTGGCGGATATCGAGGAAATGGGGATAGGGGTCGCGATCGTCGAGATGGGGACAGGGGCCATGACCGGCGGTATGATGACCGGCGTCAGCGCGATGAACGCTCTGATGGGAAGGACCGCAGGGATCGGCCTCGGGATAGGGGCTCGAGCTACAACGACTATCGGCGACGATGATCACCCAAGGGGCACCTCACAACACACTTTCAGGAAACCTATTGGTCACTCCACGCGACCAATCAAGGCCCACGACAACCTCTTCGCGCATTTGCTATCTAGGTGGTATAGGTTGGGGGTCATGATTTTGACATACAACCGCGCGGGGTGCGCCAACAAGAAAGGCGACATCACAAACTCACACCGGGCGTTCATCATGAGGACCACATAACTCACTGCTTGCTCATTCCTCTGCCAGATGGATGGGGGCAACAGCTACATGAACCTGTCTCTTGGCATGAAAACACCTCCATCGACCATCATCCAAAATAGCCAAAAACTGCCACGACGTCACTGGCGGTTCGGGCGAGTAGCAGCAACAACACTACGATAGTTCCTCGAACATGCCGACCCGTCGTGATTCAAGCGAACAGGGGTTTCTGCTAGGTCAAGTAGACCTTGTTGCATGGCCTGCTGAATGAGTCGCATATCAGTTCACTGATAGATGATCATCCACAGATGCCAAATTACGTCCCCCCCCACGCTGCTTGAGAGGTCCGAAGAGCTATAGCGAGTGGCAACTATAGCAGCCGAGTAAGAAGTAGGTACCTAATCAAGGCAAACCCCTTCTTCGAAAACACATGCCTACATTACTCCACACCACAATTCCCAAAGTTCTACCTGTACATGGTGATGGTGATATCCGATTCGACATTGGTCAGGCTGGACCCGGAGCCATGGACGCCAGTCTCGGTGCCCAGTTAAGGCTGGGTCAATCAATAATGGTGTCTCGTATTTCTTCCAAGGGCACGGACGGTTGATCAAGATTATGCAAGCAAAACCAAGACGATGTTGCCAATCACTTAGATTGAGTGTTAGTATATGTACATTGTAATTTGATGTGGTCTGACATAAACATTGGTAGACCGCTGACCCCCCTTTATCAATGCTCATGCCACCAGATGCAATTTTTTCGAGGCTATTCCTTCCCTGTGTGATGATGATTATGATGCGGCGATCATATGGTATCTCTCTTTCTTTGAATCTCAGGCCGATGGTGGCAGCAATGATGCTTTTGGATGTGTAAAACCCTTCCGTAGACAAAAAAAAAAAAAAATAGACAATCTCCCAACAACAAAACGTACAGACAGGAAGGGTTCCGCAATCAATGCCATAAACAAAATTAGTGATAAGCAAGCTGAATGGAAACAACAACTTGCACTCCCTGCTCTCACCATTTTTTTTCCTCGTCTCATTACCTTCCCTTTTTTTCGCGCAAACCCCTGAAACGTAAACGTAAACCTACTTTACTCTTAGCATGTCTCTCCGTGTGGGAAGCAGCCGAGCTTCCGCTGCGAGCCAACGAAGAAGAAGTCTAATAACCCCACACAAATGCAATACATAGATGGAAAAATAAAAGAGACAAATGACAGGTCGAAAAAAAGAAACTTGAAAACGATCAGAGAGTGTGTGCGTGTAACACACACTTGCCCCCCGGGTAAATAGGTGGTTGATGTCAGTGTCGTATGATTTGGGGATGACAGATAACGTCGCGTTCAGAGATTAGGGGTGGGCGAAGAAGATGCGATTTCGAGGCAGAAAATGAAAAGCACGATAACAAGGTAATCAAAACAACAGCATGTTGCGAAACCAGCAAGAGAACTTGAAACTTGATAGAAGGGACATGCGAAGGAAAGGAAAAGCCCTGTCTGTTCAGCCCCGGCCAGCCCAGCGGCCGGATATGCACAGCAACGTAAAGCCCCCCCGCCACGCGGATCCGGGATTCTCTGACAGACTATAGACACGGGGATGGGAGGTGGTTGACCAACCAGGGGTCCAACCAAATCCCCCATGTCATTTGTTGCCTCCTTTGAAATGAAAGATTGCGGAGAAATAGATTGATTAGAGATGGGGGAAAGAAGAAGATTGATGGAGATTGGGGGATGAAGGGAAAAAGCTGATGAGGAGAAGAGCTGCGCCACGTGTGAAACCATCGGGACGGGACCTCCCTCGAGGGAGAGAGGATGAGTTTTGTTGCTTGCATATGCTGTGGGCGGTTCCCAGGTACGACACTCTGGCCGAGAGGAGAGTCTGTCATCCGGCCAGCCAGGCCAGACGACCCAAACACGAGAGAGAGTGGAGGGATGACAGTGATGTTGATAATGATGACGTGTGCAGGTGAATGACAGAGAGGAAGGGTATATGCTATGCGAATTATGCATAGTGATCTGTATCTTTTTTTCTTTTTTTAGAACACGAGTATAAAGCTGAAAAGTGACAGAAAGGGGGTGTGGTGTGGTCGGAAGAAGGTGAAGGGCCGGAGAAGGACAGTGCGACAAAGCAGTACACCGACCCGACCGGGAAAAGGTCGTTTCGGAATAGATTGGGAATATGAAGCTGCCGACGCCGCTGACGAATGGGGTGTACAGCTGTCATTGTGTCGCGTCGCCCGGTGAGTATGGGCTGTACACCGCGACACACACCGGGACAAGTCGAAGCGAGATGACCCGGCTGCCCGACGACTGACTGACCCCTATGCGAAGCCGTGCAAGAAGCTGACTGGCAGTAGTATGGAGACGAGAATGTGGTGGCCATCGGAATAATCAGATCATCTAATCAGAAAACCGAGAAGCTGTTGGTGTTGCTGTTGCTGCTGCTGCTGCTGCTGCTGTATGTACATCTGCTGTGTCTGTGTACCGATCATGTTGTGCGCGTGCCGCCAATGGAGTTGACAGCCGATGGGTCCTGCCTCGGGAGAAATGGCCAAACCGGCGTTCGCAAGACGCCCCACGGGATGACGGGTGGCAAAACGGCATCATCAGCATGTCGAAAAAAAGGCTTGTTGGTACCTGACAGGGCGTGGGCCCTGCAGGACACGGCGAAGAAACAAGCCACACACACGACCGTCGCACCGCAGCATGTCGTAGGCTTGACAACGACCACGACACACAACATGCAAGCCCAAAGCTCGTAAAGCAGGACCCCTTTGTCGAACCATGGATGGGGTCGTTATCCGGTGTGTTGTGTATGTGTTGTCCTTCCTTGGGGAATTGTTGTTGAGGCGGGGGTAACGGGTGGGCAAGGCAAGGAAAAGGGGGTTTGGGTGATATGGTTGGGGAAAGACTCTCTCTCTCTGTGTTTCCGCGAATGACGCTGGCTGGACCGGACTTCGAAGCCCTCCCAGCCTATCCCGTCTCTCTCTCCCTCTCCCGACTCCTCTATCGTCGCAAATGGTGTCGCCCCCCATGCCCGTCCGACGTCGCACCACCGCCACTACCCGCAGCCGTAGCCCCCGTCGCATCGTAATCCTGCTGTTGATGCGCGCGGTGATGGGAGGAGTGGTGGTGATGGTGATGGTGGTGGTGAACATCGTAGTGGCTGCTGTCATGGTTATTGCCAGCGTAGTTGGGGTGCTGGGCAACTGAGGCGTGGCCGTGCGAGGAGACGGGTACGTAGTCGTGCCCGTTGGTGAGTGTCGCCGCCGCCTGGTGCGAGCCGCGACGTGGCGATGGAGAGGCGAGCGGAGAGGTGGGTACTTTGCTTTCGTAGATGTAGGACCCGCCGTGGTGGTCGGCGGTCCCGTATTCGGCCGCGGTAGCAGTAGTAGGGTACTGTGCCGACATGGAGCGGCCGGAGAGCGTAGCTGTCGACGAAGCCCCGGTGCTGTAAGAACCGGGCGATTCACCATAGTCGCCGTAGCCACTGACGTCGGCAGCAGCGGCGGCCGTGGACGCCTTGCTGGCATAGGGAGAGCCAGAGGAAGGAGGCAGGCCGTTCGAGCTGCGGTAAGCAGCAGAGACGGACGAAGAGCTGGACAATGTGCGGTGTGGATTTGGCAGTCGATCGGATGTGCTGCTGCCGGTGCTGTTCTGGCTGCTGGGCAAAGACGCCGCCATGCTCGAGAGCGAAAAGTTGGGCAGGTCGCTGCTGCTTACTGCCGCCGCCCCCACTGTCACGGCCGTCACGGCTGCACCCGCTGGGCGGTGGACAAGACTGCCGTAAGGGTAGGTCGACGCTGCCGCCGCCTCCGCCGGGTCTACGTAGACGGATCCCGCCGCCGCCGCCGCCGCTGCTGCTGCCGCTTTGCTGGAAGTGGAGCTCCCATATCGGTACATCTCTGCCGGGTCTTGGCCCAGTTGTGCCGTAGTGGCATATGGTGGGTAGCCACTGAGACCATACTCAGCCGCCGCGGCGACCCCGCCGTCGTCGGGATACCCGCCAGCGCCGGTCCATGCCGTCGAGTAGTAGCCCTTGCCGCCAGTCGCGTACCCGGCATACGAGTTCTGTCGGTAAGCCGCCGCGGCCCCGGCGTCTGCCATGGCGTTGTACGCAGCCAGGGGCGACAGCCCGCCACCGCCGCCGCCGCCGCCGCTCGAGCGGGCGTGGTAGGCGCGGGCTGTCTCGACGTTGTAGCCGTAGTCGCCGCTCCCGTCTCTCAGGTGCGTCTCGGTGGAAGAGACCTTTGCATGCGTAGTCAAGCAATGTTAGCAGATGAGCAGATTCCAAACACAGTTAACTGATTGGGCAGTAAAAGAAAAAAAGTAATATACATACCCTTAGGAAGAGGCAAGGCTCATGACCGGCGTTCTTACAGTTGGAACATGGCCCGCCGTTTCCTGGATCGCCACTACACCGGATCTTGCGCTTTCGACATCGACCGCACTGTTTTGGGGAGGCACATCGTCAGCTTCATGTTCTTTCTTGTTGGCATTGCTGACGAAGTTCTGTGTCTCGTCGCCAGTTGTCCACAATGGCTACTGTTGTTGTCGCTGTTGTTGTGTGGTCAGGGTTCTCGAGAGGCAGGAGGCCTCAGGGGTTTGAGAAAGAAGGGCACTCGAAGATAGTGTATTGTTGCTTTTCATCGCCAGAACTTACAGCCACGGCGATCCTCTTGCGCGGAGCATCGTCGTCTCGCTCAACCATGGTCTTGGAGAGACGCGTGTCGTGGTGGGAAGGCAGGTGATGGTGAGTGTAGCGCCGTTCAAGGTAGCCAAGGGGATACGGTGGGTAAGCGCGACTGTATCGACGGCTTGTTTCACTGGGCGTATAACATGCCGGAGTGACCATGGTGAAGGTAAGAGGGAGGAGAGAAGAAAAAGGTTTCTTCTCTCTTTTATTCTCAGTCGTGTCTTGTCCTTCGGCTTGCACCCTTTATCAATGCGCGCGCGCGGGGGCCCGGTGCGTGGTAATATAAAAAGTTTGTATGTGTGTAAAAGGGGGGGCCTCGGATGGGGTGAGAGGAAGCGAGCGAGGTAGATGGTGTGTTAGTCAAGGATTCTCTTTTCGATCGGTCCTCTGCACAAGAGGGAGAGACAGCGTCGTCACAGCCCCGAACATCAAAAGATAAAAATAAAATAGCAATATCAGCAGAAAAGGGTCAATGTAGCCGCCGGTGCTTGTGTTATGTTGATGCCCGTCGTCACCGGGGCTGATGTCGTTCCTAATCTGGGGCCGCAGGCGAGGAGAGAGGTAGATGGAAGAACCAGAGAGCGACTCAGCAGTATGGTCTGTCCGTCTGTCTGCCTGTCTGTTGCAAAGGGCCGAAGCAGGGGTGGCGTGTTAGACTGGGGGTTTGAATGTTTGACACATACACACACACACACACATAGGTAGGTGGTGCGGCACAGGTAACTTTCTTTTCTTCTCTTTGCTCGGCAAGTCGCCCTGAACTTGGTCAGCTTGGTTCAATGTCAAGCTTGTCAGCCAGATTGCTCTCTTATTGTAAGACTCGAAAGTGTTTCATCAAGAGGTCTGGTCAGACTTGGGATATGGCCAAGTTTGCAGAACGCGGTTGAAGTTTCCTCTAAAGGGATGGTGCTGCACGGGGTTTGAGTGGAGAGGGAGGAGAAATAGGAGAGTGTGAAGATGGTGGTGGTGGTAGCCTGTAGGTAGTCAGTTAGTAGTGGTTGGAAAAGGGAGGATAAACGAGGCTGCAAGTCCCATACCTTTCTGTTATACTTCGTGTCACTCGGAAATGGAGGGGGAGAGGGGGAGAGAGAATATGAAGGCAAAGGCCGAGACCGAAAAGGAGTCAAACCCCATGAAGACCTGTGTTTGCAATCCTGCTGGGCGTGAACATCACATCGGGCCACAGTCGCCATGTAACTCGCACCAGCAAATCTTTTCGTAATATTCTAGGAGACGATTCACAGCATCTTGCCCAGTCATCATATGTACTTGCAATGATCGACAGGCAGTCCAGAAGAGGGTACACCAGGCGTCGGATAGCAGCATCCATGTACACATTACCTTACGTGCAGGGTACCCACCCCAGAGCCATGTGCCAGAGATTGGGCCTGCCTTTCCTTAGCTTACATGTCAGTGTGTCTTAGAACGAATCTGGATCTCGCGGGCGTGGGGAGATGGATACTTGACAGCGGTAGGCTGATACCAAGACGCAGAGGTGGAAGAGTTGGGGTTAGGAAGAGACGCTGGATAATCATCCCAGCGGCGATCCTCAGAATAGTCGTTAGGGGATTGGCCAGCCCCCCCTTCTGCCCCTTCGTTCGCCAGTTTGTCTTGAAGTTGAGGGAGCAATTGAGGTAGCCTAGGTAGCCTAGGTAGCCTAGGTAGTGCGGGCGGGTGGGCTGATCCGGTCTCACAACACATACACGCCGAGTGCGGTCCAATGACAGCTGGCGTCATCACCCTGGGCAAGCGTCACCTGCCAGGTACAAATGATGTGCAGGGCATAGTCCATGTACCTCAGACAGTCGAGACAAGGCCGCGAGAGAGGGCGTCAAGCGTGTGCGTGTGGGAGAGCCAGTGAGGTACAAGAACAGTAGAGCAGAGGAGAGTGGGAGGAAAATCGTACGCGATCTCGTGTAACTAGGTTCGAAAACCCCAGTGGCCCGTAAGCTGAAACCAGACATCTCGCTCGTCGAGACCCTGGAGATTGAGAGGCAAGAAGAAAAGGATTTGAAATCACTGCCCAAATACTCACAGTGTCCCCGCTTCGCCGAGTTGCCCATATTACACACGCACTGTATCAATGCATGTAATGTATGTGAGTATGTGAGTATGTATGTAAGTATGTATGTATGTATGTACTCTTGGGCCGGGGAGGCAAGGCCGATGAGCCTGACGTCTCAACAGATTATGGCTTGTCTGCAATCCACAGAGTAACGTGTTGTGCGCAGCAATGATCAGGTCAAGCAAGTGACAGATAACGAAGATCCTGGGAAACTGAACGAGGGGGCCAGATCTCCAGAGGAGGCAGGAGGCCTGGGCAAACATGGTGATGAAGAGCTTGATGGTGATGTGATATCCTTCAACGATGACCACACACCTTCGTCTCACTGGAGAGGCAAACGCATGGTAAGACAGCGTCACCACCATGGTGTCTCTCAGCCAAATACTTAGCTATCAGGTGTACTTACCGTCCCTACGGGCGACCTGCTTGACGTACAGGAAAGGCGTATCCAACATGAGGAAAGCGGCGAAGACTGACTCCCCAGCAAACGCATGACGCAAGTCGTCGTCGTCTTTCACCAAGATGTAGCTTATTACAAGAGATAACATGGCGCAAGTTTGGCTCAGGATGCCTGGTACACGTCTTCTGGATCTCTTGTACCAGGTAGGCGGAGTCCCTTCTTCTCCTTGCCAAGGACATGGGGGTAGAATAGAATGGTAGGCAGGCAATGTACTCTCCAGGACAAACGGACCTTTACCGGGGAAGTGTTCCTGCGATTCCTAGAGACATTCTGGCCATGCAGTGCTAAGGAAGCCGTTGGGCCAAATGAAGTCCAAGGTTCTTCTGCAGCAAGGGGGGTCAGACGTGTTATTGTGTGAAGGAGGGGAGGGAAAATAGGACGATGGTTGCTTCCTCAACCCAGAAACGAATGCAGCCGAGCAAGCAAACAAACAGAAAAGGGCCGCGCCGTTGAAGAAAGTGTAGTAGCAACAGCAGTAGTAGCAGCAGTAGCAGTAGTAGCAGCAGTAGCAGCAGTGTGCTGCATATGTCATGTTTGCTTGCTGCACTGCAGAAGCGGTGGTGGTCGTGTTAGTGACGGTTACGGTTACGGTTACGGTGGCCACCAGTACCATGGTGGAGAGATCTTTTCTCTCTTGGCAGCCAGTACTCCTTAGGCGACAAACCAATAGCCTGGTTCTGGTTCGACGGCGCGCACGCATAGGGCAAACGGGGTGCCTCTGACAACTGCCTTCTCTAACAGTTACACGACTCCTCACTTGCAGAAGGACGCGTAACGTCTTCTGTTCCCGTAATTGACAATTATTAGCTTGCGAGCATTGCTGTACCCCTTCTCCCTCTGTCGTGTGTGATGTTGTCGCTCGCTCCTAGGTGGCTATGTATTGATGTATCTATCGTCGTGGGGGTCAGCTGAGACACAGTGTTGCTGATTGTCGTGCTTTTCCCCTCTTGACTTTCTCTCCATGGCATATCAAGGAAGGTCGATTCGAATACTCGCTCATACGATGCCACCGCTTGCATGTTGGGCGAGGCAAGAAACATATATCTGTATAGGTGCCCCAAGATGCATCGTTCGGGCGGGTTTTCTGAAGGCGTCTTTACCTCACGAGCGGATTCGTGTTGGGGAAGAAAAGATGGCATGTACACCCAAAGATTGGCCAGCCACAACAGGAGATGATGGACGGTCCGGTCGACTTATGACATTTTTCTTGTGGTTGTTGACCTGTCGCTTCTCAACTCCCAATTTTTTACTTTGCTCCCCTCTCGCTCTCTCGAAGGCGAACAAGGGAAATAAACGGATGAGCTTGACAGATTGCCGACAAACCAATGCTGTCGAGCCATCCGATTCGCCAGGCGAAGACACTTGACTGGGAAAATGGACTAGTAGGGGGAGAAGACAGCCTTCCCGTTGTCCAGTTTGCATATCCTGGCACGTGGGAAGTTCACCGTGTCTTGCAGAAGAGGGCGACGGTTGACAGGCGCATAAGCGCGTACCTTGATTGGCCGGTACAAAGGCTCGCAACGATGCAACGTACATAGCCGGGACCCTGCTACAGGGCTGGCTGGCACGGATCATATCATCTAGATTTTCTAGATAGGTCTAGATAGGCGCAGATAGGCGATATGAAAGGGGGCGCCACGAGGTGTCATTGACGGTTTCAAGCAATCGGGGACTCCCTCCGGCGCCCATGTCCAGCCGGGGTCTCAAACGCCTCGTAGCTTCGAGCTGCTTGCCTATTCCGTTGTGGCTCCAGACATACCCTTTCTCTGCGAGGACGTGATTGCTGTCGTTGCGGGGAGAGAGGCCAATCGAAGCCTTCCACGCTGGTCTGCACCCTCGCCCTTGTTCCGTACCTACATATGTAGGCTAGATAGGTAGGTAACATGTCAAAGTCCGAGGTTGGATGTTGATACCAGAACGTGTGTGCAAGGAAGGCCACGATGCACACCCTCGAGGCTTCGAGCTGGCAGGAAGGCCGGGACCAAAACCCGGGACAGGTGGTGCGAAGCAGGCTCGTACTTCTTTGGCTACACTTCAATCGAGGATATGCGAATAGCACAAGCAACAAGACCTTGACTTGGCGTCCATGACCAGCTTGGCTTAGTCAGTGAACTCTGCGTCGTTCCTCACCTAGAAACGGCCGCGACTGACGGCCCCCACGTGAGACCTAACTAAGACTTGAGATATTGTACTCAGATGGTACAGTTTAGTCATCGACCGGTTCGTGGAGAGCCGTCGCCGAGAGACATGATTTGTCTGGTACATAGCGTAGTATCTCGATGTCGGCGCAATTCTTTGATCGGTTGCTGGAAGACGCACAGCAGGAGCAGCAGCAGTGGCAGCAGACACCAGGCGCAAGTAGACCCGAAAGGACAGCGGAGATTTCAATCCTCCCACCTTCCTCCAGTCATGCAGCGGATGGTGGCAGTGGGCTACCTTCCATGGTAGCACAGCGACATGCAGCCACCCGATGTAGCGTGGGACGAGGGGTCATGGTCTCGTCTGATTGGTTGCAGGGAGGCATCTTGTCTTTGATCGTTAAGTTGGTGATTTGGGCGAGGCCTGGCCAATTGGAAGCGGGGCGAATGAATTACTATATCGAGAAATTGAGGTGCAGTGACCATTGCCCCAAGTAAAATGGATACAACTTGCTAGAGGTACTTAACTGCTCGCTGACTTACTGTACTCAATTCAAAGTAGCTGACCTTGTCTGCTTGGGGGACAACCTTTCCCCCTATGTCGGTGCTGAGGATATTGTCAATTCAGTAGTTCCGTACGTCAATCTTTGCATGAGTCGGTCCCCTGTCAACTTCAGCTCTCCCTCCATCTTCGCAGCTGATACATGATTCTGCTATCAATAGGCTGAAAGGCGCGACTGTTTCGGGAGGCCGAATAGCATATTACCAGTCCCCGCGGCCCAACATGTCTGGAGTGATCTTTTAGAAACCAAGACATGTCTTTCTCGTTGTCGCAGATCTATAGCTCGGCTCGGAGAGGGGGTATCTCGGCGTGTGGTGTTGAATATCTCAATCTGCACTTCGTGTCCCATCCACGGCCATGCCATGCCTAACCCTACCTCTTGATGCAGTAGAAATCCATTTGCGACGAAGTGGACCCCCAATCTCATCAGATACATAGGTATGGTCAAATAAGCTGATAAGAGATCGTGCCATGTCCCGGACTGTCCCGGACTGTCCCGGAGCCCATTTAATGAAGGGGGAGGCAACGGAGTGAGTGGATTGATGTAGGATCATGATAAGCCTTGTGGGAACTGTCAATGCTGCTCGGTGCTGAACATGGCTCGCATGGCAACCCTTGAAGGGCTCACGGAGGAGGCACATGACATGCGGGTTGTGCCGGCAGATGTTGGAACTCGCTCGTCTAATATTGCCTCTTAGCGCAGGTGCATCGAGCTGGAGATGGAAAGCTGTATGTACGGTACGGTAGCATGTAGGTAGTATGTGTATATGGCGCGGGTGCATTCCCGACATTGCGCCTGCTCTGTCGATGGCATCAGATATAGCACGGGCGAGCGATATTGCATTGGCCTGCTGCAGAATCTGACGATGATGTCTGAGGTTGGAAGATCTAAGTGAGGTCGGGGAAGGTGCCGGATGCCGGTAGCCGTCAGCCACCACAGTCCCTGGCATCTGAAGAAATTTCTGAAGCTCTTCGATCGGCCTTCTATGACGTGTTACAGGACAAACCAACAAGGGAAAGCAGCATATACAGCCGCTCAAAGTGTACAGGTGTGTATGCAGGCAATCGGTGTTTGTAGATTGATATTCCAAGACAAACAGAGTAGCAGGCTGGACCTCAAGTTGGTGTCGAATGGTATGGCTCATGCAGGCTGCATTGCAGCAGGTTACATGCACCCAAGAAAATGGAAATCACGAGTTGACCACGAAACTACGGCGAACGGAAATCACGGGATGGCGAACACGCGGTTTGGTCCGCCGTCTCGTCCTATCTTGCCCTTCGCTCCAGCCTCCAGCTACCTAATATCCAACGCAGGCTTTATTTGGAAGGATTTCCCCGATTTCCCCATCTTTCGTGGCTATACCCGCGCCTGGCGCGTGAGAAAAGCGAGTCTGGAGTCTGGACTTCTGGGATGGTCCGACGACAATCCATTGACGATTGATCTAATACCGGCCATGTGACCAATAAGGCATGAACATTTTTCTTATTTGACACGCGACGATGGCCGAGAAGCAAGAAAGGAACGGGCAGAACACCGGCCAGAACAGTTGAATGGATCCAGATTGGATCCGAAATGGGATTCCCTTGTGGCAGGAACCCACTTTGCGCTGGTTGTTGGTATGTAATGGATGGTCAGCTCAATGTGTCAAGGCAATTGGCTGAGGGCGGCTGGGCGGCCACTATCTCGCAGCTCGCTAGCACGTCGTAGTTTCAAAAACTGGGAATGCGGTGTGCACCAATTGCAGTTGGCTCACACCGATTGCTGACATCAACGCGGACCGCTTATCGCCGGTACAGGAGCCACCCCTGCTGGGGCAGATTGTGCCAAGAATGAACTCGCTGGAGCGCGCTGAATGTTAGTGATGTCAGTTCTGGCAATCGCTGCCAGGGCTCAAAAACCAATCCTTCCCTTGAACGATTCAGGTCACGCGGTGCACCATGCTTGAATGCGACTGAAGATAAGCGCAATGGTAAATACGTCAACTTCAACCAAGATCTAGCTTTCTTTTACGTACAAGATGTTGGAGGAATTGGTCAACTGCCAGTCTCTCCGCGTCCATGCTTCTTTAGCGAGAATCCACCGAATGTCGGGGTGCATTGGAAAAGGTGGTCCTCTGGCGCTGTCGTGAAGGTGCGACAGGGGGAGCCTTCAGGGGGTCGAGGGTCTCTTATCGCAGTCTAATCCCCCTTAGGTCGGCCATTAGTTTTAAGCTTCTGTCGTGCCCCTGGCGCATGCTGCTCGAGGCTGTGCCATCCCTCTGCGTACCCTGTCCTGTCACTGGCTCATGCTGACCCCGAGGGCCGGTGGACAGGGTCGTTATCTCCAACCCTCGCCATCTTTTGCTGGAGAAAAGAACCCCCAGGCTAAGAAATGAGGCTGCTTGGCTGGGATATTTCTGGGATATCCTCCATTCCTCCGGCCATTTACCGGTACTGACCGGCCCCAGCAGCATTTGCACCTACCTATCTCGTCCGTCTCCAAGGCTGGAGATATGCCAACGTGTACATTAGGGTGCCTGCTAGTGGCCCATCACCCTCAGGAAACTCTATCTGGGGTTCCGACCAGTCGGAGGCGCTGGCCCTTGGCAATGACTGGCAGCAATACATATAGGTGTCCGTCATCTCTCGCACACGACTTTTTGACTCGGCATGAACCAACTTGTCGGATCCTTTGTCCAACGCCCTGGCTGAAGATTGGGTTCCTGGCCTTCCCCCGCGTGCCCACAAAATGCAGCAGGAGCCGGAACAGATTAGACAAATGGTGACGAACACGAAGAAATGACCAGAAATGACTCGCCCCCCCTTTGGAGCAAAGCCACTCTGCGGCCTCGCGGTGGAATTGGTGAGGTAACAGAAACCCTCGCCCCGCGTCACAGGCCCACTCTCATCAGCGAACACTGGTACGACTTTTTTTTTATTGTCTGCCACGATGAATTATGGCCCGGCTGCGAGAGCCTAACAGAGCAAGGCCGCGAAAACGCCCGTGGTCAATCTGGGAGATTCCCACATGGGGCCAGCGCCCATCTCGAGCCATGCCTGCCATGTACGAGATGGAACTACACGATCAGCCCGACTAACAACAGCCTATGACAAACCGAAAGGTAATCGAAAACCACATTCAGTCACTATTCAGACCCGATCAGCCGGTTGACTCCGTCGAACTTGGTTGCGTCGCAACTTTGTTTATGGGCGAGATGGGCACAAGATTGAGCGATGTCGAGACGGTTCGCCAATCGCTGAGGGATTTCAATGGGGCCCCCCAAAGAGGGTTTTCCCGCCACCGCTTTGTCTAGTCGGCGCGTCGGTCAGGAGCCGACCGAAGCAGGACCCCAATTGCCCGCGCTGGCTGCTGACTGAGAGGAGCGAATTGCCTGGGAATCTGGGAAGGTCGAAGGAAAAAAACCGGATCGACAGGATGAACCATGCTACTCGAACCGTGGTGCCCGTCCGTGTTTCGCTTGCAGATAACAGTCCGGCCACCCTGTTACAGCCATGCCTGACTACCGAGCCAGGTTGAACGGCGCCCCCGGAGGGGAAGAGATATGCAGCAGTAGTATTCCCGACCCACCTAGGGCTCGTTTTGATCGTTACTACTTCGGCCGCATTTAAGAGGCGCTGGAGTCTCTGGAATAAATTTTACGCCAGACAATCCTCCTCCGAGTCTCAACCCTCTCTGTTCGTCGTGTGCCTCTGTCGCTTATCCCCCTCCCCTCCCCCCAGCGCTCTTTAATAATACCGCTGCACGTCGTGTTGTGTGTTTCGCTCTCTTGTCTCGTGCCGCAGTTCTATATTTGTAACGCACCCCAGAGGCAGAGCCAACCTTATTCCAACAGCCCCTCCTAGCACCGCCATAATGCAGGAACGCAACCACGACGACGGTATCTTCCAGGCCTCGGCCGACACCAAGACCAATGGCTCGACCGACCTGAGCGAGAAGGATGGAGTGAAAATGTCGACACCGCACTCGCAGCAGGGCTCCGTCGACAACGGAGTTGGCCAGATCACAGAGTTGGAGGCGCAAAAGGCGGCTCTCGGAGATGCCCACTTCCACCGTCTCGGCTGGAAGCGCCTGACGGTCATTCTGATTGTCGAGGCCATTGCTCTTGGCAGTCTGAGTGTGCCGTCCGCCTTTGCCACACTCGGCATGGTGGCCGGTGTTATTCTGACCGTGGGACTCGGTCTGGTCGCCATCTACACCAGTTACATTGTGGGACAGACCAAGCTCCTCTACCCTGAGATTTCTCACTATGCCGATGCTGGAAAGCTGATGATGGGTCGATGGGGCTACGAAATCATCGGCGCCATGTTCACCCTGCAATTGACCTTCCTGGTCGGCTCGCACACGCTCACCGGCACTATCGCGTTCCTCAACATCACCGGCGGCGGCGTCTGCTCTATTGTCTTCGGTGTCGTGTCGGCAATCATCCTGCTCGCGCTGGCTGTTCCGCCCTCGTTTGCCGAGGTGGCCATTTTGGGCTACATCGATTTCGTCTCCATCATTGCCGCTATCCTCATCACCATTGTGGCCACCGGTGTCGCCGGCGCCCACGCTGAGGGCGGTCTTGCTCAGGCAGCCTGGTCCGCGTGGCCCAAGGAGAACGTCACCTTCTCCGAGGCCTTCGTAGCCGTCACCAACATTGTCTTCGCTTACAGCTTCGCCGTCTGCCAGTTCTCCTTCATGGACGAGATGCACACCCCCAAGGACTACGTCAAGTCCATCTGGGCTCTTGGCCTGATCGAGATCTTCATCTACACCGTCACCGGCGCTCTCATCTACGCCTTTGTCGGTGTCGACGTCAAGTCCCCCGCCCTGCTCTCTGGTGGCGATCTGATGTCCAAGGTCGCCTTCGGTGTCGCCCTGCCCGTCATCTTCATTTCGGGATCCATCAACACCACCGTCGTTGCTCGCTACATCCACGCCCGCATGTACAAGAACTCGATCAAGCGCTTCATCAACACCAGGGGCGGCTGGATCTCGTGGTTGGTCCTTATCACCGTCATCACCTTCATCGCCTGGATCATCGCTGAGGCCATCCCCTTCTTCTCCGACCTGCTGGCCATCTGCTCCGCCCTCTTCATCTCCGGCTTCACCTTCTACTTCCCCGCCATGATGTGGTTCATGCTCATCAAGAAGGGCAGCTGGCGTTCCAGGGAGAACATCTGGAACAGCATCGCCAACGGTCTCGTCTTCATTATTGGAATGATCACTCTCGTCGCTGGTACCTATGCCGCGATTGTTGATATTGTAAGTTATATCCTGCTGAACCTGCCGAGCAAAAAGCAAGTTGCTAACCCAATCACCACAGATCAAGCAATACGAGGACGGTTCCGTTCGTGGAGCGTTCACTTGCGGCGCCATCTAAACGGTTGGCTGCATTTGGGATTATTTTTGGCATATATGCCTGGCGGTGGGATAAATTTTGGGTAGTTATGTTTTAACGGGTCATGAGTTAAGCGCGCGCATTGCCGTGGGGATGGGTATTTTCTTGCTCATCATTGTACAACAACAATATCGAACCAGCACACCAACTGGGGTAGCGGGAGGGCGCAACGGCGTTTAGACCCCTGTTTGTGGGCCGAGTCGTAATCGCGATCCTCTCGAAGTGTCGTCTTCTTGCAGGAAACACTTTTCTGTACAAGACGAGAAGAGGTTGCAACGAATATCAACGAATATTTATGATAAATGATGAAATGACAACCTTGCTTGGGGAGGCTTTTGTGAGATATGGGCGTGTTTTCCTGCTAGACTGATCTGTCTGTATCGCCAACGATGGTTATTCTGCCACTGCTGGCAGTTCAGAGAGATCGATGCTCAGCGTAACTCACTTCGTGTCTGCGCCTGCCGCTTGGCATATGACTTAAGGTATCAATCATGACAGTGACGGTCGTGTGACTTTCACTCAACCCCAATTGCGGCGCCGGACCACCATCCGGAGGGGAATAGTAGACCCGAACAGCTGTGTGTCGGTGCCTACTCCGGGCATGGTCGGTATTCGCTGTACCGTTCAATCCCTTTCGGTTCACGTTCTGGATCCGAGGCTAGCCGCATAGCGAGACTTCATACGCAGCTTTCTTGACGGGCCCCTTTTGGATGGGGCCTCCTCGTAGGGCCTATCACTTTTGATTTTGCGTATGGCGCGACGGTTTGTCTAGGAGATACTGAGCGAGCAGCTGAGGATGTGCAGCTGAGGATGTGCAGCTGAGGATGTGCAGCTGAGGTGGCGTACTATCGTGCTGCTCTCTTCCCTTCTCCCCCGAATAACCCGTCGTATCTGGAGACGTCTCCTTTCGCCGACGGCTATGGAAAGCCAGCCAACCAGTACCGCAAAGGGGCGCAGTTGGTCACCACAGGTGAAACAAGTCACGGCCATCACTTGATGTCCGCGGCACTTGCTTTACTTGCTTGCTCCCACTCGCTCTGGCAGAACTGGTATGCGCGCGACGACCACGAGAAGAGAGTGAACGATGCACTCTTCCCCATCTCATCAGCAGATAGATCGAAATTCTGCCCGTCGAGCCCAGCCTTGTAGAGGAAGAAGTAACAAACACCCCACCAAGCAACACAGACTGGTGCTCTGATACGTTCCAGACGAGGAGAGAGGATGATGGGTGCCTGCCGGTAAGTTTGGGCAAACCATAGACGTATACAACCTTTCACTCCCTTCTACCCACCCGAACCACACCACCCGAGCCCAACTTTGAGCAAGTAACGGGCCTTCGACGTCCAGTACTTAAGCCCAATAGCCCTAAATCCCCCCCCAAGAGGTAGCAGCATTAGAAGAACAACATGCGGTGGTTGGCCTAATGGTAAAACAAAGTGCTTGGGATGTTGTGGATGCCCGTTCCCACAACCACCTCATATACTTTTTGTCTTTTTCTGGGACAGTTTCCATGTTCGAGTCCGCTACAGAGCAGTTTGAGCCTTGGGTTGTTTTCCTCTTTTCCTTTCCTTTCTTTTTCTTTTTGCTTCAGAATTGTAACGCTGCAGGTTAATTTGAACAGCCTGTCTGTCCATCCAGAACCCGAAGGGTAGCATTGTTTGTTGCTCACCTGCCTACCAGCTGTAGGCAAGGTAATCATGAGCTTGCATCCTTCATGCCATGAACGGACTCGCTTCTTGACACACCTCCGCCCCCATTCAGAAAGGTCTTCGCTTCTTGATACTGACTGTGCAGCGTACCATCAACATCGGCTTAAGTTGCCGACGCACCTCTCGAAGCTCCTCGACCCAGAGATAAGGAGACTAAGAAGCAGCACCGTCGGTATCGTGCAGCGCTGGAGCGCTGGAGCTGAGGTTCCGATGATATGCAGGTATGATACCCTAGATGAGCGACAGATCTTGAAAGTGACCATCCATCCATTTTTCCATCCATCCACCCACGTGGAAAGGGTGGTTGATCTCAGCAGTGTTTCCTTTCCCTGGTTTGGTATTCTCTTGCGCCGATCACGCCCAAGCGATCAATATGCGCCTGCCATACGGGCTTATTCACATTGTACCAACTATAGTGGTGGTGGTAGGTACATCCACCAGTATGCCGGGGAAAGTGGTGCGAGCAAGGGATGGCGTTCGGGCGAAGGCTTGATGAAAGAAGGAGGACCGGCTCCGAAACGAACGGACGGACGAACAGGTATTCTCGTCGCTCCGAGATTCCCGCGCTACAAACAGGGGCAATTAATTCACAGTGAGCGAGCGAGATGTTTTGACGGACGAATCCCGAGACCCAACGACGAGGTAGAAAAGGGGAACGAAAAGTGGTTTCAAGCCTGTCGCGGTTCAAATCGCCTTCCTATTTCTTACCCCTCCTCTTGCCTGCTTGCCATGCGATGCTTTTCGGTATGCTTCGTGCCGAACCTGGAAGAATATCAAACAGCCAGGATGGACGGACTCGGACCAACTTGTGGTGGAGAGGATGTGCGTGATTGAATCATTGTCATATCAGGCCCAAAAGGCAAGAGGGTCTGGTCTTGGGGCTGCCATCGCAACTTCTCGCGCTTGGCATCATCCGAACAGACAAAGTACAGACGATTTGATGATGGGTTGATGGTTGATGGATGAGTGACAGTTCGGGGAACAATGGACGCTAAAACGAATATCAAACAGCTGCGAACGGACACTTGAAACCAATAGTGGGACAAATACGACCCCTTTTGGCACGCCCGACCATCATGTCGGTAGGTGCCAGCCAGCCTTAAGGGAAGTTGCCGTTGGGTTTGAGATTTGCAGATTGCTGTAAACCTAACCGTCGCAATACAGAAAAGTCTAAAAGAACCAGAAACAGATACGAAATGAGGAGGATCGCGAAGATTGCATTACCCCCCCCTTCTTTGGCCTAAAGAAGCAATACCTACATGTAGTTAGCTGTGCGCCTCGGCGTTTTAGTGAGTCGAGCTGGACCAAAAGCCGACTTGCTAACTTCCACAGCCCCTCCCGTCCCCTTGCTCGGCGCCAACACCGCCGCATTCTCCCGCGCCTTACAAGGCAGTTTCAAGATATGCGCGGCCTTTCTTGGGGATCCCTCGTGAGGGCGACCGGCCGAACAGAACTTGCATGCGCGCGACCCGAGCGTCTTCCTCTCTACAATAATGGTGGTGCACATATCAATATGGGTTCATGGGCTTCCGAGGAGCGCCCCATGCCCCGCCACTCATTTCGCCGGCCCGAGGAGGCTGTACATGGGAGATATCAAGTTCGCAGAAGGAGGCCCGCGCTTATATGGCTTCCTTTTGCCTCTTGCTAGAGGAGGCGCATGTGGCGGCCGTCTTTCGGCCGTGGCTCAAGTGGATAGGTAGTTTCCTACAGGATCATTCCACGGGTCGCTCCGGTCTGCCTCTTTCCCACGAGGGCAATGGCATCGCCCGAAAACGAGGAATCTTCCGGATCACACCCGTGCAACCTCGTCACGAGGTTGCATCTGGTAATCCACTACACTAGTCATTGCGATTGTTTTGTGTGTGTGCATTTAGAACACAATCTCGAACCAACAACACTCTTTTGACTTTCACCAGGGGTGACATGTTTGATCCTGCCCACTGGGAATTGCCTAATACGACTATCGACCAGGGGCGGGGACAGATCAGTAGCATGGAGCCTTGAACTCTACAAGATAAGGCGTCGCAACATAGCAACTGTGCTGTATCTACAAACCTAGCCGAAAGCATTGACACCGCCAAGGTCGATGAAGGACATCCATGGCACAATGGATGGGCAGCAACACCAGTGTAAGGTCCAAGCATGGCAATACATATGCCAACCAACGTAGGAGTCAATCTGTCTGTGGCAGCCCTGAGACTGGAAACGACTTGCCAAATGAGACCCTTTATGCGGGGGTTTCCACCAGCTCCGTCAATCACCCTCGGACCACCCACCCGAACGGGAGACAGTGGCATCTCAGGTTGATTGGATCTGTTGAAATCTCAACTTCAGGCTTGGCTGCTGTCATTTGCGCTTGAAGAATATTGATGCATGCCGGCTCCAAACTCCGAACAATCATTATGGAATTAGGAATTCGAACCGCCGTGAATCAAATCTCGGTTCTGTCTGCCTGTAGTTTGGCAAGCTGGTTGTTTTTTCCTGGTGTCAATCGGTGGCACAGCTGGTATGGCCAGGAACATAGGTGCAGATCGTGAAACTCGAAGACTCGGAAGAATTGCATACTCCACGACTCGTATCTGGTTAGTGTTCGTCTGACCTGAGCTAGAACGATGGCTGCAGATCACTTGCCTCGAGAGGGGTTTCCTTGTAGGGCTCCGAGCAGATGCCAAAGGTGTTTCTCACTTACAACACGACAGACTGGACAACCTATTGTCTTTACATGTTGCTGTATCGAATTAATCCATCCAAAGGTTGCGGAACTTTATTTTCGATTTCTAAACAAGCGTACGGAGTACCCGATAAGCATATCTATTCTTCAACGCTTTCATCTCACAATCTACTGCACCGTCGTCTACCGACATCGATTAATTAAAATCGTGCCACTCGCTAATCCAGCGCTGCTGCAAGTTGAGTTGGCTTTAACCAGTTTTACATCCCTGCGTATAAGTGGATTAGGGTCACTGTCAGTCTCATAATAGGCAGGAGGATCATATAGGGTCCAAGCGTCAGTCCAAGGCCAGGCAAGATTCTAGACACAGATGGGGAATGTTACTCTGACGAAGAGGGTGCCGAGAATAGCTAGGTCGTCCGGCCGGGGGCGAGCAAAAGCAAGAGAGCAGATGAGAGCCGCGCTAGATAGATGCAGTTGGTTGCCTTCCACATTTCTACCAGAACGTTAGCCGCGTCGCCGCTGTCGTAATAGTCAGTAACCACGAGCCAGCCACAAAGAGTGAGACTTGACTAATCACAAGAGCATTCATTGTCCTTAATATCATTTCGGCCGGTGCGACGACGCATCGTGAGTCTGTTTGCCTCGAGGCCCCCACGAGCCAGAAATACATTCCAAGAAAACTTCTTTGCCGCCCAGCAAGGCAAAGGACCGCTTTCTGATGGATCCTTCGCCGTGCCGCGAACCCGATCATCCAAATGCGAGCTCGGATGCATCTCGTCTAAACGTCAGGGCCAAAAGAGGCCCATTATGTCAGGCCCCTGTTATAGAAACAGGGCATCTGATATCGGACCAGACTGACTGTTTGTGTGGGAGAGATCCCACGACAACTCTCACGAGACCAAGCAAACTACAAACACGGACGCACAAAAGCCTGCAGCGCTCGCCCGTCGAATATACCATATCGGAAACGCATCTTTTCTACAGGCGCAGGGTTTATTCATGTGCGCGCCACCGTACGCTTACTCGCTTGTACTTTGTGTAAGTATTGTCGAAAAAAACGACAGAGACCTCTCCACCCTGGTCCACCCATCCCGGGTGGATAATCCATGCTACTAAGCCCGTCTATCTAACCCTGCTCCTGCCTTCCTTTTAGCAACACTAGGTATCCTTTCCCTGTCAACCCGTCCGTCTCTGCATATTTCAAGTTTGTCTAGGTTTTTGCTTGGTCCGAGTTTTTCTCTCACTCACTCACTCACGCAATCTGACTCTCACCTGAGTTGCTTCCTAAAGCTGGACGGTAGCACCAGAGTAGCACCGTACCTGCATATGTATGCACGGCTGTAACCAGGCCAGACCTGACCGGGCTTACACAGGTAGTACTGACCTGAATACTCCGTACCCACCCACACATCAAAGAGACGAGGGGAAGATAGAGTGAGAGGGGTGTGTATCCGAGTCAAGGCCTTCTCTCTCTCCCATTCTCGCTCTTCGTGTTGGTGGTAGGATGGCGATGCCTGCCCAGCACGCCGGCACCCCCAAGCATCTCTCAAACAATAAGAAAATCATACCCCGTCTTAGATGATGATCATAAGCTTCACCAATATGACGAAGGGGTATGTAATACGTCGTAGTCTATTAATCGTAACGTGAATAAACGAGTAAGTGGGATCTGTGAAAAGAATATAAACATGAGCATCCTCCTCCCACTCTCCCACCTTCCTCTACGCCTCCCGGAAGAAGAGCCAGTAACAGCAACAATAACCGGTGTTTCCCCTCTCTCGCTATCTCCTAGCCTTTCGTTGTTCCCTATATTACTAGATCATTATATACCCATTATTATACATGTCCATCTATCGTGGGGTGCTAGATTCATCTCCGTTCTTGGTACACTATTTCTATTCTTGACCAGGCCAACCAGTCTCTTTAGCTCCGGAAGCTCACCCACCCGTTTCTATTCTTAAGCGCCCAACGGCCGCCCGACCCGGTTACACGCATCTCCCACGCTCTCCCACGCCCTCCCACGCCTTCTTAATCTTAAAAAGGAAAGAAGATAAAGACGGTAGCATTTTCTGCCTTGGGTGGCGCGCGCTAGACAACCTATTACATTTCCCGGATCTCTCGTGGTTGGGCTTTTCCTCCTGCTCTGTTATATCTCCTGTTATATCTCAGACCCGTCGTCACTCTTCTTCTTTGGGACTTACACACACACACACATCTCCCCTAACCCACCACCCAACACCACGAAAATGTTGCCTCAAACTCTTTTCGTGTTCGCTACGGCTCTGTCCTCTGTCACGGCTGGCCCTGTGAGGAGACGAGTAAGTTCCTTTCTCTCATGCATGCTCTCTCTTCCGCCCGCGCTGGTATAAAGAGACATGTACTCGTCATATTCATATTGGACTAGACGACTAACAAAACAAAGTGTGGTGGCACACCCGTAATCTCATCCAGCAGTCCTGAATCTTCGACAACGGCATCTGCGACGGGGTCCGTCTCCGCCTCCGCCTCCGCATCGCCGTCTGCCACTGCTGGACCCGCCGCTGGCCCGACTCTCCCTTCCACCGGTAGTAAGTTTACTTATATAGACCTCCTGCCTACATTTGAACCCCCCACTAACACCAACTCTTCTTTCAGGCGGCACCCAGCTCCCCGGCCCTTCAGGCCAGCTCCAGCACATCGTCGTCGGCCACGGGATCCAGAACTACACCTGCGCCAAAGCCGACTCCACGGCCTCGTCGGCCACGGGCGCCCTCGCCGTGCTCTACGACATCACCGCCCTGGCGCCCGGTAGCGGCTCTGGCTCCTCTCCGGCCCAGACCATGAGCGAGGACGCCTGGTCCAGCCTGACCGACAATGTGCTCCGCAAAACGGACCTGCCCCTGAACATTGTCGGCAACGCCCTGACCAAGTACGCCGCCGACGTCGCGGCCCCCCTTCAAGGCGTCGGGGTCCGACGCCGACCTGACCATGGACGGCCTCTCCGCGCCCCTCAAGGCCATCGGCCACCACTTCTTCGACGCCGCGGGCGTGCCCACCTTCGACCTGTTCGGCACGGGCGAGAGGCTCGTGGCCAAGAAGCTCAACGACACCGCCGCCCCCGCGGGCGCCGACAAGGGCATCCTCGACACGGGCGCCGTCGCCTGGCTGCGGCTCGGCGACAACGGCTCGGGGGCCTCCAAGGGGCTCTCGCAGGTGTACCGCGTCTACACGTCGGGCGGGGCGTCGATTGCCTGCTCCGAGGCCAACACGACCATCAGCGTGCCTTATACGGCGCAGTACTGGTTCTACGCCTAAAGAGGGAGGGAGAGAGGATATCAGCAGCCGTCGACGGGGCGTGTAGAAACGGATACGATACGAATGAAACGGAACGAGAAGTGGATTGGATTTAATACGGGATTTCATGTGGCCATTGTTTTTAACATAAAGGATTCGGCGTTGGCGGTTACTTGTACTGTTTTCACCAAAACGGGAAGGACGATTTTCAGAGGGAGGATCACGGATATCATCCAGAGAACCTGCGAGAGGGAGCGCGAGAGAGAGGAGCTGTGTGCGTGGTAAGTTCCGGGTTACGTTTGGCTCTTCTTAAGAGCCCATTTTTACTTCATTTCTTCACGGGTCTTATGTAGATGGAATCATCACAGTCGAGCACGATGGGCGGCGTCCCCGTCCTCTGCTCCTTGTATATAGATCTGCCCTTTTTATTTTACAAAACCAACACAACTTGATACTCATCGTCTTGCTATAGGAGAAGTGTGTATCTTTTGATCATGTTGATTCGTCGGTAGGTAGGGGTTAGGTGTAGACCTCACAGCAGCGTAACTCAAGCTGTCGGTAGTACGAAACCATACACGGAGTTCAAGAGCCCCCTCAAGCATTGGACATACAATCGCCTCGACTCCACGTCTCCCCCAAGGCCTAATCCCCGCTGTCCTCTATCATATCTCAATCAACCAGCCAATATCATATATTCAGCCCGCAGACGGTCCAGCTGAAGAAAGCCAGCATACACATATGCATGCCACCTACCTCCGAGCACATGCACCAATCAATAAATCCTGCATATGGTCCTACGTGAGAAAAAGGCTGGCAGGCATACACCGACCAACCACACGCAGACAAGCACACTCTGTACATGCCTCGTAATAAGTGAGTCAGTCTGCCTACCTGAAAGCCGCCCTCGGCAAAGGCCCTCCGAACCTCCAATTAAGCGCCGGGCAGTGGCTGTGGCTGCCACGCCAAGTTTTATTTCCGTCAGACCAATCAAGGAACACAGAACGAGCAAGCATTCGCGGATATTATGATTACTTTGGATTGATTCATCTCGTCTGACAATCAGGACACAGACTTCTCTCTTTCGCTCGATAATATCTATCCATCTTTAGAAATAAAGAACTCGAGTATACCGACAGACAAAGCGCTTGCTCTTTCTTCCATGCTTCTTTTTCTTCCCCTTCGCTGCGACATGAGAGAAGTAAATAAAAAGGAATGCCCAGTGGAACGCGGGCGGGCGTGGCGCTCGCTTTCCCCCCATTTGCTTTTTGATAGTCGTATAATGTAATTTGGCGCCCAGTACGGAGTAGCTGTATCCAAACATGACGCATGAGTGCCCGCCCCCCAACCCCTGAGTCAAATTACCCAGTGGTTTGAAGACCCAATATCTGCCTGCCAATCGGATATTCTTCCAGTAGATCCAATCCTGCAATATGGGCAAATCTCCAAGCCCCCCAAGCCAGTTGTCACGCCCTATCGTCTATCCAAACCGCCCTGAAGCTCGGCTTCTAAGTTGCCACTCTGGCTCATGTACTCCTGCGGGCGGGGGTCCTCATGCGTCCATTGTCCCTGGCCGCTGGGCATGGGTACTGTGCCAGCTTGAGCCTGTTGCCCAGCAGCTCCTCCGGCGCCACCGGCCGGCGCTGTCCTAACCTGCTGGCGGAAACGGTAGACCTCCTCCAGAATCGCCTTGCGCATATCGCCCACGTCGTCGAGAACCTCAAAGTCGAAGTTGAAGGTGGTGGGGCAGTCGGGCTCGTCCGTCTCGTCGTGCCAGATCTTGAGGTAGGGGTGCTGCAGCGCTTCCTCCACCGAGATTCGCGACGAGGGGTCGAATGCCAGCATGCGGTCGAGGAGGTCGAGCGCGTCGGGGTTTGCGTTGGGGAACAGGGTGGTGAAGGGCTTCTTGGCCATGTATGGCAAGTTACGCACGTATTCCTGTGCTCTAGACGATCCAATGCGGGCGAGCGTCTCTTCGTTGGGGGTTCCCAGAATGTGGAGGATTTGGTTGAGCTGGTCAACGTAATCGCGACCCTTAAAGAACGGCCTTCCACCGAGTAGCTCGGCCAAGATACAGCCTACGGACCAGACATCAACTGAGAGAGAGAGTATAGTGTCAGTAACAGAGTTCAGTCGTCCGAGACAGGCGGGTGCCACTTACTAGCTTTCGTATAGCTTTGGAAGCTGAGCATGATCTCGGGGGCGCGATACCATCTCGTCGCCACGTATTCCGTCATATAACCGGCATTTTCTTCGGGGTCGACAGAGAAGCCTCGGGCCAGACCGAAATCGCAGATCTTGAGCTCGCAGTCGGCATTGACCAGCAAGTTACCGGGCTTCAGGTCACGATGCAGGACGTTTGCCGAGTGGATATACTTCAGGCCGCAGAGGATCTGGTAGATGAAGGATTGAAAGTGAGCATCGGTGAGGGGCTGACCAGAACGGATAATGGCAGCCAGGTCGCATTCCATCAACTCTGCCAATCGGAACGAGAAGTCAGTAAGGGTCGTCGTAGTCGAGAATGCAGCTGCTGGGAGTCGGGGATTGCTTACCCTCGTAGAGGTATGTCTCGTTGAAGTTGTCTGGGCGGGGAATGTCCATGTCATAAAGACATGTGATCTATGGTGTTTGCAACACATGATGTCAGTGTTCTGGTCGCAATCGTCAATTGGATGCGGGTGTATTGTAGCACTGGCGTTGTCGGTATTGGGAAGTTCGAAGCCGTCAAATCAATTGACGACATTGAGACAGACAGAGGTGCTGCGCTGCGCAGTCATGTCATGTTCCATGGTGGGGGAGGGGTCAATCGTCGGTCGCATGCCATTTCCGCAGCTGCGTTGCTTGCTTGCGCTGCGCTGTTGGACCGAAATTGAATTGGAGGGGTTGGGTCGGTTCCTAATCTTCTCCCACTTACATTGCGATGGCCTCGGAAATGCTGCAGCAGCTTGATCTCGCGCAGAGCGCGCTTGGCTAGGATCTTCTTGCTGAAGACATTGGTGACCTTCTTGATGGCCACACCCTCGTTGGTCTGGTTGTTGACGGCAGCGCTGCATCCACCCAAGTCATGTCAATACCGATATTCTCATTCCGACCGTGGCGCAGCGTAGAGTGCAGATGCAACACAAAAAAAGTACTTACCAGACGATACCGTAAGCTCCTTGGCCGAGCTCCTTGGTGACTGTGTAGCGCTCGTCGACAATGAAGTCCTGGTTGAAGACCTTGAAGACCTTGCGTCCCTGTAAATCGGCCATTGTGTCGTCTATGTATATATGTATGGCC
The DNA here is from genome assembly GCA_038363915.1 of Apiospora saccharicola. Lineage (NCBI taxonomy): Eukaryota > Fungi > Ascomycota > Sordariomycetes > Amphisphaeriales > Apiosporaceae > Apiospora > Apiospora saccharicola. The sequence continues at coordinate 241,357 of JAQQWM010000004.1, forward strand.
CGAGGAAGAAGATGTTGGTTGAGGTTAATGATTTGGGAGCGTAAGAGTGAGAGGGAAGCTCGAAAACGTAAAGGTCGATCCGAGGAGAGCAGCAAGCAGGGAAGAGCAAGAGCAACTGGAGATCAGACTAGCTAATGCCTTCCTTGTCTGTCACAGGCCGGAGAATAGCTGTTGGACAATGCAAAACGGGTGGACAGAGAACAATGCGATCCCGGTCTGGTCTGCCAACTAAGCGCTACCGACGTGATGTGGACCGAACTGTATACCTAGACAAAGCGGCACAAGAAGAGGTCACTCCTTGTTGATAATTCGGTAGTAGACTGGGTGTATGCCGGTTTATCGTCAACAACAATTGCGAGTTCGGACCTGTGGTTTTGTATTTTTCTTTCTCGATCCTACTTGTTGAGCTGTCGTCGTTATTATACCGGCAGAAAAAAAGGGAGCGGGAGAGAAGGGGGGTTGCTGGTTCTCGTCCTGCTCTGGATGCGACAGTGAAAGCGGGGAACCCGAAAGCTGCCTGTTGGAAAACGGGTACAGAGGGGTGGAGGGGAGGCAACTCGTGTCGGGCAAAGGCCAATGAAACAGACAAAGATTGATATCTAGCAGATCGGCCCGTTGTAATCCAGGTTTCAAGACAAGAACAAGACGATCAAGAAGAGTAAATGCCTCCGACGAAACAATGGCTTCTTCAAGGCTCGCAATTTATAGCAATGTCAAGTCGAGTCGAGTAGTCATGTAGGTAGGTAGCCAAGTAGGGGTAATGGTAAAGAAGCAAGGAAGAAGAAAAAGGGCTGACAGGAACCAGGGGAATATACTTGTGTGGAACAGCAGCACGTAGGCAGACAGACAAAACCCATCATTGGTACGGTACCGTATTCGCTGATGAGGTGACAAGGAGCTGATCTATGCAGCAATTCGGGTCGTGATAGGCTGGATCGCGGGTTTGGTGCCTGCTCTCGTAAGGCTTGCCAGTCGCCTGCCTGCCTGCCGAGAGACCCTCCATTCATCCATGGACCGAGTTGGAGATGTAGCCGGCTATGCATATCAGATGTACAGTGAATATGTGCGGTAGCATTGTCTGACGAGAGACCCCAAACCATTCCCACTTGGTAAGCCGTGGGAAGATAAATATAGTTTTTGGTGTTTGAAGACAGGCACTTCAGTCCTTAGAGTAGAGTGCATGTGCCTGATGCCCTTCTTGCAATTTCTCATGTATTCACGTGTAGGTCTGCTGTGATTTGATGGGCAGATGCGGTCTAAGGTGCTGCTCTGCAAAAGACCACCATCGAAGTTGACGTATGGAAAGCTTGGCGCCGGGCAGTGAGAGAGGCTTAGGGAACGGACGCTAACCGCTGCCAAATGGCATCAGGCCTGTGATTGGATCGGGCATTGGGGCTTCATGTTAGAGCAGAGCGGCTATGTAAGTAAGTTCCTCCTCTCAGTTCTCCAGCACAGTCAGCTTGCTGGAGAGCAAGTGTCTCCCTACATCTTCTATAGACGATGATTAGCTTCATGCCGACCTGTCAGATACTCAAAGGGGATGGCATAAGGCTGGGTCTTCCACCCTTCCCGCATGCATTGAGCATGAAGAGGTACAATAGTTGCGCAAATATAACACAAGGTAGAGAGTGGCCAAGCCTTATCGGAGTTCATGGGCAGCTTGAAGCCCACGTTTCGTCTGACGTAGGAGGCAAGCCATTGCTAGCACTTATCAAGATATCCAGCTTTATTTTTGTCATTGAACTCTTTTCAGCCCACCAAACAAGCTGGCAGTGGTCAGAAACAAGTGTTTCCACGTAATATATCGTGTGCGGCTGTGGTGGCATCAAATAGACGTAGCAGCACGCATTCATCAGATGGCAGATGGCAGCAAAATGACTGAACCCCGCCTTCGCAGCAAGCCACGTCCACGTCGCATCGAGCAAAGACTTACTCTAACCCCACTCCATTACTCCAAACCCCTTTCCATGGCAAACCGAGAGACGAAGAGGAAACAAAGAATCCCTACCTAGGCCAATGACTCAGAAACAAAAGACAAGGGATGGATGGGAGGGGACCTAAATGGTTCCAACTAAGACGTTCGTCGCATTTCGATCAGTGATCAGTACAGTATGATCAAAGATCACATTGCTGCCAGCAAACTTGACATAATGACAGGCGGGCGGCCAATCCGTCCCAAAACTTGCCCAAAAACTTCCCCACACGGCGGCTCTTGGCAACCCCGTGGGAGGCCGACTGCTGGCCAGCCGTTTGGCCAGCACCGCGTTAGGCCGCGACAGTAGGCAAACGACCCTTTTGAGTCTACTGGCGTGCGTTGCTTGCTTCAGCTGCTGCTACTTGTCGCACGAAACAAGCAAGCAGCAGCAAGCCACCATCGTATATGGGGATTGATAAGGGGAGTCATAAAATGTCTCCGGAAACCTGCTGCTAGATGCCTACCAGACTGCCGATGTGATGCACTCCTGCGAATCTGGGCACGGAAGATGAGGGCAAAAATGGGGGGCTTCCTTGGAGTAGAGCGTCCCCCTTTGGCCCTGACTTGCATCTTGTTGGAATATCCCGAGTGCCTAACCCAGTAGTAGCAGGTAACATGATTTTGAGATATATGAGTAAGTCATCCGTTCAAACAGGGCTGCACTGACTTTCTGTCACTTTCTATTCCTGTTTTCTTACTCGCTTCGCGCTTCTTGGGTCTGTGACTCTTTGTTTCGATTTTTTGCCTATCTGTGTGTAACGAGCGCCTGGTGTCTGCTCTTCACTTTTCCATCTCTACCCTTCAGGCCGTCATCGTTGAACGATTACCTATGAAGTATTTCCTCTTGGATAATTAATTGAACATCAATTCCCCTGGCTGTTTGGGCATCAACATCATCACCAACTCAGACAACGCGGCTTCAACTCATCCCAGTGGAGACTCATCGCCGCTGTCATAAAACCAGAATATATCATACCTGATTCTTCGACACAAAACCAGAGCCATGCTGTCCACCACGACGTCGTGGATGCAGATCCACGTGCTATGGCTTCTCATCACGCTTCCCCTGATCCAGGGGAGCCCCATCACATCCCAATTCCTCGCCCAGCCAGCGACAACAACATCAATATCATTATCATCATCTTCGTTTCCCATGGCTTCGCCATCCTACAGAGTAGCCATCTCAGCCACCCCGACGCCAGCATATTCCTTCTCAAACAATACGCACGCCTCGTCGTTCACCTCTTCGGGCGCCGCGTTGGTGGTGACTGCCGCGCCAGTGGTCCCCTCCCTGCATGGCACCGGCGGGCTGTTGCCGGCCAACATCTCCCACAATATCAATCTCAAGTTCGTCCAGACCACATATTGGAGCTGCGTCCAATGGCCTACCACTGTGCACTGCGGCTGGCACGAGCCGATCCTGGACGCCAGCAATCGGGCAGGCTCGCCGGGCCGCGGTCAAGAGGGCTCGCGGCGCGCGGCGGGAGCAGGCGTCGTGGCGGGCCTCATCGGGTTACTCCTGGCGGCCGCTTGAGCGAAACAGGGAGGCAACGCAACCTCTATTACCAAATTCTTGTATATATATATTTCAAAGGGAGAAGCGCGGCAGTTTTGTCGGTTCCCACAATACTCCTACTTTGTGTGCACTGGCTGGTCCAACTTCCGGACCCAACACTGGGATCGGGACGGCGTTCATACTTTATCGATCAAGTTCTGGGTAGGGAACGTCTGACGTGTAAATAGAACATTTGTCTTCACTGCGACATCTGGCAGTTATGATAACGGGAAAACGAAACCAAGACGAACCAATGTCACTATCTTCCGAAATTCATCAATGCATTTCGCCCCTTGACTTTTTGTTGTCGACTGTTGATACTTGTCGCTGTTCATAAGAGCAGTGGAGCAGTCCAAGTGCAGTTCTAAACCGAAGGTTGAATTGAATATGATACTTTCGATTATATTCACCATAGTAGGTATACATGAGTATGCTACCTGCATGTATGTTCTGAACTAGAACCTACATACACTGAACAATACTGATCCATCTCGTGCCGCCACTCACTGGTTGGCGCATCATGCGCCACAGGGCGCACTCCGCAAGCCACAATTGCTTTTGGTTGGGGGCCGAACCTAAAGACACGACCACCATCAAGTCGTTCCCAATCAACGTAGAGCTCATCGAATCCGACTTGTTTATCTTCTTGCGGGAGTAGCACGAGGCTCTGTCCCATATCCGAGTCAAACGAAAGCCCGGTACTCTCCAGCCGAATGAGCATTTGCGGCGTGCTCACTCATCCATGCAGTGACGCCTCACCAACGTGGATCAACTTATCCGACGGTAATCTACGTACATACGGGTACCGCGAAGGAAACCCGCCCCTTACCTGGCAGCTAGCTGGTGCTAGTATACGAAACCGGTACAACTTGTCAGACCAGCCGGCTTTATAGAGCGCGACCTCGGCCCATTTAGTGGTCTTTTCTTGTCTCCGTTCTGTCCTCATGAGTATCACGAACTCGCAATCCAGCTCCAGCGCACCGTCTTCCGCGCGGGCTCAAGTTATGAAGAGGAGTGTCCAGGCTGCGTTCGATGGTAGGTTAATCTTGTAATTCTTCTTCCGTTTTCCTTGTCTCCTTCGTATTCGAAGATGTTATCTGTCCCCCTCTTACGGACCTGCATATCTTGTTACATGCCCTCTCCCGGAGGATCTTACTTCGCCTCCCGTTGATTGGCCTGTTTCGAGACCGAAGGAGGCATCGGGCATGGAAACCGGCCTGCCGGCCAGTCGCCCACTCCACCCCATGGATGACAGATGCACCTTTCCCCACCGACAAACAACCCTTGACCCACCCAGGACCCATGCTTACTTCTGAAACTGGGCATTCCAACGACGACCTCTCATCACTAGCTCACTCCCGTTCGTCACTGTCACTTGAGAGACAGACTTGACTTCCTTCTCATAAAATGATCTCGTGATACCCGAACAATCTTTGCTGATGAGACGAACAGACCCCAGCGACCGCGGCCTCGGCTCGGGTTACCAATCCAAGGTGCGCGTCGTGGACCGGTACAAAGTCATCGGGTTCATCAGCAGCGGCACCTATGGCCGCGTGTACAAGGCCGTCGGGCGGCAGGGGCAGCCGGGCGAGTTCGCCATCAAGAAGTTCAAGCCCGACAAGGAGGGCGAGCAGATCCAGTACACGGGCATCTCGCAGTCGGCGGTGCGCGAGATGGCCCTCTGCAGCGAGCTGGCCAACCTCAACGTGATCCGCCTCGTCGAGATCATCCTCGAGGACAAGTGCATCTTCATGGTGTTCGAGTACGCCGAGCACGATTTGCTGCAGATCATCCACCACCACACCCAGAACCCGCGCTGTCCCATCCCCGCCACCATGGTCAAGAGCATCATGTTCCAGCTGCTCAACGGCTGCCAGTACCTGCACGCCAACTGGATCCTGCATCGCGACCTGAAGCCGGCCAACATCATGGTCACGTCGGCGGGCCAGGTGAAAATCGGTGATTTGGGTTTGGCGAGGCTCTTCCACAAGCCTCTGCACTCGCTCTACGGCGGCGATAAGGTCGTCGTGACCATCTGGTACCGCGCGCCCGAGCTGCTGCTGGGCAGCCGGCACTACACGCCCGCCATCGACATGTGGGCCATTGGCTGCATCTTCGCCGAGCTACTGTCGCTGCGGCCCATCTTTAAGGGCGAGGAGGCTAAGATGGACTCCAAGAAGACGGTGCCCTTCCAGCGCAACCAGATGCAGAAGATTGTCGACATCATGGGCATGCCGACCAAAGAGCGATGGCCCTACCTCACCAGCATGCACGAGTACTCCTCGCTGGGCATGCTGCAAACGCCCATGATGCACCACCACTCCTCCCACCACCAAAGCCACCACGGCAGCTCCTCCAAATCCTCGGCCTCGACCTCGCACCTCGAGGAGTGGTACTACCGTACCATCGGCGCCCACTCGGGCTCCAGCACATTGTCGCCCGCCAACGGCAACAGCAGCGGCCTCGCGTCTCTGGGCGCCGAGGGCTACAAGCTGCTCGCGGGCCTGCTCGAGTACGACCCGGAGAAGCGGCTGACGGCGCAGCAGGCGTTGCAACACCCCTTCTTCACCACCGGCGACAAGGTCAGCAACAACTGCTTCGAGGGCCTCAAGACGACGTACCCCAACCGCCGCGTCAGCCAGGACGACAACGACATCCGCACCAGCTCGCTTCCCGGGACGAAGCGGTCGGGGCTGCCGGACGATAGCCTGGCGCGGCCGGCGAAGCGCGTCAAGGAGGCTTGATGTTCTACGGGAAAGGGGAATGAAGAGCACCGCCAGCTGTTCCATTTTATTGGGTGGCACACTCAGTCTCGAAGGGCTATGTTCCCTTCACGATCAGAGAGCGATGCGAACGGCGAAGGAGATACAGAGAGGCCGATGGCCGCAGGGCAGGCGTCTTCATTTCAAACATATGGCGGTGCGGACGATAGCGACGAATGCAAAATTACGATTGGCACTGACGGGCTTATATGGAATAGCCCTGGGCGCGGATTGATTAACGATATGTAGAGTATATATACCTTAAACCACCTAATTGTACACTTAGACTTCATCTTTTGCGCCGTACCAACCGTCGAAATAACCTCCAGTGCATACCATATACATGATAACATATCGTCCCTTTGGGCGATAAACTACGTCGCAATGTGGCGATCTCTGGGTCATATGGCCCGGTAGGACGTCGTTTCTTGCATCCCGTTGTCTTGCCTCCTCCTTGAGCACAAATATTCATACCCTTTCATTCACCAAAGATGGAGGCCGGTTCGAGCCATACACACGCATCACATACACAACCTCGATTATTAACTAAAGTACTCTCTGTCTACTACTTTTTTGCCGCTCCGGGAAAGTTGCCCTTCGTTGCGCCACGATACTCCTCTCTTTTTTTCCCAGTTACGCGCCAACACCACATGGTCGTAAACCCTTCTTTCGTATGCCTTTCGAAGATCAACCAGTTCAGCCCAGTCAGGTCGGCTTGGTACTATCTTCCAAAGGCATCTTCGAGCTTCGGACCTTTGGGAAAAACCAGACGCGCGCGCAATCGAAGCAACTCTTGATGGCCCTCCCAACCCGACTCCGTGTGGCCCCTAAAGCGCAAGCCTCTTCTTTTCCCACTCTCTCATTTCTCTTCCTCTGTCTTTCGTGGAAACGCTCACGTTTTTCTTTTCTTTCTCTCGCGCATCCTAGGGGCAGGCAGTGAGACAGATTGCCCTCTTTGCCCCATCGCTTCTTCTCCAACATCGATACTACAGTAAATCAAGGTAACAAAAAACAGAGCGGCAACTCGCCTCGCAGTTCGGGGGAATACTAAACTAGAAATAAAAACAAGAGTGGAAAAGGAACCCGAATTGCCTCGCGCGGGCTATATAAACAACAAGGTGGTGTGGGTATGTGGCACCTCGGAAGGAAAAGGAGGCTAGTTCCCTCATCTCTACAAGTATCCTCCTGGCCCCCCGAGGGCCTTTCGGTCTCGGGCCGCTCAGCATCGACGCATGGCGAAAATAGGACAGAAAGTAAAGACAGATGCCGAAATATCGAGAGTCTCAGTAGTGTGTATGCGCTTGAAAGATTGGGGGCCTGAGGAGTGGTAGTTGGTAATGCGGTGTTCGGTCGGTTGGTCGCGCGAAGGCCATGGTCTTGGGACGAAGTGAAGAGTGGTAGACGTAGCCAGGGGTAGTCGAGGCCTGTTGGAAATGTCTGCCGCTGATGCTAACGATATTCGGATGTGAAACGAGCTGTATGGCGCCGGTCGAGAGGTTTTTACTTCTTCACAGGCGCAGGCGGGGCCTTGACGTTGTTGGAGAGCCAGGCCAGACCCTCGAGCAGGCCTTCTCCTGTGGTCGCGCAAGACGGCACGACGTACCAAACCTTGTCCTTAAGCTGGTTCAGTTGCAGCGCCTCGGTTACTTCTTGGGGCTTCATGGCTGTTGAGGGTTCATCGTTAGCATTGTTCCACGTGTACTCCACCAGGGGCATGCTGAGCGTGGGTGATCGTCGATGTGGTTCCTGAGGGGGAATTGGATCGAGTGAGGGAAAGGGGGCGGGTCGACCTACCATCCTTGACATCTTGCTTGTTTGCGAAGACCAACAGAAGACTGTCCTTCATTTCCCGGTCGTTAATGATGCGATGTAACTCTTGCTTGGCCTCGTCGATTCGTGCGCGATCTGCTGAGTCGATAACGAAGATGAGACCTTGCGTGCCTAGAATCCGGAAAGAAGATCATGTCAGTGGAGTGTCCATTTGAAGTTGAGGTTTGTCATCATCGTCTTGGCCGGTGTCGCAGCTGCTATTCCACGTCTCTGGAAGGCGCAAATCTGTTTGCGCGCTCTCTTCGTCTACCCGTCCATCTGTGGGAGTGCAAAGCAGACTTACCGCTGAAGTAATGCCTCCACAGAGGTCGAATCTTGTCCTGGCCACCGACGTCCCACACGTTGAACTTGACGTTCTTGTATGTGACGGTCTCGACGTTGAAACCAACGGTAGGGATGGTCGTGACGTCCTGACCGAGCTTGAGCTTGTAGAGGATGGTGGTCTTTCCGGCGGCGTCGAGACCCAACATCAACAGGCGCATCTCCTTGGATCCGAAGATCTTGCCCATCATTTTGCTAAGTTGTCCACCCATGTTGGCGAGCGCTTTTCTTTATTTCCTTTTCCTTGTTTGACCTAGGCTTGCTTCTTTGCTTTTATCGATATTTCTTCTCCTCCGTGGTGTTGAAAGAGTTTTGGTTTGTTGCCGGCACGGGAGTCGTAGGGGCAAGCAGCTCCGTTGGTCGGGTTCGAAGCGAGGTTCAGGGGAGAAGGAAGTTGCAGCAGGATTGCGAAGGTTGCCAAAAGGGGACAGCTCAAGCCCAACAAATCCAAAGGTCGCGATTTTAGGGCGATGGGATAGACAGGCAGGCAGGAACAGACAACAGCAGCAAGAGAGTTGACAACGTCGGGAAAAGGAGGGAAAGCAGAACACGAGCAGAAAATTGGTATCTGCGGAGAATTCGCGAGAGCAGGTGGTATTCGTGGACAGGTTCAGGTTAGGTCGGGTCTGGCTAATTGATCGAAATGAACATGCAATCAATGGCTTGATGGGGTTTTTGGTTGGGTGGTACCTCTCTACGCGCACTGGCGCACTGGTACCTGGCCTGGCTAGGGATGTTTAGGTTCTGGCGCTGGTGCTGGTCCCTCCTCTCCGGTCAGTTGCTCTTTTGGTCCCTGGTCTCTCGCTGGGTCTGCTTCGGGGTCTCCTCTGCTAGTTAGGGGTTGGGGGGAAATCATGGAGGGCTCCAATTGACTCGAATAATTGGATTCCATCATGGGGGTACGATGGATTATTGCAAACAAACGGGAACTCCAGTCAGAGCTTCATCCACAATGCCTTCTCATGACATACCTGCATGCTCTTCTTCTGGTGTTGTTTGTGCCTCAATTGAAACCTACTTGCCAACCTCTACGTATGCACATGTAGCAGCTATAAATACAATGAACACAATCGCTCAACCGCTCCGATAAGTTGCAGACAGTTGACTGGTCCAATTCAGCAAATGTTCCTTTTTCCTACCGGTTGCACCTGACATCGAATGCAACCATACCGGCTGTGAATGATCCAATCCCGTCCGGATCATTACGGTAGAAGATGAGACCCCTCCTGCAGCATGTAACGCTAATTACCTGCTCCGGGCAGTGCTTACAGAAAATGGGACATGCACGTAACTGTTGCACGTGGCATCGCCGGTATTATGATTGTTGGTTTCGTCACCGCCCGAGGCCAAAGAGGCTGAGTTGATATTGCCAATTCCGAGCTCTCTTAGGTAAGCAGCAAGGTGCCGGCCGATATGGTGCCATTCCCGCTCATTTATGGCAGATGGACATCATCATCTCCGTGTGAACACGCCTCTCCCCGAGGGACATCCGGGCCCTGCAACTAATGAACCACACCGGCTGCACCTTTTCTCTATTTCTCTCTCTCTCTATCCTGACTAGACGATCAATCGCCTTGGCGGTACAATGCGTGTAACCTCATATAACTTTGTTTGCATAATGTCCTACTACCCGTCTCACATTTCCGAGACGGCTCTAGGAACCAGAAACGTTGCAATACCCGTCACACCACACCCTCTTCTCTTTGGCGCGGTACGGCTCATCTCCACCGTGGAGGAGCTTGATTCAGCCCGAAATAGCTCTTGAGTTGATGTGCTCGCTAATTATTTCCGGTGCCCGCTGGCTGAGACAGCGAGCCGACCGGTTGACCTGGACGACATTTATGCGCCGAGTATTGTATGCATTGGCCCACCTTCCCTACCTTCAATCATCCATTAGGTAGGGCCAAGGTCATTTGAGATACTTCAGTCATTGTACTTCCCTTATGCCGCTTTGGGGGTCTTAATCTAGGTGCAGAAAGGCTGATTCCAACAAGTTAAGAAGTCATTCGGGCAAGGCACTTCTGATATTCCTAGTCAGCGGCCTACTCATGCAGGCGAATGGCGTGTAAGCGACATGAACAAAGCCGAAGTGCCCGGACGGGAAATGCCGCTGCGGGTCGAGCCGAGTACCTGTTTACCCAGAGAGTTCGAATCATTGAAACAACATCGCGGCCCTGTGTGTATTAAACACATGTGACAATGACGCCGTTGGGCAACCCATATCGTGCTTTCTTTGACCTCACACGGATCACCACTTGTCATGATATGCTCGTACCTTACTAGAGTTGCAGTAAAAGAGCACGATACTACATATAATCAGGCTTGTCCCTAACACTAGTCGGAATACCTTGGACGACGGCACGGATAGAAGCATGGCAATAAGGCACTCTCGAACACAGAAACTGCCTTGCCTGGCTTCCCTTGAACCATGTACCCATGCTAGCTAACCCCGCCTCTTTATGGCAGTATCGCAAAGCTCATGCAGGCGATGGCGCCTAGCACTGGCAGTGAAGACAAAACAAATCAATCAATCAATTCACTGTTCAGGGGAAAGAAGGAAGGTCTTATCGATAATGAATAAGTGGTGCTCAATTGATCTTATCGATTGGTCAAGCACGGTTTAAGCTTTCGGTACGTATCCCTCTAGCGCAGGCCGTTGCACGCTCTATCTTATCGGCGACTCTTATCCTCCAATTTTTTTTTCTGGCTGGTCGTCGCAGAGGCGCTCAATCGCAGTCTGACGATTCCCCACTAGGGAAGCAAATCCGTCTTAAACGATTTCTTGAAACTTGAGGGTCGAAGCAGCAGTCCCAAAAACCCAACCACCAACCCTCTCTTTTTTCAAGTGGTACGCTTCGAGAGCACCGGACGGGTGCTGCCTCTCAACACAATGGCCGCCGAAACCAAGACCAAGACGAAGCGCGAGCACAAGTCAAAAAAGCGGATACGAGAGGGCCACGAGGACGTCGAGGGCGCCGAGGTAGAACGCAGACACAAGCGCTCCAAGAGCGAAAAGCCCAGTGACGACGAGGCCGAACAAGTCGCAGCCGAGGAGCCCGAGGTGCCGAAAAAGAAGCGAAGCAAGGAAGACAAGGACAAGAAGAAGAAGAAAAAGAAGGACAAGCACAGCGAAGATACCCTCAATGAAGAAGCGAGCCAACCACAAGATGAAATGGATATCGACGAGCCTGCCGCCGCCCCCTCGGCAACCGGTCACATCAAAACGTTACCCCAGAAACCGTTCCCCTTCTTCCGACAGACCGTGTCACGCTATCTACCGCTCTTCCCTGCCGGCATGGTGGAACCGATCGACGGCTACGCCGAGCAGCACCTGAAGCCCCTACTGAACCGCTACGTGCGCGAGTTCAAGGGTGTCCTTCTGGCCTACCGCAACGTCCGCCTCGGCGAGGCCCCCAACCGCGGCTCGCTCACCGAAGAGAGCGAAATGGGCGACGAGGCGCTGCTCGAGACCATTGACGAGTACGCCTGCGGCTTTGGCTGGCTGACGGCCGAGGTCGACCTCTTCAAACCCTCCCGGGGCGCCCCGCTCGAGGGTGTTCTCAACATGGCCACCGAGGGCCATATGGGTGTGGTCTGCTGGGGCATGTTCAACGCCGCCATCGAGGCCTCTCGCCTGCCCAAGGGCTGGAAATGGGTCAACACACTAAGCAAGAAGCGATACGACGAGTTCGAGCTGCCCACACCCGAGCCGACCGAGGAGGAGCAGGAAGGCGAAGGCGAGGGAGAGGGTGAAGCTGAGGGCGAAGCAGAAAAGACCAACGAGGCGGAGACGGAGGGCGACGTCACACAACTATACAGCACGGGCTACTGGGCCGACGAAAACGACCAGAAGGTCGAGGGCACGGTGCAGTTCCGCATCAAGAGCTTCGAGGTCGGCCAGAGCGGCGAGTACGGCTACCTGAGCATCGAGGGCACCATGCTGGACGCCGAGGAGGAGCAGAAGCAGGTGACGGAGGAGCTCGAGCGCAAGCGGCGGCGCGACCTGCGGAGCGGCGGCCCGGGGCTCTGGAAGAAGACGCGCTTCCTGCCCGATTTCAGCGTTACCAAGTTCGGCGCCGATGAGGAGGAGGAGGACCAGGCGAAGCGCGCCGAGGTCTGGAAGGGGAGCCGGCCCGGGAGTGTTACAGCTGAGTAGAAGAAGACGAATCGGAAAAGGAAGAGAGATTCTTAATGTTCACACTATACATCTTCAAGTTTGACAGCGGGCATGCTTCCCTTTATTCCATTGGGGAACTGCAAAATGCAAGTGATACGTGCAAACCATGTGGTGATCTTTTGGTGAAGACGTGAGCTTCTCTGGATTGAGAACGTGATTTGGAGCGAAATGGACGCTGGGATCAGACCTGTAACCTTGGATAGTCGCCGATCGGTGGCTGGTGGTTCATGCCTGGCAGAAGCGTGCGTCGTCACACATCCGGTTCTGGCAAACCCCAACAATCGAATCCTGGACAATGGTGGCACCAAAGATTACATGAGACTTGACCATCATACTCGTTTTTTTCTGGACTATCGTTAGAACGGTTTCCTTCGATCTTGCTGGTTTTCATCGCCATGTTTGGTTGCACTCGCTGGGTCGGGGGGCTAATAGGGCGGATTGTGACTGTCCTGGATAGTTCATAGGCCGCCCATACAGATTCCACAAGCCATAGGTGTGGCTGTTCAACCATCTTATTCAACGAGGCCGGGTTTGGGCGTCAGCGACAGAAAGAAACCAGGGGGGTAGGTAGTTCCACCTCGAAGTCTTGTTCTCGTCCTTTTTGTCTTCGTCTTTCCTTTGTTTCCCTTCGACAACCCAAGGGGGGCGCAGTAGACCAGAGCATCCCGGCTCAGACGAACCAAACCGGTCAGTTGGAACGAGATATCATGCCTATACCCAGGCTCCTGGAAGAACCGAAACCGTATTTACTTTTCCGGGAGTTTTCCCATGGTCGGCTGGGATACCTTTGCTGCGGCATTTGACGAATCATTCGGTTGACGCCAAAGAAAATGTGGATGTGGAAGGGGGCGCTTTGTTGACGACGGTGTTGCTACAAAGCGACAACGAAGCATGGCGTCTATAATCGACTCTCGACCCTTGCAGATTTTCCGCTTACGATCATGGGATTGGCTGCAATGTACGAGTCTTGTTCTCGTAGGGAGAAAGGGCTTGTTTCTCCTGCGTAGACAAGGTCGGCGCCATCCAGAGAGAGAGAGAGTGTGTATTATAAAATGGGCGTCGAGGCCCCGTCTTCGGACTGTTGTACTCGGCACAGGAGAAGCAGAGAGAACACTTGCATTAGTTATCGCTGTTGCAAACCAGGTACTCTGACTAGAACTAGAACAAAGTCGATTCAGTGCCACTCGTCCTTCCGATTCCGCCCGCTCGCTGGCCCAAGGCAGGCCGGTATACGATAACGAACATGAGCAACCCACCGAATACCGGTCGCGTGGCTCTGCAGAACCCCAATCGCACGCCGGTTCGGCCGCTGAACAATAATGGCGCGGCGGCTCAGCTGCCAAACAACAATAACGCGCTGGCGGTGCAGCTGAACCTAATGGAGCAGCAAGCCACGAGACTAAGTGCCATCGAACAGAGACTCCATTTCTCCCAGCGGAGCGGCGCCGACCTCCTCATCCGGGTCGCGCAAGAGAAAAAGGAGGCCGAACGGGGGAAAGAGGGGGAGAAAGTGGACAAGAAATACTTTGAGGACTTCCTCGGCCAGATCGTCGGCGGCAAATACACCAAGCCGGGGAACCTGGACTGGTGGCAGCTGAAGCGATGGGTGGTCCTGCACGTCAACAAGGCGGTGCGCCAGAAGACGGCAACTTACGACGAGGTGGGTACCAACATTTTCATGCTCAACACGTGGGAGCAAGGTCGGGCGGAGCCGAGAGAGTTCATTGACAAGGTAGCCTTCATCCGCCTTCTGATCCAATGGGAGAAAGGCGAGGTTACGCTGCCCACCACCAACGGCGACCATCCTCAGGTTTATATCGAGTTCGAGAGCACCAAGCTCGAGCAGGGGATCCGCCCGAGCGTGGAGTCGCCCGGGAGCCCGGAACAAGACGAGCTGGAAGACCCCATTAACGACCCGCCGCGGCGGCCAAGACGGCCCCAGCGTCTCCTGGATCCTCCGCGAAGCAGCGAGGGGGCGCAGACTTCGAGCTCGTCCGGTCGGGGAAGCCGCGGGGCGCGCCACTTCACCCCCTCGGAGTGGGAGAGCCCAAGCCGCGACTTCGGCCCGGGCCCCGACCCCCGTTCGAGATGGGCTGGAACGGGGAGGAAGGGGAGGAGGGCGACGGCGCAGGCCGCCGGGACAAAGGCAGAGGGCCGGGGGGGAGAAGTCCCCCTCGCCCGACGCAGAGGCCGACGAGGCCGACGAGAACAACGACCTGCTCAACGAGCTGGAAAAAAGGATCCCCGGGAGGGACGTGAATCTCAAGGCCGATAACAAGGAGCACTGGGACAAGGTCAAGACCTTCTTCAAGAACCACGACGAGAAGGAAATGCAGTTCAGTCTCCCGGGGCTCCTATACCCGATCGAGGGCTACCAAGCAGCGGCCGTCGTGTGGATGCTGACCAGAATCCCCGAGGACGGTGTGGCCGGGGCCATGCTCGCCGACGCCATGGGCTTGGGCAAGACCTTCACCATCATCGCCACGTTGATGTCGTATTTCTACGTCCACGCTGCTTACGAGGAAGTGCAACAAGACTGGGATCTGCGAGAGAAACACCCGGGGCGAGTACCATCGGGGGGTTCAAACACCTTGCGAGGGATGCCCGTCCAAGGAGAGTCTGTCCCAGCGAGGCCGAAATGACGAGGAAATACGGGATCCAGTGCCCGTGTCTCCCGAACTCGACGTCGAGAGCGATTGCAGAAAACATGGCCAACTTTCCCAGCATCATCGTGTGCCCTTCGGCCGGGGCCACGGTCTGGGTCAGCGAGTGGGAAAAGTTTGTGCGCGCCGATCAAGAAAACACGCCCGCCGCCCGGCTGAAGCTCTACGTCCACATGAGCGACTACAAGGGGGGCAAGGCGGACTTCAACGCCTTCTGTCAGGACATGGAGGCTGCTCAGCTCGACGCCGTGCAGGGCGTGCTGGACGTCGATGACGACGGGGTTCTGCACCAGACTCGCAACGGCTTCAGGGGGGCAGCGGCAACGTCTTGCTGGTGACGCGGGAGAACATTACGAAATGGCAACACTCGAAAGAACCCGGCACGCGCGGTGCCTTCTTCTCCGACGCCAACCAACTCGATCCCCATGTGGAAATGGGAGACGTGGTACGAATAGCGCAAGTGCCAGTCGCCGGCTGCGGCATCTTTGCCATGGACGAAATGCACCAATACAAGGGCCACAGCGGAAAGGACGGCCTAACCAACCCTTTCCGATTGCTGTACAAGTTCAAATACCAAGAAACCCCCACACTGGCGGTGGGGATTTCTGGAAACACCATGTCGATAGGGCCAGAGGGGTGGCATCATCTGGTCGAGCACACGCGGCGGTCCCTTCAGCAGCACTCTCGTCTAGCAACCACGGCAAAACTGGGCAGGCTTCAGAGCCTTGAAGAGTACAAAAGAATGAAGGACGATTGGAACCATGTACTGGGCAAAATGGGCAGTGGCGGACCAAACGAACCACCAGATGAGGGCTTGGAGGAATGCAAACGTAGGATCCACGCGGATTTCCAACAGGGCATCATAAAAATGATTGTCCGTCGCGCCAAGGATGCCACATTCAATAAAGTGCCGGTTCTGGACATTTTAGCCGCAGAAACCACGCCGATGCCTTTGCGGATCCCAGAAAGTCCGGCACTGGCTGACATGAGTGACAACGTCACACGAATTCATCAGTGGGTGCGTAACCAGTACGATCAGGACATAAGGAACTGTAATGCGCAAGGCTCAAAAGGGGCGGAGCCGCCAAGTATAGCAGCCAGGACGCAAAATGGGCTCCTCCAAGGTGGGATACAAGATGGTAGGGGAAAGGGCGCCCAGGAAAGCCGTGATGCCTATCACCGCTCCGTACGGGCCATGACATTCCCCGAAGTAGCCCGCATAGGCCGTGCGCCCGGAACCGACCACCTAAAACCGTACATGGTGCCCCAGGGGACCGATAAGAAGACGGGACCACTAGCCAAGCTCGCGAAAGAGTTTACGAACGCGACTCTTAACCCAGAAAGAACCAGGCGGTCCGTTAGAGATATGATCAAAAAATCTCCGTTCTGGCAACATCGCGGGGCGTTCAGGACAACCTCTCCGAAATTCGAGAGGCTCTGCCAACTCGTAGAGGAACAACTCATCAATACCAGGGCGGACATAAAAGACGGACCGCCAGACGGAAGCGGGCTCCGACACATGGTCGTCTTTACGGAAAACCCGTTGTCGGCGTACCTGACGGCGCTCTTCCTCCAGGGCTATTACAGAAAACGAAGAGTCCATGTGACGCTGATCCACATGTCTCTTCCCGACAGAAGCTCTTCGGAAAAACACGGCTGGAATTGTCGATTCCAAGCTTGCCAGAACTTCAACAAAGGCTGCGACCGCGGCGACGACAACAAGATCCTCGTGGGCACGTACAGGCTCATCTCGACCATGATCAACTTCCAGCGGGCCTCGAGCGCGGTGCTGATGGACGTGCCCACGACGGTCCAGTCGCAGCAGGCCCGCGACCGCATCCACCGCCGCGGCCAGCCCCTGACCGCCCTCATCACCGAGATGTACTACGAGAACCACATCTACGAGGCCACCCGCTGGAGGAAGAACCAGGGCAAGGAATTGATGGAGAGAATCGACTGGACAAACTTCCAGAGTGCCGAGGGCTCAGGGCAGGCGGCAGGGGGGGGCCCGGCGTTGGAAGTAGATGAGGACGACGACGTCGACGACGAGGAAAACATATACGACTAGTAGTAGCCCCTCACCAAGTATGTTCATGTTCATGGAAGCGGACGGGTTGGATAAGATTATGATTCACTTATTTTCGAAAGGTTAGTCAGAGTAGAACATAGGAACTAAATACCTACACTAATACATTCATCATCTGCAGAAACGTTTCCTTGATATTCACTCATGGCTAGATACTGTGCCGATACCAATACTATGTCAGCGATGCGAAGCGAGCAGTGTATACAGCTCACCTAAACTCCACCTGGTTAGCTACCCTTGTACGCAGCATGTGTGAAACTCGGTGTTCGGTATAAGGGTTTGATCAAACGATAAAAGAGCTACACTTGAAAGTCACCATAGAACAAATGGAAATGAGACGTTGTCGCTGATTGCATGCTGGGACTCATAGTCCTGGGTCGGGGCCAGACGTATCAGGGAGCTTGACCATGACTTACACCCTGAACCACAAGATCAAGTCGGGGTCTTACAACCGAGTAATATCAGCTAAATCGAGTATGCCCTGACTACTAGAGGTCATTCATTCCTTTCGGTATTCGCAGCAGACTGGGGTAGCGAACCAGATCCTCAGGGGAGAAATAGAGTAATGAGAACAGGAAGTACTGTCGGAGCAACTTTCAAAGACAGAGTAACAAGCATGCAGTAAGTGAGTAAACGAATCCGTGGCAAGCTGTCACGGCGAAAGAACCAGTGCTCTAACCAACTGAACCAACCCGCCCCAGCGGGCAAAAGGACAACGTTGTTCAAGTCAGCGCACTTGACTGTTAATAGAGCTTATCGCCACCCCTTACACAAGCATTCGAGCAAATCAGCCTGTATTCATATGAGACGGGGAAATCGGAAATCGAAATTGATTTTTATGGTATTGAAAGCAGCACAAGCTGAACCCAGCCGGCTCGGGAATTGTCATCGCCTGATGTACGCAACTAAAAGCGATAAACACATTGGCGCAAGACAACTAGGTGAAGAGAGCCGTAGATTATTGGTACAATTGTCGCTCTGACCCATACGGTTTTGTGTTACTTTGACCATTTTTCGAATGCTCGCACCTAAACAGGAAGAAAATTCTTACACTAGACCTGGACTGTACCATTCAGGGGTTAAAAAAAGAAGGCCAATGGGGGAAGAGCAAAGGACGGCGCCTTTGTTAGTAGGAATGTGGCTACAAACGAACAACGAAAACCCCGGTCCATCTCCAATTGTTCCTAACATAATAGCAACGCTGGCTTCAGCCATGGCTTTTGCTATAACGAACAAGTTTGCTCCCCAAGGCAAGGGGGAGAAAGAACTTGGTCCACTACGTAGCCAGGTTCCGTAGACAATGAGACTCGTCCTATAAGAGGCGAGTCGATGCCGCAGTCTCCGGTACACGGCAGCAGCACTCGGACAGAGAGAGCAAGTAGCAGGAAAAGCAGAGACAGGAGATTCGCATTGAACGTTGGCTTGTACCAAACTTCTTAATCAGCTGCCATATTTCCGTACACCCGGTTTCCGATCTCCCGGAATTTGGTAAATTCACGATGGCGGGTAACAGGGGCAACAGGGCCGACGACAACAGGGCTCTCCAGGAGGACTTGAGGGATAACGTGGTCGAGCTCAATAAGAAAGTCACCTCGTGGTTGGACCGCAAAAAGGGCGCGGACCTGCTGATCAGACTCGAGACTGCGGATGGAAGATATGGGACGGAGTTCCTCGGCACCATTCTCTGCGCAAGCGGAGGCTACACCGGCGCAGGGAACATCGACTGGAACGCGGTCAAGAGGTGGGTTGTAGCCAATATGAACGACCAGGTAGGTGAGGGCTTCACGGAGAATGACCTGTTGTTGACGCACAGGTTGTATGGGTGGACTCGCGACCGCGCGAGAAAGGCCTTTGACGAATACGAGTTCAAGTCCATGGTGGCGGGCTGGGAGATGGGCCTTGTCAAATTGCTGGTCCAGGAGGAAGACAGTCTGGAGTACTTTGAGTTCGAGAACACGAAACTCCTAAGACAGAACGGGGTTTTGCCGTCCGTGGAGGTGGAGCCGGAGGAGGGAATCGAAGGCGGTGGTGGAGGCCGCTATCCCATCACTGAGGCACACTTACAACGCGCCTCCGAGGCAAGAGAACAGCCAGAGGAAGACCTAGAGCAACGCATGACACCCATCTCGACCGAAGATGCCGACAGGCAGACCCGGGTGCTTCAGATGATCTCAAGCGAAGACAAAAACCGCAGGCTTGACGAGTTTAAGTTCTGGACGCGGGTGTCCATCTTCTTCGATTTCGAGGAACAATGGTTTGAAACGAAAGCGAAGGAGCTCCCCGGTCTCCTCCGCTCAATCGACAATTACCAGCTGGCCGCTGTCTTCTGGCTGCTGACACGGTACGCGGTGGACGGGATAGCCGGGCCCATCCTTGGCGACGACCCGGGCTTGGGCAAAACCGTCATCATGATTGTGACCATCAAGGTGCACAATGACGTGCAGGAAGCCTGGGCGGACGTGATGAAATTCTGGAAGGAGAGGGCCGGGTCGGCCGAGTTCAAGCACAACGTGCAGGGCGCCGCGAAGAAACGGGGCATCAAGTGTCCCTCACAGAAGGAGATCACGGCCAAATACGGCATCCAGTGCCCATGTGTGCCGGGATCCGACTCGCAGAAGATCGCGGAAAGCATGCAGAACTGGCCGAGCATCATCGTCGGCTTACCGGCCCAGGGAACCGTCACCTGGGCGGAGGAATGGGAAGATACCATTCGCCCTGATTCCCGCCTCCAGTTGTATGTCAATGACGCTAACTGGATTGACCACCCGCGACTAGCTGAGTTTGTTAAAGCAATCGGGGATGCCCCAATGCCCGAAGGAACAGAGAGCCTTGATGCTGCTCTCCGCAAGTCGAACGCGGGCTTCGAAGGGGGTAGTCGCCACGTCCTTCTCACCTCAAGCTATAATTGTACTGTATTGTTAGACACCACCGAAAAAGGTCCGGGTTTGGTCAGGGAACTCGGGGAAACTCCCCATGTGCCATTGACTGGTTGTGCAATCATGGCTTTGGATGAAATGCACAAGTACAGGGGCAACAAGACCAAACCTCTCGAGCTGTTGTTGGACGTTTTTGGTCAGCATAAGACCAAGCCCACACTAGGCGTGGCGGTATCTGGGAGTCTTGGGCCATTGGGCCCGGACGCGTGGGATTATATGCTGCAGCACACCCGCGCCCACGCCCGCAAAGAGCAGTTGGGAAGATTCCGGAACGGAAGAGATTCCAAAAAGGTGGATGTAGACTGGAAGTACCTGCAAGCCCACATCGATGACCCCAACGCGGAACAGCAAAACCCCTTCAAGGAATGTCTGGGTAGGCTGCGAGGCGATTGGACCACCGTGATGAACAAGATGTTTCTTCGTCGTGGCCAGAGAGACGAGTTTATGACGAAGAGAATCGTGAATATCCCCGAGCCACGTCACGAGACGGTGGCACTCGCCATGCCGGAGAACAATGCGAGGCCCCACGTGATAGAAAATTTCAGAGGTGTCAGGCTAATCATGGAGGAACGCAGCGAAAAGTATCACATGGAGCTGGCCCTTGCGCAGCGAAAAGTATTGCTGGAGAGGATTCCCAAGGGCAATGCTGCGGAAACCGACATGAGCTTGAACTATACGCTGTGGACGTCGACGTTTCCGGACCTTCCCTTTCTTGCAGAGCAAGACGAGACGATTGTGCCCTTCCTGAAGGCCGGAAAGGAGCAGCAACGCCTCGCGCTGCAGTTCTCAAGAACCACGCTGGACCCGGCGACGGCCAACAAGACATTTAGCGCCATCAACGAAAATTTGGAGAAGGGCAACCCATTCTGGGCGCAATGTAAGACACTGAGGGACCGCTCGCCCAAGATGGCCCAACTTGAGGGCCTGATAAGAGCTGAACTCATTGGTTCCAAGTGGAGCGACCAGAAATTCCAGCGGGACAATGGGCCGAGCGACGACAGCTACGTGCGCCACATGCTCGTCTTCGTGCGGAGCCCCATCTCGGCGTACCTGACGGCCCTCGTCCTCCACCGCGCGGTCGGGAAGGAGGTCGACGTGTACCTGGTCCACGCGGGCCTCCAGACCGAAAGCACAGCCAAGAGCAAGCCCTGGCACTCCCGCAAGGGGTTCCGACGGGCATTCAACGCGAGGTGCGACCGAAATTCCAAGAACAAGATCGCCGTCCTGACGTACGAGCTGGGCGCCACGGGGTGGAACATGCAGAGGGCGTCCGTGGCGGTCCTGCTCGAGGTCGCGGCTCGGCCCGAGGACAGAGACCAAGCATGCAAAAGAGTAGCACGACGGGGCCAGCCGTGCACGCCGCAGATATTCGAGTTGTACTACAAGAATCACTTGAGCGAGGACCAACAGAAACGCCACAACGACGGCATCAAGGAGGTTAAGGAAATCGACTGGGATTATTACGGGGTGACTGACGGTGAGGGAGGGAGCGGGGAGGAAGAGGTAGAAGAGGAGGGCGAGGAGGGCGAGGAGGGCGAGGAGGAAGTGGTGGAGGAGGATAATTAGAAGAACGACGGGGACGAGAATGGCAGCCGCCAAGACACAAGTGATGGTCAAGGCACGAGTATCAACTACGAGGTGGAATTCATTGGTGAAAACTCTCTGGTAGTGTAGAAGTAAGTTCCTGTCCGACTAAGCGAGAACATAGCCCATCACGGTCCCCTGCTCAGTGCTGCATGTCTTGACGTAAATCCCAGGCTAGAAGAGCAGCATCGGAAAAGCAAACACAATAGAGCCCCGGCGATGACATGCGCTGATTTACAACAACAGGAAGTGTTTTTTCTGAGTGACTGACTGCAAAAATAATAACCATAAGTATGCCGAGTGGCGTTGATTGTACTACTGGAACCATGTAAGAACAAAAGTGCACGATACCCTACGAGGGCGAGGGTATCTTGCATTGCCGGAGGTGCTCCGACACGCGCGCCGGAGCGAGCCAGTCAGCCAACCAGACGAGCCCAAGGCGCCATCACATCTCCCAAGCGTGCGCAGCTCAGGTCAGCGCCAGGACACCTCTGTTTCACGGGGCCAGTTCTGGGCAAGAGTTGACATCCGTAGAGGAGGAAGACTTGTTTCCTTGTAGGGCGCGACACTAATAAATGCATCGCGAGTAAGCAGATAGTTGCGCGATCGACTGGCTTAAGGGGGAAACCTGGGTTGCGCCAGACGACTCGGCCAGGCCGCCCCAAGTCTGCCACGCAGGCAAGAGGACGACTTTGTCAAGTCCGCGTCTGGACTGTCTACTCGAGCTTATCACCACCCTTACACTGCAGGTGTCATCAAATCCCTCTCCCCCTATTATGGCATGCACATCCACAACAACAAGCAATCACACTGACCCCAAGAGACGACCATTTGAAGCTTATATCTAGAGGCCTGGGACGGAAGAGCGGGTTGAACCAAGGATCAGGAAATAAAACCACGAGCAGTCAGCTATGAGTGAACTGGGCGTCACACGTGGATGGTACAGCATCTCAGGGGCGAAGTTGATCTTGTGTGCCGCACTTCAAATCGCGTACGAGACTTGCGAAAGGAGGCTGAGCGTCGTCTAAGACGTAGAAGTAAAGGCAACAGAGAAGTATTGCGCATCATGATTTCTGGTGTGGATTCAAATGGGAAATGAGTGGCATCTTCGGTCTCATAGGTGGTGGATGGTGTTGATTGCAAGCTTCAATAGGCTGAATAAGTCAATTCGCATACAAAACTGCGGCCCAATAGTGCTGTACAGTAAAAACACGAAAGGGAGGCGTCATCAGAGTTTATCACGTCTTCCTCTGTAGATCTTTTGCTGCCTTTCGTTTGCCAGTAGCATGAATCACATGGGCGACAGGAGGGCTCAAAACCAGAGAGGTAGCTTAGTACTTTTGTCATGATTGTTTTCAGAACCGGAAAACCCTTTATTGTATGCTACCGTGAATGGGGAAGAAATTCGTCTCATTCATGTCCAGCCGTTGCCTCGAAACAAAGTCCGCCAGCCCAATATCAATGGGCTGATGCGAGACCGAGGCCAGTATACGTACGGACCAGATGCCTTTCACATCTTGATGCCGTTGATCTGTATAATGCACACAATAGATGCACCCGAAAGCCAGCCGATGTCCAGAGCCAAACCCACTCCGCCAAAGACAAAAACGCCTGAATCAGATCGTCTATTTCTCCTTCTTGGCCTTGGCACCCTTGACCTTGGCGGTACCACGGAGGGTCTTCTGGCGGTTCTTGCGCTGCTTGCCTGTTCGCCAATTCAGTCAGTATGGCTGGTTCCGTAGGGAGAGGGGGATTCGCGATGGAAAACGTACGCTGTTGGCGGGACGCGCGCTCGGGCTTGGTGGCGAGGCCAACACGGACCAGGCGGTACTGGGGCTCGAACTTCTTCATGGCCTCGGGGGAGTCGTAGACCAGGGCGAAGCCGGTGGTCTTGCCGCCACCGAACTGGGTGCGCAGGCCGAAGACGGAGACCTGATCCTTCTGGGCCTTGTACATGCCGGAGATCTTCTCACGGAGCTGCTCCTTGGAGATGTTGGGGCGGCCAGGGTGCAGGATGTCACTGGAGAAGAGAAAATACGAAGGTCAGTTTCTATCGCTCAAATCATGCTCGGTTTCCCGGAAGCAGCCTGCACTCGAAGTGCAGCTCAAGACTTGTGCCAGACAGAACTGCCCTCCATCATCTTCGTGATCGCAATATCAATAGCCAGGCAGAAGAAAAGACCTCTTCAATCAATCAATCATTTTCTTCCATCTTTCATTTGTATGCCACGAAGGTGCCGGTCGAGTCGGGACGCGAAGATGATGGATTTGATGGCTCTGTCGGAATTGACATCGCTCGAAGTGATTCGATTCATTCGGCAAGCAGACGAAACAGGCGGCGGGCGGTTCGAGTCTTTTTTTTTTTGCTTGGGAATGGAAGAATTGTTACTCACACGACCATCTGCTTGCGACCCAGAAGAGGGTTGCGGATGAACTTGCGAGTTCGCAGGGTAACGGGGGTTTCGGAGTCAGCCATTTTGACGATCGGGCGCGGATGTCTGCTGATCGAAGTTGTCGGTGATGGTTGAGAGAAATGGCGATTTGAGAGGGGTGGAAGGAAATGTCGACTTTCGCCTTAATTTTTCTTTCTGACCTTAGTGGTTCAGTATCCGCTCTTACTGGGTGTGCGTCGCTTGCTCGGCTTGGGCTAGCCCAGGGTGCCGTACTGGTCTGTGCTTTGTTCGCGTTGGTGGATTGGTGCCTTTTTTTCGCACCTTGAAGCCCTACCCTAATCAATTGAAAAGGTGTGGCTTGTGGACTCTGCGTTCTCGCTTGGCCCTACCCAGCCATAAGTAGCCACAGCCACAGTTGACAGCCCATGCTCGTCCAGGATCTCCACACTTCCCGAAGTCCTGTTCCTTGTCGCCCACTGTCAATCCAGCCGAGTCGACAGAGCCGCAATGAGAGTTCTCAATTCCCATTTCAATTCCACGTCGTGCAACTTGTCCAATGGATAAAGTAGGCGTCAACCGCTTCTGCAGCCAGTACTTGCAGCTGGAAAGAGATCTTGATTTTCCCAGTGGCCAGGTCCTGAGGGAGGCCCTTGTTCAAGATGCTCTGCACCGTCGGCTCTTTGCAGATGACGCTCTTGCGCATCCACCCCCGGCTAAATATCAGCTTCGAGTCCTAAAAGAGCTGGTCTCGAGAATCGAAGCAAGCATCGATGACTGGGACGAACATGTAAGGTAATACCTGCAACTGCACCAAACACCGAAATACGACTCTGACGGAAGGTCATCCTTTTGATTGTCTTTGCCTTTCCGTGGTTCTCTTCTGCATCCCATGTTGCGCTACTCCCCTATCCCATCAGAATACCCCAGCCTGACTCCATTTCCTAGGAAGTATCCGACGATCTGATGACCCATCTCGCTGAGCTCCTTGCGTCGCCCTTGCCGGAGGATATCATAGCTGTTCAGCAGAAGGAATATGTCACATATTCACAAACGTTGCTTAGTGGCGACTCTACGGCTGCGGCAGACCCCTACCCTCATGTTACTCTGCTTGAGTCGCGCCGGCTCATCTCGGCCGGCGGGACCACAGGGCTTCGGACCTGGGAAGCTGGTCTCCATCTTGGCCAGTATCTTTGCGCAAACCCCTCTCTGGTGCAAAACAAGCGGGTGCTCGAGTTGGGCGCCGGGACGGGCTACGTCTCCATCCTGTGCGCCAAGCATCTGGCTCCATCCCATGTCATTGCCTCGGACGGGTCCGACGATGTCGTGGCTAACCTGCCCGAGAATTTTTACGTGAACGGACTGCAAGACTCTCGGGCCATATCCGTCATGGATCTGAAATGGGGACAGGCCCTTGTGGGCACGGAGGAGGCCGAATGGAACGGTGGTCAGCCTCTGGATCTCGTTCTTGGCGCCGACGTGACATACGACGACAGAATCGTCCCGCCGCTTGTCGGCACCATAGACGATCTGTTCGACATGTTCCCGCGCGTCCTCGTGATCATTTCTGCAGCTGAAAGGAACCGCCGCACCTTTGATATTTTCATCGACGTCTGCCGGAAAAGAGGCCTCAACATTCAGGAGGTAGACTTTGACGTCGCGCCCCGAGACAAACAGACTGGTCCCTTCTACGATGATCAGGTACCCATCCGGATCTGTAGAATCACGCGAGGGCATTAGAGCAGATTTTGAGCGGTACTTGCCCCTCATTGGTCGACTTCGTATGTGTTTCTTGAATCAGTCACCTCACCATCACTGGCTTACAGCAAGTCTTGGGTTGGTTGAGAAAGACCACCATATTCGGAGTTAAGAGCTGCTTATCAAAATCTCTGGATTACCATCTCTCAGTTGGGAATCAGGAGATCGTATCCCAGGTCAGTACGCATGGAAGAGGACATAGCCCTTCGCAAGGGAGACACATGGCCGCGCAGGTGATATATGATGTTCAAATGTCACAAGTCGTCTCGACATATACTGTAGTTCCTTACGAGGAATGCATCGTGAGGCACGTAATCCCACGTAAATCCCATCTGACGAAGTCGGGGTTATAAAGGGAGCCAGCCATATATGCATGTGACTCACAGCCTACACGACATGGTAGGGGGATATGCCATTTTTAACAGAAATGGTCAACGACTCAAAGTATTGTTGTAGATTATCTGCTCATCTTGTGTAGGTAGGCATTTTCCGGATTTAAGCGGCATATGCCACCTCCACTGACCTTGGCCAGCACTAGGTAGGAGCGGGACCATTGGATACGATGGGATGGACGAAAGTGTGCAATTGGAAGTGGTCAAGGTGCAGACTGTGTGTCTTATGTGTAACCGGATTGCCGGGTTGACGGATTGGCGAGTCAGCGGGTTGACGAATCCTAACGAAGCGACATTGAAGCACGCAGTATTCTTATTATTCTACCATTTTTCCAACTATCATGGGTTCCCGGCGCTATGTACGTTGGTGCCATAGCTATCGATAACGTCGGTGGGCTGTAATTGGCTTGTGCAAATGTAGCCTGTCTTTTCCATGCAGCTGGCTCGCCCTCGCTTATCACCCCACCTTACTTGTAGGCACAAGATGCGGATTGCCGGCGAAGACTCACATTATTTAACGGCGGCTTACCTCGACTGTTCAATTCCACTTCGTGTAATACTATCTCCGACTTGCTTTGAAATCAGGTCTTGCCAGCACACGTCTTTTCCCGTTCCTGGCCCCCCTCTTGGCATCACGTTAGCGGAGAGACTAACAGCTCCGCCTCTGCGCGGTGAGCAGGGTTTCAAAACCTCTGTTAAGTAACATGCCGAGGATGCATGAAATATGGACATAGATGGAAAGCCAAGTGTCTCCTGGTTTAGGGGGACAATTGCCATGTTGGGAACTCCTCCGGCGCGTGCTAGTTGGCAATATGGGGTCGTATGAGGGTGGCTAGCTCTATGTACCGGCCTGCTGTATCGATAAATGGAGCAACCATGCAAGCTGCAAGCTGCTCACCATCGGCACAGCAGATGGAAATGGGGAGACTATAGCAAACGGTCCGAGATGGAATCGCCGGCCCATGTGGACTACTCTGACCGTTCCGCGCGGTGTGTTTGTTGTGCCGACTTAGAAATTGAATATAAACTTATCCGCAGGCTGTCTGCCTATTATATTCAAGGGTTCAGCTGAGAAAGGCCAGCAGACTATTTATATCACTTCATACATTCCACTACAGAACTCACCTTCGTAAAGAAACGGTGTCTACAAGTTCTCCTACGACGTGGATATCTAGGCCTGCCACACTTTTCCCCCAAAGAAATAATAACTTGCTCTACCCATCATGTCGCCCGAACAGACGGTCGAGCCTCCTCGGTTCGAGTCGGAGCCTACGGACCTGGCGCTGTTGAACAAGCCGATCGAGTTTCCCTTCTCCGGCCGGGTCGCTTCGAACCCACTGAGTTAGTACTGCTACTTTTCTCTCGAATGATGCAATTCCTCCACACGCGGTTACATCTGCCGCATATCACGTCCATTCACCTGAGAAATCTGCCATGCTAATGCGAGTACTTTTACCACAGTGAACGCCGCCATGAGCGAGCGTCTGTCCACCTACGATGAGAAGAACCCCGAGGCAAGCGGCATCCCCATGCCGGAGCTGGTGACGCTGTACCGGCGGTGGGGCGCGGGCGGCTGGGGCCAATTGGTGACGGGCAACGTCATGATCGACCACGAGCACCTCGAGTCCCCCGGCAACCCCATCATCCCCGTCGACGCGCCCTTCTCGGGCCCTCGCTTCGAGATGTTCCAGCAGCTGGCCGCCGCCGGCAAGGAGCACGGCGGCCTGATGGTCGCCCAGGTGGGCCACGCGGGCCGCCAGACCACCGTCACCATGAGCCCCATCAGCGCCAGCGATGTGCAGCTGGTCGCGCCCGCCATGGGCAAGACGTTCGGCGTCCCCCGGCCCGCGACCCACGACGACATCAAGGCCATCGTCAAGGCCTTCGCCCACGCCGCCGAGTACCTCGAGAAGGCCGGCTTCGACGGCATCCAGCTGCACGGCGCCCACGGCTACCTGCTTGCCCAGTTCCTGAGCCTGACCACCAACCGCCGCACCGACCAGTACGGCGGCAGCCTCGAGAACCGCATGCGCATCGTCCTCGAGGTGACGGCGGCCATCAAGGCCGTCGTCTCCAAGAACTTCGTGCTCGGCATCAAGATCAACTCGGTCGAGTTCCAGGAGCGCGGCTTCACTTCAGACGAGGCCACGGTCCTGTGCGAGGCCCTCGAAAAGGCCGGGTTCGACTACGTCGAGACGAGCGGCGGCACGTACGAGTCCATCGGACAGATCCACCGACGCGAAAGCACGCGGGCGCGCGAGGCGTACTTTGTCGAGTTCTCGGAGCAGATCGCCCAGCGCGTCAAGACGACCAAGATCTACACGACGGGCGGGCTCAAGACGGCGGCCGGCATGGTCGCGGTGCTCAAGACGGGCATTGATGGGGTGGGTATCGGGCGCGCCGCGGCTCAGGAGCCGGACCTGCCGCTCAAGCTACTGTCCGGCAAGGTCGCGGGCATCATGAAGTACGCCATGGGCGAGGACGATGCCTGGGCCCGTGTTGGGTCCGCCGTCGTCCAGATCCAGCAGATGGGCCGCGGGCAGGATCCCATCGATCTGTCCAATGCCGAGAACGTACAGAAGGTGGCTGCCATCTTGGCCGCGAATAAATAAATAGAACTATATACGGTTTGCCAGGCCAAAAAATGACTTGGTTGACATGACGATCAGATATGGTTGGCAAATGCCATTTCTCGAGTTTAAATACCCCCATACGAGACAGTCGCCGTTCCAGCCAAGTTGTTTGGTTTTGGGACGGCCACTCCATCGGTAATACCGACGCATCGTATTCATACACACACACTTTAAAACAGAACGAAATATAGACATCAATAGACATTGGCATCCCCATCTAAGCAATTGCATGGAAACACAAGTACGGCCGAGATGGATGGGTTGGCGTCTGAGCATGTGTAAGCTGACTAATGTTGGGTCTATACTGACATGCGTGATGAGCTAATGATTGATCAATCACCCGTAAAACGGGTCCCCGACAATGAATTGAAGGGTCCCTCAATCCCTGGAGCGAAGACTAGGCCAAGTGAAAAAGAAGGCTAAGGTTAGATCATCGCTGAGCGAATCTTCCTCTCCCTTCCATGGGCTATAAACAGTATCTTTCCTATACGAAGGCCGCTTGGTTGCGTACAGATGTTCTCTCATGATTATCATTATTCGTCATTTCAACTTCAAATCTTGGTTACCTTTCTAACCTGTACCATTGCCCCGGAACTGCGAGAGTTTCTAGATCTGCCATTTACCCACCCCACTAGAAGACTCCCCCAGAACCCCGCCATTCCCGAAGCCGAATGCCCGCCGCCTACCGGAATTTCCAGCAAAATCACCCCATTGACCAGAATCCTCACTTTTGGCATCACAAAACCCCATTGTCGCATGCGCAGCGCATAGCAATTGACGAACTAATGGATTCCGGGAAGGCCGACGGCCAGGCTGGACATGGAGAACAGTCACATATCGACAATTCTCAACAACACGTGTCCACGCCGACCGAACAACTCCCCTCTTTCTATTCGCCACGGACGCAGCCAGTAGTGCCAGACCATGAGGGCGACCACAAGCTGAGGAGCGACCTGCTCAACATCTCGGCATTGGCCGCGACCGCCAACCCCCAGACGGGCGCCCACGCGCCGACATCCGCCCCTTCCACCCACGCGACGACGACAGGCGCCACGACGCCCAGCACCGAGCAACCGCCGCCGCCATCCCTCCTCTCGCCGCAGTTCACCCCTCCCTCCACGCCCGGCATCGCAACCCCTAATTCGGAGCACCCCCGCGGGGCGTGCCCGTCGACTCAATCCGCGGCGACAACTGCAGCAAGAAGCGGCCGCGTCTGCTCGAGACGCTGCCCGAGGTGCAGTGCGTCGTGCGCGCCCGCATCCCGACCGTGGCGGGCACCGAGATGTTCCTGCACCTCTACACCAACAACGTCGACAACAAGGAGCACCTCGCCATCGTCTTCGGCCCCCACATCCGCAGCCAATCGCTCGACGCGCCCCGAGAGGGCGAGACCGAGATGGACCGCATGGTGCGCGGCGCCTACACGGGGCGCCTGTTCCCGGGCAGGACACAGAGTGGCATGGGGTTGGCATCGGGTGGCGCTGACAGTAGTAGCTTACATGACCGCGTAGTACAAGAGGAGGCGGCGGCGGCAGCAGCGGCGGCGACACAGCAACAACAGCAACAGACACAAACGGCACCGCTGGTCCGCATACACTCAGAGTGCTACACGGGCGAGACGGCGTGGTCAGCGCGATGCGACTGCGGCGAGCAGCTGGACGAGGCGGCGCGGCTGATGTCGCTGCCCGCGCAGGCGCAGCACGGCGGCATCATCATCTACCTGCGGCAAGAGGGCCGGGGCATCGGCCTGGGGGAGAAGCTGAAGGCGTACAACCTGCAGGACCTGGGCTCGGACACGGTCGAGGCGAACCTGCTGCTGCGGCACCCGGCCGACGCGCGGTCGTACGGCCTGGCGACGGCCATGCTGCGCGACCTGGGCCAGGACCAGGTGCGGCTCCTCACCAACAACCCGGACAAGATCCGCGCCGTCGAGGGGCCCAACCGCGAGGTCCGCGTCGTGGAGCGGGTGGCCATGGTGCCGCTGAGCTGGAAGGGGAAGAAGGGCGAGGGGTTCCGGAGTCAGGAGGTCGAGGGGTACCTGCGGACGAAGGTGAGTTTCCCCCAATATGTCACGGTTTTCGAGTGTCAAGCAACTAACAACAAACCGTGCAACAGATCGAGAAGATGGGACATATGTTGGACATGGGCGGTATGCCCCCGTAAAGGACCAATGGCGGGCAGATACAGAAGTTGAGGCGACTCCATGTGTACATGTACTTCACTGTATCGGATGCGATATTGGTTGGTGTGAATAACACATATGTCACGGGGAATTATATGTACTTCGGGATACCACCAGAGCATCTATACTACTATGCCTAGAGCGTGAGGATTGGAGGCATTACATCCAGCTTTGACTACCAGGTCGAGGCCCCTAGAAATGATGTTTATGACTGTCGCTGTGTGATGTTACGACGTTTATGGGCCAGGTTTTGGACAACGATCAATCCCTCCAACAACGCATCGTGGCTCCAGTGTATATACTTACCTTGGCAATTATGAAGTTGCAATTCCATTCTTTCCGGGGAACTCCGGAAATTGTAGGGCTGAAGCTGCTTTCGAAGAGGAGAGATAATGAACTAGTTCCTTTGCTTGCCTTGGGTGGTCACTTGACCCTACTTACATGCCCCCCAAACAATCTGACAGCAGTGACATGGCCCCCGATAAGAACAGCAAGCGCGCGCAAGACATGCCAGCTCAATCATGGGGCGATGGATGGATCGGTTGCTTGGCAGTGGTTTTCCCTTGAATGAACGATCGATCCCTCTGAGCCGATCCCTCCAGAGCGCACGGTCGCGGGCCGTAGAGTAGGGGGTGAAGATATCAACGGCCATGATATCATAAAATTCATGCAACCCGCTGCTCCTATGTAGTAAGCCTAAGCCTTACAGGACCAGAAGGCAGGGCTGTTTGCTCTGCTGTTGTCAATCTCAGTTGCCAGGAGCTGAAGCTCCTGCTTCCGGCTGCTACTTCAACATCCGTGATCTACAGACCACAGTCATTTGTGTGACTGTAGACGATTGCGTGCGAACCAAACAAGTGACGGAGGGACCTGATGGTGGTGATGCCTGCGCACATCACTTTTCGCGCTGGACTCGTTCCCTCCTTGCTATTGGAAGGGAAGACGAGGTGTTGAGAGATCAGAAGGGGTCCAGACGTATGCAGCCAAGGCAGAACAATTCAACGTACAGTAATGTCATTCTACGGCATTTTCATTCCCGAGTTTGGTCCCGGTTGCGTCGGGTTTGCTGCATTTCACTCGATGAGTCGACGCTGGCTGGCATTTCTCAGATATTGCGCAATACTTGCGCAGCTATCTCGGATTGGTCGACTGCTGTAATTTTGATATGCAGAAAATGATACCCAACCCGCATATTCTGGAGACAGAGCTCCGGTAAAATGTGGCGTTATATGATCTGCATGTGTACATTTACATGACACTAATGCCCGAGAAACTGCTGCTGTGTGCGCCTCCCCCAGTCAAAGAAGCCGTTTGGTGTGATGCAACGATTGAATAAATGTAAACAAGAACGTGTTTGCGTTGCGCTTGTTCGATTTATTTCAAGAATGCAACGGAACACACAACACGGGTGTCGAGACCTCCGTAATGGATGGCTATTCGGGTGTTATCGGTGGTGTCGTCCTTGGTCGGGGCTCGTACGAATCCAAAAGATCGTCGTTCCTCCAAGGCAAGCGTCGTTCTCCCCCACTAGCCACATCTCCCAGAGCAAGGAAGTCCAAACCCAAGCAAGGAGTTAGTCGTCAGCAAGGCGCATAACGGGAATCTCGATATCGAAACCCCCAACAAAATAGTGGTATCCATCATCAACACCTAACAAGAGGGAGGCTATGCACCACTCCTTCGGGATTGGGGAGAGGGTGTCGTTCGTGGCACATCACACTTACAAGTTGACATCATAATGTCTTATTCTGGAAGATGTGTCGGTCCCTGAAAGGGATTGAACTTGACTCATCCCGCACCTTGGCCTCACCACGCGTGCTGTCTCAACTATAATTTGAAACATACTCGTCGTTGTAGAAACCAAAACCCTACCAAAACTGCCCGACTAAAGCTTCCTTTCAAATCAATCCTGGGGATAATTAGGCTGATGATGGACACATGGGAGCATATCTGGTACCGACGGCTAAAAATATTTCTTGGCTTCTAGCTTCCAAACCCTTCGTCAACAGCGCATCGAACCCCATGACCCCGGTTGCTCCCAATGTTCAACCAGGGCATCAATTCAGGCTGGAATCAAGGCTGTCAGGGGATCTAAGGTTAGTACAGCATGATGTAGGTTAGCAAGTCTAGTACCTAGTGTGTCCTGATTGTGCTTGTGTGGCTTGGGAGCTGAAGGTCCGTCGGGCCAGTAACTAGTCAGGCATACCGGTAGTCACTCACTGCAAAGCCTGGGATGTGGCACTGGGATGTGCAACAACGACACAAAACACCATCGGGATCCAAGAATGGCAACTCGGCAGAAGCCGACATCCACAGCAAATACAGGATGGTGGCGATATGCCCAGGCGTCCTTTGTGGCGCAATCTTCGATTCGGCGTCGGTCTGTAAGTAGTTTTAGTGTTGAAAAATAGTACCCGGCACCATTCAGGAACTAGTCGCAGATCATCCAGGGAAACTGACTTGGGTATTGAGTATCAGATGGATATCACGAAGATCATTGATTTGAGGAACATCACGAAAAAGGAGGCTCGATAGATTGAACATTGAAGCTTCGTCAATTGGTATTTTGGTGGATATTAAGTATGTTTGGTATCTCTGTGCCCATGGCCTGTCTCCAATGGCGGCGGGCTATTCTTCCTCTGCCTCTTCCTCTGCCCTGCTCTGCTCTGCACGCCCGCTCTATGCTTTTCCTCTTCCCAAGGGTCGGTATCTGAAAATACCCGACCCAATCTCATGAAAATGCTGTGTTGTTGAAAATTACAAAACAAATAAACCGCAATCATGCTGCTGCTAGCCCATCAAGCCAAGCGCCCGTGAAAACGCCACGCCAAATAAACCCTCCCAATCATCATACGCTTTCTTTCGAAGAAGAAAGTGTGCGAGATAACAACTCCTGAGAGCCAGAGCCTCTCTCTCCCGCAAATGCCGTCCGTCGCACTAGTTTGGGTATCATCAGGTATTAAAAAAATACCTTCCCAGATTGGCGCGCACGCCCGTAGTTTTTTCTCTTCCAGTCCCACCCGTTCGTGCTGCCGATATCCATCAAAATGCAGTCTTCCCTAATGTCCCTTGCTGGTTCGTGACCAACCAAGAAAAAGACGCGGTGAGGGAGCATTCGATGCTCCGTCTCTCCTAATTAATTATGTCACGGGAGAGGAGGTGAAAGCGGGTGGGAATGGATCGTCGTCATCAACGACCAACCCAACCACTTTTCTTTCTCCCTTCTTCCCATATGCCGATCATGCTTCCAGTTTTTCCCAGTCTGCCTCCCCACAAGCGCGGGGTCCGAATGGTCCAAGCCCAATATGGGCTCCAGTAAAAGCCTTGGAAAGACCAAAAGATCAAGGCACCAATAGAAGAATAAATTGAGTGCATGCTTTCTCAATAGTCGACGGGCCCGCCGTTGCTCCTCCGGCGCCGCCCCGTGCGCAGCTCGCGCTCCGTGTCCATGAGGCGGGTCTGCACCCAGGACCGCATGGCGCGGTCCTGGCGCACCTTGTCGCAGTTGAGCAGCTCGGTGAGGGCGCGCTTGATGCCCTCGTTGACGTCGCAGAGCATCTGCTCGTCGGCGGCCATCTCGTGCATCACCTCCTCGTCGAGGACGGGCGCCAATTGGGAGTAGACCCCGCACACGTTGCCGTTGCTGGCAGGGGGGATAGACGAGCGGCGGCGATGCTGTCGCGAGCGAGGGGGTGAGAGAGAGGCGACGGAGCTGCCGTTGCTGCTCTGGCTGCTGATGGACGAGTTCGAGGAGCGCGGGTTCAGCATCCGCGTCGGCGACGAGGACGGCGAAGTCACGGCCGTGGACGAGGTGGTGTACAGGGGGCACAGCTCGTGCATGTGCTGTTGCAGCTCGTCGTGCTGGTTCTGGAGGAGGAGGTACTTCTGCATGACGAAGTCGCCGTTGTGGTGGTGTTCTTGTTGTTGTTGTTGCTGCTGCTGGGCAGCTCGGCCCAGTTGCTGTTCAAGCGTGCCGCTATACATGATTGCTGATGACGTTATGCGGTTTTGTTGTTGATGTGGTGGTGGTTGAAGAGTTGCTTGTTATTTGAGTAGGAGTAGTAGTTACGCGATGCTCTAGTCTGCTGATGCGTGGTGATCCTAAAAGTACTATTGGCGAGCGCATCGGAGTAGATGTGGTTCGTCGTTATAAGCCGGTGACAATGGGTTGGGATGTGGCTGAGGTTAGGAATGTGTCTTGTTGTCGTGGTGGTTGTGGTTGTGAGTTAAGAGTAGTAGAAGTTGGGATGGATGTATGTCATGAAACGACTTGGTGAAAAGGTAGATAGATTTCCTGGAGAGTAGTAGGAGTCTTGTTTGCCTTTTGAAATTGGAGGAGGGAGGCCACGATAATAATAAGAATAATAAGTTGTTCAGCTCTCGGCAGTGACGTGATAGCCCTGGGGGTAGGTCTAGTAGAGGTACAGTTGACGGGAGTGTACACAATGCGTCGTTGTGGCACGGGGGGCGGGCTGAAAGGTCCTTGGGTTAAGTACTTGTACTCTTTTTCGTTCGATCCCGTCCTCTCCCAC
Organism: Apiospora saccharicola; assembly: GCA_038363915.1. NCBI lineage: Eukaryota > Fungi > Ascomycota > Sordariomycetes > Amphisphaeriales > Apiosporaceae > Apiospora > Apiospora saccharicola. The sequence continues at coordinate 277,133 of JAQQWM010000004.1, forward strand.
TTATTGCTTCCACTACCAGTCTCTATTCTCCTAGAAGAAGTTGCGAGTTGATTGCTCTGCCCTGTCGATCCCTTATTGGACCCGGTTGGGATTGGGTGGTGGGTATCCGGATATGGGCCAGTTTCAGAGGGAATCAAGTCGTTATCGCACGTGGCAGAGGGTGGTAGCAGGAGGTGACGCGGCCGCAATCACGATTTGATGTAGATCTCCACACCGACAAAATAAGGTCGAATCGGTTGGTAAGGAGATTATGATGCAAACCCAGAGGTTGTTGGAGATGTGCTGTGTGTTTTTGTATTTGTGTGGGATAATAAAAACGGATATATCTTGTTTTTTCGTGTTGCCCCAAGAGATGAGGGATGAGTTGTATTTAGGTAGCAGGCAATCACCCGGAAGGAGTGATATTGATTGGCGTTGACTAGGGAGGGGGAGATGGGATGGTATGTATTTTTATTTAATGTGACAGGAGTGACGAGAGCAAGCACACACTATTGACAATTGGCAATGATAATCGATCGAAAAATAAAGGAGGCAGGGTAGGACGCGGCGGGAGGATGTGTGGTGGTTTTTATCTATTGCAGCCAAACGTCCAATGCTTGACCTTGCCGCCAGCGAGCGATACGCAGAGAAGCTAATGTAGGCAGGTAGGCTTGTCGCTTCAAGGTACTGTATGGCTTCGGGCTAGGCCTGGGTCCCCAAGTGCAGCAGCCTATGGAATCCGTTTCCGAATAATGTTTCCCTACGAATTGGTGTGGTTGAGACGGAAATGTGTGGCTACCCAACGGTGCGGCAGTTTTGATAACGCAGAGCGGTGCTCCTAGATGCTGCAGTTGTGTGGTACTGTAGGTAGCAACGGGCGTCCAAGTTCGTCCAAGCGTGTGTGTCTGCGTGTGTGCATGCGCCAGTTAGCGGGTTGGCGATAGTTCAGGTTCGCAGCAGCCTCTACCGTAGTGTCTACTGTCGCATAGAGTCAGGCTAGCTGGCAGCCGAGGGAAAGTTGGGACCGGCTCTACCTATCTTCGCGGTCCCAAGTACTTATATAGCGCTAGCCAGCATCACGGTCCCCACTAGATCAGATGCAGATGTGCTGCCCGCTTCTAGGCTATGGGCAGACATGGTAGACAGGTGGTAGCCACCGAGATAAGTCAGGATCCGGCTCAGGGCGTTTGACGCTGCGACAAGCAATTGGGTTTGGCTGGTTTGGCTGGTTTGGCTGGTTTGGGTTGCTGGTGATGTGGTATGATAGTAACGCTGTGCTGCACAATCCCCCCTCCTGCCGCATCGCCCCGAGTCTCCGAGTCCCCTAGCCGTCCAGAGTCCAGACTCCAGACGCGGCGGGGGAAGGGAATTGGGTGGGAGATGGACAAATCTTTATTAATGTAATGCGATGGACCTCACCGGTGGGGGGTAAATAGGACCGTACGATGGTTTCATGCTGTCCCATTGGGTGTCCATTGTGTTTGTATTACCTTTACCTTACCCTCCCCAAAAAGTCACTGGCCCCCCTCATTTACCCCTTGGTTGACTTTTGGGCAAACGAGGCAGCCTTCGATCATAGAACGCTCCAGCCCCAATGGGGCAACTTTTTCGATAGCTCCCCAAGCTACTGGCCCGGCTGGCTGCGATGGCTGAGCCGGACTGACGGGCTTGATGCTAGGGAGATCAAGGGAAAAAAGGTCACCAACGGCGCCCGTTAGATTTAAACCCAGCTTCAGCTTCCGCTTGGCTGAGATACACCACTGACGTGACGCCCACGAAATTTCCCTGAAATTGTCAACTTAATTTTTTTTCTTTTATCTACACTAGAAGAGTCTAGGCTTGGTGTGATGCTGGAGACTGCCAGGGGAATAACCGAACGAAAGAGGGAAAAAAAGAAAACATGGCATAATGGTAAACTACCTAACTGCCCGCTTGTCCTCCCGGCGTCACGATCAAGTGGCATCACTTAGCCCACGCGAGCAAAAATGCGAAAACGCGCGGCTTGCTTTGCATCGCCGATAGACGCCGTTTCCCCGACAAACAAAACAAACGGATTGACAGGCTGGACAATTCTCGGGCGCACCATGGGGATTGTGGAATGTCGCCATAGTCGTATGCATGCAAGAATCATGGGGTGGGAGGCGACAGACAGGAGAGGGGAGAAAAGGACAAACCATAACCCTGGAACATCCGGAAAAAAAACGATACCCCAATGAAAGCCAATGCGATCTCAGCTTTTCCCCAAGATGCCAAGTTGCAAACATCCGAGTGCAGTTCGTGCGGGGTCTTTTTAGCTGCATTGGATAGGAGAGGAGAAATCCCATAGATGGGCAATGCCGGCTTCTGATACGACGCCCAGAGCTTGTCGGCCCAGAGTTCAGACTTTCCCAAAGTCTGGAGGCCAAGCTGTCAGAGCGGACCAATGCAGCTGACAGCGCAGCGCAGCGGGCCCCCCTCGAGAGCGGACAATGAGCGGCATTCTCCTTGCACACAAACCACCCGAACCACCATCCCCTGGGCTTCGTCAACAAAAACACAAATAACAAACCTTCGCCCAGTGGCACTGCTGATATTCGATGAAACAAGCTCTTGATGTTTGACTGAAAAATCTGACCATTACTCAACCTGGGACTTCATCTGTTTCTATCTCTGTTTCTGTTTGAACAAGCTGAGTTGGTCAACCATACGGCGCCGTCTGGGAAAGGATTTCGGAGACTGCGAACTCCAGGAATCCTCACCCACGAGAATTTAGAAGAAACACGGTATATGTGTTGTCAACGCATCTTGGCATCAGGCTTTGACAACGTTCGACGGCGGTCAATGAGGAAATCCACCAGTAAAAGTGCTCGCTTTGCCTGCCATGCTTGCAGGTACGTTGAATAGGCGGCTCCAATACCTTACAAATTCCCTTAGTCATGAGCCGCCGCGGTGAAACCCGTACGTACCCGCTCATCATCGCATCTTTATTAGACGACTGAAGCGCAGATGCACCAAGGAGGTGCCGTCTTGCTCCCTAGTATGTAAGATCCCGCCATAATTCTCCTCTCTCGAAAATCTCTGCGTTGTAAGGAACGGGCGGACAAGAAACGAAGAAGGAAAGCATGTGCCAAGTGAAATAAGTAACTTACGCCCTGGCTGTGAGAAAAGTGTATACGGCTTGACAAGGACTGTTCGTATCCTGCACGGGCGTACAAACCACCGGTCGACAACTCAGGGATTGCTAGTGATACTGCTAGAACGTCCCGAAGTGGCGATGAAGGGAACGGCAGCGATGGAAGGTCTGGAAGGTCTGTAGCTGCTGCGCCTGCACCAGGATTGCGTGAGACGACGAGCAACATCTCCGCGCTCTACTTTCTCGATCCAGAGAACAGCGTTCCACGGCTACCATCGTCGTCGACTATCTGTCTACAACGTGCCCCGTGTTCTGGCCAGCTACTGGATGGTCTTTGGGACAGTTTAGATGAGGCGCCGGATCTGAACGCCTTGGTCGGCCGATATTTCGCAACCGTCCACCGCTGGCTGCCCATCCTCAGTAAGAAGCAGCTGTACCGCCATCTTGCGCAGCAGCAGGCCCAGAGGACAGACACCAACTTCGTCTTGCTATTGACATGCATGCGACTGCTCGCGACGAGGCCTTCTCCCTCCGGCCAGCAGCAGCAATCACAGTCCGCGGCGACGTGCCCCCCGTATCTGTTCGCCAAGGGGAGCCTGACGAAAGCCGAGACGCGATGCCTCCCTTCTCTTGCATCACTGCAGGCGACCATCCTCGTGGCCGCCTACGAGCTCGCGCACGGCATCTACCCCGCGGCCTACCTCAGTGCCGGCCACGCCGCGCGCATGGGCATCATGATGGGGTTCCATGACCGGGAGCACAGCCCGCAGATGTTCCAGAGCCCCGTCACGTGGACCGGGCGAGAGGAGGAGCGGCGGGCTATGTGGGCGGTCGTCATCCTGGATCGGTACGTAAGATTATTCAAACAAAACAATATCAAGTTTTCTTTCTTACTAGCTTGAGCACACCATAATTTACCTAAGAATTACGACATGACGAGATTGGAGAAGAAGTATTTGCTAAGTCTGATATCCCGCTCGTGTCTGCAGTCTAGCCCATCAAGGCATCCATGGCATGCCCCTAGCGGCTCCGGAACCCCATCCGGGGGAGCTGCTCCCCGCACCCGACAAGTCTTGGGACCTGGGGGCAATCGGGGTAAACGAGGCCCTGTTCGTCATGTCATCTAGCAGCAGCCGAAGCAGCTCGTCGAACTCTGCAGAAGCGTCGATGGTGAATACTGGGTCCTACGCGAACCTGTGCCAATCAGCCCACCTCCTCGGGCTTGTCTCACGACACCGCGAGGAGCTGAGCAGGAGACGGCAGTTGCAGCAACAGCCCATGGTGGCGAACAACGCTGCAGGGACTACTGCTGGTGGTAGCAGTGGTGATGGAGAGATCGGTTTCCACATCCGCGAAGCCCGTCAGCTGCACCATGCCACGTCCGCTTTTACCCGGCACTTGTGCAGCAGCAGCATCAACAGCAGCCAAGACGTCCCCTTCGATCCCGGGGTCCTTGGCACTGGGGTAGCAGCAGCAGCAGCAGCAGCAGCAGCAGGAGACGAACAATGTAGGGAATCAGCAGCCGTTTCCACAGAGATTCCCGTTGTAGTCTCGGCGGCCATGACAGTGGCGTTCTCGGCACGCATCATCCTTTACGGCTTGTACGCTTGCAACGAGCGCTGGGAGGGGTGCACGCGCTCGGCCGAGGAGACGGAGCTGCAGCAGCTGGCCCTCGGAGGCATCTACGAGGTGGCGCGCGACGTGGCGGGACTTGCTAGGCAACAGCTCGAGCTCATCCTGACGACAACGGCGCCTGGTGGACTACAACAGCACGAGGACGAAGAAGTGGAGGAAGATGACGATGAGGAGGAGAATGGGGTCGAGTGCAGCCTCAGCCCGCTCGTCTGCCATTGCCTCTACCAGGTCGCCGGCGAATGCGAATGGCTCGTACTCGAGGACGAGAACTCTGAGGCGGTCGCGTGGATCCAGGTCGTCGTGGAGTTGTTGGCGATTATGGCGCAGAGGTGGCAGGTTGCCGGCGTGTACTTGGCGGATATCACGAGTTGGCCGGGCTACAAGCAGGTGTTGAGTGCACGGCTTGAAGGTATGGAGATCGTGGTGTAATAATCGCATACTCTTTTACCTACCTTGGTTCAATGTAAGCTCCAGTCCGCATACTTAAACGGGGAGTTTGGTATAACCACCTACGACACTATATTGCCATGTGGGCTAACCGACGGTGTTCAAATACCAAACAGTGGTTATGCCAAATATTACTCTCAAGTAAGTGATTATGGAAAAGTGAGTTGTTATCCAACATGATTAGTCTGGTTGCTGCTGGTGAGTTAAGCTGCTGCCTATGGCGTGGCCACGTTTGAGCTCATGCCATCTCCGAATACAACACTGCTGTTTTGTGTTCCCATTTATGAGTTGCTGCCGTCTATCAAACCATATTCAGCCAGAAAGAAAAAAAGATAACGTGTTTCTGGGATGAATCCGAAGTGCATCATTCAAAAGCATCGACGTCTACTTAACCCTCGACCAAAAAGACATGTCCGAGTTCAAGTCCCTCCTCCACCGGCCGCGCCCCTCGGCCTGGGATCTCTTCCGGCGCCGCCCCTGCATCTTCCTCGCCGAGAAGCTGTACTCCCAGCATCGCCATCTTCGTCCTCTGACCACACCGCCCTCCCTATCTTCCCCCGCCGGGGCCGGGGCGGCAGCAGTAGCCATCGCGCGGAGATCTCTCGGCCTAAGTGGAGAAGACGATGAGGACGAGGAAGAGGAGTGCCCCGTGTCCATCGTGTGCATCTCCGACACCCACAACGCCAACGCGCGGTGCGGCAACCCCCTCCCCGACGGCGACATCCTCCTCCACGCCGGCGACCTGACGCAGTCCGGCTCCCTCGCCGAGCTGCAAGCCGCCGTCGCCTGGCTGCGCGCGCAGCCCCACAGCCACAAGATCGTGGTCGCGGGCAACCATGACCTCCTGCTCGACCCGGAGTGCGACTACGACCACCCTCACCCCGAACTAGCGCTGGACGACTTGGACGGCCGGGCCCGCCGTCGCCGACAGCGCGACGAGGAGCGCGCTCAGATCGACTGGGGCGACATCAAGTACCTCTGCGACAGCAGCACCATGCTCACCCTGAATGGGCGCAATCTCAAGGTATACGGAAGCCCCCGGTCGCCGCGCAACGGGAACTGGGCGTTCCAGTACCCCCGCCAAGACGGCGGGGAGGTCTGGGACCACCAAGTGCCGGAAGACGTCGACATACTCGTGACGCACGGCCCGCCGAAGGGGCACCTGGGCTGCGAACATCTGCTGCGGGAAGTGTGGCGCGTCCGTTCGGCGCTGCGGCTACATGCATTTGGGCATGTCCACGAGGGGCATGGGCATGAATGGGTGCCGTTCGACGCGCTGCAGCAGGCGTAAGAGCAGACGGTCGCGGAGGGCGGAGGGGTGTGGAACCTCTGTAAGGTGGCATGGGCTTTTGCGGCCTCTCTCCTCCTTCGCATCAAGCCGGCCGAGGCGAGATGTCAGATGGTGAATGCTGCCATGGTCGGTGGGCTACGCGATGAGGTTCGGCGGCGTCCAGTCAAGGTGTATATTTGACTCTACTGGTTGCTGCTTTTCGGACGTCAAGCCCCCGCGATAATAAACGGGCAAAGAGAAACATTTGGAGGAGTTACTTCTGCTATTGAAAGGCTACTACAGTAGATTGTTATCAAATATCCCGAATAATCACACTAGATTGTACGGAGGTTCTTAGCATATTACTTCCCTGGCAATGAATTGAAGGTTATTCCAGGGATCGCTTGACGGATATGCACGACCATTCGTACCGAACTCCCCGCTCGTTTGTCTCGAGATAGTTATCCTGTACTTTGCCCCCTTTCTGGCCAATGTTTTCCCCCAGGAACTCACCTGTCGTCGGCGCATACAAGTTGCCTCGTACGCGCTTCGATAGTGAATGCACTGTGAGGGGTCCACGCTTGATTATTACATTTCTAACATGGGAATCGGACTGCCAGGGCAGGTCAATTGTAAATTCAATCCAGTTGAGCCCAGGAGATAAATGTCACATGAAGTCATCTGCGGTTACCAAGCCGTTATGTAACGGGGTGGCTTGAGAGAGTTGTAATTCTACGAGAAAGATTGAGTAGGATAGACAGTGCCAGTGATGCTAGGAGACACTGTCAAAGCCAATGACCTTCATTTACTTTACATAACCATATCAGGCTGCGTCCCCCGCCTGACCTAGATGAAATGTTGGCGATGGTAATCGATATTCATCCCATCCTGCATCATACAAACCAATCACTGTGAAATAGAAAATCTCATATATCCCCAGAATGTCTTTTAAGCTTGTCCGACCCAAACCCACGCGGATTCTGGTTTTGAACCCGAACTCGTCTCAGTCCATGACCGATGGCCTGGAACCCATCATCAACTCTGTCGACCTGGGGCCTGTAAGTTTCTCGCTTGCACTTTCCTTCTCTTAGATCTCCTTTGCCGCCCATAAGGGATCTCGAGATTGTCTTTCTTGTCACGCATGCTCTAGTCTCTTCTTCTTCTTCTTCTTCTTCTCCTGGTACTGATCCCCATTGGTAGTCAGCCGAGGTCCACACCTTCACCGCGCCGAAGTCGTCGCCCGCCAGCATCAACGACGACGAGGACATCGAGGCCAGCTACAACGTCGCGTGGACAAACTTCATGAACCACGACCCCGAACAGTGGGACTGCGTCCTCGTGGCGTGCTTCAGCGTCCACCCGCTGGTGAAAACAATCGGGAGCGCGTATCCTGAAGCCGCCGTGACGGGCATCTTCGAGGCCAGCGTGCTCGCGGCCACGTCCTTGACCGGCCGCACCGGGGACAAGTGGGGCATCATCACGACGGGCAAGTTCTGGGAGGAGCACCTGACCCGCGGCGTGGCCGAGTACCTGGGCGGCAAGGGCGCGCCCAACTTGGGGCCCAACAGCCCCTTTGCCGGGGTCGAGTCCACCGGCCTCAACGCTTCCGACTTCCATCACGGAGTGGATCCGGCCGTGGTCACCCAGAAGATCCGGGAGGCTACGTTGCGGCTGCTGGAAAAGGGGGTTGGGTGCATCGTCATGGGCTGCGCAGGTATGGCTGGCCTGGAAGAGACTATTCGTAGTGCTGCGTGTGAGGAGAAGGGCGAACGGTGGGCATATGAGACACTGCATGTAGTCGACGGCGTACGAGCAGGTCTCGTGCAGGTTGACCAGATGATAAAGGATTATAAATTGCGCCCACGTCAGGGGCGCTAGCCCGTGGATTGGTAGTCTATAGCAATAGTAACAATACCCCCCAGAGTTCGTCTATTCTAACCGATGCGTCCTGCCCCAAACCTCATCCACGCTCGCCTTCCCCTTGGTCTCGGGCACCCGCCACCACACAAACAGCGCGCAGCCGCTCGCAAGCGCCGCAAAAATAAAGTAGACCCAACCCGCGCCTCCTAGGGCGGTGTTCAGGGCCGTGTTGACGAGCGGGAAGAACTGCGCCACCAGGAAGGTCGCGACCCAGTTGGCACCCAGGGCCCAGCTCTGCGCCGCGCCCACGGCGTCCTGCCCCACCATCTCGCTCGCCATCATGAAGGGTACGGGGCCCAGGCCCACGGCGAACGAGGCCACGAAGCACAGCACCAGGAAGGCGCTCAGGATCTTGATCTCGAACATGATGGACAGCGCCAGCAGGAGGGCACTCGTGCCTTGTCCGACGATGGACAGCAGCAGGCACGTCTTGCGGCCGAGCTTGTCGGGAAGAGGGGAGCACGCCACCGTGGTGACGAGGTTGATGACGGAGATGAGGATCGTCAGCAGGGCCGAGCTGATGGGCAGTAGGTCTGCGAGCAGGGACACCGAGTACATTATAATCGAGTTGATGCCGCAGAGCTGCTGGGACAGCATGATGCCGACGACAGCGATGATGGCCGGGCGCGTCAAGGGGTCGCGAACTACCTCGAGGAAGCTCTTGTGCGAGCCCGATTCGCCCGCAGCCTTCCGGCCATCCGCGCCAAGACCTGCAGGAGGCATGGAAGCCACCTCATTGTCACCATCCAGCAGGGCCGCCTCCTCTTCGGGTACGGCAACATCCGGTCCCCAAGTGATAGTCTCCTCGTTGATGTCATACCCCGAGCCTCGGATGCGCTGCAATGTCTTCTTGGCCTTCGTGACGTTCTCGTTGGCCGCCATCCACGCCGGGCTTTCCGGAACCACCAAGAGCCCCGAAGCGTGGACCGCACCAACAATGACACCGGTGCCGAGGACCCACCGCCAGGCCGAGCCGTAGCTGAAGAAGTAGCCGAGGGTCTGCGTGAGCAGGATGCCGACGTTGATGCTGATCTGGGTCATGACGCCGAAGAAGCCGCGCTCCTTGGGCGGCGCGACCTCGCTGATGTACAACGGCACGATGACCGTGGCCGCGCCGGCGCCGACGCCTGCGATAAGTCGACCGATGGCAATGACGGGGACGACGGTAGCCAATGTTTCGATCGCGGAACCTAGGACGAAGAAGGCGCTCGTGAGGCGCATGGCGAACAGGCGACCCTTGGCTGAGGACGTGGGGCCAGCGCCCAGGGACCCGATCAGCCCGCCGATCGTGAAGACGCTCTGCACGGCGGCGAAGGCGGCGTTGTCCATGGGAATGCAGTCCGGCAGGGCGCGGGTCGAGATCGACTTCTTTCGGCAGGTGATGACATCTTCGGGGGCGTTCAGCTCGGCCTACACAAGTAAACACAGAATGTTAGTGAATATTGCTTCAACAAATTGAGAGCTGCGGCGGGGAGTGACTGGCGGCATGGAGTATTGTCGCGTACCAAGTGAATACCGAATTGCAGGGACCCCAGCGTGCTAACGGCAATGAGGAAGATGAGGTAGGGAGAGACATCCTGCCTCCATTGCCGCAACCCCGACGACATGATGTTGTGCGGGTTGGAACAACAACAATGCTTGTGACCGTATTCAGATCAGGTAATGAAGTATCATCCAGCTATTTCGAACAGTCTAATGAAAATGAAGTTGTAAGGTCTTTGGTGCTAGGGATTCGGAAAGGAGGAACGAAGTGTAGCATGAGGTCCAAACCATCTGATGCAGATGCATGGGTATTGCCGATCCTACAGGAACAGTGGATGTTGACTTTAGGTCCCTGGCTCAGAACCTGGCTAGAGCGCATCTTAGGTAAGCTCTACCCCGCGGTGCGCCAATGCATCCACTGTAGCCCCTAAAAGCACCCCCTATATTTGTACCAATAAAGTGGATTTTCAGGCCGGGCTCCTTCTAGCAAATTGCCTAACCAAGTAAGTACATGTGAAGTTGCTTGCTATAAGTGAGGGACATATCCGGTCCAGTCCGGCAAGACATATGCAGCCCGTGGGAGAAGTCGCACGGAGATAAAGGCTTCCAGAATCAAGAACCTTCTGGACGCAATGTAAAAGCAGGCAGCCACGATCTTGAAAGCGGCCAACATGGTTTCTGGGGTCTTCCGTGACGTGGGTGGGCGTGGTCGCACGCCATAAACCATCTTGAGCGCGTAATATGTCAGTGTTACCGAACCGAATGACATCAAGATCAGGGAGCTGGCGATCCACAGGTATCGCTCTACCAACGAAGGGAAATACGCGTGCCAGGCGGCAGCACCCATACCGCCGCAAAGAATAGTGCCTGCTGCGAGAAGCACTTTGAACAGTTCCACGCCCTCCGTTTGTTCTGTTGGCAGGTTCGGGATATGTTCCTTGACATGTTCGTTGCTACTTAATGGCTTATGTTAGCGCGCGCATGATATGGTTCAAATGTTGCTAGGTTCTGGAAATGTTACTTTAGAAAGTCCATCATGCCCTGATCCCATGGGATCGTCATAGGCTCCATTATGTTGTAAGGCTTGTACCACCACAGCGTGTACATGACGATAGCGTGGGCGATGTGGCCAATCGTGCTAAGCTCCAGGAGGGTGACAGGGAGCTTCGCCGCCAAGCGCGATAGGACTTGGGCTACCGCCCAGACAACCCGGATGCAGACAATGGCCTTGCCGATGCTCTCCTTCTTACTCTTGTCCACGATCTGCGCCTCGGTGATCCTCGGGAGCTGGTCGATCTGAGCCAGAGCACGTATGCCTTTGGGCGTCAAAGTCATCAATCCTTCCGGCGTGCCATCTTCTCCTTGGCTCGGTTGACCATCAGTTGGATGTGGCCATACCACAGCAAAACCGCCCATCGTGTCGAATTGGCAGTGTATCGGGCCCCAAGCCCGATTCTGCTCCATATGCTGATTGTATTCCATCGTCGTAGTCATCATGCTCTTAGTAGGAGGAGACTGTCGTCCCGCCTCTTCCGTGGCAGGGGATGATGACATATCGTCCAAGAGGCTTCTCCGTATCCGGGCTAAATCCTGCTGCAACCGCCAAGCTGTGTAGGTCTGGATCAAAGCCATGAACACGACGAACTCGGTAGCGAAGATGCCCACGCTCGCCCAGAGCAACTTCTCGAGTACGTGCCGCTTGCGTGAGCGCTCGGCTGGAGGCACGTTGAGGTGCAGTGACTAGTAGATGCAAAGAGAGATGGTGAGAATGCTGCTGAAGAGGAGCTGCAGCGTGCCCCTGTAATGGGGGTTGGGAGCCCATGATGTGGTCTCGTCTGCGGATATAGGTGCCATGGCGCCCAATGCAACCGTCCAGTGGCAAACTGAGATACAGGTGCGCTGGATAACCTGAAAGGAGTCACTCACGCTGAACTGTGGTTAGCAGATGTAGACGGCGAAATAAACGACATACCAAGGGTTTGAAAGTGGGCGCTGCCTTCGACAACTGAATGCGACGGTCTGAACAGAAGTCTTAGAACAGACGGACTCCATTACGATCAGAGACCCCGAGACATCATTGTATATTGTTTTCTTCTAAGTCTCCAGACAATCATAAACATCCAACTTATACAGTGCCTTTGCAGATCATGGCCTTCGGGGTCGTAGTTCAAACGTACTCAGATTGCTGCTGCGCCTCGACTTCTGCTAGACTCCCTATGCATGATAGTAGATCCTATTAAATAAAAAGCTTATATTTATAGACTATGGTGGTGGATTCTAGATGAGATAGGCTGCGTTGTTGAAACGATGGGGCAGCGCCAATATATGCCTAAATATCCTCGCACTGCCTCCCCCGATGCTACAAACCCGAGGCTAGTATAGCTTACCAAAAATATCCGCGAGCAATATCTCCTTCACATAAATTCTGAACAGCTGTGGGATATGTATCACAGGCAAATGTCGGCCATGCTGGCCTTGTGTCACCACAGAAGCAGAGGTGTGTAGCAACAACCCCTCTCCTGGGGCTGGGAGTGGAAACATCAAGGTTCTGCTGCCTCTACCGGGTACCCGTCCGCGGCGGAGCGAGTCTGAAGCAGAAAGTCATGTGTAGGGGTAAATCACCGTATGCTCTGCGTTCAATGGTCTGTCTGCAGACCGAGAATGACGGGGTAAGCAGTTGTACGGTACGGCGTGACACTCGCTCCCTGTGGTACGAGGTTTCCTTCAAGTTATGCCACGATTACGTGTCGGTTTCTGACAGTCCCAAAGTGAATCTGTACTACGGTGATGGAAGTACTGCATCTTTCGGCGAGGACCACCTAAAGTTTGCCCAAGACGCTGCCTATTCTTTTGATGGCGAAAGCAGCGCTTTCGCCACATTAAGCCGAACTATACATACTAAGGATCATTTGGTGCTTTTAGTACAATGAACATGCTAATTCTTCCATTACTATCATATACGATTGGATCAGCTGGCTCGTCGAATATTCACAAGAAGTAATGTACTGAAAGTATCGCTGTCGCTATCAGGGACAATATCTCCAGGCTTAAGGAGAAAATAGGCAACCACCGGCTGCCTTGCAGCTTACCGGTCCATGGATAACAACAAATAATTGAGACAGTGGATACTGCGTAGTGCTTAAAGCTCAATAGGGATGCCTTATGCATATGAGGTATTACAACCAATTTACGGTTTCACGGAGATGTTGGTCGATGCAGGGAAGAGATGGTGCTCTGAAGATGCCTCTTATCCTGTCAAACCAGCAATCGAAGATCACAACACTATGCATGCCATCAGCCAAAACATACGATTAATATGAAGTGCGACCTGCATCTTTTTGCTCGTAAGGTTGCCTTGGACCATACTTAAGAAGTGCCCGACGGCTGAAATCAATACGCAAATCTCATACAGCTCCTCGAGCGCTACGGCCACGACCCGGGTGCCTTACAAAAAAGAAAATACGATGGCCCCAGTCGAAACCTGGATTCTGGCACCCGACTTTACTTATGTGCCCAACGGCCCCATCAAGCTGGGCAACATCATTCCCGACCCGCACCGACCCCTGAAAGCGCTCTCAACTTTGGACCTCGACGCCCCGTTCCATACGTCCGTGCAGCACGACTACATTCGCTCGCAGGATCGCGGCCGTACCGTGCACGGGGGTCTCTGGGCGCATTTCCTCCAGAGCGTGGTGGGCATTGGCGCCGAGGCGAACCGCGAGATGGGCGTCACGGATGAGTACCAGGTCGACCAGCTGGAGACGAGGTACCTGATCGGACACCCGCCCGTGCCGGCGTCCGAAGAGGAAAAGCGGTTGCGCGCGAGGCTGGACGAACCCCAGGTCCGCCGCATAATCGAGCCTCGTGCATTCGGACGGCGGCGGCGGCGGCGGCGGCGGCGGCTGTACATGATTTGCGGCCTCAAGATAGCACGCGGCTTGCATGTCAGGACCTCGGTGAAGCGCGCGGTGGGCGGCGCCCTTTCGGCCGACGTGCCCGTGGCGCCGGATGGTGTCCTTGCTAGCATCGGTGGGGAGCTCGGTGCTTCGTGGAGGCACGAGCTGACGCAATCATATCGAGGCGGAGAGGAGGAGGTTGTATTTGCCTATCAGTTGATGGCGATTAGGGTATGGGGTCGGCATGGCCAAGAAGAGTTAGACGTGGATGTATGCGACTTTAAAGATTGGCGTTCAAGTTCGTCAAGGCCGATAATGGCCCAAGAGCCAACAGCAGCTCACCCTCAAGGAGCTGACCCCGAACAAGACGAATCGGAAGGAGATGAATTGGAAGAAGAGCAATTGGATGGAGAAGGACTGGAAGGAGAAGATTTAGAAGTGCAGTTGGAAGTATCTTATTCAGAAGAAGAGGGCTCGGAAGAAAACGACCACGAAGGAGACGATCCCGAAGGAGATAACCCTATAGGAAGGGATTCTGGAAGAGATGACTCTGAAGCAGATAACGAGGGAATGGAAATAACAACAACAATGGCTGATGTTAAGGACTTTTGGGGGAGTGGTTTCACGGTAGAGTCGACGGAGGTTCAGGATGAAAGAGGGGACACGGTGATTTGTGTGACAACTCTTGTTGATAATGATGAAGAATGGGTCGATTGAATTGCTGGGCTGTACTTGCGGTTGGTGGGATTCTGATATTTGTTGATTTATATCCAGAAACTGAAGCCAAAGCGATCGCCAATGGCGCACATGAACGCAATTAAACCACCATAAGTTCCTCCCAGAAGACGCAACTGCGATAATTACGGGTATCGTTCCATTCCTTTGGGTAGTTTGATATCTCTCATGCAGTCTCTCTCCACCTTGTTTATGCCTTGTCACATTCTACACTTGTCTGCTGAATAAGGCACCGTTTGCCCTTCGGAGTCAGTACAAAATACCACTGAGCCTCCATGTCGTCGTCGCTCATCCCCTCCAAGTTCGAGATCTCTACACTAGGAAACCGGTGGAAGAACCTGGCGGCTGCGAGCCGGATCTCTAGCCGGGCAAGATGCAAGCCCAGACATACTGTGAGTATCAGTAAGACACCGGTAATCAATTGGAGTCGTTAAAAGGGGCAAGCAAATGAACCCAAAAGGACTTACCTCGACTTCCACCACCAAACGTCATGAACGCATCCTTCATGCGCTTCGTCGGACTCTGCCAGCGCTCCGGCCAGAACCGCTCCGGCTCCGGAAACGCATCAGGATCGCGATGTAGACAATACGCCGACGTCGTAACCGTAACCCCAGCAGGTAAGCGACGCCCACACAACTCCGGCGCATCATGCGGCACGACGCGCGGCAGCGCCGAGGGAACGGCCGGGTAGAGCCGCAGCGTCTCCTCGATGACCATGGCGAGGTACGGCAGGTCGCGGACCTGCGCATCCGTAAACCCGCTCCGCTGCTGTCCCGGTAAGGGCAAGCGCTGCTGAATCTCGCGCACGAGCTTCTGTTTCACGTCGGAGTGCCTACACACGGCCCAGACCAGATACGTCAGCGTCTTGGACAGGGTGTCGCTGCCGCCGATGATGTAGGCATGGGCGTCGACGGCCATCTCGCGGGCCGTGATGGTCTGGTCGTTGTAGAACTTGCTGAACAAGGTCGGGACGGTCGTGTCCGGGCTCTCCTCGACGAGGCGCCGGTGCCACTGCAGGGACTCGTGGGCGTAGTTCATGGTGCGGTACTCGACCTCGTTGGCCTGCCTCAGGCTCTTGAGGGGCACGAGCGGGACGGGCAGCTTGCGGAGCCATCCGGTCAGGGACGGGAAGGCGGCGCGGACCATGAAGGTGTCGCCGGTGGACTCGAGGTCGTTGACGTACTGGTTTTTCTGTTGATCGGGGCGCTCAGTCACATCTTCCATCGTTTCCTAATTGCTGACTTGCCGAACTAGTGAGAAGTACGAGGGGAAACGAAACGAAACGAAACGAAAGAAAGAGACCCACTTACCTCCCCCTTATCGAGCATTTGAAAGCAGTCGCCAAAACTCAAGGCGCCAATGATGTCCGTCGCCATGAAGAGCCACCACTTGTACATGTCGGCCGCGCCCCTTTCCTTCATCTCCCAGGCCATCCTGTCGATGGCCTTTTGAATCTTGCCGTCGATAATGGGAATCAGAGACCGCAATCCTGTTTCTGACAATGGCTGGGACAGTAAACGCCTGCGACGCCGATGGATGTTCGGATCGGTCGCATTGAATACGTTGGGGGCGCCCAAGACCAAAGAGTCGTACCAGGGGGACTTCAAGAACTCCCCTTTGATGCGATAGATGGCCTGCACCGCTGGCGGGTCCGATACGTCGGCCTCGTGGGGCGAGGTGCGCACAATGGGCCCTGGCCAGTGTTATCAGCATCTAAGCTCATGTACAGTACACCTCCGTTGGCCATATTAGGGGCTCAATTGCTGACCATATTTGACATGGAGGGAGTGAACATAGATGGGCGCCTGGCCTCGGACTTGATGATAGGTATACACTGCTGAAGTAAACCGGGTGTACCATGGGCCCGGTAGTCTTGCCAATGGACCGCGTAAGGCAATGTGCGATAACTACACAGCCGATTAGTCTTTCCTGCCTTGAACACCAATTTGGTTCAACACGGTTATCACTTTTGCTGCCACGACCATCAAGATTACGACGACCCAGGTGAGATGACTATCGGGGAGGAGGGGACCCCCGACACAAGAACTTTCGATGACCATGGTGATGCCTCTTAAGACGAGTTTGGAAGAACGAGGAAGAACGAGAGGGTCCTGGCGCTCACGAACAAGTTGATCCATTGCCTATCTCGGGAGGCTCTCCATATAAACCCAGCATTGTGAATTATGAGGGCGAGAGAAGTCCGAGATTCCTCGTCAGTATAGTTCGTCTCTTCTCGTCGCTGCTCGAACGACCCCATAGAAGCTCCTTTTGGTCGAACCCTAAGTTGCTCACGAGCATCTTGATTCCCGCACGTCAATCTTGAAAGCGGTTACACCTCTCAAAATGACAGCTGGATGAAATGCCCGAAACGAGACTGGCTTGCGACCGAGCTCCTATTTCCCCCTCCCCAAACCTGCTTCCTGATTGCCATTTCGAGACTAGGTCTTCCCGTGCATAGGGTTTCCCGCGAACAGATTTCTCCATGCCGGAGCTAGCTCCCGTCCCAAGTTCGACAAGCGGCTATCCCCTTGGTTGCCAAATACGCCATAAGTTGTGGGGACAGCTTCTGGTCGAATCAGAATATCAGATATGCTCGGATGGTGAGAGTTCACGCCGTCGAAGACTTCTCTTTATGTTGTTACCTCCGCGAGTCACAAGTATCGAATCCCCCACTCTTTATGGCGTAAATGGCAACCAAGGGGATAGTCCCCTTGATCTATTGGCTGGGCATCTATCTCGGAGCCCCTCCATTCTCTTCGTTGGACGAGCCGCCTGTTGTCTGGCAAATAGAATTGCTTCCAGCTGAAGATTGGCAATGATCTTCGCAGTTTCATAAACCCTTCACGAGTCGTGGATGCCGATTTTCGCCTCTCTTCATGACCGAACGACGACGCGCGAGGACGTTCTGGAACTTGGAAACGCGGATAAACTTCGATTCCAGAAAGTGCTAGTAAATGTTTCTTGTTTTCCAGGCTGCACTCCGTGATCGCGATCCTGCGTTCCTTGGCCCCGGCTCAGGCAACCTCTTCAGCCCATTCCCGTACTAGCGTGTACTGAGGAGTGACGCGTGAAAGTCTGCCCAGGAAGTAGGTCTACAGAGTAATGTTTCTCTCTATGAATGGATGCGCATGAGTAATAAGCCGAAGTTCCACGTGTACCATCCTAATGGCGCTTTTATTAATAGGCATTTTAGAAACTTAATAACTTAGGAGTAACGCACACCGCGCCTAAAACAAGTTAAACCTCGATATAAGAGAATATAACGTTATATAATATATATAATATATATATAATATATAAATAATGTATTATTTATTTATTCCCTTGAAATAATCAAATATTTTATATAAATATAATATTAAAATAATATAATATAATCGGAGCGTTTTATAAAATCTAATCTCGTGTTTTGTTAATCCGCCCTCTCGAAAGGGAAGGGGAAAGTTACGAGGGTCACCGTCGAATAATACTAACGCTCGAGAAGGGACGAAATTAATTTATATAACGAATTTATTAAAATCGGTATTAACTACCCCGACCGCGAAATATTATACAGCTATACGAATAATGTATAATATATTAATGCGAATATTAAATACTCTAACTCTGGAATGACAACGCTAGGAGAATGGCTTCAAGTGCGGAAGTACCCTTATTGGGTCTTATCGGGCGAGATGGACTGAAATATCGAGGTAGGTAACGGTACCAACACGATGATGAGCGAGTGCAGCCGGCCCGTTTCGCTAAGCAATATAACAACCCAGATGTGACTAACAACAATAATGCTTCATTGATGAGGCGGGAAACCTCGTATCTAACTCCAGACCACACAAAACAACCCGGCTCCGATCGTGGAGGTGATGGTGGCACGCAAACTACACTTTCCCACAACTTCCAGCTTCGTCCCCGGCAGATCCGGATAAAGCAATGAAATCGAAACCTCCTTGGCGCCCGCGAGGAAGGAAACGGGCAGCTCGCATGAATCCCGGCGCCCACCGCGACGCCAAACCGCCAATCAACACTTCCCTCCCCTTACGGCGCTGCCGCCCTTTCCGTCCACAACGCGCAGACCCGCCGCCAACCAATCATCGTGCCACTTAGAGAAGCCTAGCGGCCAGAAAGGCACAGCCGTGGGCGAGATCCCCGCGGATCTCCTTGTAGACCTCCATGCCGCGGTAAGCGAGCTCGAGCTGCCGGGACGTCAATAGGTCCAGCCGACCACTGAGGTGGACGCGCCCGCTCGTCTATCGGACTCTCGGTGTCAGCATTCGCTACATACCTACTCTTGAAGTGAACAAGGGCCGTCTCAAGAGGTTAAGAAGTAACCATGGGAACTTCTCGAATAAGAGGGTTTTCCATCCCTGAAACCGTCCCTTAAGACACACGGAGATCACGTGTACTAAATTGGGACAAGAAGGAAGAAACACCAAAAAGTCGCTTACCAGAGCATTGACGACGGTAAGCGAGTTCGTCTCGTCGTCCCATCCGGGCTGCGGGTAAGCCCAGATCGCCGCCTGCTCCGGCACGACGGCGGTGTGGATCGCGGCCACGATGGCGGCGTACCGCACGGGATCCTGCTGGTCGCTCGTCGATTGGAGGGTAAACACGGCGTTCATGGCGTCGTCGAGGCGCTGGGCTCCGCTGTTGCAGTTCTCGTTCACGAGGCTCGGGTACCGGTCCAAGAGGTTCGATACCCAGCGGAGGTAGGCGCGGTTGTGGTCCAGTTGCCCGGCCCCGGGGCTGTGGCAGGCGATGTCGGTGCCCTGGGTGACTTCGATGTTGTAGTCGAACTTGAAGTAGGCGACCCCATATTCCGTCACGAGCCGGTTGATAATACCGTCCATGCGCGCGATTACGGCCGGGTGCCGGAAGTCGAGCTGGTACCGGTTCTTCTCGAGGATGCGCTCGTCGTCGCGCTGGAAGTAGGCCTCGGGCGGGAGCTCGTCAGTAACGGGACTGCGCACCCCGATGACCTCGGCCTCGATCCACAGCCCCGGTTTGAGCCCCGCCTCGCGGATCTTGTCTAGGAGGTTCTTGAAACCCATGGGGAGCCGCTTCTGCGATGGCTCCCAGGCCCTGACGTCGTCCCACCCGTCGTTGTCGTCGGCGTACCAACCCGCGTCGATGACGAAGTACTCGGCGCCCGACCGGGCCACGGGCTCAATCAGGGCGAGGATCTTGGCGTCGGTCGGGTCGCCCATCAGGCAGTTCATGTAGTCGTTGAAGACGATGGGGAGGTGGCTGTGGTCCGAGTGGCCCAGGCGGCGGATACGGCGTCGGTACTGCGTGAGCGCCCCGAACGCGGCGTCGGTGTCGCCCATGACATGACATACGACCGCGGTGGCGCTGGTGAAGGGATCACCGGGAGCCAGCCGCTGTCGCCAATCGTGGTCGTTGGAATTAGGACCACTGGGCTTCTCGGAACCAGGCGTTGGTCGCGTACGACACAGTGAAATCTGCCCACCACTCTTTGGATCTGGTGAGGCCCCCGATGACCAGGGAAGAGATTTGGGTTAGGAGCACATCTTTCTTCCCGTCGTTTTGGACGGCTGTGCTGGATCTCAACACTGGCAGCCCATCGAACAGGACCATACGACTCGTTACTGTGATGCCGGTCTGCTCATCGTGCAGCACTACGTCGAGGGTCTTGTGGCGGTTACCGTCGTCGGTTTGGACGTGGTGGGATTTGTAATTGAGCCGCGTCCCGACATAACCCCCAACGAGGGTTTTGGATGTCTCGCTCTGCTTGTTGCCCTCGCCACTGAGGCGGATTTCGCAGAGAGGGGTTGCGGAGCTCTCGAAGTGAGGAGTTCCCTGGGCTCGTGGGGATGCATCTGCAGAAAGGATGTCGTGGAAGTACACACAACCCTCCTCGTCGTGGTGCTGACTGGGAATATTACTTCAAGTGGCTACGTAAGGTGGTATGGAGAGTCCAAGTTCATGGTTTGATGAAATTGACGAGACGATAGTTAGGATATTACTCTATTCGCTGGTAGTGGTAGACCCCTTTTCCATATCCTTGCCCTGAAGCCGCCTCGCCACATTCCCCGTCAGGTACTTCTCCATATCCGGCACCAGGCAAGCGAACAGCACCAACAGAAACCCAAACGGGATAGTCGCGTAGAACACCACCTTGAAGCTCGCCACATAGCTGTCCCGGACCCCGGCGACGACGACATGCAAGACTCCACCAGTGGCGCCGGGCACCTCGGAGTAATCGCCCAATTTGATCGCTGCAAATAGCGCGGGCAGTGAAGACTCGGGAAGTCCCGCCCGGACCGCCGCGGGACCCACGTCGGACTCCAGGTTCTCGGCGAGCCGGGTGTTGAGGACCGAACTATAGAGCGCCTGGGCGACAGCGCCGCCCATGGATCGGATCGAGGCCAGCGCCCCGACGGCGAGCCCGATATCGCACGCGTCGAAGAGGAGCGTCACCCCCGGGAACGCAATGTTCTCGTTGAACCCCACGGCAACGGTGGCGAAGATACCCAGCACAATAACGCCCGTGTGGCTACTCGACGCGCCGGGGCCGATGACGCCTGCCAGGCTGGCGATGCAGGCCGCGGCGCAGACGGAGGCGACAATAGTCTGGAGCTTGACTCGCGGCACGTAGGAGATGGAGAGGCCGCTGAGGCATTGGCCGAGCAGAACGCCGCCGCCCACGACGCTGGACTGCCACCCGACGGCCAGGACGGAGGCGCCGAAGACGTTTTCGACCAGGGTCGGCCACAGCACCGTCATGGAGAAGTAGATCAGGGAGCTCAGCGTCGCGATCATGACGACGGCGACGTACTCCACATTGCGGAAGATGCGCGGCGGCATAATGGCTCCACCATGGTTTGCTCGGGTGGCGACGTACTGCTCATAGAACCCGAATGCGATCAGCGTGACAATACCCACGACCAGCGTCCCCAGCACGGGCGCGCTGCGCCAGGGGTAAGCCGTGCCACCCCACGACAGTCCGACGAGGAAGAGCGTGGTGCCGGCGCAAAAGAGGAACAGGCCCCCGAAATCCAGGGCGCGGACCGGGGCCCACTTGGTGCGGCCCCGGACGTGCAGCTGCTCGTAGCGGGGCGGGTGGTAGAAGACGGCATACAACGCAACCGTCACCACAGAGAAGATGATGCCGAGATAGAACGACCAGCGCCACCCGCCCAGCCGACTGGTACTCCCCGTACTGCCCGGGGCAGGCGACGTGTTCAATATGAAGAGCCGCGCGATGGCCGGGCCAAAGACGGCAAAAGGCAGCGACGACAGGAAAACGACCGTCACGATCGGGCCCCGCAGCCGGTTGGGCACCAGCTCGCCCAGGACGACTTGATGGGAGAGCTGGCCCGCGGCGGCGAAGCCGTTGAGCAAGGTGGCAGCAATCAAAGCCCCGACGGAGGGGCGGCGGCGCCCAAGACGCAACCGATAATACTCAGCGAGTTGCAGGCCAAGACCATCCAGCGGCGGCCGAAGATGTCGCTGAGTCGGCCCACCAGCAGAAAGCCGATGGAGTTACCCAAGAGGTACGCGGTGCCGACCCAGCCGATGTCGGGGGAGGGGCCCAGGTCGGCGTTGATGAGGCTCAAGGTGTTGGCGGGCATGACCCAGCTGAGGTAGGCGCAGATGCTGCCGGTGCAGGTGGCCTGTGAATAGACTGTTTAGATAACTGTGTGATGGATTAGGGGGTGGTTACAGAAGATTGCCTACCACGA
The DNA here is from genome assembly GCA_038363915.1 of Apiospora saccharicola. Lineage (NCBI taxonomy): Eukaryota > Fungi > Ascomycota > Sordariomycetes > Amphisphaeriales > Apiosporaceae > Apiospora > Apiospora saccharicola. The sequence continues at coordinate 299,309 of JAQQWM010000004.1, forward strand.
CGGTGCCGGTGAACTGCGCGCTGCGGAAGTAGCCCGCCGGCATCTCGGTCACCTCGCCGCCGAGGACATCGGCCGAGACGTAGTCGACCGTGCCATCAATGTGCGTCTTCTCGACGGTACGACTCGCGCCTTCCGTCGTCTTATCCCTCTGGCTGTCCATGTCGCAATGAGAGTGTAGCTCGGACGGTTGCGGATTGTCACATTCTGAGTTTCAGTGCACATAGGGCTGTAAACAACACCCTTATATACTTGAGGCAAGTTCATGTCGACAGGTTTTCGTGTTTGCGACTGCGCGCGTGGTGGTCCTGCCGCATTCTACTTGTCGCGCGCATACTTGAGGGTTAATGTGACACGTCGCCGACCGAGGTCAAGCGCTACGGATGCGAGTCAGACAATCTACACTCGAGCGCAACAGCATCAGGAAGGAGGTTGAGCTCAATGTTACGCAATAGGACGCCTCTCCCGTCACTTAAGGTGTATATGTCTTGTCACTTTATCACACGATTTCCGCAGATTCTGCAATGCAAACATGCAGAGCGACGCGAGGTTGCCGCCCATTCGTTGCTTCCTTGGCCGCCAACTGCTTTGGGGCCAAGAGACCGGGCTGACCCCTCTCCCTTGCCGGTACTTTAGCTCGATGCAGCAATCCTGTATGTCTCGTTTATGCATGGGGAGGCCAATCAAGGGGGATCGCAACTCCCGAGAATGTCACCTTGGGCTTACAGTCAATCGGAATGGGGGTGTATAGCGAGATCTTGGTTACATTGTACAGAGGGCGATGAGATAATGAACATCGAGAGTTGATATGTCATAGTAACACCGCCAAGCACGCAAGTTTCCTGACCCTTATAATTGTCATTTGCCCAGAAGTCATCGCCTTGGTAGAAGATTGCGCGAGACATTCCCCAGAAAGGAAAAAGTACACAACCATCCTTAACCAAAGCAACCCAGCAAATTTAAACTCAGGGGTACGGCCCGTTCCTGACTTGCCCTGTCAACTGATTCATGCCGGGCGGGATCAGGCACCTAGCGACATTGGGAATAGTCTGGCGGAAAGGAGGAAATAGTTAGCGAGAAACATTTTGACCGGAAAGAGGCTTCGACTTACAATCGTTGGAAGCCTGGCAAGTCCCCTGAGAACAGCAGGTCGCGCCGCTGAACGCAATCGTTAGTACGAACTACCCGCGCCAAGGAGGGAAGGAGACGACTTACGACCACCCTTGCCCTCCGCATTGAGCATACATGGCTCCACACTGCACCCACGAGTTAGCCAAACGGAAGAGAGACCCGAATCAGCGGGGAAGGACACTCACGTTGCCGCTGGGCGGGCTAGTAGGCTGCGAGGTCCCCGGCTGAGTGGTGGGGCTCGGGTCGCTGGACCCGCCTCCGCCTCCGCCAGAACTGCCGCCGGCGCTGAGGGTGATATCGGAGGAGCCGGAGCTCTGGTAGCCCTCGGTAGCGAGGATCTGGTAATCGTGTGAACCCAAATTCATGCCCTGCTTAGCCCAGGCCGCGAAGTGGTTGGCAATGGTAATCGTCCCACTCGTCCGCTTGCTCGAGCGGATGGACCAGTATTGGTTAAACGTCGAGGTCCCCTCGATCGAGGGCTGGTTGACGCGCTGGCTCTCGTAGATGTCGTACGTGGCGCCGTCCGACGTGAAGCTGCCCTTGTGCGTGCCCCCCGACCCCGGGTTGTAGGGCCCGAAGTTCTCGAGGACGTAGTACTCCACCAGGGGGTTCTTGGTCCACCCGTACAGCGACAGGTACCCGTTGGACCCCGGGTTGAAGGACCCGGAGTAGCTGATGGTGTGGCTGCTGCCGGGGTTCCACCCCTTGCCGCCGACGAAGTTGTTGCAGTTTTGCCAGGAGACGCTGTACTCGCCGGCTCCTTTGTTGGTGTACTGCACGTTGCCGCCGCCTGCGTTCCTGGATTTGGAGGTAAGACGACCTGTCAGTACGATGCTCCCACCTGCTGACATACTTTGAAGCTGGACAGGGGAAACGGGGCAGAACCTGAATCTTACCAGAAAGAGTAATAGTATCCGTTGTTGGTACCGGTCTGGCTGTTGCTGATGGACTGCCGAGACGCCAAATCGCCAGTCATCTCGGTGACATTGAACGGGAAGGCGGCGGCTCCAGCAGCCAACAGGCTCAGAAGCGCGTTGTGGGACAACATGACGATAGAGTCGGTCGAGAAGAGCTTGGATCTTGGGAGATCTGCAAGCGATTGATTTGAATTACCGGCTTGGCTGTTGCTTGTTTTCCCTAACGCCCAGAGTACCAAGCATCGAGGGGCGTCAATCGTTATATATTTCCACTTGGCACTCGCTTGGCTACGAGACTGAGAGCCACTGGGGCAGCGGCCATGGTGTTCTAGTCTTGCCATTATCCTGATCTGGCCCGGATGCGGGACGGCCGTGGTTGTATCCACTAGGCCGGATATTCACGAGAGGGCGTCGCCAAGACTTGGTAACGTGGACACTGATTGACGGGTTCTCCAAGCATAAGTCACTCCTGTCATGGTATCTCTCTCTATCTCTTCAGCTACTATGATGAGTCCCTTTGGGATTTGCTATTAGCGATGAAGGCTTGCAATATCACGCGGCGGATGACCAAAGACAGGGGCAAAGGCATGCGCATACTGGCGCCCCTTGACTCCTTGTTAGCCAGTCGATGGGAAGTGGACAATTTAGGCTAAATAGATTACAAAGCGATTAGTACACATTCAATACGGATGTTTTAAGATATTTCCCGGCGTTCTGTGCCTATCGTTGGTTGATTGGCCAGGCTTGAAGGAAGGTGTTGGGGTAGTGGTCACTGGCGTCCCGCTGTACAAAACCCGACAGCGGGCGCGATCGCTGTAAAACCCCATTTCTCCACATCACCACCCCGGAGTTTTAGGCTCCATTGCGGGCGGACCTGGGGGCTGCGATTGATCGTGTCAGGAACTGAGATTCATCTGGGCTTTTTTCTATTGCACCTATAATTAGAGCTTCAAGAAGACTTCTCTGGACAGTGCAATGTACTCCCTTTCTTCTTTTTCTCTTTTTCCTTCTTCTGGGTGCCCACCTACTCGGATCCTGGGGCAGCCGTGTTCTGGGTCAAGTGACTGACTACGTGACTGGCTTACAAGAGGGAATGCCAAGACCGCGGCCCGCAACCTTCATTTTCAAGTCACTACCCGTACCTCTAGGGAAGTGATGCCAATTTCAGAGTAGTGACACGGACAAAGGCAGTGAATAGATGAAAAAACTTGGAGTACATGAATTCTTTAAAGAAAGAAAAAAAAAAGGAAAAGAAAAAGGCGATTTGTGAAGAGACACCTCGCCCTCGACTGAACTGGAAATACCCCCCACTATGGCTGAAGCTGATAGAACACATCATGGCCCGGGGGACCCCTTATCCTCGACCCCCGCGTAGGCCAACTAACAACCGAGCGAGGAAAATAACCTTTACCCAAAGCTACCTACAAGCTTTATGCTTTCGAAATTGATTGTTTCCCAGGCCGTTATCACTCCTGGCCATGCGGCGTCTCAATTCTACTTGAACAGTAGAGCAAATGTCTGGGGGCCGCGATGCGCGATACCGACGACAAAACGCAAGCACCACTTGATTAGGAAGTCGGGTTTAATGAATACGACGTATGAGCTGCCGTGTCCCCCCCAAGATCGGCAGTGACGTGCCCGGCCGTGCCGGGACACACCTAAGTCCAAGACTCAAACAAACATGCGGGGTGGTTACAGCAGTAGGTAGCTATAGATGGCCAGTCCAACATCCGACTCGGGAATCCAGAACTCGTCAATAGAAAGCCTGTTAGGATTGAAGGGTATCGACCGTCTTATCTGCTTCTGTCCTGGCCAAAGACATATAGAAAACCAAAACGCTATTATACCAAGGTAGTATTGAATGATGAATGAAAGCACTCATACTTTCCGTATGTTCCGAACGATAAGAAGTTCTCGTTTCGGGGGTGAACTGGACGCAAAGACCCATCACGCACCCCTGGCGTCGAGGCAACACCCCGCGGTAACATTGATAGCGACCAACTGCATAATGCGATGGAAACACGGGATGCGGAGTTCGGGAACTTGGCAACGAAGTCCGTTGGTAAAATATATAATTGAGTACTTCAACAAGCAATATCATACATCAAGATATTGAACATGAGTGGAAGGTCATTATTACATCTCCCCATCAGATCAATCGCTAAGCCCCTTTACATTCCAAGAAGTGAGAGATAAGATAAGCCCGATATTCTCATCCGCAGCGCAAAAATGGCCATCCAAAACAACCAGAATCTCAAGGTGCTCATCGTCGGCTCCGGCCTCGCCGGCCTGACCGCCGCCCGCGTCCTGCGCGAGCACCACGCCGTGACCATCTACGAGCGGGGCGGCGTGGCGGTCGCGACGGGCGGGCAGGGGATCATGATCGCGGGCAACGGCAACAGGATCCTGACCCCGCTGGGCTACGAGGGCGAGGGCGCGCGCGTGGGCGGCGTGCCCATCCACCGGCTCCGGATGTTTGACGACAAGAATCACCAGATCCAGGATACCGTCATGGACCTCAAGGCGCGGTTCGGCACCGACATCCTCGGGCAGAAGCGCTCGGATTTCCGCGACGAGCTCGTCCGGCTCGCGACGGCGCCGTCGGCGGAGCTGGGGATTGGCGGGGAGCCGGCAACGGTGGTGTACAACCAGGCCGTCGTGGGGATCGACCCGGAGGAGGGGGTCGTTACGTTCGGTGACGGGACGACGGCGGCAGCGGACGTTATCGTAGGTAAGTGGGACATCATTCGAGTATCCACGGCTAGCCACACTGCCAAGTGAACGTTGCGATGAAGTGTGACTGACCTGCTAACACGGTGCAACAACAGTCGCCGACGGCATCCACTCCCGCCTCCGCCCCCTCGTCGCCGGCGAAGGCGCCCCCAAACCCCAAAAGACGGGCCACCTTGCTTATCGTGTCGCCGTCTCGGTCGAAGCGGCCAACCGGGCTCTTGCCGAAGCCAACATGAAGCCGCCCGTCTGGTGGCGGCCCGAAATGTTCAACAATACCACTCTCGTCCTCAACGGACCGCCCGGCAGCTGCCGTGTCGCGATGGCCTACCCGCTGCGCCGCAACACCTACTTCAACTTCTCCTGCATCATGGAGACCCGCGTCTCGAGCCGGCGCACCACCGAGTCCTGGCACGCCGACGGCGACCGCGACGAGATGCTCGAGTACTTTGGGTGGGACGAGGGGCTGAAGCGGATTCTGGGGTAAGTACCTACTGACCACAACCGCCGAAACTTAAAGAGACCCCGTGAATAAAGTGACTGACTGATATGATGTCATGCATCTAGCTCCGCCACCGAGGTCAAGTGCTGGGACCTCCAAGACCTCGACCCCCTCCCGACCTGGACCAAGGGCCGCGCCATCCTGATCGGCGACGCCGCGCACGCCATGACGCCGATGCAGGGGCAGGGCGCGAACCTGAGCATCGAGGACGCCGAGGCGCTGCGGCTGCTCAACAACGAGCACGACGCCCAGGGTACAGGGGCCAAGGTCCGCCGCGAAGACGTCCCCGCCATCCTGCGCCGGATCGACAGCGTGCGGCGGCCGCGGGCGGACCGCGCCTTGGAGCTGGTGCGCGCCACCCACGGCCGGTTTACGGGGCACAGCAAGTATGAAGATAAATCGGACTTCTTCATGGGGTATAGCGGTATCTACGCGGCGCTGGCAGAGAAGGAGAAGGGGGCTGCCAAGCACGGAGAGGATAAGTGATGAACTGGTGGTAGCTGGCTTATTGAATTTGGGCGATATATGTAGTCATTAGACGGTCTTTTCAACATCCCGTGGATTCGCCTGCCCCGGCATCAGTAGTTTAGGGGTAAAATCCATCGTTGCCATCGATGGGCCCCGTGTTCGATTGGAACGCACCCCCCTCCTAGCAAATTATCTTTTTTTTTTGCCTTTTCTCCCTGTTTTGCTGCCGTTTGGAGTCAAAGTTGAATTGGAAGAATTAGTCCTTGACTGTTTGTTGATTTCCATACGGCTCGCTTCGTAGTCTTTCGCATAACACTCTGGCATAGAACAAACGCAGTGGTAGAACACCAGAGTCTAAATTGCCGTAGCGAAGATACAATCAACTGGAATAATCGTAGTAGCATGATGGAGGTGGGATAACTGGCTGTTCACAAACCAGCCGACTTGGGGTAACCAGCTGACGACGGAACGCTCCACGATAACGGGATATGTGGTGTGACAGAAAGGATAGCTGCCAATGGAAGATATCACGAAGCCATCACTCCCATATAGGCTCGAAGTGGTAGTTGGGCAAGAACGTAAATCTCGTCCCGCCGTCCAGCGGGTTGTCGTGATCAGGAGAAGGGTGAGGGGCAGCAGGACCACCTCTCGGAACCCCATCCTCGTCGATTCGCACTAGAACCCCCTTGTCACTGAACCGCCAGTTACCGCCGGAACCGATGACGTGGAAAATGCACTCGTTTACCAGCGTCCAGACCTCCCGGTCCTCGATCTCGCTAATCTCGAACACGGCCAGCGTCTTCCAGTTGCTGGTGTCCCGTTTGGGGTGTATCACTTCGCCGAGCATGTGGCGGATCGCGGTGGAGCGCTCCATCCAGAGGTCGGCCGGGTCGACGTGCCTGAGCGTCTGGCGGTCCTCGAGAATGTGGTTGGTGGGCCGCGGGGTCAGGCGCACGAAGAAGCGGTCCACCTTGGGCAGGGCGTGGACCAGGTGGCTGATGTGGGACGAGAGGGGGAAGATGGCGATGTAGTTGAAGTCGACCACGGTCTCGGGAAACAGAGGTGCGTTGTTGGGGTACTCGCCGGTTCCCAGCAAGGCGCTCAGCATGGAGGGCGGGGAACGGAGGAAGAACTCGTAGGTCTGGTACACGGGGATGGCCGACCCCTCGTTCAGCAAGATCGAGGTCCAGGGCCGAAGCGTCAAAAAGGGGCAGGGCGGCGCGGGCATGGCACCCTTAAAAACACATGCGGCGGCTGAGCAGACACCTGAAGACGCGCTGCTTGAGGCGAGGGGACTCGATAGCAGATCTATGCTTTTCTCGGCCTCTTTTCCGGGGGCTCTGTGGGAGCGGGCGAGCGAAAGGATATGGTATGGAATCTTGAAAGACCACGCGTCCTGGATGAACAGCGTGCGATTGAGGAGAGCCGCCATGGTCGTCGGCGGGGTAATGATGGTGAATCTCAAGGGGTCGATGACGGCAAACAGCTGGTCCCATAGCGCTTCAAGATCCGACGGGCAGACCTGATACGCGACCCTGGCCGCATCGACGTCCTGGCTGTGGAAGTCGACCAGGAGGGTGAAGGTCAGCACGTGGCGGTGAAGCCGGTTCTCCAGCAGGAAGCGCAGCAAAGGGGCCGGATCGAGACCGTCCAGCGACGAGAGCTGAGGCCGCCATTGCACGTTGCGAAAGAGTATGGGAAGTGCGTGGCCGCGCCAGAGCTTGTCGACCTGCGACGCGGACTTGAGGCCGAGCGTCTCGCTCCGGAGCAAGTCGTCGCTCGGTTGTTCGTGAAGGCGGTAGTCCGAGGGGGCCGGACCGGCCAGGAACTCGAGCACCTCGGACAAGATTTCACGCGGAAGCCGGTCCATTGCTAACTGTGACTACCATCACGGTGCAATCGGATATGGGATAGCTGGCGCCGATGGAGAAACCCGAGGTTGTTGACTGGGGTATCTCGCGACGGTTTAGCTAGCAGCAGTGATTGGCAGCAAGGGCGGCACCACTAGAAAAGTGGCCGCAGCGAGATCAAGAGGATGTTTCAGTCGTGTATAAAAGACCTAAGATCAAGAAAACGTTAACCTCAGTATGTCTAGATAGAAAACCACATTTCTAGAAGGAGCGATCTCAGTATGGATGGGTTTTGTGTGAGGTAGCCACGAGGTTGACTAGACTGAAAGGCTCCCTCAGGCAGGCGAGTAAGTCAATGATGCTGACTGAGCACGTGGTTTCGCCTGTTGTACGGCTTAGGTTAATCGTTTCCAGCATTTGATGGATGCATCCAGGCGACTTGAACTATTTGGTCATTTCCATGAATTCCTATAAACATCTCGCAAGTGTAGTAACGGGGCCTTGAAGATTCCCGTTGGATATAATTTGGAAAAAGCATTCTCTTATCAGCGCATATCCAATTCGTACTTTGGATCGTGTGTTGTTTTGCGTCTTGTCCTAGAGCCCAAAAGGATGACGTCAGATACTTGGTTCATAGTAGCGACAACATGCATGAAGAACCACCGGAGCATCATCCCATCCCATCTTTGCTGACTTTTGGAAATCCTCCGATACTCATATGATTCTCTGACATTGAAAACCGAGCACGAAATCATCTTTCTGTTCAAAATTGACTCCGTGCTTCCATATGTTATGTTAACCCCGCCGAAAGCTAGCGGCATACTTGTTCATCTCTCTTTACACGGCCCGAAGCCACAATACCACACACACGCGAATGCGACGAACGCGAGATCCCGTTACAGATGAACTTACAGGTACTATTACAGTATCACCCAGTCCAGCAGCAGCAGGCCATACAGAATGCTACGAGATTGCCGAAGCCGGGGACCAGTCAGCCGTTGGTAATCGCCTAGGGGCGTGCGGGGTGTCTGCGCTAGACCTAGATGAACAGCCAACTGGGGCCAAAAAGCTGGAGCTCTGCAGCAGTTGGCTGGCAACCGGATGCCGGATTTCTTTACAGGTAGGTCCATTGGCTCTTCCGCCAGGGAGCGATACAACGCTGGCCAATCCAAATATATTGCCCAATTACCGAGAAAGGCTACATGTTAGCCCATCTACATAGGTAGACAGCCCATCCTTTGGTAACCCCTCAAGAGGAATCGCCGACTATGGAATATGCACCGTACTTGCTACCCGAAGGCTTGCAACCTACCCCTCAAGCCTTCTTGCCCCCACCGCCGGCTTCTGCAAGCTGTCCGCGTCTCAGAATGGGGGATTCTTCGACTCGCAGACGTGTCAAGATCATGATGCTAACGGAATTGTGGCAACCCCCCCACTTGTTGAATCGTGGTGCGGAGAGGAGGATGATGTAGCGATAGGGATTTGCGAGATATATCATGGAAGTGATAAAGGGCGTGCTTGCCATGCTCCGCCCTCTACTTACTTCACATTCAATGCCATATTCCAGTCCGTCCTTCCACCACTACACACGCCAGGAAAGAAATTCCTAGCCATCTGCACTTCGAGGCCCCCAAACACTCACATACACACCACCCCGTGAGCAGTAAATATCCGTGCCGCCCCCAAACACCACCATGGCGACCAACAAGCAGCGCCCTCCCTTCCGAGCGGAGCACCTGGGCTCGCTGCTCCGGCCCAAGGAGATCACAGACAAGCGTATCGCGCTGGACAACGCCAAAGCGCTCGAGATCGTTCAGGACAAGGAGCTCCACACCCTCGAGGACAATGCCATCAACGAGATCGTCAAGGTGCAGCTGGACCTCGGCTTCCACGCCATCGGCGACGGCGAGTACCGCCGGCATCAGTTCTGGGGGACATTCTTCCCCAACCTGGACGGCTTCGAGGAGATCCCCAACCCGGACTGGGACATGTTCCGTCTCTATGTTCCCGACACTGCCGCTTTCAGTAAGTTCAACTCATAGCAAAAAGGAACCAAAGACGATGATGAGAAGTGAGAGGTGGTGATGTGTGCATTGGTGACTGTTCTGACCATTGCCAATAGCTGAGACTGGACACAAGCCTGGTGAGACCATTGTGTGCACAGGCAAAATCAAGCATGTCGGTTCTTCCTACATGAAGGACTGGGAGTACCTGAAGAAGCTGGTGCCCGCAGACCGGGTCAAGGAGCTGAAGATCACCCTGGCCGCGCCTGAGTGGTACCACCTGCGTTACAAGAAGGGCAAGGCGTACCCCAAGGAGGTCTACGCCAACGACGCCGAGTACTTTGCCGACATCGCCGCTGCCTACCAGGCTGAGCTCAAGACGCTATACGACGCGGGATGCCGCAACGTCACCATTGACGACCCTAACCTTGCCTGTGAGTACCTGCTTATCCAATGCTGAATATTCGACCTCTCTGGTCACGTGATCAATGGCAGTGACTAATCTGCCTCTCTTACTCTTCGTCAGACTTCTGCTCCGAAAAGATGCTGGAGGGTTTCAAGAAGGACGGCGAAGACGCCGAGGCGCTGCTGGACTCGTACGTCAAGCTGTACAACGACTGCCTGAGCGGGCGGCCGGACGACTTCCACGTGGGCATCCACCTGTGCCGAGGCAACTTCGCCTACAGCAAGCACTTCTCCGAGGGCGGGTACGACCGGATCGCCACCAAGCTCTTCAACGGCATCAGCGCCGACACGTACTTCCTCGAGTACGACACGGAGCGCGCGGGGACTTTCGAGCCGCTCAAGCACCTGCCCAAGCACAAGAACGTCGTGTTGGGCGTCATCACCAGCAAGTTCCCCGAGCTCGAGGACGTCGCCAAGCTCAAGGAGCGCGTCTACGAGGCGGCCGACGTGGTCGCTAGCGGCGCCGGTCAGACGCGCGAGGAGGCGCTCAAGCGCCTCAGCGTCAGCCCCCAGTGCGGCTTCGCCAGTCACCATCTGGGCAACTCGGTGACGCGCGAGGACATGATTGCCAAGCTCAAGTTGGTGCGGGAGCTGGCCGACTCCATCTGGCCCGGCGAGCCTTGATTGATATAACTATTACTTTGTGCTAGCCTTGCTTTGTTGCTTGGTGGTTTTCTGAAGCTTTCCATGCAGTTTGATTGGATATTTCCAGCCATGGGAAATATTTACCCCACCATAGCAATTGCAGCATTTTAAAAAGTCGGTCAGGTCATTTTCGTTCACCCAAGCACTTGGCTTGTGTCTCTTCTTTACGTGTGTATCCTTCCAACAGAGCCCCCGTGTCACATTTATGCATACCACATACGCCGTCTGCAGTTGGGGCTTATGGTTGGTCGATGCCCCGATGCATTGATGAGCTGTCCTCCAGCTTGTCCTGGCGCGATGGGACGCTCCGACCAGGCACCGTAACCCTCATTGCAGTTGGTTGTATTACTGTTCTATGGCTCCTCATTTGATCGATTTGCCTTGCAATTGGAATGTGTATATGCGTATGTAAAGGTAAGAAAGTTGCGTCAGCTTTAGTGGCACACATGTTCGACCCCCATAATCCCTGATGTTTCTCTGTTCCTGTTCCTGTTCTTGTCTGTTTCAATGCGAGCGTGAGCGACAGCACTGCCCCGCCATCAATCAATCTCATGCCCCTCCCACCCCCTGTAGCGTAGAAGGCCAGCGATTTGGCGGGGCAGTTCAGCTCACTTCCCCGATTGATCGGCTAGCTTGCCCACACACACTCAACTACCAACTCCTAAACATTGATCCAGCTTTGCTGTATTCTTAAGAACCTTTGACATTCGATTATTGATACCCCCTTTCAAGATGCGCGAAAAGATAGAACCTCCCCCGAATGAGTCGCAGACTTACAGCTCTGGCAACTCCAACGGACCCCCTGATCTGCGGCTGGTGCACTACAACGATGTCTACCACATCGATGCGTCCTCGGCCGAGCCGGTGGGCGGCGCGGCTCGCTTCATCACCCTGATGGAGCACTACCGGCACGCCGAGCAGTTTCAGGGGCAGCCGGAGCTGATCACATTCTTTTCCGGTGATGCTTTCAACCCGAGTCTCGAGAGTTCCATCACCAAAGGTCAGTTCAAAGCCAATTCATTGGGGGCCCCTGCATATCTGGCATTTGCTGGAAATCCATCCCACCGCTATTTGGGACCTATAGCCCATGGTCGACAGCCCCGACACGCATACTGACAAACAACTCGCAGGAACTCACATGCACCCCATTCTAAACAACATTGGAACAGATGCTGCAGCTCTCGGGGTATGTTTACTCAGCATTCAAACATGGGGAGGAGCCCTTTACTGACCGGCCGTAGAACCATGATTTGGACTTCGGAGTGCGACAGTTTCGCTACCTGGCGTCTAAGTGCAAGTTCCCCTGGCTTGTCGCTAACATTCTGGACCCTGCCCTAGGGGGAGGATGTGCCAATTGGCAACTGCAAGAGGACACATATGCTCACCTCTTCCAATGGCATCAAGATCGGCCTCATCGGGCTCGGTGAGCGTGAGTGGCTAGAGACCATTAACAGTCTTCCGCCCAATCTCATTTACAAGTCCGCCAGCGAGACTGCCAAGGAGCTAGTCCCCAAGCTGCGTGAGGATGGTGCTGAGATTGTCATCGCCATCACGCATATGCGCGAGCCCAACGACAACAAGTTGGCCGAGCAGACCGATGGTATCATTGACATCATCCTGGGCGGCCACGATCACTACTACAACCACAGTGTCATCAAGGACACCCATGTCCTGCGATCCGGTACCGACTTCAAGCAGTTGTCCTACCTGGAAGCCAGGCGACGGCCCGACGGCTCGAAACGCTGGGACGTGGACATCATCCGGAGGGACGTCACCTCCGCCATTCCCGAGCACGAGCCGACGGTGAAGCTGGTGGAGAAGTTGACTTCTAGTCTGAACGCAACGCTCCAGAAGCCCGTCGGCTACACCGCTGCGCCCCTCGATGCCCGGTTTAGGACGGTCCGGCTGAAGGAGAGCAACATCGGAAACTTTGTGTGTGACATAATGCGCCACTACTATTCCGGCGACTGCTGCATCATGGCGTCGGGCACCATTCGCGGCGACCAAGTCTACGTCCCGGGTCCTCTCCTGATGAAGGATATTATGAACTGCTTCCCCTTCGAGGACCCCGTCGTCGTCATCAAGGCGAGCGGGAAGAACATCTGGCTCGCGCTGGAGAACAGCGTGTCGCAGTTCCCCGCGCTCGAGGGCCGTTTTCCCCAGGTCTCCAACATCGAGTTCTCCTTCGACTCTAGCAAGCCCGCGGGAGAGCGCATCGTGTCGGCCAATATTGGTGGGGCGCCCATCGACATGGAGAAGAAGTACGTCCTGGTCACGCGCGGCTACATGGGCCGCGGCAAGGACGGCTACGATAGCTTGCTGATAGAATCGGAGGGCGGCGAGTGCGAAGAGGTCGTCTCGGAGGAGAACGGTATTCTGATCTCCATGATGCTGCGGCAGTACTTCTTGTCCCTGCGCGTCATGGGCAAGTGGAAAAACTGGGGCAACGCCATCCACAAGCACTGGGACAACGTGTCGAGCAAGGTCAGCACGTCGCACCCGCACATCGCGCCGCTGGGTCCCGCCAGCCCCAACACGCGCACGGGCAAGAAGAACGATAAGCACGGGTGGGACAACTGGACGCCGGAGAAGCTGCGATCGCGTCGGGCCAGCGTGGGGACGCGCGAGGAGGAGTCGGAGGCCGAGAATGAGAGTGACGACGGCGAGGGCGAGGGAGATGAGCGGCGGCACCTGGCGGAGCACGAGGTCGAGGACCTCGACAAGGAGCTGCAGATCATGCGGCGCGTGGTGCGGAAGTGGAGCCGGGTGGCCGGGGTCCACTGCCGCGTCGGGGACGAGCTCAAGGAGGGGAGTTCGAGATTGACTGGACCAAGGCGATTGCTCCTCGTATCGAGGGGCGGATCGTCATGGTTGGGGGTGAGATGCCGAAATGAGAAGACGGCTACAATACGAAAAGGAAAATATAGACGTTACTCATACCTACTTAGAGAGCAGAGCCTAAATGGGAGAATACAATATACCGGATATCTAACTTATTCCCAGTCGCAAGGATCAGGTGTCTCTCGTTTGTTTGCAACGTCGGTGACGCCGATGGTTTTGGAATTGAAATTCTTCTCAGAGAGCAGCAGCTTACCGTTGGGCAATCTCATACCCAAACAAACAAAACAGAAAAGGCTGTTTTTAGACTTATTAGAGCTCGTGAGACGTTTCCACGGGTATCACCGGAAGACGGTAAGCTCAGCACCCTGACAACGCCCCCCTTTAGATTAAATAAATAACACCCCCTAAGCTATATTAACCCTATAAAAAGGGGATTAATTCTCCTTCTTACTCGATATAAAGTATATTAAATTAAACCTCTTTTTCTCCTCTTTTTAATATTATTATATTTAATAAAGAAGAACGGCTTTAAACCGCTATTTAAGAGGTCTTAAAAGGATTCTCTATTAAATCGGTTATTAAAAAGAATAACGTTATTAAACGGACCTTCAGGCGCTAGCTATTTAAAGGTAAAAGTAAGAAAGAGGCCGATTAAAATAAGTAAATATTTATCGAAAAGGAGGAGAAGTTTTTAATATAATAAACGCTTTTTTAAATTAATTTAAGGTACGCTTTAACTTACCGGTTATTTTATATATATATATAACGCCTCCTTATCGTAAAAGGCGACCCTTATCCCTTTAAAAGGAAATAGCTACCCCGATTTCTATATCGTTATAAAGCCTTTAAATTTATATAATTTAAAGTAATCGATTTTCAGCATTTTATATATACTTTAAATAAATTAATACGAAATTTATTTAATAAGCTTATTAATTAATTTATCGTATTAATCCTATTATACCTCCGATTTAACGCCGATAAGGTAGGAGTATCGATAACAATTAAAAGGGGTTTTTTTATTATCGGATCGGTAAAGGTAAAGAGTTTTATAATAAATAACTCGGTTAATCGCGAATAAACTATTATTTTAAAATATATTAACGCCGCCGGCTAAGCTCTCCCCCCTTTAATAATTTTTAAAGGGTAGTCGGTTTAATAATAATAATTCCTAGCCGATAAGGATAAAGTAAACGCCCTTTACGAGGACTAGTCCTTTAAAGCGTCGCTAAAAGGTTAAACCTCGGTCCCTATCGCTTTAAAATAATTTAAAAAAATCTTTATATTTAAGACCTAACCGGATAACCCCTTTTAATAACGCCTCTTTATCCTTAATAATTATAATAATTACATTAACCCGGAATTTATATTAACGGCCTTAAAAATTAAAATCTAATTCCTTTATTTACCCCCTTATAATAATTATATCCTTTAACCTTTAAATATAAATTGTTTTATAACTTTAAAAAGGAGGTTTTTATAAAAGTTAAAATTAACGTATATTATTAATAATAATAATTATAAAAAAAAGGGACTTCCTTTAAATTTAAATTAACGCTCGGAAGGTCGGTTTATCTCTTAAATATATCGTTAAAGGGTAAGAGTTTAACGGATTATAACCGGTTAATATCCGGAAGTTTATAAATAACTAGTTCTGGAAATTAACCGTAATCCGAGCTATTAACGCCATACTCGAAGTTAAGGAGACGACCCGGCCGCTTAAACTAAAGTATAAAAGGATCGATACACTTAAAATAAACCGGTAATTAAAAAATTTAACAATTAAATATTTTAGGGATAATACCGTTATCGGTAATCCTACTTATTAGCTTTTATAAACGAAACTCGATAAGAATATTAATAATTTAATATCTAAGGTTAACCGGCTAAAGCACGAGAAATCTAATCTAAAGGCAGATCTAAAGAAAATAAAAGCTTAAAAAAAAGGAAGATCGATAAGGACCTTAATAAAGGGTTTATTTCGTTAATAGATATTAAGCAGGTCTAGGCCGATATAAAAGAGGGCAGGCCGAGAAAGAGGCCGAAAAGGAAGGCTTTAGAAACTCTAAAAATTAATTAAAATCAAACCGATAATATAAAAGAGTTAATTCGCGTTTAAACGCGTTAAATCGTATATTTAAATATAATATATATTAATTAATTAATTGATTTATTACTTTATTAACTTTGTTTTTTCATTCAATTTCAGGGGGGCGTTGTTGGGGGGGGCGTTGTCAGGGTGCTGAGCTTATGGGAATAGAATCTTGACTATTTCTCTTCTTCGGCTGCTGCTGCTGCTGCTGCTTCTTCTCGGTTGAATCGAGGCGATGCAGTTAACCAACGGCCGAGTCTCATTCACCGCCCACCTTGTGCTACAGGACTCCTGAAACAGATGGGCAACCCCCAATTGACTACAAGCGCAGGCGAGCCGCATCGTCATTTGGGTTACCATGCCACACGTGTGACGGACTGATCCATGATTGTTTCTCGACGTCGCACGAGTCGCACGAGGGGCACAAACGGAAAGGTGGCTCATCGCGGGATGGTGCAGGAAGCTGGGGGTGGCGGGGACCACGTTTTGCCGCGGGCGCTCTCGACGGATAGCAGTATCTTGTCTCTGCTTCAACTTGACGCGCAATCGATGGTTGGATTATTGCCTATTGATAGCTAGCATGGATGTATGTCTCGCACTGGGATGTTCTGTTGAAGTTGCTTTGCTGCTGTCCTCGTTCTTCTTCTGCCTCCCGTCCCCTTCAAGATCTCCCTTTCCCCTATTTCCTCTTCTGCTTATTGTTGCGTGCGGTTTGCTGGTGGTAATCCTTACTCTCGAGTTACCTGTTTGAGAAGCCTCTCTTGATTGGTTTTGTTGGTCGCTTTACGAAAGTAATAGAAGCGGCTGCGAATGTTTGATGATTGCTTCAATGGCACGCGACTAAAAGAGGAGAAGAACAGCGACTCGAAGCCCACCGTCACAACGAAATGGCAAACCTTCGACCCACACCTCGACTTCTTCAAAGACAAGAACCCTCGAGAGCGATTCGAAGACGAAAAGAAGAAGCTGCGATAGACAGCAGTGACGCTTGGATCGAGTCGGTGCCGAGCGTTGATCTGCACGCGAGGCAAGCTTTCACTGGGACCGACAGCAACCTGGTAAGAAAGGCTTCCTGTTTACTTCTTCCCCAAGGTAGAACCAGCTCATGATCCTACTCCATATGCTCACGTGTCGTGCCAACGCAGCTTACCTCCGAAATCACCTCCCCCTCGCCCTTTCCCGAGGGGGCCCCGAATACACTCATAACGGCCCCAGCACCATCCTCAACGTTGACACTACCAACACAGCCGGCAGTTGCAGGAGGAACAACCACGACACCTTCCCTACCTGCGCTGCGTAGCCTCTCGACATCGCTACCAACCGAACGAGGCAGCCACACGGGATCTTCGACGACGATGGCGCCGACAGGCATAGACGGTCCAGACGGCAGCATGATTGACTCCCCCGACAGCGGCCTCAGCACAGCCGCCGCGGCGGGCATCGGTGTCGGATCCACCGTGGGCGGCGTCTTGCTGCTGATCCTGGTCGGATGGTTCGTGCAGCGGCGCAAGCGGCTGGCGCCCACGGCGAGCCGGGCTTACGACCGGCCCCTGAAAGACGACCCGGCCGGCGAAGCTGGGGGCGGTGGGAGCAGCCCTGGCGAGATCGAGATGTCCTCCTCGTCTGCGGGGAACCATGCGGCTTCTGCTGTTCATGCGTCTGGCGGCGGCGGTGGTGGTGGCGGGAGAGGAATGGCTGTGAAGGCTGAGGATCGGGTTTGAGGAAAAAGAGGGTTGGATGACTTGACGGGCAGGCGACTTCCAATGTCGGTAGCAACCTTGTAGCACGCGTTTCCACCTATGTAATTGCATGCAGACCTCATTGGTATGGCAGCTGCCAGTCGAGATACGAATGTGGGCCAATCTAATATTTGCTTCGGGGCAAAGATCTATCAAGTCTTCAACGTACAACATATGCTGGACGAATATGCCCGGACGACGTCTACGAGATTCAGTTCGGCAGAGCCCTCCATGCGGAAGTCATCGACCGTGCCACAGGACATCATTTGCATGAGCCCCGGTAACGGCAGCTCTGACTGTGATGGTTCCAGGAGTCGTCGGAACACGGTCAAGTCCACGGAACGGGCGGGGCGGTAACGTCCACCGGACAATACACTACATTTAGGGGAGGGGGGAGCAGAGGGAGCGATAGTTATTGTTTTAGGGCTGACTGTGGACCTTCTACTGTAGAACACCCTGCCCCCTCTGTCTGTTCTCGTTCGCGATGACGCTAGCGTGACGTCGGGACAGGGTCCAACGATAAGTGATGTACAGGAAGTACCGGCACATGAACGCGGGATATGATAGCTCAACATTCCATGTCTCTCCATTGGCTGCTTCGCATCTTCGGAATGGTTGTGGAGCACACCCTACTTTTGGTGACATATACTAGCCCAAGCTATCGCTCCTTACTTCGTGCTTTGAAGGTCAGCCTGCATCTAACCTTCTTCTGTAAGACGATGTTAACCGTACCGAACCCCCTCACGTCGCTCCACCAGTAAGCTGCATATTTCGTGGTTGACAAATGCCACCACCACTCCATAATTACTAATGATAGGTGTGATATACGAATGTTGCTTTAGTGGCAAGCCCGATTTGTAAGCACACTCACGACTAGAGGATGGGTCTCCACCTGCCTCGCGGACCCCCCTGGCTGGCCGTGCCCAGGGATATATAAGCAAGCGACCACCTCAAAGATGGCTGCGCTTCCATCAGCTACCGATTGGAGAGCCCATTCGTATCTTATATCTTCCTAGTACTGACACTTGGCTGTCTTGAGTAACATCGATTTGTTTGCCTCTTTATTCGAGTATCAAACCAATCACCACCATGAAAGGCGGACAGTACTTCGCCGTCGCGGACGGTGTCAATATTTACTACAGCCTGGACGGCCCGGAAGACGGGATACCTATTCTGCTTCTGCACGGATGGGTCTGCGACCAGAATGACTGGGCGTTCCAGGTCCCCTTCCTCGTCTCTCTCGGTTTCCGGGTCGTCGGCATGGACTACCGCGGCCACGGCCACAGCTCCGTGACGGACGCCGTCACCAAGTTCGACCCCTTGACCCTGGCCGAGGACGCCGCCGCCCTTCTGGGACATCTCGGTGTCGGTGGTAGCAACAGTAACGGAAGTGGGTCAACCCACAGCGGAAGCGGAAACGGCAACGGCAACGGCAACCATAGCAGTAACGACGACCAAAAAGCCATCGTCATGGGCCACAGCATCGGCGCACTAGTCACTCATCAGCTGGCCCTGCGCCACGGAAACCTCGTCCGCGGCATCGTACTGGTCGACTCGGCCTACGCCCTCACGCCCCCGAGCCTGGCCCACGTCGCCCAGATGCTCGAGACGGTCGACCCGCCCGAGCAGGCGGCCGTGGCAGCGACCGACTTCTTCGCCGCGAGCGGCATATACCTCGCCGAGCACGGGACCCCCGCCTGGCTGGCGCCCTTCCACCAGCGGCGCGCCTGGGCCATGCGGCCGCGCGTCGTGGTCGGGTTCTGGAAGGGGATGCAGGCGCACCTGGGCGAGTCGGGCGTGGCGTACTTGAAGCGGACGGGCAGGCCCGCGGGGATCCCGAAGCTGGTGACGGGTGCGGCGGAAAGCAACTTGGAGATTGAACGGGAGGCGGGGGAACTCGACGAGAAGGTGGATCGGGTGGAAGTGATCGCGGGGGTCACTTTCATCATGTTAACAGGCCGGATCGGTTTAATGAGGTGTTGGGGGAGTGGTTGGTGGAGAGGGGGTGGGTCAAGGAGAGCAATGGCGGAAAGATGGAATGAGGTATGGGAAAGTCGGGTTGGCAGCACAAGCCCCCTATTCTTGGTTTATTCCTTGGTATGTGAAGCCGCCTCATTACATACGTATATGCAATTAGCACCGTCTGGCTGTGGATCCTGGTGAGCCTTGCCCATGTCAAATTTGTGCCTCCTCCCTGACAACGACCACGGGATAACGCGTCAACACGTATACGTCCAAAGTACATGGACTAGTAAGCTTCATTGGACTCGGCTCTGCCTGCGTATGAACAACCCCGAAAACTTGATTTTGAATGATACCCTTGATGCTGTTTTTGCCGCGCAGCTCGGGCATAGGTTTTGGGGTGTTGATTTTAGCCGGATGCACAGATGTCATTGTCATTATAAGAAGCAATGGGCGCCCGCATGCTAAGCATAATATAAATCTTCCATTACTTTACCACCGTGCATCTGTCCGATTTCCACCAATGTCAGGGGAATGCCTCCAAAGCTTACCGGTCCCCGCGGAGGAAGTTGCTCAACGGCTGATCCGCATGCTTCCATTCCCATCCCGGATGCAGTACCTCGGGAATCTGAAGGGGGATGAAGTCCCATTGATTACATCCTAGGTAATATTTATATACATGATGCTTACCCGATGGTGCTGTGTCGATGTACCCCGGATCTTGGCGCTCGACTTTAGCCGCAAGGTTTAGCTCACGGCATGTTTGGACATGTTCGCCAGCACTGCCGAACGTCTGTGAAATTTTGTGTCCCCGGAAGATGGGGGTAATCTAGATTGAGTGCCATACCCCCTTTTTCAACAGCAGCCAATGATATATTGCGGGGTATGAATGAGCGACGGAGCAACTGATGGATGTGATCTGGTATAAGTATGTGGGCGAGTTGCTTAGCGACGGGAAGAATACCACGACAGCAGACCCGGAAGACCATTCGCACAGAGTCCTTGGTATCCTACACTCTTCGGCTTATCGGCCAACCATGAAGATCACCTCTTTCGCGATCGCCGCCGCCTCGCTGGCCCAGGGCGTGCTGGGTGCGCCGGCGGCGACGCTTGACCAGATCAGCAATGTCATGGCGCGCCAGGGTTACGCCTTCTCGTCGTGGTCGGAGGGTGGCATCAACTACCGCTGCAACAACGGCCCTGGCGGATCCTACACGGTGGACTGGTCCGGCCCGGGTGGGTTCGTGTGCGGGAAAGGATGGGGCCGCGGGGGTCAACGGTGAGTAGACTTCTCTTCCATTCTGTAGACTCATTCACCTTCCCACTCAATTACCGTACCCGTTGAGCGGCTGCGACTTGCCTTCCCCTCTTGGTTTGCCCGCAGTACACTGACCTTTCTCATGCCAACAGATCCGTCCAGTACAGCGGCACCTACAAACCCCAAGGCCCCGGCTACCTAGCCCTGTACGGCTGGACCCGAAACCCCTTGATCGAGTACTACGTAGTGGACGCGCACGGGGACCTGTCGCCCAACGAGGTGTGGACGGAGAAGGGCAACTTCACGTCCGACGGCGGGACCTACACCATCTACACGTCGACGCGGGTGAACCAGCCGAGCATCGTGGGGACCGCGACCTTCCAGCAGTTCTGGTCGGTGCGGACGGAGCAGCGCGTCGGCGGCACCATCACCACCGGAAACCACTACTCGGAGTGGGCCCGCCACGGCATGAACCTGGGGCAGCACGATTACATGATCTTGGCGACGGAGGGGTACACCAGCAAGGGGAAGCAGAGCAGCGGGTCGTCGAGCATTACTGTGTCGTAAAGCAAGTGGACGACTGGCCGGCACGGGTGGATCGATTGATTGGAAGAGCTCTGGTAAATAATCAAACAGTGAGAAGATGGTTTGCAAACGAGGGGAGGTAGGAAAAGGGGTTCGCTCCGGCCTGGATCGCCGACGACGCAGAAGTTAAGAACTGGATTGGGAAGTCGCAGCAGGCTTCTGTCTTGTTGCTGCTGGTCTCTTGTCGTCCCTGTAGATGATTCCGATTTAGTTCAGGTTTGTTGTACAAATGCATTTGGTCCCTCCTCAATTGCTTCGATATTAATTGGGCCATGTTGCATGTCACACCTGCAGGCAGGCGGCTTGACATGTAAGCTCGCTAAAACCCCGCCTCAGCACCGCCAAAGTGACCTGCTTTGGGCCACCCTCCTGCCAACATGCACTGTTCGTAAAAGCTCAAATTCGCAGTCGAGATAGAGGGGCCTGCAGCAACTTGCTTGGTGAAAGATCTCGCCCGCGGCGAAACCGCTGGGGAAAGAAGCACGCAGATGGCAGGCTAATGCAAAGTTCGTTTCCCAAAAGCAAAGAAGGGACCTCTCTTCCCCAATCACACCTGCAACTTCCTACGTCAGCTTGCGGCATCTGGACGGAGATCTGCCCCCCCGTCTCACTGAAGCCAAGCTCCCCCTTGTACAAGATACGTAAGCACACTTCAAACCTCTTTCCGTCACCGCCAAGTAGCCGTCCAAGTAAGGGATTCCTGGTGTCCCACAGTCAACACAAGAGATAAGTCAATTTCTCACCATCGGATGAATCGGGTTCATTTAAAGTCAATCAATCCCACTCAAACGGCCACTTACACCCACGTATCACCTTGGATATCATGGATCTCAAGGCACTCCGCAATGCAGTCCGCACCACGCCCATCGTGGACAACCATGCCCACCCGCTGCTCAAGGCCGAACACCAGACCAAGCACTCGCTGCTTTCCATCGCCACCGAGGCCCACGGGGACGCCCTCAATGATTCCCCGTCCAGTCTCGCCCATATCCGTGGCGTGAAGCAGCTAGCAGGGTTGCTGGACGTCGAGCCTACCTGGGAGGCCGTGGAGCCGGCTCTTCAGGCCAAGCGCTCATCGCAGGGTCCTGGCACGTCCGCCGGCGACTGGACTGATTGGGTCCGAAGCTGTATGCAAGGCATCGAGACCCTTCTCTTGGACGACGGCTTGGACAGCGGCGACGAGACTCATGAGTATGGCTGGCACGACCAGTTCGTGACGGGCAAGTGCAAGCGCATCGTGCGCATTGAAGCCTTAGCCGTGGATATCATTAGGCGCCACATAGCCACGGCTAGCAAGCCCGAGCAATGGGAAAGAAGGGCCGTTCTGAGAATCTTGGGCGACTTTGAGCGCGAGATTGGTCGATGCTTAGCTGATCCCGAGGTCGTGGGATTCAAGTCCATCATCTGCTACCGCGGAGGCCTCGATATACCCAGCAAGACGCATATGGAGTCGCAGACGCAGATCCAAGCCACCGAAGAGGAGATTGGCGGAATCGCCCAGCGCGGGGAGTTCACCAGGCTTCAGCATAAGGCGCTGAACCATTTTCTCATCCACGCAGCTGCGAAGCTCATTGCGACCAGCAGCTCGGAGAAGAAGAAGCCGATCCAGTTCCACACGGGCTTGGGCGACAACGACATCATCCTGACCAAGTCGTCGCCCTCTCATCTGCAGACTTTCATTGCCGATTACCCCACCGTGCCAATTGTCATTCTACACGCGAGCTACCCGTGGACCCGCGAGGCTGGTTACCTGGCAGCCATGTATCCCAATGTCTATGCCGATGTTGGTGAGGTGTTCCCCTTCATCAGCCGCCAGGGTCAAGAGTCCGTTATGAAACAGATACTCGAGCTGTGCCCGTGGTCCAAGATCCTCTGGAGTACGGACGGACATTGGTTCCCGGAGACATACGTGCTGGCCACGATGCAGATGAGAGAGGTTCTCGAGACGGTAAGTGACTCACTTAGCAATGCCAAAATGGTACTCATTAGAATGGTTCTAATGTAAGCAGACGCTCTGTGACCTCGTTCGTGAAGGCGATTTGAGTGAACACCAAGCTATTCAACTGGTGCAGGACATTTTGTTCACCAACTCGAAGAAGCTCTACAACCTGCAGACGGAGATAGCCCTACCCAAGCCGGAATCAATCTCCACGACAACGCTTGCGAAATCGCAATCTGCCAGCAAGCCATCAAGTCGACCCAAACAAGACGTCGCCAAGGTGCTCCACCAGACCAGTTGCAAATGGGTGAGGCTGGTCTGGGTAGACTACACCGCCAGCACCCGATGCCGCGTCATCCCCGTGAAGCAAGTACTCAAGGCGCTCAAGAGTAGCGGCGGCAAAGGCACCTGGACCAACACCATGGCCGCTTTCGGCCTGCTTCAGATCGACATGCCCATCCCGCAGATCACGTCGACGGGCATGTACAAGTTGGACGTGGATTGGACCTCCTTGCGCGCCGGGCCGGTGGCGGGCCACATGAGCTGCTTCAGCGAGTTCCGCGAGCCCGACGGGGCCGAGTCGCCGCTGTGTCCGCGTACCCTGCTACGCAACGCCGTCGAGAAGGCCAAGTCTTCTCACGGGCTGTCATTCTTGCTCGGTTTTGAGATCGAGTTTGTGGTCATGGAACGTTGTACTACTCCGGAAACATTCCGAATGCCGAAGAACGACGACGGGCATGCCTGGGCAATGGCTCGGAGCCTGGCGGATACCGGGCGTCCCGGTAGCTTCAACTCGCTCATTGACGGCGAATTGGCCGATGCTCTGGATGCGGCCGGAATCGAAATTGAGCAGTACCACGCCGAAAGCGCCCCGGGGCAGTACGAAATCGTGCTCCCGGCACTGCCGCCACTCGAGGCCTGCGACACTCTGGTCCACGCCCGGCAGATCATCGAGTCGGTCGCCGCGCGGCACGGGTTCCGCGTCACGCTGCACCCGAAACCGTTCGCCATGTTCTGCGGGACGGCGTCGCACGTGCACATGTCGGTCGCGTCGGACATCCTCGGCGAGGATAACCCGGAGGTATACGAGCCCTTCTATGCCGGCATCCTGCGGCACTTCCCCGCCGTCATTGCGTTCACCTACAGCAACCCCGTCAGCTACGAGCGCATGGTCGACAGCTACTGGGCCGGAGGACGCTGGATCATGTGGGGTCGGCAGAACAAGGAGTCGCCGCTGCGGCAGTGTGGTGGTGAGCCTGGGACGGGGCCCACGAGCCACTGGGAGATGAAGTGTCTGGACGGGCTGGCTAACCCGTACTTTGCTGCCGCCGCCATTCTGTCGGCGGGTACCTTGGGCGTTGCGACCAAGGAGCCGATGGTCTGGAGGGACTGTTCGTCGGACCCGGCGAAGCTCACCCCGGAGCAGCGTAAGGAGTTTGGCATCACCCAGATGTTCCCCACGAATTTAGGGGAGGCTCTCGCAGCGCTTCAGGCTGATACGGCGCTGATCGAGCAACTGGGATCGCCCGAGTTCGTGCAGCGGTACGTCGACGTCAAGAACGCCGAGATGGGGATCTTGAGTCAGATGGGGGAGGACCAGCGGCGTGTTTGGATCATGGAGCGATACTAGAGTGAAAGCGATATTGAAGGCATGCGAGATGCCGGTCATGTAGGACCAGATTAGCAGAATGCAACTTCGCTGGTCTGCCCTTCTTCGATGGACAATTGAAATGTCGAATCAGATAGCTTAGCGATTCTCCGAATCCCGGGAAGTTTGAGTGGAATGCCCGCATAAACGGCACCTCCCTTTCTTTTTTTTTTTCCTCACCTCCGATTGTGTCGGACTGCATTACATGAATCAAGGGACGAACTGACACGACCCGTCGCGAACGACAAGATGCAGTGCACAATCCCATCCGAATGCCGCGCTTCGTCCCGGCAAAAAGTAGACAGACTCAAGTTAGGTTCATGTCATGTTTTTCGTCTAGAAGATCTGATAATTACCGAGATGAACTGTCACTTGCGACGAACTCGTCCGAACGAAGGGGGTTCGGAACTTCGGAGGTTGCGCTTTTTTGATTGAGCCGCCGTAACGTTTACATCATGATTGGGGAAAACTTGGCAAAACCAAGTTCGAGGAATTTGAGGAGCTCGAAGGAGACAAAAGCATACAGCAATAAAGTATTTCTCTAGTCTACATGATGTACAGGCTAATATCCAGGATCCCGGCCTAATCGTCTCTTAACTGGGCGCGAGTCAGGGGACTTGAAAGTCTAACGCTCTCTCCTTTCTGTTGCAGCTATAGCAAGCGGCTTTCTCTCTCTCTCTCTCTCTCTCCCTCACCGTCCCTCTCTCATGTTCCACCCTCTAATACACACTGGATGATGCAGACCAGGTACATGTGTAAACAAGCTTTTTCTTGGTATTATCCAATCTCTGACAGCTTTAGCCAGGATAGATTCGACGTCTCCCGCCGTAGGTTCATCTGAAGATACAAAAGAACTCAACCAGTGAACAAAAAAGAAAGGAAGAAACCCTCCCATCCAATGATATGGACCGGACCGCTCACCGCTCTCTGTTGGTATGCGCGAGCAAATCCTAGACATAGGCACTGCCTCCTACTGCCACGCCTGTCCCGTGGTGGGGTTCCGGTACCAGTTGCCGACAGGGTCGCCAAGGCACTCGCCCATGGTGACGAGCTGGTACCCGTACTGCTTCGCCGTGTCGATGAGATACTGCGCCAGCTCGTCGACGGTGCGCTCCTGGATGTCGTGCTCCAGACTGATGAACGAGCTGGTCTTGGGGTCCGCGCCCGAAAGGGCCGAGGAATAGATACTACGGGCCCGGTCGTAGTCGCCCTCCCAGTCCAGCGTGTCGACGTTGTAGTCGGCGACGTGGTACCCGAAGCGGCCGAGGTCGCCCATGCAGCCCGCGTCGCACGAGGTGTAGGGCGGGCGCAGGTACGTGGGCACGAGCCCCAGGACGTCGGCGATGGCGCCCTCGTTGTTCTCGACCTCGGCGCGCCGCTGCTCCGTCGTCAGCGTCATGAGGTCCGCGTGCGTCCAGGTGTGGGAGCCGATGTGGTGGCCCGCGGCGTGCATGCGGCGCAGGGTGGCGGGCATGCCCGTCGACTCGTCGTTGATGAGGCCGTTGCCGTTGCTGCCGACGACGAAGAAGGTCGCCTTGACGTTGTTGGACTCCAGGATGTCGAGCAGCTTGGGCGTGTAGGGGCAGGGGCCGTCGTCGAAGGTGATGGCCACCATGTTGGGGTTGTTGCAGGTCGTGATGTCGACGCCGTAGGGGATACTGCCGAGCTGGGGGCGCGGCATGCCGCTCGTGTCGGCTCGGGGGCGTAGTACTGCTGCCCCTGAGGACCAAGACGAAGACGAGGACGAGGAAGAGTCGTCCAGGGGAAGAGCGAGGCCGCTGGCCTGAGGCACGGCGACTGCCAAGAGTAAGGGGTAGAGGAGAGAGGGTAGGGAATACATGGTTGGCTGTGGGGGAGCAGCTACCGTAACTCTCTTACGGTGTCGACGGGAGAAGGGAGTAAATAAAGACACACACAGAGAGAGACAGAGTTTGTGTGAGATGGGATGATCGCGAGCAGTGCCGAAATGTTGACGGGCACGTCAATGTAGGACTCGGTGAACAGGGTTCCTGAGGCTCTCTGGTGATAGCGGTTCTCTGATGAAGTAAAAGACAGGAAACATAGATGATATATATATATTCCATTTCACCCGTAACCACCTCCGTGTCAAGCGTGTCAAGCAGGCCCGGGACGGATAACCCTTGCTGACTTGCACTTGCCATGGAGAGTCGGCGACAAGGGGGAGGGGAGAGAAGTGAATTCGGTCAAGGAACTTGTACAAGAAGCATGCACCATACCCACCCCGTCGCGCAGATGGACATGCAAACGAACGAGTCGCCTTTCCGTCCAGGCTGTGGCAGCCAACTCAAGCGTATTGTTATTGTCCTATCACGCCAAAAACGCGGCTGACTTTCTCGGGATAATAGGACTCATAGCGCAGGTCCGATATAAGGGACTGACGTCGTGCAAGTCCATGCTGATCCATTTCGTCTGACGCCGAGATCAGCTTACCTGACCGCGATTGCGCGGGGAGTAGGCACCAGTCTTGTTGTTCACCCACCTGGCGAGTGAGCGCGGGGGGAGAAAGTGAGTAAAATAGAATGAACAGGCTTCAGGGATGCGAGGAGCATCAACAAGGGACTTCCATGGTCATATCATGCGAGCCGCAGCAGCAACGGCAGCAGCCCGGTGAAGTAGATTGATGTTTAGACGCTCCTCCAGCACCCAATGGCAAAAGCCTGCGGATCGCTTCCCGGCGTGGAGATGGCTGAGAGCTACCGGCCAGGTGGATCATCCGCCTAGGAGATCTGCCGAGTCGGGCGGGTGCAGGAGCCTAGGGAAACCCAAGATGCAGAGCTAATGCTCGACTACCTCGATGCCTGCCGCAACACCTTCCGGTGCTGGTAAGTAGGCCGTAGTATAAGTAATACGCCAACCCCGTAACATAAGTAGCTTCTATCTAGTGGCTGAGTGGTATCTGTGTAGGTCATTGGTAATCTGGATTAACCTACCACACCTTATTGTCGTGGCTTGACGCTTGACTCAATAGTGTGTGCTGTGCGTGCTGTATGTTGGGATGTAAGTGAAAGGCGGGGTTTGCCAAGTTCGCATGTCGTTGCTTTTGTTCTATTCCCATGCAGGCCACATGTGCTCGACCCGGTTTCGTTGTCGTACAGGCCGATATGAAGTTGCGCCACTACCGGAGGGGAGAAAGGGGGAATTACTCGGCAGGTCGATGCGAGTAATTAGAGCCGCCTATATGGAGAGAGCATTGTTAGACTAGCTAGCTTAAACTGCCTTTTCACTGCAACGTCGTGAATCTCAGGTGCCCAGACCTGAACAAACACGCCATTATCGCAAGGCTGGAAGATCATAACAAGCGGTCAGCGCCCAGAGTAGTGACAATGCAAGAGCCGCATCATCCGTAATCTTATGTCGAGCTGCGCCGCACATTGCTGCTGCTATTCACTAACACGCCAACCCCGAAGTCGCGAATATGCACAACTTTGGAGAAAGCTGCAAGGTGACGCTGGTAATCTAGGCTGTACAACCATCCCCCACAGAAACCCGGATATCTCCATCATACATCGGCGCCTAGCACTCGAGCACGTAATAAAAACGAAAATGAAAGAGAGAAAGAGGCGTGGTCTGAGTTCAGCTGCTGTTGGGTGTTTGCCCAGACTTGTGGCTGCAGGCATTATATCCAAGACGGGCAACGATGCGATGGGATGGGCTGATAACGAAGAAGACCAACAACAACAATAACAACAAGCAATCATACCATCTCGCATCACATACGAGCAGCAGCCAATGAAGTAGCAAATAGGACCTGCGTGCCTCTCGTGAATGGCCAGAAAGACGCAGAGTGACAAAAGCAATGTCCATAAGCAGCAGTCCGTTCTGGTAACCTGGCCGATTCGACAGGTGAATGTGCGTGGTGAGGGGCTCGGTCAGCTTAGTCGATGGAAACCGGGTCACTTTCGCTCGGATTAAGAACCGAGTAATATGGGAACATGCAACCCGCCGTAACTCTGCGGTACATATGGTGGGTGGTCACAATGTGGCACGGGATACTGATGCGAGATAGATTGAAGGAGAGGAGCGCTGCTGCCTTGGCCAAGGTCTGACGTCCAAATTTTGTCTTTTGGTTTGGTTTGCTCATGAGATGAGCCTCGCACATACGTAGTTCTCTGGGTAGTAGCTTTAATCGAATGTAGTCTTCTTGCCTTCCGCCTTGACCATACCACCAGTAAGGTAGTTCGCGACCGTCTCATCACCGTAGACCTTCTTGGGCGGTCTGGGAGCCTCTGGTCGCGGCCTCCTGGGCGGCTTAGTGTCGTCGTTGGGATCCGTCCTCTTGCCTCTGACATCCCCATCCCTCGGCCTGTCCTTTCCGTAGCGCTTCTTGTATCGGACCTGGTCGTCTTCTGCGAACTCGACCTTAAGTTGTCTGCCGTGAAGCCGGTTGACCCACCACTTGCGCATCTTGAACTTCTTCTCGACAGGCATGCCATCCTCGTCCACATTAGGTTTGGATTCCTTGAAGTCGTCCTCTGTATCAATGTCCTCCTTGACCCTCACGAAGCCCTTGACGCCCCAATCGGCCGCCTCGGGCTCCTTGAACTTGACCCAGCCGTAGCCCTTGCACTTTCCTGTGTCCTCGAACGTAGCCACCTTAACCCAATCGATCTCGCCGCACTTGTCAAAGTTCTGTCGCAGGTCGTCCTCTGTTGTCTGGAAGCCGAGGTTGCCCACGTAGATCTTGCGGCTCGGGGCCTTCTTGGGCGCGGCGGCGGCGCCATTGGCACCAGCCGCGCCGTCGGCCTCACCCTCGGCGGCCTCGTCGTCTTCAGCCTTCTTCTCGGGCCGTCCCTCGAAACTGGTCGCGCTCTTGATCAGGACGTTGCGGCCGTTCAGGACCGTCTCGGTCAGCGAAAGCGCTGCCATCGCGGCCGCCTCGGTGTCGAAGTCGATGTAGGCGAAACCGCGGTTCTGGGGGCCCGAGGGCTTGGGGCCGCGGGGCGGCGGCGCATTCTTGCTCGTCGGCAGGTTGACTCGGGTTATGTTCTCCTCCTTGATGAGGCCGCCGGAGTTGTCCACGATCCACTGGAAGAGTTCGGGGCGCGTCATGGAGAAGGCCAA
Organism: Apiospora saccharicola; assembly: GCA_038363915.1. NCBI lineage: Eukaryota > Fungi > Ascomycota > Sordariomycetes > Amphisphaeriales > Apiosporaceae > Apiospora > Apiospora saccharicola. The sequence goes on from JAQQWM010000004.1 coordinate 329,163, forward strand.
GTTGCCTATCCAAACACCGTACTCGGAGCGGTTCGACTTCTTCTCGCCCTTGGCGGCTTTACCGTTCTTGCCGGCAGGCACCTCGAGACCGTCCTGGGGCTCCGCTTCATCGTCGCTGTTGGGCTTGACGGGCAGCGGCTTGCCCTTCTTGAGGAGACGCTTCGCTTTCTTGGACGGGGGCTCGGGGAGCTGCAGGTCGACTTCGATCTCGTCGACTTGGGTCTTGCGCTTCCGGGACGGCGATGTGGGGGCCTTCGTCTCTGGCTCTGGTGAAGAGGACGCAGATGAGGAAGAATCTCTGGGCGCCATCTTGAAAGATCTCCAGCGATTTGCAGGGAACTTAATTTAATTAAAAAGGATGCGATTTGGTTTGCCTGTCAATCAGGACGTACAGGCGGCTTGCAAGTTTAGGTGCTTGCCAAAAATTCTCTGGGGCTGATAAGATAGCGCTCGGGAAGGGCCCCACCACCCAGCGAATCGCCAAGGGTGCGGCTCTGCCCCCGAACTCCTGTCTTAGACGCTGGCCTTCTGTACTGCTTCGTAGAAAGATGCAAGTAACACAATGATCTCTGGTGTTGATGTAAACTGCCAATATTGTTCGCAAGCTTACTTCTCGCCTCAGTGTTGATATCTTGGCCCAATCACCCATGATTCGAATAATCAATGCCATCTCCAGCAGGCGCAAACCAATCATCATCATGTCGACCCCTTTTGATGACCTTATAGTAACTCATTTCTCATAAAGTGGCCGTTTCCTTCATACAAACGATAGGTACCTATACAGTTTCCCATACAGACTATCACAATGTCCCTCTCTGTTCGCTTTGTACAGAAATTCTTGATGACTATCTCACTTCTGCACTCTCCAATCGTCGTCTTCCCGACTCACCACGATTTCGTCCACCGTGCTTACCCTCTCCTCCATGATCTGCTTTCCATTCACCAGGTCGTTCTCGTCCGCCCGCTTGCCGGCCTCGACCTCGTTAGCAGCGATACCCGCGGCCACATGCCGCTTCACCAGCCGCCCGCGCGCCACCGCAAAGTCGACCTCGACGAACCAGCGCTGGTCCATCAAGCCCGCGGCCTCGCGCCAGGGCTCCCGGTCCAGCGTCAGGTAGTTGCCCTCGAACACGACGATGCGGTGTCCGGGTAAGATGGCGATGTCGTTCTCCTTGGGGTCTTTCACCGCGTGGTCAAACGAGGGTGCGTGGATGGGCCCCGTCGGCTTCTCCCGCAGCGACTGGATCAGCTTGAGGTACGCGGGTCCGTCAAAGGTGAATTCGGCGCCGCGCCGCGCGTGGGCCTGCTCCGGGTCCGGCATCGACGACAGCTGCGCCCGCGTCAGGTGGTAGCCGTCCATGGGCACAAAGGCCGCGACGGGCACCGACTCGACGAGCTCCGGGTGCAGCGTCGCGTGCCGGGCGTTGAGCCGGTCGGCTACGATCTGGGAGAGGGTGGTTTTGCCTGTATCACGTGAACGGGTAAGTAAGAATAGCCAACATAGGTACGTATGTAAGTATGCAACTGCATAATAGACCTGTGTGTGGCCCCTGCTGCTTTCCGTGGAGTGGGGAGGTTCTGTTCATGACATGGGTAGAAGGAAAGAAGGCCGGAGTGCCCAAGTAGGCAACATACCGGAGCCGGGAATGCCAGCTATGGCGATTACTGTAATATCATGTTAGAAGTCTATAATTATCTCGGGCCTGGCAGTCATGAATCAAAGTTCCTTTGATGTATCAAATCAACCCAAATCGAAATGGTTGAAAAGGAAGTGATAACATAAGAGTTGCCAAAAGGGGGAACTCACAGTAACGGCGGTCCTCCGGTGTGTTTTGGAAGCCCTCCCACGCCTTGTCCACTAAACGAGTGACCTGCTCTTCCATCCTAGGCAGTTTCTAGAGCCAAAGAAGCTAGGTAAGTTTCGATTTGTATATTTAGCAAAATAGTATAATGAAGTCAAATGATATGGCAAATCGACCAAAATAGGATAAGTATGCGTCTGGGATTAATTGATGATTTCTATCTTTACTTTCAGGTTCGAGTCGATGAACGAGCTCAATCAAGCCTGTTGCAAACCAGCTCCAGCAGCTTTCTGCCCCTCACCTCCCAAACCAACCCCACCAAAAAGGGAACCGCCCAGCACTCCACGCTGATGTCAATGTCAATTTCCAGTCGCCATCTAATAAGCATTCTTTTCACCGAGTCGGATTATCCACAATCACGCGACAATACCTCCATTTCGTCTCTTCTCCCTGGTCTGTCAAGAACGACGTGAGCAGGAATTGAGTTCAATTGATGTAACATACATCATCGAGCTCCACTTGCAAACCAAAAAAAAAAAATTAGGCGCAAACAGCCGGAGCGAGAACCGAAAAGAAGAAAAACGAAATGTCGGACCTGGAATCGGACCTCTTCTCCATCACTTTAGCCGACGACGACGACGATCCCGAGGCCGGCGCCAGTGCCACGGCCTCGGCGCCGCCAGCAGATCGGACGGGGCAGACGGAAGAGGAGTTCCAGGCGGTGCGGAGGGACTACAGGGTCAACGTCGAGAACGGAGATGTAAGTTTTATTTTCGCTGGTTTTGGACATTTTCTTGTTTACCCCCTCCCCTCCATCCCCCGTCCGTCCAACGATCAAGATAACCCCCTCCCACCGCGCGCGCATTGCCCAGGCCATCATCCATGCTTGTTGCTGCCAACGCATCAAATCTCCAAGATATAACTTCCCATTCCCAGTATTTGTTATTACTACACATATGACATATGCCCCCTCCCCCCGACAACCGCATAGGCAACCTATTTGCGTGACTCATTCTACCCCGGCAACGAGTAAAGTAACTTATGCGCTGGTTCTTGAAAGATATGGAAAACCATCAAGCTGCCATTGGCCCAGCAGCCCTCGAAGTTCGAAACCCAGGCCCTGCTGCATGCCGTCGAGGAGTTGTACTACTTCCGCCGCTTCGAAGAAGGCGCCGACTTTGCGCGCAAGGCCCTCGGTGACGAAGAAGGTTCAGAAAGTGAGGCGAAGCTGGACACCGACACTCGCCGGTTGCTGAAGCACTACGAATCCCGGTGCAGGGAGCGGTCAGCAGCCGCTAAAACTGCTTAGCCGTTGACAACGGCTTGGAACGCCGTGCCTGGCGCTTGGCAATAGATACCCATATAGATTAATGCAAGTCATTTTAAATCACACGAGTAACTGGCGGGGAAGTTGAGGGGCGTATTGAGCAGAGTTGAGTAGTCAACATTACTGAGTGTCTAATTCTAAATGTATGTCTAAATGCTTTCAATGATCAAAAGAGGTTGGTGGTATGTTCAAGGACAGTGACCCCAACCCGTCGCTTTCCACCGCAAACCAGTCAATTGGTGGGTATTGTAATCCATATAACGCCGAAACTTTTTATTTCGTCGAATCAAATCCTCTGAAACGCCGTCGCCAAATGCAGTCGTCTATCGTGGTCTTCTTGGTCTTGAGGAGGGAGGGGTGGGATACAGCCGCCGGCGCGCGCGGTCAACCGCTCTGGAAAAGGCGGGACGCGCGGACGGTGACATACCCCATTGTTTTCGCATGTATCGCTGTAGTTGTGGATGAGAGGACGTGAGAGGAATTTATGCCATCATCAGTTGTCCATTCTGCTCGCGCTCGCGCTCCTCGGCAAAAGCCCGTCGGCTCATGGCGAGGACACACTCGAAACCCTCCTTGCCCTTGACGGCGTTTTCGCGGAAGCGGGTGACCAGCGCGTCCTCGATGTTGTTCTTGATTCGCTGCCAGCCGCCGCAAAGTGCTGTGATGCGGGCGTCCTGGACGAACTGGGTCTGCTTGCCGTTCACGGGCTTGTAGACGACCGTCTCCTCAACGTTGATGAGATTCGACATGGTCAGGTTATGCGAGACCATGGTGACGGTCTTCTCGGCCGGGTTCACATACGAAGTCTCGAAAACCTGGCTCGTGTCGGCGCTGCCCAGTACAGACTGGAGCCATTTGGGCGCGGATTGCTTGCACGTGATGAGACGTTCGGTGCGCAGGATGCCGGTTTCGGGGTCGACGGATCGGTTGAGGGTGTCGACGGCGATAACATGTGCCGACTTGTCGTTCCAAGGGCCGTACTTTTGCCAGTTGGCAATTGATACCTCCTCCCAGGAGTAGTTGAAGGTGACCGAATTAGAGAAGACCTTCATTTTGGCGGTTGTGTGTGTGGTGTTTGGAGTACTCCGAGAAGAACTCGAAAAGAGCTCAGGTGAGAAACAACAAAACCGAGGATGAGTCAGACAGACTCTGTTGGGGTGTTTAAAGTTGAATGCGTTTCGCGAATTGTTGGTCTGTCGGAGATCCGGTAGACGCGGTTGTTGCAGTTGCTTTCGCTGTCGCTTTCTTGCTCAGGAAATGCAGGAAGAAAGTGAGTCAAGGACGTGGGGCCCAAGTCTTTGTCTATTGTCGAGAATAGATATTGTGGGAAACGTCGTTGGGGAAATAATCTGAAATTGCGTATCAAGAGAAAAACCCGTCACTTCTTCGTCTGTCGATATATAAAGAATGTGTTTGTTGGCGATGGGAAAGAAAAAAGTTCGAGCCCAATTTGAGGATTAATGTGAATGGAGTGGCAGGGGCCTTGGGGGGGGACGAGAAGCTAAACGGCTAGTCTGGAGAAATTTGGAATCCCAGCGATTTGCGGGCTTTACTTTTATCAGCGATAACGCATTGGCTGCCAGCGGTCTGGTTTCTGGTACAGACAAAATCACCATTACCCGAAAATTTCAGTTGATTTGGGGGCTTATGGATGACATGGCCAGGCCCGTGATTGGCCCGCATGCGGTAAAAATCGGAGCGCTGATACCGGGCTCAGGCTCAGCTGGGCCTAGCTTGCCACCTCCTCCTGCGATTCAGTGCGCCTCGAGTGCGCTTCTGCTGGCTGCTTCGGGCCCAGTAGGGTGGTAGGGGCACCTGTTCAGGGATCAGCAGCGGCCAGAACAGAGGAGTCCCCTGGAAACCCCCCTTGGCTTGTGATTCGCCGCCTATCCGGTTTCCCCGTGCCACCGAGCCCTTCTCGAACCGGCCGATGACGGAAATCTGGAGCACAAGACGTCCACCAGATCGCCTCGGCTTCTCCTCTCGCCCTTCGAGCCATTGAAGACCGGATCTGATAATCACCAGCCTTGCCCTATTGGATCATCAGGGTCCTACTCAATCGCTGTCCGATTATTCGCTCATCAGCTTGCCTTCTCCAGTAATCCGAGAAGAGATGATGACCTATGACACATGCGTTGGGAGCTTTGAAGCTCGAAGCTTCATGGCTGCAGTACCCCCTTCATGGATGTAAGCTCTGCTTTCCACAATTCGCATGCTCGCGTGACCGCTGGCAAAACGTTCATCAAACGGTGACGTTGGGTGTATGCGCCCGTCATCTTATTTGGGCTTTGGGACTTCAGTGCCAACTTCCACCATTATGCTCAAATATTGCGAACAATGTGAGGCACGCTTGGCCTTTCAATTTACCTACTACGTTCGCCCAGGGTTTTGTAAGGGTAACCTGAGTCGCAGAGAGGCACGCACGCGCTTCCTTTACCTGCAAATATGTACCATGATTTGTGACATATGCCCAATACGACTTCCCCTTTCGCAACTTTATGCTGTAGCCAAATTTCGATATCCAATGAATAATATTGTTCTTTTAAATTGTATTGTTCTGTCGCGGTAGGACTGAAGGAAGGTTACTCAGCCGATCTTCCAGGTGTCAAATTGGTTCTATTGCGCGTTCTACCTGGTAGAAACGAAAAATATTAAAGTTGCGAACCTCGTATTACTGGATTGAGTCAGTTATGTCGCGCCTCGCGTTTTCGCTTTCCCACGGTGGAGTTCATCCATACCTCGCCGCGACTGGAAACCAATCTCGCGCCTTACTTTATTTTACGAAGGATAAAGAATCAGGAAAAGGTCGCAACAGAGTATCAGCCTCACTGCCAAAAATGGAAAAACGAGGCGTCGTCCAAAAATAATGCTGCCCACTACTGGAATCGAACCAGTGATCTCATCATTGCTCGTCGGTCCGGAAACCGATTACTAGTGATGCGCTTTACCACTAAGCCAAGCGGGCTGGTGCAACGGTGGCGTTATTTCCAGGATGACAAAAATTGTCTTAGCCGTGATCATATCGACCAACACCTAAAGACTCGATGCACTAGAAATTTCACCCCAATTCCAGTGGATTTCCACCATCTATCAGTTTCACCAATTGATCTATAATTCCTGGACTTACCAGTTGACCACCACATGAGTTGATGTGTTTCTCTATCACGAAAAAGCCTGGCAATATAGTCTCCGTTTCTAATGGCGACTTACCTGACCATTGACAGCTTGACTGCATGTAAACCTCGGTGGTCAGTAAAGAGGTTGATGGCATTTGGTACATGAAAGTTTAGCAGATGTACACAGAGGAGCGTCACTGAGATATCCTTAAGACGGTCGCTCAGCCCTGAGCCTTACTATATCGAATCAGGAGGGGGTAGCATTGCTGTTCTGGGGGCATTTGACGGGTTCTGCACTATATGCCACTCTCTGGATAGCCACATGGCAGCATGACTCAGGAGACAAGCGACTGCAAAAAATGCAGCTAACTATGGCGTATGAATTGATAATCTCGTCGGAATAGTGGTTGCTGGATGTTGGCAACGGTTGGCGTATCACGCGGCACACTAGACGTCACTCATGGGAAACACATGCATCGCAGTTTCTCAATGAAATATGACGCTGGTCATTTGGTCAATCAGGTTGAGCATTCTCCGACGCCCCTTGATACCCCGTCTTGTTAAGCCTGGTGGTTCTGGACGCAATATATGCCTCTATCTCAAGCTTGTAACACCCAAGGTATCTAATCTTGATGGCATGATCGGATTGTAACGTAGCATATCAAGGTCTGTAAATGTTTCTGTTGACTGGAACAAGCCTCACATCGTGCTGTTTATTCACCTGTTCGGTTATCCTGGGGAACACGGATGATACCACAGTTGGCTATTAACATTGTCACCCTAGTCCTAGGTTCGCATACAACGTAGAGCCGGTATCTGCCAGCATATGAGAGCGGGCTGCGAGCAACCCTCTATGTACCGCCAGCGTAGTCGCACGGGTTTGTCGAAAAACGCTGTGCCATCTCCATACCCGATGCGCAAGTCAGAAACCAAACTTCACAATCCATCCTTTGTTTGTAAGCGATTGTGCCAAGAGCCAACATACTACGCGAGGGTCGGGAAACAGTCATAGCAATCCAAATAGAGCACATTCAACTTCAGACATTTTATGGCACTGCTAGTCCCTTGGGAAACCAAAAGTTTATTCATACAAGCTTAAAAAGTCGCACCCCTGAGAGGGCCTCGATGTTGACGCGGAACCTGCAAAGCCAATCCGGAATCATTCGGATTGAGTGTTCAAAGGTAACGGAGAAGTGGCTTTGAGACTCGGACTTTTAAGGAGGGAATTTCATTCGTGAACTGTACGGCATCACCCATTTTGTTGATCTCTGTAACCACCCCCTTCCAGGCCACGAACACCACCCTCCGACACATCATGGATGCTCTGCATTGGGATACTCTTGGTTACGCCGAGAGTGATGACAAAAGGACAGACGCCGACTCAGCATCCGATAGCGAACAGGAGGACGACTATCCCGTGGTGCAAAAAGAGCCTTTTCAACAGCAGCAACAGTATGGCTGGCAAGACCTAGCGTGGGACTTGGGAACATTATGGGCCGAGTGCTATATTCAGGAGCGAGTCCGTCGCCGCATGCGTGCGGATTATGAAGGCCATCGAGCATACAAGGCTTTGGCGGGAGCACCTTGTCAGTACTGCGGTTTCTTACCTCAGTCCTGCGACCGGATCGACCCGTCCAGGCGCCATCATCGAGATAGCCAGGAAAGCTATTGTTGTTGCAATTCTAGGGAGCTGCCACAGGGACCCATCTACCGGACCACGCACCCCATCTCGGCGGCTCCCAGAATCCATGAACTCCCAGCTGACGCTCAGCCGCTCGATAAGGAACGGAAGAGGGCGACAGGTGAAGCGCCTTTTGTCGACAAATCACTTCTTGCAGAACGAAAAGATGCGATGCGAGACGAAAGACCGATCTCGTCTCCAGCTTTAGAGAGAACCCCAATCATTGCTCAATCACCCGCTACAGACGAAAAGGAGGTGGTACCCACGAAACCCCCTTCCAGCCTTGACATCAAGGTCCCCAGGTATACTCTGGGACTCCTGAGTCCTATTCGACTAGTCTCGGCCTTCTGCATTATCACCGGCACGCCCATCTTCCTGGGCGCGATGGGGTCCCGAAGCCCCTGGAAAGGGGGCTTCCTCGGTGTGTTCCTTGCCGGAGGCTTTGCATACCACGACGTGCTCCTGGGAGAATTGAGATGGACAACGTGTGGGCTCAATGCTATCCTTAGGTGGATGTAATAGGCCACCCGCAACACTCGACCGTTGCTGCTGGCATAGAGTCTCCAATTACTCGACATGCTTGATGTAGTTCAGGGGTAGCCGGAAGCCGACGATCAACACACATCTGATACCCAAACATGCATGCACATTCTGATACAGAATCTCTTCACCCATTCAATGTTCTCTGTCTTGGTTGATTACACACATTTCTTAATTGGTGCTTGGCAGCGTGGTGTTGGAACACCCTCATGAAAACTTATACTTATGTACACATCCATATGGAAACGGTCTCATTTCACCTAGACATGGCTGCGTTGCTTTCTTGGAAATATTTTCACCCTCAAAGTTTGTGGCCGACCTCGCTGTCTCAGGCAGGACCAATGCTTCCCTTTTCGTTAGAGCTAGACGGACTCTTCAATAGCCAAGACGCGCGCGTCCATATCCTTGCGTCGCCCACCAAGGATAAGCGCATCCAGTCGGTGCCGAGAATTGAATTTTCGTCGTTCCCTCTTGGATCCATCAAGATGATATTGTCTCCTGCATGCAGCTTGTCACTGACCTAGCCATTATATGCATGGGTAAGCGACCGAAATCTCAACAATTCATCAATTGGCAAGCCCATTCACCTCAGGTGGCATAGTATAGTGGTCAGTACAACACATTGTGGTCTAGCATCATAATGGTCCTGTGTAGACCCCGGTTCGATTCCGGGTGCCGCCAAATCTTTTGCATTTTGCCCAGATTCATCTTCAGGCACGACATGTGCACTCGTTTTTAGTTTTCAGGCCGTGCTTTTTTTGCACCTTCCGATGTTCTGGGTGCGGGTGGTGCCGTTTGTTGGAATCTTCAATTGGCGTCGAGTCTGGCACGACCCACCCCTGCACGACATGACGACATGCAATGGGCGTATACCAAGCGATCGAAGACATTGACGCCGGGACAGAAGAGGAAGCAAGAGTGGAAGCGAATATGATCACACTATTTCTTTTCTTGTGAGTAACTTCCTACAGAAGAACCTAAGCCGAGATCCCCTCTTCCTTCTCGATGTCCTCAACACTGGGACACCATTTATCCTGCAGCGCGTGATCGAGGCTCAGGCCATAGACGTCCTTAGGCCACCACTCGCCCCAGCTGGTGAGGAAGAGCTGCTCCGGGTCCGCGGGCAGGTCGTCGCGCGTAAGCGCCGACAGGATGCTCTGGGCGCCCGTCTCGACGCTCTTGGCGTCCGGATGGTTTGGGTCGGGCCGCGGCTGACCGGGGCCTATGTGCCGCGCCAGGTTGGTCCCTGGGATCAGTCCAGGGGAGACGGCGACGACGGTGCACTTCGTCGGCTGGAGTGCTCGCTGCCACCACTGCGCGCCTAGCAGCTGTGTGAACTTGGTCGCCGAGTACACGCTGCGCTCGGTCTCGGGGTGGCGCTTGTTGTCTTGCTCGAGAACACCTGGGAGATTGGGTGAGTAGGCCCGAAGAAGCAAAAAGGGTGTAGAAGGTTGTCAATCTGGTCGATATCTCGACACAATTGGGAATTGTAGGAAATGACTTACTGGTATCTGTAAGACCCCTAATCGCGCCAGAAGAAACGACCACAATGCGCGACCCTGAAGCCTCGAGTTTAGACCGTAGTAAGTGCGTCAGGTAATGTTGAGCTGAAGATCGGGTTAGCTTGAGCACACCAATACAGGTGATAGAGCCGCATGAAGCTGGCTGGTGCTCACTCACATAGATGGTTGACCAAGTACGAGTCGCTCCATCGCGACGGACCCGGGCCCGGCTCGTCGTCGTTGCGTGCCATCCCCGCATTGAGCAGCAGGTAGTCGATGGGGTCCTGTCCCAGCTTCTGCAAGGCCTGCTGCGCGAAGGTCTTTACCGTGGGCAAATTGGCCAGCTCCAGGGGCAGGATGGTCAGGCTGTGCCGGGCGCTGTCGTACTTGAGCTCATCGTAGGCGGCCTGCGTGCGCTGCGTGTCGCGGGCGCCGAGAATGAACTTGTAGGGCTGGGTCTGGGCGAGCAGTTGCTTGACCAGCTCAAAGCCCTATTGGAAGGGAGAAAGAAAAGATGAGGTCAGTATCTCGCTGTTGTTGGATGCTACACTGAACGTTGGTGAGGGGAAGCTTACCAGGCCAGATGTGGCGCCTGTTGCGACAATCGTCTTTGCTAAGTTGGCCATGGTGTTGCTGAGTTGTTTGGGCTGAGTGATGATATTCCAAATAGAATGGGAAAGCGTAACCTTGTATGAGTGTATTTATAGTATATCTACCACTTCAGCTTCATATTCAAGTATGTGACGATTACAAAGAGTCGCTATGGTCTGTCATTTGTAATCGAGTGCTACGCCCAGACGGAGATAGTCTCTCGTCCGGCGGGATTAATGGTGGAACTACTGGAAGAGTGGCGCATCGCTTCTGTTGCCTGCTATCCCTTGATCTTGGATGTCGGTCGCTAAAGAAAGTGCAGTTGGATGCGCCACTAAAGTGCGCCAACTACGTCCAGACGAGAGGCCGGGAAATGCAGAAGAGCGTCTTTTCTTCTGGGTAGCTTCAACGGGGAGAGTGGTTTTGCTGATAACCGTTCCCGCAAGCTGTTTGGGACCGTCCCATACCTACAGGCGACTACTTGACGGCAAGAGTCCATTCACGGGGGACAGAGGCCTGATAAGGAAAAATCAAATAAAAGATTGAACTCTCATGTGTTTATACGAGTTTCGTTGCATTTTGTGGCATTACTGGTAAGCGACCGTGTTGATACCTACCTAAGGTATCTGGCTGAGAGGCGTTACAGGGTTCTAGCGGGGTTGCACGTATGCCAATGAGGGGAACAAAAACCACACTTGGCCTCAAAACTCCCCAATGGTGTAATCTACCACGATGGCCTTCTCGATCAACGAGCCATTGGCTTTGATGAACTCTTGGTGGACGGGATCAGTCTTGACGTAGTAGTCCCTGTCCTCGATGGTCGCAAAATGCACGACGAAGGCGTACTGAATCCCATTCTGTACCACGATGGACGGTTCAGCAAACGAAGCACACGTGCGATGGACGGGAAAGGGGGAGTTGGAACACCAACCTGTAGGCCCTCAGGAGAGTTGTCTTTACCACCCGTCAGGGCGGTGATGTACGGTTTATTGGATTGAGCATGCAGGCATGTCTCTTTCAGCGACAACATGTGCACGCAGGCCTGGACGGGCGAGTAATGTCAGCACGAGTTAGCCACCACCGCCAGAAGCAACTCTTCAACTGACGCTAGCTAGGCGGGACAGACCTGCGACACTGCCTCAGCACTTGTGCCATCCTTGAAGCGGAATTGTACAATGTGTACCACTGTCATCGTACGTCGTGTTTTCTTCGGGAGCAGTAGAGGTTGGGCTAAAATACAAATACGAGTGTTGGACTTTTTCAATCAGCTCGTCATGATGTAATTTGTCTGGTTGTAGATAATTCGATGGTCGCCCTGATGGAAGCTTTCCTCCCAAGCGCAGGGCCTACGTAATGGATTAGTCCGGGCCGGTCCACAGACTCGCTCCCGCGAGCTTCCGACTCTCAAGGTCGAGTTATGGGCAAGGCTCGTGCAATGTCAATTCTCGCTGCAGGTAGAACCTATCACAAAACCAATTGAAGTGGTTGGTAGGTAGGAGCCGCAACCATAACTTACAGATCTTCCCGTCCGAAATACTTGCTTCACACCCAAAGTTCCAGTTGAGGCGAATGCATGCATGTCAGCTGCGGTGGCTCCCCAACACTGGAGGGCTCGAGATACGAGACTGTGCGCGTCGACCACTAATGGTACCACTGGCCTGTTCAGACCCGACCACCGACTCAACTACAGTCAACAGCAGGATTCTGGAGCCTACTGCGGAGTTTCTCAATCTCCATACGATTCTCCCAATACCCAGTGTTCTTGTCCCCACCCCAACGCTTCCCCGGAAGCATGCGATTTTCCAGAGCAATGCTCCCTTCCATGCAAACGGCCCCCTTACCACCTACCCAGATGCTTCCAACTCACCTCTGACACTGTTCCGCTTAGCCGTGTAGCCGTGTAGAGTGGTATTGATCGCAATTACTAGAATAGATGGGTGGGACTTTCTGAGAGGCTGTGCCATATGGCTTACGTATCGGCGACCCAAGATTCATTTCCCTGTCGACAACCCCAGGGCCAAGCCGGGCGCTAACTCGACGGTCTGGGAAAACAAGCCTTTTTCTGGGCCACATGGGTTAGGGGGCAGCTGGGGGCCCTGGAATGCCCAACCAGAAACCGTAACAGCGTGACAGCAAGAAGCGAAAAGCCCCACGTCGAAAAGCTTGATCAGGATCATCTTCTGGGGGCTGTGGTTGGTAATATCAACATGTCGTGCGATTGTCAATTACCGACATGAGCACCTGCCTTTTCTTTTTTGTCTTGGATTTGCCCATCAAGGCGATGCTACGGCGAAATGAGACGACGATCAAGTCCAAACTCTCCAGACAGACAGATCGCCCATGGCATGGTTCAGATTGTCGCGTCGCAAGTATTGAAACATGCCTGTTTTAGCCCCGTGCACCCACGAGTTGGGTGTTGCTTGTTGTGATCGAAAGCCTCCCAACTGGACTTGGTTGGTCCTGGTAACTGGGCAAGAATGGGGGCTCCTCTCTCTGAACCCCTTCCCCAATCGCTCCCCTCCTCCATCTATTGACCTCCCTCTCGGGTCTAGTTCAGTCTAGTCGGCATGTCGCGTAATCTCACAAAATGTAAGTGGTCGAGGACGCCTGTCGTCGACGCCCTCTACGTCTTCTAGCGATGCCGTTTGACCCGTCTGCGCCACCTGACGCTTTACTGCTGACGTCTCCTTACCTATTTGTGCGTGGGAGGGAGGGCCCAAGTCGGTCTCCCAGTCCCGATTCTCGTATATCCGGTACGCTTGCTGTATACAGTTTATATGTACATGTGCCTATCTGCAGCTCTTGATTCATGTTCCCGCCGCGCCTGAGCTAAATTTGCTGACCCAAAACACTTACTATCCATTCACCCTTCAATCACTTGGCATTTTTTCGCAGCTTCCTTCAGTGTAATAATTGTACTACCCCATCCCTTTGCCTGGAGCACGAACATCCGCAAGCTTCGTTACTCGGAGAGCGCTCTGTCTCTTGAGCACAGGAAACCCAGGTCTTGGCGGCCCGACTCATGTGCGACGTGATAAATCGGAACGACTCGATTCCACCGTCATACGTGCCGCCCTTTTCTGCGTAATCTTTCTGTTCTTCTCGTCTGCCCCCGTCGCTCGTTAGTTTCTTGTCCCAACTCCACCGAGTTGCCCATCTCATGATGGCTTCGCTCGTTCAGCGCGCCGTCGCGGCGCTCGTTCTTGGCATTGCAGTCGTATCAGCTGCGACTCCCTACTCGATTGATACCAATGGTACGCACCTCCGTTTACTCCCATCTGCTGGCGCAGTTGCTCCCCCCGACGTTCGGGACACCTATCTGGCAGATGGCCGTGCGTAGACCGCCCTACTAACTCATTCCAGATGCCATCAAATCGGCTTCGAAGTCGCTTGCCTACGACTTGATGACTTACTACAAAGGAAACCAGTCTGGACAGACACCCGGTATCCTCCCAGGACCTCCTCCGGCTGGCGACTACTACTGGTGGGAAGGAGGCGCAATGTGGGGAGCCATGATTGATTACTGGCACTTGACGGGCGACGAGACCTACAACGACGTAATCAAGCAAGCCCTACTTTGGCAGGTCGGGCCCAACCAGGACTACATGCCGCCCAACGTGACGGCCTCGCTGGGCAACGACGACCAAGGATTCTGGGGCATGACGGCGATGCAAGCGGCCGAGGAGAACTTCCCGAACCCGCCCAAGGACCAGCCGCAGTGGCTGGCCCTGGCGCAGGGGGTCTTCAACACGCAGGCGGATCCGAATCGACACGACAAGACGTGCAACGGTGGCCTGCGGTGGCAGATCCCTTTCAGCAACAACGGCTACGACTACAAGAACAGCATCGCCAACGGTTGTTTCTTCAACCTCGGCGCCCGCCTCGCCCGCTACACCAACAACCAGACCTACGCCGATTGGGCCGAGAAAACTTGGGACTGGGTTACAGGCGTCGGCTTTATGGATGCTAAGTATAACATATACGACGGCGCCCACGTCCAGAACAACTGCACCGACATCAACCGCGCCCAGTTTTCGTACAACAACGGCGTTTACCTGCTGGGTGCGGCACACATGTACAACTTCGTAAGTCGCAAAACAGAACCTTAGTTACATATTGATCTTGACGAATTGGGAACCGGCTAACATGGTTACGTCTTCAAGACCGGCAGCGATAAGTGGAAGAAGCGCACCGAGGACCTCCTCAACGCCACGCTCAACACATTCTTCCCCAATAACATCGCGTACGAGATCTCGTGCGAGCAGCACATGACTTGCACGACGGACATGCTGAGCTTCAAGGGCTACGTGGCGCGGTGGATCTCGACGGCGACCAAGATCGCGCCCTTCATAGCGGACCGCGCCCTTCCTGTCCTCCGCGACTCGGCCACCGCCGCCATCAAGACATGCACGGGCGGGCCGAACCAGCGGGCGTGCGGCTTCGCCTGGTCGACGGGCGCATTCGACGGCAGCACGGGCGCGGGCCAGCAGATGAATGTCTTGGGCGCCGTGTCGTCCCTGCTGATCAAGGATTCCAAACCGCCCCTGACCAACTCCACAGGCGGTACCAGTGACGGCAACTACAATGCCGGCATCGGCGGCGACGACTTTACTGGCCACACCGCGCCCATCACCGCAGGCGACAGGGCCGGTGCGGCCATCATAACGATACTGCTGCTGGGCGGTGCGGCGGGTCTGTTTGGGTGGATGAGTGCTGGGGTGTAATGCCGCAACTGCAAGATATGCTATTGCGTGGTAATCCTGGTTTCGGAAAAGTTGCAGCGAGCTTTTCGGACTGTTTTATTCTTATTATTTCATTTCTATGTCTATACTAGGGATTGGCCGGATGTTGTTGTTGCGTTCAGGCCAATTTGCATTTTTCTTCCACACCAGGCGTTCAGAGCGAGAGCGACAAATGGCGGCGTCAGTAAGGATCAACGACAGCACGGTCGAAGGCGTCGAGGATAGTTAGACATTTATTGAATTGACTTTGGCATGACACTGCCCAAAGAACTTTGCGCTGCGACGACGGGGTCCCGATCGGGATGATTCTGCAAGGGGGAGGATATTTGGTTTGATCCAAGGATGCATGGCCAGAGAACCCAATGCTGAATACCAAACCTAAGGAGTACCCTGGGACTCAATACGGCATGTTCTCTCGTCGCGTACTTCGATTGACCTGTACCTTCTGGGAATTCCAAGGCATGCTGTGAAGGTCAACGAGAACCCTTCAAGATATAATATGGGGGAGCTGTATCTAATTGGGACCATGGAGTTTCTGTTTTGTGGTTTGCTGCCAAATTTGCTTTCGGTGGCCATGTTTACCAGCATCGCTGATTTCGGTGCACGGCTTTGTAATATGATCTGCGGTAAAGGGGAAGATTTTCAAGCAAGCAAGCAAAGCCACTCAATCTGATGATTGAAATCCTCCGTGGCGCAATTGGCTAGCGCGTCCGACTGTTACCAGGTAGCGATCGGGAGGTTCACAGTTCAAGCCTGTGCGGGGAGCGTTTCTTTTTGTGCTTTCTGGTAAATACTCATATTGTAGTCTTTAATTGGCTATGGCGATTGGGCTTGCCTGCTTGCTTTTTTTTTCTGGCACGGGATGATTTCGGTAAGGACAATTATCTTGCATGTATTTGGTTGGCTCGCTTGACGCTGTTTTATTTTCTTAGCATCAATAGCAACGAGCCCGCTCAATCGATTGTTAGCTCAACCTGCCATGTCGACGACGCTCGGGCTTGGGATCTTGTTTCGGTTCTTTACTTTCGTCTGTGCATGTTTCCATGTCTCTATCAATCCGTGTATCTGATGCTGGTCCCAGCCGGACCTCATCCCCGCTAAGTGGAGCCATCCAAGACGTGGGTTCTCGTCTTCTAGAACGTAAGAGCGTTGCTTCTGTTGGACCCCTGAGAGTTGCCGGTACGTACAGCGGCAACCTACGACACGACTGTAAAGTGAAGATATTGATGTCCGTCCCCGGTGGAGCGCGAGATCCAAAGATTCCCAACTCGTCATGATACAAGACCACGTGGAGGACTGACTTTACTTTTCAACAGCTGATCATTATTCCGTCCGGGTAGCTTTCTTCGTAGACGAAACTCGATCGGCAACCTACCTGCCGGTCGCTCGTTCTCACTCAACCCCGATTTTGCAGTGCTACATACCTCTCGACGATGGCGTGATCCCGGCTTCCATCTCCCGCCGTATAGGTATACCCGCAGTACGATTTGGCTTGGCAACGCCTGGACCGTCGGATCGACTGCAACCGACGATCGGACGGACAAAGCTGTCCTGGAGAGTCATCGCGCATCAGGGGCGTGACTTGTCGCAGGTGAATGCGCTGCTTAGGATACCTATGCGCTCTCCTGTTCCGACCCGATGATCGCTCTGCAGTCATCAAGAAGACAAGCGTCTGACAGCAAGAAGAAGAGCACCGTCGTAAGAGCAGGAGACTTGTGTCACCCAGCTGACGTCCCCATCGCTGGCAGCTCAGCATCAAGGAGACGCACCATCCGCGTCGCGATCGAAAATTCTACCACCGGATCCGACCATTCGTCTCATCGGCGGCTTGTTCCTATACGAGAATAGGTATGCATAACTGAATAGGTTAAGCCAGCTGATATTTCCTCGTCCGCACAAGGTTCAGATTGAATGGCAGCTCAGAGTCCCATTTGGGCGGGACTGGTTAAGGCGGATGGACACCCGCCTCCGCCTGGCCTTCTATTAGTAGAAACCAGGCGGAGCGGCTGCTCAGGCCGCCCTGAGGCGTTCTTCGAAGGGCCCTAGGATCATGAGTCCTGATTTGTTTGATGGCAACCTTCATGAAAACCTTTAATACTAACCCTGGCCAAGCAAAGGGTTTGTCACTCATTTTGAATGACGCACGGTCGTACCACACCCTCAACATCTCCAACAGATTTGCGCATGGAGGTTTGTGATGTATGCGAAGTGATGGTAGCTGCCATGCGTCGCATCGTTTCATGAAATGTACCTTTGGAGCTGTTGGGAACGGAATGGCCATAACCCAACACTTACTCCAGTACTACAAGTTCGGTTTCTCGAAGACGAATTATGGAGATGCATTGGGCTCTCGAGCCTCTGCTGCACAAATCGCATGCCAAGCAGCGGAGTGGAAATGTAGATGCACCCAAGCACCCGTCTCCAGCGGCGGGCCCATCCGGCTGGATGGTACCAGAAACCCGTTGAAACTAAAGCCCACCCAGACCCACGACATTAAACATCAACCACCACGACAAAGAGCCTCGACGAAGTGCCGACTGTTCCCGGACCGAGGTACTAGAACCAACTACGTTGGGACTTTCTTTGACAGCGACAGATGACAGACATTACAGTTCGCGCTCCTCTCGTTTTGGCAGTCTAGTCAGGCCACTCCCTGGCGCTAGTTCGCCGGGTCAAGACCGCTAGCTCTTGACCCATAAGGGTCAATGGAGAATTCATTTCTCTCGCTTCGTCAATGATGCAAATTTGGTGGTGCTGCTGCGAACTGTCGGTGTCTGAGGCGTCATGCGCTGCATTCAGCATACTTATGGTATCGTTGCCATCACTTTCCCTTTCCGCGAGTAGAAACGAAGGTGGTTCCTCCAAATGCCGATCGACCATCAACGGCTGTAGGGCTGCGGCCATGAAACTGGGGGTGGTCACGATAAGACTTCGACATTTCCCCGGTCGTCTGACATATGGTTACTGGCCGACCAATAATGCCATAACAGCGTGGGAAGTAGCGCATGGAACACTGAACAAGCGTTGAACTCTGTTGAATGCAAAGCTCTGCAAGCGCTTGTGGGAGCGGCTTCTGTTTCGTTAAGTACGGCAAGGTCACCGGATATACCACCCCCTTTCCCAAATCTGGAAGTTGGCAGGTGAGTATGAAACGGCAGACCGGCACTAAGTGGGACATGATGGACCTAGGCAAGTGCCAGGAAAACTCGGTGGCTCGGGCCCCGACGATAAGTGGGCATGGAGCATAGGACTTTTCCTTAGCATGGGTCCCATTGAGCGCGTGTGTCGGAGGCTCGCAACTCTCGGGCTGCGGAGCCAGGAACAACATCATGCTTGTCACCTATTACTGGAGGATCCCATCTTATGAGTTGCGGCCCTTTCGCACTCCAACGTTCCCGAGGGCGCTTCTTTGCTATTCACTTGCTACTGACCAATTCCTTAGGAATCATCTGTTACAGCAGGATCAGGATCAAACAAACCGCTTGTCCCGAGAGATAAGCATATTCTTATCCGTATTCTTTCATCTAAATTGTATTCGCCACCTTCTGGATTCGGTCAAGCCCCGAGCCGGCTCCGAGCGGGATCGAATATTTCGGCTCCATCCTTCACGGCCGATTCGGAGATAGCAAGCCCAGCCCTACGGGTTTGCCGCTTGGGTTGTTCGGCACATCGCAGCATCGTTCCACTCTGTCGTCTTGGCATTTCGCTTAATGCATTGGCAGTCGGCTCTGCCAACCAACCATTGTTATTATTGCCGCGAGACATAACACCAATACCACCAATAACACGGCCACACCGGAAGCACATTGGCCCGCTGCTGCCGCCGCCGCCGCCATGATGGACTTGCAGGATCACCTGGACGATGATATGATCAACGAGGAGGGGGATTCTGGGGACGAGGGTTCACATAAGGACCCATCGCACGACGCGCCTGTCCCACGCAGAGCGGTAAGTGACATCGGAGCCCGATAACCGATCGGCACTACTGCGCATCCCGCCAGTGCACACCCACACCCACACCCACACCCACACGGAGTATAGAGATCGGCAGACCTCTATGCCGCCTTTTGTGACCAAGCTTTTGCGAAGTGTGACTAACATCCAAATGATATCTAGTGTGACCCATGTCGAGCAAGAAAGGTGTGTATACTTACCTACCAGCAACATAACCCTTCTCCACACGTCGTGCTAAATCGTTCTTGTCCAGGTTGGTTGTGATCGGGAAGAGCCATGTTCAAGTTGTGTTCGGTCGAGGACAAAATGCACCTACACGGCGTCACAGAGTATCCGACACAAACGACAACGTGTTTTGATATCAACCCAATAGTAAGTAACATGTGTGTGTATAGACAGATGGTTGCATGGGCCATGTGACCACACTGCCCGACCCACCCTAAAACACTCAAGATCAGATAGGATACTGACACATTTTGTCCCGATCAGTGAGAGAAAGATTGATCGAATCGAGGAGCGCCTCTCCGAGGTTGTCAGTGAGCTAAGGAACCTGGCGGTGGCCCAGCACTCATCCAGCAGGGCCGATCGGTCAGCATCGCAGCCCGCGGAGAAAGTCGGCTTCTGCATGTCGACGCCCACGTCCAACTCGGGCGTGAGCTTCTACAACACCACGAACCATGCCGAGCCCCCGGAGCCCAAGTTCGAGGGCGGCTCGTCCATGACGGCGCATACTAACTTTGCCCGGACCTTCCTCGACGAGGCCGTCCGGGCCGGGCCCCTGAAGGATTTCCGGCTTGAGCTGGACGATACCTTGAGCTCGTTGCAGGAGCTCGTCAAGGCCCAACAGACCCAACTCAATGTGCCCAACTCGCCGATAGAAGCCAGTGCAGGCTCTCTTTCGAAGGGCCCATCGCGCGAGCGGCCGCTACCGGATGTGCAGCTGACCATGACGTGTCTGCGCATCTCGAAAGGTTAGTACCTCTGTTACTACGGGAACTTGGTGATTCCTTTCTATGGGCTATGTACGCTGACAGATACGACGTTACCAAACTACAGAAGGTTTCTCCGTGAGCTATTTGTCTCTCTGTGGCATGATCTCGCCGTCGGTATATACAGATTACGTCCTCCGGGTCATGTTCTCCCCGAAGTTCTCGGACGCCGAGTACATCATTGTGCTCTGGGGTCTCACTTGGCTCTTCAAGGAGATGAGCTTAGAGGTGGACAAGCTCGAGCATTGCCTTCGGCCGGAAGACCTGGACAGGGAAGCCACGAATTGCCGGAATCACCTCGAGGCTGCCTTGGCTGCACTTCCATTCCACATGCCGGCCACGATAGACAACGTGATAGCGTTAGGACTCGCAGCGGACTACTCTATTGCTCGGTCCAAACCGTCACAAGCCTGGTCTTTCATCTCGGTGGCTGCCCAGATGTGTTTGAATCTTGGCCTCCACCGCGGGGCAACATGGAGAGACGAATCGCCTACCGCACGGAACCAGAACGCCTGGCTGTTCTGGAATGTGTATGTGCTAGACAAGGGGCTTTCCCTTCGTCTGGGTCGCCCATCTGTCATTCAGGATTACGACATTACGGTACCGATACCGACGACCAGCATCGACCGCCATCCTGCCATCGCGCATTGCCTCCTGACTTGGATCAAGGTCTCCCGCTGCCAGGGTCGCGTATACGAACTTCTTTACAGCCCTGCGGCTTTAGCACAAGATGATGGCATACGAACGGCCAGGGCGCATGGTCTGACAGAAGAGATGCTTTCCATCATGGAGGAGAAGAAGAAGATAGAGGTTCGTTCTTATTCTTACACTACCCGTCTCGTCGTCTGGTCTGCTCGGCAAGCTTTGGCTAACACGATAGATATCATGATAGGAACAAAACCTGGCGACGTGGACCAAGTCGATTGCGCTGGAAGACATCCAATACATCGCCGACTCTGACGAAGTGATTCACCACTCCATACTCACACTCATATACCGTGCCGTTCCGGTGCCCCGGGGTGCGACATCGACCTTTACCCACGCTTGCATCGCCTCGGCCCGGCAGGCCTTGAGCAAGCACGATAGCTGCATGGCTATCCTGAAGCCATATGGGTCCCCCCTTTATAGATATCTACTTCCAATGGTATGCTTTTGCTCTATTGACACTTGCCAGAGTTCTTTCTTCCAGTACTGACAAAACTTACTTTACCAGGACCATTTTCTACACCCCTTTTATCCCCTTCATCGTCATATTCTGCCACGTCATCGAGACGACAGACCAGACAGATCTGGACCGGCTACACAGTTTCGTGGCGTCGCTCGAGCCCGTGTCTCAGCTGTCGGAACCCGCGGCCCGGATGCAGCGCCTCTTCCAGGTTCTGTACAACGTTGCCCTCAAGTACGTCGATGTCAAGACCAGCCGGGAGCAGCAGTCTGTCGGCCGCGAGCTCGACACCTACCTCAACGCCCTGGGCTACGGCCCTGCGCCCACGTACGGCGGCGCCAACGGTGGCGGCGGCGGTTACAACGGGAGCAGCGACATGTCCGACGCGGGCGGCAGCAGCAGCCAATGTCATGCCGCGGCCCAGGCCCAGGCCCAGGCCCACCAGGCCCAGGCGGTGCATGCGCACCAGCGCGGGAGGAGCGTGAGCAGCGCCCGCATGAGCACGCCGGGCATCAACACGTCGCAGGCTCATATGCCGCCGGCGGGGCCGTGGGCCGGGTACCCGGTCATGGAGGGGGTGAATCTGCCGCAGCAGGGGATGTTGCTAGGAGGGTGGTTTAATAGCAGTCAGCAGATGATGGGGCTGCTGGAGGATGAGACGCTGTAATTCAATACTACTCTCACTCTCTTGTATATAGTAATTACAAAGAACAGAAGAAACAATTCGATTACACCTCGGGATGCAATATGGTGGTGAAATGCGGTAACTGCTGCTAGAGTTTGTGAAAAGCTGGATCGGTGGGCTAGGCTTTGAAAAGTCTGGATAAGTTTGGTGATGTTCTTGGGTGTATAGTGGGTTTCCCCTTCCGTTCACCTTTCTGCCTTCCTGTGGTTTTGCATATAAGAGACATATTCTTCTTCACTTGAATTTCTCGCAGACTTTCTTTCCCACAAACCAACTGATCTTGACTACTGGTGTACTAGGAGGACCATATAATCAGAGCGTACGCATGCATACATACAAACACAAATATACCAAACTGCTGAGATTTCCTTCTTCTCTGAGCGGCCACTGCGTAATAGGATAAAGGCGTCCGCCGTAAGCTGCACCATTCGGTTATTGCTTGCCCCTATAACCCAGTCGAGCAACGTCGCCATGCCGTCTGGCACGTCAAGCCCCTCGCCGGCTCGCAACAAATTGCAGCTGCTATTGGACCTGCCTCAGGAGCTGTTTGATCTCATCCTGGACGAAGTTCCTCTGTCGTCGCAAATAGCTCTCAGTATCACCTGTCACGCCGCGCGCCAAGTGTTTATTAGCCTCCATGGCCACTACGAGAACTGGGCTTCTCGCAGCGATATGTACGACCATTCGAACAACTGCGCGTCCTATATCGAATTCATGGAATTCTTAGAACGAGACCTGGCCGACCGCTACTTTCTCTGCGGCCAGTGTCTGCGGCTGCATCCTTTCTACGACTTGGCCACGGAGACATCACCCGCCGAGATAAACCGCCGCCTGCTGTGGGCGGGCAACAAGGGTCGTCCTAACACCTGTCCCATCATAGAAGGATACTCTGAGCCTTTGGAAGCGTTTCAAACAACCCCCAAAGCAGCGCCCAGCGACCAGATGGGGCACTTTTCCATCACGGCCCGCCAGCTCTGCCTCGTCGATCATTTCCGTCGTTACGGCCACGGCATCCCCATGTCTTATTTTAGTGGTGCTAACATCGCGACGTCATTGGGGAGCTCACTGCCTTCTGATTGCACAGTAGCATCATTATCATCAACTTCATCACCACCACTACCATTACCAACAACGGCAGCAGCAGCAGCAGCAGCAACGCCGCCTTCACCAAGGTGGCGTCGACGATTCGACTTCGGCACACACTGGAGCGGGCTCTTCTCCGTCCTCGAGCACCACGAGCTCGTGTACGACGGGGACGACGAACGAGCGGTGCGGCGGTACCTCGACCAGACGCCCCACCAGCTGTGCCCGCACCTGGCCACGCACGCCGGCATCGCCGAAGAGGCCCTGGACCTGCAGCGCTGGAGCCAGCAACGCCGTCGCCACCCGTTGAACGGCTTCTCGGCCCTGCGGGGCGGCATCGCCACCGAGGAGGCCTGGCGGGAGCGGAGAGAGATGGGCCACCCCATCTGCCGCTTCGGAGGGATCGAGGTCGGACCGGGCGAGCCTGTTCCCGGCGACCCCCTTTTCGGGTCGGCGGTAGCAGGCAATGAGTGGTGCGTTCCCTGCCAAGCACAATGGAGCTGGCGGACGGGAAGCTATTTGGAGGATGAGACGTTGATGCGCTTTGAAGGCCTCGATAGCGGAGGTGGCGGTAAGGGTGGCGGTAGCTGTAGCAGTGGCAGTAGTAACGGATGCCGGCGGCGGCTTGGTCCATGGCCAGGGCAGGGTGTGGCTTTCTCTGACTCACCGTGCGCTTGTGCACTCTGTCTACCGCAACTGGTAGTTGTTAAACCGACTATGGTTATTATCAAGAAAGCGATAGGTTTGGGTAATACACAACATATTTTTTTCTTCTTTTTCTTTTCCTTTTCTTTCTTTTTTCTCTTACTAAGACTATCCTAAATAGCGACACCCCTTAACGTGATGATATTCGTAATAAGTGTGTTTCTATTTTCGGTCCCGTAACCCCCTGATTTGCTACAAGTCATCTCGTAGCTGCTGGTACATCTCGTAGCTGCTGGTACATCTCGTAGCTGCTGGTACATCTCGTAGCTGCTGGTACATCTGACTCGACTAAGTTACAGCATATCTCAAAAGATGGAAATTATCAACTGTCTCCGTTCAAACATCTAAATCGTACCTGCCAAATGGATAATAAGCTTAGGTGACTTCCTGGGCCCATATGAATGCTGCTACTTCCTTCATTATTGCATTGCTCGATGCCGATTATCCTATCGACCTGTGCTGGTTGTTCCATCGGCAGCATGGTGGTTTTCCCATTGCTGCTTATCCAACTGTCCAGTCGATAGTTACGCGATTTCCACCGAGAACCAAAAGTTAATTATTCAGAGACCCATCTCGTTCCATCCAGTGGTTATGGTTTATGTTTTAGGTAAACTCATCCACACAAATCCAAGGCCTTATGCATGGCAAATCGGTACAATTTCCAAGAACAAAAAACTTCTTTTGATTTGCAACATAAACTGCAAATCTCCCTCTGCATCCGTAACAAGTCAATTTTGTCATATTTTCAAGCAACGACGTTGAGAAAATGGCCTCGCCTACCGTCACCGCAGCCCGGCCAACTACGACCATGTCCGGCTCGTCTCTGTTTGACCTTCTGTTCGGACTGCCCGTGGAGCTGTTTGATCTCGTCATCGAGAAGCTCCCTGTTGAGGACCAGGTGGCCTTCAGCATCACCTGCCACGCGACACGCCGGATAATGCTGCGCAGTCACTTGCGCGACTGGGACTGGGTTTCCTTCCGGCATGATGTGCGCGTTTGGCCGAATTGGCCGAAGCGTTACGATTCTGATCACGATTCGTGCGACGAATTCCTCCGGAATCGTCTGGCCAAGGACCTGGTTGACCGTTTCGTGTACTGCGACTACTGCGTGCTGCTGCACCGCTTTGGGGACTCGGCGACCGAGACCTCGCACGTGCTGGATGCACATCCTAGCAAATATAAAAGGTCTACGTATTGCAGGATGAAGCGTAGGTGTCATTGGGGAGTTTATTACTTACCACTCCAGTGTTTATTCCATTCCGTCCATTGTTTACTCCTTGTTGTCTTAGTCCCTCAGGGGAATGGTATCACCGTTCATTCGAAACGCTTCCTTTAGTTAGCGCAATGACTTGCCGTGTGTTCTTAGATGAGCAAAAATGCTAATGCCGAGAGCCGGTATTGTAGGTGGCCCGCCGCTCCAGTTATTCGAGGGAATGAGTCAAGTATCCATATCCCCACGCCAATGCACCCTCATGAGACACTATCGCCGACATGGATACGGAATCGACCCCAAGAACCTTTTCCGAGACATTGAAACCCCGTTACCGGTGACGCCGTGGCTGTACCAAGCCATGCTCTCACCGCAACCCCCCGCGCTGGCGCCGAAGGATCAAGACACACGAAGCTGGAGAACACCTGACTCTGGTCGCCCAGCACGAGCTCATCGTCCACGGTAACGGCACCGCCAGTGCCAAGAGAGCAGTGCGGAAGTATCTCGACAGCACGCCGTACTGGCTCTGCCCACACCTGCGGACGCACGCCGTCGGGAACGCGTCCGACCGCGGCATGCACTGCGGCCCCGGCATTCAACCAGAGATACACACGCGCGGCCCGTACCGCGATTATATCCAATTCTTCTCCCATATGAGCGAGGAGGCGCCACCGCCGGCGGACGATCTTTGCCGCGTCCCCAGCCTCAATCTGGACGAGGCCGTGGCGGAGTGGGACTGCCCTGACCGTCCCACGGACCCTGTCTTCGACCCAAAGATGAACAGGCAGGTCTGGCTAGATTGCAGTTTCTGCCCTGCACAGTGGAGCATGGAGACTAGGTGGTTGGCGCGGCCCGACGAGGACTTGCGGAACGACCTTGTCGGTGGTGAAGACGAGGGGGCACCGTGTGCCTGTCTTTCATTCGGAGTTTGATACTAGATGATGATTATATTTAGCACAGTAGAGAAGACGCTATGGCCGCCTCGGTAAAGTGGCGTAGCAACTTCTTTCATTGCGGACGGGCGATGTACACGATGGATTGATGATTCTTCAAATTTCAATGGTATAATGTTAATTACACTGGACGTTAATGCTTATCCCGCTGGACGTTATATCTCAATACCTAAATAGATAAACCCGTCCATTGATAATTTGCTTAAGTAGGAAGGGGGGTGGGGGTAAGCTTTGGTGTTTCCAGGTACCAATGCAAAGACTTGGATCTAGTTGCTGCATCGCCAGAGGCAATTCCATAATAGAGAGGAGACTGTCGGAGAAAGGGGGTGTTGCTCACCCTCTGCCACTACATAACGTAAACGTATCCTCCCATAAGCTAGCGGCTGGGGCACGGCGTCTTATGTCTTATACGCCCCAGGCATGCCATCCGATAGCACCATGTCTACCCTTGTCTCACTTCGCCCGGCGCCTCGTCCTCGTATGGGACTGATGGACCTTCCGGTAGAACTAGTTGAGCAAGTAATCGACGACATTGTCAGCGACCTCCCTCTCGCGTCCTTGGAAGTTTTCAGCCTCACTTGTCAAGCAGCCCGGAAGCTGTGCACACGTTACGTACATGGTTTGGATTGGACTGCCTTTCGTCACAAATGGACTTACTACTACTTATACCTTCGAAGGGCTCGTGACGCCACTGAAGACGATTGCCGCCAGCTCCTTCAGCTCCTAGCCAAAGATGTCGCCAGCAGCCATGTCTACTGCAGCATGTGCGTAAAGTTGCACCCATTCTACGACGCGCACACCGAGCTTTCGCCGCAGTTCGGCCTCCCCCGAGACCGATACCCCCAGCGTCATTATGATTGCAGGTTCCTGGATACCACGAAGTATTGGTTGTTTGACACAAGCTTCTCTATATCGCCGCGTCAAGTTCACCTGATAAGGCACTACTACCTGCACGGCCATGGCATCCCCGCGCATCTTTCCAGCAAAGAGATCGAATTTCTGCATCTGTCTGCGGCGGCGACAACGCCGTTGTGGCAGAACCTGAACCTGGTCGCACCTGGCGCTAGGGCCGTCCCTTCTCCTCGTTGGCGGCGCCGAATCTGGTTCTACCCGACGGAAACCAAAACCGGTAGAACGGCCTTGGCCCTAGCGGTGCGGCACGAGCTTGTGGCGGCCAACGACGGCGCCGAAGCAAGAGAGAGGGCGCAGGAGTACCTCGACAGCACGCCGTACTGGGTCTGTCCCCATCTGCGGACGCACGCCATTATCGACGCCCAAGGCAACGACATCCACGACGAAGATGACCTCCACTACTACGGCGTCGGATGCAGCATGTGGGACCCTGTTTATCCGAGCTTCTGGGGCGGCCTCCACGGGCGCAGGGGGACGCGGCCCGAAAGGTTTCGACCGGCTCCCAGGCACGACCCGCTCCGACGGGGTGGTCGGCGCGTCCCCTTCGTCGACTCCGCTGGAACTGGAGCCGCCGCCGCCCCCCTGACTACCGTCATTGGCCGGGGCGAGCAGCTGGGCGTATTCCATTGCTTCTTTTGCGAGATTGGCACGTATTGGAAAGTGGAATCAAACCTTTCGGCCCAGCCCGGCGGCGCCCATGATAATAATAACGTCCAGGGTGACGAGGACGCCGTGCTCCTTGCCTTGACCACCAATACCGTCGCGCATTGGTCAGCCAATGGGAAAGCGCAATGACGTATGACCAATAATCCAATATGCCAGCGACATTATGATTCTGCCAAGTAAAGTCTATTTTGCAATCCTATTCTGCTGACAAAGGTGGCAGTAACCCGATATAGCTTCAGATGCGATAAAAAACCGAGGGGAGAGAACTTTGCTTAAATAAGCTCTCCCCCTTCCCACGATTTATTTGGGTGTAGCGACAGAGAGAGAAGAGGTGTGTTGCAGAAGATGAGATGAGCTTTGGTTAAATACTTAAGCTCCACCCTTCCCGTTAGGTTCGCCGACCCGAGTTGCTGTCTCCGACAATTTCGGCCGATGTTCTTCTGCTCTAACTTCATGCTCTAACTTTTGATACGTCGAAAAAGTCAGGTACGACTAGTTGCGTTGCGGCTCTGTCTGTCCATGACGCGCTACAGCAGGCGCACGCCCCAAGATGAAACCCAAGAAGCTGGGAGCTTGACGCCTTCAGTCTCAACGCTGGCGGGGTGGACAGCTGGTACGCTTGGCAAGGGTAGGTAGCTACGTAGACAACTCGTTACCAATACTATTTATTCCTCCTTCGTTTGTCATCCTCTCAGTTACCGGTCGTCCTTTGTAATCTTTACATTTCCTGCAGCTCTTGCAGACCAACCTTACGATCCAGCCAATCAAGATGTTAGCGTCAACAACCGAAATGACTAGAAAAGGGCAACAGCAGCAGCAGCAGCAGCGTTGTGTGGTCTGCGGCGCCATCGAGCGCCAATACGATGGGAAATGCTCGTCTTGTGGCGGTGAGTTACTGAAATTTCTAACCTGCGTCTCCCTATCCGCCTATCACTCAGCTACATTTTCAAGGAGCTGACTTCTGTTTGCACTCATATAGAAGGGGACTCCACAATGCTAGACCGACCAGACCAACTATCCCACCACGAGGAAGACGTCTCCAGCAACGACGCCCGGCGGCAGAACTGGTACGAGAAGCACCGAAAGTGCGAGGACGGCTCCGTCCACTTCGGCGAGCTCGAGCTCATCACCTGGGGCGGCGAGGAGGCCGGTTGGGAACTAGGCTGGGGCCGCACCCAGGTCTCCGAGGTCGAGTTCATGAAGAAGAAGTACGAGCAAGAGTTTGGCGGCGACGACGAGAAGCTGTATGAATACTGGCCCCAGGGTTTTCGGTAAGCAGGCAAATCACTCCTCTTGTACTGCAACCTCGCATTGTTATTCTGGCGCTTACATACGGCGTTCGATAGTTGGACGTGCTGCGGCACTACGGGGGACATGTCGTACGGCTGCGACCACCACGGAACCGGCCCACAGCCGTGTGGATGCGATTATTGCGGGTGAGCTGCCCGTTCCTGTTCCCATCTCGTTCATTCATTGGCTCGGTGCGTGTATTGGAGACTGACTACTCGGCATCGATTGCTGGCTACAGAACAGGGATGTCCGTTCCCGAGGACCTTTACTACAGCAAGCTGCCGGAACGGCAGGGTCTGCATCTGTCCAGGGGTCCCGACCCCCGGTCGCACGGGTTCCACGCCATGATGAGCATGCAGAATTTCAACAACTACGAACTCGCCATGTAAGCCTCCACCAGCTTTTCATCTCGTTCGATCGTTCGTTTCGCTTCGCTTCGGCTTGCTTCGTTCTATGCGGTCTATGATGCTGGAGGGCAAGCTTAAGATTTGCGATAACCTTGTAGGATCGTATTTGGTGGATTATGATGATACCCTGATGCATGGATGGATGGATGGGAGGGAGGAGACTCTCGAGGTTTCGGATGGAAGGATGGATCGATGGGTTGGTTTGGAGTCCTGGAATTAGTTTCTCTTTAGTTTTCGATTGAAAGAGTCTGGCTTCGCCCCGAGTCAGAGTCAGCCTTTCTGTCGGGAACTAATATGGTGTCCGCGCCGCACCAGCCCTTCGTCCCATGGTGCGCATGCATGAGGTTGGAGTTTGGCTTACTTAGCGGCATATGAGATTGACTTGTGGCTTCACGCCGCATCCAAAAGCAATTTCTTCTTGTTCCCAATTGCTGTTTTTGTTGAATGAAATTGAGACTCCAGTCACCGGAATGCATGGCAGTAGTGAAGATTCGGTCTTAGCTGGCGGATCCTAGTACTATGGTTTTCAACACGAAAGGGTTAGACACACCTGGATATGGCTGGTCATATACGCTTCATTGCATTAGGCCCAGGCAAGCGTGCAAGACCATGATTTCCAATGAAGGTCGGTCAACTAAAAGAATGTCCGGCCGAGCAAATATTGACACTAGATATTGTGAACCTTAACTTAGGGCCAGGAAATAAAAACGGCCTGCGAACGAATAAGCAAAATCCATGGCAGTTTTGCCAATGGGAAGGTGAACAATAGTGAGGATCCCCCCTCAACCAGCAGATCCTAACATCACGGTTTTCCAACTCGGGCAGTCGAGTCTACTACGGCTGTGGTTGTTAATGCGTTTTATTGTATTATGTGTGCAAGTTCAGGCAAACCTGAAAGACCATGATAATTAGTGAAGGCCGGTCAATTGAAAGGATGCCTGCCAGCTCGGCAAATATTGGTTCACAATGTTATGAACCTTAGCTTACTTAGTGCCCTGGGGGAAAAACGGCCCAGGAACGAATAAGCAAACTGGCGGGAGCAGTCGACCGGCCGCTTGGCACTTGCTCTAGCTAGTCTGTTGTTACTGATGGAACGACTGCTTGATAGATAAACTCAGTGAAAAGCAATTAACATACGATATGTTCTACAAAGTACTTGTGCTGATATGTTACCTAGACGCACTATTGGCCCCGGGAAAGATGGCTGATGAGTGAGTTTCTATTGTGAGGGTATAATTCAAAAGTATAAAATTCGCAATGCGCCAGTAAACTGTGAACTTCCTTCAGGTCGACTCAGCTTGCACAAAGAATTTCAAACTGGCGGGAGCAGTCGACCGGCAGCTTGGCACTTGCTGCAGCTATTCTATTGTTATTAATGGACTGACTGCTTGATAACTAAGATATGAATCCAGTAAACAGCAATTATCGTCTCACAGTCTGTCAACGGAGGACCTGCCTGTGCTCGCATGTCAGACGTGGGCCCCTGGAAAGATGGCTGATGAGCGAGTTACCATTGTGAGGGCATAATATTTGCAATGCGCCAGTAAACCATGAACTTCCTTCCCATCGACCCAGCTTGAACAGAGAATTCCAACATGCCCATTCTTTCC
The DNA here is from genome assembly GCA_038363915.1 of Apiospora saccharicola. NCBI lineage: Eukaryota > Fungi > Ascomycota > Sordariomycetes > Amphisphaeriales > Apiosporaceae > Apiospora > Apiospora saccharicola. Next base: position 360,093 of record JAQQWM010000004.1, read on the forward strand.
GGCTTTCGACTTTTCGGAGATGGCTCAGTGCAAGGGAAGAGATTTCATTATCGAGCCTGACGCCCCCTTTCGCCGAATGCTGCAGCTTGAAGAGTCATGGTCGGTTGACGAGTATATACGTGCGATAGCGTTAGCGTTCGACCTCCCGGACTGGCTTATACACATATACTTAGCGCAGCTAATGAAAGAGGAGGAAGACAAAATAAATACCCAGGTCCAGATGGGTGGGGAAACAAAGCCGGTCCTCACGGGGAAGCACAAGGTGATCGATGTCAGCGCCTTTATCGACGGTGGGGTGGCCGGCGACGGTGGGGTTGACGAACAGCTTGAACAGCTTGCGGAGCGGTGCACAGGGCGAGCACCACCTGCGCAGCGCAGCTCCTACCCAACTCGATGGGGGATCCGCAAGTGGCTTCACATCGCCATCCATCTCCCAATTCGCGTGATCCGGTCGTCACTTTGGTCTGCCGTTCTCAACCCCCCCGAAAGATCGTCAACACCACCGGCGTCACATCCGCGTCCGCAACCACCGCAATCATTGCAATCATCACAACCTCCGCAATCACCGCTATCACGGCAGCCATCTTCAACCATGTCGACGTCTTCAGTCCCCTCATCCCCTGCGAGAAGCGAGTCCTCCGCTAGCAGCTCTTCCGATGTTCCGCAGTCTCCCGGTGCTCCTCCGCAGTCTCCCGGTACCCCTCCGCAGTCTTCCGGTGCCTCTCCACTGTCTCCCGATGCTCCACTTCCGTCGATCGAGGATGACGAAGTTAAAGCACTTACCTTCGAGGATATGCCGATAAAATTGCCTCGCGGTGTCCCCTTTGCTCAAAATGGCAGGATTATCAATCCCGTACACACCCCCTCCGTCGACCAGTGCATGCAGCTCATAAAGAGCGAAAAGAATACGAGCCTCTTCCACTCCGGTGGAATGGCAAACGGCGGCCACCTGAACAGAGTTCTGGAGCAGAACCGCCCCTATCTCAAGGGCTACAAGCCCCTTTGTCAGGCACACACCTCGTTCGACTTCAGCTCCATCTACTCCAAAAACAAGGAGGCATGGTGCAACTTGTCCCATGCGTTCTCTGCCGGAAGCTCGGGAACCGCGTACGTCCTGCTGCCGCCGGGCAAGGGACGAGAGGGCATCCCGCCCAACGGGCACTTCGCCAAGGACGAGCTGCCGCACTTCGGCCCGGACGTGGAGCGGGTCATTCGAATCTGCCCGCAGGATCCCGATCACCAGGAGGAGATCTACACCCGTCGCCCCCGCCCCCTCGCCCGCCCGTCGCGTCGCACGCGCACGCCCTTGCCGCCCCGGCCTGCTACCCACCGACACGACCTGAGATCTCGGGCCATCAAGGTTCTCGAGGAGAAGATTGCCGAGCAGAGAGCCCAGAAGTAATCGGGTGACCGGAAGAGCAGACGAAGAACAACTTGGGTTACGATGAGAGGACACCAAGGAAAGAAGCTGGCTGGAAATACCGTGTAGGAACAGGAACAAACAGGAATTTGAGGCATCACAAGTGGCGAGGATTACGCACACTGGTTATACGAGGTTACGAAACGATGTCCTATTCGCATGCATTGCGGCATAATCATGAGTAATAGAATAATAAGATGAAAAGGACCTGTTGAGCCATACGATGCGTCCAATTGACAGTGACTCGCCACGCGGTGACTTTGGCTGACTTGCTAATATTTCGAGTAAGGACGTACTTTTGATAGGGGAGTAGGACTCTTCGCCGCTCGGCAGGATTCGCACTGGCCACTTGCATCGCTCCCTTACCTTTCCGGCTCAGGATGACGGGGGTTCTTCGGCAGCTTGGCATTGGGCGAATTTTACTAAGTACGTGCATAGCCGTATCTGCAAGGAGGGCAGCCAGCAGCTGAAGCGTGACGGACCTGGTATGGCGGCCACGCGATGGCTGCGGGCAGCCCTTCCGGCGGTACGCGCTCAGCGCTAAGGAATTACATGTAAGCCAAAAGTACCTGCGGGCGTGCCTCGTTCAATTATTCAACCAATGACAAGCCTTACTCAGTCTAAGTCAAATATGTCAGCCGGTACTTCAATAATACCACGCCAGGCTCTGTCTCTATTGATGCTTGCTTCTGAGTATTTAATATGTATCCAATGGTTCCCATCACAAAAATGTCGCATTTCTTGCCTTCGCTCTCTGTCGTTCACGTTGGGGTTCTGCCGCTGAGAACAAGATGGAAAAAGTCAATATTGCTATCATCGGCACAGGTAAGACTGGTTTCAGCTGAGCACCAAACGGTCCCTTCCCATTTAACGAACAGGCAATACTAAGGAAGCCCCATTTGACGAATCAAGTTCAGGATTATACAGACTGACTTATCTTGGATTGTAGGACCTGCTGGACTGACGGCCTTGAAAAGTCTACGAGAACAAGGCTTCAATGCCATTGCCTTCGAGAGGCGCGACCGAATCGGCGGCCTCTGGTCCTATAGCGGCGACCCCGCCTTTACCTCCGTCATCGACGGCACCGTGTGTAACATTAGCAAGTTTGTGGTGGGTTCTTCCTTCCACGTGTCGTCCGGTTGTGGCGCGCCAAAGATCATGTTTGCTAACGGGTCCAAATAATACAGACAGGGTTTAGCGACTTCCCATTGCCGAGAGGTACGTTTTGAGGATACAACTCAGATACCAATGATTGAAATACTACGGCATACAACTTACTGAAAAGCCAAGAGAAAGACTCTCCTACATATTCCACAGGCCAACAAGTGGGCGAGTACTTTCACTCCTACGCAGTCCACTTCAAGCTACTCGAACATGTGTGGTTCCAGACCACGGTCAAAAAGGTGCTTCGAAACTCGGCAGATGATGGGTGGGACGTGTACATCACCGATACTGATGGGACTAGGATCCTTCCTTTCCACAAGGTCGTGTTCGGCAGTGGGAATGAAAGCATACCCTCCTGGCCGTCATTGCCGGGAAGAGACAAGTTCAAGGGCATCGTGATCCACGGCCAAGCATACAAAAGGTATAGAGGAGACGCCCTTGCATCCCTCCCCCCCCTTGCGCCTGCCTCCTTGCCTCAACCTCCCTTACGTGCCCCTCCCCCATCACGCCCCAACCGTCACTAATGCAGTTTGTGCAAACAATCAAGTCCGGAACAGGTCCTCGGCAAACGTGTGTTGGTTGTCGGCATGGGCAATACCGGGACCGACATAGCCACAGCTCTCTGCCACCGCAGCCGCGACCACCCTGGCCCCCTCGCGTCGAAAGTCTACCACTCCTACCGCCGCGGCCGTCTGGTGATATCACGTTACGAAGATGATGGGGTCCCGCTCGACACCAAGCTCAACTGGCCGACCATGTGCCTCAAGTATTTGTTGGACGCATGGGCCCCCTGGTTGATGAGGCCACTGATCGACAAAATCATGATGCGCAAGATGATCAGCGATGCTGCGCGGTCGGAGCCGGAGTTAAGCCCGGGTGAAACGCCATCGCAGCGGCGGAAGCGGGCCGAGCACAAGGTGAGGCACGACTGGCGCCTTGCGGACTTCCCGAGCATGTCTCGTCGCCACCCCACTGCCAACGAGCACTGGTTCCCCGCCGTGCAGACGGGGGCCATCACCCCGGTACACGGGCTGCAGGGGTTCGTGGGCGAGCACGAGGCCCTGCTAGACGACGGCACCGTTCTAGAGGTGGACGCGGTCATTATCTGCACCGGATACCAACACTTCGATTTCAACATGATGCCCGAGCTGGAGATGGACGGGGCCGACGGACCTTCCGTGAGCACTTCGGGATCGATAGCTGCCGAGAGAGAAAAGACCAAGAACGAGTTGGATATGGAAAATGAGGGTAGACAACAACAACAAGAAGAAAAACAACCGCACTTGCCGCGCCTTTACCACTTGATATTTCCTCCGCGCTGGGCCGACTCGGTCGCGTTCCTCAGCTGCTTCGCGCCGCAGGAAGCCGCTTGGAACGTCGCCGAGCTGGCCTCGATGGCGGTGACGCAAATATGGGCTGCCGACACTGCCAAGAAGAACACCGCCAACACAAAAGAGCAAACACCGCCAACACTACCAGATGGATACCGCAAACCCGCCACCCTACCTTCCGTAACCGAGATGAACGCCCAAGTCGACGCCTACCACAACTGGTGGCGCGGACAGTGGCGCCAGGACCGCTCGATGCTGCCCGGGTTCGTGCAGGGGAACTCGTTTAACCGGTTCCTGCACGGCGCGGCGGGCACGGGGCTGTACGAGCACATCGACCACGCGTTCGCGCTCGGGAACTGGCGGCTCTGGTGGAACGACCGGGCGCTGTACACGTGGCTGGCGCGGGGGCCCATCAACCCGTGCGCGTACCGGCTGTTCGAGACGAATCCGCTGGGGGTGCCGGGGTGCGGGAGACGGAGTTGGGGAGGGGCGAGGGGGGCGGTTAAGCAACTCGTAAGTTTCTCTTTACTTTCTTCCCAAGTCGATCTACTATCCCTTAAATGGTCTGCAAGATAGATGTTGCTTGGAGAAGCGGGCTAATTTTATTACTACAAAAACAGTACGAGGATGCCGAAGAATTCAAACGGAATGCGGCAAGAAAGTCGGCCAGTAAGATGAAGTAAATTGAAAATGGAAAGGGGGTGAATTTTCGTCAAGATAAAGAAGCACAACCATTGGTTGGGGCAGCAGTAATCGCCCCTTGTACATACATGGAGACAGGACTCGGGAGCTCTGCTACTAGATAGCCTAGAGCAGTTGATTAATTAAATATAATGCTGTTTCGTTTGTAATCAATTCGACTACATTTGAGAGTTCGCCGTGTTTTATCTAGTCCAAGAATCTGGCGTCCTAGAACCGGACTTGCACACAACTACAATAGAGATGACACCCAAACTCGATTGGGTCTGATCTGTGATACGAAGCTGGGCCCATCAACAAAACGCAGGATCTAGAGAATTGGCTCAGCTTGCCTTGTCTGGTCTTCACGAATGGGCTGCAGTTTCGTATAGTACAGCATTCGGCATTTGTTGTGAGATCCAATAGAGGAGTGTCTGGAAGCATGTGGCTTGCATTGGCGTGGTGTGTGTGTGGGCTTCGGAAGACAGGGAGCTACTTCATGGTGAGGAGGTAGCCTCAGTTATCTATTGGTCGTGCTGTGCCTCCATGGTTGTGCACTGCTTACGCCAAGAGCCTCAATGATGTCGTATCATGTTAGGATAGGAGGTAACGAAGCAAGGTGTACTTTGTTTTGTACTTGGCTTGGATTATTGGCAATTATAATCACGTGCCACTGTTCTTGACAGCTCTCAGGGTGGACCACGTAACGAGATGAGGAGACATCGTGAGATCTTGCAGCATGCAGCCCTGGGCGGCCCGGGCCCGGTTACGATCTGGCAGGTAGATAACCGCCCGCCCGCCCGCCCCCTGGTCAGCAGGGGGTTCGGAGGTTTGCTTAAGGTTGTGCTCTTTCACGATCCGATGGCAGAGTTGGCACCCCCACGCGTACCTTGCACCGTTGACGATGAGTCAGATGTAACGTCGATCGTGAACTTGGTAGTGTCTCGTGGGCAGCATGGGGCGCGGCAACCCTTGATGGGCACCCCGCGCGTCTGGGATTGGGTGCCCCATGCTGCAATCGTGGGGTATGCCGTCAGACCCCGCTGCCAAGTTAGGTTCGTGAGGCGACGACCATGGTGAAACCCCGGATGTGGTTACTCGGGTCATCACTGCTTCGGTATGAAGGCATTCATTGATCTGGCATAGGGATTTGGCCGTGGAAGACGAAGCGTTGTCTTCATTTAACACAGAAAGGGCGTTCATGGTTCGGCGCGAAACCGGAAAGAAGCACAGAGAGAGCTGAGCTTTGTTCTGGATGGCAATGTAGTGGCTAAATGTGCATCCCTGTCATGAGTTAGGAGGTATCGTTGGTGAGGGCTGACGGGTTCATTGGTCAGCACGCTCCACATGTGTCGGAGTGGTCCTTCGGGCATCAAGGCGAATCAAAGACAGTCAGGGGCAGGTTGCACTTTCGGGAAACGCAGGCCGGGGGCTCAAGTCTGGTATCAAAAGTTTGGCGAGATGAACCACACAACTGACATTCCGCGAGGCAGATAAAAAAGGTGTGTGAGTATCTAACGGAGAGAAGTATGCAAATCGGTCGATTCAACGCCACTGTAGTAACGCAATTAGAACAATTGTACGGAGTAGCCTATACAGAGTAGTGTTGAATAATGTCGTCAGGTCGTATCTTTCAGGACAAGTGTGTACGCGGTTTCGATAATAGTACGGAAATAAGAATGGGGGCGCGATTCGTCTCACAGTCTAGTCTAAATATTCCTTCACACGCCGTCCGCCGTTAGCCGTATCGTGACTTTGCATTACTCAAGCCCTACGGTTAGCACTTTGACTTGCGATTTCATTGGTTCACGCAGCATACAGGCCTTGGAATGTTGCTGCGACTAAACAGCGAATCGCCGTAATACCCGCTCTTGAAAAGAAAAGGTACAGGTAGGTTGCGCAGGAGATATGCTACACTCTGGGAGTTACTATGACACAGGGAAATTGTCTCCGAAAGCGGTAATCTCAGGAACCCTCGCAGATTTATGCAACACATCAAAGACGAAGCCCATCTAGTCAAAATAAACATCATCCCGTAATATCACGCCAAGGCGCCTCCCTGGCCGCTAGGAAATCTTTGTTTTTTGGCCCTTGACTGACATGACGGGAGGCGTAATTGGTGTTGGCTCTAACCTAGGGCTGAGCGATTACAGACGAAGAAGAGATGCGGCACCATGAACTTGGGGGCACCCAAAAGCCTGAAATCTAAGCATCCCACGCCCGGCCAGGATATGCCGCAAAGAATCGGCAAGAATCGGCAGAAGAACAAAAAGAACATTGCACATGATGCCGATAGGATCTAGATGCCAGCTTGATTATGCTTCCATGTACGAGAAATTGCGAGCTCTCAGCGGATGATCGAACGTTTCTGGGGAGAGGAACTGACAACTGCCCCCCATGGTGGTAGGCCCGGGGTCTGGGGACAGCAAAAAAGCTGGGGACTAGACCTGGAGAAGTTAGTGTTCCTTCCTACAGGGACTCCTAGCGCCAGCCTGGGAAATTTCAGCTAGAAAACTAGAAGACTCGGGGGGTTGCTTCAGTGGAACCTGCTCCACTGACCATCCCACTCCGGAGAAAGCAAGCTAGAAAACGAACAGTTTCGACAATTTTTTTCTCCTTCTCCATGCATGGCATGCTGTCGTCCTCCACTCCACCCTCCATACGTCACCCACTTCTTTTCTCCCACACAATCAATCTTTCCCACTCTTACTGTAACCACCAACACCCAACTGAACTGTGCAGAAAGTCGGGGTCTCCGCACGCATGTCGGGCGCACACTCGGTGAATTCCCCAAAATCTCCCCTCGATTTACCCCAATTCCACTCCCTCTTTCTGCCCCAAACTCTTGCTCCCAAGTGTGTGGTCGGGCTAAAACCGACATAGATCAGCATAGCAGCTGTCGTCCTATCAATGCAGTGTCTGCCACCTACAGATTGCCATTCAATGGCCGTCTGCACGATGAACCAGAACCTACCAAAACCCAGCAGTGGTGTGGAGTCCATGCAATATCAATTTTAGATTTCCGCGCAGCAACCAAATGGACCTGCGAGAATAACCGTGCTGTTGAGACAATACTGCAAATTATTTACATAATGGTATCTTCCACCCTTGAAACTTGGACCTGCCAAGCTGCGACACGGTCGACGCGGTGAAGGAGCGCGGCAATCAATCGGAATCGTCAAGGAGGTGACATGTCGCTAGAGAATCGAACCCATTGCTTGGCCATCGAAAAGTCCTGCTGAGTCCGCCGCCTTTCTGCTACCCGTCTGCCTGTCGCGGAACAAGTCGTCTGACTTAGCACCGGGCTCTTTTCGGCCAGAACGTGGGCTCGCTGTGGGCCGTCACTGTAAGGAGCCCCCGCGCCGGCGAGTCAGTACGGCTCAGTCATCAACCAGGCAGCTTACAGGGGGCAAGCCTGCACTACGACCATCAACTCCCAACCTGGGCAAAATGGCCGCGCACTCCAAGCTTTTTAGCTGCAAAAGGTAATTCCCGCTTACAGGGCAGCTCAATCTTCAAGCCAATGTTTGAAAAAGCTTCCTCTCGGGAGCCAAGGCAAACGACATCCTTAGCTAGCCTGGAAAGAAGCCTTTAGCGACGATCAATGCCGTCCTTGGCCTTGCTTGACTGGATTAGGGGCAAACGGCTGCTATGGTAGGGCAGGTACGCAGGTTCAAAGTCGAGCATGGCAGGCGACCAGGAGGCCGGTGTCGCTGGGAGTGGGGTCTTGGAGTCGGTTCGTTCAATGCGTGCTGATACGGTAGGTATCTTGGTTGGTCATGGGCGAGATCCGACTTTTGCTTTGACTGGGGAAGGAGAAAAATCTGTCCATCCGCAAATCTCACCACGGTAACCATACGACGACGGCCCAGTTATGTGTCGACTGTTTGGGCCAAGTTCTAGACTCTAGGCCATTTGGTGCATGGCCCGGAGGGTTGCCCCAGAGCCCCCCGGGTCCCATCAAAAACTCCAGGAACTGCGCTGAGGGCAAAAGCTGGAGAGTGGTTGCTCTGTCGGAGGGGATCCGCTGGGGCCCCAGTGGAAATAATCGCTGCTACTTCGGTGCTATTCTCCCGGGGCACAGCTGTGTATTCGAATTCAGTTCCCCACAATGACGGCGTCGCGTCTTGATCAATCTCGTGACGGTGTGGTGGTTACTGCGACTTACCACGATCAGACCTTGAGGCTGCTCCAGGGAGAGAGCAGAAATACAGTTCACTAGGATGTGATTAAAAGGGCAAGTCAAGTGCCACTCGAATCTCCTAGCGATCTACACTGCTCTCCCAGTATCCATACGCATCCTCAAAAGGGACATCACGCCCGCGTTCAGCTTCCCCTGGCATCTCCCTCTCCCTTCCTCTTTCTCTCCCCGTCCCGCGTGTGCTCGTTCAGCTTGATCATACCGTCCGTTCAAACACATTCACACAACCCAACATGGCTGAGGTATCACAGGCCCCCAGTTCTGGGGGAAGGCTCGAACCGATCAGGTCGAGTACCCTCACGATAAACTCCCGCCCATGACTGAGAAGGATGCCCTGGCTGCCGCCCAAGCTGGCACCGATGCCGTCGATTCGTTAATCAACGAGATGGAGCAGAAGCTCACGGCCGAGGGTGGCCTCCGCAACGGCTTCTTCGACCTTCAGTTCAAGGACCCCCGTCACTTCACCTGGGTCATCGTCGCCTTCGCCTCCATGGGAGGTCTCCTCTCTGGTCTTGACCAGTCTCTCATCTCCGGTGCCAACCTGTACCTGCCCAAGGATCTCGGCCTCGACACCCGCCAGAACAGTTTGGTCAACTCGGCTATGCCGCTCGGCGCCGTCGGCGGTGCCCTGGTCTTGGGTCCCTGTAACGAAACCTTCGGCCGTCGCTGGTCTATCATCATCTCCTGTATCCTGTACACCATCGGTGCCGCTATCGAGGCCGGCTCCATGAACTTCGGTAGGCACACACACATTCTCTCTCTATCTCACTCATCCGACTGTAAATCGTTGTTACCGCCTCGAACATGTTACTAATACGTATTCTCTCTCTCAGGTATGATCGTTGCGTCCCGTGTCATCCTTGGTCTGGGTGTCGGTCTGGAGGGTGGTACCGTCCCCGTCTACGTCGCCGAGACCGTCGAGCGGAAAGTTCGAGGTAACCTCGTCTCGCTGTACCAGTTCAACATCGCGCTTGGTGAGGTGCTCGGTTATGCCGTCGCCGCCATGTTCCTCCACGTGCCCGGCAACTGGCGTTACATTCTCGGCTCATCTCTCGTCTTCTCCACCATCATGCTCATTGGCATGTTCTACCTGCCCGAGTCGCCCCGTTTCCTCATGCACAAGGGCAAGACATTTGAGGCCTTCAAGGTCTGGAAGCGCATCCGCGGCGTCGAGAGCGCGGCCTCGCGTGAAGAGTTCTTCGTCATGAAGGTGTCGGTTCTGGACGAGCAGCAATCCATCGCCGAGGGCGCCACCAACAAGCGCTTCCCGTGGCTCGACTTCTTCACCGTGCCCCGTGCCCGCCGTGCCCTCATCTATGCCAACATCATGATCTTGCTTGGCCAATTGACCGGTGTCAACGCCATCATGTACTACATGTCGGTGCTTATGAGCCAGATCGGTTTCGACGACGAGAAGGCCAACTACATGTCCCTCGTCGGTGGTGGCTCTCTCCTCATCGGTACCCTGCCCGCCATCTTCTACATGGAGAAGTTCGGTCGTCGCTTCTGGGCCAACATGATGTTGCCCGGTTTCTTCGTCGGTCTCGTCCTCATCGCCATGAGCCACCAGATCCCCACCTCGACCAACCTGCAAGGCTCCACCGCCATGTACATGATTGGTCTCATCCTCTACATGGGCTTCTTCGGCTGCTACGCCTGCCTGACCTGGGTCATCCCCTCGGAGGTGTACCCGACCTACCTCCGTTCCTACGGCATGACGACCTCGGACGCGCTGCTGTTCCTGGCCTCGTTCATCGTCACCTACAACTTCTCGGCCATGCAGGAGGCTATGCGGCCCGAGGGTCTCATGCTCGGCTTCTACGGCGGTATCGCCGTGCTCGGCTGGATCTACCAGATCGTCTTCATGCCCGAGACCAAGAACAAGACGCTCGAGGAGATCGACCAGCTGTTCGAGCGCCCCACCCGCGAGGTCGTCGCCGAGAACTTGCGCAACACCTCCAAGGGCCTCAGCGACTTCTTCCACGGCCGCTGGTCCAGCATCAGCACCGCGGCGCCCCACCCGGATGCGGTCCAGGCGGAGCTCGAGAAGAAGGAGAAGATGGATGAGACTATCTAAGCAACTGCAAGAAAACTGTAAAGTTGTGGTGTTGTCTTGGTGCTATTGATGTCTGTAATATGAGGAGTCATGCATGTGTCTTGTTCACATAGCTAACGGGGGAGAAGAAGACGAATGCTGTTTACGTGTATATATGAGCTCAGATACCCTGATTCCTTAGGCTTTCACGCCCTTTTGATGAATTGCTATATATGACAAAATAAGAAGTTTAATAATTCAAAATCAACACATCCAACGCGGCTCATGTGAATTGGGTGCAATGCGATACGTTCCGCATCTCAACGATAGACGTTGCGCTCTCTTTTATTTAGCTGCCTGCCTGCCAAGCAGACTACAGATGATCGCCGCCTTTTAGCGCCTCATAACCGCTACCAACGACGCAATTGCTGGAGCGTCTATCATCGATGCCTGATGTCCAATCAACTAGGCAGTCGCATTTGATGAGTAGTATATTTGCAGTTGAATGGATCTAAACTCCTTTATTCAACATGCTCTTCCATCAAATCCTCCTGCCTACATCATACGAAGAAACAATTCTCGAGAATCGACTTTTGTGTACAACCTTGCCATTGCCTATTCTCCGTGGAGGTCCGAAGATATGCCGTCCCAAATTCTCATGTTTGATCAGCCGCGCTCGGCATGTAAGTCGCATCCTTAGATCGCATCTGGCGAGCCTCGTCACTGATGACGAGTTTTCCAGCTCAACTGTTGGGGCGCATCCTCAGCAAGCAAGCCAGCCTCGACATAGCCGACAATGCCTTAGGCCCGGCTCGCGGGGCGCAGGTCGAGTGGCTGATGGGCGAGACCTGGTCCGACGGCATGCCGAAGGACTTGCGATCTGCGTTTGACACGGGGATTGAAAAGGGGTTGGCTACTTGGCGATCGGCTTTCCAAGATGCCCAAGACAAGGTAAGAATACCTTTGACACTCGCTTGTCGTTATTATAGGTAAAGAGATTAACCAAGTAGATACGTAGGGGAGAATCCTTCTCCTTCAGGACCACCCGTTCTCCACCGTCGCCCCGGACGAGGTGCTCAACCTCATCCACAACCCGTCGCCCACCGAGACGGAGCTGCTCGCCAACAGCGGCCTCGCCACCCTGCTCCCGGACGACCTTCTCTTCGCCCCCGGGACCGTGCCGGTCCTCACGATCCGCGACCCCCGCCTGGCGGTGCCCTCGGCGTACCGTGTCCTGGGCGCCATGGGCCTGGCCCACGGCAGCGGCCGACCCAACTTCCTCATCAGCACCAGCACGCTCTGGGCCCGACGACTCTACGAGGCCTGCCGGGCGCGGGGGCTCGAGCCCGTCGTCGTGGACGCCGACGACCTCATGACCCAGGGGGCGCCGGCGCCGAGTTCGCGCGTCGGCTGTGCGGCCGGCTGGGGCTCGACCCGGAGCAGGCGTGCCTCTCGTGGGACCCACCTACTACAAAAGAGAGGGCCGCGATGCACCCGGCCTACTACGCGAGCCAGCGGTTCCTGATCGAGTCGTCCGGGGTGGACGCGACGCGGGCGGGCAGGAACCGGGACCTCGAGGCCGAGGTCCGGGGCTGGCCGGAGGAGTTTGGGGAGGATGTTGGGATGATTCGGGAGATGGTGGACTTGGCTATGCCGAACTACAGGTACCTTCTGGAGCGTCGGTTCCAGATGTAAAGTTGGGTGGAGAGTTTAGCAACTCTTTTTGACAACCAGGGGGTTACAATAGGAGATAAAACCGTAGTATGTAGACAGATGTGAACCCAAGGGATTCATCATGATTACTGGCAGAAACTTCCTTCTTTCGCTCGTTGCCGCCATGGAAACTCCACTGCCAGCAGTCGATTGGCATGCGGGAAAATCGGTTTCTGGCCGACCATCAGAGAATAATAGTTGTATATCTGCCCTCGTTTTAGTATTTGGTGCTTTAACCGTTTCATCTCATTATATCGATCACCTGTCGTCGACAATTAGTTGGGCGTGGTTACAACATTGCCTGCTCACTGGCGCGTGGAAGAGGTGTGGATACTCCGGATGCCCCTGAAGCGACACAGCAAGCGCGGTCACAGCCAAAACGGCCAACACGCCGAACCACGCTTGGCAACCTCTTGTAGAAGGAAGCATATCGACATACTATACTGCCTTCAGTCTCAGGCCCAAGGCCGCTCATGAAGGCCACCCAGTTTCATTTGTTAGAGATGCCAGTTTACCCAGAATAGCACGTGAAGAGAGGCAAGCCCTCCCAAGCTTGCTCGGCAATAGCCGAGTACTTTACGGAATTTGGACGATTTTGCTGAATCCAGGATCTCGATATCATTACACCTTTGTAGTAATGAAATCGCCATGTACTCGGCGAGTGGACAGGATCTACGGGGAGAAGCTCGTTGTTTGCGACCAAGATTTACATGTACAACCCCTTACCCTCCATCTGAACAAGGGATACAAGCTGTTGGAGAGCCAGGTCCCCGGAGTGTAGATCGTAGCGAAGATAGTTGAATCTTGAGAAGAAACTAGTAGTACATGGTGCATTAGGAGCCAAACGTGGCAGCAAGAGGAGAGAATGCGTTTGCAGAGAGTCACGCGGTGCAGCGCAGAAGCGTGCCATCTAGCGATTCGTCAGATCAGAATATATCAGGTTAAAGAGCAGAGAGAAGAGTAGCTGGATCGATCGAGCTGGAAACGAGATAGGGGGCTATTTCAGCTTAAGGTGTAGCCATTATATTACAGCTAATCAAAACGCGTGCATCACCCACCAGTGGGCCAGCTACGTGGCTGACTCTTGTGATTGAGCATACAGATGAGGCAATTACGACCTCGTTGAACTCGAGGCAGTCTTGTCATACCATTTTACCTCGTGGAGGCGATCCGCAGGCCTGCCATGTCCTCAGACATGTAGGGCCCCGGCTTGAAGACAATACCTATCCTTCATTCAGTTGCTTTTGCTTAAATCCTCCTTTGATAGCATGTTGATGTATGTGATTTGTTGTGTATATATTACGAAACGTATTTATGGGAAGGCGGCGGTGTGTGGCAGTATGTACCCAGTCGTCCTTATCTCTATCTCCCAATCACTTTACTCATGCATCAGCGAGTCGACCTCCACATCCCTGCGCTTCCCAGTCTTGGGCCATTCAATGCGGACATGCATGTCGCGCGCGATGTCCTCCATCTCCCCAGTCTCGAGCAGCGTCTTGTTATCATGCGCTGAAGACGAAGAGGAATAACCAACCCCATATGTATCCCGGTTCTCTCCAACGACGACCGGCGTGCCGCTACCGGAATCACCTCCCTCACGCTTGAAGCGGTGACTGTACAGCAGGAACGGCAGGATGCTGTCCTTCCACACCGGTCGGTCTTTGCGGTCGAGCCAAGACGTCAACATGGTCCACAGCAGGATGACGAGAGTCAGAGCCATGATGGCGGTCGGGAAAGCCAGCCAATCGAGACGCACAGCGTTGCACTGCGCCGTGTGCTGCACCGTCCCGCGGACCTGGCCCCAGGGCGGCTCCGTCATCGACTCGATGAAGTGGGGCTGGCTGCTGCCAAAGGTCATGCGGTAGCGGTTCGAGACGATGGTGGCGAAGCGAGCGAACATGTCGTCGATCTTTTGGGTCGTCACGTTGGCGGCGTACAGCGACTCCGCCCAGGTTCCTTGCCCGCTGTCTCCCTGCGCCGACGAGCCCGATTGATACTCGTTATCGTCGTAGCAGGTGATGGCATCGTTGAAGTTGATGCACTTGATGTTGAAGGATTTCCTGAAGGCTCCCATCATGCCGATGGCGTGCTTCTGCTCATGGTGGTAGTAGCACTGCTGGGTATCCGGTGTTCCGCCGCACTTCTCGGCCGGTACTTGGTTGCCATTGCGGGAGCAGGACCAGACGTCACCGAGCCGGTCAGAGTCGCGGTCGGGCTCGTTGGTTAGTGTGTACTCGTGGTCGCCCACCCAACAAGGACTCATCTTGACGACGTAATCTGCGGTTGGCTTGGTCATTACGTCTGCTACCTGTACTGGTCCCGAGTTTGCCGGCGCGGTGTCGATCAGTTCCTCGGACAGCTCGCCGTTGGCGATGGAGACATTGAAAGTTCGGGTGCAGGCGTACAGGAAGCAGGTCGAGGCAACCACGCTCTTTCTGCGTTCACTTCGGGTCTGATCCAGATCGTTCTTCTCGTTGTTGTGCGTGAGGATGGTGACGTTGCCCAGCGACATGCTCGCAATGTGGAGCATCTCCTCGTCTAGCTTGAATTTCGCCCAGGTGACATTCCCCGTCATGGAAGTAAACTTGGTGGGTCTTCCCATGCCAATCATGGGCGCGCCTCCCAGCTGCATAGACAGTCCGTTGGGCAGCGTTGGGGTCAAAGTACTGACGGTATCAGAGACCACTACCTCGTCCGTCAAATTCACGAAGTCGCTCATGTCGAGGCATTTGTGACACATGGCCATGGTCGAGAAAACAGACGAGCCGTTGCGCTGCGGACCTCCACCGGGGCGTTGGTGGCTCCAGGCTGGGCTCCCGTTGTTGAATGTGCAGTTGCCCGTCGGGCACTGGAAGCGTATCTCGTTGCCCTGGTCATCCGGCATGGCCAGAGTGTTGTACATCATGGCCTGGATGTCCGATTGCGCGAAGGCAGTGTTGGGTACCACAAAGCGCTTGCTGGTGACAAAGTGCGTGTACGGGACCATCGCCTGGCCCGGCACGATCTGGTCGCACGGCACCGTGCGGAGGGCCTGCTGAACGAAGGGGCCGATGCCGAGGGACACGATCGACAGCAACACCGCCACCAGCGTCGGGATGCTGGCTCGCGCGGCCAGGGGCACAATGTTGATGGCGCCGATCATGCCCCGGCTGCCCATGTCGATGTCCTGCAGGTCCTGGAGCGGGCGCGGTCGATCGCCGCCGAACAATTGCCACTTCGCCTGGGAGATGATGGAGGTGATGGGGACGAACAGCGCCGCCCGCATGATGGTGGACATCAAAGCCAGGAGCGTGGTCAGATTGATGGGGAACCGCCAATCGGACACGAGCTTGTTGTTGTACTCGATCAAGAGCACGTACATGGCGACGATGATGCCGAGGGACAGGAGGATCGAGAGGATCTCCCATTGGAAATGCGTAAACACGCGATACTGGGTTCGATCGGGTTTCTTCGCGGACGGGCGGCCCTGCTTCTCAAGGGTAGACTCCTGGCGGGGAGGGTCGCCGGCTGACGACAACGGGATTTCCGCCACTGGCGCCTGCGACATGGTCGACATGGTACCTTTAGTGCTGTGCATATTCACGGGAGAGTATGAAGAAGTCTGGTCGGTGACCGTGACTTCATCCATATGTCTGGAATCTGGCGGTAGCGAGGTGCTCAGGGCGTTATAAGCCATGTTTCGCGGAATCGGGCTCAATTCAACGTGCTGGGGGAGAGGACCGGGGCCATATGGATGGCTATAAATGGGATCCGTTTGCTCACGGGAAGCGGGGATAGATATTAAAAGATAACCAGGGGTATCGGACTATGGATGCACTGTCAGACGTTGAAGAAATTACAAGTATGTAGGGTCCGCAAAGAAGACGAGAAGGACTGTGAAGAGTAGCGATGGGCGCATTGAGAGAGCCCCAGAGCCCAGTGTAATTTTCCAGGCCCACATCATGAGTTATGTAGTCGTTACGCCAGCGAATGCCAGGCCGCGGTCGAAGCGCCCTCGCTGCGTACCCACAAGGCTAGACGCAGACAGGACGGGCGGGAGGGGCGCTGAACGCGAGAAACAGGCAAGAGATCTGCCG
This sequence comes from Apiospora saccharicola, assembly GCA_038363915.1. Lineage (NCBI taxonomy): Eukaryota > Fungi > Ascomycota > Sordariomycetes > Amphisphaeriales > Apiosporaceae > Apiospora > Apiospora saccharicola. The sequence continues at coordinate 376,711 of JAQQWM010000004.1, forward strand.
GTGCCTTGCACTTCTGCGCGCCCCCGTGTCGTGCATCTGATCATACTACTACATATGTAAGGCGCAGCCGCAGCCAAATCCAACAACAACCAGCAAAGTTAATCATACGTAAGAGGCGCAGCATGTTCTCCAACAGATTCAGCTCTTAGTGCTTACGTGAGATTATCCTTGATCGCTAAGTACAGTAATAGTTATGGGTCCAGATTTGAATTAGCTGCACACCAGAGCCACGGAGCTGGTGCTTCACGTGGTATGCACGCTCTCCAATTGGATAAAAAGCTGCCCCATTCTTATTACTGGTTTCAGCGATCAAGGGGATACCCTCGTGGTATACATCCCCTCTCACCCTGTTTTTTTGATGCAGCTACAAACCAACAACATGTAATTGCGAATGCATTGGCTCACGCACAAGGAGGTGGTTCTAGATACGAGAGCAACATAAGCCACGACACCCAATGCCCAAAAGATATCGCTGCAATTGTACCTGGCATCGGGATATTCCTACATCTAGACCTGTTGCCTCATATGTCAAGCCACATAGAGACCCAGCGTTGTCACACGCCACTCTTACCATCGAATTGATTATGGCATGTCTGCCAGATGAATTTGCGAATTCGCGGTGGCTGGGTTTGTTCGAGCGATCTGAGAAATGAGAAACGATTCTGATGGACACAGTTGCGAGAAGGTGTTTGGGGGTTTTTGTATCGACACTAGTATCCAATATATCGATGCAACCGCCTGTAAATAGCTCCATCGTAGGGATCAAAAACGATACGTCGTCCCTGGACCAATTTGTTATCGCGCATTCACATGCCACGAAGCGATATTAAAGACTGACATCTCATACAATCGAAAAGAAACCCCCCCCCAAATAAAAATAATGACGACGCCTGACGAGTCGCATTGAAATGTCAGAGCAAGGTACTATTGAACACCAGATCGAAGTAAGGGCTCCGACCTGCGCCTATCATATTTGGGTATACATATCAACTGTGACATGCATTTTGGCCACTCGGCTATAGGATGAAGTTGATGGATACCTCAGTTCCACGGCCAGACAACTAGGATGACAGGCCCCTCAAGAAAAGGGACTGCTGCTTCAAGTTTTGAGTCTTGGTAAACCGTTTTGCTCATCACAGGTATTGGCTTTTTCCTTGACTTGCAAATCCCACTTAGTTGCGGAGGGAAGGCGCGCCTTCCCTCACAACAACATATTCCCGCCACGACTTCGACGTCATCCCGAGGAGGCTGCAGCCACACTCTGGGCCTTTCAAACAAGCTAGAGTCGAAGGTCTCTGGTTTAAAAGGCCAAACAACGCCGAAGTTTCCAAGTGCAAAGGATTAGCCCGTATCGAAGGATCTCTAACAGAAGTCAGTTGATGAGAACAGAAGGGCGCCCTAGGATGGGAACGACCTCCTAGGGAGTATGATGTGCGATAGCCAGATGGTAGGCAATCTTTTTATATGTCTCTCTTTTTTTTTGCTGAAAAAGTTTGTTTCCCAGAGAGTTCGCGGCGCTGCAAGCAAGGTTGGGGAGCTCGTCGGCGCTCCCGCTGACGTTGGCAACGTGGTTCAGTGGCGAAAGAGACGTCAATTTTGGTCAATCGACCCATCAAGTTTTCGAAGGTTTTGCGCACCTTGGCTCGAATATACTCAATCTCCTGGATCTGCCCATGTATTTTGGAACGCCAGCAGCCACATATATCTTTTGCGACATCGTTTCCCGGTCTGCACGACAACAGTGAGGTTCGAACTGTCGCCTTTCATTTGCAGCGTACATCGACACTGACATTGTGGAATGGCGTTGGCGAAGCGTTGCTTCCAGGGAGTCTATTCAGGCGATATGGTAGCGGGATAAGGGGAGCCGGAATAGCTCGCTTATTCAAGACGGGTGGGATGGATCCACCTGATTTTGCGCGAAGTACAAGCCATCCCCGCGAAAACTATGGTTGACGTAAGTATGTTAGCTCCGATGGATTAATTCGCCTAAAGAACTTGGTTGAGGGTGGATGGATCCTCTTAGACCAGGAGGATGGGCATGAAATACTAGTTAGAGCACCGAAAATGGTTGGAAACCCAGGAAAGGGGTTCGGGTGGTCACCCTTGGGAGAAGACCATTTCAGTCAAGGTGCGTTTGTGCGTTTGTGGAAAAGTCAAGCCTAACGTGGGTTTCCAGCAACTTGTCTTGACGAAAAGAAGGAGAGGGAGACGAAGCATGGTATTACACATTGCGGATCAAAAGTATGGGCAGTATAGGTGACGGAAATGTGGTTGATCATTCCGATTGGCAGCGTATCTCTAGACATTCATAATCGAAAAGGCTATCTTGTGTAACAGTCTTGAGTCTTTGCCCTGATGGAGTGGCAATTCCTGCTCGTCCACCTATTCGACGTTAGTCATCGAACCTATCACATCAGTTACATGGGGGATGATTGGCAGTCTTTGCATTAGCGAAATGGCTTCCATGTAGTCCAGTGTACTGGGCGAACAGGTAGTCTATGCCGCACTAACATCAAGTACGACCAGGAGAGTTCAGTCAGCTAAGACGGAAGGCAGACTCTATGCCCTGACTACCGCAGAGTGGGTGAACACAGAGAAAAGGAAAACCAGCCATCTCGAGAATACGATGCAAGATGCAACTCAGAGACAGATTGCCATGCCGTAAATATTGAATATAAAGAAAGATGCGAGTTGCTGGCTGTGCAACTCGGAGGTCATGCAAGCAGTGCAGGTGGTCAATGGGATCCATGACTAAGAACATCCACCGCACGTACGACAGCACTGGGGGGGGTCGAAGTAAGCTTAACTCCCGCAAAGCTAATCTGCAAGAAGTGGAGATGACGAGGAAGTGCCTTATTGCTCTCGGAGTCGCCCGTCGCAAAGCTGACGAGGCGCGTCTGATTTTGGAAGATTCCGATCTCGAAAACGACGTGGTTACACACTTAACTCGTCGCAGTCAGAGACAATGGGCAGAGGTGGCTCGATTCCGGAGTACTATGTGTCGATTGAAAAGCCACGGGTGGCAACTACATAACGATGTGTCGCTTGGCTCATCCATCGGCAATCACACAAACAGCGAATCAATTGCAATATGTATCATTGGATTGGACCGAGGACGAAGGTGCTGTGCAACGTGCCGGCAGTTAATATCAATAGGGGCTGCTGATTCATCGGACCGATGCAGGCAAGATCCACACTGTTGAGATCTCGCAGAGATGATCGTAAGATTCGTGGCATGATGCGGGCGACTCGTGCGTGGATTTTGCTGCAGCGTCGATACCCATCCGGCATGAAAAACCAACGCGGCATGTGAAACAAGATCGAAAGATGTCGAGAAGCGACGGTCAGCTATGTTGATGAAAGCAGATATCCCGTTTGAATGTGTATTTGCTCGAAAAGACCCTGGCAAATGGTTGTGATGTCATCTCTATTAGGTATTGTCAGAATGCATAGTCGGCAGTGCAAATGGTCAATTGAGCCGCACGAAACCCGTTTCGGACAGAATCTGGGGAAAATTGCCACCACCCAGGGATCGAGCTTGGGCTTTGTGTCTTCTGCAGAGCAGAACGTTTTGGCGGACTGCTCAGATGCGCAGGCTTCAGGCTTGCTGCAGCCAAAAAAGCCAGCGAACCCCGCATCGCGTGACCAGATGACGACGACAGCCAATTGGAATGCTTCGAAAGAGCGTGGTGCGGGCCCGCAGGGCAGCTCCAACCAATCGGAGAGGCTGGATTAATCCGTCGTGAACTGTCAGGGCGGAGCTATCGGTCTCCGAGGGTGTGTGCAGCGTGCGCTTGCAGGCTCACCACCTAGCCATTCCGTCTAGGCCCAACTTTCTCTTCCAAGGGGCGTTGTTCGACATCATTCGAGTCTTGCGTCGGAGCCACACACCACATTACCCTCTCTTTACTCCCGGGCTGTGGTTTGGAAGGAAAGTGGTGACACCCGGCCGCATATAATATTTCCATCTAATAATCTAGGCCATTCAATAGCTTGCCTCACTCTCCCCCGCTCTCTTTCCCTTCTCTGCCTCTTGTTATATCTCTCTCCATCTCCATCTTCAATCATCGTCTGTCATGTCAAGGCAAAATTTGACTGCCTTCGACTGCGACTGACGATCCAGCCTCACCCAATCCACCAATCCACCCAAACTTCTGACCCGACCCGACCCGACCAACTCTTCTGTAGGGAATAAGAAAGGCCTGCCTGTTCACCACTCAATTCGCTGAGACCAATTCGACTGGTTGCATTCGACTTCGAGCTATACTACACGAATCAACTGGGATCAGTGCTTCCGCCGCAAACCGCCACCATGGTTCTCACGCACACGACCAACCACAGCTACACCCACCCGTTCCCGACCGTCACCCTCGCCTTCTTCCTCCGATACTACTCTCCTCAGCTCAATCCCTTCTCCGCCCATGTCCTCTCCACCGACACCATCGACTCCCACGTCGACCCGGAGACCGGCCGGCTCTACACCACCCGTATCCACCTGAAGAGGTCACGCATGCCATCCGCCATCATCAAGCTCCTGCCTGCTAGCGTGACGGGCGGTGCCGGCGAAAAGTCGAGCTATGTCTTGGAGAACAGCATCGTCGACATCAAGGAGGGCTGGATGAAGACGGAGAGCCGCAACTTGAACTTCACCGGTGTGTTGAGCGTCACCGAGTCTCAACACTACTCGGCCACACCACCCGACCAGGCCGACGTGTCGACACTCCCTTCTGCCGTTCCCCGAACCATGTCGACCAACACCTGGGTCTCAACCACCTTTTCGTACCGATCTAGCCTCGGCAGTCGCAAGACCAACGATAAAGCCACAACGAGCGAGGAGAACTCTCGCGGCCGATTCGGATGGATCTCCGGCTGGGGTGCCAAGCGCATCCAGAGCAGCATCGAGTCCATTGCCTCGAACAAGACGGACGACCAGATCATCAAGTCCCGAGACGGCATGAAGATGGTGCTCGAGCGCCTACGCTCTAACGGGGTCGTGGCCGTGCTCCGAGAGCTCAACCGGCGCGAAGGCAAGAGTGCCTTCGAGGCCTGAGGCCCCTACTTAACGAAAGGGCTACTGTTTGTACAAACAATGTCTTATTACCGCTTCGAATTTTTCTCTCAGCATGGCGTTGGCGGGTGTATATCGAGCCTTTGGGCATCGAAAGTCCCATCTTTCTTCTTTATCGAAATGGGCAATGGCGGCGGTCCAACAAAAACGAAAACACTGGATATCTGGAAAATTGAACAGCCGGGTCGGTACTTTACCAGGGGACGTTTTGGAGGCTGAAAAGCCCAACCTTCATTAGTCTCCACTCATGTACACATTTTGTATAGCCCTTACCTACTTTATTGGGCAGGCAAGCCGAGTCTGCGGACACGAATCATTGACTTATATGACCTTTACCTCTTCTGCTCCTACCTCTCCCCATCAGATAATGCTTTCCCTACATGTACCCGACAACGTTTGGTTCTGAGAGAGCCATGCCTGTGCTATCTGGTGAGACCCTATTGCTCATATGACGATTGACATAGCGCCCTCACTCATGTCAAGGTGAATGATATGCTGGTACCTCGATTGAAGTATAGTACTGGGGTGGGTTATCTCATCGGCAGCGAACTATTGTCTATGGCTACCGCCCAGCCTCGTGGATGTTAGTCGCTAGCAACATCTTCCCCTGATCCCCAGTCCATGAATCCCAACACCTCGACAACTTCCAAAAGCATCAATGGTAAATACACTACTGGATAACTGCACCCTGAAGAAATGAGAAGCAGCCTGCTCGGTATCCAAAGATTGGTCACGATCGAGTTGTAATACTTCATTTTGTCAATACGGCCAGCTTGGGTGTTGGACGGGCATCTCGTTCCTCATGTGACGGGATATGAGGTAGCATCACTGACCTGAATGGCAATGGGAATCAAATGTATGTGGGGAAATTGACCTAGATGATGACGAAGACGCTTCTCGTTGGCATGCAATTCGTTTCTTTGATTATCAAATCTCTCTTGGCAGATGACTTTGTGGCAATATCACGGGGTTGGCCCAGTGTCAATGACATGTCTGTTCATAGGGGGCAGTAGTATCATGATGGGACATGGACTGTGGTTGATGACGACGTATCATACATAGGAATCTGAGCCGTAGGTAGGTAGAAGTAGGGGATGACCGTCTGGCTACTGGGGTTTGCCGCCAGGCGTTCAAGGCCCAGGGAGATCGACATACTAGAGTGGTGATTGTCCTCAACTGAAGGAGCCCAAGAGCACTCAACATGACCGCCGAGTCTCAGTAGCTACAACTGCTTTGATAGTGGTCTACGCGGTGGAATGGGTCCATCGTTATGGGGGATATCACCCCCGGAACGCCATGTAATTGACCCTGATGCTAGCTGGCTATTTACCTAAAAACAGTGACCACAAGGTGAAGCATATGTGATTGTCCCGGGCGTCCCCCACCCTGCCAACGGCCCCCTCCCCTCCCTCCCAGTTAGGCTTGCTTGCTTGACAACAATGCCACCATTCCCACTGGACCTGCTAGCTAACCGCAGTTGCTGCCTTGACCTCGTAATGCCCAACAGCAGCCTGATTTCACATCAGATGTTCCCACAGATGAGGCCAATTGCCGAGTGGTAAAAGTAGTCGTCAGGAAGTAGTCATCTACGCTCAAATTCCGGGAGGTAACGGTTTCGAGTCCCACTCGAAGCACGCCTCTTCTTATTGCCATTTTGTTTTACATTTCTTTTTTCAACCTGCTCTTTTTACTTGATTTGAACTGCATGTTCATCGTGCATTTTCTGCAGGCCAGTATGTTTATACATAACTTATCGCGATCTGGCCCTTCCGTTCATGTTTCCCGTGCCATGCCGTCTGAGTTGACCTGTCACTCGCTTGTAGAATTTCATCATCCCAACCGCCCAACTCCACCGCATACCCTGCCCATAAACCACACCTCTGGAAAACCTTGATACCTAAAATTCCTTTAATCTGATTTTGACTACCTACTTCTCGTACAGTGTCTATAGGCCAGTACTTCTCTTAATGTTTATCCTTATGCCATCTCATTCCTTAGCATGATACATATTTGTGGGATTTCATCCGTTCCAACCGCTCAACCGAAAAGCATGATCTCACCATGAACCACACTTTCAGGAAACCTTGATATCCAGTACCGTATAAGAACATACTTTTCCAGACAGAACAGTATTGTGAGCTCCGACACCTAAACTAATTTAATCTCTTCTTTACCCACCCCTTCATCTAAAATCACGATGCGTGAGCTGTTCCGTGGGTCGTGCTACCCGAACAGCACCACAGCAACCCAGCGAAACGATGCGGCGACATCGAAGACCAAACGCACAACCCAACCCCACTGGGCGCCACCATCGAACAACCGTGGCGGAAACAAGTCCTTCTTCGGCTTGATGCAGCTGCCGGGCGAGTTGAGAAATATGATATGGGAGTTCGCGATGCCCACTGACCGCATCCTCGTGATTAACGCGCACGGCTACTACGTCCACTCCCTCCCGCCCCCCGCCATCGCCTGGGTTTGCCACGAGTCCCGCTCCCTCGCCCTCTACCACGGCCGAGCTTACGCCCTCTTCGACAAGACGACCACGTGTGAACTTGACCCGTCCCGCCGCGGCCAACCGACCGAAAAGACCTGGAAGACCTGGACGTGGTTCTCGCCGGCGTTTGACCGCGTCCTGCTGGCGCTCATGAACAACGAGGTCGCCGAGAGCCAGTTGCACCACCGCGCGGGGCTAAGCGCCCTGGGCAAGGACGTGCGACATATGCTGGTCCAGCCCGAGTGCTTCTACCCGGGCATCGAACTCCGGTTTGGCCCGGAAGCGCTGCTACAGACCCATGTGTTTCGCGCGCTCGCCTGCTTCCCGAGCGCGCGGACCGTGGGTGTCGTCCGCGCTTGCTTTAACGTCGTCCCCTGGAGAGAAAGCTGGGATCAGAAGACGAGGCCGACGCAGGGGGAGGAGGAGGAGGAGGAGGAGGAGGATGGGCCAGCAGCAAGGCCGCCGCTTTATTACTACCGGCCCCTTAGGGGCGGGCCACTGCACGATGCCGACCCGCAACTCCGCCTTCTCTCCAACCCGGCGCACATCCGCGCCGTAGAAGAGGCTCGGGTGCAACGCACGGCGCCGTGTACCTGCCACTGTGAAAGTGACTGGGATGCAGGCAGTACCGACCGACACGACGAGGAAGAGAACGATGAGGATGGCCATGAGAATGGGGACGACAAGAAACCACCACCACCAAACCTCCTCTGGCAACGCCCACCACAAACGACACTACAGTCTCGGAGTAGCAACCAGCATAACCGTGGCGACCACGGCCTCGCAAGGCTGTGGTCGCCACCGGATCCCCACGACGGATCGTGGGAGTTGTGGCGCGTGATGAAGATGTGGATCGGCGCCCAGGACAAAACGAACCCGCTGGCGCACGCCGAGCGCATACGGATCCCCACGTCCCGGTATAAGCTGCCGGCCGCGCGGCGCGCCTGGATCTCCCGGATCGCGGGCCGAGCGCCCCACGTCTACTCTGCCGAGATGATCTTCTACGGCAACGGGTACTTCTCGGCGTCGGCCATCCCGCGCTGTGTGAGGGTGGCGCCGGGAGGGGGGATCGGATGCGGCTTGCTTGGTGGAAAGATAGATCTCGGGGTAGAAATATTGATGCGGATCTAAGTTTTCTTGACGACGCAAGAACGCGATGGAAGCCTTGTGGGAATATCAGGGTCCACGAAGTATCCTATACGTAGAGTAAATATTAAATAAAGAATAGTAGCACAGCTGTAGGATTGATGTCGCGTAAGAATGAGTACGGGTTGTTTTTGTTGTTAGTCAGTTTGAAATCAGAGAACATTTGGATTAAACATATCGTGACAAAGTTACATGTTGTTTATGATAGTGAGTCATAACTTTCACCAGCCCTATCCCAAAAACAATATCGCACTTGCTCATCTCCTTTCCAACCGATACCCGCCATCTTCACCGGCCCGACATCTTTAGCAGGCAGACGGCCTTGATCTTCTTCGACTCCTTACGAATCTCGGCAGACTCGGCGGATTAGCCAGTGCGGTCGAGTCGTTTTCGCCGCACTCCACCGCGCTCCCGTGCCATGATAAGACGCTGCTGCCCTCTGGAGATGGTGACAATTCGCCACGCTCTTTGGCCCCTTTTATTAGAACTCCGAGATAGCTACATCACTCGAGCTGTTCTCGTAGGCATCGCGCTGCGCATCTCCCGCTTCGAACTTTTTAGGCCTGGGAACAATGGGAATGTCTGTTCTATCTAGTCTGGTTGGCTCATCATGCTAACAACTGGCCCGTCTGGTATTATCTCCAAACTCCAAGATCAAGGCCCGTTATGTTGACCCAGCAAAATTACAGTTGGATGGCTTCCATATACCAAGACGCCATGGTCATATAATGTGACCGCCGATCTACTCTCATGAGCCATCTCAGACACTGGCTGCATCTCGATCTCCGACGAGCAAGAGGACGGAACTTTGAACATCGGCTGTCAGTTCAAAACATCTCGGGGCAACGACGTAGTGTTCGGTTGAAGCTTACCGCTGCCCCGGTCAAGTTCTTTGTTGCGTTTGATACGGGACCAGCATGTCCAGAGGATCAGCATGGTCGGGGGCAGGGTTACAATTACACCAACGACCCCGACGACTTCTTGACTAGTGAACTCCATGTCGTATATAGTCTCTTTGGCGTCAATAAAGGGTTTGGAAAAGGTCTGACGTGGTGATCATTTGAGGATAACAGGTATTGTCTCCTCCTATCTCCAGCCTGATGGCGAGCAAATGGAGAAGGATGCTGGATTGCATCACTTGCTTTCATTTTGTGCAGAGGAGAAGTGATTCTTTATGTGAACTTAGTCGAATCATACATTTTGAAGACTGTCAGTCAGAGGTTGCCAAGACACCGCCCCTGAAATCCGAAGTCTGCCTTTTGGTATTTCAGATACTGGTTGAGCCAATCAGACCGAACACTTGATCATCGGACCATGTGCAGGCTGATGTTTTATTATTCTGTACATGGTACATACGAGGAAGGCAGGGTATTGGCCCGTGCCATTTTCAGATACTGGCAGGCCAATTGAACCGTTTTGCTCGCTGGCGCCCGGCGGTGATGGGATAAGCCACAATGCACACGTTGGCTGCATGTTCTGGGCGAAGTGCTTCTGGCCAATGGCAGCCTACCCACCAACGCCCATAATCATTTCCGATGTGCATTTTCAGATAATGGTCACGCCAATCAGATGACGGCTGACTCTCCAAAAGCTCCACATTCTCCAAATGGGCAGTTTACATTGCCGTCAACGTGAGCTGCACGTCTCAAGTATCAGGCTGGCTGCAAGAGGGCAATTCCTTCCCCTCCCCGCTCCTCATCTTCCAACCTACTTTTCTTCTTCAACTTCCTCATCCATTTCCCCCTCTATCCCACTTCAAGTCAAGTCATCCTACGATGGAAGGACTTACACGCCGTGAGAAAGACCAAGTATGGGAGAGCTTGAGGGCCGACGTCGAGCGCATGTTCATCAGAGAGAGATTGGGTCTCAATGGGATCATATCCTGCCTAGCAGAGAAAGGCATCCATGTCACGTGAGTCTTCGTCACTACATATTAGAGATGAAAAACCATCTGACGGTAATCACAGGAAGAATGAGCTGAATTACAGGCTGAACAAAATATGGAGACTGCGTATCAGAGCTCCAAGAGGCCAGGCAACACAGTTATGGAGAGTTGCCGGGCGGGCTCAGGAGTCGAAGCTTGAGCAGGAGAAAGATCAGAGTGGTAGAATAATTGGTTCAATTATTCTACCCAATCACCAGCGACTCAAAGCGGGAGATCCTACCAGGCAAATCAGACGGTACAACACCGAGACCCATCATGTCGGTATGTATATATACTTAGTCACAGGCATGACCAGGAGTGCTGAAGTATATTACTACCCAAGCCTCGACTCTTCAGAACGATGCACAGCTTCAGGTTTCAATTCGATCTCCAACACCGGAACGAGTTATGATGTTCATCCCATGGCCTAAGGACTTGCCTTGGCTGGTCTCAGGCATACAGAGACTTAAGAGTGCGTACTTGAATATCATACCCAGTTTACACGTTACTGATGATATCTAGTCGAAACGGACAGCAGCGCGGACACACAACCACCCCAAAACACCTCAAGCACGAGACTAATATCATTGCTTGGGATGCCTGATGGCATTCTTGCGACGAATGAACGGTTAAAGCACCTGTTCATAAGTAAGCTTGCAAGTCAAATTCCTGAGGCAGAACATGGCGATGCCTCAAGGCGAGCCCAACTGGTCCTTTCGGACCGGTCAGAAAAAGCCCTATCAGAACAAGTGAAGCTGCTGCTAGGACGGATATCCAACAACCTTCTCGAAAAACCAAAATTCGAAAAGGGACAAGACGAATATGAGTTCCTCCTTGGGCTCATTGAGCGATCAGGATTGTCGAAGACCCCACTGGATATACAAGACCATGATTACACCACGAAAGCTGCCAGTGATGTTCTTTTTCAAAGCACATTTGGGTTCTTGATCAATATCAAGTTTGCGAGGGTCCAAATCCAGTATGATGCGACCAGGGCGTGCAGGGTGCTGATTTGGCTCCTGAAATCGAGGCAGGATCCAAATACCCCGATCCCAGTATACTTCGTCGGAAGGACAACAGGACTACAAATCTCTCTCGCTCTCGGTTTGTCTGACTTGGCAGTTGCATTTCTGGATCACGGCGCCAACCCGGGTGGGTTCAAAATCTACACCTTCTCACCAGAATATATTGCAGAGGAGATATTTAATCTCCACCCAATATTCTTGAGTTTCATTACTTGTCAACAAACTGTCACTGCCCGGCTCGAAAGTGTCGGTGGATCCCTACTGGATGAAGTAGAACTGCCGCCGTTCAACTTTGGCCTCCACAAGTCACTGTTCATGAGAAAGGGCTGGTATCGCGGTCACGATTTGTCTGGACTTGGAAAGGTGACACCCTTGGTCTTCATCTTCCGCCAACTCCGAACTCCTTGCACAGCTTCCATTGTACAGTACCTTTTCGAATACACCGATCTGAACGGCTCACCAGTGTATAGGGGCCTGATAGATTGGCGCGAAATACTGATATATGCAGCCTTTGCAGGGGATCTTAGCTCCTTAAGGTTTCTCTTGTCGCGTCAATCTGATATCCTTGGTTTAAGATATTCAACACCAGCAGACTTCGTCAATTGGTCCAACAAATGGGGGATAACACCACTACATGCAGCGGTGGTAGCAAAACAAAACTCTGTAGAGGCATGTGAGCTTCTTTGTCACCATGGCGCCATCATCAGCCACTCAGAGTTGATCCATCTCACATGCTACTTTGGTACAGTGGATACAGTCAAGTATTTGCACCAGAGAGGGGCCACATTAGACAAGCGCCCCAGTCGCTGTTCGCCGTTTTGGCGCTCATTGAGTCTCCCTCAATTGAACCCCTTACATCATACGCCACTGGAGTTCATGTTTCAGAAAAGCGAGGATTGGAGGGAGGATTATTCTTTCGAAGATGGGGCAGCCACTTGCGCATACCTCATTAGGGAAGGGGCTGATGTGCCCTTGGAACTTGTGGACTTCGCCATCAGAACCTGCAACACTCAGATGATATCCCTGGCGTTCGACTCGGCTATGGGCATTGTTAATCGCTATCAACAAACCTATGGAAGCCCACTTTCAAAAGTTCTCATGCCTTTACATTCGTTATATCGCCCCAATATATTGATGGATGAACAGAAAAGTGATCGACTACTCATATATCACCGCCTCCTCGATGAGGGTGCGTGGGTTGGGGCCGGACATGCCACAATGGCTGCTTATCATGGCGACTGGGCTCTCGTTGAGAAGATACTGACCGCCGACACGGGTGGTGTCTCGAAGACTTTCCCATATACTCCGAATAAGACTATGTTTTTCAGTTTCAGGCCGTCAGACTATCCAATCGAAATTAGCCTGTTAGAAACAGCTATCTTGTCCGGTTCGCAAGTTATGGCCAGAAAGGCTTTTGGGCTCGACCCCAATCAATACAGCGCTGGTGCACTTTGCGCTGCGACAGTGATGGAAACTATCCATGGTGATCTCACCATTATCGATTCTTTGCTTAAGAATAGATCCAGGTTGGAACTACAGGTTTCCAAACAGCAGCGATACATGGAAATGAGTGCAATTGGCATCGCTGCTTTCGGGGGGAGATTGGAGCTCCTTCAAATTCTCGAAAGAGCGTTGCCATGGTCAGACGAAGCGATTGTACCTGGTTCTTTTGAGCTTCGGGAAATCTTCATGGAAGACTCAACAGACCGTAAAAGGTCTCGTGGACCCATTGGGGCCGGCAATTGGACTGGAAATCAACCTGCCTTCATCCGCTTTTGGAGTGAGGGTAGAATCGGTTCCATTCAGATGTTCGCAATCAAGACGGAGGCGAGGATATTTGATTTATTCTTCAACAATTCCTCTACCATCGACCCAGACTTCCTTTGTATGATACTCGAGCTTGGTATGCTTGATCGGATCTCTGCATTGTTGCTACGGCCTGAGTATCGTACGCAATTGATCAATTGTTGCGAAGGAGATACATCCCCGTTGAGTTCGGCAATCTCACTTGGGGACGTATCTCTGGTTAGGCAATTTCTGGATTTCGGATTCGAAATTAACCGGCTGAACTACGTCCACAGTATTTCTCACGGAGATGTAAGTCCCTTGACTGTGGCAATTCAAAAGGAACGAGTAGAAATTGCCGAACTCCTACTCGAGAAAGGTGCCTATATCAATATCCCGGCAGGCAGCCGGGATGTTGGGTCCACTCCTCTACAGGCTGCGTGTGAAACGGGGCAAATAGGTATGGTGATGAAGTTACTAACACAGGGAGCGAATCCTAATATACCAAGCTCCCCACAATATGCCGAGAGCCCGTTGAAGGTTGCCGCAGAACACGGGAGACTTGACATAGTGCATTTGCTCCTGAGCAACGAGGTGAATAATGTGGAGACCAAAGGCTCTGGGCGTTGGTACTACATCGAAGCTGTTCGCCTCGCATCTAAGAAGGGCCATGTACAGGTCGAGAAACTGCTCAGAAATCACAGGGAATGGACTGAGGAAGATTGGGCGTTGTGGAACCATCCTCGTGGTCTAGAGTACGATGACGATTCGGATGGCGGTTCGGGTAGCGAGTTAGAGCCCGCCGGCGATCCAATATGCGTCCCCGGGTCAGAAGACGGAGAATTTGAAACGGTGCCACTACAGACCGTCGCACCATCCGCCATCGTTTTGCAGAGCGACGGAATGGGCTACGAGCTCAATAACCCAGTCGACCAACACATGGATTTCAATGGGAACTTGCAGGACTTCACATTCCCCGCAGATCCGTTCACTGGCTACCAGCACATTGACGATACGCTGGATGCGGCCTCTACGCTAGAATGGGATGACTTGGACTTTATTTGACAGGAGCGGGATGCGGGACGGTTAGGCTGTCGGCTTGGTATCTCTTTCTTCCGGTTTCCATTCCTATATTCTGGGTGGGCGTCATGCTGGTTTTCTTTATAACAACCAAGTATGTATTGAGTTTATTGCGGATTCTGATAAGGTTCGGAGATAGAGTTAGTCGTTTGGAGAGTTTGGGTGAATATGGAAAACATTTATGTATATTATTTTCCGATCTGCCACACTGTTCAACACATTACTTTGGTTCTTATCCAGCGCGAGCCCAGCATTTGCCTAAGTACTGTTCTAACTACCGTGGAACGTGTGTTCGTGATAGAGCTGGACTCGGTAAGATCTGGTTCTGGCAATATAACTACTTGGAGCAGGTTGCCACTGCAGCATCGCTCAACGCATCGTGTGCCGGACCAAGCAGGAAACATACATACCTGAAACAAGGGTCACAGTGGATTGTTTCATACGGAAACCAGGCGGCTGCTGTTGTTGCAGCGTAACATGCGTGCTGATGTCAGCGCTCTTCTTCAGCGGCTCCCTGGCAGGATGGAACATATTGCAAATAGATGCGTAGTATATATTTACTTTTAGCTGACAGGCTATCGCATACATACCAAAACAACGGTTTGCCAAAGTCTTGCCTCCGCAAAAGAATATAAAACGTACG
The DNA here is from genome assembly GCA_038363915.1 of Apiospora saccharicola. NCBI lineage: Eukaryota > Fungi > Ascomycota > Sordariomycetes > Amphisphaeriales > Apiosporaceae > Apiospora > Apiospora saccharicola. Next base: position 391,876 of record JAQQWM010000004.1, read on the forward strand.
TACTTGGTGTCGGCTGGTCGACTCCAACTTTGACAAGGACTGTTTCGTCGACGTACCGCCCAGGGGCCAAAATGAAAACCAATGTTGGGCAATTTCCCTCTAGCCCTGGACGACAAGTTGGTATTCTCCAGCAATGCCGGGAGGCTTGACATGAATCGAAAAAAGAAAATAATAAGGGGGCTAGCAATAACGCCTAATGCAGCCACGGCGCGTATGTAAGTGCATTGCCAGCCGATGAATATTTTCAATGATAGGCTCAAATGGGCGGGCTTCAATACAGGCAGTCGAAAACAGCAAGTCAGTTTGATGTCTGTGACACCCTCCCTGCAGTTGAAGAAGGCTACAATGCGGTGTGGCGCCTTATCCCCTGGTATTCCGCAGCACTTGATAAGGTGAAGCGGAACTAGAATCTTCAAATATATTTAAGTTACAGGCAGTCCCATTCGTGGCGGCTCTTATTCTTGTCGCTTCTTCTCTCCACTACCCATTTTATCAATCTACACTTGAAAAGACCCCAAGTAAACAGAGGATCCAATATGTGCGACAATGCCTTTTCATACTGATAGTCACTACGAAAGAATGAGCTATTACTGAACAGGGGTATCGGAAATGCTGTAAATAAGTAGTAAACTCTTTTCTCTTATACGACCAAGAAGTGCCCCATATGGAGGTGCTTCGAGCCATTCAATGAGCAGGTGTACACTGACGACCAGCATCACCAGGACCAACAAAAAACAGGATTGCTCGGTACACTACGGTGAACCTCTATTCTTTTCTTTCCCTTTCTTCGATTCATACCAGGTCTCTTTAGCAGAAACCAAAAATGTTGGTCAATGCAATAGGTGCCGGACCATATGCTACTACCCAAGATGGAGCTATATGCCATTGATACTATTACCAGGCTATTTAGCCTGAAGCATTACAGCCCACTGTTTCTGTTCACCGACGGCCTGGACCCGTGTGGCTTGAGTGACGTTGACCAGGCCGCTCTACCCGAATAACTGACGCCAAATAGTTGTGACTGACGTAATATATGATCCCCATAGAGTGACCTCACCGTATAATATTCCATTTTAAGCTATTGCCAATAGAATATATACTATATATAAGTCGTCAAGTGGGATGAAAATTGCCCGACTCCATACCCCAGACGGTAGGTGATGCGGTGGAGAAGCCCACTCTCCACGATGCGGAGTAACATTATTATCCCTATAAACGCACGACTATAGAGCGGCACCCCGCGTGGAGCTCGTGATAGGCAATGTGGAGACTCGGTTTGTATTGGCACGAAGGGGGCCGAGGTTCGGGTACGGGCCCAAGCCATATGCAGAAGATGCGATCAGGTCCACATAGGAAAGTGTTACTTGGTTCTCTTGCCCACACCAACTGATTGATTCGAAATAAACAGGTCGGATTGCAAATCAAGATGTTGACATCGGCTTGGAAATATTGGGGAGCGTGTTGCTTCGGTCTAGCAACACTGTCGCTCGCTGCCCCCGGATTGGCGCCGGGTCTCGAAGCCCACCACAACAGCGGCGCCGGAGCTCGCGCCAATGCAACGACGACGCCAAAGCCCCGCATGATCGCCATGACGGACGTCGTCGGGTCCGACGTCGAGCCCGATGACATGCAGTCGCTCGTCCACCTGCTGTCGGTGGCTGACATGTTCCAGATTGACGGCATCGTCGCCACGACGGGGTGGAACCTCGACGGCAGGACCGAGATGTATCGCATCTTTGACGTCATCGACGCCTACGAGAAGGACTTACCCAACCTCATGAAGCGCAGCGGGCAGACCGAGTTCCTGGATGACGAGGTGAACCAATTCATTGGCTACTGGCCTAGTGCGGCCTACCTGCGCGGCGTCGTTGCCGAGGGCCAGACCATGCGCGGGATGGGCGGTGTGGGTGACGACAAAGCTACGAATGGCAGTCGGCTAGCCACTTCTATCCTCGATCGGGATGATCCATACGAAAGGCCGCTGTGGATCTCGTTCTGGGGTAGCGGCAACACCCTTGCCCAATCACTTTGGGACGTGCGGAGAGCCCGCTCCGCCGAGGAGGTCGACACGTTCCTTTCTCGGGTCCGCGTCTACACCGTCACAGACCAGGACCGCCCCTTCTACCCGGAAAACAATTACACCGACGTCCCAAATACAGCTCAGACCTGGATGAGGGAAGCTTTTGGCTCCAAGCTGTTCTACATATGGAGCGAGACGGCATGGCGCTACCTCGGTCAACGAACCAGAGACAGGTGGCCCCAGTATCGGACCGAAGTGCAGGGCAAGGGGGCCCTTGGCTCTATCTACCCGGACTACAAGTATGTGGTGGAGGGCGACACATCCAGCTGGGTGTATCCCTGGCCCGGTGTGAGTGACCCGGAAGACCCAACGCAGTGGGGATTCGGGGGTCGCTTTGTCGACATGCTGTCTCCTGATAACAAGACCCGGGCGTACATGGACCTAGGCGATGATGCGGCCGCGCTGTGCAAGGAAGCCATTTCGAGGTCGGCGCAGGATCAGACGAACGATTTCGTTTCTCGTATCGAGTGGGCCGCCAGCGGGAGCGGCAATCGGAACCCGGTGGTGGTGGTGAATGGCGACAGCTCTTATCAGATTGTGACAGTGGGGGCAGCTCCGGGGGCCGCGGTGACGATTAGTGCGGTGGGCACCGCGGACCCGGATGGGGACGCGCTGAGCTACGCGTGGACACAGGACACGGGCGTGCGGGGCGCCGGGTGGGTCGACCCCGCGGTTCTGAATGGCGCTTCGGCGCGAGATGTCAGCTTTACGGTGCCGGAGGGTGCCGCCGGGAGAGATGTCCACCTCGTGCTCCGCGTGGTGGACGACGGGGTTCCGGCGTTGGCGACTTGGCGCAGAGTCATTGCGATGGTGACGGCGAGCTGATTAGACAGATGCCCGCTCACTTTCACTTTCAACACAGGTCATTCACGTCCTGTCGTTTGGTGTCCTGTACGGCGATCTGCATGGACTGAGAGGTACCATGAGATTATTTGTTTGAGACTAAGGCCTTGTAAGGGGTGTAATGTAATGGCACTATTGTTTGCGAATGCGACGTGAATCAAATAGTCAAATTGAATCGTGACCTGCAAACAATCGAGATCGAAGTCTGAACCTCCGTTGAAAAAAAGGTCGGGCCCAACCCTTTTCCTATTTTGCATTCGAGGCATAGGTGCCTTTCCACTGGGCCAGAGGACCAGAGGGCTGTACTGTATTCCTGCCGCTGTGGTCCCCTGTGCCCGCTAGCAATTCCTGCTGCTAACTTGCTATAACTGTAAGGGCTCATACATCCAATCCTATCATGCTTATCCATGAGCACAGCCTGCTATCCGTGGGCACTGCATGGGAGGTGAAGCTGTATAATCTGGAGAACGTACTCCAGATTACTGTCCAATGAATGATTTGCGGGAACTGCAGGAGAGGGCTGACCCAGATCCTGACCACTCTTGAAGTAGACACAGTCTTGGCTGCTTCGGCACTGGGCACCTTGGCTTTCGTTGTATCAGTCGCTCCCGACTCCAGTCCAGCACCGACTGTAGTGGGTGCCCATCCTCCTGGCTTCAGTCACCTTGTTCGCCGCCGTGCTCGCCGCCGTACCTGAAACGGACATGAGCAAAAGGCCCATGCGGGTCATATTGGTGTTGTCGCTTGAAAGGGAAGGAATTATTCCAATTCCAGTGAGAAGAAATGTGGCCAACTTTCTGCCCTTTTGATTAGCTATTGTTTTGATTCGTACTGAGCGTCTCTGACAAAAACAGATGACTCACCATGATCAGGTTACCCGTCATGCCATAAACATCTTTCGAATCGCGTACCAGGATTTCATTCATTGCGCCATGCAGCTTTCGCAGATTTGGATTGTTCATTAATTCGTTAGGTGTGAAATATGTACATTTGAAGTAAGTTATTAGTAGTAGTAGTACTCCGTATTAAAGCCATGGATCATCCCCGTTCCAGCGCACGCAAGCGCCTCAACTAGCCGTCGCGATAGTGGAGGCGATCGGTATCTCAAACGGGATCAAGACGGTCGGGAAGGGGATGCCCAGGTACTTGGTGAAGATGTAGCTGCCGAGCCGGGTAATCACCACCGTCTCCGTCGCCGTCGCCGTCGTAGCGGGCGCCGTGACGGTGGCCGCCGCGACCCCGCCCGCGCTGCACGCGCTGAAGTACTCCTCGTACGAGCCGCAGTACCGCGCGGCGTAGTCGGGCATGGCCGTGGGCCGCACCGTCACCGTCCCATCCAGACCCGTCGCTGTGACACTGCCGGTCCGCTTTGCGAGGGGGGTGGGGATGGTGGTGGTAGGGATGATGATAGTTCCCGTGCTGGTGGCGGTATAGTCGACGAATTGTGACCGGATCGTCTCGGTGACTACGCTGGATGGGGGCGTGACGGTCCACTGGTTCAGCACCGCGCAGTCGGCGAGGCGGACTGCACGGCCGGGAGCTCTTGTTGGAGACAAGATGCCGGCTGCACATCTATTGGTCCATCGGATTAGCATTGCTTTTGCATCACATCACTGTGACTTGCTATGGAGATAGCTGACCTGGACCTACCTGTCGGGCAAAGAAGTCATGACTGATCCATTCTCATATGGCGAATGCTCGTACTTCGTCGCTGTTGCCACACCTAGGAGGAGGAGGGCGGCCTGTGTCGCTTGGCGCAAGGAGAACTTCATGGCTGCGATGGTTCTGCTGCCTTGGGCCCTGCTTATGGGTTAAATGAGTGGAAGGTTTGGCGAACACCCTTCCAAAAACCCATTCGGCTCGTTGGACTACTAATAACCAAAATCGCCGTTGGAAAATGTCGCATTCGATCATGTAAGTGCATCTTTAGTCTACAGTCCAGATGCCCATGAGCCTCTGGCAATTTACCATAGCGCGTTGGATTTTCATAGTCTAAATTGTCCATACGCTATTGACGGGACGGATTGGTAAGGTTGGCACTATAAGCCCCGTTTTGGGACTGAGGAGCCAATCAAGGCTCTGCAGAACGCCAACCCCAGATCCGCTCGCTCTAACCCCGTTTATATAGTCAGGCACATCAGCTCGGAAGCTCAGCGCCACGTTTTTGTCCGGCAATTCAGCTCCTCGGGATAGCGCCCTAGCTAGCCGGTTCTGGTCTTCAGCTCCCTCAGGCCAGAACTAAGTCTAGCTCCAGGGCTAGCGGCTTTGTGTTCTAGACTCAGTTGCGATTGTATTCAAATTTCCTCAAAAATGCTTAAAGTAGTACACTGCTACAATACCTGGGAATAGGTTTCTCCTGAACTTTACAGACAGGCTCAGAAAACTCTGTGGCCGCCAGGCAGGTCAAAAGCTGAGTTGCCGTTTTCCGGGACAATGGAAAACGACTATCGCGAGTCTGTTTCTCTCGCATCGCCCATCGTCGTGTCTCCCTCAACGGATGTCTCCTTCTTCTTGTTTCCTGGAAGTATGTGTCAGCACTCTGGGTAACAATTCGCATCAAGATGTGAAGATACTTACGATCATCGTGCCTCTGAAGTAAGACGGCAGCTGTCAGGGTCATTGCGGCGCATATGATGAGTCCAGCCGTGACGGAGTTTCCCACCAGAAAGCGCGGGGCATAGGTGGTGTTGTATGTGACCAGGGCGATCCAGGCGTTGAAGGCGTAGCTACAAAATCAGTGTCAGCGATGATATTGTTCCCACTGCAACAGGTCCAACGACGCTTGCTTCTTACGCGATGGAGTTCGTGGTTCCCAAGATGAACTTGCGCTCGAGGCTGTCTCCGGCACAGTATTCGTTCACCATCGTCTAGATGATAAGAGATGTATGGTTAGCTCCTGGTTCATCGGTTATGGCCAAGGAATTGTGTTTCTGACTTACGAGGAAGATGGGCCCTGACCCCTGAGCAAAACTGGAAAACCATGTCAGCACAATGACCATCGCGCATCGAGTACGATTTGGCTCTAATTCCGTACCCAGTCATGTAGAAGGACGCCCATTTCAGACCGAATGGGACTCCATCCCATATTGCCAGGTTCATGGCCGCGAAGAAGCACACAGTGAGGGAGAAATAAACAATAGGTGCTCGGATCTGGAGCCCGTCGCTAACCCAGCCGTAGGCAAGCGTAGTCACAATTGTAATGGCGTTGGTAACAGTTGGATAATTGTTGATCTGGGGTACTGTGAAGCTTTCCTTATGTCAATACTTGGGTTGCTGGCCAGGTAGGGGGCGCAACCGGGAATACGCACCGATCGAGGCTCTTCAACCAAAGGTTCATGTAAGTCCCAATGTTTTCGCTGCAGATGAAGAAGCTAAGCACAGTTAGAAGACTCAAAGATATATGCCACTGGTAGGTCGCGCCGAGACGTACGCGTAGTAGGTAGTATAGACCCAGAAATGCCACTTCCCCAGAATGCGTCTCAGCCCGACCAATGTGAAAGGTTCATCCAACTGCTTCCCAGTGCCCTTCATGCGATCCATTGCCAGTTGCTTCTCCTCGGGTGTAAGCCATCGAACTCGCGTGTTGCTTGGTAGATCAGGCAGGGCGTAGTAGGCTGTCCACAGTGTCAACTCGGCCACCATAGAGATCAAGTCCGATTACCTACCCCAGAAAGCCATTGGTAGCGTGATGATGCCGTCGAATATGAACAACCAACGCCATCCGGATAGGCCTCCAACTCCGTTCATACCTGTATAAAGCGCTGCTTGCTGATAGAGTGTCAGTGGGTGTCATCTCCTGGATGCTAAAACTCTGACGTACTAGGTAACCACTGAACATGGACCCTATGAAGGCCGATGCGAAGAAAATGCATGCCCTCTTCCCAAGTTCTATGCGAACGCCTGAGTTAGAAGAGTCCAGGTGCAGCATGAAGGGACTTGGCTTCACATACCGTATTTTGTGTACCAGCCCCCGAGAACTGTGTGCACTGCAGGGTAGAATGTTCCCTCGGCCAGTCCAACCTGTGAAACAAGGTGTCAGCAACGGTCTCTTACGACTTGGGGCTCTCTCAGACTCACGAAGAAGCGACATGCGTACAAGTGGTGCGAGGTGTGCACAGCCGCAGTAGCAAACGTCACAAGCACCCATAATAGCTCCCAGGTAGGACACCAGACAGAGATACGGACTAGTACAGCAATGTCAGTCGCTGGTAGTAAGTCAAGGGAAAGTTTTACCTACCTCTGGTGCATATTATCTGAGAGGGGATTTGTGAAATGACATAGCCTCTTGTATGCAGTCATAACGATCAGCGACAGCTCCATGGTAACAGTATTGATATCAACTAACATTGTCCACATGGTGGTAAATGTCTGGTACTCATTACCGACGACATTGAGCTCTTCCTTCATACCGGAGACATAGGCATTGGCTAGTAAATGTTTCAGTCTGGCGCCAGTGCAGAAGGTCTAGGAGATGGGAGACTGACGTACCGACATTGTTCTGGTTCAGATTCTTGCTGAAATACGCCAATCCCGCCCAAGTCAAGATATGGAAATCAATCTTCGAAATGAAACGGCGCTCCTCGGGACTTCTGTCCAAGGAGTCCCAAACCAGTTCACGAAATCGCCTGCGAGCGGACTTTTTCTCCTGGGGCTCCTCCGCCAAGCCGACAGTGACCGGGTTCGATGCGAAAAAGGGGACTTCTTTACTAACTGGTTCCATCATACAACGTGTAGATATAAGAACTAGGATGAAGATTTGAAATGGTTTTCTGAATGACTTAAAGAGTTTTTGAAGACCAGAAGGGGTTCATATATCATCTTCACTTCGGGGCTGACGTGCCGTCGGTGAGGTGGCCGATACCGAGATGTCGGCCAAGACAAAGGCGTGATCATCCTTCGACTCTCAAGGCTCAAGGGTTCAATTACACCATCGATTTGGTGATGGAAGTGCGGCAGGGTCCCTTGCCAATTGGCCAATCGCCTGTGCATGATAACGGCATGCGTCTTCAGCACCCCAAAGCACGCCATCAACACTGGGCCCGCATCGAGGTAACCTTCCAAACAGCCGGCAATAAGTTGGAGAATATTGTGACATAACCAAAACCCCGCACAGATTGAGACTGGAAAGAGTTCGAAGAACCTGATGCATCGAAAGCGTTTTGAAGATACTGGCTTCGCACACCTGATTATTGCACAACCGTCATCATGTCCCCGTCGCGAAGAGCAGAGCCACTCGCCCCTTACGAGTATCCGAAAGAAACTCGAGAACAACGTATGTGATGATGGTGTATTTGAAATAGCAGACTTGGCTGATGAGAATCGAAAGTCGAATATGCGAACCTCGAGGCTCTCGACATCTCCAAGATGAAGGAGCCAGAGGGAAAGGCGGCTTTAGCGAAGCAAATTCTGTCGTTTATTAATACGAATGGTTCGTGATTAACCAAACTCATCAAATTTTAACCCAACTAAGCCCACACTCTGTCCAAAGGCTTCTTTCTTGTAACCGGCCACGGATTCTCCGATGAAGAGATCCGAAGACAGTACGCGCTCTGTCGCGACGTCTTCGACTTGCCACTAGAGGAGCGACGTCAGTTCGCTTGCGACACGGCCAAGGGCGACTTCCGGGGCTACAAAGAGCGCGCCAACGACAAGGACATTGTGGAGATGTACAACATCCCCAAGTTCACGCCGGAGCACGAGCGGCCCCACCCACAGCTTGTCCTCGACCACATCGACGAGGTCAGGGACTTCTCGCGCCGGATCCATGACAACCTGCTCTTGCCACTGCTGCGCCTCTTTGCCTACGTCTTGGAGTTAGATGACGAGGAGTTCTTCGTACGGCGTCACCGATACGAGGCCGAGGGACTCGAGTACCTGCGCTACATGAAGTATCATCCGCGCTCGACCGAGGCGGACGCCGAAGTGGGCAACATCTGGACGCCCGGCCACTCTGACTACAACACCCTGACGTTCCTGTTCCACCAACCCGTCGCGTCGCTGCAGGTCCAAACACCCGAGGGGCAGTGGCGGTATGTCCGGTCGCAACCCGAGGCCGTTGTCGTCAACATCGCCGATGCCCTCGAGTTCTTTAGCGGGGGCTACCTGAAGAGCACTATCCACCGCGTCGTGCGGCCACCCCCTGACCAGGCCGACAAGCCGCGCCTCAGTCTCATCTACTTTGCGCGACCCGAGGCCAATGTTGTCCTGAAGCCGGTATCGAGCCCCTTGCTTCAGCGACTAGGATTGCAGGCTCAGATGGAGACGTTTACGCATGATGTCACGGCTGAAGGTAAGCGGGATATACGAGATTCTTCGTCTTGCTACGACAAGGTACTATGCTAACGATGCATGATTTATAATGTACAGCATGGGCGCGCGCAAGGATTGCGAAAGACCACAAGTTTAGGGTGGGCGAAGTCAAGACAAGAGAAGGGGAGATCATTGCCGGTGTAAGTCAGAAGTTCTACGACTGAGCTTCGAGGGGGCGGAGTGTCAAATCTGGGCCATAGTTGCTCCGAGTGAGACAATGAAATATATGAAGAAAAGGGGAGACCTGAATGAACCTTTGCTTTGTAGGCGGATGACTTGGTAAGTTGCGAAAAAACATGTGACGGGGGTACAGATATGAGATAGGACATGTGCAAAAGACTTCCAGACGGAATAGGGATGCATTCAACCAACCTGGCTTGTCCGAGCTCACCCGTGAAAACAACCGGGCGCCAAGGTGAGATGCATAAACATTGTGTCGAATATCATAGGCGGAAACAGTCGCCATACGGCTTTTCCAATCCGAGATGTAATACCCTAGACAAGAGAAGAGTCTGCCTTGCCAAATGAGCGCATTGATGTGGTTCTGGGCATGGCCACACACGATCGGGTCATCAACAGGAGTATGACGAGACGGGCTCAAACGGAAGGCAGAGCCGTGGTGTGGAAGTCGTAATATACCTATCGGATCTGTATCCGCCACGTGTTGAGTGGATGTTCGATCAGGATGCCACGGGGCGAAATCACACAAGCCCATTGAGTTATTGGAGGCTGACGTTTACGCAATGTTACCGGCCGTGCCAGGCCGCTGTTCTAGGCAGATTATCCCCCCCCCAACCGTATGCAGATAGAGGGGTTGCATCAGGCTTCAACCCCTAAGTACTTACGTATGGCGCAGCGGACTCGCTGATCGAGTGGTCAAAACCCCGCTAGCCCAACCGTAAGCACTAATTAATGTACGCCTTGCTTCGAATGGGCTGGCCACTTTTCACAGCCCCCGCCGTCGCATATCTTCTATTTCATAAATGGTTGGATATCCATATCGATGGAGCTTCCTATGGGTACGTTAATTAAATCACTGGTTGATCTCAGGGATGCATCGGGCGCCTGCATGATTTGGAAGGGTGCGCAAGGCGTCTACGGGCATTATGTCCAATCGGTGTGATCTCGCCTTGCTAAGCCGCCCGACACTGCCCTCCTAGGATGCCCAAGTACACCCCCAACCAAAAGCGTGCAGCTTAACTTTGATCAGAAACATGCATAAGTCGACGTTGTTTATCGCTGTGGGGTTTTCCGTTTTTCTTCTCTTCGCTCGGAGATACACGAATTTCCACCAGACTATTAACACACTTAACCGTCATTTACATCGGTTGCATGTTTTCCGACTCCTTACGCTAGAAAGCTCTTTAAGCCATGGAAGCTGGTTTGTCCGAGAAGTCAACCATGTTCGATGACACAGATGATGAATCTGACAACGAGAAGCTGGAATCTATACATCCGGACGAGGTCACGGTGGCAATCTTCTGTGCTCTAGCACATGAAGTTGTCGCGTTCAGATACACCCTCGATAAAGAACTCACTTGCTCTTCGAATGTATCCGGCCGACAGGAATACGTTTATTCATATGGCCGTATATCGGAGCACAACATCGTTATCGCGCGACCCAGTCAAATGGGTCCTGTCAATGCCGCCCATTGTGCTGCCACCGTCAGTCAGCAATTTGCCAATGTCCGATTTGCCTTGATGGTCGGTGTTGGTGCCGGAATTCCGAGCGCCAACTTTGACATTCGTCTAGGGGACGTGGCTGTCAGCTATCCAGGCGACGGTCATCCAGGTGTTCTGGAGTACGACTTTGGGAAATACAAGGTGGACGGGGCCTTTGAGTTAAAGGGCGCCCTGGATAAACCCCCTCGGATTCTGATCAGTGCGATCAGCTCACTGGAAGAAGACGAAATCATGAACAAGAACCCAATAAAGAAGACCTTGAACAAAATCTTGGAGAATCACAGGTTCCAAAAACCTGACAGAAACGATATACTCTTCCACCCCACGTTCTCGCATGTTGAGGCTGGTTCTGACTGCAGTGCTTGCGAGGCTTCTGCTGAGAGGAAGGTGGTGACCCGAGACAACCGAGATTCGCCTCATCCCGTCACTCACAGGGGTCTGATTCTATCGGGAGGGGCCGTTGTCAAGAACCCCCAGGACCGCGAAACGCTTTGCCGAGACAAGTCGGGGACTGCTATATGCTTCGAGATGGAAGCCGCAGGGATTATGGATCAAATTCCATGTTTGGTGATTCGTGGCATATGCGATTACGCCGATAACCATAAGCAGAATGACTGGCAATATTTTGCCGCGGCTGCCGCAGCATCCTATTGCAAGGTCGTTCTAAGGAGAGTTCCAAGAGAAGAGGTTGAGAAGATCGAGACTATGAGGGAAATATCTTGGGGTCAGTAACCACTTGTCTTTTTCTTGCTGGAGTTATGAGGATCACTGGAATAATTAACTAAGAGATATAGTTCATAAAGAGCTGTCAGAAGTCAATATGGAGATTCAATCCATACATGCGATCACGCGAGACTTCGGCACCAATAAGCATCATGATAGGGTCAGGAAATGGCTCTCTGCACCTGATCCGTCGAAGAATCTCAACGAAGCACGCAAAGTCCATCACGATGGGACCTGCCAATGGTTCCTTGAAAGTGATGCCTTTCACACATGGATAAGGAAGAACAACTCTTTCCTATGGCTGCACGGTATCCCATGATGTGGGAAAACAGTCTTAAGCTCCTCGATTGTAGCTGACTTGCAAGAAAACACTGGCACATACTCAGGCCTTGTGTATTTTTACTTCGATTTCAGCGATATGGAGAAACGAACGATTGGAAATGCTATCCGTTCGCTCACGATGCAATTATATGATAAGGGGAGGGCGGCAGTTGACAACTACGTCGACGCACTATACTGTTTCTGCAACAACGGACAGCAGCAGCCGAGCGATCAGCAACTTTGGAATCTTCTTCGGAGTGTGCTGCGATCAGCTGGCGAGGTTTGGATCGTTCTCGATGCTCTAGACGAATGTGCTGATGAGAGATCAGCCAGTCCTGCCCGCTTGTCGGAGTTGCTGAAATCTTTGCGCCATGTTGCCCCGCTGGTACACACTCTAATCACCAGTAGACTAGGGGAAAAGACCGAGTTATCTATGAAGAAGTGGGCATGTAATGACGAGATGATCCTGCTTGGGAGCGACAACATCGCCGAAGACGTAAACAGGTATATCCGAGAGAGAATTTTAGAAATCGAGGATTGGAAGTCACGACCATATATTCAACGGGACGTTGAGGTCGAGTTGAAAAAGAAGGCAAACGGAATGTAAGGTTATAACAATATGTCCCGATTCAACCAACTATTTCACTAACCGTATACAGGTTTCGTTGGGTTGCCTGCCAGATAGACGAGTTGTCCTGTTGCTTGGACGAAGAAGCTATATATGTGGCTTTGCGACGCCTGCCAGAAACTCTGAACGAAACATATGAAAGAACACTACAGAAGCTACTGGCGAAAAATGAAGAGCACACGATCCGCTTGCTACAATTCTTAGCCTACTCCGATCGGCCACTCAGACTTCAAGAAGCCGTCGAGGCTGTGGCGGTGGACCTTTCGAGTCGACCGGGATTCAGAGAATCAAGAAGGGTGCTTGTGCCCGAAATGGTCTTAACATACGGTTCCGGACTTGTCGCAGTGGTTGGAATCGAGGACAAGGACACCGGCGAGAAATGGAAAGAGATTCAACTTGCGCATTTCTCCGTCCAACAGTACCTCAGATCAGACCCGCGAGTCCTGGGCAAGAGCCTCAACGAGCACACTGCAAGACAGGCCATCCTAGAAGTATGCATCTCATACCTGGTTGACATCGACCACTCATGCGAGTTCAATGAAGCAAGGGAAAGGTATCCATTCGCTAAATACTCAGCACAATGCTGGATACGAAACGCATGGTTTATTGAACGATTGACTGGAACAGTCCCCAAATCCGTGCAAGATTACCTTTTGTTCAAGAATGGTATCCAACTTAGTTGTATGCTCTACGTTGCTGACAATCCTAAGTTCCCTCCATGTCTCATCAGAGGACCATTGAACAGGTTGCATTATATGTCGCTTGGCACCCCTCTCCGCTCATCGCAAGTTTTTATCGATGGGGGATATCAGTCGGCGCTACGGAATGCAATACTAGGGCAAAACGAGTTGCTTGTCCGACTCTTGTTGGATAGGGGTGTCAATGCAGATGCAAATATTGGGGGTCCTTATAAAACTGCTCTGAAAGCTGCTTCAGCGGTCGGAAACGTCTCGATTGCTCGCCTGCTTTTGGACAAGGGTGCAGAAGTAAACCTCGAGACCAATGGTTATACTGCGATAGATATTGCTTCTCTTTATGGGCATACATTAGTAATATTGTTATTGGTCAATAAAGGTGCAAGGTGGAGAAGTAAGTTCAATCCGAGAAACGAATGGCCGCTAACAGTTCCGACGTGGTCGTGGTCGTGGCGGGTGTTGAAGATTGATGACACAGGATACACAACATACTCTGAAGATGTGACGCACATCTATGATACTGTCCCAACTTATCGATCGAGACATGCCCATCAGAGTTGTACCACCTCGGATAGTCGAGTGTATCGACCGCCAGCAGAAATCTCTCGTGATATCAAAGCCACCTCGCCGAATTCTGCAGAAAAGCTGGTAAATTACGACGACAACGAACTGGAGACCAGTATGGTCTTTTCGGCAAGCAACTTGCCGGACCAAGTCACGCTACTCTGCCGTGATATCGGGCGACGTCCGTTAGATGCAGTGTTAGGAGAGTACGGAGTGAGCTCAGAAATGGGAACAGCAATTAGAAAATTCATACCACGTTGTCATACTCAAATCCCAGGGTTTGGCCGCGGTACGTTACACATCTTACTAGGCACTAGTTCTAACTACGGCCGTGTCGCAATTTTTACTGGTGGTTAGATCAGGGGTCACTTAACCGTTTGAACTTGTACAGGCTTCAACACTATAAGTACGTGCGGTACTCTGTTTTTAACACTGTTTTCATTCTTATCCGCAAGACGGAGTATCTCTTTTCGATTCGTCTCTGAGATCAAATGAGCCTGTCCAGCCCAAATACTAACACAATCACACCAACTTTGATAGACAGGTGGGGCTCTTGTTTTCTGAAGGGCGTGTGGGGCACATCCGGCTTGCTGGACCCCGCCAACTGCGCCCTGGATTTCTATTTTATTTAGTGCCCGCCTGCCCTATGGTCGCTGCCGATCCATTTTACGACTTTGATCAGAGAGAAAACAGTTCTTCCACGACAATTAATACCCATAAACCAGCTCGAGCATATTACAGCAATGGCCGATGACGCAACCGAAACAACGCGCGCGAAGAAGCAATGCCTCGGAGCCGACTGCGACAAGGATGCCGGTGATCTGCAGTGCCCAACATGCCTGAAGCTCGGCGTCAAAGACAGCTTCTTCTGCTCCCAAGACTGCTTCAAGAAGAGCTGGGTATGATTGCCAAACGCCGCGATGCGAAGTATTGGAACTGACGGGTCGCATGCCTCAAGAGTCAACACAAGGCTCTCCACAAGTCCGCCCAAGGCAAGCCTCAAGACGCTTTCATCCACAGAATCATAACTCCGGGGCTTGTCTCTGACCCGGACCCCGTTACAGGCCACTTCAATCCCTTTCCGACTTTCACCTTCCCTCCTGGCACCGTCCGCCCGGTATACCCTCTTTCGCCGAGGCGCATCGTTCCCAAGTCGATCCCCCACCCCGACTGGTCCGAGACTGGTATCCCGAGAGCCGAGAACCGCTTGAGCAAAACTAAGATCGACCTCCTCGATGCGAAGGCCCAAGATGCGATGCGCAAAGTCTGCAGACTGTCGCGCGAGGTTCTGGACATTACAGCCGCGGCCATCAAGCCTGGCGTGACTTCCGACTATCTTGACGAAGTTTGTCATAATGCATGCGTCGAGCGCAATGTGAGCGCGTCCAACCCTTCAACTTCGTTCGCCTCTGACTCCAAATGCAGTCATACCCTTCGCCCTTGAACTACAGCAACTTCCCGAAGTCACTCTGCATTTCCGTCAACGAAGTTATTTGCCACGGCATCCCGGACCAGCGAGTCCTTCTCGACGGCGATATCGTTAACCTCGACGTCTCCATATACCACGAGGGCTACCATGCCGATCTTAACGAAACGTACTACGTCGGTGATAAGGCCAAGGCGAACCCAGATGCGGTCAGGGTAATTGAGACGACACGGGAAGCTCTGGATAAAGCGATAGCAATCGTCAAGCCTGGCACGCCCATCCGAGAGTTTGGTCGTGTCATTGAGGAACACGCAAAGTCCCGGGGCTGCAGCGTCATCGCCACATGGGGCGGCCATGGCATACATACCGAGTTCCACCCGCCGCCCTGGATCCCGCACTATGCCAAGAACAAGGCCGTCGGCGTTTGCAAGCCGGGTATGGCGTTCACCATCGAGCCTATCCTCACGGTTGGGAAACCGCGCGAGGTCTACTGGCCGGACAAGTGGACCAATGCGACCGTGGACGGCAAGCTGAATGCGCAATTCGGTACGTGCACGGATATCCCTTATCTTATGATCTTATCGGCTGACATGCGTCTAGAACATACCTTACTCGTCACTGAAACCGGAGTTGAGATTTTGACGGCACGAACGGCAAGCTCTCCTGGGGGCCCAATCCCACTGCTGACCAGTACCAACGGAACCGCGGATGCCGATGGCACATCTAAAGTGTAATTTGGTATGATATCCGCAACTACGATGAGCCAAATAAAGCGGCACTTGGCTCGAGCCATGTTAGATCAGATTGAATACAGACGCCATTGGGCGCATCACTTACGACACAAAGATACACCGGGGCCAAGTCCCTGATTTCATATCATGATGCGATAAGCGCAAGAGGGGGAATATGCAATTGACGAACGCGAGGAGACGGAGCCTACTCTAGCTTGGCCGAGATGACGCTTCATCTTCTGCAGTGCAAACGCCAACATCGACAAGACCCAGTGGACCTGTGTATGTTCGTATTTGCTTGAAGACAACACCTTCATGGTATTGTTGGTGTTTTCGATGCTTGTCGCAGCAGTCCGTTCCGCTGCGCTCGCTGCGCCACGGTGGCCTCCTGCCCCACCCGTGTCTGTAATGTTTCGCTGCCTCGGGGGACTCCTGGTCGAGCACCGCTGTAGTCAGCTCCCTGTTGATTCCGCAGGCATTGATGAGTGATCTCCTGCAGCTTTCTAGTCTGTCCTTATGTCTTCGAGGTCAATCTAATCTATGTCCTGGCTAGCCTGGACAGAAGCCCGGATTGGCGATTGGCGAGCTCTCTGTAACCAACCGTCCAGCAACCCCCGCTAAAACCCACCGAAGAGCTGGCTGCCTAACGGGTGTGGTTTCCCCTTACCCACTCCGCCCACCAGAAGCAGATTTGCAAGGAGCATTGTGTCAAACATCCATGTGAATATCAGCTGATAGCGGACCACCAACATACACGTCCCCCTTGCGGCCAACTAAGCGAGCCGACCACGCCCCCCAATTGAGATTGTTATGAGGCCCATTCAATGCGCCAACTTCCAACCCAACAAAAACATCTGCAGGATTTGTTCAATATGGTAAACATTCGCAGATCTCCTCTGCGTATTCAAACATGATGCCGGATTTCGCCCTTTGGGCCTGGGTTCTTCCGCATCTGCTGCTGTTCTCGCACCTCGTCGGCGCCACGGCGGCTCCTGCTCCTCCATCGTCGCTCGGAAACACGATTGAGGCAGATCTCATCTTCCCGCACGAGGGAGGCCGCTACGCCAACTCGCCCCAAGGTGTCCCGATTGTCATCGGCATTCAGAACGCTGATGCCGCCGCCCGCTTTGGATTCCAATTGAGGTGGCAGCTGCTGGAGGCGCCGGATCGCCGTGGGGAGGTTTCGGTCCAGGTCGGGGGCGGCGCTTACCCGCCGCTGGCGGCCTTCGACCAAGCGACCGACGTCAACGCGACGGCACCTCTTTTGCCTTGGATCACCACCGCCAAGACCACGGGACCATTGGAGCCGGGGATCTACACGTTTAAATGGGGTCTGGGACTCGTGCCCTATTGCGACTTCAGCGGCAACAAATCGACGTACGAGTATGGCCATGCGGCATGGCAGGGAGCTCTTCAATTCACCATCGTCGACGATGATGACGACGCCATGCCTCCACCCAGCTCTCTCATATCCCCCAAGGATAAGGTCAGCAGCAACAGAGGTGGCGCTGCACTGGGAGGAAAGAAGGAAGGGAAAGGGATCGACAACAGTGGTGGCGACTGTCCGAATCTCATGGGGGTGGTGAGCTACGTGTCCACGGCGCCCTGGAGCCGCGCCGTGCAGACGCAGAGGTATCCCGGAGACCCTCGCTGGCACAGGGTGCTCGAGGCCACGACCGGTGTATGCGCCGTCACGGCGCGGCCCACCTTCACGCCAGGCCCCTGCCGCGTCACCGTCGACCCTGCGTTCGAGACCAGCGTGTTCAACCTCATGGGCTGGCCGCTGCTGGCACCATCGACGGTTACCACTACGACGACGGCGACGCCGACGCGAAAACCGACATCAAACTCGACGATGACACCAACACCAACACTGACACCGACACTGACACCGACACTGACACCGACACTGACACCAACGATGACACCAACCCCGGAGAGGAAGGGTATGCACAAGCACACCACTAGCGACATGGAGGGTATGCCGGCACCGACGCCGCCAGTGGCGGTGGCGAATCCTGCTGCCCCGGTGCCGGATGTCCCAGTTCCTCCGCTTCCTACGGCACCGATGGACCCTGCGATGCTACCCCCAGGATTTGTTAGCTTGGGGACATCGTTATCCAGTTTCTCTGACCGCCCTCTCCTGGTTGTTAATGCACTGTTCGCCCTGCTTCTACTCTTCCTCTAATCACACCCCTTAATAATCACATTTATCATTGCTACTCACTTCACGACCACACTGTCGCCGATGTTGACATGTAACCCTGAAGTAAAGTCGCCAGTTATGTTTGCTTTTAGCCAAAATTGTAATTATCGTATTGCATGCCACCGGTGTAACGTCATCGGGGCAGACGGTCTATCTCTCGCTGTACTCTACAGTGTAATCCTTCCTGCAGACGATGCCCTCCATCTCCTTGTCCGAGTGGTGGAGGATGTACTCCTCACTGTTGGAGTCGGGCGTCGACGCCATCCGCTCCGAATATAATGCGGCGGCCGCCGAGTGTGTGTCCCCGCCGCCGCCGCCGCCGCCGCCCGGATACCCACGACGCTGCTGCGGCCCAGTTGACGTCTCGACGGCACGCCTGGGCACTGCTGTCGTAGCGGGAGAATTCGCCACGCTCGGGCTCTCGACGCCGACCCCGGAGTCGCGGTCCTCCAGGTTCTTGGTCTGGAGCTCGAACTCGTCGACGTTGAGGCTGCCGAGGCGCGTCCGCCGCTTCGTGGCGCTGCTGCCGATGGTCTGCAGGCCGTACTTGCCGCGGCCTTCTTGGTTGGGGTACTGCGGGTACGACTTGACGGCCGTCGAGTTGAGCTTGAGGACGCGGCCGAGGAGGGGGCGCAGGAATTGGGCGCAGGCGGCGATGATGCCGATGTTGAGTTGGAGGCTATGTGGTTGGTTAGCGGACGGACGGGGACGAATAGATGGTGGCGGGTGCTGCTGCTAAGGAAGACTTACTTTTGCCAGAAGTGAACCCAGTAGTCGCTGTAGCGAGGGAAATGTCAGCAACAGCATTACTTTGCCACATCGATGGGTTGACTTACAATGTGTTATCCGGACTGCCACCGGTGGTCAACATGAAAATTGCCTTGCAGACTCCGGCAGCAATTGAGCTAGGCAAAGATGAGGTCAACTAAAGCATCCAATTATAGACCGGACACCATGAACTCACAAGTATCCCAAGTTGAGAATGGCTATCACGTAAAGCCGGAGCCGAAGCTTCATCTTCAGATTCCAGACTACAGGGATAGGAAGGACACCCAAGCATATATCCGTGAAGATGTTGCAGGCTGTTGAATACAAATGTCAGCACAGAGATTGACTCGGCAGATGCCATTCAGGGTAGGCAAGCTTACATATGTTCCAGTACGTGAGATTGAGGAACAAGTTGAAGTCGAAGCACCTCGGGTCAAAGGGGTTCATCCACTGAAACTCCCACCAGCCCGAGTACGGCTTGCAGTAGGTGAACAGGACCACCGTGGCTTGAATGGTATACAGAACCACGAACACGATGATGGCGTGCAAGGAATACTTGTACCACCTAATCTCGCGGTTGAGCCGCATCAAGCTGAGTGCCATGGAGATTCTCAGGAAGCCCATGGCAAAGCCGTCGGTCATGACAGTCTTCCAGAAACTGATATGCTCGAAATGCACCCTCTGTTCGGGCGGTATGACGAGTCCATGGCGTCCGAGACCATACGGCACTTGGAGGCATAGGCATATCCATGAGCCGAGGGCGATGAGCTAAGAGTTGGGTTGTCAGTACGAGGCCCCTCGATCAGGTGTTTCAAGCCAGGAAACGCACAACGGAGATGACGATGAAGCAGTCGTCGAGGCCAAACGACTTGACCATAAACGCCCGGACGTATGTACGCAGCGCCACGAACGTGAAGGCGATGAAGTGGAAGACGGCCACTACGCCCACGATCCGACCAGCATTGCTGGCTCTAGCGTAATCCGAGTCGGGGTCGATCCGGGGAGGAGGAGGAGGAGGGGGCATGGGGGGATCCATGGGGGGCCGTGTTGGTGCACTGGTCAACAAAGGGTTTTGGTTCGATCTCAGGCAAGCAACATACTATTTTCCGTTAAAGTCATCTGTCATGTATTTTGCGGAGAGGCGTTTGCGGGTATGGTCGATGTGGGAATTCGCATATAGGAAAAAGGAGAAGTCGCACACGACGATCCTGAGACCACGATGATGTGGGAACATTGGGGTGTTTAAGGTAGGATAATGCTGTTGCCGGAAACCTGTCCGAGGATGACTAACGAAACATGGCTCTGACGATAGGATCGCGAGCTGCAAGGCCCAGATCTCAGCACATGCACTTATTTCCGACTACCCTGCTAACGCATGGAGAGATAGGATCAAACGGACCTCGACCAAAGAAAATTGTCCCTATCTTAGTGGCGTGCACATTTCCGAAATCTCATTAGCGATATTGGCCTATGGGCTGTCTCCGAGCTTCCTCCAAGCCTCGGGGGCTAATATTCATCCACTCCCCAAGCAATGCTACACACCTGCCTTTAGAGAATCCAATAGTCCCTCGGTAGTAACTACCTGAAATGTGGACATAGTTCAGACACCAGTTGGTTCACTTATAGGCTGGGAATGTGGGCGACTCCCAAACCCGGCGTTCTGGCCCTTAGTGGTAGCGGGCGGCCGCCAAACCTTGGCCTGCACCTCACGCAATCGAGCATGCAATTCGGCCATGCATTGCTACCCTTCAGGCATCTTGGTCTGGGTAGGATGAAACAGTGTTTGCGGCACAGCGCATGGTGTGGTGGCATTTGTCTGCTCAAAATAGGCAGGAGGGAGGTAGTCTGCAACAACTGCGCTTCTGGTTCGCAGTCCAGAATCAATGATTGAGATTTCTGTGAGAGGCGTATGCCGCAAGTGCCGCGGCAATATCTCTGCAAAGGGGGTACAGAACGAGAGAATCAATAATAGGTTGCAGGTCGCCCATTTCATCGACCCGGCAATCTCGTGTAATCGAACGCGGCACAAGTGATGAGTTTGGCCGCATGCAGGAATCGGAGCTTTGAAGAGGGCTTGTGTTGACTACAGGTGAGTCGACCCAGGTATTGGCTCTTTCAGCTATGTAACTGTCATGATATAGTACGTCAATCACGTCACCCTAGCGATGGCCCATCACATCGTCCCCGTCACGATCTGTCATAGGCCCGTCACGGGTAGTAAAAAACAAAAAGCTCCTTGATCCGAGGACCGCAAAAAGAATCGTTCAGCCTCTCTTTGTTAAACTTTGGAAAAGGAGTGGTTTTCGGGTTCTGTCCTGAAGGGAGCGTTGCATCG
The DNA here is from genome assembly GCA_038363915.1 of Apiospora saccharicola. Classification (NCBI taxonomy): domain Eukaryota; kingdom Fungi; phylum Ascomycota; class Sordariomycetes; order Amphisphaeriales; family Apiosporaceae; genus Apiospora; species Apiospora saccharicola. Next base: position 413,188 of record JAQQWM010000004.1, read on the forward strand.
GCTCTGTGAGGTGGTATCGGCCCCGTAAGGCTATTCTTCTCTCGGCAACTTTTCCACAAGATACGGGCCGTTGATTGGCAGGACCAAGAGCAGGGACCAGCAGTTCCGGCGTGCCGGGCGCTGTGGATGCTTGGCAATGCAACTCACACAACCAGACAAACTCACCCCCTCGGAGGCCGACCATCACAAATGGCAGTCTTTTCGTTGTTTACTCCGTACAAGTTGTCACTTCTCTCATACTAGTGGAAGGTCTGCTCATCGCGACGATCGGGGAGCGGAGTTGACAGTGGGTCTCAGGGGACGGGCCATATCGCTTGGCTCGCAACGCGTACCGTTGCTACGCCTTACGCGCCGTGGGGCTCGGATGAATAATCCGGATGAACCAGAGGTCCAGAGGTCGAACGACAATCTCCACACGCTGCGTGCTTGTTGCCTGTTATCCGGCAGTTCACGTCGAAATGTTTGGTTCAGTCCGGTGTCGACTTCCCAAACCGAATCCAGGTGCATCTCTAGGCACGCACAAAATCCGGACAATAATCGGCACGCTCGAACTTGTGAATGTTCAAGGGCAGAGGTTGATTGGTGTTGGGATTGTGACTGTGCCGCAGGATATCAAACATACCCTGCCTCTATCCTGCATTATGCAAATTTCCGATCCTGCAGCAAGTCAACATGGATCTCTCGATGGGTTCCTTCTGCATCGCCAGCACCTTCTTCCCCCATTCACTCGGTATCGCGAGACTGGATTTGGCGTAAGCAATCTCTTCGATTTGCCTCGGTAGAAGATTCCTCGGAGACAAACCAAGGGACGGGACGCAGCAATCCCGGGATCCCCTCCCCCTTTCCAGGCACATTTGGCTAAATAAAACCCGGTCGCCATTGGCTGTACGACGATCTTCCCCTCCCACCCCAAGCCGCATGCTATTTGTTGCAGGTCCCTTACATTCTTTGTCCATCACGTGTGAGCCCCCAGCTTCGCAACTGTAGATCAAGACCGACCTTGGTTCTGGTTGTCACTCGTTCTGTCTCAGGTTCTTTCTTTCTCTATCGGTTATCATGCAGGGCTTCAAGATCAGATCGGTCATCGGCCTCCTGGCGACGACCTTCGTCGCAGAGGCTGCTGCCGGGCTATGCGCCAAGGGTGATAACGTCGAGCGCGATGTCGTCGTGATTGGTGGTGGTGCCGCCGGTGCGCACGCGGCTGTTTGGCTGCGTGACCACGGCAAGACGGTCGCTTTGGTAGAGAAGCAAGACACTCTGGTAAGTTTGCTTTTTTAATTTTCCCTTTTACTGCCTAAGAAGGTCAAACTTGGATGGGAGACGACCTGTACTCGGAACACCGTGCACGAACCAGGAACGCCGACAACATTTATACCCCGAACATCGCTGACGATAACTTCCCACAGGGCGGCCACACGTCAGTCTACCATGACCCCGCCACCGGGACGCCCATCAACGTGGGCGTGCAGGCGTGGATGGAGTACAAGGACACGTTCGACTTCGTGAAGCGTATGGGTGTGTCGACCAACGGGTCAATGCACTTCGCGTCCCTGACTAGCAAGTTCGTCGACTTCCAGACCGGGAAACTGGTCAACGGCTACACGGCCCCCACAGACGACGTCAAGTTCGCCGCCCTGCAGATCTACCTCGACGCCTGCGAGAAGTACGAGGACATGCTGTTGCCCGGCTTCTTCAAGTTCCCGGACCCAGCCCAGATCCCCGAGGACCTGCTCATGCCCTTCGGCCAGTTCGTCGACAAGTACGGCATCGCCGCCGCCGTGCCCCAGCTCTGGCAGTCCACCGTCCAGGGCGTCGGCAACTTCATGGACGTGCCCACCATGTACATCATGCAGGCCTCGCCCGCGCCCATGGTCCGGGCCCTCCTCGGCAAGGGCGCTGCCGCCGTGCCTCCCTCGGGCAACTTGCACGAGCTATTTGAGAAGGTCGAGGAGTTCCTCGGCGACGACGTCCAATACTCGAGCCAGGCCGTGGCCTCCACCCGCACCGAGAACGACGGCGTTAGTGTCACCATTCAGAGCAGCGTCGGCGACAAGGCCAATTGCACCATCAACGCGAAGCGCCTGCTCATCGCCATCGAGCCCACCGCCGCCAACATGGCGCCCTTCGACCTCGAGGACGCCGAGCGCGCCGTGTTCGCTAAGCTGGGCTACACCACCGTCTATGCCGGCATCGTGCGCCACCCCTCCCTGAAGGTCGGCACCTCGTACGGCAACACCCTCCCCACCGCCGCACCCAGCAACTACACCGTTTACCCGCTCCCCGCCCAGGTCGGCCGCTTCGACTTCCTGGATATGACGTCCGACATGTTCTCCTTCACCGCCGTGGGCAAGGACACCGACACGCCCGCCAGCATGCGGGCGCTGATCGGCAAGACTATCGAGGAGATGGTGTCGACGGGCGTCGTGGATGCTGCTGGTGCAAAGGCCGAGGTCGAGTTCCCCGCCTTTGCGGACCATGGGATGATGCACTCGCGCGTCTCGGCTGAGGAACTGCGGGGTGGGTTCATCCAGCAGCAGTTGGGGCTGCAGGGGAAGCGGTCGACGTGGTACACGGGCGCGGCGTTCACGTCGGCGTTCTCGACGGTGTTGTGGGAGTATAACAATGTGTTGTTGCCGGATGTGATTAAGGGTATCTAGACTGTAACGGGAAGGGGAAGGAGGTTGTGTTTGGACAGCTACCTTAGGCTTTAACCCAATGAATTCAATACTTTTGGTGCTGAGACTGTGAAACTGCGACGTCCTGGGTGAAAAGATACCGCCAATACTACTATACGGATAACCCAACCCAGCTGGTGGACTAAACAATGTTTACCTCTTCGGTTACTAATCCTCGAAAAAGCTCGTAAACTTCCTCGCGTCCCATGTAACCTGAATCATCCGGACTTCCTATTTCCGTACCGTCTCGTGGCCTTTTGAAGTCCGACATCCTGTAGAGCCCCACCCTCACGAAAGTCCTGACAGCGGTATCTTTGTTCTTTAGTATAAGGCATTTGATAGTGTGGTTTGCGCTTTGGTCTTTCATGAAAAGCGGTAATATGTAGAATGTCTTGATATCCGAATCGTTGCCTGAGGAATCTTCAGCTCGGGGAGAATGAAGCTCTGGAGTGTACGTGTCGGTCAACATTCTGTAATATGGACTGAATGCAGAAAAGGCGGCCCATAGCTGGTCGATCCGGAGAATAGGACCTCGGATACACAAGCAACCCCTGATTACGGCTCCATAGGGGTCCGAGCTAGCCGGTTCAACACTCACACTAACGATTTGTGAGATCTCGAGCCACGTCCTCGACGCACCAAATTTGATCGGCGTATTCATGGATGCCCAAGACCAGCTGGGTGGGTTGAAACCTTTTGCAAATGTAGGTCTGGTGGATTTGGTGCCGGGAATTTTGCTCCATGCTAGGCTCTCGAGTAAATCTTGATCCCAATGCCCTGCTAAATACCGCACAGCACTGAGTGCATCATAAGTTGCAGCGATTCCTGAGACGGCTGGGAGCCTATCTTCCGGGAACGTTAGCTCGGTCATAGTATATGGCTCCACTATTTCCTTGTACCACTCCCAAGTGTGCGATGCCGTTCCTTCTCGTTGTTGTTTCCGTATCGAGGCCGTTTCCCACTGTAGAGAGCTGTGGAGGAGAACCCTCCCATCCTGTTGCGCGATAGGATCTTGCTCGACCGAGATGTCACATAGGGTCCCGCTGCAACATTCCCACAACACCATGTCGTCGAAAAAGTGCAATATACGGTCGGACTTCATCATAGTCAGCAAAGTAATATCCGAAGCCCTGAAAACCCCACTTAATAACTTACGAACAGACGCTCCTGGACCACCCATCCCCTCTTTAGTAGCGGCGCGCGGTCCCACCTGTCCTGCGGGGTGTTGACTGCAGATATCGAATAGTTCCCACGATCCTTAAGTTGCGCGGTAGCCCAGCCGTACATCTGTGGAAGCCTGGAGCGAAACAAGCCGTACGCCCCATTACAAAAGCCTGTTGCGGATATGGTAACATCGGCACCGGAATAGTATTTGCCTATGCTCGGGCATTCTTGTGCCCAGTCACTGGCGTTTGGAGTGTCTTGAACAATGCGTAGAGAATCGATCCATATATACTCATACCCTAGGTCCATTGTTACTTGCATCGCATCTCGAAACAGTCGGCTGAAGTTCGCGTCGTATAATGGGATTCGCTCTCGAAAGACTTTGTAATTCGCCATTGACAGTGTAGTAAAAACTTTGTTACCCCAGCAGTGGCTGAGGGTCACATATGATGCAGCTGCGGGTAAGCAGGCCTTCTCGACCAGCTTGGCTTCCAATTGACATCCGTTTCTTTGAAGAAATATCAATCTTGAAGGGAGGACAGGTGTTTTGGAGCTGTTCTTCGTCTCCTGGCACCTTCTATGGTCAGAAATGCAGGATTGGACGCATTTCCTCGCAAAGTCTATAGATCTAGGGTTCCAAGTGACTTCTTCTACCTCATGGATGAGGTGAGGGAAGTTAGAATGCAAATCTGTTGCCACGAGGTTGACATACGTAAGTAAATAGTGATTCCGTCGGTTAGGACTGCGCTCACGTTGTTCCTGAATCACATTGAACCGCATGGATAACCCCCTTCGCGAAATCTTGAATTGCCATTCCATTTTTGCGCTGGGTATCGACGTCCCGGAAGAAGTCGATGACTTAATGTAAACCTTGACGGAATCAAGGGGCCAAACCCCATCATCATCAAAATCCGGCAGTCGGTCGCAGATGTAACAGGGGAGATTGTATGCGAAGCTGTCCTCATTGGGGTGTCCGAACGAGTGAGCTACGTCTGTGGGATGTTGTTCCCAGCCATCCACGATATATTCGATGGCTCTTGTGCAGAGTTCGCAAACTCGCAGATAAGACATGGCACCGCTAGCGCTGTGTTCTATCGGTGATAGCGACATCGTGTCTTCGTAGCCGCTGGGGAAGTTAACACGTGGCTTTGGCTCTTATGTATGAAAGAAAAGCAAGGAGGGGTAAAGTCATATTGACATGAGCCTGAGGTAAGCACCTTAATTCAGGATTGGGACAGAGGTCACGTGTTTGTACCACGAGTGCGTCAGAGCTTGAATCCCACCAAATTTGTTGGCCGCGCTTTTACCACAAGGAGAAGGGAGGAAGCTGAACTAAGAAGACTAGAGAATCGATTTCATACACGGAAATGGCAGCAAAAAGTCGAGTGGTTCTTTGAAGCAGATACTTTCCATCATGTACTCGCCCAGGGGTCGGCTCGTCTCCTTCTCAAATTGATAGGGGCTCATATCTTTTTAAAGGACCACGTCTTCATTCCACCTCGTGAAGCAGGACATAGGGTGAACTGAGAAGTAACACCTGAAGTAAAAACATTTTTACAGGTCACAGAAGGCCAGAATGGTGTAACGTCGCATGGGAAGTCATTGAATCGTCTTGACTTTGCTACTATCTGACACGTGCTAAGTTCCTGCTGCAACACTAAGTGTAAGCCACTCATCCGTTATTCGCTCCGTCTCTTGACCTGTGATCCCCCCTCAATAAGCTGCGCCACCCTCGTCACCGTGCTCCCGCCCACAATCTCAAACACGGGCAAGTTGGCCGCAAACTCCCTCGCGATCCAGTTCCGCAGCTCGACGCCGACCAACGAGTCGACCCCGAACGCGTGCAGCGGGCGGTCGGCGTCGACGTCGCCCGGCTCGATCGCCAGGGCGCGCGCCAACCGCCTCGTGAGCATTTCCACGACCACGGCCGTCCGCGCTTCGGCCGTGCCGGCTTGTCGGAAGAGGGCTCCGGGGCTGCTGCTGCTGCTGCTGCTCCCTGTGGCGCCGGTGAAGGCGGATGGAGCATGCTGGAAGTGCGCGAAGAGGGGTCGTTGCAGAATCTCGGGAGGCTCAGTGGAGCGGGCGAGGAAGTCGGCGGGGGTGCGGAGACCCATGATGATCTGAGGCGGGCAAATGCTGGCAGCGGCGGCGGTGGGATCACAACAGATGTCGAGGAGGGCAAGTATTTCGCGCTCCTCGACTTGGCCGAACCCTTGGGCGCCCCCCGCCAAGTGGCGTTTCAGGTGGTCCGTCTCGGCGACCACGCCGACGTCGCTGACCACGCCGAGGTCGATTGCGGTCGTCTGCCAGCCGTGGCGGGTACGCCAATGGGCCAGGGTGTCTTGGAATGTGCAGCCGGCGGCGTAGTTGCTCTGCCCTGGGTTTCCGACGATGCCGGAGACAGAGGAGAACAGGATCATGAAGTCCAACCCGCCCAGGAGGGTATGGAGGTTCCAGGACGTGGCCACCTTAGAGTCCATGGTTCGAATCCACTGTGAGTGGGTCATGTTCTCGAAAAAGGCGTCCTTGGAAAGGAAAGGGGAATATCAGTAAATGATGGCTAGGGGAATCAAGATAAGGTCAAGCACCTACATTAAGGACCATCGCCAAGTTGATACATCCGCGAATTGGAGGCATCGACTTTCGCCAGTGATCCAGTGATCCAGATAGTGATTCCAATGAAGCAAAGTCACACTTAGGCGTTAGAATGGTAACGTTCTTTGCCCGCAATTCCCTCACTGCCTTTGCAGCCACATGAGAGGCCGCCCCTGACCTGGAAGGGACGATAAGGTTCTTTGCCCCCCCTTGCAACCATCCATGCGAGGATGGAGCGTCCGATCCCTCCGAGACCCCCTACGACAAGATAGGACGATTCCCCATCAAATCGCCAAGTTCGACGGGTAATCAGAGATTTCTGAAGCGCGTTAGCTGTCTGAGACCGGGCTTGGAGTCATGTCCCGGACGTGTAAGAACTGGACTTACCTGCACTTTGGTCAAAGGGTCGATAGAAATCACGACACGACCAGAGTGTTGTCCTCTCTGAATGTACCTAAACGCGTCCTCTACCGATCCCACATCGTATATATTCAGGGGCTTGGGATGGTAGAGCCTGCCATCGAAAGCCATGGCCATGGTCTTGTGCAGCAACTCGCTCGCCATGCCATTTCTCCGCAGTAACATGTGTAAAATATCCACGGCAGCGAACGATGCGTTGTTTGCGAAGGAGGCCATGGGCAGAGACGAATTGGCATTGATGTCCACCTTGCCGATTTCAACAAAGCGGCCGTAGGGGGCGATGCACTCTCACGAGGATCGCAGGCCCTCGCCGACGAGCGAGCTCAGCACCACATCTACGCCATAGCCATCGGTGAGCCGCATGACGGCCTTGGCGAAGGTGTTGTTGCCGCTCCGGCTGTACAGGATGTGGTCTGCCGGAATGCCGTGAAGGTCCATAAGCAGCTGCTTCTTCACGTCGGAACCCACTGTAGCGAACACCCCAGCACCCACCATCTGGGAGACTTGGGTGGCCAGTTGACCCGTGGCACCCGCGGCGGAGTGAATCAGGACCTTGTCCCCTTTGTTAAGTCGCGCAACGTCCATCAAGGAATACCACGCCGTTACGGCTGGGTTGATCGTGGCACACGCCTCTTCGAACGAGACCGAGTTCGGGATCCGGACCACGTTCGATTCCGTTGCGCGCGGATACACGTGCATGCAGTCGACGAGTGTCGTAGTGCTCCAGGGCTATGTTGAGCGCTGGATGGAATTAGTCAGCCCGGAGCCGTTTCAACCACTGCCAGCGAGTCTTTCTTTGGATAATATCTTCATTACGCTATTATAGCTTCGGGTGCGTTACTTAGGCGTATGTCTCGATAGTAGCGAAAGCCATTATAAAATAGGACTCGAAAGACTGATATTGACAGTTAAATCTGGGCGTGTGTATCACATAGCGCCACTCCTTGCCCACTGAAGCAGGGACGCTGTGGTGCGATCTTCCATTTCTTTCTATCTCTCCTTAGAAAACTTGCTTATGTGACTCAATTTAGTACTGAGGCTCTAAAAGGCGAAGCCGGGCACGACCAGTGTGGTCGCAGGTGGCTTTCCCATCTATGCTACATAGGGGGTGGCATTCATGAGGGGTGGTCGGCAAGCGGCTGTCATCTTATATTTCACAAGAGGGGGAGCAGACGGAAAGGGGCCGGAGTCAACACCGACGAGAGGAAAAGAGCAAGCTATCAGGTCGTACTGGCTACAGGTAGGAAAGGGGTCAATAGAAAAACCCCGAGGTTTTTGGCGAGGGGCTCGTTACGTTAGAGGGCAGCCGGTAAGCGGGTTGGCTCCGACGAGGAGCGACTGCTTTCATACCTAGTTGCTGATGGATAACATGACAAGACGCAGAACGCACGTGTTTCTATGACGAGGAAAATGATGCGTCCATCGAACTTCGTCAAGTATTTCTATGCATGAATTATATTAGGCTGTTAAGGAGTATGACAGGTATAATCTAATGTGAACTGGCCCTTCAAAGCGTGACTGAGAGTATCAGTTGTCCTCCCCATGTAACATACCCCCGATGCTGGCGCGCATGCGACGCATAACCTTACAACGACCCTTAGACTATGTGTGCCTACTCAGCTTATTGCAGGGCGCAGTGTTACTCGGTCCCAAGTTTTGATATCGATGTGATTTCAATGGAAACAATCATCGACGAACCATCTTCTCCACCTGATCCAGCCCCGTCAACTTCTTGACCGTCCCGTCGAACAGACCATGCGGCATGACGGAAGAGAGACGCGACAACCAGGCCGATTCGCCCTTCCATATGACGGCGGTGGGGTTGTTCTTGGACAGCTCCTGCACGACTTCGCGCGCCCACTGCTCGGCCGGCATCCCCTGGCCCTCGAAGCCGTCCTGGCGCATCGCCTTTTCCACAACGTCCTTGGCGGGCGCGTAGATGGAGTCCTTGGGCAGCGCGACGGTGTCGGCCTCGGACGACTTGATGTTGGCGATGAGGTTTGTACGGACCACACCTGTGCGCAAGTCGACGACCTTGATGCCAAAGGGCTGCAGCTCGAGACGGAGCGAGTCGGACAGCATGGCCATGGCGGCCTTGGAGGAGTTGTAGATAGCCTGGAAGGGCAGGGTCACCACGGCGCCGACCGAGGTCTGGTTGGCGATGACGGCGTTGGGGGACTTGAGCAAGAGGGGCAGGAAGGCTTTGGTGACGGCAATGTGCGACCAGACGTTCAAGTCGAAGAGCCTCTTGGCCTCTTCGATGTCCGTATCAACGACGGGCATCAAGAACTGGTGGCCGGCGTTGTTGACAAGGATATCGAGTTGGGGGATCTCGCCGACGCAGGCCGCGATCGAGTCCGCCGACTGGATATCCAATTGGATTAGTTGGATGCCGAGCGAGGCCAAGTGCTGCATCTTGGAGGGGTTCCGTGCAGTGGCGTAGACGTGGAAGCCGGCCTTGTGGAATTCGACGGCGAGCGCCGCGCCCATGCCGCCATCGGAGCAGCCGGTGATGAGCACACAGCGTTTGCCCTTGGCCATGGTGGTTGATTGGGCAGTATGAAGGTATTTTAGATATGAGTTTTGTTTTGGGACTTAAGTAGATCTGAGAATATCGGTTTCAGTTGCCGATTGAATTACTGCATGTAACAGACGAAGAATATGGGATATTTATCAATGTGGAGGAACTGTTCCAGAGAGACCCAACCGGGCCTTCCGTCTCGCGAAGAAAGGGGATTCGCGGCGTCAACATAACAGTTGAGCCGACTCATGGAACTATTCTTTGACAAAGGATTGTAGTTGCTTTGTTTGTTTCCCGAAATGCCTTCGGTCGTTACCTTTTCTCTCTTTCGGACCCCCAATCGGCTCAATGTTGACCCCCATGTAAGACAGCCAGGCGGCCTAACCTAGCGCCCGGCGGCGATTTAGAGTCCCGACCCCTGGATGGGGGAGGTTGTCACACCTCAAATCCTTGGAGAATTGGCCCCACCCTGCTGACCCCCTTCTTTATTCAGCTGTACCCCCTGGCTACGAAAGTTCCAGCGATGAATCCGAGATGGGATCCCATCCCAATCAATCCAACGTGTTCTGTACATGAATGCATCCTACAAAGGACATTGCATGTGCGTCCAGTAGGATCGCCAATGCATGATCATTGGACCATGTGTCACCACGGCCGGCTCCAATCCGGCAATATGGAACCGCTTACTCTCTTAGCGCCAGTAACGGCGAGGCTCACTGCAGGTGTAAGTCAAGTCTTGGGGTCAGGCTCTCTCGGACTTGATGTGCCGAGATCTCCGAGCCACGATTCGACCGGCTGCCGGGCCGAAGCGAATAGTCAGACGGTAGAATTAGTTAATCTCACTCCGCATGCGTACCCAGAAAACCCGCGAACCGTGTCAAAGATTACATAGACACAAGCTCTGCATCGGCTCAATAGTCTATCCACTGACCCCCACCCAAGCTGGACCAATCAGAGAGAGTTTTCAACGCAACAACTCTCTCTCCCTGCCTCCAGAGCCAGCGATTAGAGGTAGAGTCTTGGATTATTGCAATGCACTTGATCATATACAATCATTACGAATAGTGGCAAGAATGCATAGATTTAGGTTTAATAACTGGATGCTCATGGAGGGATACGTAGTTTTTGTTTTAGATCCGCCCCGTGCTGTAGCAACAAGACCACGCCCGGCTCGAAATTGAGATCGATGGCAATAAACAGCGGCGTCCGCCCCATCTCATCGTGACTGTTGATCAGTGAGGACGACGATCCCCGCCGCTCCTGCTGGGCCATGTGACTGAGGAACAGCCGTAAGAGGTTCTCGCGCTGGTGTAGCACGGCCAAGTGCAGGGGCGTCGACGCCGTACGCCGCCGGTCCAACGCCCCGGGCACCACCTGGGCGCCGTGTGACAGCAGTAGCGTCGCCACCGCCACATGGCCGCCCACGACGGCGTGCATGAGGGGCGTTAATCCGTCGCTATCTGTCTCGTCGGGCTCGGAGCCGTGTTGCAGCAGCAGGCGCACGATCCGGTCGCGCCCGCGCTGGGCGGCGGCGTGCAACGGGTTCATCCAGGCGTCTCGGCACTTAGTGCCGTGGTGTGGATCCAGTCCTTCAAACGGCGTGGGGGAAGGGTCGGGCGAGCTCGAATCATCCGCCACCGGGCAAGAAGTTGTTGTTACGTCAATATCAGAGGAGGAGTGACCTTCGAGTTCCATCGGCACAGAAGGGAGGGTGCTGATTGGGAAATAGCTGCCCCCTTCTTCTCCGTAGGAAGTGGGTTGCGATGTGGCCGGAGACAACAGCGACGGGTTTGCTAAGAAGCCGGCGGAACCGAGCGCCTCCAACATGGTCCGGTCGGTGAAGGCGGGGTAGTCATTCTCGAACGTTATGTTGTTGAAATGTGAGTTGCCAGTCGTGTTGTATTCCATCGAAGAAGTGTCAAACTCCTGTGGTGGCATTTCCAGGTACATGAAGCCTGTCACATTACTCGATGTTTCACCGGAGGGGACCGATTTCTGGAGTTGCTTCTTTTCTGCAACCCCCAAAGGTAACTCAATGTTAGTTGCTGGCCCCAGTGATTTGTTCATGCAATTGTTGTGCTTGTTTCCACTTACGTCTAAAGCGCCGTTGGGCTACACGGTTCTGAATACGTCGCCTGTCGATCGCTTCCCGGGAGGTCGCATCGGCCATAATATAATGCCCGGTACCCGGGCCCGCGTGTAGATCAAATATGCAAGGTTGGCGACCAGAGTAATATATGCATTTCGATGTTATTAGGCGGCTGGGTGGCTGATCTAGAACAAGGTGCTTCACGCTATGTATAGCATTGGTAGATCTCGAGTGTCCTCTAAGAAGCGGGAAAAGTGAAAGGCGGCCTTATGAGGAGCGTGAGATTAGACCACGGCCTCAGGGTCCTGTCCGAGTCTGGTAACAATCGGGGCCTCCTGGGATTCTAAACCTAATAGCCACCGACATGCATGAAGAGAATCCTTCCGGCTATTGCAGATGTCGGAATGACTTCTTTCGAGTTAACAAGAAAGGAATATGACATAAGCTGCTGGCCTCCCTACCGGCATGGTTCTAAATGTTGCTAGGATGACGTGTAGATATCGTGAGTGCGTGTGTGCAGCATTCTGACCACCTAGGCCAATGAGAATTGGATGCATTCTCAGCCTCACAACCTTTGTCAATCCGAATGATCCAGGATATACCTAATGAAGACGATTGTTTATCTTGGTGCCAAGCTTTCTTCGGGCCGCCAGGTCACGTTGTATCATGCGTGGCGTATGTCAGCACGAGATAGAGGTCGGACTTTGGTAACTAGATAAGGCTGCCTCCATTCCACCTACCTAGCCTGGTCAGCCGGATATGGGTACCCAAGGCGTTGTATGCGGGCACACCGTGGGCGATGCACGGTCCTGGAGAGGCTGTACCAAGATATTCATATCGACCCAGAGCACATCATCCCTAGAGAGATCCCCTAAGGCCCTAAGGGTTCTGGAACGCTCCAAATACCTGGACACAGTCAGATCGACCCATTTCAGCAATATTACTGGCTGGGGTTAGGTTCGCACGAAAGACAATCGCGTCACAGCTGATAAAGGCGCCGCTGCTTTCGGCCAATCATGTCCGGGTACGCAGAGCTGGAGAGAGACACGGGAAGGACCAGTATTTCCCGTCCCATCCGGGACGGAATTGTGAAGTTCCACACGGGCCCCACCACCTTTTGCTTCCACATAGAGCGGAGGTATTACAAGATGACCTGACTGGCTGTCGCACAGGGTGTTTTGTATCTGCTTGGTTGCTGTTATGCAAATAAGCCTACTCGCCCTTGTTGCAGATCATTGGCAAAAGGACCGCGCTGCCAAGTCCAGGGTCTTGGTTGCCCGCCCGCTGTGGACCTTATCGGCAACCCCTCCCAAGTGTGACCGCTGGTGGTCATGGCCATCGAGTTTCTCGCATGCAATTGGCTTTGGATACGCGAAGGGGTGTTACGATTCGACATAGCGTGGCGATGCTTGCTTCCAGGCAGACCACCTTGATCCAATCTTGTTTATTCGTAGCATTGATGGGGGGTCTCGCTGATCACGTGCTTGATCCTCCGAAACCCAGCAAACCCCGAATGGTTCCTCCAAGGTGTGGTTGTACAAGCCGGCGAGAAGCATCAGGAACAGATCCGAAATCACTACTAGGCGCCAACGGTCGACAAAGTTTGTGGTACTGCAAGTAAACGTTGACACGTGTGCGGCACCAATCGACCCTGGTAAAGGGAATGGGTCTCCCCAAATTAAGAGCATCTGGACACAGCCCCATGGCCGCGCTCCGAGAGTCCGGTTCTTTGAATCCGAGAGTTATGCAAGGTGCCGTCACTGCCATCCACCCCCGTATTTCACTTCAATACGAGACCTAGCCTGCGGCGCAGTGTCTAGAATTCCACCCTCCCGTTGCAACCCCGGGAATCCAACGACACGCGGCCTGAGTCAGCAAGCTTTCCCTTCGTTCGTCTGCGTGGCCCCTTTCTCACGGCCGCAGACCTTGTGCTGCTGTGGGGTTCATCGACGTAGACTAGACCCCCAGCTACTGTGCGGCCCGCTCGTAATCACCTTATCGTTACGGGTCTACGGGGACCGCCAATGGCAATGATCATCGAGCCGTCCTGCCCGAATGCATTAATCCCCGTGGAGAAAACTGATGCGTGTAGAGCGGGTGTCGTGTTATTGTTGTGGGAGGCCTTATGATAGCGATCGGAGAACATGTAAGTTTGGAATCATCATCTCAATAGCTATGATAAATCGCAAACAAGTGGCACCGCCCCTCCTGAACACCGTGGAGTCTGTGATAGCTTGCAAGTATCTAGTAGGTGCCTAATCACCACGGAATCTCCGTGCCATGAATGGCATGGAGGAACTTGCCGGAAACCGTGTCGCGGGTTGCTCCATCGATCTGATCCGGGTCAGCGATTGGCAGTGGACTGATAATGGGCATGATGGGACCGATGAAGGGGGATGCATGCAATCATTCAAAATATGTTTACTCACCAACTTGATAATCTTTTCTGCGCTGTCTGCCATTCTGACTGGAGCCCTTTCCAACCCCAAGTGCTCTCTGGCAGTCTTGTTGCCCATATCTGAATCGACCAGGCTATTCACTCCGAGTTAGTGACAAGGAATGTTCTGTAACCTTTGGGGCAGGGGAGCTTACCCGGGATTCACAGCAACAGAGATGAGTCGTTCGTTTCCGTAGTGCGCCGAGCTGTTCGCGAGCGTAGCTTCTGTCAACTTTCTGGGTATTTTCGGCACTCGAAATCATGGACGTACACAGTGATCCAGTTCAGGGCCGATTTGGAGATGCAGTAGGCCGGCGCAATCCAGGAACGAGAGCTCCCCATGGCGCCTATGGAAGCCGCCGCGCTCCCGATCGTCACGAACCGGGGGTTCTCGGAAGCCATGAGCAGTGGGTGGCAGGCCTGGTAGAGCGCCAGGGGCCCCAGGGCGTTGACGCGGAAGGCGCTCTCGATCGCGGCGAGGCTCTCCGTCTCCAAGGGGACAAGGGGCGGGCTCACGCCGGCGTTGGCTATCAGGACATCGATGCGGTCGATGCCCGCCGCCCGCATCTGGTCCACGGCATCCTGCGCGTTGGTGCTGGAAGCACTTTCGATCTTGACGAGGAGGAGCGTGTAGTTGGGGCCCGTCGCCGCGGACTTCAGCGATGCAACGCCCGGGGCAGTCACATCGCGTACGCTTCCCACCACGGTACAATTGGGCCGAGCGAGGTAGGCATGGGCCAGGGCGTTTCCGAGACCTTGGGAACATTTAGCATTGTTTAAAACATTATTGGGTCAATACCATGGGGGCTTGGTCTGTTTGGTGCTCCGGAGCTTGCGTACCTCTGCCAGCCCCGCTAATTACAACGACAGTTTGCTCCGACATGTCCATCTAGGTTCGCGCGACTGTGACACTACGGGTAACGGTAGAATGCAACTAAAACAAGTCAGGATAGATGTAGAAAGCTTCTTGCTTTTTAACACGAGTGATTGCCGTGAAACTATATGTAGTGATACGAATTGTCAATGTGGTTGGGTGATCACTTCATGCCAATTGAGCTTATGCCGTCGCTCAGCAAATCAATTGAGCGGGGATTGCCCCCTTACTTCGGCTAGTAGTTCTCATGCAGCACCAATTATCGTAACACTTTGCCTTTGCTGTGCCCCAAGTTTACTGCTGAACTCGGATAAACTCGGACTGTTTCAACAGCAATACCAACGAATGCACCATGCTGACTTAATCAACGTGCGAATTGCCCCCCCCAGCGTCCTACGGTGTCAAGTCAACTGCATTCAAGCGGCAGTCAACCTTAACAAAACCACTATTGAGATCTGCAGGTGAAAGGTAGCAGGTACATCGTATATTGTATAATGGCATACTAAAGAAAGATAGAAGAAGTCCTAAGCAAAGACCACCCAAAAATGCATCTGGAAGAATGCTATCCTTGTACCGAACACCTTGGCTGTTAATCACATATTGTAACAACCACGACTGTCGCCACCAGAACGACGCCCCAGCAACCCAGTCTCTCAGACCAGGATGTCGCGAATCCGAATTCGAAGATGGAGAATCTATATTCTACACGTCCATTTATTTCTCTGTCAAGATGCCGTCTCTCATTTCCCCGCCGTAGCAGCGTCCGGCGCCGGCAGCCTCGACACCACCTTCTCGCACAGCGCGACCAGCGACGGGGTGTTCGTGATGTCCAGAGTCGTCAGCTCGACGCCGAGCTTGACGCGGATCCAGTTGCGCAGCTCGACGGCCGAGAGGGAGTCGAGCCCGTAGGCGACGAGGGGCCGCCCCACCTCGGGCGCCGTGTCGAGGCGCAGGATCTTGGCGAACTGCGCCGAGACGACCTCGACGCAGACGCCGTTCAGGGCGCCGACGTCCGCCGTGCCGCTCTTGTGCATCATGCGCAGCTGCTTGAGGGCCTGGTCTGATTGATCGCCGCCCTCGTCGGCCTCGTCGAGGCCACCCTGTTGACCCGCGCCGTGGGCGTTGAACAGGTAGCTGAAGCGCGGCAGGCTTGCCAGCTCGTTGCCGTCGGAGGGGAGGGGGTAGCCGATGCCCGTGATGGTCTCGGCGGCGCTGGTGGCGTTCATGGGGGCGCCGCTCTGCTGCAGGATGGAGTAGGTCAGGATCTTGCGGAGCATGGTCTCGTCGATGGGCGTCCACTGGCGCTTGTCGAAGCGGACCTCGAGGGCCGAGTCCTGCTCGGCGACGTAGCCGACGTCCTGGATCAGGCCCAGGTCCACCGTGTTGGCGCGCAGGCCGAGCTGGTGGCGGTAGCTGGCGAAGGCGTCGAGGAAGGTGTTGGCGGCGGCGTAGTTGGCCTGGCCCTTGTTGCCCACGATGCCCGACGTGCTGGAGAGCATGGTGAAGAACTCGAGGGGGGCCTTGTTGATCTCCTGCGCGGCGCGGTGGAGGTTCCAGGTTCCTTGGACCTTGGCGTGGATCGCGTTGTGGTAGTCGTCCAAGGTCATCATCTCAAATGGCTTATCCTGCGACGGGGAGTCAGTACGACATTGGGGAAACCAACATGAGATTGAAATTAGCTTACTCTCAATACCATGGAGCCTTGGATGATGCCGGCGATCTGAGGCGTCGCAGAACTGAACATCTTGCGTACGAAGTCGGCGTCCCCTGCATCGCCCCGCGCCTCGCTCACGCTGCACCCGTAGAAGTTGCAACTGGCCACGACCCTGGCTGAGGCAGGGTCGTCAATCCCGCTCCGGTTGTTGACGATGATGTGGCGCGCGCCGTGCTGCGCCATGTGGATGGCCAGGGTCCCGCAGGCCCCCTTGAGCCCGCCGACGATGAGGTACGACACATCGGGCTGCAACTGCAGGCGCCGGACGGCGGGCCGGATCGGCATTTCGACGTCGTCCTTGATGCCGTTCGAGATGACAATCTTGCCCATGTGCTTGCCGCTGCGGATGTAAGCCAGGGCGGCCACCACGTCGTCGAAGCCGAACGTGGTGATGGGGTCGATGGGCTTCAGGTGGCCCCCGTTGATCAGCCCGAAGAGCTCGTCAAAGAGCCCGGCAACGAGAGAGTCGGTGATGTCCCGGGTGTAGGACATGTCGACGGCGCGGAAGGAGCAGTTGCGGTCGAAGGGCTCCATGGACAGGAAGTTGCGGTCGACGATGTCGCGCTTCCCGATCTCGACCATGTTGCCGCCGTCGGCCATGATGCGCCAGGTCGCGTCCAGCAGCTCGCCGATCAGCGAGTTGATGGCCACGTTGATGCCCTTGCCGCCGGTGGCGCGCTTGATCTCGTCGGCGAACTTGGTGTTGCGAGACGAGAACATGCGGTTCCGGGGGATGCCGTAGCGCTCCTCGAGGAACTGGCGCTTCTCTTCTGTGCCCACCGTGACGAAAATCTGGATTGAAGGAGAGAAATTGGTCAGCTTGATCTTTTGTTTCTATTTTCTTTTGGTTCCTGGGGTTCTGGGGTTGGTAGACTTACGTCAGCTTTCTTGTGGAGAGCCAACTCGATACAGGCAATCCCGACGCCACCGGTAGCCGAGTGGATCAATACGGACTGAGGAGCCATCAGCAATTTATCACTGGCACTGCAGAAAGAACATGACAAGGGTATCATCTTACCTGACCCTCTTGGAGGTTTCCAAGGTGGTACATCGCGTACAAGGAGCAGAGATAGACAGAGGGTATCGTCGCCGCCTCCTCAAACGTCATGGTGCTGGGAATGAGATGGCAGCGATCGACAGACACCCGCACCCGGTTAGCGTAGCTCCCCGCCTTCAGGATGCAGACGCGGTCCCCGACCTGGAACTTGGCCACGCCGGGCCCCGTCTTGTTGACCACGCCGGCGCACTCGAAGCCGATGTTGTACTCGTCGTCGGGCACGATGCCCATGGTGATGGCGACGTCCTTGAAGTTGACTCCGACGGCCATGACCTCGACCTCGACGTTGTTGGGGGCCAGCGCGGGCGGGGCCGTCGCCTCGGTCTCGCACCACATGAGGCTGTTCAGGGTGCCCAGGCGCTCGGCCCGCAGCTGCACCTGCACGCCTGTAGCGTGGAAGCCCTTGACGACGGGTTCGAGCCCCTCTTCCTCGCGACGCCGGAATTCGTTGACGGGGCCGTCAGGCATCAGGCGCTGGATGTGCAAGATGCCGTCGCGCTCCATGTACTCGGTCTCGGTGGCGACCTCGCCGTCGCTGTTACTGTCACGAAGGGAGCCGACCACCTTCTCGATGGCCCAGTTCGTCGCCGCACTGGTGCTCGACTGGACATCGAGCGTGATTAGCTTCGCGGTCGGGTCCTCCTGCATGGCGACGCGGAAGAGGCCGCGGATCATGCCGTTGTCGGGATGCGTGGTGGGGTGCTGGGCGCCCTTGGTGACCCAGACGAGCGGGTTGCCGGAAAGGACGAGCTGCTTGAGGGCCTGCCATTGGTTCTCGTCGAGGGTGGGCATGATGGATCCCCAGAGCTCGTCGAGCACCAGGGTGACTCCTCCTGATCCCTGCTGGAGGGATTCCGGAAGCGGGAGCGTCTGGTAGGCCATCTCCCAGCCGGAACGCTCGAGGGATGCTTGGAGGGACGGCGGCAGCGTCTGGGGCGCGCTCTCCGAAAGGCGGACGATGGTCAGGCGGCGGGGTGCTGCTGCATGGCCAGTAGAAGTTTCCGCCGATCTGGACAGGTGGGCCGTGGGACTGTCGCTGGTGGGCGCCAGAACGAGGAGTGAAGAACGAGTATTACCAGATTTGGCAGCACCGGCAGCCGCCTTTTGGGCAGCACCATCGTCCCAAGCCGCCGAACTGATGGAGCTACTGCTATCGCCGGCCAAGTAGCTTGACATCAGCGACTTGGCGCCCGGCGTTTGGACCTGGGGCGTCTGGACCCCGAAACCTTGGTCCACATGTTCGAACCCGTCCGTGGAACCCGTCGAAGAGGTGCTGGCATGCGACTCCTGCACCGTGGTCTGCACCAGCAGTGTATGCGCACCGGTTCCCAGCAGCGGTTCAAGTCGCGCCACCGAATCTTGGACAGCGGAGTTGGAAAGACTCTGGGAGGTCTTGATGATGACGAGGTCATACGAGGCGTCAGCTGCCAGGCCAAAGACGGCATCGCTGTCATCAAGCAATTGGAAACCCGCTTGGGCCTTCTCCTTGAACTGGGTCTCGACGTTGATGAGAGCCTTTGCATTGGTGGTGCCGAAGTCGTATTTGGTGCACGCCGACCTGGCGGCCGAATCTGGGTTGGCGAACCAAGTGCTGGATGTGTCATCTTGGCCATCTAGATCGACCTCGAGAACACTGAGCGATGGCTTTTTGAAGGCGACGAGGGCAATGATGGTGTCCAACTTGTTGTCGTTGGACTCCCCGTCGGCAGGCAGGTACATGACCTGGTCCTGGGTCAGCATGGTGATATCCGGCTTCCAGACGGCCGTGTGGAAAGTGTGAGGATCCGGCTTCGGGGCCACATCGAGCTTCGTGTAGTTGAGGCCCGTGATGCGCATCGCCAGCTGGCCCGTCTCGGCGTCGTAGACGGTGGTGTTGGCGACCCAGCTCTTCTCGATATCCCTTCTGCCACGGCCGCCGTACACGGACGTCGCCTTGGACAAGCCCCGGGAAAGGGCGGCGGGGACCTTGTTGATGACGAAGTCGTCGATCAGGGCCGGGATCATGACGCTCTTCACGTTGGTGCGGTCGCACGAGGCGTTGGAGGGCACGACGGTCTGCAGGCAGCCGTCCAGGGCGGCCGGGTGGATCGGGTAGTACGACTGGGGGTTGTACTTGCTCGGGGCCGGCTCGAGGGAGATGTGGGTGCGGCACTTGCGCTCGCCCGTGACGCCCTCGACGTCGATGAGCTTCTGGAAAGCGGGGCCAAAGTCCATGCCGATCTCGCGCTGGCACTTGTACCACAGCTTGGGCGGCTGGGCCTGCTGGAAGGGCAGCGCGTCCTCGCCTTGGACGGGCTCGTCGAGGGCGTCCTGGATCCGGATCTGGCCGTGGCAGTGCTCCGACTCGACGCCGCCCTCGGTCGTCGAGATCTGGAACTGGTGCCAGTCCTTGCTGCCCAGCACGTTGGCCAGCTTGAAGGTGATGACGGCGTCTTTGCCCTCCTCGAGCACCAGCGCCCGCTTGAAGGCCACGTTGCGCACCCGGTAGCACAGGTCGTTCCGGGCGATGCCGGCGGCCTCCTCGGGCAGCAGCAGCGCGCAGTGCTTCTGGTAGAGCGCCTCGACCGCCATGGTGACGAAGCCGGCTCCGGGCATGATGGCGTCTCCGCCCATGCGATGATCCATCAGCCACGGCACGTTGGCGACGTTCAAGTGGTGGCGCCACTGAGGGGCCTGCCAAGACGTGCCCAGCATTTTGCTGCCCAGTAGGTCGTGCACCACGTACTTGCGGAAACGCCAGTCCTTGCTGGCGGCGTTCTCGTGCCAGTACTTGGTGCTGTGGTTCCAGTTGTAATTGGGCAAGTCAACGATGGTGCGCTCGGACCCGGTGTACTGGTTGACCAAGGCCAGGTCCACGGGCGCGCCGGCCGCCCAGAGGCGCCCGGCCACATCGAAGAGGGACTTGCCGGCCGCTGCGCCGCGGGACCAGGTGGCCATGTAGGAGACGTCGCCGCCGGCCGAGGTAGGCAGAGACTTGAGCACCTGCGAGACTGGGCCAGCCAGGGCGCCAGAGGGACCGATCTCGATGAGGAAGTTGGGCGACTTGGCATCTTGGAGCATGGCCTTAAGGGCCCCGTCGAAGCGAACGGGGCTCACCATGTTCGTCTTCCAGTATAGCGCGTCGGTCGGGTCCGTCTTCTTGGACCCGGTGACGGAGGAGAACATGGTTACGCCGTCGTTGCGGTCGGACTCGTCCCGTGCCTGGAACTGGTCGTCTCGGGTTAGGAGGGTCTCGTATTCCTCGCCGATGACGCCCATCAGCTCCGAGTGATAGGCCAGGTCGACCTGCAGCAGACGGGCGAAGTGGCCGGCGCCCTTGATCTCCTCGGCCAGGGCCTGGAGCGCACTCAGCTTGCCGGAGACGGTGATGCTGCTGGGGCTGTTGAAGCAGGCGATCCATGTCTTCCCCTCGTATTTGGCGAGGAACTCCGACGCGGCATCGGCGCCGAGGCCGACTGCCAGCATGCCCACTTCCTTCTCCGCCTCGCTCTGGCGGTTGACGGCCGCGCGCCCGCGGTTGAAGGCGGCGATGATGGCGCTGCTGCGGCCCAGGAGCCCGGCGGCGTACGCGGCGGCGATTTCACCGGAGCTGTGGCCGACGACGCTGCTGGGTTTGATGCCCCAGGATTCGAGGACGGCGAGGATGCACAGCTGGAGCGCCGTCACGAGGGGCTGCGAAAACTCGGGTTGCCTCAAATGCTCGGGGCTTCTGGGCTCCGTCAGCTCGCTCAGGAGGGACCACTTCGGTGGGTGGTCGAGGCTTTGGAGGGTCTCGTCAAGCCTAGCGAGGGGAAAGATAAAATTAGTCAAGTGGAACATGCGGGTTGAAGAATAGATGGTGTCTTACTCTTCCAGAACAGAACGGGTTTGAGACGGGAAGTATTTGAGCAGATCCTGTCCCATCTGCGGCCACTGCGCACCCTGTCCCGTGAAGACGAAGCCGAACGTCGGCGTGTGGGAGCTCTTCTTGGCCACGACCCAGGCCTCGGCCTTCTCGTCCAGCTCCGTGTTGTGGGTGGTCAGGTACGCGCGGTGCCAGAGCTTCGTCTTCCTTTCGGAGAGCGTGTACGCCAGATCGGCCAGGCCGACGCGGACCCGGGGGTTCAGCAGGTGGTTGCCGAGACCCTGGATGGCGCCGCGAAGCGAGGAGGCGTCGTTGGCGGATAGGACGAGCACCGACGGCCGTTCGGCGTCCTCTTCCAGCTCGGCGAGCCCGTTGTCGTCGCCGCCCGAGTCCGCGAAGGAGGACACGTGGTGGGCCGGGTAGGCGCTGTCGGGCTGCTGCACGATGGCGTGGGCGTTGGAGCCGCCGTAGCCGAACGAGTTGACGGAAGCCCGTCTGGGAGCGTCTTCCGGCCACGCAATGCCGGTCCTGAATGCCTTGACCTTGTTTCCAATGAAGTCGACTACAACGGAGAGGACATCAGTGATCATTCTAATTTCCTCAAACCATCGGGCGCTGGAGGGACTCACTCTTGGGGCTTGGGTTTATGAAGGTCGGAGTACCCGGAATGAAGCCATGCTCGATAGACAAGATGGCCTTCAACAAACCCGAGATACCAGCCGCTGGCTCCGAATGTCCAATGTTGCTCTTCACGGAACCAATCAGGAGCGGCTTATCGGCTGTGCGTGTGGCAGCGAAAACCGAACCCACGCCGTTTACTTCAGTGGGGTCGCCTGCTTGGGTTCCCGTTCCGTGACACTATTATTGAATAAGTGGGTCAGTGTCAGATGAGATTGAAAAAGGGGGCCATGGGTTTGTGTACGTACCTCCAAGTAGGTCGTAGCATTGAGATCCGTGATGCCTGCGTGGGCATACGCAGCGCGTGCAGCAGCGGCTTGCATGACCGAGCTGGGACTGGCGATACCAGCCGTACGTCCGTTGCTGTTGGACGCAGTGCCGAGCACCACGGCACGGATGGGGTCCCTATCCCGGATCGCATCGTCCAGGCGCTTCACGATGATGGCGCTGACCGCTTCGGCCTTGACATAGCCGTCGGCGTCGACGTCAAAGCAGTGGCACAGGGCGGTGGGCTGTCAGGTTGGAGTGTATGTTAGAGAGAGATCTTTTCCCACGGTACGTAGAGCGTGCGAGTGGTGGATAGACACTTACCGAGTGTGCGCTGCCGATGCTTCCAGTGTCGATCAGATGCTCGGGGCTCATGTACAAGTTGCTGGTGGCGATGATGGCCGCGTTGATGTCGCCGGTTTGCAAGTACCGACAGGCAAGGTCCAGACCTTGGAGACTACCAGAGCATGCCGTATCCAGCGTGACACTGGGCCCTTTGATATTGAGGAAATGACTCAGACGGTTGGCGTTGATAGCCCGACCGACGCCCAGGGCGTTGTTCGGGGGGCGGTCCTCGGGGTCCCGGTTCTGCATATCTGCGTAATCGGCGGCGTATGAACCTACGAAGCACCCGACCTGCTGACCGTCGAGCTGCTCGAGTGTGACGCCGGCGTTCTCGAGGCCCTCGAAGACGACCTCGAGCATTTGGCGCTGGTTGGGGTCCATGGCCAGCGCCTCGGCACCGCTGACTTCGAAAAAGCCGGCATCGAAGTCGGCGGGGTCGACGTCGCCTAGGAACATCCCGCCGGCCTGGCGCAGGGTCTTGGGCTTGAGGGACCCGTCATAGTGACCCTCGAAGCTGAAACGAGTGTCCGGAACCACCCTGGAAGCGACTTCACCTCGCTGCAAGAAGTCCCACAGCTTCTGTGGGGTGTTGTTACCTGCTATGTGTGAGCTTTCCCTACTGCCAATTTGATACGACATAGGTGACATGGAAAGGAAAGAAGAAACATTTCCATGGGAAATGGCCCGGGGATAATTACCTCCAGGCAGTCGGCAGGCAAAGCCCACAATGGCCACGGGCTCCTGTTGGTGTTGCTTAGCCTTGGACATGTTTGCGAGAGTGTGGGAGGAACGTCGAAATTGGTATTCCACTTGTTTGCCAAAAAGTAGAGAGCCGGGGAAGTCAGGTGAAGGTTAATGAGGTGCAGAGCTTCTGGGGAATTGGTTGCTGAGCCCGCGATCCATCGTGAATCTATATACCGCGAATTTGACTAGATAGAGCATCGCCGGCTTCACTTTGTTGTTTGCCATATCCGATTGTCTGTGTAATACGGAGGCGACATACCGGATTGGTAGAGTGGTGATCGGGGTCAGATCTGACCCGTAACGGCGGTCTGGGCCAATGTCAGGATCCAGTCACCCCGCTAGGGTGCATGCATACCTTACTATTCCTTCGGCTTGGTTTTGTGTAATACTGCGGACGCGACACACTGTCACTTACATTGGTGGGGCTAACTTTTTACTCTATGGATTGCTTTTTTTTCCCCCATCCGGAGAAAGAATACTACTGCTGTCAGCCTCAAGGCTAGAACGTGGCTGACAAGGGTCAGTCCAGTCATCCTTGCATATGCTAGATCTCACCCATGTCAGGCCGGCATGCAGGCGAGTGTAAGCGCTCCATGCAACCGTGACCCTTCCTTCATCCGCGCTGTAAGCAGACGCCCAACCACACCTGTTTCCTACGATTCCGTCCGAAAAGACAATAAAGATACCCACAAACTATTATGTCCTTGACGCCAAGTCTTGGCTTTACCTCGTTTATAAACCCTTATTGGTGTAAGAACGCCAATCGGCTTCATGCCGGCCGTAGCCCATTTCGTCCGAGGCTTGCGCCGCTGACACCCACGCGCCGGTTTATTTTCGGGGACATCCTCTACATGTCATTCATAGCCTAGTGCTCAGCGCCTCCCCGGCGGTTTGATGCTACTAGTACGCACGCACAAATAGAATGTAACAGAAAAAATGCGAAGGCGCCAACTCTTGTCTCCTTGTCTTGTCACCCTTCCCCTTTGACTTGACGTACAGTGGTGGCATATCTTTCGCCCCCTGAGTTTCCAAGATGGGCTCGATCCAAATGCACCGGACAGTGCAAATCCCCACGATCGATGGTATTTCCCTGGAAGCATGGCTTTACGAAGTCCCTGGCCCAGCGCCAGCTATCATCA
Source organism: Apiospora saccharicola (assembly GCA_038363915.1). Lineage (NCBI taxonomy): Eukaryota > Fungi > Ascomycota > Sordariomycetes > Amphisphaeriales > Apiosporaceae > Apiospora > Apiospora saccharicola. The sequence goes on from JAQQWM010000004.1 coordinate 437,751, forward strand.
TGACCCACGGCGTGAGTATAGTACACCATGTACAGCCTGCATTGCTCGCTACCTTACTAACTGCAAAACAGCTCAATTGCGTCAAGGAGATGAGCCTAGCAGAAACAGCAGAATCGTTCCACTTTGCAGGTTATAATGTGCTGCTATATGACTCAAGGAGCATTGGTGGTAGTGGAGGGCAGCCACGGAACCAGATTGACCCCTTACAGAATGTAGAAGACATTTCGGGTGCGTGTTTTCTCTTTACCACCTAACTTTCCCATCCCATGTCAAGGGAGGTTCGCTACTGATATTTGCTTGTCTATGTAATCAGATGTCGTCAGCTACGCGGCAGCGTTGTCCTGCGTCGATGCCCGCCGCATCCTACTCTGGGGCATGTCCCTGGGCGGCACCATCAGCGGCGTGGCGGCGGGCGTAGATCGACGCGTCCGGGGCGTGGTCATGGTCTGTCCCATCTTCAGCATGGTGCGGCCCGACAAGCAAAAGACGGCGTTCGCGCAGCTCATGCGCGACCGGCAGTCCCAGCTCCGGGGCAACGAGCCCTACGCCATCCAGCCCTTCAACAGCAAGGGGGAGAACCCCATCGGCTACGCCGGCTCGGGCGGGCGCGGCGGCAAGGAGGCGTACTTCCTCATGAGCGAGGGGGCCAAACGCGGACATCCCAACTTCCGCGATCGCATCACCCTGCAGTCCTACCACAAGATGGCCCTGTTCCGGCCCCGGGAGAACCTCGTCGAGTTGCTCCACGAGGTTCCGACCATGGTCATGGTGCCGGAGCAAGACGACATTTCACCAGCGGCAGAGCAGAAGGCCGTCTTCGATATCCTCGACACACCGAAGCGGCTGTACTGGGCTCGAGGAAAAGGTCATATGTCAATTCTGACGGGGGAGGGCTCGGTGGAGATTAGAGAGGCTATGCTTGAGTTTTTCGATTTGGCGCTGAAAGGGCAGATCAAATAGCCCAGGATAGGGCGCGACTTGCTTGTATCCATCAACCACTCGCAGCCAGAATGATCTGAACTTGCTATTGTTGGCGATACGGGTTACTATACAATATACAAGCATTATATTCGCATTATGAACCTCTCAAAATGCCTAAGACCGTGACAAGTCACAATTGTCTCCACTGTATCAAATAGAAGCTTTTGTCGTCCGAACCTAAACATGAATCAGACGTTTTCACTAGCCTACTGTGTCTTAGCGAAAGCTTTTTTAGACGACATCTACCACTATTTGGATGCAACGTTGGATAGGCTGTTGCCGGCCGCCATTCGCACTAGGACCAGACTCTAGTTAGAGTCCTCTACTGATCTGGTTTAGCAAAGGGTTAGCCTGCTCGCCAGTTGACGTGCTTCTATTCTAATTCCTTACATTTTCTATTCCCATCTAAAAATGGGAAATTTGCTTGGAGCTCTTGATTCTATACAGGTTTGATAAAAGAGAAAAGAGGGAAAATCGGAGCCAACGTATGTCATACTCAAACGAGGACTGATGAATGGGAAACGGCTCAGACCAAGCGTATTCCAGGGCCAAGTGGCAACCAAAACAGTATCACGTCACTCTCAGCGAACCCGGCAAAGCCTCCCTTCCGGGTCGGGCTGCCAGTAGACGTCGGCGCCCACCGAGGTGTGCTGCCACAAAGCGAATTCCGGGTCGTACCTCCTCTTCACCTGCAGCAGCTTCTCGTAGTTGGCGCCAAAATAGTCGGCCTTCCAGGTCGGGTTGTCCCACGTGGCCTCGTTCATGTACCCGCCGCCGTCCGGGGTGAGCGGGGTGAACAGGGCCTGCCACTCGTTGGCCGCGGCCTGGATCGCCTGCAGCTCCGGCCAGGGCGTGTCGGCCGGGAAGCCGATGCCGAGGTTGAGCGTGTAGAGCGCGTCGCGCCAGGCCGGCAGCACGGCGTTGGCGCCGGGCTGGTTGCCGACCCGCGCGTGCGTCACGTTGAGCGAGATGGCGCTGATGCGGTTGGGCCACCGCCCGTCCGTCGCTATCCGCCGGAACGCCCCGACCAGGCCGCCCAGGTTCTTCTCCACGGTCGAGGGCGGGATCAGGCGGCCGCCGATGGTGTTGTTGGTCGAGTAGACCTCGGGCGGGAAGCCGTATTTCGTGTATTGGTCGTAGAACCGGGAGTGATCGGTGGCATCGTTTCGGAGAAGCGTCATGTTCAACTGCTTCAGTTTCTGGACGAAGGGGTCCAACAGGCTGGAAATCCTCTCTTTGGTACCGCCCGTCAGGGTGGCCGAGTCAAGCGAGAAGGTGCGGTTGTCGAAGCCCCAAGACGTCGCCAGGCCAGGGATCGTGTTGAGGTACAAGAGATGCTTCTGGAACTCGCCAACCGCCTTCCAGTAGGTCTCAGGATCGGTGTTGGCAAATGCTAGTGCTGCCCCCGCCGTCTGGCCATCGGGATGGGCTTTGACGGTGGCGGACAGAACCAGGGCGTAATTGCCACCCCCACCCCCGCTAAGGGCCCAGTACAGATCGGAGTTTTGGGTGGGAGAAGCCACGAGATGGCGCCCATCTACCGTGACGACCTCAAACTCGAGGGTGTTGTCCGCAGCCATGCCATAACTCGCCGCCAGGGGCCCGTGACCGCCGCCCTGCACGTACCCGCCGACCATGCCGACCGAGGAACAGTAACCACCCAGGACACGGAGCCCCTTGTCCGCCGCGGCTTTGTACGCGTCCATGAACTGGACTCCGGCACCCGCCTTCAATGCCGGGCCATGGTAATCCCGGCCCTTGTAGTCTATGAACGACATGGTTTTGAGCTTGTGTGTCCACAGCGCGAGCGACCCCTTTCCGTTCGACCTCCCGATGTAATCATGGCCGGTATTCTTGATCGAGATTCGCATGTTCTTTTCCTTGGCGAACTTTAGCGCATCTGCAACAGTCTTGGGACCGTCCACCTCGACAGCAAACGAGGCCATGTTGCCAAGGATGCAGGTTCCTGAGGCGGCAGGCCCGATGAATGCGGTGCATGAATTATTAAGCCAGAAGGGAGACATGACATTGACCGGATCCTCGTAGCTGCAGTGTGTATTAGCATGTTGGCTGGCTTGCATCAGTCCGTAACGGGATAACCGCCAAGAAGGACATACTATGTTTTAGGGTCTACCCACTCATCCCGAAGTTTGGCACACTCGGGACGATCGGCGCTGATAGTGGGGACATAGCAGGCCTGGCCCAACGGGACGCTCGAAATCAGCCTTCCTCCGATGGTCTGGTTCAATTTGGTCCATTCTTGTTGTGAGGGCCACTCCGCATCCCCTGGCAACACGCGACAGTGCTTCGTTGATGGAGGTGGTGGTGGAAGGTGATTGGGTGGTGGAGGTGGAGGTACAGCAACTGCCAAGGCCAGGTTACTTATAGCCAAGGCTGCATGAAGGGCAACCTGCGTCCGATGCATACTCAGCTGCATGGTAACAACACTAGAGACTGTACGGTAATGATCGCTGGACGCTATTCAATATCGGTCAAGATTGCCGAGAAGATCCAAGTTTCATGGGAACGATGATTCTATCTCTGCCTGCATGCTTGGTCTCATGTCTTGCCTTATAAGCCATCGCACAGATCTTCTATCAGGCCCTTCAGATGGCGTCGTTATTTTTGGTTACTCGTGATCACCTCCTTTTTCCCATTTCGCCTTCTATCTGGCGCTCAGAATCCTCCTCACTTCAGCTGAATCCTTCGTTCAATCCTTCTCCGAACCATCAGGCCAGGGAGTGAACACTCAGCCCGACGCCTCGTACGAGCCACACGACTTAACGACTCGCTATGGAGAGGACTAGACTCGCGCCGATATTGCACGGTCTCCCCTATTGGCTGCAATGAACATATCATGTGTCACCCAAGCCCATGTACGGTGGACCAACTCTTGAAACTAATCGGTCAGAGGACATAATGGTTGCATCAATCCTATGTTATGCAGGGTAATCAATATGCAATGCTTAGGAGGCGAAGCCGTTTTAGGGGTGGTGTCTTACACTTATACCTGGCCTGTGGGAATAAGCCTTGCATCGATCTAGTCTGCAGGAACGTAAGCCGAAGATAACGGGTGAGGCGCCGTCGAGTATGGTGGTGAGACACAGATGCACGGCTTAGGAAGGTAAGCGTAATCGGAATGCAGGGCTTCGGTGGCTTAAATCCCGCTGCTTCCGCGACTTAGTCACCAGCCAGCTTAGTAGGTTCCCGAATTTGATCGAGTTCTGAAGCGACATCTCATAGAAATGGAATAAAATCGGAAAGCTCTTCGAAGATAGTAAAATACTTGCCTCTATGTCTCCTGTGAGTGAAATCTATTGATATCAAAATCGATACTCTACCTTCTCTTGCACGTCTTATTCTACTGCACCATGACGGCCATTGAGCACACTCTCCATGTGGGGCTGCCCCTGTCGAGGACCCCAAAGCTGGATGCGCAGCTGGTCGGTCAGACGCTCTACATACTAGCCCTGGGGTACCTCGCTTTTTGGCTGGCTACTGCCGTATATCGAGGTGAGATCAGTCCCATGGCGACCAACCATCATTGCGAGCCAGTGAAATTGACATATTCCGGTCCGATGCAGTCACGTTTCATCCCTTGGCCAGTGTACCAGGGCCCAAACTGGCTGGTAAGATCTACAACCGCGCGGTATTGCACTTTGTCACTTGATCTGATATGATGCAGCGGCAACTTGGCTATATGAGGGTTATTACGAGGTTGTCCTCGGTGGTCAGTATTTCAAACGCATGAAGGAAATGCACGAACAGTATGGCCCGGTCGTGCGCATCAACCCAAACGAGGTCCACTTCAATGACCCAGACTTCATCGACACCCTCTACCCTGTCGGCGGTAGGAAGACGGACAAGCCGATCATGGTGGGCCACAGAACGGGCAGTACGTTTCCCCAGCAATGTCCTCTTCCCATGGTGGATGACGGCGGTGCTTGGGGTTAGCTTCACTAACACAGGAATGACACAGCTCCCAACTCCATTGTGGCTACGGTCGACCATCACATGCATCGTCTGCGTCGTAACAGCATCAACGGCTTTTTCTCTATCGCGAGCATCCGCCGCGTCGAGCCCATGATCGCCGAGAAGCTGGAAAAGATGCTGGCGAGATGGAACCAGGGAGCAGGCAAGGACGGCCTAGTCCTGCAAATGCATACCGTATTCAAGGCGTACGCGAGCGACATCATCACGACCTACGCCTTTGGTGACTCATTCCACTTTCTCGACCAGGACGACTGGGGCAGTTCGTACTTTACCTCCACGGACAAGTACTTCAACCTGACGCACATCTTTGGGCAATGGCCCCTCACCATGAAGATCGTCAATAACTTACCCACCTGGGTCTTGGGGATCTTTATCCCGAACCTGACCGAGATGTCGAGCAAGCAATCGGTATGCATTCCAACGGCTACCTCCACAAAGTCCAGATTCCGACAATCACTAACCCAGACCAGTGGTGGGTTAACAGAGTGCGGCAAATACGAACCTCGCCCAACCCCGACGAAATCAAAAGCACTATCTTCGAGGGTATTTTGAGCAGCTCACTGCCTCCCGAGGAGAAGACCGACGCGAGAATGGCGGCCGATGCGCAACTCGTCGGGCTTGCTGGGGAGGGCACCACGGGTAAGTGGGCAAAAAGGCCCAGCCCCCAATCAGTCTGGACATATCTTTCTAACGATGAAGGTTAACGCCATCAGCCTACACACTAAGCGCCTCCCTCTTTGAGCTTCTCTCGCACCCCGACGAGTACAAGAAGGTCAAGGACGAGATCACCGCGGCCGTCGGCGATAAGGACCGCGTCCCCACCTATGCCGAGATCGAAACGCTGCCGCATTTCCAGGCGGCCATCCAGGAAAGCCTGCGACTGCATCCGGGCGTCATGTCGCGCATGGCACGCATCTCGCCCGAAGCCGAGATCGTCTACAGCAACAAGCGCACGGGCGCGACCTACCGCCTCCCGCCCGGGACCTGGTACAGCATGTCCACCTATATCACCCAGACGGACCCAGAAGTCTTCGTAAAGCCTCTCGAGTTCCGTCCGCAAAGGTGGATTGACAATCCGTTGTTGAGCCGGTCCTTTATTGCCTTTGCCCGGGGGTCGCGGAACTGTGTTGGGTAAGTCAGGATCACTTGCACTTCTATCCGGACAAGTTTCAGACTGCTAATACTCCGTTATCTCTTAGACAATACTTCGCACGGAGAGAAATGGGAATGGTTCTGGCCACCATTATCAACAGGTACGACGTATACAGAGGCCAGGAAGGGCGCACGTTGGAGCTCTACGATACGGTCCGCGAGAGGGATATTGTTGCCAACAGTGAGATGATCATTCCCATGCCCGCAAAGGGTAGTCATGGGTTACGCATTCGGGTCCGACGTTGAGTCTGAGCGGATTGCGAACAAGAAGTTCGTCTATGGATAGCTTGCTGTTAGTGGCCCGTTTGACAAGGCCGTGAAATACATGTACGTATCAATACGGCCGTAGTGGTCCCTTTGAAAAGTGGAGACAATGTCCCTCTCAGCTGTCCTAAGTACGAAGTAAGTACATGCAGTTATCTATCGATAGGCACACATAAGCGGGACCGCCTAGTGCTTACATGAGGCCTCCATATCGAGTAGCTGACATGTTTTCGCAATTTCAATCTCTGGTCTGGTTCTTGTTTTTTGGCACTTAGTTGATGTTGAGTCAATAGGAATATATTATTTTCACATCCCGCTTCCCTCTTTAACCGTTAAACAGGATGAAGAGACTGAGCCTCTTCGTCGGCGGCTTGAAGCCATCGTCCCATAATGAGGAAAACTTGGCAGATGCAAAAGACTCGGAATCCAATTCGCTTCCCTCCTTCTCATCCATCTGCGGCTCGCTGCGTCGCTCCATTTCGGCCAGGTCTCGGCTGCTGTTAAGTCAGGATGGGCTGTGTCAACAATGCCAACAGCTAGATCCGCAGAAGGCCTACGATAAGGCGACTTCGTATGATACAGACCCCAAGCAAGCCCAGCTAAATGGGTTTCTCATCGACGAGCGATCGCCCACATGTTTTGATCCGCGCTGCCGGCTCTGTACACTCTTTAGAGAGGTGTCTTCGACCACACAACTGAGGGCTATCCCGCTACTGCCGGTCTTCATGCGACTAAGTCACCGGGCGATCGAAGGACCACTCAAAACCACCTTGTATCAACCCCCATCTAACAGCTATATTGTGGCTTGTGTACCAAAGGAAACTTTCGCGGAACAAGACCTGATGACTTTCGTCGACTCATTAAACTTGCAAGCCGGTCTCTTTTGGTGGCAAACCAAGACAAGCAGGCTGGCATTATCAGCAGGAGAAGGCGAGGTCCCCGTGCGATTCAAGTCTGATATTGTGCGGAGTTGGTTGCGAGAATGTCAAAAAAGCCATCCAAGCTGTCTTCCTCGTGGACAGCTCCTATGGATTACCAAACTGATCGGCTGCAAAGACGGACGCGTGGTGTCGATATCTACTCTGGACACAGCACCGGACTATGTTGCGCTGAGCTATGTTTGGGGAGATGTCAGCTCCACCACGGGGAAGAGTACCAGAGACCAGAGTCCAATGCCACAAGTGATAGTAGACGCTATCTCTGTGACCAAAACCTTAGGCTTTAGGTACCTATGGGTGGATAGGTACTGCGTGGAGCAGGATGACTGTTTCATGAAACACGAACAGATAATGAACATGGATTCAATCTACGAGAATGCCACATTGACTATCATAGCCGCCACGGGAAAGAACGGGAACCAGGGGCTTCCAGGAGTATCGACCGATCGCGAGAAGAAGGAAGACCCATATCGACATGGGAATTTCTCGGTGGCCTGGATGCCCCCATCCCCGTATGTCGAGATCCGCGCATCAAGCTGGTCGACACGAGGCTGGACATACCAAGAGGCTATCCTATCTAGGCGGCGCATTTTCTTCACTGACCACCAAGTGTATTTTGAATGTCGCTCAATGGCGTGCTGCGAGAGTTTGGGGTTTCCGTGGCAGACATCAACCCAAGAGACAGAGACTCCATTCGGTCGTGGCCCATTCCGACTCCCTCGTATCTTCGACGTACCTTTTTTGAACGTTAGCGGCTCCGTCCCATTTGCTCCATCGCGTTGCTTAGCCCTTGGTCCACGGCTAGTTGCCGAACCCGCACCCGAGAAAGCCGTTACCTTCAATGCGTACACCTGCTGCGTCAAAAAGTTCTCAGAACGAGTCTTGACCGTCGACAGTGACTCTCTTAACGCGTTCGGCGGCATGATCAAGCGTTTCGAGTCGCTGGACCGGGCCAACTTGCGACACCTATGGGGGGTACCATTCTTTGACCCTCGCGACGATAAGTCCCCTGATGAGATAGTGGACTACGCAGGGTTCTTTCTTGCAGGGTTATGTTGGCGCCACGTGGCAGCGACGGAAAAGGTATCGACTAGGGCCAAGACAAAGCAGTTGCTCCCACCGGTATCTTCACCACGTCGCCGCAAGAAATTTCCATCCTGGTCTTGGACGAGCTGGGAGGGCGCCGTGACCTGGCCGCGTGTGGAGAAGACATACGAAGTCCGCGCGCGGGACCCCGACACCGGCCTCGCCAGCATCCGGCTCTCATTCGAGGACAATACGACGCGCTCCATCCCCGACGTCCGCCGCAGCCCGCGGCCCGGCGAGGGCGGGCCCCCACGATGGATCAGTATCCCAAGTCCCTGCTGCTGCAGACATCGGCCGTGCCCGGCAACGCCATTCCTTGCCCGGGGTGGCCGGGGTCGGGGGGGGAGAGCGCTTCTGGCCTCGGGGAGAACCGGACCCGGAGGAGGCGCACCTGTTGTACCTGATCAGAAATGGAAACCACAAAGCTCTCCGTTTGGGAACGATCGGCGAGCTGGGGTTCTTGCTGGTGGTCAAGAAGAAGGGGCGGTCTTACTATCGCGTCGGCCTGATGCGGGTTCGCAGTGCTGTTATCACCGAAGGGATGGAGACTCAAGATGTGCGCGTGTTCAAGCTCAAATAGGAAGCCCTTTATCAAATGCGGTTCTATAGCATAGTAATCTAGGTAGTGTGTTAATTCTTCCACTTGTTCAATACTTACGTTTCAGGCGGTATTGTTCGAGGGTATTCTGGTGTGATCAGAGCTAGCAACGTCGCTAAACCCTTGCGAGTCGGCAACTACTATTGTAGGTATTCAGATCCATCAAATCGCAGACAGCCCTGCCGTGAACCAGGATCGCGAAGTAGTTGCACTTGGCGCACAGACCTCACCGAGTCTCAAAAAGAAAACAGTGTTCAATTCAAGGCCAATGGTACCATGTACAGTGTGGCGTGGCCTCAGGCTTGACAGGGAAGAGCGGCCAATTTCGAAATTTCGACAGCAGCAAATGTGCACACAGAAGTTGACCAAGGATACCCCCCTTTACATGCCAAAGCTGTCCTATCGCTTCACGTCAGCCGCCCCTTGAATGACCGACGCTGCAGCTGGGGAAGTACACATTCTCATGGTACTACAAATCAAGATGCACAGTCTGATGATAGTATGTCTCGACTATGAAAGTGGCGGTTGATCGCATCTCCGAATGGTCGAATGAGAAGAGACAGACTCGTCTCGAGCCCAATCATGGCAAATGGCAAGCTACTATTAATATCCACTGCGTCACCCTCAGCCCAGTTGGGAAAGTATTTGTATTTTACCTTGGCCTGAAATGGTAGTATGCATCAAGTCCTACGCTGAAAGTCGAAAACAGCATTGAAAACATCGTCGTATGTACTGTCCCTAAGGCTGTGCACGATTCCTGTGTGACCTTTCCCGCTAAATCTGAGTCCTACGTCCACTTTGTGTTGTCCCGGTCTCCCCAGCTCTTCTTTTTTCCGAACCAGGCATTTAATCCCATCGCAGTCGAACTATGCATGCCTGAGATAGTCCCGAACTGGTGCATCATGGACACGACTTGCTACAACTTTGTGCTTGGTTACTTGGGGGAAACCTCCATAGCCTTACGGCAAGATCTCTTTCCATGCGGGCCCGTCAACGACACGGCTCACGCCGTGCCATGCTGCCTTTCACAGGATACCTGCCTCAGCAACGGCTTCTGCCTCTCCGCCCACAGTGGCCCCGGTAAAAGTGGCTACTACAGAGCTGGATGCACGGATTGGCATTTCCCGAATACCTGCCGAACTTCCTGTCGTAAGCACTTGCCTTGGTCTTATTGTCGCCTGTCAACTTCCTCTCGCTATCTGCGTATATCCGCGAAAGAGTTTGGACTAATTGTTTCATCGGGACTTGTACCTCGTTAGAAAACTATAATTGGGACGTCATCTACCATCGCGAGGCAAGTCTCTGGATGTGCTGCGCGAATTCAAACGCAACATCGTCCGGTACTGACTGTCAAAACCCGCCGGGCGATAGCTTCCAAGCCCCAGCCCCTGACCAGCTCGTTTCCTACTTCTCGATCCCTACGACTGGATATACCCAATCTATCCCATCCTCGACGTCTTCATCGTTCCCCGCGACATCCACGAGCTCGACAAACCCGACTTGTGCGCCGACGACCGAAACACACTTAACTGCGGGCGCGTCTGCTGGGATCGGCGTAGGGGCTGGGTTGGCTACGGTTCTTGTTGGCGCCTTTGCTCTGTTTCAGATATCGAAACGTTCCCGCTCAGGGAATGAAAGTAGTGGTGGCAATTACACCAATAACGATTGGTTCAAGTCTCAACAGGACCAGGTTGGAACTGTCCAAGGTGACACCTCGGAGACAGCCACAGGGTATGCTGTCCCGCAAGAGCTTAGGAATGTCAATCCGAGAGGGGAATTGCAGGCTTGACTTAAAGGAGGCTGCACTGAAGGTCACCGTGTATCTGAAATGATATTTATGCTTCATGTCTTTTGATTAGCATGTCATACCTTTACATATGATACCTCCATTGTGAATACGCGACAATGATTTAGGAGTTGTCGTTCATCTTTGCCCACTCCCCCACAACATCTCGATAGTCCTGAGGCCCGTAGGGCTCCGTAATCTCCGCCAACCACCCGGACTTTCTGTGGTACCGCACTCCCAGATCGCCAAGGAGAAGATCCAGGTAGGGTACCGCGTCAAACACAAAGTCCGGGAACTGCGCCCCGTGCCCAGCGGGGTAGCGCCACTTGCCAAAGCGCGAGTGCAAGACCGTCTCGTATTGCACGGACTCCATCTTTTTGTTGGTCCACGCGTCTTGCTGCTTCTGAGACTCGAGAGAAGAGTTGAGCGGAGGAAGGACCTGGGGAGTCAACTTGTCTTGGAAGTAGGCGTAGATCCAGAGCGACTGGAGATGCGCAATCGGCGCGAAGGTGATGTTGGTCGTCATGCCCACGAACGCGATGTCACGGGACCGCAGCAGGCGGTCGGAGGCGGGTACCATGAAGCGGTATAAGTGGTATGGTGTGACGGGGGTGGAACTCGAGGGGGCTGCTGCTGGGTCCGAAGTGGATATGCCCGGAGCATCGGCCAGGGGGTGAAGGTTTTGTTCTGGACCGGCTGGTCCTTCAGCCTGGGGAACCGAGCCAAGATCTCCTCGTCAGCGGCACGCACGGCGTCATGGTTCCAAACCTGAGTGGCATCATCGTCATTTTCGGGAGTGGGACTTGGGATGCCAAGTTCCTTTTCGATGCCAGCCGGGAGGAATTGCATGGGTGGCACGTGCTTCCAACCGGTGGTGCTCATGAAGGCATCGGTACCGAAGGACTTGCCGTTGGATAAGTGCACGGTGTGCGAAGACAGGCGGTCGATGTCGGCGATATGAACCGACACGGCGCCGTCTCTGACCAAGTCGAAGAAGTCGGTCGAATAGTTCAAGATGGAAAGCCCCGCACCAACAAACATGGCCTGACTCCAGGGCTTGAGTTTCTGCATTTCAGGGTGGCTGTCGTACTTGTTGAGGGTGATGACATCATTGCCCAAGATGCCCCAGAAGGTGTTAACGATGAATCGGCCGATGACTGTGCCATGGAGAAAGTTACGAACTCCCGGGTAGCCGTCGGCGCTGCCCCATACGCAAGGGCTGAACCAGGTGAGCAATCGCGTGTCTTGGATGAAGGGTCAGCACGAGAGAGACCTTTAAAGATCGGGACTAGATGGCACCTACGAACGAGTTTCTCCAACCACTTCTTCAACGGTGTCACGTATGGCGGCGCCATCCAACATGGGCCATGGCCGCTTGCTGAAACACTGGTTAGCCTAAAGGTGCCAGCGTCTGAGGGCAGGTGACCACGGCATACCTCGAATAACCCAATCGACATGTACCCCATTCGTCGCGTACTCATAAACAGCATCCCAAGCCGACTTGGTGCCCCCAAAGACCGTCACAGACTTTGCCGTCTTGATAGTCCCAGCGTGCTTCAAGAAGTCTTTGTTGTGGAAGAGTGGGGCCTCAAAGCTCTCCTGGCCGTTGAAGTCCGGCATGAAAGGCTGGGACGTCAAGCCTGTCGCTACGACCAACTTCTTAGCGGCAAACGTGCGCTTGGACCCCGAGGGCTCCTGCGCGGTCAGGACCCACCCGCCTTCGGGAACTTCGAGGTGTTCGGCAATCAAGACCTTGTGGCCGTACTTGATCTTCTGTAGTATGCCGAACTTTTCGGCATACGCCGTCGCGTAGTCGTGCAGTACAGCGCCGGGGATGTGCTCGCCTGGCTTCACACCAAAGGTATTCGGGTCCATAGGAAAGTCAGGGTACTCGTAGGTCCCGAGCATGTTGTTGCTCTTCAGGCCTGGATACAGTCGTTCCTTGGCCCATGTGCCGCCCAGAGTGGATGCAGCCTCGAGGATCAACAGACTGCTATCAGGATTCAGCTGATAGAAAGTCTTTGCTACGGCAAGGCCGCTCACACCTGGAGGGCAGAATCATGTTAGCCAATTCAATTGCCCAATCCGTGCTTGGGGGAGAATTCCGTACCTGCGCCGATGACTACAAGGTCGATCTCCTCCATGGTTTTTGGAAGACTGTCATCAAAATGATGTAGCGTTTTGGGAGGACTCGAGTTGAAGATGATACGGTTGCAAAATCGAGTTTCGAGTAGATAAATGACGAAAATAACAGATATTCAGCCGAACGAAGAAGACATCAAACAGCGGTAGGTAACGAGGCAAGGGAGGAACAGATCCACAAAGGGATGGTCTGTCTGCCCCGGCAGTGAGCCCATGCAACATCCCACCGTTGGTAGCAGAAAAAAAACCCCCATGAAAGTAACCACCTTTCCTTTTATGGTTGATCGGAAGTGTTGCAGCTCCAAGTTTGGTCTCATCTTGAACGCAGGGATCTCTAGCAGCTTGGTACATTCCCATTATGTAAACCTCTAGACCTGCAATTGATTAGTCGAAACAGGATCACCGGAAGCCCGGAGGCTGGGCGTGGCAAGCGTGGGTGGATGTGGGACCTAGGAATATAATACCCGCGTCCGCGGCGGCACAGCAGCCGTGCCCTTGGCCTGCGGTGGTAGTGGGGCTACTCTGGAACTACTTACTCTACATAGACTAAGTACTCTGGGGCTACTCTGGTAAGAAGGTGTCAAATTAAACACCTCTTTACCAACCTTAGGTAGCCAATCCACACCCTAAACCACACCCTTTCTTCAAATAATTCTATAAAATCAACAACAGTAGATATAAAATCAGAAAAAGTCATGTTCAATTACCAATTACCTAATTAGTATTTACTTATTTCCTTCAATATTTTTAAATGCATTTTAGGTGCAGTTACGAGCGTGGAAGTAATAAAAGAAGAATTCCCGGCTTTGGGCTAAGAGGTGTTTAATTTGACACCTTCTTGTCTGGGTACTGCAAACAAAATTGCACCTGCCGGCGTAAAAATTTGCTTACGTGCAGATAATATCGGTTGCATGCAGAATACGGATTGCGCCCTTACGTGATTCGCCGTTGGCGCGCATTAACGGTTAGAGGCGCCACCTGCAATACCACGTAGTATGTGATGCCTGTTTGATTGAACACCTATATTCTGCACCTATGGCAATCGCACGCATGGGTGGAATGGTGAAGGTCAAGCAGGCTGGCCATAAAACGTCACAATTGAAATAGACTTGTAAGCCGCAACGTTGCAACGATTCAAGCACTGCTCACTCGGTGTTCAAGAAAGGCGCTCGGTGGTGCTCGCCCTTGTCGGGCTAGGCGGGGACGGCCTACTGGTGTTGATGATCGACCTTATTCAGTACCACAGTGGTTTTGAAAAAGGTGGACCCCGGCAGCGGGATGGTTGAAAGCAGCAAGATAGCCGGCGATAAATGGCAATGGTCATTTACCTAAGTCTTTACAGGATCTCGTTTTCTTCCAAGTCTATCGCAGACATCCAACCTTCGGGCATCATTGCCAAAGCTTGTACAATACACGCCAATCACGCCTTCTGCTGGCGGCCCAATTCGAACAGCAACGATGGACGCTCTCACAACTGAACAATTCACGCTCTTGGGTATTGCGTTGGCAGTTATCATCTCTCGGACATGGTGGAGGCTTAGAACTATGGGCATCAAAGGCTTGCAAGCTGACGACTACCTTATGATTCTGGCAGCGGTATGTATTTTTGACTTTCTATTACGTGACGTCCCGAGTCGAGCTCGTAATTAACCAAAGTGCAGTGCGCATACTCTTGCGAGACATACCTAGCGTACTCTGTGGGCAAATTATGGCGCGGCCTGGCCAACAACGGCATGACCGACAATGAAAGGCGCCTGCTCGACCCATCAAGCGAAGAATATAGATTGCGGTGAGTATCAAGTCGAAATTCGGGAATATTACGTCGGCTGATGTATGTTCGCAGTGTCGGTGGCTCAAAGACTCAATTAGCTGGATGGAACACGTACACGTTCCTGCTCTGGACATTAAAGTCTGCTGTGTGCACATACTACATCCGTCTAACAGTGAGTACTATACAGCCTACATACCGCTAAAAATGCTAATGCATCGAAAGGACGGACTAGAATTCCAAAGACGGATATATGTCGGCTTCGTCCTAATCGTAACGACATGGCTTGCTGCCCATCTTTCAATCTTTCTCGGTTGCCTGCCCCTAAAGAAGAACTGGCAGATTTATCCTGATCCAGGCAGTAGGTTCTTGTCTCCTTCTCGGTACTGGGACACTCACTGAGCCTTGCCTGCAGTTCAATGCCAACCGGCAATCTCGAGGATCAACGTCTTCGTCGTGTTTGTGCTCAACGTCGTGACAGACATTTACCTGTTGACCATACCCATCCCATTGTTATGGAAGTCGAAAATAAAGCCTATTAAGAAGGCCGCCCTGATAGTGATGTTCTCTGGTGGCGTCTTCGTGACGGCCGCAGGGACGTTACGCGCAGTATTGATTGTTACGGTCAGTTTCCGGCAGCCCCAACTCACTAAGCACAGCTTCGCTGGCTGCTACATGGTGTAATACCTCTTGTAGCTGAGTATCAACTTACTGACTTTTGCGCGTCTTCAGAACCCCGTAACAGGGGCCCAACAAGCCGGATCCTGGGCCATCCGCGAGACCTTCGTCGCGGTTATAACCGCCAATCTACCCATCATATTCCCCATGTTTCGCCTGTGGCTGGCTCCTGTCATCAAGTCGGTATGCAAGTCCGTTGATAGCAGCGCAAAGAGCAGTGGCGCCCAACGACTCAACGATGTCGAGCTCGAAAACAGGCATTCAAAACGCGGCAAGGGGCCAAGAAGTGTCAACCCCCTTCCGACCTTGACGACGTTCAATGAGAGCGAGGAGCGGCTCAATCAGCAGCGCTGAAGCACAGGAAACAAGACGCGGTATATTTTGTATTCTCTAGATCTATGACACTCAAATACGTTCTTGGATAGGCAGCGCGTGCCATTAAATGATTGCCATGACTTAGACTAACAGAGACCAAATAGACAAAAAGAGATAGGTTTTCCGTAAGCTTTATCGAGCCATGCGCAGTCCGCGTCATCATACTCTTGCCGAGTCAAGTGTGAATATATCATTTTATATTGATCTGCACGCATCATACCGCCAGCCAAGTTACCATAGGACTCGTCATGAGCAGGACAAGTCTTATTTGAGCCCAGTGTCGATCCACGGTGAAGAGCATTTGGAACAAGTGCCGGCAGGTCAGGTATAGCAGAGTTGGCCAGATCGAGATGCTGGTAGCCGAAGCGCTTGGCGTTCTCCGGCTGCTGTGATGGCATGATGCTTTCCCGAAAACAGTTAATTGGCTTGATACCGAATAGCTGTAGGCTTGACTTGATATCGACCCAGTCCGTGCCCTTCTGCTGGAATAGTTTGGGCAGGACCAGAAGGCGCCCCATGATGATGATCAAGTCCATTTCCAGATGCGCCCAGATAAACATCCGCGCTAGGCCTGGCATGGGTCTTGCTCAAGCATCCAAGGCCCTTACCAAGCCAGAAATGGCCCACTGGCTGGCCACCGGGACGGAGGATATGTGGCCGGCGGCAACAAAGATGTGTTCATCAAAGCCAACTATTGACTGTTTCATATGTCCATGTTCAACTAACCTCTGCACAGATGGTCGACGCCATTGAGAAATGGGGGGATACTGGGGAATCCAACGAAACGGTAGGGGCATCTCAATCCCATTTTGCCGAATGATGTCTCATGCCATTGAAATCGAAAAAGAAACCGGACAGAGTCATCCTTGCCATTCTGATATCACCCTAACCTTGATTCATTTGCCACAGGGGTTTGCTCTTGGGAAGAACACAACCAAATCAATATACGAACTTCTTGCGGAAACGCCGGAACTGGCCCTGCGATTCTCAGGATCTAGTAAGCTCCCTGCCAATGCATCGTCTTTTATAGCCTCGCGGACGCTGACATGAATGAACGCAGTGGGCGCTCTAAGCGCGTCTGAAGAGTACGACTTGACCTTTGTCCTGGACCACTATGACTGGGCTTCATTGGGAGCTGCCCGAGTCGATATCGGCGGCTCCGAGGGCCACGTGTCCGTCGCGTTGGCGAAGCGGTTCCCCAATCTCGAATTGGTGGTGCAAGACATGGCACAGGTCTTAGGCCAAGGTGCCGCGAACCTGCCGGCAGACCTGAAGGACAGGGTGAGCTTCATGGCCCACGACATGTTTCGGCCCCAGACCGTCGAGGCCGACGTCTACTATATGCGATGGATCCTGCACAACTGGTCCGACAAGAACTGCAAGTGCATCCTCGAGGCCCTGATCCCGGTCTTGAAGAAGGGCTCCCGCATCTTGATCCAAGACTTCTACATGCCGAAGCCTGGCCAAGTGGCACTCTGGAAAGAGAAAGACGCACGGTACGTTGCAGACACTACATAAAGAGCTTTCATCATGAACTAAATGGTTTATTAACTAAATCCTAAACAGGGCGATGGACTTGAACATGACCGCAACATTCAGCGGCCTGGAAAGAACGGCCGATGATTGGAAAGCTCTGTTTCAAGCTGCGGATCCACGATTCGTGCTGCACGAGATCATTCAGCCCAAGGGATCGGCTCTATCCCTGCTTGATGTTCGCTGGAAGATTGACAAGAGGAACGCTACCCTGGCGTAGATTTGATGGGTGTCAATCTGAGCGCTGCTGGTACATATGCGATTTATTAATCGCATATAGCACTAGATTAGGCAGAAACATTTATACACGTGATCTTAGTTGTGTAACTGTGAGTATGCTTAATTACTGTGTTACATTTGTGGGGCGAACGGCGATAAGACGATGCCTGCAACGTGACGTTAGTGGCGCTTGGAGAGCCAAAGCCCTGGGCTACTATTGGCAGATTACGAAGCACTGCCTTAAAGAATGTCAGCTTACCTGCCAACTCTTTTCAGCCCCCAAAATCTTCAGGCCCTGAGATATCCATTTCAGAAGTTATTGGTCTCCTTCCAACTTTCCTTACCCTTAATCCACCATGGCAAGTTTCAAGATATGCGTTTCATTAACACATCCACTTTCAAGTTTCGCGAGCTGTCGGACGCAGAGGTCCGATGTCTGGAGAATGGGTACTCCATCCTATCACATCGGTGGACGTGGGGAAGCGATGAAATCACGTATCACGATATCCTCGCCCTGGACGCCAACGTGAAAGCCAAAGGCGGCTACTCCAAGTTTGCCGGTGCGTGTGCTTTGGCGAAGGCGCTAGGCTACGACCTTCTCTGGGACGACACGTGCTGCATCAACAAAACCGACTCGGTCGAGCTGGGGGAAGCCATCAACTCCATGTACCATTGGTACGCCGAGTCTGCCCTTTGTATCGCCTACTTAGAAGAAGTTGATACAGCAGAGCATATTGAGCAAAGTGAATGGTTCTCTAGGGGATGGACGCTGCAGGAACTTATCGCCCCCAATACGGTCCAGTTCTACGATACCGACTGGACCCTGCTAGGCGACAAGTCCAGTCTGAGTGACGTCCTCGTTCGCAAAACGGGGATCCCGGCGGATGTGTTGGGAAACAAAAAGGAACCGCGGGCCTGCTCGGTAGCACAGCGAATGTCATGGGCTGCCGGTCGAACGACGGGTCGCCTTGAAGACCGCGCCTACAGCTTGATGGGTTTGTTCGACGTCAATATGCCCATGATATACGGGGAACGGGAACGGGCGTTTCTGCGACTCCAGCAGCAAATCATTGCCAACTCCACTGACGAGTCAATATTTGCCTGGGACCTGGCCCTGCTGAAGAGCGATTCCAGGGGCGTGGATCAGGTGTATAGCGGAATGATGGCTCCGTCCCCGGCATGCTTCGCGCGGTCTGGCGATTTGGTCAGTCTCGGAGGTTCGGCCGGATTCCACATCAATCAGTTTGGGTTAAATATTTCACTACCTGCAACGCCGATAACTCCGCCATTAGGGATGAACCGCGTGCTTTTGAACGTTGGTCACCTGGAAGTTGGCGGGCAGTACGCACTGTTCCTCCACGACTCCGGAGAGACCAAATATGTTCGGGTCTGCAGCAGTAAAGGAGAAGGCTCCGTTATGACGGAGATGTCGCCGCAGGAGTTAGTCCACGTCAAGACTCCTCTGGTGGTGACGGAGCCGCCCGTATACATATACCCCGGCTTTTGGCTGCGCAGGCTCAGCTACGACCCGAGCCATTGCCACGTCAACCAGCTGGAGAGGGCCTACACAACCGAACAAGACCGGATGAGGTTGCCGGCGGAGGGTGTCGGCACCGTCGGCATTATCCAGCTCAGTATCCCCGGGACCGGCCTCCTCGGCGGCCTGACCTGGATCAAGATTGGCTTCGACCCCGACTACCTGCCCATGTGCTGCTTGGTACGGCCTTTGGCTGACTACCATGGCAGCGCCAGTTCCAAACTCATGCGAACGCAGTCCGCAGATCTACTACGAATCCCGCGCGACTCGGCCGGGAGGCATGAGCATCCCATCTTCGACAATGGCTGGACGAGGTCCTCGGGCGAGGCGATGCCGGGGGTCCAGCCCGAAACGTACGTCCACGAGACAACTGTGGGAGGTGTTGATAGGGGCTTTGATCTCACATACAAGGGATTGCGCTTTGACCTTTCGGTTTCCACTCAGCGGGTTCCGGACATGGAGCAGAGGGCGCCGGCCGAGGTTTGGGCGCTGGATGTGGTCTGTCGTACGGCACCGCGGAAGGAACCGTCGCCGGCATCAGATGAAAATATCGGTTGTTTTTGCTAGGCAACCCCGAATCATCATATCTTCTAGGCTCATGGAACGGGTGTGATAACTGTACTCAAGACATGGTAGGACAAGTAGGGTCATTTTCCCATACCTATTCTCAGCTTTGTTTCACGTTGGATCAACTAGACGGACCCCGTACCTTTGCACATCGTGTCGTTTCTCATATCAATCGACTGTAGCTGCACCTGGCTAGATGCCCCACCTCGCTAGACTCGTGCTAGGTAAGAATGCTTCGTGTGGGGCTACACTCGAGCTGAGCTGCACCGTTGGCTGAGCAGGTGCTTCGACCCAGTAGAGGTGTCATGAAGGCCACAAAGAGGATGATCAAACTTCGATGAGCGGTTCCAGACCTCTAAAGCTTAGCCCACCCGGGATGTTGTATCTGAGGTCAGACATAGTGTTATAGAGATTTGTAAACTGAGCAGCTGAGCAATTGAGCCTGGGTCTGACTGAGCGCCCACTTGCTCTCCGCATTCTTTAGTGGGGCAGCTAGACAGCCTCCGTGGACTTGACTTAGTAAGGTCCATGTGGTCGAGAACTAGAACATCTTTTCATCCCAACTCCGCACGATTCTGCTCTTTCTGACTCTTCCCTTGTTGTTAAGGCAGAAAGTTCATAAGAAAATATTAACAGACTCGTGAAATATATTACGTCGAAAACACGGTGGATCATGGAGCTATCTCCTGCTATATCCACGCACCACTTGTTGTCCGGCGTCGTAGTCCTTCTATTGGCAGCTGTGACGTGGCGTCGGTACTGCTCCCCGATTAGCCACATTCCTGGTCCCTTTACTGCATCGTTCACTCGGCTCTGGCACATGCACCACATCCTGAAAGGCGATCAGAATACCGAGCTCATCCGACTGCACAAGAAACACGGTAGCGATTCCTCCTTCATAAGCCATGGAGCCACAACCTCTCTGACTTAAGCAACTGCCTAGGCCACTTCGTCAAAATCTCGTACGATGAAGTCAGCATCAGCCATCCCGACGCCATCAGGAAGGTCTTGCTGGCACCATTGGAAAAGGTCCGTCTACCCCTCTCTTCCAGCCTCGGGGCTACATCCCATTTGAGTATTATTCACATATCGGCATCCTAGGCCCCCTGGTACAAAGCCTTGGCGATACCAGACTACCGGTTCCAGAGCGCCATGTCCACCACGGACCCCAAGCAAAAGATGGAGCGGTCTAGACGTCTGGCCCCCGGCTACGCTTTATCCAACGTGATCAAATCAGAACCTGCCATTGATGAGACGGTGTCGATGTTTCTTACTTGGTTAGACGCGTATGCTTCTTCCCATGAGCCAATGGATCTGGCCAAGTTCTTTTCTTACCTGACCTTTGATGTAAGCTAACCCTTTCACTGCATGGGATGTTTGTGCTGATTTCCCGGCCAGGTTGTTGAAGAAGTTGCCTTTTCCCGGAAGTTTGGATTCCTGGGGCAAGGCGTAGATGTAGGCAACTCCATCGCCACCTCTTTGGCTTTGAATGCGTATATTACTGTCGCCGCGTTTCTCCGATGGCTGCATGTCGCCCTGCTGGCCAACCCCATCGTGACCTGGCTAGCCATCCTGCCCATGGGCCACCTGTTTAACACGACCAAAAGGGCTGTTGCTGAGCGACAACAGAGCACAGATGCACGCTGGGACATTCTGGCCTCTTGGCTCCAGCAGATGCGTCAATATCCCGACCAGATGAACATGAAGACCATCCACACCCAGGTATATATGCTATTCATCAACCTCGCAGCTTGTTAGTTTGCCTCTATTAACCGTGATATGCTAGGCCACTAGTCTTGTGGGTGCAGGAAGTGACACGGTCTCAAGCGCCCTTCAGTCCTTCGTGTACCACATGATCCGACACCCCACAGCCTGGAACCGAGTGCGCGAGGAGATCGATGCCGCAGCACGAGTAGGTCGCTGCCAGGACAGCGTCATATCTTTCAGAGACGCCAACGAGCTTCCGCTTCTCCAAGCATGTATCAAAGAGGCAATACGCGTTTTCTCACCGGTATCTATGGGACTGCCACGCCTTGCACCCAAAGGAGGTATCACAATTGGTGACGAAACCTTCCCTGTTGGCGCTATTCTCTCGGTGAACCCCTGGGTTATCCACCACTCACAAGAGCTATGGGGCCCTGACGCATCCGAGTTCGACCCTGATCGCTGGATTACGGGGGATGTTGCCAAGATGAACCGCTACTGGATGCCGGTACGTCATGCTCCCTTCTCAGAACTACTCCCATTTATGGCTAACTCATTTTTAATAGTTCGGAGCTGGGTACAACTCCTGCCCTGGACAGCACGTTACCAAAATCGAGCTGTCCATGGTGGCCGCCACGATCGTCAGAGGCTACGACATATGCCAGGCCCAAAAAGGCCAGACGTGGAAGTGGCAGGCATATTTCACTGTGGTGCCCCATTCGTGGCCGTGCTTGATTAGAAAACGTGACTCGTAAAGAGATGAGGGCGACTCTAGAGTCAGCCAAAACTGGTATCATCCCAACTGTCCTAGCCTCATACACATCACTGTAGACTCAACGTCATCCCACACATCCACATCAACTGCGAGTGGCTGATACAACTGATTGTCGGGTCTGCGTAACATCCCTAATGACACCTTTTCCGTAAAATCATCTAGTGCCTTGTTCTCTCCACACCAATATGCGATGTTGAGCAAAGAAAGAAGCAGCCGAACCAGATGGAAAATGCTATACACCACGATATGTCAGAGTTTTATTCGCCTTCAATCAGTGCGATGTACCCGCACGGACATGAGAGGATGGCACAACTCACAGGGAGACAAGGGCAAAGTAAAACGTCGCCTTTCCCATGAAGCAAGCGTCTTTATCCGACGCAGAGATAGCGCTGCAGGCCTTTTCGAGGTACCATGGTCGAGTACTGATGTGCTCGGGGTCGCTGAGATCGGCCGAGGACTGCATGTTCACACTGTAGTACCAGCATACCGCCAGGACTGCGTCGTACAAGACGCCAAAGGCTGGCATCAAGAAACTGTAGAAACTCAGGGCCATCCGAGATACGCATAATATCAGGGACAAGGTCGCGACGGCCAGGGCGGAGTCGGTCAGACTGCGACAGATATGTGTAAACAGATTGTAGCAAATGGACCTAGGTGGGATTGACTGCCTACCTCTGGCTCCAGATCATGGGTATCTTGGGGGGTTCCTCGTAGTTGGCATAGAAGTAGATTCGGAGGAGCGGATTCGAGTTCCAACCCCTTTCTCCGCCGATGGTCCACAACCGAGTTCGGTAGTTGTCGGGGTAGGCAGTACAAAACAAAACAAATGTGACAATACAAAACAAGAGCTCGAGTCCCATGAGGGATGCCTGCAACGGTGCAATGCGAGCCATGTTGGGCCAGACTTGATAGTACGCGGCTGGTCCCAGCAGTGACGATGTAGCCCAGGCTATTGCACCAAATATGTGCAGCTGAGGTGGCCAACTTGTAAGATAACTCAAGTCAAAAAAGGTGAGAATGAAACGGAAAACGAAGTCCAACTTGCGTGTTCTAGTCGCCCGTGTTTATCATGGGCAGCACCGTGGCCCCGGTCACCGTCCCCACCTGGATCAGGTCGCCATGGACGGTACGATAACATCTGGAAACGAGATATAAAATCTGCTCAGATGCTGGGGCCGCATTAACGTGCATTAGGCTGACCATACCAAGAGTTGCTGTATACCATGCCATGATCGTTAGTGAAACAGGTGGTGTGAGCGAGTATGCGCACGATAACTCACGTCTCGACTATGCCGTATCTGGCATGTCCCACTATTACTCCGCGAGACCCACTTGCACTGGGCACCGCATCACTCACCTACATCGACTTCAGGACATGAATCTTTCGGCATAGATATTACCTCCGTGATGCAGGCTGAGTAGGTATAATTGTTCTTGGGCGCCGTCAGACTGATTACAGAGTGCTGTTTAATAAGCCATCATTGAATACATCATGGCATCAGCTCAGGACCTGCGCAATACAGATGCTGTCAATATTGCAGTTCCTCACAAACAGGACGCAGGGTGAAGCTTTTAGCAACATTATGGCGTTTTCCAAATCATTGTAGGAAAAATGAGTGAATATAAATTCTAGAGGTTTCATTGCTCATGGGAGGATTTGCGAACTAATATTTAATTATAGCATCGGGGAAGAACGAAGGGCAGGTGCTGTTTAACTGCCTGACTACTGGGGCACTAACTACCTTCTAGATATATAGCTTATATTCAATATCATCTCAGACATCTAGTCACGATGAGAAACCTAGCCCTCCTTCCAGCGGTATGGCCCCTGATACCCTTCGCTCACGGTTTCCCTCGGCCCCAGTCCGGCCTACCAGGCTTCCGGCCCGTCGACAACGGCACCGGACACGTCAACAAAAGATCCGAAGTGAAAGCAAATCGGGTTCCCCACGTCCTACTGCCCAGAGACAAGAACGAGACCCAGCCCATCCACCCCAGCCCCCAATCCGAAACCACATGCGGCGGGCCCCGGATCAACAAGAAGATGTTCGACGAGGCCTTCGCCTTCTTCAAGGAGTGGTGCGACAGCGACGACGGCGAGGCCTGGCCCTTTGATACCTACTTCATCGACTACGGCGACGTGCGCATCGCCATCTGCAACTGGGGGCTCTGGAACCCCTGTCGCGGCACCGAGATGGAGACGGCGTGGGACAGTGTGGATAAGCAGTGCCCCGCCGAGGGCGAGGGCGACGACGAGACCGTCGCCACCGGCATGTGGTACGAGCCAGCCTGGCTGAAAGGGTACTGGCGGTCGAATTGTACCACGGGCTACGTCTGTGACACGGACGTGAAAGGTGTGGGTTGCAGGAATGAAGGTAAGGGCACGTGGGTGGAGAGTGGAGGAAGGAAGAACTGAGCAGGCCTGTAAGAAAGGGGATTTTCGGGGATGTGGCGGCTCCATGCGTGATCACTAACTACATATGATCAAATCTAATGAGTGGCCTTATTTTCCAAGATAACTATCGTAATTTAACTTCCATTCTCGTTAGTGACATGAACTATCATCGCTCATGACAAATTATACAATTAGAAGAGTACCGAGGAAGGTACCAGCGACAGCTGACAGACAATTCATTGCCATGACGGCCAACAAACTATCACAAAGATTGCCACAATCTGGTCAGCCCTGATTGCTATCTGGCTCATGTCATTATGACCGCAGTCGTGTGTCATCGCATGCAAGGCGGCCCCGGCTATCCAATACAATTGTGCTCGTTCTCTCTCAGATGCCAGTCCCACGGTTCAGTGCAACGGCTTTCCGTTACGCCACGGAAACCCACACAGTCACTCCTACTCTCATCGGTGCAAAGGCTTGGCGAAATAAGAAATCATGGGTTGGTGGAGCTCGAGCCCACGGGCCGTGGTGGTTGAGGCGGTTTGAGCAAGTATCCACCCAATCCAGAATGGTGCCCGATGGAACCCACCCACGGCCCCGAACACAGAGAACCATCCCGCGATAAGCACTAAACATACTTAAGCAACGTGGTCAGCAAAATATTACTTTGAGAAGCTCATATGGTTGCCAATACGGGGTCGTTTGGAAATCTGGTGATTGGAAGGAAGTCCGAGGGAAATACTAAAGGCATGGATCTTTCTGGGCTACTCGATGGTCACTCATACGATATGACTACATTTCTCATATTACTATTAGCTACCTGCCTAATTATGTTTTCTGCCTGCGCGGAAATGGCACAATAGGGTCAGCAGCAATGGCGTGATATTCTTGTCGACTTTTAAAGATAAACATTGTTACATGTAGATGTCACAGTGATTGATCAATGTCCAGTACACCACAACAAACGATCGTAGCTAGACATGACTAAATAAGTGAACGGTAAGAGACCTGTATCCTGACTAAAGAAGACATCCTGCCACACGTGAGGCCACAACTGCACCACCCTAGGTTCGGCGATAACTAAGTTGTCGATGGTTAAAACGCCCCAATTCCGGGTAGAGAACCGTGTCTGCGCCGGACGGCTCCCTCAGACGGAGATGGGCTTCGCGTGTGTCTGGGCGTACTGGGCCAATTTGTTGTAGTCCTTGCCGCTCGACGTGCGACCGAGGCGTCGCAGGGCCTTGTCCGCCGGCCCGATGGTGGCGTCCCATGAGCATCGTTCCTTCTCCGCCTTTTTGGCGGCGGCGAATAGTTTGTCAATCTCGCTGCCGTCTGGCCCGTCGGCCATCATGGCCTCAATGACGCGCATGTTCCGGTTGTCTCGCATGCCGCCCTTGAAGTGGGGCTCGGCGCGCCGGGCCAGGAATCATACTGAGCACCAGTGAGGCCATCAAGATGAATGAAGATCTGGAGACTGAGTTGGCTGTTCTCCGGACAGCACTGTCTGCCATGGCTGCAGAAACATCCAGGAAGCGGAAGGCCGACGACGGCACTGCGATTCCTATTCCCTCCATCCTGAACCCATGAATTCCGTCAGTCCCGTCAGCTGAGGAAATGAAGAAGAAGAGCAAGAAGGCCAGGAGTATGTAAACCTGCCATTTATATCATAACAGTCGGGTGAGTCCGCATCTCTCAGCGGATGTCGAAGAAGATATCCTCCCCATCGAAGCGAGCACTTACCGCTACGGAACCTGGGACGGAGCCTTCAACGGGGACACCGTGAGCGAGATGGCGCAGTCCAGCACCGACCGCAACATGAGCGAGATCCGGCGTGCCGGACGCTTCATCCCGTCAAGAGCGAAGAGTGGCAGGAGGGGGTGGCCAAGGCGCGCAAACAACACGAGGCCGTTGAGGCCAGGATGCGCGAGGAGCGCCGCCAGCAAAACCTCTCGGACAACGAGAAGGTCCAGCCCATCATGGGCCGGTACCTGGTCGCAGTCAATCTGCAGCGCCAGTACCAGAAGCAGATGCCCAAGAAGCTGCGCGACTACCATGAGGTACCCGACGGCAGCAAGGTCACCTCGGCCGAGTGGAAGGCGTCGTACCAAGACATCGGCCATTTCTCGACGGCGGCGCTGCTGGCGTACCACTACCAGCTCGACACCGAGAAAGGCATCGCGCCGGGGCCCTATCTGAGAAAGTACAGGGACCATACCATCCGGCTGGACATCCCCCGGGGCGACAAGCTTCGGGATTACTTCAACCACCGAGGCTTGTCGACCACTGGCGACGAGTTGCGACACTTTGAGGGATGCATCTCCAAGAAGGTGAGTCGCAACATGTTTTCGTCCTCGTTTACCCTGCCAAAACCTGGCTCGATTGTGTTTTCTTCTTCGGTCCATACCACGAGGTTAACCAACCGCACGTGAACCCCGCATTGCTGTATTTTGATCTAACCCTTGTTAACTTTTGTATTATTAGGTTGATTTCCCCGTCTTCTTGGTGGCTGCCGTTGAGGACAATCTGAACAGAGTGTCCAAGACCGACGATAACTCGCTTGCTGCCCATAAGAACCTCCTCATCTTCATCCTGGAGGACGATCTAATCAGGGAAGAGATCACCGAGGTCCTTTTGGTGTCGATGGCCAAGTAGGGAGTGAGTGCATCGAGGACGTGGTGGTCTAATAACTGCCATCGTTCACATGTCTGGGTTTGCGTGGCGGTGAGAAAAGTATGGGAAGTCAAATCATCAGAGCTAGGGTGAATGATGAAGATAATCAATTAATTGAACCATCGCCTTGTATCCAGATGAACATGATGATATATATTAGAACCATCATAGCTCGCCGTCATCATCATCCACCAACTCCAACTCCACAAGCTTCTTGTAGATGATGGCCTCCACCCCCTTCATGCCCGCCGCGTTGGGGTGGTACGGCACGTGCGTCACGTCCGAGACCCCCAAGTAATCCGTGACCCACGGCTCCTTGGCCCCGATGCCGTGCTCCATAGTGTTATCCGAAACCTGCACGACATGACACCAGTCCTCCCTCCCCGCGCGCGCCGCCCGCGTGCCGTTGTTGAGCATCTCGGCGCGCTGGCGATGGTAACGGGCGCGCCCCTCGTCAAAGGGCGCGTGCTTTCCGGCCACAAAGTCGCTCCCCAAGAGCGTCAAGTACTCGACGGCGAGCACGACGGCACGGGGCGCGGCGGCGTGCACCGCGTCCAGGACGCGCCCGTAGCGCCGCGCCAGGGCGTCGGCCGAGTTGAGCTGGCCCGACATCATGGACATGCCCTCGAAGAGGTCGGCGGGCAGCTCCATGGCGTCCCGCATAAGGCCGCCGATGTAGTCGATGTCGTTGCCGCCGCCCAGGACGAGCACGAGGTCGGCGGCGTCTGGGACACCCTTGACCTGGGGCGCGAAGACGTCGAGGCCGGTGTCCTGCGGCTCCGAGATCAGATTGAGCAGCGTCGCGCCCGAGACCGAGAGATCCGCCAGCGCGACGTTGTTGTTGTTGTTGCCGTTGTTGGAGGCGAGGGCGTTGAGCCGGCGTTGCAGTAGGGCGGCGTAGTTGTTGCCGGAGCGCCCGGCGGCTTGGTTGCGCTGGGGCGAAATGCCGGGACCCGCCGCGTAGGAAGACCCCAGCGACGCGATGTGGGTGATTTTGGCACGGGCGCCGTCGCCAGAGTTGGGGTCTTGAGAGTGCGTCATGTCGGCGAGGATGATGACGAGAAGTAAGATGAAGAGTAAGACGATGAGGAGGCGGAAGAGGCAATTGCCGCGCCACTGGTTTTGGGCCCGTCTCCTCCGTCGCGCCCACGTGGGTGTGGGCGCTGGCGGTGGGTTATCGGCTTCTTCCTCTTGACTCACCGGGTTGGCGGCATCGCGCTCCTCCCGATGGATCTCGGTGACATTCTCGTCAGCTGAAGCCTCATTCATGTTGTTTGGCTGCTCAGGTTTGCGCTGGCAACTTCAATCTTCGGAGGTGAAAGATTGATTGATTTCAGGCAACCAGTTTTGGAGGGGGAATCAATCGGTCTTAGGTGATACAATCTTGAGGCAACGCTTATTTTCGGATCACATGCATGCGCTGGAGGGTCTTGGCGCTCGGGCCACCATCCACCACGGGCAGAATCAATAACGTCAACAAACGCAATACCCAAACAAGAACATTGCGCGCTGTAAAGTCTTCTTTGTGGTGGCAAACGGTAGACATTACGGGGATATTCATATATGATATATTTGTTTCATTTTAACCTATCAAAGTGTCTCTTACTGTGATCGCATGAGCTGGGGGAACGTTATGGAACAGATCTGATCTTGGCTCCATTAAATCCACGAAGTTTTTCGCTTCACGCCAGATCAGCCCAGCACGCACAAAAGAGGCGGCCGTCCGGCGACCCTGCAAAAGCAGGTCCAAGGCGCACTATGCCAATGGGTAATCGGAATTTCCACCAAACAGTGTGGGAGTCTCCATGTAAGCATGTTTGATCCGTCGTCGAAATAAAGTACAGCGGACCTCTTTAGACTCAGAGACCTTAACTTAGTGGGGTGCACCACGAGCGCCCGACGGGGCATGCGCGCGGTTAGACCGGCTCAGCTTAGCCTCTAGGCCCTTGTCATCAGATGTTTTCCGTCTAATGTTCTAGACAATGACATATGGGGACTTCCCAACGGGGGTTTCCGGAACGCCTTGGTAACTGGTACAAAAAATCATATCACTAATTCACTTTTAATCGAAGGCTGTAGTAAGATCAGAGGTGTTTGCTCATGAGGCATGGAGTTCATATACAGATACGAAATACGCTAGTATACAACAAAAACGCGGGCAAGCTCCAAACTGAAAAAAGAAACAGGAAGAACAGACGGCTAGAACTAAACACCAAAGTTCATGCCCATCGTGGAGATTCCCGTTCCAAGGCAAGTTATCGCTGACTCGAAAACCTTAGACGAGACGCATCTCGCTCTGGATGTAGGTGCCCTTGGGGCAAGCCTTGGAGAAGTGGACGTCCTGAATGGTCCCCTCGGTGTAGGCGTCGGTGGTCTTGAAGACCTGGCGGTCGCGGGCAATCTCCTGGGCGGAGCAGAGGCCGTTGACGCAGCAGCGCTGGTCCGTCTTCATGGTGATGGTGCAGTAGCCCGTCTCGCCGGCGTCGTTGATGCTCTTGGCCGTCTTGCTCCGGTATGAGGTCGAGTCGCGATCTTTTCCCGTACATAAGATGCATGCGAAGGAAGGGACATGGGTCATCAGCTGTTTATCTATGCATCTGCTAGGTATCATCTACGCCTCACCTGGGATGACGTCCTGGCGGCAGTACTGTAATACACCTGAGATCTACTCAAGTCTTCTTGACCCGGAAGCAGATCATCCAATCCACCCTACAAGTCATCATCCGAATCGTCCTCAGAGTTGCTGTCGGGTAAGTAGTCGGAATCCTTCTCCCCCTTCCTTCGGGGGCTCATATCCAGAAACATCTGCCCACCAATCCCAAGCCGTCGGTCGTGCAAAATACCGGTCGTAGCCGTTGACCAAACTCTCGCCGCCGCCGCCATTATTTTCAACAAGCTTCAAGTTCTTCATTTCGCGCGACACCATTCCTATACCGCACCCATTTATATTGGAGTCCAGATCAACGACGACGCGAATTTCCACATTGTGTCCCTGCTTTGCTGGCGGGTTGATGTTTGCGTGCAACCGACTCCGTATCGTGTTTGTCATTGCATCATACCCCTGAAAATCCATCATGACAGACTTGCAGTGCGGGGGAGGGCTGCAGAATTCAGGGGGTAGGATGTCCAACTTGGTTTTGGCAGCAAAGGTGTTGTAGTCGGTGAAGCCGTATCTGTCACGGGGTAGTGACTTCACCATTTGAAGCAGTTCGGAGGGGGGAGTGGACGAGCTGTCGAGACTGTTCAACTGTGTCGGTGTCGGTGGCGGTGGCACTGGCGTCGTCATCAGGATCGAAAGTCGCGCCACTGAACACGCGATCCACGACAATGTAGAAAGTTTCCAGCTGAGTTGCACTCTGGAGCAACGGGACGAGACCCCATCCAAACCAGGTCGCTGTACCCATGCTCAAGTCCTGCGCGTTCGGCCACTCAGCAATGTCGAATAAACGCAGTGCGAGGTGGCGTAGACCGTAATGAATATCAATGTTTCTTCTTGGGTCCAAGCATCGTAGCAGGTAAATAGTGTGGATGTATGCCTGGGTGTCACCACCTATCAAGAACAACATGTCCTGACGGTAGCTCACTGTGATTTGCTTTTGGTTGCGGGCTAGTGCCTGACCTCCACGCGGTGTGTCTTCCAAACCTTTGTAGGCGTCCCGAACAATTTCTGACGCTTCTTTGTTTACCAAGCGCAGGCTGTGCTCTGGGATCATCCGGTGCTCGGTCGATATGTAACTGCCCTGTCCCGGCTGACAGTATGTGTGTTGCTCGAAAATGGCATGTTTAAAGCCAGTTCTACTATGCCGACTAGCATGCCGCCTTCTCCCGTTGAAGGACGTTCTAGGCCCATACAACACATGTAGGCATGCAGAATCGCCAAGTGCATCGAGCCACTAGAAAAAGTAGTCAGTGTTGCTCGTATTGGAGGGTACCGTCAAACCCCCTTTCTGCGCGCCTGCATGGGAATGTGTCCAAAAGGGCGATCTGAGATGGGCTTATCGACATCATGAGAAATGGAACTTACAATGAGGTGGCGAATCTCTGGTGGTAGCTTGACAAAACAATGGAACTCGCTTGACGACATAATGACCAGGGCCGTGTATTGGTGATTGTGTGATGATCTTTTAAGTGTCTTGATCGCGACGATCTTTCCAGCTCAGTAGGTGGCCGAAGGAAGTTGGACGATGGAGGGTTCTATGGGATCTAAATAAAGATTGGCTCGAAATGGTTGGGGGGGGGGACAGTTATCCTGGGGAAATCGCACACACCCTAGGTATTGTGTAGCCTGAGATCAATAACCGGGATTAAGAGAGAAGAATCGCCCTGAGGCACCAACTATCAAAAGCCATAAGAAATCCCAGCTCCACAGTGCGGCTTAAATCTGCCAATCCATAGCCGTTATGTCAGCAGCCGATGCTACTCTGACCAACTGTACCTCTCCGTCTCTACTTTTGTTTCTTCTTTGCCTCGACATTGACAAATCGAGTGCTGATATATACTCACCTGTCTTTCTAACATACCTTAAATCCCACATGTCGTTCCAATCGACTGTCTACTGTGTATGAACGGTGTAGGTTACTAAGCGTCTATGGTGGGAAAGAGTTAGCGTTACTTATATGAACTGCGCTTCTATTACACAACGTGAACTTTCTGGCTATCTACTCGATTTTCATCGTGCTGCTACCGCCAATTTATGTCGTATTGTATAGATACATACCCACTCCCCAGTGCAGTTCGCCTAGGTCCATGGATTCAGGTATGGGGCCCAATATGGGGAGTCAGTTTGCCCTGAAAGCCGCATGGCAATACCCTACTCGCAAGGCAGGCTTTTGCCGACTTGGGAATCATGCTGCCATCAAGTCCATCAGCCAGATCCACAACGCATCAACCAAATGTTCCTCTGTGTCATCGCCATATCCATATTCAGTATCCAAATCACCATCTATAGATGCATCGGAGCCATCATCTGATCTGGGAAACGGCTGGACTCACCCACCTCGAACTCGCCGCCGCCCTCGATATCGAGCCCCTTGTCTGTCAGTCTGTATCCCGAAACATCCTCGAGCCAGTCGGGGGTCGCGGGCCGTGCGAAGTAGCGGCTGTAGCCATGGAACATCTCTTCTTCTTGTTTGCCCTGGTCTTGCCGATTGGCGCTGTTCTCATCCCTTGGGCCAATCCTTCCCTTTCTGCACAGTACTTTTGCGACCATGTCGCTGTTCAGGCTGGAATCCAAGTCGACCACCAGACGAAGCTCAAGGTCTGTGCTGTTCCGAAACATCCGGCACAAAGCCACGTGTTTGCGGACCCGTTCCAGTACCTTCTGGAAGAACGAATCGTACTCCTCAAACGGCACTTCGACGAGCATACTTGCGGTGGACGAGTAGGGCGGCAGGGACAAGGATGGGAAGATGATGCTGCATTTGGTCGCGGCGGCAAAAGCGTTGTAGTCGCTGAATCCGTACTTGTCTCGGGGCATGGAAACTACGAGATCTCTGAGCTGGGACGGAGAATGTGACAGGGACGTAAACAGTCGGTTAACGGCGTGGGGACTACTGAAAAGACGGTCGATAACAATGCGAAATGTCTCGAGCCTTGGGGTTCCATGCAACAGTTCTCTGAACCCCGACCTGAAGGATGGAGGGCGACCCTGCATCCGCGACGGATCTGGCCAGTTGGTAAAGTCGAATACACGTAATACAAGATGGCGAAGGGCATCAAGATACCCGCACTGCAATCCGATTCCAATTCTGGCCAGCTTGTTTGGGAGTTTGCGGAGACTTAAGTTCATCGGTCTCTCCAGCCTGAACAGCACCCTCGATCCAGATAGGATGAACACCAGGTCCTCCTTGACATTCAGTGCGACTGGGCAATCGTCGGACTCGAAGCGTTCACGGACACGCCTGAGCTTCTCCAACCCATTTGAGGGGCGGGCGACGACCTCTGATGCTTCTTTGTTGACTAGACGCAAATTTATCTCTGGGATAAGACGGTGTTCCGGCGAAATGTGATTCACTGCCGGTTGGCAGTACGTATGTTGACGGAGATCATCGCGAGGATCTCGAAGATAGAATATATGAAGACATGAGGAGTTACCAAGTGCTTCCAGCCACTAGAGGAACGAGTGCTTTATCAGTATGAGACCTCGTAGGTGAACGACAGGGTCATTGACTGGGCTGAGAGTTTAAAATAAGCCCCCCGACGGAAGGAATGAAATACTCACTATCTTATGTCGGAGCTCCGGCGGTAGATTGCCGAAACGATGGAACTCGGTAGGCGCCATATTAACGATCGCTAGATTCCGAGATCTGATTTTAAGAGAAGTGTTCAGCTAAACATCAGGTGGCAGAGGAGTATGAAGTAGAAATCCTTGCATAGTTTAAATATCCATTTCCAGGGTTTATAGATCGAGAAATCTCCCAAGGGACACATTCCTTGTTCCTAGTTATGAAGGTAGACGATGACACTGCAAGGATATGTGAGTTTGGTGCTCAGGGGCTCCTGAAGTCGACACCATGGCAACAAGAAGGAGGCCTGATTGCATTGGTCAAACTTAGGCACTGATCCCACCATTGCGTCGAAGCGGTAGTGAAAGTCATCTCAGGCATCAGGTCTCCCTCCACTACCAAAGCCAGAGGATTCCAAAATCTTCATGAGATCTACTCAGGCAAACTTCTTCGTACCGCACTTGGTCCCCCACCGATGCCCCACCATCTCGCCATTCGCGCCGCGCTCCGGTTCGAACCCGTACCCCCGCAGCACCCCCAGCATCGACTCGTACCCCAGATGCAGCATCGACGACACCAGCCTGGGCGCCACCTTATCTAGCGGCGCGCCATGTTCAATCAGCAAGTGTATCATCTCCGTATGCTCCGTCTCGAACGCAGCCACGAGGGCCCGCTCATGTCCCCGGTACGGCCCCGTGACCCGGGCGCCGTGCGCCAGCAGCTTCCGGAGAATCGACAAGGACCCACCCACAGCCGCCCCACGCACCGCCATACCGCTACGCATCACGTCCTCGGCCAGGTTGGGGTCCGCGCCCCGCGCCAGCAGCAGGTCCACCACGTCTTCGTGGCCCCGACGACAGGCGCAGCTCAGGGCGGAGCCGCTGTAGTCGCCGTCCTCGCCATTGACGTCGACGCCCTGCTCGTCGAGCAGGTACCGCACCATGTCCAGGTTGCCGCGCTCCGCGTGCGACAGCAGGTGCACGTAGCGGTCCGGCGGCCGCTTGGTCGACGGCCGGGCCTTCGACAGGTACTCGTACACGGCCGGGCTCTTGGTGGCCGTCAGGGCGTGTTGCATCAATTTGAACAGGAATCTTCCTGGTTGGAGTCTGACCTTCCGGCCGTCCGCGTTGGTCGGGCGCCCCTCGGCTGCAACGGGCAGTGGCGGGGAGGGAGGCAAGACGAGCCGCATAACGTCCATGTTGCCGCCCACGGCGGCGCCGAAGACGGAGTAGGGATCCAGGCGTCGCGTCTTGGGCGCCCAGGCGAGAAGCCTGCTCAGCATTTCTTCGTTGCCTCATTCGGCCGCCACCTGCGTAGCAGGCGGGAACAGGAAGTCGGGCTGGGTGGGATCGCTCCCACCGCGCAGCATCAGACCGACCAGCGATGGCATGTTGAGGCGCACTGCGGCAGCCAGATAAGTTTGCCCCTGATCAGGTATCGCATTATCCTGTAGCTTTCTAAAAATGTTGGTATTGGGCCGGAGCTTGTTGCAGGTCGGAGCCCCCCACTCCCCAAAGGAGCAAGGCCCCCGTTGTATGTTGTCCAGGGCCAGCCAGCAGAGAGTCTCGACAATGGTCTGCTTGTCCGGGGAGTCACGAAAGGCGCTTAGTGCTTCGGCAAGCCACTTAGTCTCTACAAAGCGGCCCAAGTTTGCGTTCTGCTCGCCGGTGACGCGGTAAACCAGGTACCGGTGCCACAGGTCTCGCGTGCCATGCCGGCTCTCCTTGTACTGGACATCGCCAAAGCAGCAGTGGTACATCGCGTCGTCCAGCCGATGTGTTCGGAACAGGGCAGGGTAGACGGCTTCGGCAAAGTACTTGCACACCAGCCGCAGTCGCAGCGTCCTTTTGACGCTGTGCTTCACGTCGCGAGCAAGCGCCACCCAGTACAGAATCTCGTGGATCAGCTCGCTTGGGAGTTTGAGGATCTCCATGTTGGCCATCCCCTGCCGGAAGATGCGCATTGGCCGGTTCAATGCCTGCCTCGGGGGCTATGATGACACTTTTGTGCCAATCACATTCGTCTGATGTTGACTTTGGCCTCACCGCCACAATAACGGGGCTCAGCCACGTGAGCGGGCTAAACTCGGGTGCTTTGGCCAAAGAAGTCTTATGTAATCAAAAACGCTGTTACCCCTTACTTGGTTGGGTTTCTGTTAATTAAACTTCCAGGTGGCGCAAGCTAGTGCTTACAGTCGGTAGGCTGACTACCAGTGGGTTCTTGGGCAGAATAATATGAATGAATTGGAACAACTATTTGAGCATTATTCAGAAGGTGACAATTCTATCTAACTAAGATGCCCACATCTGACCGTGATCTTCATGGTATCCATTACGGATTGGATTGATCCCAACTTTTATTGATAAACCAAGGTTGATTCCCTGGCCCAGGAGAACTAGGCGACACCCAAATCCGATACTTCGTAGTTGAACTAGAAGTCAATCAGTCTGGCCGTCCCATGAATCGACTCGAGGCTAGGCTCGAGCCGCCCGAAGTTGGGCACGGACACCATCTGGTTTTGCTGCGTTGACCTCTGCGACATGGCGAGCCTGGCTGCGAAGGTCTCTAGCATTGGCGTGATGAGTGCCGACATGTCGGTTCCCAAGCTAGTCTCCCGCAAGGGACCGGGCTTCATCGCCTGGGGCCAGAAGGTCGCACAGGGCACCGCCTCGCCCTGTGCATCGACGTTACAGCGAGATCCCTGCCCATCTATTTCCAGACGATGCAAGGGGTGGTGGGCCCGTTCCATTCGGGCGTGCGCAACCTGCCCCCCCTTTTCATGGGCTGCATTTTCAGTATCCTCGCAGTCTTCATCCAAGAATCAATCGACCTCGGGCGAAAGTGCAAGTCAGGGGAGTATACAGGTAGGAGAGAAGTATGGAGAAAGATATGCGTTGCTTGCCAATTTGGTCAGTAATTAGAGGTCTCGGAAGGTCGGCTTTGTCAGTGAAAGAAGATACTGGCCAAGTGTTACCCAAACCCGCCATTACCAACCAATTAATAGATGACGCATGTAGATTGGATTGCAATATTATGTGTTCCCATCGGTATTTCTACCTCCCTTAGTCCGCTGTCATGTTGAAATGCAGTGGTGGAGGCATCTCACGATTCCATGTTTGTATAAGCAGTGTGAGGGTGTGTGAATTGTGTATAAGTGAGGCTCGACTGTATATCATCTTTTAGCAAGTAAGTCGTACAGAATGGCTAAAGTAGCTGACCGTCGCAGCGCTGCGTTTCACAAGCTAGGTTTAATATGTAGTTGGTTGAGCAAGCAAATAGATAAGGTCCAAATAACAAACCTCTTGGCAGCTTTACAAAGCCACATCAATATGGCATAGCCATCGTATAACGGCATAACCGGTGATGAAGATACTCCCCCTTACGAGAAACGATGATCCGCAGCCCTGTATACAGACAATAGTTAGTCCGAGTGGCGGTATTTCCCTCAGTATTCCGGTGACCCAGCCTGCGAGTGTCAGTTTCTCCGACTCCGGCCCAGGGAAACGTGTTCTGCTGCCACAAACAAGACGACCCTCCAGTTCTATAAATACCGAGGTGTATTCCCAAATCCCCAGCGCCCATAATCCTCTAGATCATCAAGCCCTTGAAGCTCCTACCTATCATACCAAACCCCTTCTATTTGAAATCCAATCACCCCGACATCAGAACGCAATGCACTCTCTCAGTCTCCCCCTTGCCCTTCTCGTGGGCTTCGGTATGGCAGCTGCCTTGCCTGCCACCACCGAAACCAACCCTGAACCCCTCTCGTTGGTGGTGACATTCAAGGGCGCGGGAGAGGGCAGCTATTACCGCAAGACCGTTGTGGCCAACGGCTTCGATATGTCCATCGAATACGAGCTGAGCGTCTCCTACATCTCCGTGGAAAAGCAAGCCGGCTACTTCTGCACCTCCCGCAGCAAGGATGGCAGCGAGACCAGTGTGTACGCTGATAAGGTAAGTACTTGTGCCGTGTCATTCGTCCCCGATACACCAATGGACCAAATGAACTTACCCCCCGTCAATTCTATTACTGACCCCCCAAATGCAGCAAGACGTTCCAGTGGGACCCCCACAGACCCAGAACTCTGTGCGTTGCTCGCGTCTGTAGTAGGCCCTCCATCACCTGGATGTTCTATCGCTGGGGGCTTCTCCCACGCCCTGGCATGGTATTCCACGGGAGGAGTGGGGAAATGGGAAGTCGCGTTGGTTCGTATGGCGGTACCCATCGCATCTCGGTCACTCTCACAACGGTTATGCTCCGGAACTCGGAAGGGGGAGGAATACTGGCAATGTGCTCTGAGATAGTTTATCTTCACAAACCTGTCATCAATACATTCATTTGATATTCTCTTCACGTAACGAACAACCGACCTCGGTCTTCCACATAGATTGCCAAACTCCCGTTTCTACATAGTTGCACGAGGAAATTCACGATTTGGTCCATGGTTTTGGCGGTCAAGGCGTGCGAACTGATGCTAGACCACAGACACAATGGGGTGATCGCCATCTACGGTCATCGGCATAGGACAAGACTGATAAATGCACATTGGCAGGCCCGCAATTTCCGAGTGAATCAGATGTAATAAGTTACTTCATTTTTGAAGACTGAAAAAGAAAAATGTAAGACCTGAAAGTGTAGATATCCCTACACTCGGTGCAGCAACCTGACCTTCCGCGATTTCATCCAATATTATATTGTACCCAAGGCCCTTCCCGCCCAAGCAAATGAAAACAAAACCCATCAAGTCCGAGGCGATCGTAAGCTCTCTCTCTGAGAAGAACTGAGCTTCCTCTGCCGCCTCAAGTAACATAGGGTGGCTTGGAGATGACGGAAGCGAGCATCTGCCCCATCACGGTTGACAGTGGCTGCATTGCTCTGTGGGTGAACATTAGTTTCGCATTAAGTAGATTAGCCTCATTTAAAACCGTGCCCGGAATAATGGAGGTGATGAATTATACTTAACACCACCAAACGAAGAGGAGCAATTGCCGTCCGCGCAGTGGTAGGTGCCGGCGCTGTCAGGACCACGGGTATCTTCCGGAGTGATAGAGTGACAGGAGTTGCCGTCGGAAATATGGAGAATAGGGGCAGGGCGACGTCAATTTCATATATAATACCACCATGCAGATTTTAGCTGCAGTCATTTCCAACGATTCTTCAACTCACCTTACTAGAAACACTACGTGATAGAAGGAAGCGCTAGCGCAATCTTTGTTGGCCAAAGCCAGCTAAGACAGAAAGCCATCCATTATAATTCTCCTTCCATTCAGAGCCTGGTTCGCTCCTGGCTGGGAGCTTCAGAGAATGGACTTGAATGTGCGTAACACAGGCTAGCCTACATAATTGTGTCCACCCTCAAGACTTTTCGAAAGCAGGCTGGGTCGCAGAAAGGAATAGGTTCGATGTTGTAACGGGCATCGACGCCGACCAGATACAGTGACTATTGGCAAGGACGACGATGACGGTCGGTGCGAAGGATGGAACAGCCACAGGAACGGCATAAGCTCGGAGGTTTGATGCGAAGAAGTCTTACGTTATAAAAAACGCCTTGCAAGTAAGTTACCTCTTACTCCGTCGGGTTTCTGCCAATCAATTTCGAGGTCTTACAAGTTAGCGCTTACAGTCAGGGGGTTGACTCCGTAAGGTTGACTTCATCAACCATTAGATAAACGCAAACGTTCGGGGACCGAACCGACATCCTTGGCATTCCATCTATTAGTCTTTCTCGCGTCCATTACAGATCAAACCACGTCCAACTTTGCCATAATTATCTAACACCATGGTTGGTGTTCCCAGAAGTGGCAGATGCTTGACCTGCGCCAAGAGGAAAGTCAAGGTGAGAAAACATCTCCGGGCTTTTCGAAGTCTTGACACGCACTAAACTCGGCGCGCATAGTGTGACGAAGCATGGCCCACATGTGGCGCCTGTAAACGGTCCAAGAAGGTTTGCCCTGGGCCGCCCAGCAGCAAGCTGAAGTTTGTCCACAACGGCCACCACACTGTTGCGACTTACAATGAGGATGAAGATGCAGCTGCAACAGATACGACACAAGCGGGCGACCAAGTCTCGAATGCAAATATCAATCCCCAGGGGCTTGGGAGCCTCGTAGAGACCAAACTGACGAAGGCCGAAGACGGTCGCTCGTTCCGTCGCTTGCGCCTGAAACCCGCCCATCCGTCTCCCAGGCTGGTTCGGCTTGGCGACGGCGACCGCTCTGCCGCCCAACTGATATCGGTCATCCGGGCTTGTCCCGATACCGGCTTTGATGTGTGTCTGGGCAGCGCTCTGGATTCCTTGCACATGATGGGTCGGTGCATGAGCCACAACAGCCCCGTGCTGCAAGACGCGGTTGGAGCCATGGTGGCAAGCTGGTAAAG
Source organism: Apiospora saccharicola (assembly GCA_038363915.1). Lineage (NCBI taxonomy): Eukaryota > Fungi > Ascomycota > Sordariomycetes > Amphisphaeriales > Apiosporaceae > Apiospora > Apiospora saccharicola. The sequence goes on from JAQQWM010000004.1 coordinate 477,515, forward strand.
ATTGACCAAGATACCTGAATTCCTGAAATACCATACTGACTTCAAACGGTAAACAGGACCAACCTACGTCGAGGACTCCGGCACGAACACGTTTTAGACGCCCCAAGCTACTTCAAATCGATTAGCAGCATCAACGAGGCGCTGAACAAGGAGTCCAAGGAGGGCAAGATAAGCCTTGAGACCTACGCTGCAGTAGGGATACTTACGAGGGTGGAGGTTGGTTCGCCTCTAAACCCTCTCCTCTAAAACCTTTCCGCAGTCAGTTCGAAAGAAGCATACATGTCAAAAGCTAACCCAATAATCCAATGCTAGTTTAACTACGATCTTCTTTCAGTCACAAATTCCGCCAAACATGCCGCAGGACTTGCTGCCATCATGGTTATGCGGGGACCACCCCAAAGCCATGATACGATTGATCTCTTGCTTGGATTGCAGAACTTCATGGTGCTGGTGAGCAATACCCTGCCCCTGGCTAACCTCTGGTGCAAGTGAAACATTGGCTGATAGTTGAAAATGAAATAAACACAGGCTATGGACCTCGCTCGAAAAGGGAACGGTCTGGAAGAAATCAATAGATGGAAAGAAGCTTTGAACCAGAGCGTCAATATAGGGGGGCATCGGCCCAAGGACAGGCTTCCTGGCCCGGCTCTTGTTTCAGGCGGCCGAATGGCCTTGCATAGTAGACCTCAAAGGCGCCCTGTGACAGACGGTCAGGGACTGCCCACCTCAGAAGACGCCAGAGATTGTGGGCGAGTTACTAGGGCGCCTTGAAGCATCAATCACGGAGCTCCGCGCCTTGGACGCCGAAATGATTCTGCCTGATATGAGGGTCGGCAATATCAGACTCGTGCCATCGCCACCCACTGGACGAGATGGTGAAACTCCCGGGGGTCATTCCACACCGTTCAAAGAACACTACGAGTTCAGCGGCTGGAATGTTTCAACCATATTCCGCCTCCACGCCTTCTGCCTTGTCGCCATGAACCGTATGTTGAACGACGTCTACCACTTTATCGGCAGGGATCCAGCCTCCTTCGAGTGTAAAACCAACGATGACGAAGCCCGGAGGTTCAGCCGCCGCATCTGGCTGAGTCACGAGCACGCCATGCGTCATTGGCCCCTGGGCAGCACCCAAACTAAGGCCAACATGATCCTAGCATATGAGGCGGGTGACGCGGTGGAGCGCGCCTATGTCCTCCAGGGGCTGCGCGACTTGAATCGACATCGTACCCCCGCGGGAACCTCGGTCGACGATGTGTGGACAGATCCCATGGTGTTGTACGCAGGTAGGCAGGTTACTGGGAGGAATCCCATCTGAAGAGTTCGATTTGGAGGTGCAAAGGACCATCGTACGGCTGGCCGTATATGTACGCAAGATGAGACCTAAATTTCCCCGGCAACAAGGTAGCTAAACCACTCTTTTGGACAATTTAGAGTATATCAAACTAAAGCACGCGACGCGCCATGCCAATGATATCATGCCCAAAAGGCTCCTCCCCCCTCTCCCTCCGCCACCGATTCGTCGCCTCCAGCCCGTCCGGGATCATGCCCCCAAACAACCACCCCCACTTCCTGATAAACCCCTCCGACATCTCCCAGCCCGAGATGTCCCAGGGGGGCGACCAGGCAATGATCCCCCGCCGCTCCACCTCGTCGTCGGGAAAGCCTTCGAATAACCCGCCGATGCAGTCGGCCCACAGCTCGTCCTCGTCGAAGGTGCCGGCGGCGAGGATCATGGTGTCCCGCGCTTTGGCACAGGGGAAGATGTCGATCCAGTCGCCGTGCAACACCGTTTGCTGCAGGGCGGTGGGCAGCAGAGACGCGGGCAGCAGCCGTTCTGGGTCCGCGGGGCACGAGGTGACGTGGATGGTTTCCTCGCCGCAGTCGAGCGGCGTCGCCAGGATGCCCGAGATGAGCGTGCGGTTGACGGCCAGGGCTCGGAGGACGTTATACTGGAGCAGGGTTATGAGATGGTCCGGGCAGAGGGGGAAGACGACTTTGGTGTTGCGTGACTCTTTTCTGTCTTCTAGCCGCAGCAACGGGTCTTTCGCACTATAGAGCTCCTGGGTGCGGGATGCTGGTATCAAAGAGACGCACTGCTGCTCCGCGTCCCAGCATTCCACCAGAGCTTCTGATTTCACCGGAGTCTCGGACGCGGCCGCATTACATAATTTCGCTTTCTTGTCCAGAGCCTTACGCTTCCCTACTCGATGGTTAGTCATTATGATCTGGCCGCTCTTAGCGGGCGTGGTCCCCGACTTCCAGCTGCGGGACAAATGAAAGAGCCATTACTTACGATACGCCCTGGTATTGAGCCTAGTCTGTGCCCGTCTGCGTGACGCGGCATCCTTGGTCCCGGTCCAGTCATCAATCTTGCTTCTTGCCTTCACGTGGTGAGTAGGTCAGTTTCTATCCTAACAACCTGAGAAAGAGCAGGGGCGCGATGCGCACTTCAGCTAACTGCGGCATGGGGGTCAGCTCGATACGTGACGCTGTTGCACCTGGAGACCGATGCATGCTGAGCGTGATATTGACGGCTAGTATGCGAATAGCGGTAATCAGAGAGGGGGATGGTGTGTGATGCAACTTTCGTGGTCCGAAGATGCTAGTTCATGCAAGGTGCTCACAGATTTGAGCGAAGCTGACACTCGGAGACGGAGGAATTGAATGCCTTCGAGGCGCAGACGGACAGGGGCTAGGGGACACGGCGCGATACTACTGGTTACTATTTCTGTGTCGAGGTAACTCGAGCAGGTCTAGCGTTATGCAGCCTGCTCACATACTGAACGCACGGACGAAAGTCATGGTCTGGTCTAAAGCTGAACGCTAATGCAGCTGGCTCACTTGCTCACTCCGCCTCCTCCCATTGGTCGCCATCTTCGTTAACTCCGGCTCTCTCCGCGCTGGACGTGATGTGATTGGTCTAACGACCATGCAACTTGCTCACAATATCTGATGCTCTGGATAACGTCTGAGCTGGCAGTATATCAAATATTGGTCAAGTTTGGTAGTATAAAAGTGTAGCAACACCTACATCTTGATTTACGTTCACTCCTGCTCACCAAAGCAAATCCTGTAACATTATCAACTTAAAGCCATTACATTTCCTTCGAAGTATCCATCACCCACCCCTGAACTCGTTTCGACCATGACATTCCATCCCGACAACCTCCCCGACCTGAAGGGCAAAGTCTTCATAGTCACGGGTGGAAACTCCGGGATGTAAGTGATTACTCATTTCCTTCTCACATTCCTCCTCTCGACCCGTTCTGCTAACACACGCACGCCTACAGCGGCTACCACACCGTGTCCTACCTCGCCGAGCACGGAGCCCACGTCTACATAGGCGCTCGATCTCCTGAGAAGGCCACAGCCGCCATCGCCAACATTAAGAAGACGCACCCCGCCGCCCACATCGACCTCCTGCAAATGGACCTCATGGACCTCGCCAGTGTCGTCGCGACCGCCCAACGCTTCCTCGCCCTCGAGACCGCCCTTCACGGGTTGGTCAACAACGCGGGCATCATGGCGACGCCCTTCGAGATGACCAAGGATGGGCATGAGGCCCAGTGGCAGACCAATTACCTCGCCCACTGGGTCCTGACGGAGCATCTGCTACCCCTGATGCGATCAACAGCCAAGACAAGCCCTACCCCAGGCAGCGTGCGCATCGTAAATATCAGCTCATCGGGTCACCTGATGGCTGCCAAGGGCGGCATCCACTTCGAGGAGCTATCGCTCAAGGAAAGCAGACCTTGGGCACGGTACGGGCAAAGCAAGCTGGCTAATATCCTGCACGCCAAGACGTTGCACAAGAATTACGGCCCGGGATCCCCCAGCGCGCAGAGCGGGGAGGGCGAGATCTGGACTTGCTCCGTGCACCCGGGTATTGTGGAGACGAATCTCTCCACAGCGGTGAAGGATTCCGGACCGGGCGTCGCGAGCGCTTTCCCCCTGTTCCGCATGCTCGGGATGATATACCCCGCCGACAAGGGGTCGTGGACCAGCCTGTTCTGCGTGGCGAGCCAAGACATGAAGGCGGAACAGAGCGCCGGGTATTTCGAGATCCACGGGCGGTTCGGGGAGCCGTGCTGGCAGAGCGGGGCGGCGAAAGATTGGAGACTTGCTGAGAAGCTGGAAGATTGGACTGAAGAGGCGATGAGGAAGGATGGTTGGATTCGGCAATAGTGGTGAGAACTGGTTCCCGGTGTTTTATCTATTGTCGGTAGAAGGATGTGACAACAAGCACATTGGATACATATCCCCACACGAAACTGTGGTCATTGCTGCCATTTCATCAGTTCGTGTCGTATCCAGGCTTTGAAATTAGCAAGAATGACCGAGTTAGGGACTATTCGCCCAAGTTCCCATTCCCGAAACGTCGTTTCCACGCGGTGGATCATCTGCCGGCTGCTCGGTTGCCTGCGCCCTCGCCGCTTCCGTATCACGCCAACCATGAGGCCGGCACCGATCAAAGTACCGCTCGTACTCTGGTTCTGTATCTGACCACATCCTGATAAGGGACCTGTTCGTCGGGCTGCGACAGCGGCCTTGGCGTAATCGCGGCATCCGATGCACGGTCACATAACGGACCCTTCCAATGACGACGAAGTGCCCCACGTCGTATCTGGTGACAGTCTCCATCTCTCCTGTGTAGCTGTCGAAGCGGGTATACTTCTTGTGGAAACCACAGTCCAAGCAGAACCGGCTTGACGCATCACGAACCCCCCTTATACATTTCCCTTTCCATCATTTTGTCTGCAAACTTCGACCGGTGGCGAAGCTTGGCACATAGCGAACAGGTATATAGATCCTTCTGGGAAGTGAGGGGAATACTCGACTCGGCAAGGAAGAGCTCTGAAGCATCGGGCTCGGGAATGATCTCGCGTAGGCGGCGGCATGTGCTGCGGCATGTGCTGCGGAAGACCAGCCGGTCGATGCCGTCGCAATGCTGAAAGAATACACTATTCTGAAGCTCGCCGGGGAGCTAAAGAAGGATTGGGTTGCTCATGGTTTTGGAGTTGTGTTATGTCAAGAAGCTTGCTGGAGGATGCCTTCTTTCTTCACAAACCAAAATGGCCAATGTGCGGGGTATCAAAAGAATGTAACATCAAGCAAACATCAAAAGGCATGCTACACGTGACATTGTGCTACCTGAAGCTACTGTTTTGCCGTTTGAGACAACTATGAGCCAAGAGTCAAATTCGGGCATGTGGGAGCCATATGCCGCCGTCAATGCTTCGCGCCGCCCCCTGATTACAGCACAGCCCTTCTCGCACCTATCTGCGCCCGGCGACGCTCCTTGCGCTTGCAGGGCGACACTGTCCCGTTCTTCATGGCCTCGATGCTGGCGTCGTACGCGGGGTGCTTCGTAAAGTCCTCGAACCACAACAGCGCAGCACCTTCGCCAGGGAAGGTGTACGGCACCCAGCTGAAGGGGTCGTAGAAGTCCCATATGGTGATGCCGATGCAGGCTTCCGCCTGTACACATGCACCGACAGCCTGTGATGTGGGTGTGGGGTCAAAGTCAGTTCGATGTGTTTCCTGAGAGACCTTCAATGACAAAATAACACTTGGGAGGCAACATACGTCTCTGTAGGCATTGGCCTGCCATGCTAAGCTCGTCTCGTTGACTGGTGTGTTCTGCCGTACATCGAGCTCCGTGTAAGCGACCTCGACTCCGAGTGCACCATACGCGTCGATAGTCGCAATCTGCTCATCCAAAGTCGGTGGCCGCGACGCAACAAAGTGTGCCTGCAGCCCAACGCCGTCGATCTTGATGCCATCCTCCTGCAGCATGCGAACAATGCGCAGGACCCCTTCGCTCTTGGGCGAAGGCTTCTCGATGTTGTAGTCGTTATAGTACAACTTGACGTCCGGCTCGACCGCCGCCGCGGTGCGGAACGCGAGCTTGATGAACTCCTCACCGCCCAGGACGCGGGAGAAGACGGAGTCACGGTAGGTGCCGTCCTCGTCGAGCGCCTCGTTAACCACGTCCCATGCGTAGCACTTCCCGCGGTAGTGCTCCATGACGTTCGTCACGTGCTTCACGATGACGGCGCTCAGCGTCTCGGGGGTCCACTCGGCCGTTGCATTGTCGACCCAGGGTGCCAGCTGGCTGTGCCAGACGAGGGCGTGGCATCGCTGGATCAGACCTTGCTCCTGGGCGATAGAGGTGACGATGTCGCCTTCGGTGAAGTTGAAGACGCCTTGTTCGGGCTCGGTGAAGAGCCACTGTGATAGAGAGATGTCAGTGCTTTGGTCTAGAATGAGCTTGTTGGGGGCCAATGTGTTTGACGAACCTTCTGTCCATTCGTCGCGGTGGTGGAACCAAACTCGTTGCCGTCTCTCAAGATGGCATCGTACTGCGCATACGAGGCTTCCAGCCCAGCCCTCTCACGTTGCCCGGGAGAGTCTGTTGCTGCACCAAAATATTTGAGGCCGGCCTTTTTGGCGTAGACGTCGAGCTGCGCCGAGGTGAACGGCAGCAGCCCTGCCAATACAGTTAAGGGACCGTGCATGATCAAGGCAGCTGTTTGGAATTTGCAACCAATGTCTGCTTTCCTTGCGCTACAGTAGATGAATGAGTTTACTACCTGTACTTATACGCTGGTTTCCCGTCGACTGCTTCCCCGCAATTCGGGTCTGGAGGAGCAGGATGCATGGGGGTCCAGACCTAGCGCAAACAGTGCATCAGTGCATCCCCGGTCAATACTTGGCTACCCAAATCAATTGACCAATCATTTAGTAGCGCGATGCCGCCGTGGCCTTGCCCGTCTTATTATAGACTACAGGTTTGTTACGAGGAAGACAGAGCTAGGGGATATCGGCTGGAATCCCGACACCGTGGCACGGCTAAATCCGCGTGCCCCTGTTCCGGCTAAACTGCGATGGCCCCCGCCAAGATTCAATAGTTGATGCAAGATTATGCCCAGGCTTTATGGCAGAAATCGGACAAGTGGATGGCGGTGTGATGCATCGTGGTTCTCCCTAGTTACAGGTACCACGGAATGGCGAAACGAAAGGGATTGTATTGTAACAGTGACACTCAGTCGTGATATAATAGGCCCAACGTTGGGTACACTCAGATCGAACGTGCTTTCATTAACGGCTGACATTGAGCCCACTCCATTTACAGGAAAAGAAAACGTTCAAGTGACTCAATCCGGTGCCATGTCCGTTCGCACTCGCGAATATTTGATTACAGCCAGTGTGGTTGGACGTGGCTTGCCCTGTTGACAGGTGCGAGGGAGTGGCGTCAACAAAAGGCAGCTGCCAGATAGCTGACGTCTACCGGATTGTTGCGTGCGGCGGAAGCGTGATGGTGTTGAGGAGTCAAAAGGACAGCGAGCAGTGGGCTGGCACTAACGACGATCATATCACCAAGCCTGAAACGCTTCATAGCTAGAATATCATGCCGAGTCCATACCCAGTTCCGGGTACCAGTTCCATTCTAATAGGTTTGTAAGGCTTGTGGTCAGTAATGTTCCAAATCGTAATCTACGTTGGGTTCTGAGCAGGCTGGCAACTCACCTTCTGGAGATTGCTTCATGGCCTCCCGAAACCTGGAACTCAGTGCTCTGGTATGTCGTTAGTCTTCATGATTACAGGCAAATGCAACAAAAGGGAGAAGGTGCGTGAGTACCTAGCTGCGTCCAAGCACCCCCACAGCATAATAGCAGCCTCAACCTGACTCATCACGGGTATAGAGCGTATGACCTCTAGACGAGCATCTAGGACCCCTAGGTCGACATCAGGTGTCGTAGCCGCCAAGAAACCCTCCAGGCTGACAACCTCGAGTCTTTCCGGCCCTGGAGGGGCCGTCAGCGGATCCTCGACCGAGATAGGCTGGCCGCGTGCACGCACGAAGGCGTAGTGCTGAGGGTGTCGCTGACCGGATGGTGTCGGTGGATTCCCCCCTGAGATACGAGGACCGTCCACCCGCCGGGATCCAGATCACGAGCTCGTGAAGAGCACCAAGGCTCATAATGCCCCGCCGAGAAACTCCGAGGAAGAGACAGGTTTTCACACAAGATGGGGCTCATCGGCGCCGACGATGCGGGATCGGAGGCTAATGACGCCGGGGCGCCAGGGAAGGCGAAGGACGATTCATTTCCGTCTGCAGAATAGTAACCGTCTCTTCCCCATTCCAACCCCGGCAGCCACGCTAGAAGGCCGGCAGCGAATCGCTCCGGCTTCAGGAGCCCGTCACCCAAATACTGGATATCGTACTTTGGGTCGGTACGCCCGTGCCGGGTAAAGATCTGTTGAACGGGGAAGATATCGAGTGGGGTGGGATTGGGGCTTGTCGGTAGCCAGAACCTTTTGCGCAAAGCGGCCGAGTAGGCACCGGCAAACATGACGCTGATACGCGAAAGAACTGGCGGCCGTGCGGCCAGTTCAATGAACACTTGAGCGCTAAGTGCGCCAGTGTCGACGGAGGGACTCTGTAACAGACAGACCTCTCTCAAAGTCTCGGGAGCATGCGATAGGGCGTCGGCAAGCTGGGCGGGTGTGCCGCGAACACAGTCAAGACACAGGCTGAGCGACGTTATGGGCCCGTCTCCTTGGGGCACACCTGTCTGGGGCCCATCCTCCAGCGCCGCAGATATACCTACAGCGGGGACATTTCTTAATCCTTCCAAGCCGAGATGGCCATTCTGGGCAAACGCAATTCGTAAAAGCCTGCCTGCTGCACGAGTGTTGCCAAGCTTATCGGAGTTTTGCAGCAGGTTCTGTCGGAGAGAGTCTGCGAAACCGGGAAGGCTACGGACTTCGTTTAAAATGGTAATATCGAGATCATCCATGTTTTGGGTTTCCAGGGTAAGCCTTCCGATAGCCTGGTGTTTCAGGTCTCTCTGGTTTCGGGGGCCGACAGAGGTGTCCGGTACCGGCGGATGGCTGTCGTCCTCTTCCTTTGGCCACACCACATCCATGGCTGCATCCTCAACCAACGAGAGCGAGGCCAAAAGTGCCATATTGCTATTGTGAACTGTTAATCCTTCATCGGAAAGATAGAGTTCATTGTAAATATCACCCCCCCAGTCGAACCTGGTTATGTAGTCCGCAGCCGACATGGCCCTCCGCGGTCGCACCTCCTCGAGAACTCTGATGGGATAGCCGCTGGGGAGATCCCATCTTCCTGGAGCCACATAATGGCCTGGATAGGTGTGCCGGTCACCAATCCACTTGGCCATGCCGACCTTGAAGCCGACGATGCCATACCGCAACACCCCGCTCAGAATGAGGTCTGTGACGTCTAGGACGACCATGCCCCATTCGACGTCGGGGTCGCGGTAGACGGTTGCCAGCGGCTCCGGGCGGTTCGCCCCTTCATAACCGGGCGGCGGGTTGTAGCCGAGGCCAAGGAGAAGCGCGGCAGTGATGAAAGGGAACGGCGGGACGCTCTCGCGGTCCCACGGACGACGGCGCGGGGTCTGGGTCCGCTCCGAGCCTAACCAGCGGAGCTCTGGCAGATGGACCGGCTCTGGATGACGGAGGTTCGTACCGCTGTACCCGGCGCTGATGTCGTCGCTTTCTCCCTCATCGTGACCAGCGCCAAGATAAGTTGCCGCTAGAGCCATCTCGCTACCGATGGCCGTGCGATTGGCTGGGTCGGACAAGACAGTGACTATTTGCCGAAGACAGGCCACCAGCCTTTCCGCATGTAGCGACTCTTCTTCGGCATCGGCACCAGTGCTGGACACGGCGGCCAGGGGCCGGTGGCAACCATCAATCTTGGCCACTACATAAAAGATCCATGAGTTAGGGCCACGTCCGTGCTCGAGAGGCTTCCAATAGGGTCGGAAATCCGGATCGGCCATGGGTAGGATTGTATAGCAGTCTAATCTCTCCTCTCAATCATATATGAACTTTCCTGCCGTTGAGAACTCTGCCGGGATAAACTTGATGCTGTATTGAACAAAGAAGAGCCTGTGACGAATCTGGATGCAAATGGCGGATATCAGTGTGGCTGGCAGGTTGGTGAGGGAAGAGGAGGCATCAGGCAACGTAACCTTGCTTACGTCATTGCTCGTACGTTCCTCAGAGGTCCTCCGATAAGCAAGGTGGGGTGGGGTAATTCGTCTGCCTGGGAGACTCGGTTCATGAACAAACACATGACTAAACCACTACTACTGCAACATTCAACAACCACATGTACATGGCCCTTCTGACTTCCAGTCAGGCATAAGTGACGCCTACTCCTTGACATATCACCATCTCATAGTCCATTCTACCATCTCAGCGATCACCTATTATTTACCCCCTCCAGATACGCCAAAGCGTCTTCTCCCGTCATCCCCTGTACCTCTTGACCATGAGCCTCGAGGCAGCAGTATTTCGGGAGCTGGGCCAATGAATATAGGGAAGATTTAACAGAAGATCATGACCTATAAACTTAAGTCGGGTGGTGTGGTGAAATGCGATGGGCGATGGAATTTCTGGGACAATGATGGTAGGTCATGACGGGAGACCCAAGGGGAGTTAATATGGTATCAACCCTCCGGCCAATCCCAAGGGAAACCAAGCCATCCGTCTTGATCCTAGACCTCACCTTGTGCATTGCCTGTTTCTCCATCTTTTTGGTTCATTTCATATGCATCTCAGACCAGACTGGCCGATGCTTGTTACAATATTGGCTTACATGGTGTATAGTCTATGATAGATAAGTCTTACTGATGTGGTGTACAGGCCAGTGTTGCGGGGAGAAGGTAGAGACTGCGCTGGAGCCTTGCTCGTCGTTTCGTACCTAAGTACCGTTCGATGGTCAGCGGCCCCTGCATGGCATACCCACTGGTCCTGTGCCGCACCTGTTTAAACCCTCTCGGTTACATGGGCGGTTTTTGCTGTACTCCTAGAAGGGGAACTCCGGAGGACACTACTACCAATTGGGTGGTTGCACATGACGGAACTCTTCTGACGGGTCAGCATTCCTGTCAGCCCACAACCTACTTAGGAAAGTGAAATCGGATGAACTGCAGCTGATAGATTACTTATGCAGCTCGCTCATAATCCCTGCCTGCTTGTGTCCCCATCTGGCTGTCGCGATTGGATTGGTGGAAAAGTCCCCAGCCCTATGGGCCCCGACGCCTAAGTTCGAGGTCCCCATGTTGAGCCCCTCTCAAACTGTCAGCCAGCGGGGGTTGAAGCGCGTATATGACCCAAAATAGGAACTAGCAGGTCTTTCTCAGTTTGCATTTACTGGCTTTGTACTAGGCCAAAGACGTGATTTGTTCGCGTATCTTATAACGCGCCTCATGGCTGCATTCTGGGCATAAGCATGTGCAAGGGGAGGTCCCGACGATATTTGATAGAGTAGGCCAACGTGAACGACATCCCTAGGGCTAGCCAGGGTCATTAGTCGTAACGGCTACCTGTGACTCTCTATTGGGCTATATGCGGGCGTACCTAATCATTCATATCTCACCACATCTCACGTCATCCTATCGTGCCCCTCGTTTGGCCGAATAAGGAAACATGTCCGATCACCCCGACGTCGGCAATTCAGAGATCAAAGCTCGATTGAGGTCACGCCAGGTAAGACTGCAGGTCGCCCAAATTCATATGGTGGCGGTGTAAATAACTTCTGGGTAGTGGCCGAGTGCGGCGATACGTCTGGTGATACTATGCATCCTGAGCAAGGAGAGAATTGAGCCGGTCACTCGGTCACTGTAAGTAAAACAAAAAGCCATGCAGCCGAATCCAGGTCTGGCTTATTAGGGTATTTACCCCTCCACTATAGAATTGCAGCATAATTATGATCCCGTCTGAGGTACGTACCCCACTCCCAATCCCGACCACGTTATCCTTCCGCCTCCATCCATCAACTGACCAATGACCCCGACAAGCGTGAATGCTGAGTAGCTTTATTTCGAGCTGACAATCTTGATGAGGATGCCGTTGGGGGTGTACCCGCTAGCCCGGTACGAAGCCGTGTTGTACTGGGGGTCGGAAGCGTTGAACGCGACCCCGAACGAGCCCCCGTCCGAGGCGCAGTCGACGAGGGCCTGCATCTTCTTGGTGCCGGCCCCGCCGTCGATGGTGTTGGCGATGTCGGTGAACAGGACGCTCGAGTTGACGTCGGGCACGATGTGCTTGGCGGTGGCGAGGACGCTGCCGCGGCTGTACAGGCTCCACTCCCCGCAGTCGGGCGTGTCGGCCTCGAGCATGACGAACTGGCGCCCGTTGCGCGTCTGCTGCCCGTAGGACCGCAGGTACGACGCCACGTACTTGACGTCGGCGACGGCGACGTCTTGGGGGACGCTGTCGCCGTCCGTGTAGCAGAAGAGCTCCGGGGCCTCGCTTTCTACGCACGCGGCGTTGGCGAGGACGGCGAAGGAGACGGCGGCCGCCCCGAGGGTCATGATGCGGGAGAAGAACATGATGGGCAGATTAAGAGAGAACTGGACGTTTTCTAGTGAGGCGGTTGATTTGGATGACGATGAAGTGAGAGGAGGGGTGGGTGGGTTGTGCTTGTAAGATGTGACGGAGGTGGGAAGAAGACTTCTGATCAGCATTGGTATCGTCTGGCGGCCAAGCTATATACTACCCGGCTGGCATAGCGTGTGCAGGATATCGGTATGCAAACGGGACTCGAGCTATAACTTACCCTCATCATGTAAATCTACACTTAGACCGTTGAATGTTCGCCCGATGCAGTGCACAGCATCAGCGCGTCAGCGAATGCGGCGAAGCAGCTGAACTTTCCGAAAACGTATAATACCCCTGTAAACACTTTCGGTGTCATTCCCAGACTCAGGAAACTCGCATCCTTACCCCATATCCTGCAGTAATCAATATCACCCAATATCACATGGCTGCCAAGGATTACATACAGACAATTAATAAAGGCTGACATCCTTCAGATGGCAGCCTACGAGCGGATAGGTCTCTCATTTGGGCAGGAGCTGTATAGTGAGGTGGCTTCAGGTTAGACTTGCTGACATAAGATTTCTTAGCCCCCATCGGGCTCTGCCCAGTGTAGGTATAGCGGCCCCGCTATCCAGGGACACAGCCAGTCAAGTCTATGGCCTAATACAGCAGGTTCGAGTCAGGCTTGTCTGACGTGAGAGGGAGATAATGGGACTCAGGAGATTGGCTTTGCTATCGGAGAGGCACGGGATGGGGGACCGGGAGTAAAGGACAATGCACCATGGCTTTTCCGACGCCTTAGAACGACTGTATGGCACGAGGAGGCGGTGCCGTCGGGGGTGGGCGGCTCTTATTGACGCGGCAGGCGTGATACAAATATATGGGCGTTGACGCTGTGGATTCTGCATGTCTTGTCTCCAAGTTCCCTCTGGCTTGTCAGTCTCTCGCGCTTAGCCAAGCTGAATCTCTCTCCCTATCGCGCAGCCATGGGGAGCCCTCGTTTGCTGGTGTTGCTTGTCTTGCAACTACAGGCTCTCTGTGTCTTGGCGGCCTGGCAGTATTCCAACCCCGAGAAACATCCTCGTGTACCACGCTACGGACCACAGGTATGCGTCACGGACACTGATTACTCCCTCTTCTGCTAACGTCTAAGTAGCCCGGTCCGGCATACATGGTAGACAACACCAAGAACTACTATAATGTTGCTCCGGACAAAGGTGCGTCATGAGCCGTTTGGTGGAGGACTGTCCACTGCTAACAAGTTTATCAGGCAGCCAGAATGGACCTGTTTGGAAATACTCCGGCAGTCGAACGAAATTTGTTTCCAACTTGAACAGTGGCAGAATGATGCGTGGTGGCTACCGCAACCAAACCGCCCCGGCGCTCACCAGCGTCAACGCTACTACGGCCATCAACAAACGCCAAAGCGGTGGTTCATTCTGGGTGAAGGACCTGGCATCACTGGGTGTTGTAAGTAGAATGAAAACAAACCCCTAGACCTATTGGAAAACCAATGTGGCCTAACCCTTTCTCTCCTAGCAACCCCGTGCCGGCGGAGACGACTACAAGTTCTTTCGGAACGTCGTCACGGACTTCAAAGCCGACAACACGGGTGCTTCCGATACCGTAGAAGCCATCAACGCCGCCGTGGAGGATGGCAACCGATGCGGCGAGGAGTGCGGCAACACCTTCAGCCAGGGCGCCATTGTCTACTTCCCACCCGGCACCTACAAGATCTGCTCCCCCATCATCCAGCTCTACTACACGCAGTTCATCGGAGATGCCAACGACCCGCCGACCATCCTGGGCTGTGACGAGTTCAAGGGCATCGCGCTCATTGACACCGACCCCTACATCCCTGGGGGCAACGGAGCGAATTGGTACATCAATCAGAACCAGTTCTTCCGCCAGATCCGGAACTTCATCTTCGACCTGCGGGAGATGCCCAGCGCCACCGACGACAATGACCAGCCCTTGGTCCCCACGGGTCTGCACTGGCAGGTGTCCCAAGCCACCTCTCTGCAAAACCTGGTGTTCGAAATGCCCACGGCCACCAACGACGACAAGACCACGGCCGTGGGCATTTTCACCGAAAACGGCAGCGGTGGCTTCGTCTCGGACCTGACCTTCAACGGTGGCAACATCGGATGGCGGGCCGGGTCGCAGCAGTACACGGCCCAGAACCTCAAGTTCAACAACTGTCTGACGGCCGTGCAGATGGTCTGGGACTGGGGCTGGGTCTGGCAGGGCATCCAGATCAGCGGTGGCTCCATCGGCTTCAACATCAGCGGGGCCGGTGGCTCCTCCGGCCAGGGCATCGGGTCCATCTCGGTGGTGGATAGCAGCATCAAAGATGTGGAGGTCGGAGTCTTGACCAACAACAAACCCACCTCGCCCAACATCGTGCTCGACAATGTCGACGTTGACGGCGTGGACAGGGTAGTCCAGGTGGATGGCGGAGATACCTTGCTGACAGCCTCGGGCACCGTCAAAATGTGGACCACGGGAAAGGTCTACAAAGGCAAGGAGGGGTCAGTAGTGACCGGCACCATCGAGACCCCAGCCAAGGGGGCGGGCCTTCTCAAGGACGGCAAGCTGTTTGTCCGGACTCGCCCCCAGTACGAATCTGAAGACTCGTCCAAGTTTCTGAAGGCGACGACGGATGGTAACTGCAAGAACGACGGCACGGGGGATCAGACCAGGTGCCTCAACCTGTTCCTTCAGAGTGCCAAGTCCGCGGGCAAGATCGCATACTTCCCCGCCGGCATCTACCAGGTCGGCGGCACCGTCCTGATCCCCACGGGATCGGTGGTGGTGGGCGCCAGCTGGTCCCAGATCCAAGGCACCGGCTACTACTTCTCCGACATGGCCAACCCCAAGGTGGTGGTGCAGGTGGGCAACGTCGGCGAGGTCGGGACCATGGAGATCTCCGACATGCTCTTCACCGTGGCCGGCAACACGGCCGGCGCCATTCTCCTTGAATGGAACGTGGCGGCCGCGACGCAGGGCGCTGCCGCCATGTGGGACTCACACATCCGCGTCGGGGGTGCCAAGGGCACCAGCCTCGACATCGATTCGTGCCCCAAGCGCCAGTTTAACGAGCTGTGCATCGCCGCCTCGCTGATGATGCACGTCACCAAGCAGGCCTCGGGCTACTTTGAGAACGTCTGGGTCTGGGCCGCCGACCACGACAACGACATGAGCATCTACGACACCCCGGACAAGCTGTCGAGCCAGATTAGCGTCTACTGCGCCCGTGGCCTCCTGATCGAGTCCCAGGGCCCCTCTTGGTTCTACGGCGGCGGCTCCGAGCACTCGGTCATGTACAACTACCTCATCCACGGAGCCAAGGACGTCTATCTCGGCCACATCCAGACCGAGACGCCCTACTACCAGCCGGAGCCCATCGCCCCTAAGCCTTTCAACGTGGCCAAGGCCTTCCCGGGCGACCCGGACTTTAGCGGCTGCAAGGGGGACGGGGCCTGCGCCTCTTCCTGGGGCGTGATTGTGTCGGATTCCAAGTCGGTGACGGTCCACGGGGCGGGGCTCTATAGCTTCTTCCAGGACTATTACCAGGACTGCCTCGACACCCACGATTGCCAGCAGCGCGTCCTGAGAGTCATCGGTTCCGAAGACGTCGTGTTTCTGAACCTGTTCACCGTCGCCATCTCCAACATCGCCGAGGGCGCGGACAAGACGCTCATCCTCAGGGATTCCAACCAGCGAGGTTTCACGACCGAAATCAGCGTCTGGCTCCCGCTGGACGGCTCGGATAACATCAACACCGTCTTCGTGGGCACGGATGTCTGGACCTCGAGCACGGTGACCTGCTCGGATGCGTCTTGCCTCCTGGTATTTCCCACCAGCCACTTACAAACTCCGGCGGTGATAACACCGAGTGCATACACCACATCGTTTGAGTATGGAGGCATGGATACCGTGACACAAGGTGGGGTGCCGACAGTCGTGTTTGTTACCACCACGACCACGACGGTCATCATCGTCACCCCCATCACCACGGACGGGATCGCCTATTCCAACTACAACATCTCGTCGGGCCAGTCCACCATCAATTTAACGCCCAGCGTAGATATTCCCGCATGGACTGCCACTCTCCCTGACGGCCAAGGCAGTTCCACAACTCGCGTGATACCCCTCCCGCCATGGCCGCTGATCAACGACGGCCCGACTGACGCGAGCACCATCCCTCTCCCCTCGGGCGACCTACCCAGTGGAAGCGGGACCTACTATACCGGCGTCACTTCCACCATCACCGCGAGCGGCGCCACGGTCGCGACCATCACCTTCCCCGCCGCGGTGACGCCGACGACGGTGACATGCCCGCCCGACGAACTCATCGTCTTTGCGACGCCGGCGACCACCATCTACACCGAGTGCCGGACCCCGACCACCATCGCCATCGGGTTCAACTGCCCCACCACCAAAGTCGTGAGCTTCCTGGGCCCCACGACGGCCGTGGTGTCGGTCGACTGCAGCGTCGTGACGGGCTTCCCATCATCGGATCCGACCTCGGGCCCAAACCCCGATGACCCCCCACCGACCACCACGACCACCACGCCGGTACTGCCTGTGTGGACGACTTGGCCCCCCGGCATCATCGCGCCGATCGAGACCAAGGTCGACAAGCCAGAGCCCACCAACGGGGGGCACCAAACAGCCCTGCAATCTGTGGTTCTTCTTCGTCTGCATCGACCGGGACGATCTGCACATCGGCGGCTGGTTCTGGTCCTTCCCGCCGGGAATCTACCCACCCGGCCCGCCGCCCCCGGGCATCCGATGGCCCCCCGGGTTCTCCCTCTCGGGCAGCCTGCCGCCCTGGCCGCGCATCACCATCGGTCCCAACGGCGAGCTGACCAACGACCCGGAGCCCACCGAGTGCAGCACCACCCTGACGGCCTCCATCTGCACCGCCAGCACCGTCATCACCGTCACGTCGGACAGCACCACGACCAAGACCATCGGCACGTCCACGGGGAGGCCCGAGTGCGAGACCATTTCCGGCTGCTCGGTCAGCCAGTCCATGACGGACGTCACGTCGACCACCATCGAGACCTGCACCGCACAGGCGACGGGCGCGAGATTGGCGGCTCGTCCCAGCGCCTCGCCCCTAAACGGTCAGGCCGGCAGCAATCGAACCATCATTGGTCGTAAGGTGGCCGCGGCGCTTGACGACGAGCATTCTCGCCACTCCTACCCCTTGCAGAAGCGGGCCTGCAAGGACGTCCCCGCCGTCATCTACCCGAGCAACCCCAGGAGCCGCGCCGAAGTTGGCCTCATTCTTGCCAAGCTCGACGGACAAACGTTCCGCGAAGTCCGGTCCGATTCCCTGGGTGGCGGGTATACGGCCTTTATCTGGGTGGCGAGCCTCCCCGCCGACATCCAGCAGGAGATTTTGGAGGTGGCCCCCCAGGCCTTCGTATACGACTACCAAAACTACAACAAGAACAACTTGCCCCCGATTGGCCCGCAATTCGGGTTGAGGGACCGCGACCAGCCAGCCGTTCTCCGCCGTGGCTTGGAGCCCGATCCCAATCTGGAGCTCGACACATCTTGGGGTGACGCCACCCTTCCAGGCAATGCGACCGAGGGGGCTCGCCCACTCTGGAAGCGAGCCGCCACGTCGGCGACGGCCAATGATGTGTACCGCTGGAACGCGGCCCTGGTCTCGTTCCCGAAAGCGCCGAGGCCACCTGCCCCGAAACCGGTGTGGAAGGTGGGGCCCAAAGGCGGTGCCGTGAGCAGAACCCAGTTCATTTACTACTATGACGACTCCGCCGGCGCCGGGAGGACCGTCTACGCCGTGGGCGAGCCCGGGGGCGTCAATGCCGCGCACGAGGAGTGGAGCGGCCAGGCCCAGCCCCGCGCCATGACCAAGTTTGAGTACGGCGGGGGCGCGGGCGAGGGGGACATGACCCACGGCACCCAGGTCGCGTCCGTCATGAGCGGCAAGGAGCTGGGCATTTGCAAACGGTGCGGCGTCGTCTACACCGGCTTCGTCCCCGGCGCGCCCGCGGACGTGCCCAACGACCCCTACCGGAAATACGACACGGACCCGCGGGACTGGGTGCTGGAGGACCTCCTGACCGCCTGGGACGACATGAACAGGGACGGGCGCACCCCGGCCACGTCCGTCATCAACTTGTCGTGGGGCTCCCAGTACAACTTCTGGACCCCGGCCTTCATCAAGCGGCTGTACGAAGTCCTCAAGCTCATGGACCGGGCAGGCGTCACCATGGTCGCCGCCGCGGGCAACTGGGCCTACGACAGCGGGGGCGTGCGCCCGAACGTCGACACCTACCCGCAGCTGTTCGCCGACCCGAACAACGCCCTAAGAAGCCAGTACCAGGACGCCAGCGACCCGCAGGACCAGGGCTACCTGCCCAACCTCATCGTCGTCGGCGCCACCGATCAGTATGGCAAGAGGGGCCGTTTCTCCCAGACGGCCGACTTCGTGACCACGTACGCGGGCGGAGTCGATTTCCAGGGGACCGGGCCCGGGGGAGCGGGCTACGACCTAATCAAGGGCACGTCGTTTGCGGCGCCGCAGGTCGCGGCACTGGCGGGCTACTTCAAGGGCCTGCCCTCCAGGTGGCAAGCCGAGTGTAAGTTCCATCTTTTTTCTTCCCTCCAACCTTCCCTTCCTTCACTCTTTCTTCAGCGTGGGCGATTCCCTGTCAAGAATATTACGTAGGAAGCATTACCCAACGTAGTGGCAACTCACTGACTGACTGACGTTCCGTCCCCGCGAGGTTAGTGAACCAAGGAAACTCGGACGGGCCCAAGGCCGTGAAAGCGATGATCCGAGCCTTGCAGCGCGACATCAACTCCAAGATCACGGTAAGACCACCCACCGAAAAGTTCCAGCTCGTCTGGAACGGCATGTCCGGGACGGACTTCAACTGCCTCGTCAACCCGCCCCAGGGCGACGACGCAGACGGGACCTGCCCCGACCTGCCCGACCGGATCGGCGACTACACGCCGCCCCCCGCCTGCGGACGCGTCGCGGCGTTTGCTGGGACCGGGGCCGGGTTCGGCAGTGGGCTTCTGCCGGAGTTCATGGCCATGGGAGGAGAGGGCAACAGCACCAACGGCACAGCAATCCGCATGATGGCCATGGCAAAGCGCCAGTCGGGCGGCTCCTGCACACTACCGGGCGAGGGCTCCGGGGGCCAGCAGATCTCGGTGACCACGGGTCCCACGGCGGGCCCCACGTGCGCCGCCGGCCCAGACGGGTGCGGCGGGCACGTGTGCTCGGGCTACTGGTGCGCGCCTACGCCCACGGGTCTGCCGCCAGGGTTCCAAGACCCCAAGGACCCGAGCTCGACCGGATTCTCCGCGACCCCGACGACCATCAGCGGCCCCTCGACATCCACCACGACCTCTGCCCCGCCGCCCGAGCAAACGCCCATCACGCCCCTGGAGCGGGGCCCCATCCGCTGCTTCGACGAGGCCGACTTCCCGGGCCACGCCGACATCGCGTCGGGCTCCCAGAATTCCTACGCCACCTCGTTCAGCGGCCTGCGGGACAATGACTCGATGGGCCCCGACTCGGCGCCCATCACCATGCGCAAGACGGACAAGCACGGCGTCAACTACGACTTCTCCTGCAGCTGGGTGCCAGGTTGCAAGACCACGGTCGACCGGCAAAGCTTCGGGTTCCCGCTCGGCTCGCCCAGCCAGATCACGGCGTATCTGCTTGTGCGGGAGGATTATACCAAATGTAAGATCCGCCTTTTCTTGTCCCCTCTGGTTTTAACTTTAGCTGGATACAACAAAATTCAATTGAGAACGAAACTGATATTTGCTACAGGTAACAACGGCGGCGTCGGTGGCACATGTCAGGTCGGATGTCTCTTATATAAGTTTGAGGGCGCGCGAGGGGATGTGGAGACGGATCCGTGTGACGGTTTCAACTGCCAGCAATGCGGGTCGCCATTTGAGCCGGCCCAATGCCAGACATGCTGTCGCGGGCTCACCAGAGAGAAGTTCGTTCCGATATGGAGTCCTGCGACTGGGTAGCTGGGGTCGTAGTTGGCTAGGTAGGTAGTTGGTTGCACCCAAAGCCATCGTCTGGTACTCAGTATGCTTAGCTTCTCAGTTTTTCCTTTGTTGTATATATTTAAAACATATCCAAACCGGACACAAAAAGTGCTTATGGATCAAGTAGCAAAATCTCCACAGCCCATACATAGCCCGGGCCAAATTCGAACCCTCTGGCTAAGATTCTCGCCTTGGCAAGGGTGCCGTTCTCAAGACCCCACTCGGATTGGAACTCGGTGGCGAGGCGCTGGATTTGTTGTCCAGCTGCATTCATCTTCATCGTCTCGCTTGTCCAGGGAATGCCTTTCAAAACGAGCACGTCGCGTTGCATATGAAGGGTAATCTCCCCCTCGGCCCTGACTCGAAAATGTGAACGTTGAGGCGGCGCCAGTGGTGATCTGCGAATGTGCGATAGTCCATCTCATGCGCGCGATGTGGGTCGAATTTGAGGCTTGTCTTGTATTTCGATACACCGTCGTATGCAAATGAGGTTATGACAATGGAGTTAGGGTACAGTGATTGGATAGACGGCGCAATGTCGAATGTCTGGAGACTACTTTGATCTTGCAACGTGTTTTGACTCAGGGGACTGAACAAATTGGATAGTATAGTCATCGGTATTTTAACCTCGAGTAGATGGGGCGTTCTTGCCATTGGAGAGGAAGCGTATCTCTGAGGGCGCCCGCATGGAAACGTTAACAGGCAGTATATGTGGCGTTCTGTTTGCGATGGAGATGACTCCTTCTCACAGAAGATCCATACCAGAGTTGCTGGTCGCTGTTGTATGATGGGTGAATAGCTGAGTCGGCAAGGATAAGACACGGTCGTAATGTCCTTAAACCCGACACGAATAGTTCGGCCAATGATACTGGGAGCTAAGAGAGTGGGGTCGACTTTGATCAGAGGATGGCGAAACGTATCTGAGTCTTGTGAACCAATCATGTGATTTGAGTGGAGGAAATCGTTGGGCGAGCTGGCTAGAAGCCCTTGCAATCGCGTTTCGGTAGGAAACTCGCCTGTTGATGATGTGAGTGCCCCGATACGTTCGACGGAGTCCTCGGGGTCTGATAGATCCAGTTGTACGTGGTCCCCCCAAGCAAATAGTGTATGATCATTCGGGTTCCGTCTAAGAATCTCCTCTTGAAGGCGTATAAAGGCATTCTCGCCTTCGCCATAGATCAATGGCATATTGATACCAAAGATTCCAAGAAGTGAGTAGGCCATATCTTCTTTTCTAGAAGTTTCCCTTGTGGCAGCCCAGGACATTCTCTTGGCGATACTGGCGTCTTCAATGGAGCCCCCTCGCAAGACCGCGGCATCTATGCTGGTAATGGCTTCGAGCTCCTGACAAAGGCCTTCTTTTCTTCCGAGAACACGCCAGTCCTGGTCGACAAAGATGACTCTCTTCGGCGCTATAAGCTCCTGAAGCGTCCATCCACGTTCAAACCATCTGGAGATTCTGATGTCCTCGAAGAATTCGACATCTTGGAGGTAGGCATAACAGACTAGCGCCTGTTTGTACCACCGATACATCGAGTTTATGGCCTCGGAGAGCTCAGAGCTGCTCTGTTTATCAATGAAACATCTGTTACCAAGAATTGAATGTTAGTGAGTCGTATACCGACCCCGAGGGTTGAGACGATTGGTACGGCTTACGTGTCTACCCAGACCCATTCTATCCCCCTCTTCAAAGCCTTCTTCTGACACTTTGCAACCTTGTCGTATCCGCGCATGCTATGGAGATTATATAAGTTCCTCTGTCTCCAATCTTCGGTGAAAGCGCCGAACAAGGAGTCGGAAGAGTAGGCGGCTTGCCAGTGTTGGAAAGATACCTCCCCGTCGCCCCACGTGTGTGACAAGATGGCATATCCGGGTATATCCTCGTCAGAGATGAAGTTCTTCAATTGGCTGGTGGCAGAGTGAAGGAGCCACATCTCGATTTTGTGTATCAGTATTTTTTTTCCAGTTGTGAAAAGATTGGGTTGAAAAAATTCGCGTGATCTAGACTGATGGCGGTAGGAGATGCTTACTGTGGAGCGGGGTTTGTAACGGACAGCCTGAATTTCATGCATACATGTCCAATTTAGAAGAAGCATCCATGTCGTGTTACATTTCAGATATGTTTCGGCAATTAGATGTGCTACCCACTACGAAATGGTAAAGCTCTGGTAAATCACAATTGCACAGTGCCGCTGAGTGCCAAAACCCCTATTACTGATATCTGACCCACTCAAAGCGTTAAGGGATAAACATGTTCCTGTACAGCCAAGACACCTCTCCTCCCTCCGACAGATTAGCGACATGCAATCGCCATATGATCACGATATGACCCTCTAAGCTTTCCTCCACACCACAGGCGCCCTCTCCGGATGCAGCATCTGCAAAAGCAACACGGCGTACGAATCCGTCTCAATGAGATGCACCACCCGCTTCCGCGCCTCTTCCGGAGTCTCCCCGGGAAAGACGACCGGATCGACCCGCCAATGGCGGAACAGCACCGCCATGGTAGCCACGAACTCGACCTGAGAGAACTTCCTGCCCACGCAGTCACGGGTGCCCTCGGACCAGCCGATGAAGGCGCCGCGCGGGGGCATGTCGTACTCTTCAAGATCGCCGCCTCCCTGGTTGGCGGCGGGTTTGATCCAACGTGAAGGTCGCCACGCCAGCGGGTCCTTGCCCCAGATACGAGGGTCTGTATGGATGGCGCCGTAGCTGGGAGCTATCATGCTCTGGGGGGGAGGACGTATGTCTTGTCTTGAACGGTTAACGGTTGAGCTTGGTCTTTATTCCACCTCAGTCCAGGTACAGGGGTGTAAAGACGCATGGTCTCGTACATGACGGATAGACAACGCTTCAAGCGGGGGAAATCGATGCGGTAGTCCCAGTCTTGCGGCTCACGGTCTCCCAACACGCTCTGAATCTCTTCCGAGATCCAGTCCTGAACTTCGGGGTGCGCCGCCAGGAAGTATAGAGCAAACGTGAAAGTGTTGGCGGTGGTGTCGTGGCCCGCGAAGTTGATGGCGAACATGTTGCCGTAGATCTCGCTCTCGGTTAGGGACTCGGGGTCTTCCTGAGAAGCACGGACCATGAGCGTCATCAGGTTGTTGTCGTCGGTGGCCTTGCCCTCGGCCGCTGCTCGCTTGCCGTCTTCGTACATATTGGTCATGTAGGCGTGGAACGAGAGCCAGGCCTGGTACACGCCCCGGAGCTTGCGGGGAAGATAGGGGAAGGACAAAACCTTGGTGCCGAGGCCGAGAATCAGGACGCAGTTCTCCAAGATTGTATTCAGAGACTGTTTGTAGTTGCCCGAGGGACTGCTAGCGGGGTCCCTCTCGTCGGCGCCTTCGAACTTAAAGGACTTGCCGAAGGCGGCCCGCGAAAGCACATGCAGTGACAAGGTCCGCAGGTCTTCATTAGAGGACCGGATTGAAGTCTTGGTGGTCCAGTACGAGAGCATGTCACTCGCCAGAGTTATAGCCTCGGACCAGACGATCTTGTTGTTTGCCTCGTTGAAGCAGTGTGTCGCAATACGTCGCTGCGTTTTCCAACGCTGCCCTTCCGCCTGAATGAAACGGGGATCAGCTCTGTCACATGAAACCCATTGCTGTGGCAATGCAGGACATGGTAGACTCACGGTGGATATGTTGGGACCAAAGACATCCAATACCGCTATTTGGGTCATGGTCAGTTCGTCAGTGCATCATCAGTGCGTACAACAGATGAAGATGTCGGATCACGCACCTGAGACAAAAACAGGGCGAGTAAACTCATTGCCTCTCCGATATACCGACATCACAGCGTCGGGGTCATTGAGATAGACCCAGTTCTTGAGGGGTGTCACCAGGACCCAGATGTCCCCCATCTCATAATGGGAGCGCCATCTGTCTTCGACTTCCCATCCTCGCCAATTGTACCTGGTGAAGCTGTTGTCGCCGAATGGTAGGCGACGGACGAAAGCGAGGACTCTTCTGTCCAGTAGAACCCAGAAAGGGTTGATGGGACTGATGGGGATGATGCGTATCGGTGCACCAATCGTCTTCGCGAGTCGATAGTTGTGCAGCAGCCGGAGGCCCGTGTTGACCACGGACACGGCCGCCAGCAGAAAGCCGACGGCAATCACCACTAGGAGTCCAGCCATTGACGCAAGGGATAATTGACACGTCCAAGGATATCGGCAAGCAAGTAGTTAAAGATGACGAGATGCGTGAGTAGTCAGAGTTGGCGTTGCTTTCAGGTGTTCAAAGACGTATGAAGGTAATGAAAAGTACTTTTTACAATCATGGTTCTGCTCACTATCCGAGAAACGAGAAATGAGCGGCACATCACCAGATAAACGGTTCGGGTCATCTTGTTGGTGCCCGGGTGCGCTAACGCTGCAAGAGGCCCAGAACCGATCCAATTCGCCGGGCGTGTGCAAGCAGATGCAAGGGGGTACCCCGCGTACCACCTTGGGTAACATTGGTAACATGACTACGAACCAACAACCAACTCACATCCTATGAGATTATCAACAACGCTATCAGAGAGATTCTCGCCTAGACGGAGTGGAACGAGGACCCAATTCACGCTCACTCGTGTTATTGCTCGACCTTGTAGATAACCGAGAGCGCGGCAAGTACTAGGCACAGTAAATCTCTGGACTTCGGTCGCAAGTAATGCGAAGCAAGAAGCATGCTCAAATGAATGGACTATGGAATGTGTCACTGAGCATTGAAATCTCTTAAGTTTTTAAAAAATATTATTTAAAGACTGGAGTGGTATCTAATTATGGCTAAACGATAATCTAAATCTATGTCATGCACACGTACTATTAGTAAATAGGTTTTAGTTGTTGTAAATTGTAATTAATTGGTCGCCGCGCTCGTCTCCCGGTCGCGGCGCCCCCATTCCAGGTCGTCGTCCCCGAACCCGCGACGGCTCCGGATGCTGGCGGACCGCGTCTTGGACAGGATGCTGATGGCCGTCTTGGTCTTGACCAGGTCGAGCTGCGTCGACTTGAGGAGGCCCATCTCCATGGCGTCCGACCGGTTGGTGTTGTTGGTCCCGATCTTGGACAGCGGGCCCGACTGGTGTGGGTGGTGCGAGCGGTTGCCGAAGGTCGGCTGCTGGAACGGGAGCGGCGTGGGCGGGTTCGAGATCATGGCGACTGGCTCGTAGTCGCTGTCGTGGTGCTCGTCGTCGGCATTCTTGTCTGGGCTGTCGTCGCGCTTCGCAGTGATGCGCTTCATGAAGGCGCCGAACTTGTTGAGGGCCTTTGTGATGTCGACGACAGTGAAGGCCATGAAGACGAAGACAAGCGAGATGCCCAGGCCGACACCAAAGGTCCATTTCGCCACGTACTCGCCCGTGAGATGGTCGAAAGAGTCAATGTTGATGCCAAAGTAGGCGGCAATGAAAGACATGGGCAAGAAGATAATGGTAACAATGGTAAAGACCATGACGGTCTGGCCCGATCTCGCGGCGGCCAAGGCCTGTTCACTGGCGAATCGGGCCTCGAGCGCATTGCTGTGCTTCTGCTTCAAGTCGAGCAAGTCGGTCAGCGACTGGTAGAGGCGCTCGGCTTGCTCGTCCATGGACTGGATATCGCGCTTGTGAACCTTGAGGTGACGCTCCTGCTCGAGGGTGCGCTTGCGAATGTCGTCGGCGTGCCATTTGTTGACGTTGTTGCGCATCAACCGACTCGACGAGGCGCTGAGAGTGAGCTCCTCGAGCAGGCAGTTCTTCAGGTCCCCAAGCGTCCATAGCTGGGAGTTGAGGATCATGGTCAGGATGTTGAGTTCGTCGCGAATGTCGCGCACCTCCGTCAACAGCGACGTCTCCGCCCCGATATCGAGCAGGCGGTCGAACGAAGTGGATTCCTCTGTCGGCGCCTTCTTCGTCTTCTTGCTGCTCCGCAGCTTGGACCGGCGGGACGGGCGGGCCCACTGCCGACTCTGTGATGACGCCTGCTCGAACCGGTGGAACAGGTGCGTCAGGTCTTCGGTTACTCGACCGACTGAACTCTCAAACATGTCCAGGAATTGGTAGTCCTGGTCATCAGCCCGGTGTCGCGAGAACATGCCAGAGCAGCGACCAGAAACCAGGATGGCCATGTGGTAGACACTTCGAACGGGCGGTCGAGTTTTGGCGTTCATTTCGGCCACAATGCCGTCCAGTACTCCTAGAGGGTCCTTCTTGTTCCCAATGTCCCAGCGCTCGGGGAAACAGGTGATGATGAGGTCCTTGTTCAGAACGAAAACCCACAGCTGGTCCACCATGAACACCTTGCGCTCGTGACCATGGTCTTCACAGTAGCGGTACACGACCTGGTCACGATCGCGGGCCGACGTATCGATACCGCGGTAGAAGAACTGGTCGAGCGTCCTCCTAGGGTGGAGAGACGGCTTGCGGTTCAAGTATGCCTCCAAAAGCATTGTGTCGGGCGTCTTGTCTTGGGAACTCGCGTTGCTGGCCGACGACACGATCTTGATGGCGTCCATCATCTTCTGTCGGCTCTCATCCGTCTCGTAGTGAAGGTACGGCATGAACATGGCGATTTTACCGTCGCCGCCTGGTATGCCCTGGCTGAGGGTCATCTGCGACAAGTTGCTAGTGCTCCGGCGGATGCCCTTCCAGGGGCTGAGTGTGTCTTCTCCTCCTGTAGGAGGTCCTGCATCGTCATCGCCAGGGTGCTGAGACGAGATGCGCTGGCAGAAAGGTCTCATGTAATTGGCGTGTGGCAGTGGGCCACAGTGCTCCTGTTCCAAGGTTTTGATGAGGGCCTTGAAGCCCTCGAGGTCACGACATCCTGATTCGATGAACCAGTTTATCATGAGCGTTTCTACCCAGGCAAGCTAGATACGAAGTCAGAGGGGCGTTCAAAGAACTGGGGGGACATTAGACTTGGACTTACATTGTTGGCAGGCAGATGTATCCATTTGAACTCGCTCTTGGCGTGTCCCGGGGGTCCATCAGTCCAAAGCGGAATCGAGGGTCGGCCGTTCTTCTCGTCCCACTTGTACAGCAAGTCGAACACAGAAGGTTTGGAAATGCGCTGCTTCTCACCGTAGTCTTTGAACTCGACGACGGTAGCGTTAAAGGCCTGGGTGGCGTCCAGCATCGCCTTTGGCAGGCGATGGCTATTGTGGCCGGGAGACAAGAGCTCGACAATTTCGTCGTGGCCACGCTCTGCGGCATAAAGCCATGCAGCACGGCCGAAGGTATCCTTTTTGCCCAGATCTGCTTCGGGGCAAGACCATATCACCTGCGCCACGTCCTCGAAACCATTGAAAGCAGCCCAGTGCAGTGCAGTCATGCCGTTGGACACGGTGGCGTTGATATCGGCACCGGCCTTGATCAAAATCTCCACGATAGATGGCAGACCCTTCTGGGCAGCGTTGTGCAACGGTCTCCAGCCTCCATCACTTTCGGCATTTGCGTTGGCGCCGTGCTGCAACAGAAGCTTCAGCATCTCCTCGCGCGGCTTCTGGGCCTCTGGCGACATGTCTCCGCCTTTGCCACTGTTGCTGCTGTCGACAGTCAGGTGCAAAGCTGTACGGCCACGGTTGTTGATGGCCGCTACGCTGGCGCCCTTTTGCAGGAGTGTCCGGGCGAAGTCGTAGTTCCAATTGGTGGCAGCCCAGAGGAGGGGCGTTCGACCAATCTGGTCTTTCGCCTCAAGGTTTGCGCGGTGGTCCGCGAGGAGCGACGCTGTCTTTATGGACTTGAAGTTGGAGTTGGTGGCCATGGCCAACAGGGGGGTGCGCTCGTCTTTATCCTGGGCATCGACGTACGCGCCCGCGCCTAGGAGCATCGCGACGATGGCGTGGTAGCCTCTCACGCTGGCGGCGAACAGCGGCGTCTGTAAAGTGCGCGTCTCGCGCGCTTCCAGGTTTGGGTGGTGCTTGAGGAGCTCCTCAACCACAGCGCGCTGGCCCGCCTGGGCTGCCCGGTAGAGCGGCGGGAACTCATCATCGGCACCAGCGTTGACCTCGGCGCCGTAATGAAGCAGAAGGCGAATGATGTTGATATGGTGTCGCGCCGACGCCTTTTGCAGCGCTTTGCGCAATGCGGCCTTGGCTTTGTCGCTGGACCATGGCTGGTTATCCGTCAATACGCGGCGCACTCGCTCCTCATTGCCCCGCGCGCAGGCGGAAGTGAGTTCGCGCAAGTACTGGTCCTGGTCGCGTTTTGTGACCGTAGCGCTCGAGTCGTGGGTGGTAATTGTGGCATTGCTGTCTCTGCTCGATCTGCTGGCTTCGCTGGCTTTGCTCCCAAGCCGCGCATGCTTGGTGCTGGGGTTACCTCTACTATCCATTGGCGACGCTCCGGGTATCTGAATGCTGTAGGATGTTCATCTTGTCTTTTGCGCGGCCCTGGTGGCCTTTTGGTGGTTAAGTGCGAGTGGCTCGTCGCATTTCGATGCAAAGTGCATTGTTGTTCTGCTAATTGAGGACCGCTTGTGGGGTGCCATCCTGGTGGCGTTCTGGTTCCTTGATTGGCATTTGGCCGCCGCGACTCCATTTTGTTATCCCAACCCCTGATCATACGCCTCTCAGGGGGTCATGGATTGAAATGCGAAATGAGAGACGCCTGGAAAAACCGGCCCTAGTGGAGTGGCCGGTAACAATATCCATTCATCCACTGGCTGGCCACCTCCGCGCGTTAAGGCATGAAACGGGTTCCCGATCAGTGGAGCGGTCACGATCGGCAGAAACTCCACCCAGGGAACAGATGACTCAGCGGTCGGATTCATGCGGACTGACCCGGGCGCGCCGCAGCTGGCGGCGTCGACAACAATGCCATCCAAACATGCCCACAGCTCGCTGCGCCATCTGGCAGCATGCCCCTATTGTGCACCATGCCATCGGAATGGACACTTCCCCCAATATTCTGAGTCGAATGTGAAGCTCTCGCGACATCACGAGACAGACGTTACCACTCGCAATAGGACTGTTTCATACGATAACGTCGCTTTCTATCGTCTATGGAACGTGTTCTGGAACGTGGGACCGCGACCATCTGCACAGTCCATTCACGGGGTCGCCCGCGCGTGCGGTAGTGGTTGAGCGGGGAGCGCTACACAGGCAAGGACAATGCTTGTGGCGGCACACACTTGGAAAAGCTTGGTACCAGCAAGGTACTTCAACAAAAAGCGCGTCTTTTGCAATATCGTACTAGGCTAGATGCTAGCGGTTCCCTTTCCTCTTGACGACCGGGGTCCGCGGAGACGGTGTTGGTGGAACACACGCGGTACGGCGGCTGTGTTGCTTTTGTTGTTGAAGTTGCATTGACTTATTACATGTAGCATCCTTTGCTTGCAATCCTGCAAAATGAGGGAAAGCAGTAGTCTGGTACTAGAGTATGGTAAGGACAGTTGCGAAATTAATCAGTGAGAATTCTCTACGGACAGGCATCCCAAACAACAAACGCTTCGCTTCAATCATGTACGCGGCACTAGGCGTGTGTTTACTCGTCGGGGCTATCGTTCCTCGCCCTCATCTGGTATGCCCTCGTATGCTCATCCGCGCCGTGCAGACTGGTAAGATAGCCCTTGAACTGTAGCGCCATCTTGCAAATCTTCTGGAAATGCTTTTGGTCCAGCTGGGCTATTTCGTGCTCTTTCTTGTTCTCTTTGGCCGAGAACTCGTAATCGGCCAGGGCGACTGCCGTTTGGAAAGCTGCAAGTACGATGTATAGTTCGTTAGAATATTGGGTTGACATGGGTGCGTGCTGGGGCCCGGGGGTGGTCTTACCGTTACGGATTTCCCTGCCATTCCACTCCTCGTCTCTGATCTCTGGGTCGTCCAGGACGTAGTTCCTCGCGCGGCCGGTGATCGAGATGTCGCTTCTCTCGTCCTCGAGCTTTTCGAAGAACTGTGACCAGATCTTGCGTCGCTCGGGCTCACCAAGAGGCGAGTAGTGAATGATGAGATGGATCCGGGACACGAAGGCATCGTCGAACTGGCCAACCCGATTTGTGGTGAGGAACAGGATGCCCCGGTAATACTCCATACTTCGTAGGAAAACTGGGTCCCCGGAATATCAGACTACCAGCCGGGAGGCGCGTGCATAAGAAGGGGGTGGGCTTACTCGATACTATTCCATTGCGCTCCAAGTCCGATGTCGTGCGTCTTTCCAGATACACGTCGGCTTCGTCAATGAGCATGACGGCTCCCCATTTTTCTGCTAGGTTGAACCAGTAGTATAGTTTGTCCTCAACCTTTTCCTCAGTTGTTCCAATATCGCCCACAGTAAGAGACAATAGAGGCCTTCCGGTGAACTCTGCTATGCATTCTGTACCCGTATGTTAGATTTTGACTGAATAATAGCCTCTCGTTGCGTCGTGAGGAACTTGCCTGCCGTGCTATATACGGATGGTAAGCTTTTTTTACTCTCGATGTCATTTGGGTACCATTGAGGAAAGGAGCACCTACAATGACTTCCCAACTCCCGGGCCACCATGGAGAAGAAACATTTGACCTTCTCCCTTGCTCTCGATATAATCGGCGCTCCACTGCTTACGCTGTGAGCTGTGCTCCTTCGAGCTTGCGGTGTTGTACTGCTCCACTATAGCCTTAATAATGGTCTTTCTATCTTCGGGCATAACAAGTGAGTTGATAGCCCCTGGTTGGCTGTGTGGGTCTGTGCAGCATTTGACATCGAGGATCTCTGTAGCAAAATGATTTCAGTTCCAGCTGCTCAAAGTTTGGTCGATACACTGTCGATGAGGAGACCTACCCCATTTTCGGGATTTGAAGACAAACCCGAACAGTCGGCGAGAACATAAGAAATACCGGTGATCTTTCCCATGAGATCCCCCAGGAAGCTCTAGGCTTGTTGTGGTTGTTGGGTTGATGAGATCGTAATCCGTCCATTGGAATCCGGGTGGTGGATGCACACGTTTCCCGCGGCAGTCGTCACACGAACAGGCGGAAAGCCCCTCGCCAAGGTCGGCGATCTCCCCCAGTACCGGTATGTCCTTGTACGATGGCGATTTAGGGGTATCCTCCCGGTAACTAACATCAGTGTCGTAATCCTCGTCTCCATACGCATACCGTGGCGGAGGCGGAGGGGGCGGCCGATGATAGAATGTGTCGTTGGTAGTATCAGTATCAACTGAGTGCTTTTCGATATAAGCCACATTGTCAATGAACACCCGGCCATCAAACTGTCCTCGTTAGCGTTGGCTGTCGCTCTTGGGCGGTGCGGCTCTTACCTGGCGGCCTATTGGACCCATGAACTCCCCTTTGTAATGTGCTTGGGAGCCCAAAAGGTATTGGAACCATCGCTTTCCCATGCTCTCAAGTTCTTTCCTCGTCTTGCCTTCGTCCATGTTGTCACGATACTCGACAGGGAATACCTTCAGTGACGCAATGGCTCTTTCCCCTTCGAATGCTGGGATGCTTACGGATACTGCACATCGACCGATGTGACGCCCATCGAAGTCGAGATACCAAAGTGAGATCTCATATGGCTTGGCCGACGTTACTTCGGGTCGCATAATTTTCCTGTCGACTTTAACCTTTGCAATTATGTGGGCACCGAGTCTACCATCTCTTGAAACATAGACAGTGCTTCCAGGTCGGAGTAGGTACCACAGCATACGAAAGGTGCAGTAGCCTCTCGAATGACGCTCGGCCTCCTCTTCGATGAGAGAAGTGTAGTTGGGCCGTTTGAAGAATTGAAGAAAAGCCTCGAGCTGCTGATGAACAAGTTGCTTGGTTTCTTTAGTCCAGGGATGCGAGCTAGGAACTGTGTCCAAAGCATCAGGGGATCGAAGGATGTCTTCCAGCTGGGAAAGGTGATGCACAATGATGGGGAAAGGCTCGATAAGCCTGACAGGTTTGCTGTCTAAGTTGACGCCAGGGTAGTATGAGACGACAGATTTGATTATCTGCACCAAAGCCTTGGAATGTACAAGGACGGATATTCGACGAACTGAGATATCCAGCAAAGGGTCGTTCAGCATTTCACGGCCGACATCGACTGGAGGGGGTGCTTTCCTTCGGCCGGAAGGGCCCCGGTAGGACCGCCTCGGCAAAGGCTCTCCCATTGGTATTGAGGTTTGCAGTGTCGTTATAATCTCAAAAGCCAAATCAACGCTTCGAAGATTCGTCCTCTCCTCTTGCAAATTGAATGTCTCAGGCCAAGGAATGCTTTTCAACGTGTGGCCCCTCATGTTGAGAAAGGATACTGTGTTTCGAACCAATGTGTCCCCAAGACGAGTGGTGTCATCCACACCATCAAACGGGCGTTCAACGGCAAGGCCATCAGAACTGTAGGATCCAGTCTCGTTTGAGGAGCTATACCCTGATTCAGGTGCAGCATCGGACCCTCGCTTCCGGCTCGATGGCAACTCCTGACCGCACGCGGGGCAAGCTTTCATGTTGAAGCCCTTTAGATGCGAGTGTCGCTTGTGGGTGATTGGACATCGCCAAGAAATGGTCGGGTTTGGCTCCAGTCCCGGGTCAGTTTGGCCTTTTGATCCAGTAGATGCTCCGGGCGCTCCATCGTCGATACTGATGGCGTTGGCTGACTTGGTCTCAACCTCCTCCCGTTGGTTGTCGCCAGTTTCATGTACACCAGCGGGCGTTTTTGCTGTCGCGGGAATCGGTATATTTTCATCCACTCCTTCATCAGCAGTGCGTGAGACCGTCTGTTGTGGCATGATTGAGATCAGTGCTGGTTTCTGTATCCAACGAATTTCAATTCATCTCCAGCTGTATGTGCAACGGCTCAAGGTGGTGAGGGGTAAACGCGACCAGAAAAGAAATGGTAAGCTTACTCGAACACTTGTGGCTGCTGCTGAGCTCTTCGTGCAAGGCTGCCTGGATGCTTTCGTAATACGACTTCCGGTCAGCCTGCATGATGTGTTTGATGTGGCCCTCCAATAGCAGACCATGATAAGCCGGTCTCCGTACGAGGCTCTTCACCCCTGTCATTGGTCATAGACAGGAGGGGTAGCTTCATAATCAGACAGGGGTGGTGTGCTCCCGTCAGCATATACATCGAATATTAATTCACCAGACTCTGGTTTCAATAAAAGTATGCATCAAATCAATGAAGCCAGCAGCGACATTGCATTATCATGTCTGATGATACATTCGATCCTAAGATCACGGGGCTGGTCCGGCAGTTCAGTCTTGGGCTCTCCGGCGACAGCGAGTCTCGGCCGGTCGACCAGGCTCTCGGCGCGACAGCGAGTGAGGCTAAAGCAAGTGAGGCGCATAAGCTCTCAGAAGCCCGTAACTTCGAACAATGGCTCCAGTTCAAATATCCATCAGGGTAATGTGCCCCAGCTCAACCATTCTCCGCTGGTGTTTGGGGAAAGAGTTGTCGCGGTTGCTTACTCAATATTCAGTGACGACGACACACAGAGTTTGCAGAAACAGTGCATGAAGGTCGCCGACCTGTGGTCTGAATTCGGCCATCGGTTCCGCGGCACCTCAAGAGGCAACTCACTTCCTTCTGTCGAGGCACTATTCGGTGCCGTGGATACAGCCGCGCTCGCGTTTGACCAGAAAAGGCGCGGCGCTCGTGGGAAGTTTGTAGACGGCTTTCAGAGCTTCGTTGAGACTCTAAGCGACCACTCATACCTGTTCTCTATCATTCCCGACAATGATAAATACTTGAGTCTCGTCACTGGCGTGCTCACTTCGATTGCCAAGGTTTGCGCCTACCTACTGGACATTGATCCTTACACCAAGACGAATTTATGACTCGATTGAAGCTTACAATTGAACTAGGTTTCCACGAACCACAAAACCATCACTGAAGCATTCGCTGCAGAGCTCTTGGAGATCCGAGAAGAGCTTGTTGATATACCAAAGATATGTGACGTCGGGAATCCAACGCGGATGAAACCTCGTGTGGTGAAACTGTATATCTGCATCTTCGAATTCTTGTATCTGGCCATGCGCTGGTACCAGTCTACGAGCATGCGGTTCAAGGCTGCCTTCAACGAGAACTATTACGCCAAGGAATTTCAGCCAAAGACGGCCAATATCCGCAAAGCCATCTCTAAGATTCGTGATGAGGCCGTGTTGATCACTCAACAAAAAGTAGGCTATATCGTCGACAGGATTGATATTGGCCGAAATCTCAGAATTGCAGCGGATGAGAGTCGAAATGAGGCGTCGGTCGTGGCTGAAGCAAAGAGGCAGTTGCTCCTTGAAGGATTCAACAAGATCGGCAATGACTCGACAAAAACACTTTGTGCAACTGGAGAACAGTTTTTCTATGGTATGTTTTAAACTACCCCAACGTCAAACTCTGTATACTGAGCACGTGTAGATCAAGAGCAGAAAGCACAGATCGATGCCCGGTCAATGGACTCAGCGGAAGCGCAACATGAGAATGAACAAGACTACAGAAGTGGGTTTATATCACATCCACCCAAAACACGATCCCACCACCAAAACATCTGACCAAAACAACAGAAGACGAGCCTGAGAACAACGGAGATAACTGGGTCTCGCGTACTGAACTACGCCGACAGGCCGATATTCTACTGGCCAGATACACCGATGATGGGCGACAAGACCTGAAGAATATCCTGAGAGGTATCACGTCGCCCATGATACCCCAGGAGATATCGACTCGTATCCAGTCATGGATCCAAAACAAGGGCTTACAGCTTTTGTGGATCGAAGGACCTGTCGTGGCCGACTCGGGGTCAGGCTTGTCGCTGACGGCCCTGAGGATCTACGAGATCACTATGCAAGCCGAGATACCTTGTGTGTCCTTCTTCTGCAAGCGCAAATACAGCTTCAAGTTAGCGAACTCCACAACGTCTGGCACGACCCTCTTGGCGCTGCTTTACACCGTAGTTGACCAACTCATCAACTTGCTGCCTCAAACCTTCGAGTCAACTTACAAACTCGACCTGGACAGTCTCGACACTGAAGGCAAAGAGACGAACGCGTCAGCATCATCTGCGCTTGAGGTAATTGAGCAGCTGCTCTCACTCGCACCACCGACGGTGACCTTCATCATTGACGGACTAGAGCTTATTAATAAGACAACGGAGATTCCTCATCTGACAAGGTTGATAGAACTGTTAAGGGGAGCTGGTGGCGACGACGACAAGACCTTCAAGATTCTGCTTACGACGAATGGGAACTCCAGAGCTTTGGTGAAATCCACGCACTGGAAGGAGCGGGTCGACGGATCGCGTTTCGCCCAGGGAAGACCCGGCCGGCTGCTGAAAGGGGCAACACATCTGAGTGAAATAGGATGAAGGGAGCCGTGCTCCATCTGGTTAATGTGGTTTATTTCATGGATAATAGTTTATAATTTTATTATCACCTACATACTCTCAAGCTCAGTTACACGGAATAACTCCTGCCATATCCTCTCGAACCCGGCATTGTGGATACATGGGACCCAGAGATATTGTCCAAGCCGAGCTTTCAGGTCGGCGGATCCACCACTGAGCAGACCCTCCCCGTATTCCTCCATAGCAAGTTGTGTGAAAATTGCCTGGAACTGACGGCTTGTACCGCACTCGGTGCCCTCCATGGCAGCGGACGCGAGGAAAAGGGCCCAAAGGCGAAAGTTTACAGAAATATGCTGATGACCTAAGGGATGCAGCCGATTGAAATCAGGTGATTGATTCATGACGTCGTTATAGGCACGGCTGAACACTCGTCCGATCTGGCGGCCCAGTGTGTAAGCCGGCGTAGGTTCGTGCAAGATGGTGAGAGAATATATGATCAGCACGATCCGGCACAGGTTGTTGATACGGCCGTCATATGTGTCCGGATTACAATGCCGAAAGACTTCGTCAGAGACCAAAGCGTATTGTACCTCGGTCAGCACGTCCCGCACGTGCTTGGCTTGAGCCGGTGTTGGCTTTACGGCTGGCTTGAATATAGCATTGCTGCTACCTGGCAAGCTATCATCGCCCTGTGGGTTGCTACCAGGGACTGACCAGAAGTCCACGGAGGCTTCCAACTGTCGCACACAGTTGCGCAAGGACGGGCACATGCCGATCGTCTGGAAGAGAGTCCTGAAGCCTTCGCTGCGGACTGGCGCGGTGGGCTGCACGCTGAAATGAAGAGAGGCAGGCCCATTGAACCAAGACCTCTGGCCAGTATCAAGGGAGCCAAATAGATCGGCGCTGCGGAAATGGGGCCAGGAATTAGCGCCAGTTGTGAGAGAAACGACGCAGGGGTAAGTACCGATATATCTTGTGAAGAACAAGAGGCTCAGAAGCAAGAGCCTGCCTTCCGCCACGGTGCTCAACGAGATCCCTCAAGCCTTGCATGTGAACTGCCCAGTTCTCATGGTTCCCAGCACCTTTCTGCGGGTGTGTCAATCAATATTCTGCAAAAGTCACCGACAAGTGGCACAACCGAGCAAGGGCATACATACCTCAAGCATCGCGATTCCTGCGATGACTGCGATGGTCGTACTCGACAATGTGGCCTCGGGGATGTCGAGCCGACTTTTGACCACCGAGATGGCGTCCTGCAGATGTCGAAGACCCCGGTTTTGGAAAGCTATGGCATGGTAACCGTATGCATAGGCGACAGAGCAGCCGACAAAGGTGTGAATAAGTGCACAGTCTTGAAAAGCCCTAGGGATCCAGAACTCGGAGACCGGGTTGGACCCGGCGAGGTCCTCGAGGGTATAGAAGTTCTTCCATACCGTATCAACGTCTGAGTGGGTACTTACATGTTAGCAAGTGGACAATTGATAGGGTTGACTACCTAGGAGTTACTCACAGTATCGCAAAAGATCGAGCATATATGGCTCCATTGTTATTGGTGCTTGGCCAAAAGGGTCCACCCCTTGAATTTGGTGGAGGTTGAGTCGGCCAACGAGTTGTTGGAAGTCCGGCTTACCCTGCTTGGTCGCCTGGAACTCCAAAGAACTCGAAGGATTCTGTATCTTCGTTATTGTCTCCGGTGCCGGCCGATGCGATTCTTTTCGGACTACAGCTGCGCTTTTGCCTGGCGTCAGGTTGACAAATTGGAAGCCCTTGGCGGGTTTCCGGGGCGCTTTCCTTGCACCTGCATCCTGTCAGGACGAGCTGAAACCTCACTATGACGTTCATAGACCAATGACGGCTCGTGGAAAAGGGGGTCTACCTACCGCCTGGCGGACGTCCTCGCTTCCATGGCCCGGGTACTTTCACGGGTCCGTCTGAATAGTGGAACAGGGTGGTCCCGGGTCCTGAGGATCCATCCGCAAAGACCCCCGCGCCAACTGAGAACACGGCCTCGACTGGACCGGATTGGCCGGGACGCATGTTGACGTAACAGTGTCGCTTATGATGTTGTCACCAGATGGAAAACGGACTTGTTCTTGATCGGGGAGTTGAAGTTGAAATAATTCGACCATTTCCGATCTAGCGCACCTTTATTTCTAAGCTTATTACCCGGCAATAACACCGGAGTGTAAAGCTAACTCCGGCTGCTTTCTAATGGCGTGCGTGTGTGGCGGGGGCTACTAAGCCGTAACTGGGAATCAGAAATTCATCCAAATGAGGAAAGGTGCAGACTTCTGCACGCTACTGTATCCAGTAGCTTAAGGTAGGTCGGCTAGCCCCTGGACCATTGCAACCGGCATCCGCTCTCACCAGGTAACACTGTAAGGCGAGACCACATTCGTGAGTAACAGGCCACGGTGATTGGCGACCGAGTGGATCAGTACGCGGCCATTATCCCCCAATAGGCAACAACGAAATTCAGCCAGAACAGGTTAGCCAACAATGGCCGGCCGAGACAGAGGCTCGAACTTCGAAGCTGCCTCTACCCGTTTACGTGCGGATGAATGCTGGACTATATATATTCGCGTCCTCCCACCCGGGATCAGTAACTATGTAAACTTTTTCCTCATCTTCATTCAAGCACCTCATTGCAAGGATCACGCAAGAAGTCTCCCTTGAATATCAATTTCATTTCAATTTTTTCTGCCCAGCTTCACAGACGCGGACATGAGCCCCTATACCGCTGATACCACCGGCGACAAGGTCGCGGCCGACTGTCAAGCCCAGATCGCTGGTAAGACCGTCCTCGTGACCGGTGCAACCCCAGGCGGCCTAGGCGCCGCCTTCGCCCTGGCCATTGCGAAGTACCGTCCCGCCTGCGTCATCTTAGCGACGCGGAGCCTCGCCACCGCGGAGGAGACGGGGAACCAGATCCGCGCCGTCGAGGCCACTGTCAAGGTCAAGTGCGTCGCGCTGGATCTGGGCTCCCTATCCCAGATCCGCGAAGCCGCCGCCGAGGTCAACGCCTTGGAGGAGACCGTCGACGTGCTCGTCAACAACGCGGGCGTCATGGCCTGTCCCTACGCCAAGACCGTCAACGGCATCGAGCGGCAGTTCGGCACCAACTACGTCGGCCATTTCCTGTTCACGAACCTGCTGCTCTCCAAGATGCTAGCCCGGGACGTGCCGGTCCGTGTGGTCAATGTCAGCAGCGACGGACATCGGTTCTCGCATGTGCGGTTCGAAGACCTGGACTTTGATGTAAGTTAAAACGATACCACCATGCTCCTCAGACTCCGGTCGCTAATGGCGCGATCAGGACGGCAAAGTCTACAATCGGTGGGTTGCCTACGGGCAGTCCAAGACGGCCAACATTCTCTTCTCCCTCTCTCTGGCCCAGAAGCTTGGCAGCAAGAATCTGGTCTCGGTCAGCCTGCACCCAGGAGTCATCTGGACCAATCTGGGAAGAGATGTGAAGCAGGACGAGTTTGTCGAGATCAGTAAGTCATGATCGCTGAAGTTCGCCTGCGTGCCAGTTCGTGCGATAATTAGAAACTCTTAGCTGACGGGTTATGTAGGTGAGCTCGACCTAGTCCAGGGTCACAGGACCATTCTGGAGCAGGGACTCAAGATCAAGTCGATGGACAGCGGCATTGCGACGCATGTTGTCGCCGCCTTCCACCCAAGCTTGGATGCGCCTGGTAAGTCACGCTTATTGTCATCCGCGCTCTCAAGATACTAACAGCTCTACGCTTGCAGGACTGAATGGATCATATCTGCAGGACTGCAATCCGGTTAAACACGAAGAGATGCTGCCGTGGGGCCGAGATCCAGTTGATGCGGAGCGACTCTGGAAAACGGGTGAACAATTGGTATCGGAGGCGTTTACGTACTAAGTGCCCAATGTGTGTGCCAATTAGGTCTTGAAGGAGATACCGTAGCAGAGTAGGCTGAATAGAATTAAGCGTTGAACTGCATTATCGATGGTTGGAAATATTTCCACGTCCCATATCACACTCATAGCAGAATCAGCGATAATTGAACCGGTTTTCAAGGATTAGGCAAATGTCCATCCCAGTGTACATGTAATTGAACTGCAGTTAGGCCGTGTGTTGATCGCATCAAGCCTTTGCGCCCACGGTAGCTCTGTTACCGGGCAGCACGCTCAGCTTCGCCCGCTTCAGTCACACAGCAGCAAAGTGTCGAGCTCCGATCTGCCTGCAACAGCTTATTGCGGACTTCTTCGAAAACCCGGCTTTAATGAAGCTGATTTAATTGCTTACCACTGTAGTCTGTGTACTTGATTCCATGACTTTAACGTCGATTTTGAGTTCATTGCCATTGGACGAAAACGAATAATACATGTTCGCATCTGCATCTTTGGGCATTAAGCAGCTAGCAAAGGCGCTACGATCTACCACTAAAGCGAACGGGCGGGGCCATCTGCAGCGACCAGCAAAGCCATGACTTCTCTCCCGCATGCGACAATTCCCCAAAATCGACATGCCGACGGAGGGACTTCATCGTCAGTCGCTATTCTCGCATCCGATGGAGAAGAAAAGAAGAATTGTTTAATTTAAGTAGTGGCCCAGCTTAACACCTCTCCCCGCGCCCCGCCCATGATTATTGGCCAGGGCAAGCTTCCTCTGGTTGCTAAAGAAGGTTCTCTCCGAAGATAGGGATTCCCAATATCTATCATTCGCTTTAATACGGGATATCAACTCGTAGAGATGCGCGACTTCTATGCCATTGCTACAAAGTCTCTGAATTCCATAGATTGACGTGTCATGGCTCTGCCGTGTCCAGACAAAAAGACAATACGAACCAGCAACTCGGCCACAGGGGCAGAAGTGGTGCTACCTCGTTAGTCGACTGCATCGCGACCGATTATGCCAACGTGCACTGGCCTCGCCACTACCAGTAAGTGGTAGCAGTCATGCTGCCGCATGCAAGAGTAACCTCGCTATCAAGTATATCTACATCTGAATCATGTATGGGTTCTGGCAACTCGGTCGCAATGATCGAAGTGATGCGGATCGCCGGAGGCATCCCAACACCCTCGCTTAGAGCATCCTTATCAGGCGCCATTTACCAGCTTATACGGAGCTCCCAATCCATCGTCCTCAAGGTGTCGGCGTCCCGATAATAATCTCTGTATTTGCAATTCGCCAGAAAGAGGGCTTTCAGGGAGGAACTATTACCATTGCTGTGTCAAACCTACTCACTCGCAATATGAAGTGGTGCACCTTAGCTTCGTCAGCATTGCTGTCGGCGGCAAGCTTGACAGAGGCCCGGCGGCGGTGGCAACATGTAGGGAAGAAATCGCCCGTCCTGCACCGGAGCCCCGAAATCGTGATGGGCCATCATGCCGCTGCCAGGCAGAACTCTATGCCCAGCAGATTCGCCAATACCAACACCACTGGTGAGTCCTGGCGATGGGTCAACTTGGAGCTCTCATCCATCTGACTTGGACATATCCACTTAGCTTACGCCATCAATGGAACCGGACTCCCCGACGTGGAATTCGATATCGGCGAGTCCTACGCTGGACTCATGTCGATTACCGAAGATATGAACGCTGCTGAGAAGTTGTTCTTCTGGTTCCTCCCTTCCACCAACAAGGCGACCGAGAAAGAGATTGTCATCTTCCTCAATAGTGGTGTATGTTATATCCCCACTCTAAGTTAGTACCGCGCCACAGCTAATATATGACATGCATAAGTAACCCGGCTGCTCCTCGCTCGAAGGTCTCATGCAGGAGAGTGGCCCCTTCCTCTAGCAATACGGCACCCACAAGCCGGTGCCCAACCCCTGGAGCTGGAACCGCCTGACCAACATTGTCTACATCGAGCAGCCGGTCGGGACCGGGTTCGCGACGGGCGACGTCACCATCACCAACGAGGAGCAGATGGCGGCGCAGTTCCTGGGCTTCTGGAAGAACTTCATGGACACGTTCGCCATGCAAGGATACAAGGTCTACATCACGGGCGAGTCCTACGCCGGCATGTACTGCCCGTACATCGCGGGGGCCATGCTGGACGCCAAGGACGAGACCTACTACAACATGTCCGGGATGCTCATCTACGATCCCTGCATCGGCGTCGACCAGGTCCAGACGAGCATGGTCACCGTCCCCTTCGCCGACTACTACAGCAACATGATGCCCTTCAACGACTCCTTTTCCGCCGACATCCACGAGAAGCACCGGGAGTGTGGCTTCGCCGAGTACACGGCCAAGTACATACAGTACCCGCCCCCGGGG
The DNA here is from genome assembly GCA_038363915.1 of Apiospora saccharicola. Lineage (NCBI taxonomy): Eukaryota > Fungi > Ascomycota > Sordariomycetes > Amphisphaeriales > Apiosporaceae > Apiospora > Apiospora saccharicola. Next base: position 519,406 of record JAQQWM010000004.1, read on the forward strand.
CCCCAGCCCGTGTACGACTTCAGCGACGAGTGCAACGACATGATCCTCATCGCCAACGGCACCCTGCTCACCATCCAGAACATGACCTGGGGCGGCAAGCTGGGGTTCCAGTCGGCGCCCATGGAGCCCTTCTACGTGCCCTACCACAGCATGTCGGTCGCCGACGCCGACATCAAGGCGCCCGACGTCCTCAAGGACCCCAACATGGACCCGACCCGCCTCGCCACCCTGGCCGCGGCCGGCGTGCTCGGCATTACGCACACGGAGCGGGGTCTGACGTTCGTCACCATCCCATGGCGGGTCACATGGTGCCTCAATAAGCGCCCAGTGCCGCGATACGCCACCTCGAGGTCCTGCTCGGGCGTGTCGAGTCCCTCAGCTCCGTTCAGGCCTTCACGATGGAGGCTGACTATCCTCAAGTCGACGCCAAGTCGCTCGGGGAAGGTACGGGGCCTTATATGGAAGATATGAGCGGGTTGCAAGGGAAGAGTACCGGCAGTTCGGCTGCTTCTTCTGATGCAGCAACCGCGAATGCCGCACTGACCGGGTGGGTTGTGGCCATGGTGGCAAGTTTGAGCGGAATGGTCCTGTTTGTCATGTAACAGGTGAAAAGGGGCCTACAGCCGCTTGCACTTGACTATAGACATATAAGTGTATAAAAACGGAGATAGTATGGAATATAATGAGATCCAGAGGCATCGGCTCGTCAGATCATATGATACTGAATGAAACTTTATGTGTTCGAAGCCACCAAAGCAGCGAGAGCTCGCAGAACTTACGTGGCGTTGATTAAAGTGTTTTTGAAGTAGATTGGTATACACGAGACAAGATGGAATCTCGCCTCTTTTTATATGTTACGGCTTCGAGTAGGCGTGTGTATATCGTAACCAAAATGGTCTACGTTCTAACACTTCCCTTAAAGTGAGGCCCTCCAAGACTCTGTTAATGGTGACTCCACCTAGAAGAATTACGCATAGTGCTGGGATCATTTCTTCTTCTTCCCGCCGCCGTTCCCTTTCTCCGCCTCGGCCGCCTTGATCTCCTCCTCCGCAATGAGAGCCTGGATATCGCGTCCCACGAGCCACGACCGCGCCGACTCCATAAGCTGCCCGAGGTGTTCCCCGCCCAGCAGCACGTTGGGCAGGTTGTGCACGTCCACCCCGGACCGATGGTCGGTGCAGCGGTCCTGCTGATAGTTGTAGGTCCGGATCTTGTCGCCGCGGGTGATCTGGTTCTTGGCCAGGACGCTGTTCCGCAAACTGTTCGCCACTTTTTCCTGCTCCTCGCGCCGCTGCGCCGCGACGCGCGATCGGAGCACGCGCCACGCGTCTTCCCGGTTCCGGTGCTGCGACCGCGAGTCCTGCATCGAGACCGTGGTGCCCGTCGGGATATGCGTCAGCCGGATCGCCGACTCGGTCTTGTTGACGTGCTGTCCGCCCGCGCCGCCCGCGCGCATCTTTTCGGACCGCACCTCTTTGGGGTCGATGTAGAAATCCGACTCCGGGTTGTCGAAGTCGGCCTCCATGCCCGCCGACCCGGCCGAGTCGCTCGCGGGGAACGAGGGCAGCACCCAGACCGCCACCGCGCTCGTGTGCGTCCGCCCCTGTTTTTCCGTCGCGGGCACGCGCTGCACCCGGTGCATCCCCGCCTCGGACCGGAAGTGGTCGTACGCCCCTTCGTCCAGGACTTCGAGCACGGCTTCCGCCAGGGGACTCTCGTTGGCCGCGCCGCCGCCCGCAGTTTCGGCGCCGTCGGCGACTTCGTATTTGACCGTGTTGGTGCGCAGGCCGACCCGAGCGCAGTACGCGCGGTACATCTTGTAGACAGCGTCGGCGAAGTAGCGACCCTCCATCCCGCCGGGCCCGGGCCGGATCTCGACGAGGCAGGGCATCTGGGCGTAGGGGTCGCGGGGCGTGAGGGAGGCCGACAGCGCCGTGGCCAACGTCGTGATCTGTTCATGTGTGCTGGCGAGCTCGTCTTGCGCCAGTTGCCGCAATTCGGCGTCGCTCGACTCGGACATCTGGTTCAGCTCCGTCAGAGAGGAGCGCGCGGCGTCGTAGGACTGCAGGGCCGTCGCGACCCGCGAGAGCTCGCCGAGGCGCTTAGCGGCTTTGGTGTCGAAGCCCTGCTCGAGGGTCGTGGCGAGGGCGGCATGTTCGGTGGCGATGTTGCGGGCGCGCTGGAGGAGGACTGGGGGAGGTTCGTGGAGGCTGCGTCTATTGTCGTAAAGGGTCAGAGGTCAGCCATGCATCTCGGAGCTTGCAGGCTTTGGGTTGGAGGGGTCATTGGGGGACCTGGGGCGCTGCGAACGTACCTGTGCTAGCATAACGAGGGAATTGGCGCCGCAGAGGCTTTGCCAGAGCTGTTGCGCAGCGCCGGCATACCCATGGTGCTCTGAACATGTTTTGAAACCGCGATGTTGGGTGCGAGAGGTTTGGCAAAGAAACAGCCTCGCATCATCATCTGCCAATTGAGCTTCAAAATGCCGGCGTAAATTTTTGATGGGTTCGGGCCAAAGCGGGCTGCATGCTCGGGTCTGAGCTTGGAACCGATCTGCGGGCTAAGTCTTGGCCAATTGTCCCTAAAGATTAGCGGTCCGCCTTACCATGCCCACCCAGTTTCCAGCATGTTCAGCCCTGTAACTGAATCTGGGGTAGCTGTGCCAGTGGGGTTGATCGCCCCAATCAGAAAGATTGTCAATCGACTTTACCATCAACGTCACATCCTACGTAATTCACCATAGTTGGAGATGATGCTTAAGTATTGGTTCGATCTATGTCTGGCATTGTATATCTGCAAATTTTCTATCATGATCATGTCATATCCCCATGCTTCCCATCATTTAGGCCGTTTCAAGCATTTCAGCGAATTTGCTTCTGCAGAGCCCTCAACCTCTGTGTGAACTTCTTCTGCCTCCGCTTCTCCCTCTGGCTTTGCTTCACTGATCCCACTTCATCAGTGACCTTCCCCATGAAGTCTATCTTGGCCCGCAAGCCGAGATTCTCGTATTTGCTCCTCTCCTCAGGCCCCCACTTATTGCCCAACCTCTCGGGGCTCGAGACCTCTGGATGCTTCGCGACTCTCAGTGTTTCGTTGGGATGAATGATCTGCATATAGCCACTGTCTAGGACATATCCCATGCCCTGGTAGTTTACGCCGACTGTGCTCTCTCCCGTCTGGCGGTCGTTGTCGTCCAGGGCAGGCAGGAATCGCGAGTACAAGTCTGCAATCTCCATCTTTTTGAAACAGGGCTCGCAGAAATTTGGCATCTGATCTGTATTTGATTGAATGTCCCGGGGAAGCTCTGGGACGGCAGACAAGTCCACCGCTGTGCAGGATTTGTCACAGACGCTGCATATGTTGGGTAGATCGTCGCAGATGAAGCACTTGGTGCCTGCTTCCTCGCAGAGACTGCATCCATTGGATGGTGAAGTGCTGATCTGTGCTTCCACATTGGTGTGTTGTGAGGGGCATGTGGTGACCTCCTTCTTGACTTGCTTCGGGCCAACAGCTGAGCTGGCGACTTTCCAGGAGTTGATGATTCTCTGTGTCTTTGGTACTCTCTTCGCCACCGGGCGAGTCGATGTTATCATGTAGTCCTTGTTGCATGAGCCCGAAATTATAGCGGTACTTGAGCCGGGATTTGATGAAGCCATAATTGGAACGGACTGGCTGTTATTGTTGTCGGTAATGAGTGAGAGTTGCTGAGTGAAACACCAGTCCGTGATGTATACACGATGTGTAATGCGAATGGCTGATGGTTTCTCTTGACTAGTATGTGTGGATAGGTATCCAGGTTGGAAGTGTTTAAAGATTTAATGTGGTTGTCATGTTTTTGAAATTCTACAGAGTCGATGAGAATGTATTATATATTTTCACATATCGGGTGCCTTGGATGGGCCAGCTTTCGGAGATAGGTTCTTTCCCAGGCTTGAGTGTTTATTCAACTATCTCGCTGAGCTTCGGGCCAGATTACTCATATTCAGCTCATGTTCAAACCAGTAGTCACAGAAATTTTAAAGTAAATGATAGGAATTATTACAGTGAAACGGTTGCCTAAAGCCTAGAGCCCAGAATAGTTTGGGTATGAGATCATTTGTTATCTGGTACGACCAATTCCCAGGATAAACTTAATAGTAGCTATAACTGAGCGTGTCAGTTGAAAGCATTATCGTTTAATGCGGTTTTTGTCCGTCCCATCCTCCAAACCCTGACGATGAGCTACTCTTATATTCCACCTGGGGGAGAACAAGATCGAATGGTTTCGACTACTGCTGGACCTGAAAAGCAAGTTTCTGTCAGAGCGAGGTCTTGTTGAACAAAGAAGGCTCAATCGGTGCCCAATGTTTTAAGAGGCATACTCAAAGAACGATGTCTCTGGTGGCCCTGTAGTAGATTCGATTCTCTCCGAAATCTTGGGCTAACGCCTACGATTGAGCCACAACTTCTCCACCCAGGAGCAAACATACCTCTACTTAACCTAAGTCCATCCTCCTTGAATCTGTAATTTACCTACTTATCCTAAATCAAGAACGAATCATCGGAACAACCAGTAACCAAGACCACAAGAGCACCACAACATCGTATTGAGACAAAAGGCCAGGGCAATGAGCAATTCCGAAAGTTACAGAGACACGTGGCCCGAGATGGGATCTCCTAACAGCTCCAACGCCCCTAGCATCATGGAGACTTCATCGACGGTTTCCGAGGATGACAGCTCTGTCTACAGCGACATATCAAGCGCGAGAAATACTCGCTTCGGACCCAACACCAGCCACGGTCATGTTATCAGCGGACGAAACAGCAACTACCAGACCAGCGAATATGCCTCCAGCCCGTTTGTTCCCCTTGAGCCTCCTGCTGTGTCGTCTCGCTCTGGAAACCACACGACTGGTATCCGCCAATCTACCAGCTACTTGGGTAACCACCCTCAAGAAACCATGGTCGTCGGCCTCGTCCGTAATGGCAGCGGCGACAGCTCCCGCCACGCCGGCTCACAAGCCACTTCGGGATTCGTAAGGATCATCGGTACTCGGGCACGCCCCCGGGTCGCTCAGGGTCAGTACGAGTTCGCTGTTGTTGTTGTTATTATTATCATTGTAGTATATCGATGGATACCGAGCGATGCTCTTGGATGGAGGTGACTTTAGGGGCCGATTGTCAAATACATGAAACACTCAAAGCCTCTCGGTCAGTCAGGCGTAGGGGAAAAACCCCTATCTCACTTCGTGAGGGGGAAGTCCTCACCGAGATGCCACTTCATGTTCACCAATCATCTATACGGGATTATCAACTTCAAAGATGAGGGGACGCACATCTAGACGTGATCAGACAGATGGATCATGCCTCGAACGAGTAGGAACCTCTGAGACAGGAGAGTCAGGATTGGGGAGAGGACCATGAGGCACATCGATCATAGGCAGAAGACGATGAGTAGGAAGTAGTAGATCTTGAGCTATATGAGATAAGGATACAATATCGCATTTCATTCTACTGCTAGCGGAAGCAGCTAGGGAAGAGACTTCCTGTAACTGCTTACTGGTAGAGTATAACAAGCAACGAGATCTGTATCAAAATTCATGAAGAGCAAGGACACGTCCTAGACGTTGGTTTGTTACCTATGAAGTGGAATTATTATTGCCTTTCGTGTCAAACATGATGCTGGATTACAACATGCCATGGCATAGGCAAGCGATGATTGGGAGATTTGAATTAATAATTTATTGCGAAGTAGTATGCCTATATCAACTATGATGCTATCAAATAAAGTGATGCACATATTCAAGAACGACCAAAGGTAGAGCCCCGTACTGCGGTGGAGAAGCAGGAGTAGGTGACGGGAAGTAGTAAAGTGCTTCCCTTGTGCCAGTAGACCTGATACCTTCTCATTCTCACTTATACTGCGTTGCCGACATGGTGGTCGTAGCATCCACTAGACACGTCGCGAAAGCCTCTCGACAAGCAATGTCTCGGGAACAACTTTCCGAACAATGACAACAGAGATATGCCCAAGGAGAAATGTTTCTGTTCACTTCTAGTAGGATCGCTTCTTCACTCGAAGCTACCTTTCATTCAATAGACTTGAACAACTCGGTCGCCAGTAAGCACACATTAAACTACTTAACTGAGAGCTCTTCCAAACCATATTCGTTCTCCAAACCTACCAGACATCAACACGAAGCGTCACGACATAACGCAGCATCTGAAATCAAATACGCAAAGAAAACCATACATAAAAGAAATAAAGGGTTCGCCAGCATTCAATATGACCAGAAGATCATCTGCGAACTCAGGCTCTCGCAGAAGCTCAACCGCCACCAGTGCCACTGGATCCGGATTCTCAGCCCTCTCAGGCAGCGGCAGTTCCGAGGCCTTCTCGATGGATGGATCCAGTGAGGGCCGTCCCCGCACCCCAGCACCTGACGTCGCCAATAGCTATAGAAGCCATGCGCCCGATTACGTCTTTGGGGTCCCACGTGGACCGCTTCCGGGAGAGCACTCGTCTCCTCGCCCTCTTAGTAGTTTTGAACGGGTATTGAGTCGCCATTATGGCCTTGCTGCAGGGCCCAACGGAAACAGCACCATGCCTGCCGGATCCACCACAGGCCACAACACTCAAGGTCACGACCCTGGTAGCTCTAGCTTCCGGGATCCATTCGGGCCCCTCGCGGTCGGTCGCCCCCGTCCGAACCACAGCGCCAGCCCCACACAGCAGCCCGGTGCCTCCCGCAGCACTTGGGAGAGAATCTCGCCCAACTGTCCATTGCCAAGCCAAAGTGTGGTCGGAAATCTCCAGGCCGGATCAGTGACTATTAGCGGTTCAAACTTCACTTATTATGGCAGTTATCCGGCCATGGATCGTGGCGCTGGAGGAGACCCATACACTGAGGCGATTGGACTGATGATGGTTGCCCGGGATGAGCACAACCAACTTCTCAGAGACCTAGACCGGGAGGACCGGGGCCGACGATAGGATGGCAATCCAAAACGATCTCTGAACGTCTACAGATTGGTTGAGAAAGGGGGGCTTGACGAGATGCAGCCACGAAAAAGGTCACATAGGATAAGGTGTCCTGAAGTAACTACAGTCTCTGGCAGGGCGGTGGCCGATGAGATGGCGAATTGTCATTGATGATGGAATACATCTATATGTAAAGTAGATTGAGATATCGCTTACATCATGCCGTATCTGGTTTTACATATTGACTTATGTCATGATAAACATAGTTGGGCATACTCGACATGATAAATTTTTGATGTATGTGATATTGCTCCTGCGAAACATGTTGGGGCGCGTTGATAGGTGGAAGTCCTATCATTAATGTTTGTAGAAAAATATGAAATTGAAAAACACAGTGACCGTACTTAGGCACAGTAAGCCGCTCCTCTGCCACTGCTCTCAAAGTGCCCACGAAACTATTCCAAACCCATGCTCACTTGCAAGGGGATACCGACTTGGCGCTCGTGGCATCCTTGGGAATGACCCCAGTGTCGACAGCAGCCTCGTAGCACCAGCGATACTCGCTGAACCCGCCGATCCAGTTGCACTTCCAAGACCAGAAGACCCAGCCGCCGGCCTTCTCGTAAGCCTGGGCCTGGGCGCCCCAGAACTGCTGGTAGAACTTCTTGAGGTCCTGGTTATTGTCGTTGTTCTTGGGCGACCAGTTCTTGTCGTCGCCGTCGTCCGTCGCCACTTGCAGGGACCACTCGCCCACCACACTGCTGCCGTGGTCGTTGTCGCTGCACGCCGCCGAAATGTAGTCTTGGCGGGTGGACTGTCCGCCGAACTTGGGGTCCCACTTGTAGTACTTGTGGTCGTCGGTCGACATCAGCGAGTGATCAGAGGGCAGGTTGCTGGCCGGGTTGCCCGAGCCCCAAGAATCACCCATGAACATGATGTTGAGCTGGTCCTTGGCCGCGACGCCGAGGCTCTTCTCCCGGTTGCGGATGCGGGACCAGGCGGCCGGGTAGAAGTCTTTGATCATGGCGGCGGCCTGGCTGCCGAACTCGTTGTCGGCGTGCACGGGCTCGTTCATGACCTGCAGGGCGTAGACGTTGCGGTAGGCATTGTTCTTGTGAATGCGCTCGGCCATCCACTCGAGGAACTTATTGGCGCGCTCGAAGTTGGCTGACGTGTAGAAGCCGGGGTTCGATGTGCTCTGCTCAGTGGGAAAAGATCTGTGTCAGCGAATATATCAAGGAAGACCCATACTGCTGATGGAAAGGAAGTCAACTCACGTGGCCAGTGAAGGATTGGTCCTTGCTCTGCGAGCCAGGTCCTCCGTGCAGGTCAATGATAACTTGCAGCCCAGCGTCACTAGCCCACCCGACAATCTTGTCGAGGTAAGGAAGGCCGCCCTTGGGATAGTGCTCGCTGCCGCGATCAACAAGGTCCTCTTTGATCCAGAAGCCGACAGGGATGCGGATGGTGTTCAGCTTGAGGCTCGCAATCTTGGAGATGTCGTCCTTGGTGACCCAGGACTCCCAGTGCTTCTTGAAGGCGGCGTCGGCCTTTTCCTGGCCCAGGGTCTGGACACAGGTCCACTCGTCGGGCGCGCTGCCGCAGCCCATGTCACGCCAGGCGTCGGACGCCATCCACGGCTCCACGATGAACTGCGAACCCAGGTTGACGCCGCGGATCGGCGTGCTGCCCGGCTGCCACCGTGGCCGCAGCGGGTCGGCGCGGGCCGAGATGCTGGCGGCGCTGGCTGTGGCGGCCAGGAAGGCGAGGGGAATGGAGCCCAGCATTTTGATATGAACGAAAGTAAAAGAATGGAATGCGGTTCAAGGAATAAGCAAGAGCGACGAGTGAGTATGGTGGGTGTATTGGAACATCTTGTCTACCCGACTTCTGTATAGTATATGTAGGCAGCCGTTTGGTCACACAGGAGCCCTGCATTTTGGACCGAAAAGGGGACCCCATCTCCATGAACCAGGTGAACGGCAAGTCAGCCGCAAATTGACCGTTGCCCTTAGTAAGTCATATCCACGGGTGCCGATCGAGGCTAGGAAGATAAGCTACTGGCCTAGTCGGCAATTGGACACGTCTTCGTCAGAGTAGATCAATACCCCATTCTGGACACTAGCTTGCAAGAATGTGCACTTTTCGGACACCGCGTAGAATAATAATAGAAATGCGCTACCGATCCTACGTCATGTCACTTCCTCCAAGACAAGGGTGAGCTCAGCTCGTTATGCAGCCGACTGACCGAACTGCTGATTTCAGCTGCTCAGATGCGATAGTGCCATCTTATTTTATCAATTTGGGCCCTATGTCTCAGGACTGACTGCTTACTGAGCTCCCACAAAATCCGTATCCACTTCGGCCCCTCCCACCCAATGCTGGCATGGCATAGCCTCCGCTAGTTGACGGACTTTGAAGAATATGTCTTAGAGCTTGAGAGCGGACAACCATTGGAGCAAGAGAGTAAGTTCTCGAGATCGTGGAGTGTTTAGGGCCTTGATTGGTACCTATGGACACACAGTTCGGTGTGTGGGATCACACGATGTGGCCCCAGTCAGGAAGAACCGAGCTGAGCGGACTCGGAGCTCAGCCTTCCTACCAGTCACGAACTCTCGGCATTGAGAGTAGAATTTCTCCATCTGCCCTCATAATCTCCTGCTTGACGAAGGGTGCATTCTTGCATCTCAGGTGGCTGTCGCGTTGAGAATTTTACCCAGCCTGTACCCTGTGGCTGGCTTACTGCAACTCGATTTTAGCACCAAGGCCTAAGCTGCGGGCCAGTTTACCTCAAACCCCGTACCTGAATTAGCGGCAACGCTAGAAACCTGGGCCCCGCGTCGAGAAGCTATTAATAGCAAATGTTCCATCCTCAAGGAAATTGTTTGGATGAACTGCGAGAGGATCGTTAGTGCATTCAGAATCTGCGCATTTGAGGAATTGATGCTGTCTTCTGTAAGGCGGTACGTCCGCAGGCTGGATCTGATATGGTCCCAGGGCGACACGGTGAACCGGATTTCCCATGCATTGCCCACAATAAGCGCGGCACTAGAGTCCAAAAGGACGTTAAAGACAATTCGAAATGGTTGTCAGATAGACTCTGCATCAACATCCAAGCCATATGTCAAAACGGGTTCTGCCGCAAACCTTTCTTTGACGTCCCTGAAACTATTTTATTAAGGGGTTTTGATAGCTGCATTTATGTTCCTGTAGCGCACATGACGAGGTGTCTCTTCCCATCTTCACACGTTCAATAGCTTGTCCCAACTCATCGCGCTGAAGTCAATTGATTTGGTACTTAAAGGGAACCATGAAATCGTTTCGCAGAAGACGTCCGGCGTGCTTCCACGTGGCCACTAAGCTTGTGCATTATCATACATCGTTGTAAACCAGACAATGCAGTATCCGCTGCTGTACATTATCATGACCTCGCCTTTACTTGGGGACCATCCTCACGCTCTACAATACACTAACTACACCCTTGATCTTTTTAGAATGCCACCTTCATAGGCTAGCTGTTCCTAGCCCCCTTCTCCATGAGCATCTCCACCAACCGCTTATCCCCGCTCCGCACCGCCAACGCCAACGGCGTGCGGCTTCCCTCGCGATGGTCGCCATCGTCGTCCGCCAAGTTCACGTCGGCGCCATACTTGAGCACCAGCCCCACCAGGTCCCGACTCCGTGTCTGCTCCACCGCGTACGTTAGTATCGTCGGCAGCGGCTGCCTCCCGTCCTTGCTCCTCCTGCCTCTCAATCGCTGGTTCGGGTCTGCCCCGTGCCTCAGAAGAAGCTCCGGGATTTCGAGCAGGATCGCCGTCGCCGACTCGCCACCCCCACCATCGCTGCTGTGGATCGCCGCAAAGTAAACGTCCAGCGCCTTCTCCAGCAACGTGGTATCCCACGAGTCATTCGCCTTCTCAGGCTTCGCGCCGTGTTGCAGCAGCAGCCCCATCAGCGCCGCCTTCTCCGCATGCGCCAGCTTGGTGTCCTCCAAGACCACCAGAAGGATGTGGGCGAGGTAGATGTCGACCGCGTTGGCATCGGCGCCGTGCTCGAGGAGGGTCTGCACCAAGGCCCGGTCGTGCTGCTTGACGGCAGTCACTAATAAGGGCGTGCCGTTGATATCCGTCGAATTGGGGTCCGCGCCGAGCTTGAGCAGATGCCGGACCAATCCCTCGCGCTTCTGCGCCACGCAGAGGTGAAGCAGCGGGGTGCCGCTCGAGTCGCGCGTGTCGGGTTTCGCGCCGTAGCGGAGCAACAGGCGCACCACCTCCTCCTGCTCCTCTTCATCCTCGAGCTTTTTCAGAGCCACGACGACGAGCGGCTGCAGCCAGTTGTCGATCATGTTAGCGTCAGCCCCGCGGGAGAGCAACAGCTCGATCCACTCGGGAGGCGTGGACCCACGAACCAGGGCAGTGAAATAGGGCTCGCCCCAGTCGTGGCGCTGATTGGGCGAGGCGCCGTGCTCGAGGAGGAGGTCGATGGCGCCGCCGTTCTCGGCGTCGACGGCGTGGAATAGGGGCGGCTTCTTGCCTCCGGAGAAGCTGTTGTCGCAGACGCGGTGGTCGGCGCCGGATCGGAGGAGGAACTCGACGACGCCGAGTTGGTTCGTGCCAATCGCACGAATGAGGGCGGTATATCCATCTTCATCCTGGCCGTCGATGTTGGCGCCCTGTCCCAGTAAGAACTTCAGCTGGGCCACGCTGCCGATTGATGCAGCCTGGCAGAGAGGCGTCACCAAGGGCTCCGGCTTTGGTCGAAGGGCGTCCGACGCGGCTCGGAAGGGTTTGGAGAAGAAGCCCTTGAAGCCGGCGGACGACCTGTCCTTGCTGCCGCTGCTGCTACTCGACCTGGGTGGTGTCATCAAGCCATTGCGGCTATGACTGTGACTGGGTGTGGGCTGAAATGGCGGGGATGCCTCATATGCTGGGGGCAGCGCGTCATAAGCTTCTTTTGAGGAGGAGGAAGATACGCGGCCGTGCGGACTGTCGAGCAAAATGCTCCCTGGCCTCCCGGCTCTCACAACCGTACGGCATGATGTCGCAACACGTATCATCAACAGTTTGGCGTCCTCGTCGTCGAGCTCTTCGTCTTGCTTGACAATTGAATCCCTAAGCACCAACACTGTCAATACAGACCCAATGTGTCAAAAGGTCGGTTCCGATGGGACTCTTACTGTTGCAGATTCCGCGACAGGATCGCTAATAACTTGGCGGTTGTGTTAAGAAACGACTCGTACTGGAGAATGGTCGCCATGTTGATTGACTCCGTCGGCGTATCCGGCGTGAGCCTCATCAACTGCTTGGTCATTACGGCGCCCGTCTCGTCGCACTCGGCCAGATGTGCAGAAAGAATGGCTCGAAGCCTCGACGACATGGCTGGCGGGCTTTCGAGACCACGTTTGAGCCGATGCGCCTCGTCGCATAATTGGCGCAGATTGCCCGGAAGAGGCCGCAGCTGCGAGAAGTCTGCATATCCGCCCTCCGCCAGCAGCCCGTCGACCTCCCTAGATCCAGACTCGGCCCATCTGACTACACTTGCGCACGTCGCAATGAGCTGTGTTTCGCGCTTGTCACCCATGCTTGTTGAAGATGCTTAGCCAATGTCGTCACTTTTGTTGGTTCATCTTAAGTCCTCCGAGAGACAAGACGGCAATGAAAATATCCGGGTGAGGGACACCGAGAATGGGAATGTTTCTCGGTTACCATCTTGCACAAGTGTGCGGGGGATGACGCGACCAAGGTAACATCACCGGCTCCCAATGGCTGACGCGTGGCGCCAAGGCTGACGCCTTGGAGAGGTTCAGCGCCGCTGCTATTCCTCCTGCTTTAGGGATGGTGCTGACCGAGTGTGATTCCCAAGTCAGCACATAAGCAAGCAGATATGCAGGTGCAAGTCGGAAGTGGGCTGTTGCTCCAATTCCAGAACACGGATCAGTGGTTGCTGACCGGTACGTCGGTACCCAGTTATCAGCAATCCCTGTAATAAAGGAAGCATCGGCGGGGACCTGGGGTCTCCGATAGGACGGCGACGGGTACACTTGTTCCACCTGGCTCGAGGCACCTGGACCACGGGGTATAAAAAGCAAAAAGACGCGGCGTGAACGACGGGTCAGGCTGAATCTCGTGTTGTTTATTGATTCAATTGGGAGCGGGCGCCGAGTGAAGTGGATCCCCTTTTTCTTCTCAACAACATCGACCACAACCAAATGCATATTACACCAATAAAACTAACCAGCATGGCAGGCAGTACGGCATATGCAACAAGTCGAATGCCGACAGCTGTATCTATCTTAAAAAAATGCTCTTTTCTTCACACAAAGTCTAGTCAAACCGGATCTGGACCTCGGATGAACCCAACTTCTTCCATCCAGACCACACAGAGAATTCGACACAGGCACCCGAAGGAAGCATGTCCACGTCATACCACAGCTTCTTGAACTTCTGGCCCTTGCCGTTGATGAAGTCTGGTATGTCGGAAAAGGGAATGGCCGACTTGCAGCTGATAGTGCACAGTGGTGTGACACTGCTGTTTACCGCGGTTGGGGGAGATGCCTCGCCACACTGGAAGAACTTAAGATCGAAGTTTCCTGCGTGCAGGGGATCCAGGAGTGTGTAGAACCTGTGTGAAACTGGTTGAGCTGCTGTCACATTCGACCCCTATCACGTAATTCGTGGGTGCCCAATTGTTAGCCAGAGCCTTTTACACTGGGCAAATTGTCAACTGGAATAAGGGGCCCGGCTGCTAACTCACCTTCTTTAAATACCATCTCAGCCGGTCTCGGGCGAACCATGCTTGCTCTTTCTCATGCCAAAACTGGTCTTCTTTGTTGTGCTGCGTGGAGTCCCACGGTGCATAGTGTATAACTCCATAGCTGGCTCTGGCGATAGTAGACACCACTTTCACGGGGGCGACGCTCTCCTCCCCCGGCAGGGTTTTGTTTTCCTGCTCTTTTAGGAAACCGCTGAGCACCGCGCCCCTGCAGATAGCAACTCGACTAAAATGGTAGGGAAATGTGAGCAGACTGTATATCACCGGTCTAAACAAAAGGAAGAATAGAACACTCCTATCAGGGAATTGCTTTGGACTTTTACGTACGGCTTCTCGCCACCGGATTGCAGCACGTTGATCTTGGATTGCCTATGCCGGTCACGGAGGTGTTCGTACAGGTACGGACTGGAACCTAGGCCTCCCACGAGAATAATGCCAGTGACGTGCAGGTTCTTGGCCTTGGCGTCTGCGATCTGGCCATCGACCAACACGTCTATGTCTGCCATGACTTCGTCAAAGATGGCCTGCACGTGTTTTCTAGATTAAAGAAGCATGGGTCAGCACGACACGAGAGCAAGGCAGGGGGACATGGGCTGATTCCAAAAGGCGAGACGGACTTTTTGAAAACCATTCGGCCATCTTTGATTGGCGGATCGCATTGCTTGTCGTTCCTGTCCGACTCTTTGGCAAAGGCGGCGGACGGGATGCTGATAACATAGTCCATATCGTGACTAAGCGAGAACTGGTGTTTGGGCCCGTACTCCCAGCTGTGGTTCATGAGTTCGTTGATATCCACCTTGGAGAGGCGGTCCCATTTACGACCCAGGCTCTTCTTGACCCTCCTTTGGAATGCCTGGTCGATGAAAATGGCACCGCAAAGTCCTCCTGCCATGTCAAAAGCAAGCTAGTGTCAGTGTTGTTGCTTAGTAAAGGGCGGATACCATACGCACCAGAGCCTTCCACAGCTTCCTCGAGTCCAAGGGGGCCTGTTTCCAGAATCTTGTAGGTGATCAAGTCCTTGGGACAATATTAGCTTCCATATTTACATGACCATAACCTTTCTGGCTTTTGCTTGGAAGCGATCTGCACTTACAACTGTGCCACCTCCGCCATCGCAGATGAGGTAGACGTCGTCCTCCTGGGGATTACGACCGGACTCGGAAAGTGTAGAGAGCGCCGCCGCCTCTGGCTCTGCAACGAAGCTGAGGCACGTGTCGCCGGCAATCATCCTCTTCTTGAGAATCCCGGCCTTTTCCGCCGCATCCCGCATGGTCTGGCGTGCGTAGGGTCTCCATATGGCCGGGACCGTGATGACGACGTGGAAGCGCGAGACGTCGACGACGACCTCGCCTCGGGCCTTGGCGATAGAATTCAGTATGTGGCACCAGAGGGCTCGCAGGTAGTCAGCCACCAACTCTACCGCCGTCTTGCCCTCGTCGCGCATGTGCTGCCGGCCCCGGAGCACGAACTCGGACGACCGCAGGCTGGGGTCCAGGTCCTCTTCCTTCAGGAGGAGGAGCTTGAACCAGCGCACCGGGTCGCAGTCGTTACCGACCTCGAAGCCCCACGTCATCTTGCCATGCTCGTAGAAGAGCTCGGTGGGGGCCTTGCCTTCTTCGCGGCCGCTTCCGGGCCAGCTGGTGATGACATTGATCTGGTCATTGGCAATGTCGGCCGTGGTAGCCCAGCCTACACCCGATGAAGTGGTGCCGAAGTCGATGCCGATAACCAGTAGCTCATCGCCGTCTCCAATTGAGCCGGCATTCCCGCCCCTCAATGTTGAGGCGAAGCGTCCGAGGACGTCGGACAGGCCCATCTTGGCAACACTGTTGTGTGGTGTCAGTTTTGGAAAAGTGAAATCGAACAGGTACTTCTTTGGTATCGCTAATAGAAGGATTCTAGAACTCGTGGAACCGAGACAGAGCTTTATATAAGAGATACACGGAATTTCAAAGCGGGATTAATCGGAGTGGTAACAGGCGCAAATGTGGCGAAATCTTGAGAATGTTAAGATAAGAGCAGCGCCTCTTCCTGGGCCACTAGGACTCGAAGATGCGAAGTATCATGGTAGCGTGTCAGATACTGTAAATATTCATAAAAGACATACAAAAGAGCGCGAGTTGAGTGAGTAACCTTCGTGCTCAACCACACTTCATGAAAGTCAAACCCACCGAATCCCCATAGCATTTGTTCATAGGTCTAGTTTAGTCAGATAAGTGCTCTTATGCTCTTATTATGCTCAACCGAACCAGTCATCTGCCTTTCAAAGACTTCGTCCGTAGGCAGCGTTATTATGATAATTGTTCGTTTTCGAAAAGAAACGCTGTATCTTCCTGGGCCAACAATATAGTTCTCTGAAGCTGAAACAAGACAACCGATAATCCCATGTCGAACAAAGACGCGAATTGGAAGATTCCCACCGCGATGGGCGAAAGTGAACTGGCCTTCAGGGAAGCGCCGAGCCGACAGCCGCTCTTCGAGGACTCGGCAGACCTCTGCGAGTCTAGCAACGGAAGTCTCTGTGGTGCATCTAGCTCCGATAGCGAGACATCTTCCTTCGACTTCAACGGTACGTCTCACCAGCATCCCACGGTGTTACGACCCTTCGACGCTCTTCTGGTATGATACTAAACCACTTCGAAGACTACAAGATGTATGTACCTTTGCTCGAAGATGAGACCACGGAAGTCGACTCGCTCCGAGCGCTCCTCAAAGCCCAATGTGCACAACACGCGAACGAGGTCGCCAAGCTTGAGCGCGACTTGCAGGAGGCCCACAACTTCATCCACGCCCAGTTCGGAGACATGAAGCGAAAGCACGAGAACGAAATGCGACAGACCAAGGCCCAGCACGACGCCCAGTATGGGGAGCTGATGCAGAAGTACAAGACGGCGGGGAAGCAGCTCGCGGTGGCCCAGTCGCAGACACAGGGCATATTCCAGGACCTGACCGACGACCGGCTGGTCCAGAAGGCCCTCACCCTTCGCCAGACCGTCAAGACTTTCGCCCAACTGTGGCGGGACCTGTTTATCCGTGTGGGGAAGACGCCCGATGTATTGCGCTGGTCGGCCAGAGAGACTGGACCGGTCTCCCTGGATGGTCACCCGCTTCTCCTAGACAAACTTCCAATCACGCCAGTCTCGATGCAGGCCTACATCTGGCATACCATAGTGAAGAGTGTGTTCGGTAAATGCGTGTGGGCTGGGGATGATGCGGAAAACTTGCATCATGTTTGGTGCCGATTCAACAGTGAGTATGATCATAGACGGATGTCTGCAAACGTCGCCGGCCCCCTCCCTCCCGTGTGCGCGGTTTCCTTACCGTCATTCTGTGACGTTTCAGCTAACAACACGCCTGCCCCAAAGCATACAAGAAGCAGGACGACGTACAGGCCCTACGCAAAATGAAGATCTGGAAGGCTACGACGGCCTCTCTCCTCTTAGGTCCCACCGTCCCTCAAATCGAAATGACGAGCAACGTCGACGCCGATCGCCAGATTCACCGCCAGATCCGCCGCATCTGCAACCATGCCTTCCCCGGCCGCCTTTTCGTAGGTTTCCACGAGGAGGTCCGGTACCGGTACCAGATGCACGTGTACCAGATCATCGAGCAAGCCGTCAAACTGGACCTGGAGGTCTGCAAGCAGGGAGCAGGGATCCACTGGGAGTTCGGCGACGTTGTGGGTCGTATGGACAACTACGATCCCGAAACCGAGGCAACACTGTCGATGAGGATCATCACGGCCCCGGCCTTGTTGAAGCTGGGCAAGTCGAACGGGGAGGACTTGGATCTGGAGCCGCGGGTGTTGCTGCAGGGGGAGGAGGCTTGTGCCTTCGAGGGGAGCAGGCTTATCAGCAAGGAAGGATTTGGGGTGGGACCTTAAATGATTGTGGGATTAATTCTCTGCATAAGTACGAATCATAATAACACTAGACAAGCGCGCGTCTGAATATAAACCTGAAATTCTCCCACAGAGTTTTACTCGCAGGTCAATGGCGCAATTGACAAAGTGGAAGCGCTTATTCACATTCTAGTAAGGGATATAGAATTAACTCAGCATCAATGATGATCTGTCACCTTAATAACTGGCATCGCCATTGCTGTCTCCCACCCATGACCCAGGGTTTCAACATCAACCCCCAACAGCCAGGCAAACCCTTCAACGATGTCCCTTACGAAGCTTTTCGAGACTGTCAAGCCTGGCGCGAACATCCAAAACGAATGGCACACCCCGGGATATACTTCCAACCTGACATCTCCGCCCTGGTCCTGCAGCGCGTACGCGAGGACCAACCCATCGTCACGGAACATATCGTGACCGGCCACCTGTAGAAACACCTTGGGCATCGCGCTGATCGCCTCCAAGGGCGGCGCGAGCGGGTTGAACAGGGGCGACGCGATGGTCGGTCGGTAGTACCCCCACATGATGGCCGCCTTGGCGCCGTCGATGACGAGCGCGTCCTTGTGCTGCTCATGGCTCGCCCAGAGCGGCCGATAGGCCTCCGGCACCACAGCCTCCTCGTTCATGCCCATGAAGAGGGGCGCCCAGACGCCCGTGAGCGGAGGTCGGAGGTCGGTCTCTACGGTGCGGCGCGCGAGGGCGACGGCGAAGTTGGCGCCGCTGGAGATGCCCCCCACGATGAACCCTCGAGCAGGGTCTGCGCCGATCTCGACAGCATGACTGGCCGCCCACGCCAATGTCGCCCATGCGTCCTCGACGCCTGTCGGAAAGGGGTGCTCGGGCGCGAACCGGTACGATGGACAGAGGACAGATGCTCCGAACAGTTTTGCCAGAGGCCGCGCATACATGGTCAGCTTCGCGGGATTGCCGAGGAAGAAGCCTCCTGGGTGGAATAGTACGACGAGCGGGCCCGGACTAGGATGAGAACCAGGTGTGGGCCGGGTCAATATGGCGGTAGAAGTGTATGACTCGCTCGTTGGGATGTTCAGGATTTCCTCATGTAGTTCAACCGGAAATGTGCCCAATGCTTTGGCTAGCAAGCCGTCGGCATAGTTCGAAAGATTGCGGCACTGTGCTATATCGGTGAAGGGAGGGTTGGGCCAAGGACCGTTACTCGAAAGGAGCTACAAGATCTGTGAGCAAGGCTATTATACATGAGAAAGGAGAAGGGAAATAGAGATGAAAAGGTAATACCTCTTCTAGTTCTGGGTCCCTTGGACTCTCGGCGTGGCTTCGTAGGAAGTCAAGACGCTGTTGATGCGACGCCATCTCGAGGAAAAGAGGTGTATAAGTGGCTGCGGGGAAGGTTGGTGAGAAGAAGTAGGGTAAAAGGATGAAGACAGTGGGGAATAACAAAGGTACATATACTCGTTTTTCGTCTCTTTCTGGTTTCGCAAAAGTACGTACTGATAGGGTTACATGTAAGTACATACGTAGCAGGTCAGGTTGTACACCTACACATTTGCTTAATGATGTTCAGGGTTATTGGTACCTGAGGGTTAAGTATCATTTGTTATAACTGTTACGAATCTAATCTCCATTGTTTTGGTCTCTTTACTTCTTGCCAGCATCGGTCTTCTCTATATCTCCATTCTTCGGGTTAACCGATGCCTGGGCAGCTGATGCCGAAGCTTTCGACGCATCCTGGTATCTAAACCAGGGCATGAAGAAACTAACAATCAGCGCCACACCAGCAAAGGGGATCCCAATTGCAAATGCAAAATTCAATGCGCTGGTGTAACTCTGTACGATGCCTCCCAAGCTGGCTGGAGGAAGACTTGATATTGCTTCACTACTCGCACCTGCTGACAAAACGATGGATGGGTCGATGTCAGGGGCAAATCGGCGAAGAGCCTTGAGGAGTTGGTTCTGGAAAACTGCCTGGGCAGTAGGAAGCAGAAAGGCACTCCCCATGGATTGCGAGACTGCACAAAACATCAGCGCGGGATGTCAAAGAAACCGGAGGTCGGGATAAAGGACTCACAGATGACAATAGAGGTGGCTGTGGAGACATCGGCTGTCTTGACCGCGACCTGCGATAGCATGAGCGGAATGGTAAGGCAAAAGCCCACTCCGATCCCAAGCACGATTTGGAAGCCTATCCATCTGCCCGCACTAGATTGTTGGTCTAGGAGCATGAACAAACCCGACCCTACAGCCGCCAGTGCTGGACCCAAGATCAGAAATGGATTGTGAATGCCGGTGGCGGTGATGACACCACCAATGATAATCTGGGTAATGGTCAAGCTTAGGATCACCGGGATGAGCCAGATCCCCGAAGATACAGCCGAGACACCTCGTACGGCCTGGAAATATATGGGAAGATAAAAGAGAGCGAGGTTGAAACAGCCAGCAATGCTAAAGAGGGGAGTCGAATCAGTCGATGAAGTTGTACGCAGGATGAAAATACGATGACTTACAAGAACTCGAATATGGCGCCAACGAGCAAGACTCGATTCCCTAAGAAACTTGGCATGATGAGAGCCCTCTCTCCCTGTAATCTCTGATCCACACAGAACAAAATTAAAAATACCAGGGTGGCAACCAAAGTGCCCACGACGTTCGAGTCATTCCATGCCTTCTCTACGCCACCCCAACGCAAAGCCAGGGTAAAGCAGACAATGGCGGCGCAAATGAGAATAGCACCAGGAATGTCCATCTGCAACACTTTCTCCCGGCTTGTCGCTGGGGCAGGCGACGCAGCCTTGGGAGCTCGGAATGCAAGCAGTGTAGCTATGACCGCGATACCACCACAAGGCAGGTTGATGTAGAAGCTAGTTGGATCTTAGCCTGCTTGACTCTCTCTCTCTCTCTGTGTGTATCTGTGTGTGAACGGGGAGCGTTGCGACGCGATGAGGACACACTCTTACCACCAGCGCCATGTCACATTCTGCGTAAACGCGCCTCCGATTAACGGCCCTACCACCGAGGCGACGGCAAACGTGGCTGATAGGGAACTTGTCATTGCTGGCCTGATCTTCGGCCTCGAGGACAGCGAGATGATAATAAAGCACCCGGCGAAGACACTGGCGCAGCCTGTGCCTGTGACAGCGCGCCCAGCAATGAATGCGTTACTGTTTGGGGCAAGTGCTGCGAATTCTTATCCTTAGCACTGCGTATTCTGATGGAGTTATGGGCCCAGAAAAAAGCTGCTTACCGCAGATTAAGCTGCCGACCTCAAAGATCAGGATGCCGAGCAGGAATACAAGCTTGACGGGAAAGTACTTGTAGGCTTTACCCCAAACAGACTGGGTGGCAGCCATAGGGAAAAACATGGCCGACCCGTACCAGCCTACATCTTCGAGGCTGTGGAAGTCGTTTGTGATGGAAGGGATGGCGGTGGTGATGATGGTCTGCGATGCATCTCGATTAGTGTGTCATCACAAGACAAGCATGTTTGGTCATTACGCACAGTGTCTAGAGACGCGAGAAAAATGCTGAGAACAAGAGCGACGATGATGGCTGTAAGGCGCAGACCGCCCGGGTACTCATCCTCTTCGATCGCCTCGAGCGGGCTGACATCGCCATCCTCCACAGCTGCATTCGTGGACATGGCAAGTAAAAAACAGTAATTTCTTAGCTAAGCGGAGGTGTGGGGGAAGAGGAAAGAAAAACAGAGAGCTTGCTTCAATGCATATTCTGAGATCTGTGACCTATGGCAGCTAAAGCGTACGGCCTGGACGGGTTCATTTCTGGTCAAAATCTCTGCCCCCCACCCCCCTGGTCCCCAACGCAACCAACAAAACACGGGAACCATCACAAATCTCTTGTTCCCGCATGCATAATCGCCGAGTCGATCACTGGATGCGCCACTTTATTTCACACTTTGAGGAGGGCCAACATCAAGCGGATTTGGTGGTTCACCTGGTCGAAAGCGCGCTCGAGCTGCTCCACCTCCCTATCTAAACGAGCGTCTAGCATCTGCAGCACATGCAGCACGTAGTCCAGGCTGCCAGCATCGTGCATTCGAGCCAAAACAAGGCGCTTATGTTCCACCGTGCACTTACCCTTGATGCGACGCTCGCTTAATATTTCTTGGAGCTGCTC
Source organism: Apiospora saccharicola (assembly GCA_038363915.1). Lineage (NCBI taxonomy): Eukaryota > Fungi > Ascomycota > Sordariomycetes > Amphisphaeriales > Apiosporaceae > Apiospora > Apiospora saccharicola. The sequence continues at coordinate 541,146 of JAQQWM010000004.1, forward strand.
GGCCTGGGCGCCATCGGTATGCGCCAGGGCGTGGATCAGGGGCAGGGAGAACTTGCCCTCGTCCAGATCCTCGCAAAATCCCTTCTGAGTAGCGTACTCGTCCGAAACTAGGTTCTGGTAATCGTCGCGGATCTGGAAGTACCGTCCCAGCAGCCGGCAGAGTCGATCGAACGACGGCCGTTGGTCGTTGTGTGATGATGACTTGGATTCGGCAGTCATCAACCGCACTAGCAGACGGAAGAGGCCGCCTGTTTCTAAAACGGTCCCTGTCAGTCGGTTCTGTACTGTGTGTGGGGTTCGCCCCTGCGGGGAGGGAGGGGTCCTACTGCCATCGACCATTTGCAGGTAATCCCCCACTGAAGGGCACTGCCCCTTGTTGGTCCAGTACAAATCCAGCCCCTGCCCTACGAACAGGCTGCTCATCTCGTCAATGAATATGCCGAGGCAGAGCGGGTTTGCAAGATTTTGGAGCTCTGCGATAGCTTGCACATATTGGAACGTCGCCGAATTAATTGTCTGTGACATGCCAAAAACGACATGAGTTGCAGGACGGCCACGTCGTAATTGCGACCCGTCTTGCAGGTCGTCGAGCCTGATAAGAGGTGAGCATTTGCCCCGAGCTATCGCCTATCGACTGCGCACGCCCACTCACATGATGGAGCTATTATGGATCGTCCCGACCACATTTCGAATAATGGCTGTGGACTTGGGCGAGACGCCCAGCCAGAGATTGATGCCATCAATTGCTATATCTCGAATGCCTTTGGATGGCAGCGAGCTGACATACTGGTAAGGCTCTAGTACCAGCTTGCTCGAAGGTTAGCAGATGTATGACCCCAAGAATCGGCAGCACCTACGTTTTGCCCCAACTTGGGCAACGCAGTACGGCGCGTCATTTCAAAAACATCCCAATCCCAATCCTTGTTGGCATTTCGACGTTGTATGCCGGATGCGACTGTGGGACACACATTCCGAAACTGGTCATAGCAGTTGCCATTTGGCTCAACGAGCCGCTGTGTTGATGGGTGATTTGCAATTCCCTCCGTTTCCCGCAGTACCTGTCGTTGGTTGTACTGCATGTCCTTGTGGTATCTAGGACACTGCAGACTCCATATGACATTTCCGCTCACGCTGTACTGCATGAGTTCGATGTACCTCTTCACGTCGCTGGAGAGATCATCCCTCCGCCTTGTCTCGTTGACCACGCATGCATACTTCGCTACTTCCTTTTTGATGCGCCTGCGGCACAAAGCCTTGGCCTCGTCAAGCGAGATGCCATGCTCGCCCATGAGAACCCACAGCGCGTTGACTACGTCAGTGAGCCCGGCCGCCTGGGTCGCTTCATACTCTTTCTCGTATGAGAAAAGGTCGTTGGTCAGACTGGCTGCGACTACAGCCGGCATGACAAGCTCCGCACACAATCTCGTCTCCTCTTCTGAGAGGGAGATGGCGCAGCCGAATGTGACGAGAGCGTGCCAGAACCTGTAATCGCGGAAATGAGGAAGCGTCACTGTCAATGATGAAATTGGATGGCAGGAAGACGCTGCTTGCTTACATGTGGCCCACGTCTTGGGTGCGATATGGCAAGTACTCATCGAGGGTTCGGAAACGATCATGGTGACGACGTCCGGCCCCCTGCTCCATGAATGCCGCCCAGGCCGTGACGGCAGTTAGGGCGCGTGGACGGTCAATCGATATCATGGCATTTAGAATCTTGGCTTGCATCTGTCGTTTGCCGGAGTCCAGAGCGTCGATGCTTCCAGTCTCCGCTCCTTGGCGAAATGCATTCAGTACTTCATCGTTCTCGGCATCTCCCTTCCCGTGATGTTAGTTACATGCGAGAAGTTTGTGTTTGTCCCGCCGTCTTAGTCAGGTTCATCTTTTACCTCTTTCTGCCGCAAAACATCGGTAACATCTGTGGACTCTTGTCAGTATGGCTTTCATCACTAATCCCGGGACCTTCAAACGTACCGTCGTGCAGGAATGCAAACTCGTTCGCATATGACACAATCTCGAATCTGTCGGGCAGACACTCTGGAAGTGAGACTGCCATGAAGCTATGTCTTGGGCCGAGTCCTCCTTTATACTTGGAAATCGGAGCAACTAGTGTTCTCCAATCTTCTTGTGCCTTGAAAGTTCCAACCTCCTCCAAGTCTTCAGTGTTGTGTTTGCGTACTAGTAATCCATCGCAGAGTCCCTCCGTTTCATATTGGGATGAATGCAGCAACTGAGAGTATCGGTACTCCATAACTGAAGATGTTATATACCGAAGATTGTTTCTGTCTAAATTTTGTAAACAGTTCGACGTCTGCTGAAGGCTAGAGTGAGCGCAGATGTATCAGTATGAACAGCACATCTTGAGTCAATATTTGTTCTATTCGTGCAGTATTTATATACATCTATGCGACCATTGTTGCCTTATTTAGATGAATCCATAAGACCTGACCTACGCTAAGTCCAAAAGACATAGCAGTCGCTCCTACCCTACTGCCTTGGTCTCCCCTGCCCTTAATGGGACGCCTATTGAGCTCCACGGTGAGTTTCGGGAATTGTTTGGTGCTCAGTGGCCCAGACATGTGAGATATACTAGAATGCACAAACATATTTATATGCTGAATTCCACGGTAGTGGTAAGATACACTTTCATCTAGTGGGGTCTTCAGTAGCAAACTCTGGCCATGTCTCCATCTATTGTTTCGGGGCTCGTCAGCGCCATCATTCTCCAGTATGTTGTGAAGATTATCTATCGGCTATGGTTTTCTCCGTTAGCTGGCTTCCCGGGGCCGAAGCTGGCGGCTGCCACAAGTCTCTACGAGTTTTACTTCGATTATGCCAAGACAGCTAAGTATTGTTTCAAGATTGAAGAAATGCACAGGGTATACGGTAAGAGTCTAAAGCAGCGCATGTAACACTCTACCGTGGAATTTACTAAGCAGCTCGCAGGACCGATTGTACGAATCAACCCACAGGAGCTGTCTATTGCCGACGCCAGCTTTTACGACACGGTCTATGTCTCTGGAAGCACTCGGCGGACTCAAGGATATTCCCAGTTCGCGTCTGGGATTGGGTTTGAAGGTAGGATTCCATGGCAGAATGGCACGACCGGACAGGAACAACAACACTGAACGCATCACAGGCACATTCTTCTTGTCTCACGCCCATGACTTGCATCGCAGGCGCCGCAAGCCCCTCGAGCCATACTTTTCCCGTCTCGGGGTCACCAGGCTTGAGCCCTTCATCCTTGCTACAGTAGAAAACCTCATATCACGCTTCAAGTCCTTTGAAGGGACGGGGCGGGTAGTTCGACTAGACCACGCGATGTTGGCCTTTTCCGGTGATGTTATTGGCCATATCTGTGTGGACAATCCGGCCGAGCTCATAGACGATGAGGACTTCTCTCCGAAATGGTGAGTCCATGACACATTGAACTAGCGCTATTTTCTTACTGAGAAGAACAGGTACGACCTCCAGCACTCGATGATCAAGTGCATACCCCTTTTCACCGAGTTCCCTTGGATCATTCAGTAAGTGACTTTTATCTGCTCCTCCGGAAACAATTGCAACTGAACAATACCGTACAGTCTTGTCCGATATGTCCCCAGTCGGGTGCTTCTTTGGCTGGACCCCAAAGCCGAGTGTTTCAATGTCTGGAAAGCGGTTCGTCCACTTATCTTCTTACTCAACCTCCAAGCGAGAAGCCCAAATGACATGCTAATGGATTCGCACGTTAGCGGGCCCAAAATCATATCGAGCAGCTCATTAATGAGAAAGAGCAGCGAAAAGAGACCAACATCCAACCAAGGGTGGGAGGGCGTCCGACTCTGTTTCGCTCCCTTGTTCATGAAAGCGGCCTGCCAGATGAAGACTTGACAGTGGACCGATTGACCAAGGAGGCGCAGATCCTTTTGGGGGCGGGATCAGTGACCACGGGGCGCACGCTGCATTTCATCACCTTCTACCTCTTATCAAACCCGCATATGCGCGAGCGCTTGGAAGAAGAGCTAAAAAGGGAACTCAAAGATCCGCGGGAGCGGCCTACGTGGTCGCAGTTGGAGAAGCTGCCATACCTGCAAGCTCTGATAAAGGAAGGTCTTCGGTAAGTCTCAGCAAGGCGAGCGGGCACGACGCTGCGATGTAATCACTGACGACAAGCTGCAGACATAGCTACGGTACAATGCACCGACTGCCACGAGTGTCGCCTGACGAGGCCTTGTACTACACGAGCAGCAGAGATAAGCGTGTTTGGAGGGTGCCAGCAGGGGTAAGTAATTTACCCGCTGATAATCATTTTCCTGCCTTGTGGAGCTATGATTGCAACCCACCCCCGCTCCCTTGGGATGATCGCAAATTGACTCTAGCAAACCAACACAGGTCCCAGTAGGCATGACGGCCTACTTTCAACATACGGACCCAGAAGTCTTCTCAGACCCAGATCGTTTCGCACCTGAGCGCTGGTTGAGCCCGGCTGCACCCCAGATGGCTAAAAGTATGGTGCCGTTCTCGCGTGGCTCGCGAAATTGTATTGGCATGAACCTGGCCATGGCAGAGATCAATTTTATGTTAGCTGCACTCTTCCGCCCTGGCGCACCTAAATTCGATTTGTTTGAAACGGACGAAACAGATGTGGTTGCTGTGCACGACTACATCGTGCCCCTGGCCCGATTGGACTCCAAGGGGGTGCGCGTTGTCTTTCGCTAGAGCTTGGCTATGAAAATGAACAAAGGAGGGGGTTAAGCAAAAGGCCGGGTGCAATAGGGCTGACTTGGTTCACGCATGACTGGCTACTACGCTGCATGGGACCTCGCAAAACCATGTATTGGATGCTAGGTACTTACATGCAGTTGAAAAGTTGGCTCAATTGCAAACTCAAAATGAGGTTGAAAACACAAGATCGACAACAACCTTGCATTGTGTAACTTGTAGACCTTTCTGTTGGTCGTAGTCAATGGCGCCCCATGTTGTTTGGCACCCTTTTACCCAAATTCCATTTCGACCTCCATCACCCTCTGGCCCAACTCTTGCCCGACTCACAAGACGCCGTTATGTCGCCCGTAGACGGATCAAGCAGCTACGACTGCATAGTTGTCGGCGCAGGTTTGTCAGCGTTTCTGATATTTGCGATGAGAAACTAACCTAGCGGCTTTTTGCTCGTTCATAGGTCTTACCGGGATCATTGCAGCGCAACGTCTGCTTCAGGCCCATCCAGAAACACAGCTTGTCCTTCTGGAGCGCGACTATTGCGTGGGAGGAGTCTGGGGTGAACGTACGCGACCCCCGAACCTGTTTAAATGTCGTATTCTTACCATTCCTTCATGCTAATAGAAGTACACCTCCATCTAGGTCGAATCTACCCTAGCTTCTGGTCACAATGGACGCATGGCATCGCCGAGTTCTCCGACATGCCCATGGAGCGGCCGCCGGCCGAGGACTGCATGCAGGACTTGTTCCGAGCCAAGTATACGACGAAGTATTTGGAAAGCTATGTCGACAACATGCGCCATTGCGGCAAGACATTGCGAGATAGGATACAGTTCAATACCCAGGTTAAGTCCATCAAGAAGGACAATGGCAAATGGAAAATCGAATGCCTCGACGTGAACACCAAGTCTCAGCGATCCTTGTGGTCCTCGAGGCTCATGATGGCAAATGGTCAAGCCTCAGTTCCCAATGTGCCTCATTTTTGTGGTCAAGATCAGTTTGATGGAACGATCATTCACTCCATTGACTTTGGCAAGTCGGACGTCATTCAGGATCAGTCCATGGAGCATGTGGCCGTCATTGGCGGGGGCAAGTCGGCTGCCGACATGGTGTATGAAGCAGCAAAAGCAGGTAAGACTGTGTCTTGGATCATCCGAAAAACCGGCAACGGCTCCCTCGGTACAGCAGCTCTCGCGCCCATTGACTTGCCCACGCCTTACAGAAACGGAGTGGAGGCATCGCAAGCCAGGATCATGGCCTCGCTGCAGCCGAGCTACCTGATCCCCTATCGATCATGGTGGACGTGGCTTCTTCATAGCACCCGCCTAGGCGCGAAGCTCGTGGGCAAGATATTTGCCATTCTAGACGGGGCTGTCCGCAACTCGGCTGGTTATCGAGAGAGGAAGAGCGATAAAGGATTTGAAAAGCTGGAATACGACATCGAGTAAGTTTTGGTTGCAGGGTAGCTACCCATCCAGTTCGAGGTCCACACCCATGACAGAAGCGCTGACATTATCTACCCAACTAGTATCATTTGGCAAAATGGAACCGCTGGTGGCTGTCACTTTGCCGATTTCTGGTCACTGGTCGCGGAAAAGGTTTACGTCCATCGAGCCAGCGTCAAGCTTCTTGGCGGAAGAGAATTGTATCTCGACGACGATAATGGCACACATTTCCCATGCGATACTCTCTTGCTGGGAACAGGATGGAAACACGGATTTGACATGTTCGACGAAAATACGCGCATAGAACTTGGTTTGCCATATCCCAAATCGGCGGAGCTGCCGCAGGAGGCTGCCAAATGGCAAAAGCTCGTCGGCGAGGCGGACGAGGAGGTACTCCGACGATTCGTCATGCTACGAGATCCGCCAGAACATTATCACATCTACGAAACGCGAACGCCTTACCGGCTTTATCACACCATGACGCCCCTGCACGACGATTCCATCCTATTCATGAATCACATTGTCGCCGGAGCCAAGCTATTTGTGGCAGAGGCCCAGGCCATATGGGCCGTGGCTTATTGGGACAAGGCATTTCAGGTCCCTTCTCTTGCCGAGAGGGAAGCGGATGTCGCCCACATGATTGCCTGGAATAAACGGCGTTATCTTTCGAATGGGGAGTTGGGAAACTTTGCGGCATTCGACAGTGTCCCGTACGTCGACGGGCTTTTTGACGAGATGCGCCTTACTTCACATCGGAGCAAAGGTTGGGTTGGAAATATGTTCGCACCCATTATGCCTGCCGATCTTGGTAGGGTGTGGCAGGAGTACCTCGCACAGCGACGGAATAAGTAATGATAAGCAGGACCTATCTTCATTCAATCGGAGGAAATTGATTTTTAAAATAACATCCCTGCTGCAAATAATGCAACCCGTTCGTTGCATTGCAGTGACCCTCTCCCTTTTACGTCTACGCGAATGTAACATACTAGGATTATTACGTGTGCATTGGGGGCCAGTTGGTCCTTTCAGTTTTGAGTATTGCAGCCAACCGCAGCCTTGGGGTGAAAGGGAACGGCGCGTAGCTTACCCCCTCCAACTCAATCTTCATTCCTTCCCGTGCTTGCTCTTGCGTATCTGCTCTTCGTGCTTGCTCATCGAGTCCTTGCAACGGCCCGGCCCACTGGCAATCCTTGCATGTAGAAACCACCAAGTTTGTACCGTCCGCCCCCTCGGCAAGATTCGATACCTTTAAAACCTGTTGGATGACGAGTTGGTATATAGACTAGTCTCTGGGGCTTCTTGTTCTTCGCCGTTAGACCCATTTGATAGCTCTTATCCTGCGTGCTCGCTTGGCTTTCTAAAACATACGAGTAGGCTCTACGTGTGCTTTCCGGACTGTGACTGCTTGTATTAATCTTCCCTCATGGTCATGGGAGCGTCATCGCCGATGGCCATGGACCCTTCTCAAGTCCCTGCAGCTCCACCACCTCCCGGACTCACTTCCGATTTCGATAACCCGGACAATTGCAAGCACGCGAACATCGTTCTTCATTCTGTGGTTATGGGCGCGAGTACCATAGCAGTCCTCATTCGTCTGTACACGCGCATCAACATTAAGAAGTGCATGGGGGCCGATGATTGTAGGTTTGATCTCGTTAAGTCCATGCAGCTCACTCAGCTCGCTCGCTTACTACGTACACTATCTAGGGCTCGCGATTTTGTCATGGGTAAGGGGAATAGACCGCAGCATCAAAGATGCAATACATCATATCTGACTTGCTTGCTGACTTGAGTTACAGGCTCTCGCTCTTGAATTTTCCGTCGTCATGGCCTATGGTGAGATATATCCTTAAGGTCTAATATCGTGAATACCCACTAACTCATCATATTTAGGAACGGTTTGGGGCTTTGGTATGCACAGATGGGATATCCGAGCCTCAGAGATCGTTGAAGCTTACAAGGTACCTTCCATGCGGTCGTCAATAACCCCAAACTTTGCTTGTCCCGCTAATGCTTCGCGGACAGTGGCTCGCAATCGCCCAAAAGTCCTATTTTCCCCTGATCCTGTCCGTCAAGATGTGCCTCCTCTTCGGATACCTGCGGATGTTCAAGGTAGACCGCGTGACGCGATGGAGCATCTTTGCCGGAATGGTTGCATGCGGTATATTCTACACCGTCACATTCTTCGTCGATCTGTTCCGTTGCAAACCTATTCAATCCGCGTGGGACCCGACTGTCAAGGGTACGTGCATGAGCTACGACGTGTTTCCGGATGCCACTGGCGCCTTTAACATCATATCCGATTTCTATATCTTGTGGATTCCCCTTCCGCCGGTTTTGAGGATGAACATGCCTTTGGCTAGAAAGATAAGAATTGGGTTGACCTTTGGACTCGGTTTCTTGTGAGCTCACCCTGATTTGTCTCTAGTACTGACACAGTTCTGGTATGCAAGCGACTGATATCTCTGCAGCACGTGTGTGGCCAGTATTATGCGCTTTGTAGTGTCACTACAGTCTTCCTTGGATCCCGACATAACCTATATCGCTGCCAAAATGCTCCATTGGACGTATGTACAGCCGCTCTCCCGCCCCTGCTCTGCCTTTAAAATCCTCCAGTCTTCACCCTCCCCATCGAATCGGCCTTTTGACTGACCTCCGCTACCACCAGTGTTCTTGAAATAAACATTGGCATCATATGTGCCTGCGCCGCTACCTTCCATGCCTTCTTCGACGCTGGCGCCCCCAGATCGTTTGGTTTCTTAGTCGCAAGTCTTGTTGAACGCTCATCTCGAAGAAGTGTCGGGTCGGAATCAGAGGGTCAGGATGGTCGAAAGGGCAGTAATGGGTCGAACGACGAGGGGCGGCAGACAAAACAGGGGGTGTGAGAATGGGGCCTCTAACTGCATAGATCATAATGGTTTTCGCTTATCTCGCCAATCCGGATGTTACCGTCTTCTCGTTACACACAAGGGTTCATGTACCTATTTTATTTGTTTACATATTGAGTTTGTCGCACACGAATCGTTGAATAACAACGCAAATACGTAACACAGATTTCCAACTTTCATAAGTATGCAGTCGTGTATTCATTGTAGCCTAATGCGTTAGGTCGGACAATCCTCGAGATAGTTGATGTAAGCTAGGTATACAAAAACAAAACAGATAACCAAATGAGCCAGCAAGAGGGTTTACACAGACCATACATAATGGAAAAGAGCTTATATCCCAGTCATGCAATCCTATCGTACCATATTCGTTCCACCCAAAACCAGTCGTAAGGCGTATCTAAGGAAACGAGAAGGAAATCAACGAACATAGACCTCAACCGGCACTGACCTCCTCTGCGCCCCAGTCGCCGTGTACACGTACTTTTCCGCCTCCTCCAGTGGACCGCCTGGCAACTCGAACTCGTACATCTCGAGCGCGGCTTTGGTCATGACGCAGAGCGCCATCTGCGCGAACCAGCGGCCCGGGCACAGATGCGGGCCCTTGAGCCCCCACGCGACGAAGGCCGGGTCGCCAATCTCGTGCGGCCCGCTACCTTTGGTGGTGTGCCCGTTTCCGTTGCTCGTAGTACCGTTGGTGCCATTGGTGCCGTTGGTGGTCCTGTCGGATTTGTACCAGCGCTCCGGCTTGTACGCCGCCGCATCCGGGCCCCACTGCTTCGTGTCCCGATGCGTCGCGTAGGGGCTCAAGGCAGCCACAGCTCCCCTGGGGAGACGCACCGAAGCATCGCTGGCGAGGCGTACGCCGCCCTCATCGTGCCAATGCTTGTCCTTGCCGACGACGAGACGGGCCGGGCCGTCGATGGGCCCGCTGAGGCGGATGGACTCGAGAACGGCGGTCCGCAGGGCGGTCCAACTGGGTAAAGTGTACGGCGCAATGGGGAACTCTTCCGTGAAGGTGTGGAGGTTTGCCACCTCGGCACCCTTGAGACTGTCGATCAGGGAGTTCTGGTTGGTGGTAGTGTTTTCGGAGTCGTTGTTGATGATGTCGAGCAGGGTTGCGGCGAAGGGGGTTTGCAGGTTGGTGATGCCGACCCATGCGATGAGCGTGGCCAGGTCTGGAAATATGGTTTAGTATTCGTTGCTAATAGGTACGTGGTTATCTCAGGAATAGAAGGGGCAGTTATTTACCTGAAACTCGTTTGTCGTCCTCAACAGCTTCAATGATGAAATCTAGGAATACCGGAGAAGAGCTGCCGTTTGCCTTGTTGCCGTTGGTGTTTCTTCGGAGCTGTCTCCTTTCTTCAATGATGGGCAAGAGGACCTTCGAGGCCCGCCGGAAGTCCCGGTTGATCTTGATGGCGGCCAACTTTTTCAGCGGCCCGGGCAGGAAAGAGGCGACGACCATGGCCTGCGTTGCATGCTCGTTGAAAGACAAGAAAGTCTGGAGCAGGTCTTCGTTGTCGTAGCCATTGGGCCCGACGATGCATCGCGAAACCACGTAGGCGACGTAGTCCAGGGCCCACTCATCGAGACTGGCGTGCTTACGGGGGCCGTTCTTGGACGCTAAGGGCCGGCGTCTCAAGAACTCCTCGCTGGCCTCTTCCATGACGGGCCCAAACGCAGAGACTGTCGACTTGTCGGTCAAGTGCGTCCGCACCAGCTTGTTGTGCAAGTCCGGGTCGAAGTTTTCCTGTTTGGTGATGAGGGGCATGTTGAGGGTCTTGAAGAACTCGGCCAGGCTGAACTTAACCTCGTAGGGGTTGTCCTCCGCCATCATCTCAAGGTCGCGCGGGTTGGTGATGATGAAGTGGGTCCGGTCGCCCAGTTTTACACCAAAGCACCGCGAGACAGAGCTGCCGAACTTGGAAAAGCCCTTCTCGAGGACGTGCAGGGGGTTTCTTCGCCATGCAAGGGCCTTACCGACGACAGGTACTCCGTGCAGCTGTGGAGGCTGGTCGGGCTCCCTTCTGCGACGAAATTGTCGGTACAGGACCCGGCCGGCAATCAGAGCAGCTAGCACGGACACGATGATCCCGAGCTTGTCGCGGCGCAAGAGGAACTTGGCGCCCGCCAGCGCCGTGACCATGACGCCACGGAAGTCAAAGGGTGTCTCTGGAAGGTCGCACATCACGGGGTTGGTCTCCGGGTCGAAGGGGAAGAGGGGTCTCTTCTGAATGCACTTGATCTCCGAGTTCTCGGTGATGAGGCGCCAGAGGAGATTGGCCCCGTGGGCTTGGATGTCCATCTCCTTGAGCCAGAAGGTGCTTAGGAACCGGTTGTGGGGGAAACCGGGCTTCGGGCGCGGCTCCCACAGCAGGTCCTCGAGGGCGTTGCTCGGGTGGCAGTCCCACGGCTTGTCGACGAGGAAGCAGCGCATCATGGCGTAGCCGATGGAGAAGCGGTCCGAGTTACCCATGCCAAACAGGCTGAACAGGCTAATGATCAATGAAGACTTGGGGACTGTCGTACCCGGGAAATTCTCCTCGTCGAGTTGGCAGCCGACTACCAGGTCCACCTCGTCGGGGTTCTTGTAGAGCTTTTTCAGGTTGGCCACGGTCTCGGGATCAGACGAGAACTTTTCGAAGGTGTCGCGAATCGGCACCTCGATGGCAGGGTCCTGGCCGTTGTAGGCCCGGAAGTACTGGTTGAAGGTAGGAAGACCCTGCTCCCGCTCGTGGATAATGCTCCAGGTCACGAGGTCGAAGGGTTTGCCACGGTACTGCCCAGCACTCCGGAAGGCCTCGTCGACCCCCGACTTGAAGTTGGGGATGTGGGTTGCCAGCATACCGCGGACGATATTCTCGAGGCCAGCGTCGACGAAACCGGTCGAGTTAAAGCCCGTCGCGAATAGGTCCTGCTCCCACAGCGTCTTGTTGTTGCCGTCCTTGATGGAGAAGCTGGGGATGATGAACTCGTGGAACCGGTACACGACCGCCATCTCGACGGAAACTGTCATCGGCTTGCCGCCCTTGGTGACGAGCGGCCAGGGGTACGTGGTGGCCGGGTTGATGTCCAGGGGGTCCTCGTCGTACATTTGCCGGTACAGTGGGAAGCCGTCGTCGTTGGGCCAGGGCATTTCCTCGGTCCAGTACGCCATCTGGTACGAGTTGGCTATCATCATGTACTTGGCCGACATGACCACGCGGACGGTCTGGTAGAGCTGCTCGTCGTCGTACTCGGGGTGCTGCTTCGCCAGCAGGTCGCAGATGCGGTTGTGGTCCCGTAGAAATAGGGTGTGCACGCCCAGCATCATCCAGTCCTCGTTTGTACGGGGGTCACCGCCAGCGAAGAGTTTGATCGGGTCGACGCCGGGCCGCGTGCGGGTGTCGACGTTCATCTTGTTGTAAGGCAAGTACGAGGATTTGCCGCTAGTACCCCGGGCCTGGACCTCTTGGGTTAGGAGCTTGCCACTCTTGTGCGAGCGGAGCTTGTTCGCGACGTCTGGCGTGCTGCCGTAAAGCGCGGACATGTCAAGCCAAGTGGTAGCCATGTTGGCATTCTCACGGGGGTTGTCCTTGGAGGTGCCGGTTTTAGGCATGGGCGCGGTTCTCCAGACCTTGAAGGTGGTGTTCAAGGGGTAGGTTTCCTCATCTTCTGGCATGGGTACCTCGACATACTCCGTAGTCGAGTCCAGCGAGTAGGTGACATCGTGGATGATGAACTCAATCAGGCCCAAGAGGAACGGGGTGTGCTCGTAGTAGATGGCCTTCTTGCGCTTGAAGAAGGCGTTGCTGATGGCCCTCGCGTTGGGTCCCTCTCGGGGTTTCGAGATGCCATCGGCGTAGGTATACTGCTTGTAATCGCGCTCCCGCTTCGTGCCGATGGCGCCCTCGTTATACTGGTCTTGCTTTAGCCAGTTGCAGGAGCCGTCATACGTGCGGTACCACCACCAGGACTTGTTCTCGGTGCATTCTCGGTCAATGGAGTAGTTGAGATGCCTGAACACATATTCCGCCTCTTCGATTGAGGAGAGATTTGGAGCCCTGGGGTCATCCAATGGACCGGTCCGGGCTTCGGGGGCGTAGTCCGGAAGCTGGATATAGTCTACCAAGTCCTCGAAAGTGAGCCCCTCGTCGGGGATGGTACCGTTCTTGAAGGAACTTGATAATCGTCCGCTTTGGTCCTTGTTGACTATTCCGCGGAGCCAAGGTACGTAGTGATCGTGAGCCTCTACAGAAGGGTCTGACTTGTTGACTTGAAAGTATGGTTCGGAAGAGTGGACCCTGCGGTAGGGCCATTGATGAGCATCGGCCCCTAACAGGTAGCCCACCACCACTGCCAAGGTGGTGGTAGATCTCATCATGAAATGCTCCCAATTGGTAATGCTAGCATTTACGGGAGAGGTAGTAGAATTTGAATATTATAATAGACCACCCAGTTGTTTCAAGTCTGGGGGATGACTATGGACAAGAATTGCGAAGTCTCGCTACGGGAGAGTGGGTATGGAGGGTTCATGATATAAGCGTCAAAGGGGACACTCAGTCTGCGGGACTCCAACAAGAACCACCCGCTGTGCATGCCGGAAGTGGTGAGGCCAAGCCAAATGTCAGCCTCCGCAGACTGCGCCCAAGGCGTTCGCCGTATTTTGGCGATGCCGTGCAGGCGCAGTGCTTGCCTTTGCTGCATCGAAGTCCGGCTGGGCAGGGGTTCACGCCTATCGTCACCCATTGGCGTTTTTGGGGGCGTAAGACGACCAGTCACGATGGGGTCAAGAGGAATTGAGGGCTTACGACTGGACAGGGTCCGCGGCGCAATTGAGGGCCATTCCTGGGCCAATTGAAGGTCAATTGCGGCGCTAACGCTGCAATTGTTTCGGTAAGTAGCGCTCGAACGAATCGGATTGACCTCGGCATCGTGGATTGTTGGTCTTGAACGGAGTCAGCCCTACCATGAAGTAACTCGCAACAAGGGGTTTGTCCGCAGCTGGAAAAAACGCCCGAGTGCTAGCGCTGCAGTGGTGCGAACGGTGACTGAGGCAAGCGATGGGCCACAATGCGAGCAATTGCAACTCCAGATCGCTACCCCAAAGCCTTGCATGACGAGTTCTTGCAGGCAAGCAACATAAAATATGTCGGCAATCCCTCTGGCAATCCAGAACGAATCGATATAAAGACGGTAAGAATCGAAAGCCCGGCTCGAATGCGGTGGGCGGTTTGTGCTTGGCACTCTGCAATTCGTCTCACCCCCAGGCCGTAGGTGGATCCCAACTCAACCGAGCTGACATGCATCGCGATGATGCAATCTCACTGGCCAAGACACAGAACCCGACAAGAACAAAGGTACCAACACGCATCACTGCGCACGACACGTCATATCGATTTGATTCGATTCCATTGGCAAAGGTTTCCTACAAACTGCGATTGGAACTTTCGAGGTTAGCCAATGCATCTCCAGGCTTTTTTTGCCATGCTGGGCGTCGCGCCTTACCTCGGCATTGGAATCACGAGGACCGTAAATCTTAGAGCGCCACAAGCCACAGTACAGTGTACTGCAGCCCCCTTGAGTCACCGGCCTGAGCACACCCAAATTCAGTACGTGCACCGGCCCAGTCAAATGATCTTCATGGTACAGGATCACTGACGAACTGATACGAATCCCACGAGTGTGTATAGGAAGCGCAAGTGAGTGACCTCATGTCTTATGGCCCAAAAGTCCATCAGGGGTGATTTGGGTATGGTAGATTGCTAGGTGTAGTCAGCATGAGGAATAACCGGCATTGCAACCCATATAAGAAGCGTTGCTAGAATCTATGAGCAAAAGCGATGATGGGACAGTCATAGTACAACGGAACGTAGTTGGACGAGGAAGTCTGAGGTTGATATAAAAGTAACACGATTGGATTCAGGGGTAAATGTTGATGCGTCACAAAGCCCGTGCAGAAAGCTCAATTTGGACCACAAGTCGCCTAGCCCAACAGAGACGAAGCATATGCCAATTAGGATAACATTGCGTTTCTCCTGGAAAATCAAGTTCATGGCGCATTTATCATTAGGTATCTAACCCCAGTTGGGCACGTGGGTGTAGTTTGACAAGGGATGACTCAACGTCCTCCCATGCCCGATCAGGAGTTCAACTTGGATGGGCAACCTCCCCATCCTGGGCGTGTCCGGGTCAGGATTTAAACGTCACCATTTGAGCAATGTGCAAGGTATTGGACAATCCATCTGGATGCGAAATGTATCAAACACCTCGAGTTATGAGCTTGATGCAGACTTGATGGTATGGTTACCCCCCACAGGCGAGTTTTGCAGTGTAGGGATAGATATGGTAGTATCAGGGATACTTCTTCTGAATTGAACCAGAGAGGGAAAAGATAGATACGGTAGTTGTGCCCATCGTTAGCGGCCGTCCAGTTCATTGGGCCGCCAAGCAGAACATCCCGATAACCGCAAAACGTAAATACCCCTGCTCTGTCCTAGGACTTTACTGCATAAACTGCCGGGCGGAGTTGCATCCCCTGTCCTCCCTAAGCAGATAGGCTTGTATGACAGGCGTCAGGCTGATAGCTCTGTTCCGGGCAGGCACCAAGGCGGTTTTTGGATCACCAAGGCCTCGCATGATATGACGGTATCCTGAGGTCAAATGGCACCGTGCTGCCACACCACGATGCAGTTTGCTTCAAGTCGCATTAGTGACTCCGGTGACCTTCAATGAAGTCTCTCCGGTTGTTCTCATGGACACCTTCCAGCGCTTAATGGCTGTTTCGGTGAAGTGACAAGGCAACCCCATGCTCGCTTCCGCCTTCTGTAGAAACTTAACCCCGCCCCCTTTTCTTGCAAACAGCGTTGGCAACACAACCCGATCGACGTAGCAGTAGCCAACCATATCGCATGGTTGGTTCCAGGTGCTTCTGATTCCCAAGTCCCCAGAACTCAAAATAGATCAACCCTCCCAATACTAGAGAGACCAAAGTCACGGTCCCGGCTTGCCTGTTTAGTCGTTATTGAAGTATTTCAACCACCCATTATCGACAACCTTGTACACCCCGCACATGCATAGTTGTATTCATCTCTCGCGACATACGCTATTACTTTCATGCAAAGATGCGGGGCTACGGCATACCATTCATTGAAGATCACTAATCTGGTCTTGATAACACAATGCAAAGATTTATTTTCGGTGCCCTGACATTGACCACAGACCGCAGCCGCCTCGTTACGCTTACAGAAATCTACACCAACTCCATCCTCAAACCCCTGGACGGTGACCAAAAGTATCTAATCGCCTCACACTTTTAGATACTCTTGAATTCCTTGATCATCTAACGTCTTATTTTTCAGCCCTATAAACCCTTTGTGGTATGGGTGGTGTGGGTATCGACTCGTTGATGCATGTAACATATCGAATGCAGTGCAAGCTAGTTTGTTCGGGATAGGTATCGATAAAAGATTCACCTGATTGCAGTCTTATAAGCACATTTCACTGCCGTCAGATAATATAGGTATCCACTTAGCTGAGCCGGGTTGTCTGGCAGCAAAGCATGCAATCTGATCCCCTCTTCCATCTCATCAACGCAATTCAACTAAACTTGCCCGGAGGACCCTTCGGCACTGTAAATTCCTACTTCCCAGTTTGATCTTGAACTGTTTGACCGGTCAGTCAAGAATTGCAGTATGTTACAATGTGGGTTGCCGTCTTGAATTAATCATGTTTCCCTGAAAAGGAGGGACTTGGGCCTTTGAACTTTTGTCTTGTCGACGGACCCCGCCCGTGCCTGATATATATGGCTCCCAGTGACAGTGATCCTTCCAGGTCGAACACTACATTTGCCACACGACTGGTTGAATAAGTAACAACCATGTGACAGATATTGCCGGTCCATTCGTGCGAATCAAAAAGCCTATCTAGTTCGGCGTCGCCCCACTTTCAACAATTCCGCGTTCACCGCTTGTAGGTCTTGGAGATAGAGCGGAAAGAGGGTGTGTATGGTATGTTGTGTAACGGTTGGCAACCGGTATGACTTTCGTCTAAGCATTGGGGCTGTATGGGTGGCTATGATATAGTCGTCCGCACACCGGGCGGTTTCGATGGGCCGGCAACAAACAGGGAGGTCTGATTGGCCATGCGGATTTGCCACCGGCATGTCGAAATTGGCCATAAGCCTGCCTGCCTGCCTGCCCGCATCCAGGTTCTTGGGTGCCTCTTTCCCCGAGATTCTAACCCCCTACCCCGCCCATATGTGATCGATTGAAAGATGATGAAGTGATTACCACCAAAACCTGGCTCACGATGGAGCCTGTCGGTCTTGCTGCCAGTGTTGTGGCTCTGGTGAAAGTCGTTGATAAGTCCGTGGAAGGTGCTCGCCGCATTGCTCAACTGTGGAAGGAGGCGCCCAAGGATATCAAAGACCTCACGGTAAGGCCGCCAGTTTCCCTTTCCTCGTTTGTCAGACAGGTGAAATTATCTAATCCTCGCTCGAATAGGAGTACCTGCAAGCCATGCAATCACTTCTCGCGGCCATTGACAGAGGTTCACATGGACAGGCCAATAAGCTTGTGTCATGGGCCCTAGATCAAAGCGTGGAAACTGCGAAGGAACTTAATAGGGTCTTGGAGACTGAGATATTGGCTGGGGGAGATCAGAATCAAGCCGAAGCATCAATGCAGCCTGGGTAAGGCACCGCAAGAAAGTCAGCCAACTGAAAGGTACCCTTTCCGAAGCACAGAGTCAACTGATCTTCGCACTTCAAGCGTGAGTTTCCATCAAGTTGCAATTCCGTCTGGTGCAGGATATCGTACATTAACATATGCTCATCTCAGGTCATCCAAGCTTCGTTTCGACCTACTCGAAGGCTTGCCTCCCACAGGAATTCCTGGCTCTGATGTTCGTATAAGTCTGTCAGACTCAGTGGCGGAAATGGGAACTACGGCTGAGTCGACCACACTGGAGCAGAAAACCTTTCTCAAACCATCGTTGGAAATAGCTATGCCCGACAGCGATGTGGCCCAAGACGACCAGAGTGGTGAAGACTCATCTGCGAGCTTGGAGATATACAGCACACCTACTCAAAGGCTAGGCCCTGCTACGTCGCTAGAATGCTCACCAAATTTCATGCCAGAGACGTATAGCATGAAAAGTGATCCATTGATATTCTACGACTCCCAAGAGATATCACCGTCAATGAACCAACGAGATGTCACGTACACCCTGCTGATCCTCCGCAGGCGGCAATTCACCCGAGTCACTTTGCACATGGAGATCAACAGGGACTCGACCTATTGGCCCGCATTGAGGGCGAAGCCAGCAAACATTGGATACCGGAAGGCTTACGAGCCACCTGCCACACTGATGGAGGCTCTGGATAAGTTTCTGCAAAGCCGAAAGAACTTGCCACCACAAGATGCCCAAATCGATTTGTTCCTAGGTCATCGACAGGGTAAATTCAAGATGGACCCGAACCCACAACAAAGACGAAAGACCCAACAGTATTTGAAACAAATATCAGCCAAGGCCGTCCACATGAACTTTCCCAGGTTCAAGGAGAGGGAGCTGATCCATAGCCCAGTTTCTTGGAAGTATGAAGCCGTACGAGTTCAGGCCAAGATGAAGTCGGGCTGGGCGATCGAGGTTCGGTTCAATGCCAGGGATGACCATATGGACGAAGAGTGGTACGCCCTGCATATTCTGTACTCGTTGCGTAAGAGTAATGGCTTTGGATCTCTGATGGGTCTGGTCGAGGGTGAGAATGGGAGAATAAGTGGATTTCTCTGTCGGAACCCATCTTTAGGTCCTTTACTGGATGTCCTCTTTCGGGCGAAACAGCAGGGGTTTCTCGTCGATTGGGCCCGGCGGGAGCGATGGTGTCGACAGATCATTGAAGGCATCTCGGAACTTCATGCGAACGACTTGAGACATGGGTCTCTGGGCCGATTTCTCCGAAACGGTCTGTACATTGACGAGCACGATAATGTCGTCTTCCTCAACAGCTTCCGGGACTCCTTTACCTATGCGGACGATCTTCACGATCTGTCAATCCCACCTGAATGCCAAGACATGAAAGACGATTTTGGCAATCCAGCTGCGCCCATACCAGTGCAGCCGGCAACAGATCTTTACCAGCTAGGGCTTATTCTGTGGTGCATAGCGGCCCACGAGGAGGTGGTTTACCGGTCAACGGCATGCGAGGACCTTGATATCGAGGCACCCGAGGATGAACAACGCATTGGTTCCGACGGCCACCTGCCATCTATAGATCCTAGCAAGGCCCCACCGTTTATGAACAAAGTCATCGCCATGTGCAGGGCCGAGAAGCCGGAAGAACGCGGCCCGGCTTGGGAACTTCTGAACGAGTTCCCGGTACCAGCGGAGGTCACTGGCATGCCCAGGATCAGCGAACTCAGCGTCGACGACAAGGAAACCCCGGTGGAAGACGACATGGTCGCCTGGCCGATCAACATACGCTGCCGCCGGTGCCAAGCACCTACAGCGGATCACTACTACCACTGTGGTCGATGTCTCATTCGAGCCATGTGTTACGAAATCTGCCCTCGCTGTTTTGCGGATGGCCACCACTGCATGGATGACGATCACTACTTGCAGGAGTTGCGCAAGCGGGAGCCGCAGGGGAAGTACTATTCTTGCGTTGGGGCGGATGGCCATCGGGAGGTTTCGACATGTTGAGGATGGGATCGCGGGTGCTTCCTGTGCTGCTACATTGGGTTATCCTTCTGTTGATAGGTGTGGGATCTGGAAAAGAGTAACGCCAGATTCGCTTTCGATTTGTGACGAGGCATGCCATTTTCAGAAAATCAGATCATCGCGTGATAAATGTTGAAAGCTTCCCATGGGTTACTGCATTCGTGTTTCCCTCACTTACCAACTTACACGTCCTTGAATTGGTAAACAGTGTAGTTTCATCAGACGGTATAGTTCTAAATGAGGCGCTTGCATTGAAATGAGAACTTGAAATATGTTAGTCGTTCTTTTTTGGTTCCCAAAGGTCTGGTTCACGAACCGCAACTCCATTGGCAGTCACAACGTGGCCGAGTTGGATTGCGGAAGCGCACGTGCTGTATGTGGTGTGGTGATGGCGTAGCGGGAGAAACAAGGAGCTAGCTGGCTTGGACCCTGTACGTGTAGAAGGCTTCATTATTGATGACTTCTGCTGTTTGCCCATTCAGTCCCAGGTTGAACTTATTCACTAGCAAAAAGTAGAAACAATTGCTAAAAAAATAGATGGCAAATCATATCATGATAAGCCCTGCCTACCGAGGGGCAGGAGTGGTTCAATCAACTCTCGCACATTGTTCGAGTTGTCAATTCAGCTATCCCCAACCTGCTTAAATACATCTCACTGTTGCTGCGTTTACATTTGCTCGTTCGCTGTTTAACGTGTTCAACTGGAACTTACTGCAGCAGACTGTAACCACCATTTTGTCATGAACCTGCAGTGGTATAATAGATGTAGCAATGGCAACAATTACAGACATGAATGCGCGTAAAGTGGTTATGACCAACCCCATTGTTTGTGCTATACGCCCTCTTGTCGAGAGATTCTGGCTTGCAGCCAGGGCCTGTAAAACAGCAGCTGTCGCTGTAAGAGCTGCCCTATGCCCCACTCAATTGAGATGTCCAGTTGCAGCAGAGCCGTGCTGCGCCTGTAATTATTTACGCCCTGGGACACGAGCACTAGGCAGAACAATGCCCCACTACTTACAACCTTTAAGTGCAGAAGTGGGGCGCTCAGCACTGGGTGGGGCCTCCCAGCCACGTTCATTATTACTCATCTGCTGCCTTGGGCCCGATCCATTCAACCCCATCCTTCCTCCATCAATTCCTCCCTTCTCCATCTCCACAACATCAATCCAGTCATCAACCACAACTTCAACAACCAACATCACCATCTACTTCCTTCGACTTCCTCTGCTCTAGCTCTGCGCGCGCGCGTAAACAACTCACAGATCGGTCACCCGGCGCCCCGGCCATTCTACTGCTCCTGCTGGCTTGGCCGACTCTCTGCGCGAGTAGGACTCGGATCCGGTCGGAACTCGTCCACCTTGTTGCTTGCTCGCTTTCGCGGGCGGCTTCATGCATGGACCGGTCACCCGCCGCCCCAGTCATTCTACTGCTCGCGCAAGAGTTCCCAACGCCCCTCGAGTAGGGTCGGGCTCCCGTCGGAACTCATCTTGTCGGCTGTTGAACCTCGTGTCGGAGAACTAGTAGCAGCGCAAAAACTGTGACCGTGATCTGGTAAGTATTCGCCCTATCGTAGCCCGTCTGCTGCCCGTCTACTAGGTTTGACAAGAAGAGCGAACGCGAATGCGAAATGTCGTCCAGCGAGGAGACGCGTTTTGCGCACTCGGTCTTTGTCGTCCGTGAAGATCATGATGAACACCAAAGCCCCGAATTCGTTGACCACCCTATGAAACTTGATGCCGTGTACAAACCGTCGACGTCGGTCCTCTTCCGTCTCAGTATGCCCATCACCGACAGCGCCTTCATCAAAACCACCATTTATCTGCAGATCACCCCCGATCGCATCAGCTCTCTACGGAACACGACCTGCGATGCGACCGACACCAGCGAGCGGAAACCTTCCTGCCTCGATCGCGTCTGTGACCGACTGGGCGGCGCTCGCTTCGTCACGCGCCTCCAGTTCCAGCTGCACACGGATAGCCATGCTCAACTCGTTGTGCCTACCGACTTCAACCTTCAGGACGCTCCCGACAGCCCATCTCAACGTATGTTCGGGTCCGTCTCTTCACTCGCCGCCGCATCATCATTCTCGCTGTACATGCCTCACAACGTCTTGCAGATCAAGAAGTTTCAGAATTTGGAAGCGGCTGTTCGGCAGTTTCCAGCTCTGACGGCGGCTCAGCGCCACGCGTTCGAGCGCATGGTAGACTTGCGCAGCCTTTACCATGGCAAAGGTGGTGTTGTGTTCTTTTCCGACAACCAAGATCATGCGGCATCACCAGGCAGTACCGCGTCAGATGATGCGACAGAATCAGATGCCGCTACTATCCCTTTCGACACCCCCTCTCGTTACCGAGATTCTCCTCCACGGTATGAGGAATGTCCGAGTGAAGAGCACAAGCCAAAAGACCAGCCGGATGCTGCAATCGTCTCTGAAGATAGCCCCGCTGGCGATTGTGCACCACCAGCGTACGAAGATGATGACGAACCGCGGTTCAAGCATCCGATGGTCGGTAAACGCGTGCTGAATTGCGGGAGCGAGGATATCGATTTGCGCCCAGCGGCAAAGAGGAGATATGCAAGAACGGCGAAGACAACCGAAAAGTTATCGCTGCCTCAGCCTACAAGTCTGGACTGCTCCTTCGAGAGTCGGTTGCAGTTTCAACTTGAGCGACAGCGTCAACAAATCGAACGGTTACAGGAGGGCATCAAAACACTCCAGAAGCGCAACAAGGAACTCGAAGGACGGCACAATGAGTTGGAGGAAAGCCATGGTGTGCTGGAAATCCGTCAAGTCGAAACCGAGGAGGCCATTGAGTCGATATTGGTTCATACTGGCGAGCTCGACGACGAGTGCGAGAGGCTCGGGAAACAGGTGCCAGATATCGGTGACGAGGTGGAGGACTGGATGAAGTGCAATATGGGCAACACGGCGAAAGATATCATGGCGGACTGGTTAAGGGAGAACATGTCAGAAACCATACAAGAGTATATCACCTCACAAGTCACGGCTCAAATAGCGGAAGTGAAAACCAAGATGCGCAGTGCCCTTGGGGACTGACTAATTGATGATTTTGAAACTACCGTACAATACCTGTTGTTCGTCTTCTATGTGACTTGTTTCGAAATGTCCAACGTGAAGTGCCCTTGGCGTACAAGGTACCCATCTAGCTGTCATCAAAACGTTGGAATTAGGTCTCTCTCACAGTTGGTACTGCCCCGCAATGCTGATACTTCTTTAATGACGCTCGATCAATAAATATCACTACTCCATGACAGGACCAACAAATCAAATCTCGGCCAAGAAAAGACAATTAGCATTCAATTACTACATTTTTGACCTTGATTGCAAGTAGCCAAATTCGACTTTTGATCATTCGAGCGTCACCCGAGCGTTGGAAGCGTAATTGACATGGAAGGCTGGGTGTGCCTTCAGTTGGTCCAGAATCTCTTGTTCATGTGTGTTCTGCTACACCTGCCTGCGACAGGGCTAGGTAAATATATGCAAGACGCACCACCATCGAACAGACGTTGCTGGTGTCTTTTCCTTACATCACGGTAGCTGTAATAACGTCTAGCAGAGTCCTCGTGGCTTCCTAAGAAGATGCAGGCGATGCGTACCCTTATGTTGGTATTAGAGGTAAAGCACCGTTCCTTTCTTAAGTCTTAAATATTATAAGTATAAAATAACTCTAAAGATAACCAGCTTAAAGCTGCCCTTTTATCTAGGGTGTAATTCACCGATCCACTGTTAGCTCTAAGGTAGCCGGAGTATAGGGCTTAGCGGTAACGGTACTTCTCTTATATCGCTTACACGTATTATAGGCGCTTTATAATACTTTAGGTTCTTATTTTTAATATTAAACAAGCGGACGTTAAACCTGGATTTTACTGTACCTGTCTGTTTATATATATAATATTAAATTACCGATTTAGGTGGTGCATTAATGGGTGTATTTATTAGAGGGGTAAGACTTGTTAAAAAGCTACAGCGATACAAGTGGTTAGTTAGTTCATTACCGCGGAAGGGATCCGTGCCGCTAGCTTTGTAAGCAAGCTAACCCTTGGCGCGGATACTCGCGTCAGCTAAGCTGCCAATCAATCTCCGTAAGCGCAGTTAGGCGTCCACAAATTGTTCCCACATGCTGCGACTCCATTAAGATCCTGAATCTCTACACCATCTCCTTCCAGCCAACACTTCTGACTTTCCGACGTCCTCCATCTATTAATTCCCCAAAATGGAAAAGAAGACATGGGCAATGCTTGGTAAGAGACCTAAGCCCTCATGGACCACTTATCTTTAAATAGAAACTCATCGCAAATGGCAGAGAACAACCCCGATGTAATGAACCAATTGGCAACGAAGTTGGGTCTATCGTCCGAGCTCCAATTCTACGACGTCTATTCCCTGGATGAACCCGAACAACTCGCACATATCCCTCGACCTGCCCTGGCTCTGCTGGTCATCATTCCACTTACACCAGCTTGGGATCGAAGTCGCGAGGCCGAAGACGCTAACAAAGAACCCTACACTGGCTCCGGCCCTGACGAGCCGGTCATTTGGTTCAAGCAGACCATCGGCCACGCCTGCGGCTCGATCGGTCTGCTCCATAGCTTGATCAACGGTCCAGCCGTCGACTTTATCAAGCCTGATTCCGATCTCGCGGCGATAAGAAGCCTCGCCATACCGCTAGATATGACCAAACGCGCCGAAATGCTATACAACAGCGAGCCATTCGAACTTGCTCACAAGTCGGTCGAGCAGGCCGGCGACAGCTATGCGGATCCGACGATTGAGCGTGATGGTGGGCATTTTGTGAGTTTTGTCAAGAGCGGTGGGAAGCTCTGGGAGCTTGAAGGGTCGAGGAAGGGTCCTCTGGAGAGAGGACATCTTGCCGACGACGAGGACGTTCTCAGTCCGCGAGCGCTTGACATGGGCATCAAGAGGATCATCAAGTTAAACACGGATGGAGGAGGACAGAGCCTTAGTTTTAGCTGCATTGCTTTGGCTCGCAGGCCTTAAGCTCTGACCGGGAATGGGAATCGGCACATGCATTACAGATATACTATGGGTCACCAAGCTTACGCTCCGTGTGCTACGCGACAAACATATACGGTATCCGAGAGGCAGGGTAGGGTATGGCAGTCAAGCATGCTGAAGCGGATACACACTCCAACTTTGATACCTAGGTTCTCAATTGATTCTTAAGTAGTCGCTGTTTACGTTTATACCTCGCGGATATAACACGTAAAGTATATTAAAACTTGGCTTCCGGCGATATAGTAGCCGAGGCAGACTTCGTAAAGTGTCTTTGCACGTCAGGAGCGACCGGCCTTGTGCGTGCTCTTTCGTTCGCGCTTTTTGGTCTGTACATGATAGCCGTGGTCGCATATTCAGACACTCGACACCGTCTAACCAGACAACCAACCCCAGGCATTTAATAGATGGGCTGTCTTGACCAAGCGCTACAGTAAAAGAAATAGGCTAGGACTTGAATAGCCTTTCCTCGTTTCTCGTCCCTTCTCGCCTGCCGAGGAATGCGCGTACTCCTAATCTATTTCGGTAGCAGCTCAGCAGAGTTGTGAGGCGCGGAGGAACTTAGAATGCGATAACGGCTGTATCATGGTAGGTGCCAGCCGGATTTGTTAGTTTAGGGACGTGATCAGCGAGAAGAGGTGTTGGTACGGGACTGAAACAATTCAACAACACCTGTTTAGGCGGACCCACTCAGGTGGTGGTATTTCCACCACCTGAGTGGGTCCATCGACTGCAAGGTCCTCCAGGCGGGGTATTTCGGCTCTTGATCCGCATTCCCCCTCGTTCACCAGCGCTTATTTGGGTTTTACACATTTCCCGATCGCAACTACACCAATCTAACCGTATCACCCTCTTGAAAGCCATAACTGTTTGCAACATGGCCCCAACTACACTGTGCCCGAGTCGTTCCAATACCTACGCGCCGCCAGAAAGTACTTCTGATGAGATAACGGACGATCTACTCGTCCTGAGGCCTGACCATATCCAACGAGTCGCCCAGTTTCGCGATGAGATCCGACGCAAAACAAAGCCGCAGAAATACGAGCTGTGCGTGCAAGTGCGCAATGACTTGCTCGAGAAGCACACTGGAGTTCAGCTTCTCATCGCCGCCTGCGAGCACGTCATGTTCACACATTGCACCGAGTACAAAGATTTAAAGGAGGCCAAGGTCAAGCCATCAGCCAAGCAGCTAGACCCAGAATGGGACAGATTCCTGGCTGTCGCTGAGGACAGCCTCGAGCGTAAATCAAGATGTCTTTCTGCTCTGAAGACCGTGGCGCGTCACTGGGGACAAGATGTCGTCCGGCACTATCTGTAGGCTTATAAGGGGGCGAAGTACTGCGATACGCTTTGCACCGCTTCAAGGAGGGTCCCCGTTTATAAGATAGCCGCGAAGGGACTAAGCTTATCGATGCTTAAACGGTCTCAGGAAGGACCGACTCTGAAGCGGCGCCCCATCCGTGCCTCACCAAACCCCATTGAGCAAAGCGATCTCGACTATTTGAGCCGGCATCCCCCGGAAGATGAGCTTGTTATTAAATTACCTGATGGGTTTGGTTTCGACAAGTTCGGCCTCGTGGTCTGTAAGGAATACGCTGCCGTCTTACCCGAGCCTGACGACGCCGAAGCAGAAGTGCCGACACAACGGGGAGGAGCTGACACTGACGATGCCACTGGGCCGCCGTCGCCGGACGGGACTGGCCCCATAGACCTGCAAGAACGGCCCAGTGCCTCAGAGCCACGGACGAATTTAGATAGTAACATTGCGGCCACACCAACAGAAGTCACAGCAACACCTCTGGAGGGATCCAGATCAAATGTCGGCTATGATCGTCATCAGCTTGGTGCTGAGTCGGAGGAGGATACAGCTACAATATTGCAGGGGTTCAGAATAAACAGCCATGATCATCAGGCTAGCGCGCCCCCCGGAGACGAGTCCTATACCACACAGCCCTGCACCTACCGGAATGACACTTCGTACACGCCCAGAGGCATCCTACTGGGAGCCCTTGGGTAAAGGGTACTCCAAGCCCAAACAATCTAGACTTCAGCCAGTCAAAGTCCCGAAGATCCCGCCGCGGTGCTGTCCAGCCGAAGTGCCATTAGTACTCCTGTCGCACCTGGATAACCCGTTGATGTTCGGGCCGGAAGTGGCGGTGCAATTCTCCCCTTTCATCGAAAAGCTTTGCCGTCCACACCTTCAAGTCTTCGCCGTACGAACGTCAGCCATCGCATTCGCCGAAAAGGCCGCGATCAGAAACCAAGAGACTCCGAACGCGGCTTCGATGAGCACTACTAGCACCAACCGCCCTGTCCGCCGGCGTGCCTCCTCACTGCCAG
Source organism: Apiospora saccharicola (assembly GCA_038363915.1). Taxonomy (NCBI): domain Eukaryota; kingdom Fungi; phylum Ascomycota; class Sordariomycetes; order Amphisphaeriales; family Apiosporaceae; genus Apiospora; species Apiospora saccharicola. Next base: position 568,250 of record JAQQWM010000004.1, read on the forward strand.
ATATCCTACCGAAGCGGCCACGGCTTGGCGAGCCCCTATCCCTTTCTACCAACACAACTACTCGGCCAGTCCACGACCACATCAACGATAACAGCTTTCGGAGACAAGTTCTAGCCGAGTTACAAGAGAAGTCCAGGAATACAAAGTCCTCACCAGGCTCTCATAGCGAGGAAACTAATGAGCTTGTTCGCAAATTGCTGGAAAATATCAAGCAACCTAACACAAATAGTAAGCGGGGTGTAGCTGAGGCGTTATTTTGTTCTGGCGATGAAGCGGCAGTGTTGGTCGAGTCTGCATCTCCTGTGGACGCTCCGATTATCACCGAAGGCCAGCAGCAATTCCAATGGGGCAAAGGCGATCGACCAATTATTCAACTATTTCGGCGCATGGGAGCCCTCGGGAAGTCCGTCTCGGTACAAATACCGTCTCGCAAGTCTACGATTAGCTCTTTTGAGGTACGGGCCATGAGTGAGGTCCGGGAGCGGTTCTTGGACAAGAACAGCACTGGCGAACCATGGAATATTCTGGACCTACAAAGCCCCCTACCGCACTCCATCTTGCCAAAGTTTCTAACCGGAGAGAATTGCCAGCTTCTTGTCCAAGTTCGCAATACGGTATTGATGGAGGGTAGCGCTGAGAGGGTGGCAGCATCAGCGCGGCAGTGGGATGAGTGGAAGAACGTTTTGGAGTGGGTTCTATTATCAGAGGGTGACCATAACACTGCGCCACATACGGACAGCCACGGCTTTGCTACTTGGATCACGGTCCAGGAAGGCTCGATTGGTTTTGGCTGGATGTTGTGCCCTACAGAGGAAGAGCGAAAAGCCTGGATGGATAACCCCCACTGCTATACCGGCGGTCGTTGGAGATACGTCATCCTTAAGCCGGGTCAGTCTGTTTTCTTCGGGCCAGGCACGATCCACTTCGTCTTTCGGGCACGAGGCTGCCAGACACTGGCTCTTGGTGGCCATGTTTTTCAGTGGTCTAAAATTAGGCGATGGATGCAAGTGGTGCTCGCTCAAATGGCGAACCCAGCCATCACCAACGAAGAGATGAAGTGGAGCGCGCCCAAGCGTGTTCATGTTGTAGCAAAGCTTGTCGCTGCCAGGTTGAAGGAGTTTGGGGTAGAAGAGCTAGGTGGCGAAGCTGCAGTCACAGACTTCTTTGCATCTGTCAAGGTAAGATTGTTGCCCGCGCTTTCGCAAGGGTGCTAATGAAATACAGAAATTTGAGGAATCGTACAGTTACACAAAGCCCAGGCGCCGTCTACCGGAAAGCCGCCCATCCTGAAGCCTCTTCGCAATCCGAGCTAGCCTCCATTGCCTCGCCTAAACACTGAACTCAGGGGGCATTACCTCTTTTGAACTGGATTCGTCTGGACTTTCTCGGGCCTTTAAGTGCTAGGGCTGGGTATTTCCGCTGCACTTAGACGTGCCGACCGTCGCCGTCGCCGCCGACACCTGCTGACCGCTACTTCGTTCTATGGGATGTTGCTGGCTTTGGACTGTGTCGGTGACTATTGATACATAAGCTATGGTTTAGGGGAGGAGTGAGTGTCGCAAACCGGAATTCCTTTACTCCTGGGCTTTCAACCAGAGATCCCAAAGACTCTTGGCTAATATGGCAATTGTGGAAAGCGACGTGAACCCCTCGTCCAAGTCTTCATCGATTTTCCTAAAGATATCATTAAGCGTGCGTGCCTCGCGGGTCGATGGTGGTGTTCGAGCACCCTCCGTTATCGTGGGGGCCATGTGATAGGTTAGGAGCAGCCAGAGGAATATTTTTGAAGAGGGAGGTTGGGACGGCCAGACAGGAGATCGGGTCAATTTATATGGAAAACAATAGTGATCGAGCCCATCATGTCCCGTCTCTTGGTGACTCGATTCTGCCTTGACCCAGGCGGCAGTCCTGGTCACCTCCACGGTACCCCTCACCGAGGTATATCCTCCGCCATAGCATCTCCGCCTGGCCGGAGCGGGAGTTCCTGGCAGTCCACAGCACGGCAATGAGTACGAACGAGGCACGAGGAAGCAAGCGAACACGGAGTTCTTAAAAACCATCCAAAAAGCTGGACGAGCAATTTGCAAGGTCTGCTAACTTGTTGAAGATTGTTCAGCTGACTGGGTCCTGCCCACGGTCTGTAGCTCTTATCTCAGCTCCCGCTCCCTATTCCATATATCCTTTTACTCCGTCCATCACTCCATCCCCGCCGCCATACCATTTACCAATAGGTTTTAGCATGCACATTTCTCTTTGCTGGTTAATCCATTCAAGTCCCTTGGAAAACCGGCCGCAAAATGTTGATCTGACCCAGGCATTATGACCAAACCCATCCTACTTTGCGTCTATCCTAACTGTATGCCGGCATCAATGTACCTTAACCAGCTACCCCGTACAGCTTTCCAACCCTAACCCTATGAAGTTCTAGTCCGGTCAAGTCCTCGTATGCCCTAGTCCTCTCCGGCGTAATAAATTGCTTCATCGGCCCAACATTAACCTCACGACGGGGTTTAATGAAACATGCAATCGATTGACGCTCTGGTAAGATGCCGTTGACCACATCTTGCACATCGATTGGAGCAGCAACTTGGTGCAGACCCGCTTTGAGATAGTTATTAGTCATGTACTCGAGACTATTGCTCACATACACGTTGATCTCCGTAGGGTGCTCGCGCAGGAGGGGAATGAAAGCGTTCGGTTTGGAGCTGAAGCGGTCTTGCACCTCGAGACCGCCCGCGTCGTCTTGGAAGAGGAGCGTGATCATCCTAAAGTCGGTGTGCGGCCAGGCACGACGGTACTTGCCGGTATTCAGCTTCTCCGTGGAAATCGGGGCGTAGTAATTCATGCGAAGTTCGTCGATAATAGGAGATGCACAGCAGCGATCCAAAAGTTCGCCTTGGCGAAGGCCGAGACCTTGCTCCAAATTTTCCAGCACTTCGCGGCCTACGACATGGCACTTCTCTAACAAGTCCTCCATAAATTGACGGTAGCCTGGGATACTGGACTCCGACGGTCACTTGCTAGGGAACTCAATATCAGCCGCAGAGCTATGGTCAAAGTGTTCCTACAAAGCCAGAGAGTACGTTAGTAATTCCCTCTCTAGGTAGCGGTAAGGAGCTAATTTAGTTTACCTTTTCATCTTCCAAGCCGTCGTTCTCGAGCATATCGAGCTTCGAGGTATTCTCCGATCCAACATAGCTCCAACCTCGTTGGGGGTTGGCATTACGTTCGTTGGGGATAGCTGCTTTTTCCTCAAGGGGGAGCGAAAAAAAACTTCTTGCCCTGCATCGACCATGGACCGTCAGTGGTTGTCACTTGAGAAATTGGCACAGGTAAATCTTGCCCATTTGAAACCTTCCTCGATCGTCTCTGCGGTAATTGAAGTGTTGATGAGACGCATGGCACCGTGTTCTTGCAGTTCTGCAGCAACCTTAGCGGCCAATTTAGCGCGGTCCGCTGCGGTGCCATCGTGGAAGGGGGAGAAATCAATAAGAGGAAGAGAAGGCATTGTGTTGCGTTGTAGTAATATGTTGAGTAGCCAAATAAGATGAAGCGGTCAAGATGATTGAGGAACTACGTGCGAGAGATTTAAAGGATAAAAGAACAGGGACTTATATAAGGGACGCAAGCGCAGTGTCACGTCTTCCGATATTCCTCTTAGAATCTACATAAAGGTCAGCTTACACCCCTTCCTGCAAGGTCAGCTTACACCCCTTCCTGCAAGGTCAACGTATATACCATCCTGCAAGGTCAGTTTGCACCACACGTAGATTTTGGACAGACAACTGCCGGCGCGCAATCGCCTCTCGGATCTCGCTTGATGAAGAGCCGCCCTCGCTTCTGTTCGGGCGGATCTCGTCAAAGGCTTCATTGGCGCTACAGATTGGCGATCTGCAGTAGCAGACACGCATATATAATCAGCGTGCGTCTCCGGGAGAACGTGGCCACGCGCGCATATTTCGCCACCACTTTCGTGCCTCTCTGAAATAGCCCTTCGCCATTATGACGGCCGCTGTCTCCAGCCATGATGACGATCGTAGCACACACGCCGCAACGATCCCTTACGATGTCGAGAGCGTTCGACAACACTTTCCAGCATTGCGCGGAGAGCGGATTCCCCTGAACAATGCCACAGGTAGCTTGGTGTATGAAGGCGCTGTCAAGGCGTAAGTATGGTTCATTTACCTTTCAGTATACATAGTTCACACGCCTAGAGGCCGGAGCTGGAGCTAATGATTACGTCAGCATCGCAAACGCCATGTCAACCTATCAACTTGACTTCATCGGTGGCGATGTAGGCAGCCAGCTTCAGATCGACGAGCGAAAGTCAAAGTACGCGGAACTCGCAGTATTCATGAACGCTGAGCCCGACGAAATCGGTACGTTGTAGCCGGAATCAGCTGCCAAATTCGCTATCTGACAGCCCCGTGTGCAGCTTTCGGACCCTCGACCAGTGGCCTCATTCGCAATGTGACTACCTCCTTACGCCCGTTGCTCAACTCCGACTCGGAAATGGTCGTTTCGACATTGTGTCATGAAGCCGGCATTACATCGTGGGTGGCTCTTGCACGCTCCTTGGGCATCGAAATCAATTGTTGGTCACCGCCTGGTGGGGAAGGTAATACTACTGCCAAACTCAGCATCGAGACTCTGAAGCCACTGCTCTCCCCCAAGACTAGGTTTGTCGCTTGTGGTCATGTATCAAACATATTCGGTACCATACATGACATTCGTGCAATCGCAGATGTCGTCCACACGATTCCGGGTGCCTTGCTCTCGGTCGACGGAGTAGCGTGGGCTCCTCACCGGCCCATTGATGTCAAAGCAATGGACGTCGACTTCTATTTCTTCAGCTGGTACAAATTGTTCGGGCCGCACTTCGTACAAATGTACGCCCGAAGCTCCGTACAACAACGATACATGACAAGTCTAAATCATTACCATCTCGATCCCACACCCCTTGACGTCAAAGTCCGCCTGGGTACAAATTGCTTCGAGTTTGAGGATGGTGTACTGGAGATAGTACGGTACATTCGGCGCATCGGTTGGGATAACATCATTGCACATGAGGTAGCCATTGTCCGACCTCTACTGGAATACCTTGATTCACACCCGGAATGGTTCACTCTTTACGGTGAAAAGTCGTCCGATCCGAAGCTTCGAGTGTCTCTTGTTTCATTCACGGTCAACGGAGTGTCCTCCAACGTGATCGCCAAGATCATTCATGAGTCGTCTCCATGCCGTATCTTAGCAGGGAATGCTTATTCGCTCAGGCCGGTGCATGACGTCCTTGGACTGGGTGATGGAGGTGTGCTTCGTGTGAGCCTGGTTCATTATAACAACCTTCAAGACGTCCAAACATTCATCAACGCTCTGGATCATGTAGTACGAACACATTTCAAGGATCGATTTCAATTCTGGTTGGTGTAGATATAATACATTCGAAAAGAAACGTTGTTCACGCCTTACCAGACCATAGCGTTTACTATAAAGTATAGTTTGCTCAATGCCAGCGCAGCTTTAAACAACACATCGGATATTTCTGATGCCGCGACTACGATATTGTTGACGAATCCGGGGTCTTGGATGAACATAAGAATGCAACGTCACAGAATCCCCTCACCTTGTGCTTCAGCACGCTTAAGGGGGATGTGAGGAATTCCCATGTGATCATGAGTTGTGATTTCCTTCTTTCGTTGCATGGTCCTTTACACTATTCAATGCTACCTGAGTGTCATCGTTATAAATGGAAGTGCAATTAATTTAAGTTACTAACCTTGCAGGACGGGGCGTAAGCTGACCTTGCAGGAAGGGGCGTGATTTAATCTACATTCCCGAGTAGGAAGCGACGGTTAAGGCTTTTCTTCTAATTAACCAATAAGAATTCCAAGCTTGCACCCTTCCCGTCAGAGGAATGTGAGGATATACTGCAACGATGGCCGCGGTATGCATGTGTTTGATTGCCCTACATACGCCGTGAAACTGTCACTGACGAATAGCAACGTTCATTTGAACCCCAAGACAGTATGAAGCAGCCGGTGGCCCAATTCGCGTCCAAGTTGGTCGACAATTATGGTTGTACCTACCACTTTGGTAAGGCCATGGTATTGGGATAGCTAGTAAGTAAGGCATCTTTTAAACTGAGGCTCCACGTTTCGTCCTTTACCCTTTCAAAACCGGGATCAGAGGCTGCTTATCTTAGGTTACCAGTTAGTAGGAGAACTTTTAGACACCCTCACACCATATGACTGTTGCCGTCTCTTTTGATCACTTGAAAAGGGCAGTTCCTTGCCATTATGAGGACTATTTCTAGGCCCTTTGAGCGGAAAGGAATGATTTAGATGCAGGCTTGCATATTTTACACTTGTCCTCGCACTCAATGGCTTCCACCAAAAGCAATCAGCTTGAGGGCACGTCTCCAAAGGATGACTGGTCTAATATTTCGGACCCGGCATCAAGAAAGCGAGCCCAAAACCGGATTGCCCAGAGGAACTACCGTAAGGCCGCACTCTAACAGGCTGCTTTTATTTGGATGCTTTGCTCATGCACCGTCCAGGAAAGAATCTCAAGAGTCGCATTGAGAAGCTTGAACGGCAAGCTGCACTCTTGTCGACTTGCCAGCTCTTGCCCACCGATGGGATGCTGGATATCTCTGACTACAACAACATGCCCTCGGGTCTGGTCGTTCCCGGTTTGGCCACAAGATCTAATGGATTTGTCTCTTATTCTGCAAGTCCGGCTGAAGTACCGACTTTGGGCCTCTCAGATCTCGGCGTTGATTCGAATATTCCGGACACCTCATCTTCTCCGTCGACCCCTCCATTGCTAGGTATTGTTTGTTTCCCACCGTCAGATCCGCTCCTTCTATTTACATCGCATTTGAGAAGGAAACATATATGGGATCGGCAATGACCCTGAATTGGGCATTCTGACCAGCGATCCCTGCAATGCCATCAACCAATGCGATTATATTTTCCCCGATATGTCGAACCTGCCTTCATCCCCATCTATAGGCATTGGAGACATTGACGGGAAGCTAGCGACTCCCCAGCCGACGCCACCTCAGCAGCCTCCAAACATGATCATATGCGATCAGCCCAGGGGATGCACTTGTCGACGATTCTCCCGAGACGTTAGCCCAGACAGAAGTGAGAAGACTCACGGAAGTCATGGCAATCTGTCGCTTGCTGAGAAGATCCAGGCGGTACTGTCAGCTACCCACGATGCGGGCTTCGATGGTCTAGAGAGCTTCGTCTCTCTGTATTATACTTCTGACCTCACATCTTTCCCCAACCTCGCTAACGCCAGACGACTGAATCGAAACAGGGGTTTGCCTGGCATACTAGTCAACATACGCCAAAACATGCCCTTGTGGACGGAATGGGAGAAGCAGAGATTCAAAGATGAAGTACTCAGATCTGCTGAAGCTATCCTGAAAACCGAATGCACAGAGTTGAATAGCAACGGGCGCCTTAGGGACCTCATGTCCAACGTGGGACAAAGCAAGGAAAAGAACATAGGCTCGTTACTTGCAGAAATGAGTACTGACCTACAAAACGAGGTACTTGTACATTTCCATTAATCACGCGTCAAACCCTTTCTGGAGCTTTGTTAACAGTGAGGTGGTTGGGCGTTCAGTTACCTAACCTCTGGGCCTTAAAAACTTCTCTAACAACAAACCCGGGCGTGACGGGCACGACGGGCACATGCGACCTATCCACAATGATGAGCGTGATGTACATGTTATCCTGCAGTGGCATCACATCTGGAGAAGACATACGAAAATTGGCTGAACGCTGCCTAAAAGCCTAGTTCAGTGAGAGCGATCCGGCAACAAATATGGTTTATTAATGCGTTTGGGCGGGCTTACATCATTGAGGTATACAGCGGATAAAGTTCCTCAGATACTGAGCTCCCAGAAATAGACTTGAACTTCGAACACCACCAGCTTACAAAATCTCAAATGAGCCGCCGGTCTTGATAAAATTCCATTGGGTTAATATTTCGTTACACTATTTTGACTTGGTTTTTCTTCAGATTGTTATATCAAAATTCGTAAGGATTCTCTGCTGCTTGGGAGACTCAAGTTGCCCAAACTCATGATCTCCTACTTGCCCATTTGCCAAGCCTGTGCCAGGGTACAGAGAAATGCTCTCTCTGCAATTCCTTCTTCTGTTGAAAACAGGGTTTTAATATCACCTACATGGTGGTGTTCGCCAATGGCAGCCCATCCTTGAGCCGTTGTCCCATCGCCGCTACATTGGCCACCACCAGGTTGTCATGCGCCACAATGTGCTGTACTGCTACGGCTGCTGAGCAAGCTACAGCATGTGAACTGAATGTGTGTCCGTGGCTGAACGTTCTCAAGCCGTCGATGATCCTCTGCCGCAACAGAGGACCCGACCCCATTAATCTTGCTCGACTGATTTGGTCGACTCAGCTCTTGACCACGGTACAGTCAGAAGATGGTCAGCTGTTAGGTAAGGTACAGTCAGAAGGATCAATTATCGCAATCCTCCTCGTTGGAATGGTTCTCGGGCCAAAGAAAAACAACTGAGCACCAACACGGAATATGTTTTTTTCTTCCCTAAATGCAATTACTATTTGTATTAAAAACATTGTAGACCCTAGTGCTTCAGCCTAGTCCTCGTCTCACTAACTTGCAATTGTTCGCATAGTCATCTCCAAGATGGATCTTAGCGAGAAGGAGAGAAATATCCTTGACCATCAATTGAACGGTCTACCCCCTAAGGATACAGGCCGCCGAAGCACGATTTTCGAATATGCTACCGCCTTCGACAAGACTGTACTGCTCGTCAGCTCCATCTGCGCAGTGATTGGGGGCATACTGAACCCATTTATAGCTGTATGATAGCGAATCATGTTTATACGCGTAGTCTTAAACCTCTGACAAATTTGCATTATAGGTTATATATGGTTTTCTTGTCGGCGTCTTTGGCGATTATGCGGGTGGATCTGTTGAAGAAGATGAGATGCGCTTGAACCTCTCCAAGTATATACTGTACTATATGTAAGCTCAGCACCCTGACAACGCCCCCCCCCAATAACGCCCCCCCTTTAGATTAGATAAATAACACCCCCTAAGCTATATTAATCCTATAAAAAGGGGGTTAATTCTCTTTCTTACTCGATATAAAGTATATTAAATTAAACCTCTTTTTCTCCTCTTTTTAATACTATTATACTTAATAAAGAAGAACGGCTCTAGACCGTTATCCAGGAGGTTTTAAAAGGATTCTCTATTAAATTAGCTATTAGAAGGAATAACGTTATTAAACGGACCTTTAAGCGCCGGCTGTTTAAGGGTAAAAGTAGGAAGGAGGCCGATTAAGATAAATAGATATTTACCGAAAAGGAGGAGAAGTTTTTAATACGATAGGCGCTCTTTTAAATTAATTTAAGATATACTTCGATTTATTAATTATTTTATATATATACGTAACGCCTTTTTATTATAAAAGGCGACCTTTACCCCTTTAGAAAGAAGTGGCTACCCCGATTTTTATATTATTATAAGGCTTTTAAATCTATATAATTTAAAGCGATCGATTTCCGGCGTTTTATATATATTTTAAATAAATTAATACGAAATTTATTTAATAAGTTTATTAATTAGTTTATTATATTAATCCTATTATACCTCTAATTTAACGTTAATAAGGTAGGAATATTAATAACGATCGAAGGGGGCTCTTTCGTTATTAGATTAATAGGGGTAAAGAGTTTTATAACGAATAACTCGGCTAATCGTAAATAGATTATTATTTTAAAGTATATTAATACTACCGGCTAGGCTTTCCCCTTTTTAATAATTTTTAAAGGGTAGTTAGTCCAATAATAATAGTTCCTAATTAATAAGGATAAGGTAAACGCCCTTTATAAAGACTGGTCCTTTAAAGTGTCGCTAAAAGGTTAGACCTCGGTCTTTATCGCTTTAAAATAATTTAAAAAGATCTTTATACTTAAGACCTAATTAAATAACCCTTTTTAATAACGCCTCTTTATCCTTAATAATTATAGTAATTACGTTAATTTGGAGTTTATATTAACGGCTTTAAAGGTTAAGATCTAATTCCTTTATTTATCCTTTTATAATAATTATATCCTTTAACCCTTAAATATAAATTATTTTATAGCTTTAAAATGGAGGTTTTTATAAAAATTAGAGTTAATATATATTATTAATAATAATAATTATATAAGAAAAGGGGACTTCTTTCAAACCTAAATTAATATTTAAAAGGTCGGTTTATTTCTTAAATATATCGTTAAGGGGTAAGAGTTTAATAGATTGTAGCTAGTTAATATCCGGAAATTTATAAATAACCGGTTTTAGAGGTCGGTTATAATCCGAGCCGTTAACGTTATACTTAAGGTTAAGGAAGCGATCCGGCCGCCTAAACCGGAGTATAGAAAGATCGATATATTTAAGACGAGCCGGTAATTAAAAGATTTAATAATTAAATATTTTAGGGATAATACCGTTACCGGTAATTTTATTTATCGGCTTTTATAAGCAAAATTTGATAAGAGTATCGATAATTTAATATTTAAGGTTAGCCGGCTAAAGTATAAGAAGTCTGGTTTAAAGGTAAATTTAAAGAAAATAAAAGCTTAAAAAGAAGGAAGGTCGATAAGGACCTTAATAAAGGGTTTATTTCGTTAATAGATATTAAGTAAGTCCAGGCCGATATAAAAGAGGGCAGGCCGAGAAAGAGGCCGAAAAGGAAGGCTTTAAAAGCTTTAAAAATTGATTAAAATTAAACCGATAATATAAAAGAGTTAATTCGCGTTTAAATACGTTAAATCGTGTATTTAGATATAATATATATTAATTAATTGATTGATTTATTATTTTGTTAACTTTGTTTTTTCATTTAATTTCAGGGGGGCGTTGTTAGGGGGGCGTTGTCAGGGTGCTGAGCTTATTTAGCCATTGCCATCTTTGTCGTGATCTATGTCTCCACGGTCGGGTTCTACTATTCTGGCGAACGTATCATACGCGCACTCCGAAATTCATATCTCAAGGCGATCTTGCGCCAGAACATGGCTTTTTTCGACACCCACGGCCCCGGCGAGATCTCGACCCGTATAATGTCCGACATGAATCTCGTGCGGGAGGGAATCACGAGCAAAGCATCGATTGCCTTGACCGCCGTCGCGACCTTTGCCGCGGCGTTCATCATCAACTTCATGATGTACTGGAAGACAGCGCTGGTCCTCAGCCCAACCTTCGTCGTCATGGTCGCCATTGGTTCGTTCGGCGGCGCTTACGTCGTAAGACAGCACAAAAGAGCCATGGCACTAAGCAGCCAGGCGTCCAGTCTCGCCGAGGAGGCGATCGCCTCCATGAGGCTCGTGTCGGCTTTTGGCATCCAGGAGCACATTGCCGCCAAGTATTTCTCGTGTTTGACGAGCGCAGGGCGGCCTGACATCAGAAGCCGGAATGTGATCGCGGGCATGATTGCCTGGTCCAACGCTGTGCCCTCCCTTGTGTATGCTCTCACGTTCTGGGCTGGCTCCATTTTCCTCGTTCGGGACGAAGTATCTGTGGCGGCGCTGACCACCACGGCACTGGCGGTGACGATCGGGGCCTTTGCTATTGTAAGAGTCGCCCCTGCAGCACAAGCTCTTAGTTCAACAGTTGCGAGTGCAGGAGTTGTTCTCGAGGAGATCGCCCGACGCTCTCCACAGGACCCGTTCGCGAGCTTGGGGGACTGTTCCGCTACCATCAAAGGAGATGTTGAATTTCGAGGTGTCAGTCTTATCTATCCTTCGCGAGATAACCGAACTGTCCTGCACAAGGTGTCGTTTGCGTGTCCCGCAATGAAAACAACGGCCATCGTAGGGGCTTCGGGTAGTGGAAAGAGCAGTATTGTCGGTTTGATGGAGAGATTTTATGAGCCAACAGCAGGTGAAGTTTGTGAGTGGACTTTTCTCAGCTATTGCCGATATGCTCGGGAAATGATTATATATCAGTTGTGAATTTTCTAACTGATTTTAGGTCTAGACGGGAAGGATATTCAATCGCTTAATCTTAGTTGGCTCAGGGGCCATATGGCTCTTGTTGGACAGGAGCCTAGACTTTTCGACACAACCATCTTTGAGAACATCGAGTACGGAGAAGTTGGCTGCAGGGAGAAGGCTATGCAAGAAAACCCGAACGAAATCAGAGAACGAGTTATGTCAGCGGCAAGAAAAGCGAATGCCCATGATTTCATCACAGCCCTCCCGGAAGGCTACCAGACTCAAGTTGGACAGAAGGGATTCCAGCTCTCTGGGGGCCAGCGGCAGCGGATTGCCATTGTCAGAGCGTTGATCAGGAACCCGTCGATTCTGTTGCTGGACGAGGCCACCTCCGCATTGGACTCGAAGTCAGAAGCTACAGTACAAGCAGCTATCGAGGAAGCAGCACGGCAGCGTACAACAATCATTATTGCCCATCGGTTGAGTACAATCCGCCACGCCGACAACATAATCGTCATGTCCGAAGGGCGAGTGACAGAGCAGAGTACTCATGACGATTTAGTCGTCCGGGACGGTCACTACGCCAGCCTGGTTCGTTCACAGCAGATAGATCCTGGCTTCTCGAACGACAAATTGGCCAACCACGACGATAGTCATGAAGAAACCGAAGAGGTAGAAGAAGTCCATGGTCACGGCAATGATAACCTTGTAGAAGACCTAACTGGGAAGCAATCTCGTGATCTGGATGGTATCCTAAACAGACTGTCAAACGGCTCGGCCGACGCGTCAAACTTGGAAAAGAAGATCGAAAAATTAGGCTTGGCCAGGACTTTGGCCTTCATCATCAAGCATAACAGCAAGGAGTATCCAATCTTGATTGTGGGGTTATGCTGTTCCATCATTGCCGGCTTGGCGATTTCGGGGTCAGTTTGCTCACTTCTTAGTCTTCATCCAGTGGTTGGAGACTGCTTACTGACAATCTCAACAGGAAATCGATACTATTCGCAAAAGTGCTAGAGACTCTGTCACTCGCTCCGTCGAGGTATCATCAACTGCGAGACGACATCGATCTGTACGCTGGTCTATTCTTGATGCTGGCAGGGGTTGCATTTCTCTCCTGGCTAGGAGCCGGGGTAGCGTTTGCCCATTCCACTGAGAAACTCTCTCGCCGCCTACGAGACCGATGCTTTAGATCAATCATGTCACAAGACGTTGGTTTCTTCGATAAGAAGGAACATTCTACCGGATCGCTGCTCTCCATCCTTTCCTCGAGTACAGAAGAACTCACCAGCCTTGGCGGTCCGGTCATAGGCGGAACGCTCACTTTTACCTCGACAATATTGGGAGGTATCATTCTCTCCCCCGCTATCGGCTGGAAACTAGCATTAGTCTATACCGCTACCATACCACTCATCGTGGCTTGCGGCTAGCTCCGTCTCCAAATTCTTACTGTCTTCGACGCCAAGACGAGGCAGAACGGGAGAGATTCAGCATCGTATACCAGTGAGTTAGTCAAGTCGGTCGAAACTATCGCTTCTCTTAATCTAGAGGAGTTTGTCTTAGACAAATATAATGAGTTCCTAGCGCAGCAATCAGCACAATCTCTGCGCTCCATACACTCCGCATCCGGTCTGTACGCGGCGTCGCAGTCCATTATCTATCTCTATGCGGCCCTGGCTTTTTAGTACGGTGGAACGCTCATTACAGATAGCGAGTACTCATTATTCCAATTTTACATCTGCTTTTCCGCGCTTATTTCAGGCTCGCAGATCGCTGGGTCCATCTTCACATTCGCGCCTGACGCAAGCAAGGCAATGCACGCTGGTTGGGAGGTGCAGGGAATACTCGAGCGCAAGCCTCGGATCAGTTCGAATCATAACGGTGATGATCCCGACGGTGACCTAAGCGGACCAAGTGTGGAGCACGGCACCATTGAGTTCAAGAACGTCAGTTTCCGTTATCCTTCTCGGCCCGAACGGCTTGCCCTGGATGACTTCAGCCTCAAGGTTGAGCCAGGCCAGAGTGTTGCTCTTGTTGGGGGAAGCGGTTCCGGCAAGAGCACTGTTTTTGCCCTCGTCGAGCGCTTCTATGATCCGAACCGGGGATCAGTGCTTGCTGGTGGACATGACATCTCGAAGCTCCACCTTGGGCGATATCGACAGATCATATCACTCGTGAGTCAGGAAGCAGTTTTGTATTCGGGATCGATCAGGGAGAATATTGCGCTGGGCATTCCAGACCAAACTGTTCCTGATGAGGCCATATGGGCAGCCTGCAAGCAGGCAAACATCCACGACTTCGTAGCTTCGCTTCAAGACGGCCTCTCTACGCTTATTGGCCCAAGTGGCAGCATGCTCAGTGGCGGGCAGAAGCAGCGTATTGCCATAGCAAGAGCGCTCTTGCGGCAGCCCAATATCCTGCTCCTGGACGAGGCGATGTCGGCGCTGGATACGGAATGCGAAAGGCTGGTCCAAGCAGCACTGGAGGCTGCAGCGAAGGATAAGACTACACTCACGATAGCACACCGGCTTAGCACGGTCAGGAAAGCCGACCGAATCTACGTGTTGAGCCAGGGGACGCTGGTAGAGAGTGGTACGCACGAAGAGCTCCTTGCAAAGAAGGGAAAATACTGGGAGTTTGTGAACATGCAGAATTTGCATTGAATATAGGTAATTACCTAGGTGTGAGGGCAAATTACCAGAATGGGCGGGAACGACGGTATAGGTAGATTTGATTCAACTACTTAAAGACGAGGGTGTAACTGAAGTATTCATAATAGGTCGTCGAGGCATGTCGAGTTTATCTAGGAAACTAGCTAGGGAATGTCCATCCTTATGTCTGAATCGCTTGCTCACTGATCCGCTGGATCTTTTGGATTTATCCCAGATCCCCAGATCCATCATGTGACTCGGAACACGTGAATTGCTGTGATCTTCCGCAATTCCGTTCCGTCCGATTATCGCCAACACCCGGTGCTGGTGCGGGATAGGTTGCTTGACTATCAATTAGCGTTAGTGCTGCATGCCTTTGATGTATAGATGGTGTTGTATCCTGATCGGGGCATTGTAATGCCATGCCGATAAAGGTGGGTCTGGCTGGATGGTTAGGTCGGATCGTAACACCACCGTGCTATTATACTAGGTACTTAACTTCAATTTTACTACTTATTATAGGAAATATAGGGATATTATTACGGGCGGTTATTACAGGACAATATAGGTACGGCAATAATAGATTCTATTTATTATAATCTAGCTGGTTATAGTAACTAAATAATAAAGACGTAGCTTAAAGAGCTACAATTTAGAATTAAGTAGGGTTTAGGTAGAAGTAGGCCTAGTCAGGGGCCCGTGCGCCCACGCTAAGAGCCAGGTCGGTCCGTATAGGGCGCTGGCTTATCTTAGTAGCTTAGCGCTGTGACACTTGGTCGTTTTCTATAACGAGGCCACACAAGGTTAGCCAGTCGGCCATAATCCGTAAAAGGTAGCAATACTTTTACATTTAAGAGCACCCTTTATATCCCGTATAATATACTTACGAAATTAAAACTAGATCGGATTAAGCCTATTTTAAACCTTTTAAATTTAATTTATAATAATTATTTCTCTTTCCCTTAATAGATTATCCTCGAGTCGTTTTAACTTAAACGTTTAAAAGAAACTCTTTAACTCTTTAATTATTAGTTACTTATTAATCGTTACCTCTTTTCTTAAAGGGGTTTCTCTTAACCTTCGATTAATAATCGCTAGCGATTAAGAGAGGGGGTAATACGTTATTTTATATAATTAATTTCTTAAAACGTATTATCGATATATAAACTTTATATTAACGGTTTATATAATTAATTAAGGTTAAACCTAACGTTATAACCTCTAACCTTTAAACTCGCTAATATAATAGCTTAAATCGAGGACCTATTACTTTTATAATTAAAATATAAAAGTATAATTATAATAAAGCCACGAGGTTAATTAATCGGTTATAATTTATAAAAGGTAATAATACTTTTATATTTAAAAGTACCCTTTATATTTTATATAATATACTTATAAAGTTAGAACTAGATTAGATTAAGCTTATTTTAAGCCCTTTAAATCCAATTTATAATATAATTTTAATATGTTCCTACGCTAACGATCTTATTCCTTTTACTCGATTTAATTATTCTATTTTTATTATTTCTTTTTTAATTATCCGGACCTCCTACATTATAATAAACTTTTAATTAAAGTTAATAATTACTCGTTTCCTTATCTTTCCTTTTTTTATTTTAAATTAATATTTAATTAAGCTTTTCTATATTTTAATTAACCGATTTAATTAATTAAAGTATTGAATCCCTTTTAAACCTTTCGAAATAATACCTGTTAAGTCGTTTTATTAAGCTTTAACTCCCCCTTTTAAATAATTTAATTTTTATTTATTTAGTATTCTTTCAAGCTTATTTTAATTAATACAAGTAAAAAAAAATAAAAAAAAGGTTATATAAATTAATAATAACTCCGTACTAAAATAAATAGCTATCTTAAATAATAAATTAAAAAATCAAGCCTCTAACGATAATAAATAATAAATATTAAGCCCCTTTTTACTATAACTATCGATTTTAATATTACCTTATTATCCCCCACGGTATAAGATTTATAATAAACTTAAGTTTCGCGATAATATTATATTTAAATATCGAGAAAGTAATTATTATACTCGTTTACGCTATAGAAACTTAAGATTTATCGGAAATTACTTATACTTAGGTAATAAAATTCTTAAAGCTAGGGTACGGAAATACCGGTTTTATATAAACTATTAAAGAAAGCTTTTATATATAAATATAAAATCTTAAAATAAACATTTTTTAAGATTTATAATATTTCTCTTTCTTATTATATATAAATATCCATTTATATCTATTATTATCTTTTATATTTTATCTTTATATATTATTAAATATATATATAATTATTTAAATCTTAATATTTATTAATATATATTATATTGTACCTATTAATAAAGAGCGCCTCGGGCAATTTCGAAAAAACCGGCGCGATTATATTAATAATTATTAGATTTATATTTCTTAAAAAGGATTATTTTCGCAATACGGAAATCGTAATTACTTTAAATAAATTCGATTTGAAAATATTAAATATTATATATAATAATAAGCTTTTCGAATTATTATAATATATAACTCTCTATATATATAATTTTTATATTATATTTAAAACGAACGGCGGTAACGAACTTTATAAAAGATATTAAATAACGGAAAATATATTTATATAACGAGCGCCGATATAATAAAATCGCGAATTAATTAAATATATCGAAAGGGAAAAAGGGCTAGTATTAATAAACGAGAATTAGTACGCGGTTAACGAGTAATCCTCTAATCGGATAAGTTATTATTAATTAAGCTATTTATCGGTTATTATATAATTAATTAAATTATATACTTACTTACTTAATCCATTAAATAAAAGATAAGGGTTTTATATAATTTTTCTTTGTAATATAATTAATAAATTAACGTCCTCCGTAGGACGGAATAATTTAATTAATTCTTTTAATTATTAAGAGTTAATAAGTATTTATATTAATATAATCGCGAATTAAGCTTTTAAAACCTCTTTTATTAGTACTTTAATTATCCGTAATATATAATATTTTATCTTTTTATTTTAGCTATTTAAAGATTTATTAATATTATAAGGGAAAAGATCAATTACTTTTTAATTTAAAAAAATAATATTAAATCGAAAAGTAAAATATTTAATTATTTTATAATATTAAAGGAACCTCTTTTTATTTATATTTATATTATTAAGTTTTATATAATAAAGGGTAATTTTTCGATAGAATTTATTTTTTAATATATTAAATATACCGAGATTTAAAGGTTAAAGAAGGTACGATATATAAGGGGAAAGGAATATTAATTATATTTTAATCTATAAATATATATTTAAGAACTTTTTAATATAATAGGATTTATAGCTATTAAGGATAAGGAATCGTTATTATTCTTTATTATTAAAGGTTATTTAAAAGAGGAAGATATTATTAAATTATATAAGGGTTAGTTTATTATTAATTTAATTTTCAAGGGAGGTCGTAAATAATTATTTTTCTATTTTAAATAAAAGATTATCGTCTATTTATAAAAATTATTATCATTAAATCGATTTCCTTTTAAATATAATAAATAGAGGGAAGGATCGATTATCGGTATTAATAGATTTAATAAATAAAATTTATTCTTTATTAAAGGAGTTTTTAATAAGGATTCTATTTATATTTATTAAATTTATTTATTATTTTTTTAAGCTTATTACAGCTAACACAAGTAATAAAAAATAAATAGAAGGTTATATAAATTAATAATAACTCTATACTAAGATAAATAGGTATTTTAAATAATAAATTAAAAAATTAAACCTTTAACGATAATAGATAATAAATATTAAACCCCCCTTTTTATTATAGCTATCGACCCCAGCTATTTATTATCCCTCACGGTATAGGATTTATAATAAACCTAAATCTCGCGATAATATTATATCCAAATATTAAGAAAGGAATTATTACACTCATTTACGCTATATAGATTTAAAATCTATCGGAAATTATTTATACTTAAATAATAAAGTTCTTAAAACTAAAATATAAAAATACCGGTTTTATATAAATTATTAAAGAAAGCTTTTATATATAAATATAAAATTTTAAAATAAATACTTTTTAAAACTTATAATATTTCTCCTTCTTATCGTATATAAATATATATTTATATCTATTACTATCCCTTACATTATACCTTTATATATTACTAAATATATATATAATTATTTAAATTTCGATATTTATCAATATATATTATATTATATATATTAATATAAAATGCTTTAAATAATTTTAAAAAAGCTAGCGTAATTATATTAATAATTATTAAATTTATATTTTTTAAAAAGAATTACTTTCGTAATACGGAAATTATAACCGCTTTAAATAAACTCGATTTTAAAATATTAAATACCGTACGTAATAATAAACCTCTTAAACTATTATAATATATAACTCTCTATATATACGATTTTTATATTATATTTAATATAAACGATAATAATAAATTCTATAAAGAATATTAAATAACGGAAGGCATATTTATATATATACAAGATAAAAAAAAGGCCCCGAAAGACGCGAAGCTTTTATTAAATTATTAATATAACGAGCGCCGGTATAATAATATCACGAATTAATTAAACGTACCGAAAAGGAAAAAAGGCCGGTACTAATAAACAGGAGCTGGCACGCGATTAACGAGTGGTCCTTTAATCGGATAAATTATTATCGATTAAGCTATTTATCGGTTACTATATAATTAATTAGCTTATAACTATATACTTACTTACTTAATCTATTAAATAAAAAGCAAGGGTTTTATATAATTCTTTTTCACAATATAATTAGTAGATTAACGTCCTCCGTAGGACGGATATTTATTAAATTAATTACTTACCTTATTAACGTTTTATATATATCGTTTAAAGATAGCTTTCGCGATAAAATAATTAAGGCGTTTAAAGAATTTATAAATAGCTTTTTAAAAATTACCGTTATAATATTAGAAATCTATCTTTTTAAATATATTAATATATAAGTTTTTTTAATAAATAAGAAATCTTTTAATTTAATACTTTTCGAATATAGAGTGGTCGCCTTTAACTTTATATAAATATTAGGTAAATATTTAAAAAATAAAGTACGGCGATAAAACGCTTAGTTTAATTTAATTAAGGGTTTATAATTTAATTTATCGTTCTTTTACGTTAATTAAGACTCGGAAATTAAAATTATATTATTTTTAAGTCTTTCGGCTTACGATCCGAGCTTTAATAATCGTATAATATAAACCTTAATTTAATACAGCCTATTTTATTGATTTACCTTTTAATATAAGCTAAATCGCGTGTTATATCGTTAATTCGTTAATTATATTATTAAATAAAAAGAATAAAAAGAGGTTTAAATTAATATATTATAATTAAAAAGCGATTAAATCTGATTTATATATATTTATATTAAATCGTGATAAGTCTTAAGGAGCCTGTTTTAGAGCCTGTTCTGTTACCCAGGTGGTCTGTTGTGTGGTCTCTTGGTTTAGTTAATGACTGTGCAACTCCCAGGATGAAGCGCGTCAAGGCAAATGACGGTCGCGCCATCTTCGTTCAGGGCCGGGCCGCGTCCGACCCGTTCGCCACCAAAAACAGAAGATCCGCCGCTGCACCCAAGTCATGGTTTGACGTCAAACTCAAGACTATTCAGAACTCCGAAGTGGACTTTGAAGAAGAAGCTTGGAGCCGGATGAAGGCATGGGTAGAGGACCAGAAGCTCATTGCATTTGGTGGTTACCTTCTCATGGTATGTGGCGTCGGCTTTCTGAGAACCAGATGAAGAGGGTACTTGCGCTAGAGTGGCAGCTGAAATGTATTTGAAAAACAGGTCCCGCAGTACGAGCTCAGACACAGGACGTTGGAGAGAGCCCAAGAGCGACGGGGGCGCTACTACGAGCAGGAGCAACGCGAGGCCAAAGCCGCCCGGCCCTATGCCCTGCGCGATGCGGCGGAGGAGGGGCCGAAGAGGATCAATGAGCGCCTGGACGAGTCGGTCAAGAAGTTCGCTGCTGCTGGGAACAGGCAGGCGGTGACTCGGCACGACAAGGCCCGGCAGGCTGTCGGCCAGGTCGGGCTTCTGCTCGCAGCCATGGCACAGGAGGGGCTCGCGGAGTATGAGGAGTGCGAGTGCGAGGGGGACCAGTGCTGGTGCCCGAGCGAGAGTGAGAGTGAGAGTGAGAGTGAAACTGAGAGTGCAGATGAGAGTTTGGTGTCGGAAGGGGAGGAGAGAGCGCGCAAGCGGCGGCGAGTAGGGCATTAAGCGCAGTGGGAACATGATTCAAAAGAATCAGGTTGTTGGCTCTGGAAGAGGCGGAATAGAGATTGATCAAGGTTGCTGGGTTGTACTTTATTGCGCACTATTTAGTATTACGTCAAAGGGTACGCCCATGAGAATATTTCCAGAAATACCGTCCCTCCCCTGATTAACCCGAGATCGAAAAGAGGTAAGATAAGCAAGAGACTAATGCATTTCTTATTTAGTTCCTGGAGCGCAAAATCTCACGTTCCTGATCACCCCTCGGTGTGAAATGGATCAATAACGGCGGCTTCTCCCACAGGTTGTGGACGGGACAACGGTCGGCCCATCTTTCGTACCCGTTTCCCAGTCGCATGTCAAAGTTGAAAAGCATGCGCGCCATAATGGTGCGCATCTCCGCATAGGCGAGACTGTGGAGAAATGTCTGTCGTTAGTAATGGTGATATGAGAATGTAAAGATCAGGGTGGGTGACATACTTCTTTCCCAGGCAGTTCCTGCTGCCGTGGGAGAACGGCTCGAACGCCTCCTTGCGGTCGTGGGCGAAGCGCTCGTCTTTCCCGAGCCAGCGCTCCGGGTGGAACTCATCGGGAAGGGCGAAGTGGCCGGCGTGGTGGGACATGGGGTAGTGCCAGATTCCGAGCTTGGTCTTTTACACGTGGCAAAGAAAGCAACAAAGTTAGCGACTGCTTGCAGCTTGCATGGACCACAAAAAGGGTAAAAGTGATAACATGAAAGGGGGTGGGGTACAATATAAAAAGGGGGAATACCCTACATTTTCAGGTATGTGGTCACCACAGATTTGCCGTCCTCCCGGCGGCACCAACCGAGGCACGGTGACGGGTACAGGTGGGTACAAGCGAAGGGCCTCGTCGAAGACGGCGAGCAAGTACTTGAGCGACAAGACACTTTGGAAGGTAATCTCCTCTTGCCTCGTGAACATGCTGAGGAGCTCGTCGGTGACCTTGCGCATCTTATCGGGGTGGGTGAGCAGGAGCCACGTCGTGAAGCAAAGCGTGGTGGCCGTGGTCTCGGAGCCCGCGACAATGAACAAGTTGGCGTTCTCCATGAGCTGGTTCCGCGTCAGGGCCAGCCCGGCCTTGTCGGTCCGCAGCATCGAGTCGACAAAGTCCGGGCGGTCCGTCACGGTACCCAGCCGTTTGTCCAGCTTGGAGTTGATGTAGCCAATGTGCTCCTGGACCCGGCTCGTCGCCATGCGGCCCAGGACGGCCTCGATGAGGTCGAAGACCCAGGGAACGACGCGCCGGCACTGCACAATGTGCGCGTTGAACTTGACCCACTTGAAGACGACGGCGACCCAGGGGTGCAGGGTGCTGCTCTCGAGGCAGCCGAAGCTTTCCCCAAAGGCCAGGTCGCCGATAATGTCAAAGGTGGCGTAATTATACCAGAGCACCATGTTGACAGGGATCTCCTTGTCGACCATGGTCTTCTCGCGCAGGCGCTCGACCAGCAGGTCGATGTAGCGCATGATGATGGGCTGCTGGTCCAGCAGGCGCGAGGCCGAGAAGCCGTGGGAGAGCACGCTGCGCAGGGCGCGGTGGTGCTCGCGGTTGGCGCCGATCAGGCTGTCTTCGACGTTGAGGCCCTTAAAGGTGAACGGGTCCTTTTCGTTCTCCAGCACGCCCCGCGGGATGTAGCCCATGATCTCCCGCCAGGCGTCCGGGCGCAGGTACGAGAGCTCGTCGGGGGCCACCCGCACGATGTCGCCGTACTTTTGGTGCAGCTCCAGGATCGTGTGGGGGGCGTGGCCGCCGAGCCAGTTTCTCAAGTAGGGCAGGCGGGTCGCCGCCCAGAGCTTGGGGCCGGGGTACTTTCTCAGGGGGTGGAAAAGGAGGTTGTATACAGGCCTGAGTACGATGATGTACAAGAGCCCAGAGACTGCTGCTGCAACTATCAAGGCCAGGCCCATATGGGCAGGCTTGATATCACGCAACAGTTTGAGGGCAGCCATGATGGTGATGGGCTACGGAGAGTGTGGCGTTCGCAATGTGATTGGGCTTTGGGGGACGGGCAGCCAACAAGAAATGGATGAGGAGGGTCGCACAGATGGGCTTTAGATGAGAGACTTCCAACCCTTTGAGTGTCATTCACCGATCGAAGGCCATACCGTTGCGTCTTTATCATTTCGCTTCTCGAGAGCCGCATTCTCTTTCAACTTCAACTCGATGCCAAGTCAGCCCAGCCGAGATAACTCCTCCACCCTCTCCAAGAACCCAATCGGTCATCCATGGCGCCAAGATCCTCCGCAGATGCAACGCCATTCGGAAGGCAATAGTAGGCGAGCCTCTGTACAGCCTGCTATTGTCTATGTTATGCTTGGCTCCTCAAGGATGGAGCGTCATCCCGTCGCCGCCTGGCATGAAGATATGCATTACCATCAAGAATATGCAACACCATCACGCAAGTCAGCCAGTGACAGGTGATGAGTATTTATTAAGAGCCCCGGTGGTGGTCAGCATTGTGAAGTGTGGTGCGTAGGGCAGACAGTCTAGACTTGATGCAGTATAGAGCCGTTGCAGAGCCGTTGGGCCATCTTGATCTGGGGTAAGCACTCTATTGCCCCACTATTGCCAAGCCCGGCGCGTGAAGTGGTCTGCACTGCACGTGCAGGGGTTCGTGGAACGATAAGGCATGTGAGTTGCTTATTCATGTAT
Organism: Apiospora saccharicola; assembly: GCA_038363915.1. NCBI lineage: Eukaryota > Fungi > Ascomycota > Sordariomycetes > Amphisphaeriales > Apiosporaceae > Apiospora > Apiospora saccharicola. The sequence goes on from JAQQWM010000004.1 coordinate 591,845, forward strand.
ACTTGGGTAGTACCACGATGCCATGTCTACATGCAGTGCGAGCTCTGTTGCGCCGCTACCTCTGGCCGGTCCCCACTGAAGACCGTGAAGAGTATCGAGTTGCACTCCGACCTTCTTCCACCCCCGGTGGGTGGCAGGGATTCTCCTCTTCCTCAACAAACCATTGCTTTTCGTAAGATGTGACGATCACTTCCCCTGCCAATATAATCACGATAACCGCGCAGATCCTCCTAGGCATAAGGTTAAAACTATATCTATTTTAAGAATTAATATTTATATATAATTATTTATTATTAATCGGTAAAGTTTAAAATTACTTAATTAACCTTATATCAGCCCCCTTCCTCCCTCCCTCTAAGTATTAATAATTATAATACTAGCTTAATTCGTTACCACCTTAGTCTATTTATTACTCTCTTCCCCGTTATACCTTATAAGTAGCGCCCGGAGTAAAGTATTATTTTAAAGGATATTGTTAAAAAATAAGATTTAAATATTCCTTTATTTCTTGAAATTAACAAAGCCTTTAAACTTTTCGATTTAATTATTAAAGAAAACTTTATTATTTTTATTTATTTTCTCTTTAAGAAATATATAGCCGATTTTATAAACTTTATAAAAAGCCGTTTTAATTAAAGGCTTATCTTTCTTAATAGATTTTATAAATTTCTAAAATCCTTATACCTTAGGATAGTTATTTTAAAGTTTTTTTATATTAAAATAGGTATTTTAATATTAATTATTTATTACCTTTTTATATATTTTATAATATATAAGGTATTAATTAACCTAGAAGATCTTTATTAATATAATAAATAAATATAACGAGTAAGATATATTATTACTTTAAATAAGTTTTATAATAATAAATAGATAACGTAGTCCACAAGCGAAATAACTATATAAGCGAATTAATTATTTTTATTAAATTTCGTACGAATAACTTTTATAACTTAATTCCTTTATTATTTATTATAATTAATATTTAGGAAAAAGGGTAAATAATTCTAACGTTTTAAGCGTTTAAGAATAATTTAAAATTAAGTCTCTAATGCGTAGCTTAAACATATGAAGTTCCTTATACGACCTTTTATAACCGATAGTTCGGTATTTTTACGAAACGCGAAATATCCCTTAATTCTCGGAAGTTAATGGATTTCGAAGAAGATATAATTATATAATATATAATTAAATTAGATTTATAATTATTTCCTCCCTGGATAAATAGCGTTAAAAATATAATGAATTGATTATTTTGTTAATGTAATACGGGACGTGTTAGCGTTAATTAAGCTTTTAATTTCGTATAACGGTAATTAAACCTCTGGATATATTTTAATTAAAGAATCGATTATTAAAAAGTCTTTTATAAAAATCCTAATATATATTATATATAATTTACCTTTATATAAAATATAATTTATAAATATAGGATTTAAAAAAAGGATATTTATAATTTTAACGAAACCGGTTTTTTTATAAATTAAATCTTATTTAAAATAATCGTTATTACTTTTAATTAATACGGAAGGTTTAGGATAATATAATAAAGGAATTAGGAATAAATTATAATTATTTAAAATATCGGATCGTCCGGTTACGCTATTTTTTTATATATTATATTTATTAGAAAAATATATCTCTTTTTTTAATATAAAAATAATTTATTATTAAAGGATTAAATAATTATAATTATTAAAAACGATTAAATTATAAATAAAAAAGGCGAAAATTAAATTCGGTATTTTAATAAATATATAAAGTTTTATAAAAAAAGTATTTATCGTTTATTAATTTTAAATAATTATAAAAATTATTATTTAATAACTTTTAAATTTTATTATAAAAAGAATTTAATTATTATACTTTATATACCTTTTTATTCGTTATATAAGTTTTAACTTTTTAATATCGATTATTTTTATATATTAAAAAGGTTATACGGGAAAGAAATTAAAGGTTTTATATAAGCGTATATTATTTATATTTTAAAGGAGGATTTTTTATTAACGTTTTTAGAAATATTTTAAATAATTTTTATTATTTTAAATATTTAAGGAGGTTTTTAAGGGATAGGATTTATATTATATAATTTAAAATTTATTATTTTATAATTAAATATAAAACTACGTATACCGATACCGCCGGCGACCTTTTCCGGTTTACCTATATTTTAGGAATTAAAGACCTTAAATAACGTAATTAAAACCTAATTTTAAACCGAATACGTTAAAAATTAAATTACGTAATATTAAAATAACTCTCTAATATTAATTTTTATTAAATTTAATTAAATTATAAAAGGTATAACGTAGGTAATATACCGGTTTACTTTATTAAAAGGTAAGGTAACCGTATTATAAAAAATAAATAAGATATTTAACCGGCGTTATTATATAAAAAAGAAATAATTATAGGATAAAGGATTACTTTATATATAAATTAAAAAAGATTTATAATTTTAAAAAGACGTTAATAAATAGTTATAGGATAAATCGCGCCGGAGTAATAATCGTATAAGAAGGCTTAAAACGCGCTCGCGGCGTTATAGAATTTATAGGGAGCCCGGGTATAATATATATATTTATTAAAACGATATAAATATATTTAAAAATAAGGATTCCGATTAATTTTAATATATTAAATACGTTATAATAGAATTAATTTATACTTTTTTATATAAAATATTAAAAAGTAATTAATTCGTTTATATAGTTATTTTATTTATAGATTACGTTATATAGTTATATAGTTATAATAAATAAGGAAATAATTAAAATTTAAATGTTATAAGTCGGATCTAGCTAAGGGCTTAAGATAGGCCTAATTCGATCTAGTTCTAACTTTATAAATATATTATACGGGATATAAAGGGTACTTTTAAATATAAAAGTATTATTACCTTTTACGGATTATAATCGATTAGCTAACCTCGTGGCCTTATTATAATTATATTTTTATATTTTAATTATTAAAATAATAAGTCTTTAATTTAAGTTATTATATTAATAGGTTTAAAGGTTAAAGGTTATAACGTTAGGTTTAACTTTAATTAATTATATAAAATTATTAATACGAAGTTTAAATATTGATAACACATTTTAAAAGGTTAATTATATAAAGTAACGTTATATAACATAGCGTATATATACACCCCTCTTAATTACTAATAATAACCGGTTAAAGGTGGGGAGAAACCCCTTCGAAAGGAGGGGTAATTAATAATAAGTAATTAATTAATAATTAAAGAGTTAAAGCTCTTAAACGTCCGAGTTAAAACGGCTCGAGGACAATCTGTTAAGAAGGGAGAGATAGTTATTACGAGTTAAATCTAACTAAGGGCTTAAGATAAGCCTAATCTAATTTAATTCCAGCTTTATAGGTATATTATACGGGATATAAGGGGTACTCTTAAACGTAAAAGTATTTCTACCTTCTATAGATTATAACTAATTAGCTAACCTTATAGCCTCGTTATATTAAATAAATAAAAGAAGAAGCAAGCGAAATCCTTTATATATAAGCCGGTAAATTATTAATAATAACCGGAAAAAAAGTTAAAGAGGGTTTTAATAATCTTTAAAGGCTATTATTAAGCTTTTATCGATTAATAAAAGTTATATTTTTTAAGCTATTTTAAAAGTTTCTAAATATAAGGAATTATACCTTTTTAAAAATTTATATATTTCAAGGTAACCTGCTCTTTATAAGTCTTTTACTTCCGCCGGGGCTACTTAGCGAGAATCGAAAAAAAAAAAGAAAAAGGATAACCGCGCAGATTCCTGCCTCCAAGCCTTTTACCTGCAACCCCCAAAAGATCCCAACGCAGGCTTATTGGGCAACAAATGGCGAGTGGTCTTCCCAAATGCACGATCCACTCCTCCTACAAGCTCGGCAACGTTTGTTTACTTCGCCCTCAATGGCTCAAACCCGTTCTGATCGGATCCTATCTGCCGCAAGTCATCTGTATCGGAAGCTAGGATTCTGTCATCGAGACGTAGGACGAGGCTCATCCTGCCCTGGCCGCTTCACCCCTGTCGACTTTTTTTCATGGACACGTTCCCCGCACCACCTGTCGAGGAGCGGCACGTAGCCGTATTATAAAGTGGGAACAACATGCATAACACATGTGCTTGGCTGAGGGGGCTCTCCGGTTAATAGTGCTAGCAGCGGCCGGTCAAACAGAGGTCATGATATTGGACCTCGAACGATCAGTACACCCCGCTTTCATTCGACTTCCAATAATTCATTCATTGCATGAGTTGCCTTCGAGAAATATCACCATTCCAACAAGGATGCTGCATCTAGGCCAACGGGCGTAGCGAGGGGTTAGGATACGAGATTTAATTAGCACTTCGTTCTGGATGGGTTATCCCGGTACTGGAACGATTAAAGATGCCTACGAAGCATTCCTCCGGTCCAAACGAGTTGCGCCGATACGAAAGACAAGTAAGCATCCACCATTGTGTTGTTGTCGTCCAAGTAAACGATATGCGGCCCTGTCGTCAATGGACGGAGTCGGCACCATTCACAGCACTGCCGAGCTAGTGCCAACCACGTCTGCCAACAGCTTGCGTATTATTGGACAGCATTACCTGCAGTGCTGTCAGCAGCTCACTGTGGTAGCATGCGGCGAAGGGGAGGTTGGAATGCGTGGTGCCGCACGTAGGGCATGGGTAATACGAGGCTGGACTAAAAACCTGGCGCGCATTTTGCCGGCTGTTGGGCGATAGCCGAGGTTGATCGGCGACATCACTCGATCAAGCTGCTTGTGTAACTGCGGGGATTCTAGAATACGCCGTATAACAATCACTCATAGAAGCGGCGACCGCCCAAAGTAACATTAAATCAGTGTTAATGATGTAAGGCCCATGAATAGACAAAAGAGTCATGGCTGGAGAAGTGCAATTAGGGCGAGCTGGCCGGGGTTTCGGCTATTGGAGTTGAAACGCAGGTAAGAGACGAAAAGGGCTATCGATACGGTCTACCCGGTTCAACATCCCGATTAAGTAAGTAGCGAGTGCTCTAAATAGATAACAATGGAAACCCTTATCACCCCAAGGAAGTGCAATCCATTATTGTCCTCCACAGTCCCGCAGGCAGTGCTATTAAACCCTGACGTCCGGTATAATACAACCAAGACCCTCACCTAATAATCGAACCGCGATTCCCACATCATCGTGGAACACGGTCCTAATCCGTATCTGAATCATCGGGATACCTTCCCACATCAATACCACCCAGAGCCCGGTACCGGCGTATGCAGGAGATGCCCGAAAAGGACACCATGGGCCAATACTCCACTTTCCGCAACCGCCGCAATTGCTCGTACGAGACGCACGAGTACGCGCCTTTGTGAAAGATGATGGGAATGGTCGCGTAGTCCGGCCGAACCGGCTGCTGGATCATGTCCATGAGATCGTCGAGGGACTGTGACTTTGCGTATTCACCCTTCCGGAACGACTTCTCTTCCTGGGCATATTGACGACTACTGCCGACCAGCAGATTGGGCCAGCAGTACATAGCTTCTAGTCGGTACGGCCGTTGTTGACCTGTGTCCAGGGTCTCGGGACGGTAGAAGCTGTTGACCTCGTCCGAGACGCACCAAGCGCAGTCGGTGTCCTCGAGCACGCAGGCGGTCAGGGTATAGTAGACGACGGACAGCCGGCCAAAGGGCGCCAGGAACCCCAGCAGCCAGCCGGGGTGCATGTTGAACAGGCGGAACTGGTTGAAGTACCGGGGTCCCACGGCCAGCTGGCGGACTTGGTCGGTGAAGCCCCGTACCCCTTCCTCCCAGCCGGCGAGGAACTGTCCGTCGGGGTCTACCGTGTCGACGAGCACAACGTCGAGGTCGCGGTTGAACGACACCACCAGCGTCCCGTCGCGCAACGCCATGGTGTGGGGGTAGGCCTTGTGGGCCTCGATCCGGCTCTCGCGGTTCACGGCCAGCACGGCCCGGACGGTCGCCGTCTGGTTCGCTAGGCTCGGGCAGGGCTCGACTACGGACTGCTTCCGTCCCGGTGGGAGACTCAACTCGAACGCAAGCACGTGAGGGGCTCGACGCCGGTCAATGGGAGCGAAGGAGCGCCATATTTGCAGGCGCAGCTCTGGCGGCAGGGCGGAAAACCGAGGAAACGTCGAAGCTGCTGCCGCGTTTTGGTATGACGGCTCGCCCGGATCGGACGTTTTCGATGAGGAGGATGACAACGACGACATGGTAGTCAGCAACGCCTTGAGTGTATCCTTCTCATCGCGAAAGGAGACCGTTGAAACAAAAAAAAGCTCACAGAAATGGACATATGAAGATATTAAAAGACCATCCATCGCCGGTCCTCCCGGAGGATGATCGGCGGTTGGGTGTAAGCACAAGCTGACCGCCCTCCATCATCTGATCAATGTCTTGTTGGGTTGGACTCGGGGTGCCGACGGGTTGGTTCGCTGTGTTGGCAGCCTCAGCTGCAGCTAGTTTGCGCCTGCCGCCAAGGGCGCTTAAAAAGCGTCAGCTTACATGGTTTCTCAGCCACAGCTAACCCCTTTTAAAACCAGGTGCTCACCATCACCTTCCGCTTCCACGTCCCAAATGGCACCCCTTTGGTGACAAGATGGCCTGATGATCCGTCGCCATTGGCAAGGATTCTTGAGATATACCCTTCTTCGTTAACGTCAATACCGCATCCTTTCGACACTTTTCAACCGGTGTGCTGGTTGGGGATGCTCATGATTGGCAACCGACTGACCGGTTCGCCAACAGGGTCCTCTAAACTTAGACTGAACTGTTATCGACAAACACACAGCGAATTCAATGTTCAATCCTTTACAACCCTATTGGATTTATACACACCCAAACATACAGGAACGATTAGCCACCATTTTACCCCCCACGAGTTGACTGGAAAGTGAGCTTTGGGGGGGGGGGGCAACACAACCACAACGACTCGAAGGAACAATGTGACAGGTCCAAAAGTGTTCCATGTTCATAACTGTCCCAAAACGGCTGCCTAGGAAAGAAATGCTGCAACCCCAAGTATGACACCTAGCAATACTCTCTTCGAAATCCGACTTGCCTGCATGACCCCCGTCGAGCACTTCTCTGGTTTCGGCTGTCTGACGAGCATCGGGTTTCTCAGCCAATCGTAGTAGACGACCTCGCACTGAGCGGCCATGGCGTCTTCCACCGTGTAGTTGAGTTCCTGCCCGCCCTCCACTCTGAGCTCGTCCATGAGCCGGGCCGCTGCATCCCGGACGCAGTACTTCCAGCCGTCCGCCACCAATGGATTACTCGTGAAGCAAAGTTCCGTCCCGTCGCAGTTTTCCTCTTTCAAATAAAGATAAGGCGATTCGGGGAAATCCGATGGTCGGGAGTCGTCCGGCGGGTTGCAGCAGCGCTCCAAGGTTTCGTCGCCGCGGCCCCCGAAGTCGATGCCAAAGGATCCCATATGGAAAGGGAGGGGTCTTTCTCTCTCTCTTCGCTCGATGCCGAAGCCGAAGCGTTGAGGTACCTTCCGCCGATGTAGCCCATGAGTTCCAACTTCAGGTCCGTTGGGGGCTGGCCGCAGGTTGGCCGGTTGAAAGCCCAGCCACCTTGGATCTAGGTCCAATGGGAATAGGCGGTTAGTTGCGAAAACACAGCCACCATTGGAATCTTGGTTTTAGAAAATAATAGTTAAAGAAAAGGGGTGGTCTGTCACTCACCCAGCCGGGCTCGCACACCGTACGTCCCAAAAGGGGTATGCTCATGATGGATGCGGAAACGTTCACACACACAGGTCTACGCGAGAGGATGCGATATGATCTTGGTCATTGATTGTTCTACGTGCGATGATGGCTGAAACTGCGATTATGTATCCAGGCCAATTGTACGTCCAATAACTTGGCATTCTGTGCCGTTTAGAGGCTGTCGTTCCCATAGGCCAGTTGGTCGTGATGGTAGGGCAGGCTAACCGGAATAACTTCCCTCACACGCGATCGCTGGCGGCAACATACCACATAGTTGGCTTTCTAAAGGATCATTTACCCGAAATTGGTGCTGTTGGTTCGAGGCGCTGCGTACTGCCAAGCAAGTCAAGGTGGTGCGATAGACGCTGGAGTAACATTGGTGACATGGGCTCCCTTACTTACACCTGAACGCTGCCGGCACGGCCCGATGTGATCATTCAGCCGGTCCAGGGGCCTGGTAACCAATTGAGCGCAAGAGGGCCCATACCTCGTTTTCTTTGGGTTCTATGTGGTAGAGTGGCCACCCAGCCCGCTTGCAACACCCCCCATACTCGCTATGCCAAGACCGAATATTTGCTGCGCGAGAGACCAGCTGGAAACTTGGCCTCGCATGCAGGAGATCAGGCAGCCGGGCCGGCCAAAGCCGAAATGTCGATGATGTGACCGAGATCGGACTTGTGCACAGCGATTACGGTGTCGCGGTAAGATCAAAGTGCTTTGCGCATCACTGATGTTGCATGTGGCCTAAGCAAGGTGCTGAAACGTGCCGGCATGCGGCAGCATCAAACTTTCAATTGATTGAAGTGACGGCGACGTACATCAAAACGTGGCAGTTTTACAGCCGGGGATTTGATGGCGAATGCCTGGGATATTGGTTTCACTGCATAATATATGCAGGCAGAGAGAACGCCATGCGTCGACCTAATGTTGGCAAACCGAAGGTGTTATTTGACGACAGAGTGACGAACTTGCAACGCTTTCACCTCAGTCAAGTGAAAGGAAGGGCTTTCGAGTTATATACCTCACATGTGTTTGAGAACAATAGAGAGTAATCACAATTGCCAACCAAACAATTAATTCAGATACATTACTAATATCAAATGGCCATATATTCCCGAATTATGCGACATCCCTTGCTCCGATATGTAAATACCGGATTGGAGAATCAGATTGCATCAGATAAGGACGGGTCGCCCGAAAGACATGCCCTACGCTGCAGCTGGGTTCCAGCGCTCTCGGGACGCTACTGACTTAGCGGGGACGGCCGGACGGATTACCGAGGTGAGCCAAAAAAGAGCCAGGCTCTCCAAATCTCGTAACATCCCCCCATCTCGTACATAATCGCTGACGGGGTCTTCCGAGATTCGGGGCTCGGAGGTGGTGCGGCATTCGCTAGAATTATTCTCAGTTACTGCCCCCTCTCCCCCCCTCTCCCCCCAAGAGCCTCCATAGATCAGTCAGCGAGCTCCAAGTCCCGTTGGAGTATCGCTGGCTGGCTAGCCCAGATTCGGCGACGTCAGCGACGTGCGTTCCCACTAACCCCTCCAAATGTGTGATGTGATGACGCTAGGGGGCATTAGCCGTCGGGAATGCTCAGTTCTCTTGTGATACGTGATAAGAAGAGACGACTCATCGTCGCTTGGTCTGTTTGTGAATGTGTCTCCGAGTCTCCTTGAGTAAATGACGCGTATCAGTACTTGAAGCAAAAGGAATTGCAGATTCGCTACTTTGTTGTCCAGACTCACTTTGTTCACCATCCCTGTCTCTCCTTGGTTTTAGGTATTGTCTGGATTCCCGCGATTCAGTTCAGACACTTACACGTCCCGCCTACATCCCCGCTACCCCACGTTTTGCGTGAAACACCCGCTCCACGATAGCCTCTAACCCGCAAACGCGATGCCGTTGACTATACCCTCGGTGTTCCCGCCTGGGTCGGACCCGTTGATGAAGTTCCCCAGTCGTCGGAGCGTCGTCCACAGCACCAAGGGCATCGTCGCCTGCACACAGCCCTTGGCCGCGAAATGCGGAATCGAGATCTTAGATGCGGGCGGCAACTGCGCTGACGCCGCCATAGCAGTCGGTACGTCCAAGCATCCATGGAGGGAAGCAGGTATAGAAGCTAATAGACAAAAGCGGCGGGCCTAAACATTACCGAGCCCGCCTCGACGGGCATCGGCGGGGACGTCTTTTGCCTCTACTACGACGCCAAGACCAAAAAGGTCTCGGCCCTGAACGGGTCCGGGCGCGCGGGCGGCAAGTGCACGCTCGAGACAATCCGGAAGTCGCTGGGACTCTCGGACGGCGGCGTCGAAGGCAAGATCGACATGCAGAGCGTGCACGCCGTGACGGTGCCCGGCGCGCCGGCGGGCTGGTGCGACACCGTCGAGAGGTTCGGCAGCGGCAAGCTCACGATGGAGCAGATCCTCGCGCCCGCCATCGAGCTGGGCGAGAAGGGCTTCCCGGTCTCGGAGCTGGTGACACATTATGTAGGCCTCAGGTAAAATCACGTGCAGTCTTATTGTATAGTCATCTAACATGTAATACAGTGGGCCAAAGCCGAGCCCACCATCCGTGCCGCCTCGCCCAACTACCGCGAGATGCTGAAGGATGACCCGAGCGCGCCCGACGGCGTGCGGGCGCCGCGGCCGGGCGAGATCATGAAGAACCCGACCCTCGCCAAAACGTTCCGCACGCTGGCGGCCGAGGGCAAGAAGGGGTTCTACACGGGCCGCATCGCCGAGGAGCTCGTGAAAGTCGTGCAGGATCTGGGTGGCCACCTCGAGCTCGACGACTTGGCGCACCACCTCGAGATGGGCAGCGAGCCGGTGGACCCCATCTCGCTCAAGTTCCGGGGACAGGGCGTGGCCGAGGCCCTGAAGGACAACATCCTCAAGAGTGGTGGTGACGCCGAAAAAGATCTGGATTTGGGATTGGAGCTCTGGGAGCACCCGCCCAACGGCCAGGGCATCGTGGCCTTGATGGCACTGGGCATCCTCCAGGAGCTCGAGGCCATGGGGAAGATTCCGACCTTCAAGCAGGCGGACTTCAACTCGCCCGCGTACCTTCACGCCATCGTCGAGTCCCTGCGCATCGCCTTCGCCGACGCGAGCTGGTGGGTCACGGACCCCAACGTCGAAAAGGTACCCTCAGCGGGCCTTATCGCCCCCGAATACCTACGCGAGCGAGCCAAGCTGTTCGACCCGGCGCGGGCGACCGACAAGCCTGTACAACACGGCCAGCCCTCTCCCGCGCTGCAGAGCAGCGACACCGTGTACTTCGCCTGCTCCGACAGCGAGGGCAACGCCATCTCCTTCATCAACAGCAACTACGGTGGGTTCGGGACGTGCATCATCCCCAAGGGGTGCGGCTTCACCCTGCAAAACCGAGGCGCCAACTTCAGCCTCGACAGCAAGCACCCCAACGTCCTCGCGCCCCGGAAACGGCCCTACCACACCATCATCCCGGCAGCCGTGACGAACCTGCACGACGGGTCGCTGCACTCGGTCTACGGCGTCATGGGCGGCTTCATGCAACCGCAGGGCCACGTGCAGACGCTGCTGGGGCAGGTCGTGGGCGGGCTGACCCCCCAACAGGCGCTGGACGCGCCGCGCGTGTGCATCGGGGCCGGTATGCCCGACGAGGGCGAGGTCATGGACAAGACGGTCTACGTCGAGGAGGGGATGAGCGAGAAGACCATCGCGGGGCTGAAGGAGATGGGCCACAACGTCGAGGTCTTGACGGACCAGGAGCGCGGCATGTTCGGGCGCGGGCAGATTATCCGCTGGAGCGTCGATCCTGTTGAGAATCAGGGCATTTGGTCGGCGGGCAGCGATATGCGCGGGGATGGCGCTGCGTACCCGCAATAGAGGAACAACTTTCTCCAGAATTAACAAAAAACGATATGGCAGTCATCTAAGTAACCGACAATATGTGCTAAGTAACGAAATTGATGACGTCATCTCTTACTTCCCGACTTCGTAACCTAATTGTCTTGAGTGCGATATATAGACTGTGAATATGTTTCAGCCAATGTGATGCATGGTCGCAGTAACAATTTGGGTCTTCGGAGTTGTGCGCATTAGGTTGTGAAGATGGCTCTCGTAATGTACAGGTAGTAATCGCGTGCCCTCTACTGAAAGAAAGTCTCGTACAGTCGCCCGCCCGCCATGCAGAAAAAGAAGCATAGGTTCCCTCAATCCCCTGGTCTGGCTTTATTTCGAGTCCGACTCGGCGCCCTCGGGAGCCAGGACCTTCTTCTCCTCCAGCATCTTGGCTAATGAGCCGTCCTGGTGCATCGAGACCAGGATGTCGCATCCACCCACAAACTCCTTCTCGAGATACAGCTGGGGGATCGTCGGCCAGTCGGAGAACTCCTTGATTCCTATTGTCAAGAATACGTTAGCCATCGTCTCAATAGCATTGGTCCTCCTTCCCCTTCCCCAATCTCATCCTCGTGCATTGCGACATTGCGACGGCGAGAGTTCGGTGTGCTTACCTGACCTCAACTCGTCGTCCTCGAGCACGTTGAAGGCGGCGAACTTGCTGGGATCGACGCCCTGCAGGCCGAGGATCTGGATGCTGGCGCGGGAGAAGCCGCACTGGGGGGTCTCGGGGGTGCCCTTCATGAAGAGGACGACGGGGGCGGAGCCGACGGCCTTCTCGATGGCCTGGCGCGTCGTGTCGGAGAGCAGGCGAGTCTGGAAGGCGGAGAGGAAGGGCGTCGGGCGCATGGCGGCGGACGAGCGCATTGCCATGGGGCGGGCGGCTTGCCGGATGCCCTACATTGTCATGGTCGCGGGTCAGTCACAGCTGTGCTACGGTTTCCACGGGTATTGTTTGACTCATTGAAGCCAAAACAGAGTCTGGATTACTCACGGCGGAGAAAAGGGATCTGGAGAACATCTTGGGTCTGGCAGTGATCTAAGGATACTGAAGGTTGAGGTGGTGAGAAGAATGCAAACTTCACGGATAACTCAGGCGTCGGATGATTTTTCGTGAATAATCGGCAGGCGGCGAGACGCAGAATCACAGGCGATTGGGAATGAACAGGGATGATGTAATCAATTCCTGTCGCTGTTGATCAATCGTTATCATGCTGGATTAACAAGCAGCAGCAAAAAAAAGCTTGTGTGGGTCGAGATGCCGACGCCAGCAGCCTTGCATGGCCTGACAGACGCCTGGAGAACCAATCAAAGCCCTCTGGATTCAAAGCCTGTGAGTCCCTAACCAGAAGCCTGCACAACGAAGCAGCACGGCCATCTCATCCAACAGTCATTCACCCCGCATTCCAATTCGACCCCCTCCAACAGCTCGGGCTAGAAAAGCTGCACCAACTGGGCAAGTACAGGCGACCGAGGCGATTGAAGGCGCTCATATTCCCTTTGTCACTTTGTCCTCGTGCTACCACACCTTTCCCTTCTGCGCTCCTCCGTTCGGACCTCATCGTTCGATATGTGGCATGGCATCATAGCTCTCCAACTGACGGACATCACAAGATCGTAGCCAAAGCTGGAAAGCTTGATTCAACCTGATGATGCCAAACTGAATCTACGCGAACCGCGAGCCGACATCGCGAAGCTGACTAAATCTGGGATTAGGTTTGCCAGGGACAAGCTGAAGCTCCAAATCAAAGTGACTCTGTACAAATAGACAAAAGACCCCGCCTTGGCTCCCCCTTTGATGGGGGGGAAAGAATGGATTTGCTTCTCCAAGATCAATCACATCAATCCGACAACACCTCATCTCAATTGACATTATCATTGATACCTAGAATCACGTTGCACCTAAGACTATCCAGTATTGGATCATCACCCTTATCACATCACAAGCTGCATGACAGAGCCCCCCAACTGCAAGGGACATTGACCCATCGAACAACATGTTACAGTACATCTCCCACCACCACGATGCCCACCACATCCGCCGCGAGTCCACATCCCTGGCGGCCCTAACGGCCGCCCTGCTGGACGGCAAGACCCACCTCCTGCTCGCGGCGTCCGGGTCCGTGGCCACTATCAAACTGCCGCTCATCGTCCAGGCCCTGTCGCGGCACCCCAACCTCAGCATCCGCATCCTCCTGACCCCCTCGGCCTCGCGCTTCCTTGCCGGCCAATCCGTCGAGCAGCCCAATGTTTCTAGTCTCCGCCAACAGCCCAATGTTGACGCTGTCTACGTCGACGAGGATGAGTGGAAGGAGCCCTGGAAGCGCGGCAATGCCATTCTTCATATCGAACTCCGACGGTAAGCGTGATTAGCCGCTCGGTTTTCTTTCTTGCAGCCCCCTTAGTTGAAGAGATATTGCGCAAATGGCCAATTGAATTAGATGCTGATGCTTTACACCCAGCTGGGCTGACCTCCTCGTCATTGCGCCCCTGAGCGCCAATACCATGGCCAAGATCGTCAATGGCATGGCCGACGGGATCCTGACGAGCGTAGTGCGCGCCTGGGACGCGCGCGGCGAGCTGGACACGGATCTCGCGCAACTCCAGCAGCAACAGCATCAATCCGAGGGTGCCGCCACCAACGGCGCCAATGGAGGAAGCAGCACCGTCAAGAAGACGAAGCGCATCCTCGTCGCGCCCGCCATGAACACGGCCATGTGGCGCCACCCCATCACCGCCAAGCAGGTCCGCGTGCTCGAGGACGAGTACGGCGTCGGCAACGCGGAGGGCAACGGCTGGTTTGAGGTCCTGGCGCCGCAGAAGAAGACGCTGGCGTGCGGGGATGTCGGGGACGGCGCCATGATGGAGTGGAGCGAGATTGTGCGCGTTATCGAGGAACGGCTGGAGCTGGGGGCAGATGGTAACGCTTCGGAGTAAAGCGCAGCAGCTGGCTGATTGAAATGAGATCTCGATCTTTCCCTTTCGTACATGCTGGGTCATGGGTTTTGAGTTAATGTGTCCTCCAGAGTGAGAAAGAGTACGAAAAGAATTACGGTGATAACTGGGTATGGATTATCTTTTTCTATTTAATTAGCTATGAACAACGTGGTTTGTTCTGGTATGACCAGCTTCACACAACGTGCTATCCTGCATGGAAATATGTTGGATAAGCATGATGTTTGACGAAACTAGTGACTGATCTTTGTCGAAATCATGTATGCCTGCCAATTCTAAGAGACCTTCTGCGACGTAACAGATGTCTCCTTCACCATAAAAATTCCTCTCTGCGAACTGGTGCGTGACAAGTTTGCGTCCCCTGAATTATGAATCAACTCAGATGTTGTTGTGGTTCCGACTTGCAAGTCCTTTCCAGCGTCCTGAATGTGTAATGTTGCGAGTGCAATGTGCCCGTTCTTGGCATCATCATCTATTTCAGTGAACCCTTCTGTCGTGATGGTATCCCCCCTTCCTCAGTTTCCGTTCCCGGTTGCTACGCCCAAAGGTTCGAAGGCTAAACTTGTGGCGAGGACTGTCGTCGGTGGAGCTGCTACGACCGAACACCCTGTCGAAAAGGGGCCGCAGGATGGGACTGCACGACACAATGATGGCGACCCCTGACTCTACGTTGGCCAAGATGGTCGCATCATTGGCGGTATACGTCACGTCGGTGTAGTCAATGTGGATTAATTCGTAGACCCGAACGGTGGCGCACAACAATGTCCTGTGCGAAAGGTTTGTTTGTGTAAGTAATGGTGCCTCTAGGTGCCAGTGAACACACGGCCAGGAAGGAAGAATGAGGGATATTGAGCAACTAACAGAATACCAGCGCCGAACATGCAGAAGAGAGCGGCCCGGTAGCGAAGAGGCATCCGCAGCCGCCAGACCATGGGCATGGGCAATATGAGAATGCAAAGCTCGTTGACGATGTCGACGATGCCAACCGATACGAAGCCGAGTACTTGGTCGCCGCAGCTACCGCCCGGTGTGTAGGGGTTCCAATTCATCTGAACGGGGTGGCAGATGAGTAGCCCCATGAGTATGACGAGGATGGTCCAGGCGAGGGTGAAGGTCATGACGACCTTGGCGGCAATGGCGAACTTGGGTGTGGCGAAGATGCGATTAAGCATCCAGACGATACTCATCTTGACAAGACACAGCGAGACGGCGTATAAGACCTGGTTTGCGTAGGCAATCTGGGTCCCATAACATGGAGGGTCAGATGAGTATTCCATTCGGAGACAGCAAATTCGCCGTGGGTGTCATGCAACTTACCCGTGAAAGACGGACAATATGCCAGGGCTGGAGCTCCGCGAGATGGTGTCCCGCCCCGCCGAAGAAGTTCCCCAGCCAGTTGGCTACGGCGGTGCCGTAGAAACAGATGACGGCACCGAGATGCATCCAATCCTCGAAGAAATAGCCCGCGCCCTTCATCTTGCGACACCAGAACCTCAGCGCCGTCCAGGTAGTAGCTAGGACCACGAGGACCGCGTTGGTCACTTGGAGCTTTACACCCTGCTCATTAAGGGGTATGAAGTCGGTTTGGATGACAGCAGGAGCCGTGTCATTGCTTACGATAGCTAGACGTGGGGAGAGATACATGATGCTTATCCAGATCAATGACTGATTTGGCGATTGAATCTTGAAAATTAGATGAAGTATGCAGTAGTAAAGTTGGCCGCGAAGAGGTTGAAGTTGTCAACTATAAGTTTGTGTACTTCTATTCGGATGAAGGATAGGAGGTCATTTTAGAAAGCAAAGCGAGCTCGCAACATATTCCACCCTCTCACTTTCTCAAAACACGAGCTGAGGCATGATATGATGGGCATTAAAGGTGGCAAGGAATGTTTGTACAAGACGTTAGTTGGTGCTGCCGATCTGGGTCAGCTGGACCACTGTGGCTTGAGATGGCGAGGAGGCAAGCAAGCTAGACGTTGGAGTAAAGGCATGGCATTGGGACAGCCGACAAATCTTGAGGACCCGGGCGCTTGTTGTTTGCTAGAAACAGGGATGCGATATTGAGTAAGGGCACTCATACGGAAGCGTGCTTCGACGCTAGAGATGTGAGCAAACTTGACCTGGCGTCGGCCCGAAGCCATTCCAAAGTGGGATTGGAGTCGGCATGAGCGAATTCCTCCATAGGCACTTTTTGGGGTTATAATACCTACCTGACAAGTCTCCAATCGAATAAGAAGTGAATAGGTATTGATATGATCGCAACACTAAAAGCTAGTAGATTACTAACGGACTATTATTGTTTATATCAGTGAAGTGATCTAAGTATTTCCAGCGTCGTGGGTTATGAGCTGCAATTGCGCATTGCTGGCGGCGGGCGGGGTGTTGAGGGATTTCGCCAATCACGCGCATACGTCAAGCCACAATGAATGGTGCCATGCAAGGCGCCTGTGACTGATCACCGAAGAGAGTACTTTGGCGCGGCCAGTATGGGTTTCTCATTGCGCCGCACATATGCAGCACTCGTGAGAAATCACATAACTTGCATTTCGGATAGAGCCCTGCGCAGTAGCAAGACAGAATCTGCAGCAGTCCCGCTTGTATGGATCTGGATAGGTAGCTACAAGTATTTACCACTAGATTCAACCTGACAATGCTACCGCCTTCTTCTACACTCCAGCCTCTCAAATTTCCATCGAATTGCACGATTTGCTGATAAGTCATCATGTTGTTTCCAGCAGTGTGGGATTACATTGTGGTGGGCGGTGGGATCGCCGGTTCGGTCATCTCCAGCCGCCTTTTGGAGCAGAATCCCGCCTTGAGGATTCTCCTGATTGAAGCCGGGCCCGATGTGAGCAATCGCACGGATATTGTGTACATTAACTCGACCAACACAGTGATGGGCGATTTCGACTACAACTATCAGACGTGAGTGATCGGCAGTGAGATGACTGGGCGTTTCGTCAATTGGGCGTTTCTTCACGCCCTCATGGCTCTCAAGATCTCTGCCACAATAACAATGCTGACAAAGATTGCCAAGTGTCCCTCAAGCTAATCTGGTTAATCGTATAATTCCGAACCCTGCCGGGCGTGCTCTGGGAGGCGGATCCGTCATTAATCAGGGTAAGTAAAGACAAATTCTACACAGCATGTCAATTTGCCAATCAATCCATCCTGCCAGGTGGTTGGACCCGAGGCTCGAGTCTCGACTACGACCTTTGGGCCGAGACAGTCGGCGATCAGCGCTGGAGCTATGCGGGGCAGCTCCCTTACTTCCGGAAGACGGAGGATTACTGTGACGACAGCAACCCCGAACACCAGGGGAGCGGCGGCCCTGTCCACGTTGACTCCATCACGTGCACCGGTCGCCACTACCCGCTCCGGGAGAAAGTCCTGGAGTCTTGGCACGAGAACGGAGTGGAGTCGATTCCCGACCTCGACGGCAACGTTGGGCGGATCCTGGGCGTCGGGGAGCTCTACGAGAGCCGACGCGACGGGAAGCGTGAGATTGCCAGCTCCGTTTACTCGCTCGAGGGCGTGACCGTCTTGACGGAAACGCTGGTGGAGTCCGTCACGTCGACCAAGGGCGAAGACGGTGAAGTACAAGCTACCGGAGTCGGACTCGCCAATGGCACCGAGTACCAAGCTAAGCGCGTTGTCGTCTCCGCCGGCGCCTACCGTTCGCCCCAGGTGCTGATGCTCTCTGGCATTGGACCCGCCAGAACCCTCGCGAAGCACGGCATCGAGCAAGTGGTCGACCTGCCGGATGTCGGCCAGAACCTGGCGGACCACATGATGCTGCTATTGCAGTGGCGGCTGAAGGACCCGAGCCTTGGCTACGCCTATGGATCTGACAACCCCTTATTCAGCGAACCGCCGTACGACTCTGGCAACCCCAACGACTTTGTCACAACGACGGTCGTGCCCAAGGAGGAAGGCCAAGAGGCCCAGTACCCCGGCACGTGCTCATCAGCCCAAAGCGACAGCCAGCTGGCCGACATGGAGAACTACATATCGTACTCCGCGGTTCCCTCCGACGACCCACCCATCGCCGTCGACGGCACGCACCTCTCCACCTCGCTCGCCAGCCTGCACCCGACCTCGCGCGGCAGCGTCACCATCTCCTCGCGGGATGCTAGCGTCCACCCCGTCATCGACCCCAACTACCTGTCCACCGTGGCCGACCGCCGCGTCTGGTGGGAGTCGCTCCGACGCCTGACTTTGGTCATGGTCGGCAACGCCACGGCACTTGGCCGCGACGTGGTCGATTCGGAGACGCCACCGAGCGCGTTTGTGGCGCGGCCCCTGAGCCCTAAGTCGGCCCAGGATGACGCCTACCTTGACGCTCGTATTACTGCCGACGCTCATTCTATCTACCACGGCCAGGGGACCTGCGCCATGGGCAAGGTGGTGGATACGTCGCTGCGGGTGCGTGGTGTTCGGGGGTTGTACGTGGCTGACGCGTCTGTGTTCCCCGTGGTGATTGGGGCGCATTTGCAGGCGGCCGTGTATGGGCTGGCAGAGCAGGCGGCCGTCATCATTGCTGCCGACGATCAGTAAACTGCGGGGGATACATGTAGATCGTCACGCCCAATTTAAAGCAATCATGTTAGGTCAATGCTTGAGCTTGGCCATGTACACATCAGTGAGCGTCGCTTATGTATTTGGGCTCGGTTAGATTGGCTTCAGATCTACATTCGCTTCATTGACTATGACTCTTTGCAAATATGTTGGTGTCACATCAACGGCACCTTGCTATTGCAATTGGCTAGCTATTTCTGAGCGAAGGCATCAAAACATGGCAAGTGCCTTCTTCGTACGTCTTTGCCTATCTAGCCTTTGTAGACTAATACATTGGCCTGTGTTGACGACAAGACAATTCGCATATGCAACATCGGGAACTATACGGCTCCGGCGACTACGTTGTCATCAGCGAGTGGCTTTAGCAGGATCATATTCTTTGAAGTATGATTAGCCAGACTTAGTTCTCGCCTTGTATTGTCTCAGGAGTAGGATGTATGCCGCTGATGTGAGATGGCCCGGCAGTCCCGCACGAGTAAGACTGAACGACACCGGGGTAAGATGAGGTGCGTACCTGGGCTCCGGCTTCCCATCGCCTGACCAGCAGGAATAATAGTCTTTTTCATCCCATAAGATGATAACATGGTAAAGCGCACCCATTCGCAGTGCAGTTCAGATCTCTTACCCATGCGCATCGACTTTGAATTGAAACTCCACCCACTATTCACATTTAGGGAATATGCCGCAATACTCTTTGGGGGATGTGAGATATTCAATCCCATTTCCCGCGATTGAATAGGCAGAGGCATAACATAAGAGTCTGATCGAAGACACCTCTTAAATGCAGGCTATCACCAATCAAACCGTTGGTTTTGTTAAAATTACTTAATAGATCTGCAAACAGGCTCTGGGTGTCACCCCATTATGCGGAGCCGTGCTTCTGATCAGACGGTCAATAACAATACACTGTCCGTTGCATCCGAAGAAAGCTGTATACGCCGTAAGGCTGATATTGCAACCACTCCCTTTGCTCTAAAGTATAATGGAACTTCTTACCGGTCAAACTCCAGTGATAAGGTTACGATGTACGCCGAACCCTCGCAGCACCTATTTGAAAGCCACAAAGCAGCATAGGGCCCCTGAGGAACAGCAGCCTAGGGTCTCCCTTGAGCTGCTTACACTTCAAGCTGCTGTTAGAAGTCCCTCAACTGCAAAACAAGCTTTTATTCCCCGCATCTCGCTTGATGTTGCCAGAAAAGCCCGATTACATCAGACGCCACATCTGTCTCGTCGATATTGCCATGCATTAGTGCCTACCCAGAGACCAATCACCTGTCTGGGAGATGTTGCAGCATTAGTTATGATAGGCGTTCCCGTTCACCGACGGCAACGCCCATGAAACCAGTAGCACATCCAAAGGACATGGCATATAGACCCGCCTCTAGAACGGATGCCTTCAAGCCACTTCGGCGTTGTTCTTTCTGCAGAGCACGCAAATTTCACTGGAAAGTTATTTTTACGAGAGACAATATTCCATAAAATTGACACTGACATGCATGCAAATAATATGATTAGACACGTACAGGCTAGGATTGCGACTTTGGGGTAATGAACGGTGGTGATACTGCATCGCCGCCGGAACAAGGTGAAACCAGGAAACGCCCGAGATATCCGAAGTCATAGACGGGAAAATCCTCGTCGGACGGATATAAATACATGCCCACTCTCCCAGACACAGGAGGTAAAATTATTCTCATCATCATCAACAAACATCAGCAACTTACAGCCAGACCTCGTCTTCACAGCACAACTTTCCCTGCTCCCAACATTTGCCCAACATGAAGTTCATCAACCTCTTCCCCCTTCTCTTCGCCGCCCTCGCCGTCGCCACGCCTCTGGCTGACGCTCCTGGTGAAGCCATTGAAGCCAGAGAGTCCTGCCGCGGGGTGGGCAACACCTGCAACCCAGCTGTCCCCGGTGGCAAATGCTGCAAGGGCCACCACTGCAACAAGCACAACATCTGCGTCAAGAACTAGGGCTCCCATCGAGCAATTTCTCGCAAGTGGTAAGTATCAGCACTCCGTCCATCATTTGACGTCACCCGGCACCATTGTGATGCTAACCGTTGCAACGTTTGCCAGATCCCATGCAGAGAAGCCCTTCGGAATCACTCAACCAACCCCGAGCGAGATCTAACAAGTCATGGGACATCACTGTGACATGCTTGACGACGTTCATGAATTAGTTATGAAAGTGTTGAAAGGTCAAGGTCTCTTCTTGTCGCTCCTTAGCATTCCTCAGATCTGTTAAACCCAAACGACACATCGAATACTGTACCTACGATTCATTCAATGATTGCTCAATTCAGATGATTAGACAGAAATAAAACACCCAGTCACTCGCTCACCATACCTGGCTGTTTTGAAATTACTCTGATGTTAACTCCTGAAATCCTAACTTGCCCTATGTCTGGCGTCTAAGTACATGATATGTATCATGCTTAGCGATATCCCCCAGAAGCAGCATCAGGAACGGCCAAGATGTTTGAACCAAGAATCCATTTGAAAGGCAGTCGCCGCTTGACCCATTACCATGCTGTATAGTACTCTGGCGTATTCTTTCATTGCTGGCAGCTGGTCGGGATGGTTTTCCCCATAGAGCTTGACAAGAAGAACAAAGGCTTGTAGAGCATCATCAGTCGGCACGCCCCAAGCCGTGATTGTGAACGGGGCCGTTGTTGAGACAGCTTGGGAACCAGCTGTATTTGCTTTGAACTTGAAGCCCAATAGTCTGAGAAATTGAAGGGCATTGGAAACTGATTCAGGGAATTGCTCGTGACTTCTGTATGCGATAGACAGTTCCATATAGAACTGAGCGAGTTCGAGATTCGGCACAAGCTGTGTGCTGGGGCGACCTCTCAATTCACTCAGTTCTGGCAATGCTTCCAATTCTCTTAGCAGAGATCTGGCCTGTGATCCGCCGTCCCTCTTGGCGAATGATGGGTCGTGTTTGACTTGATCGATGAGTTTTCTGAGCATTTCCCATGGTTTTTTCAACAAGGGTTCGGGCTGCGGTCCCGTGAGAGTAGAACACAAGGCACAATGACATTTAAAACCCCAGCAACCCATCAATTTAAGTTGCGCATAAGGGCCGTAGATGGGGATTCCGCCAAAGCCGGTTTGGTAATTGAAGAATAACTCAGTGCCCGCGGCCAGGTTCTGCGTAGCACGGAGAATCACCATATCACCAACGAAGCTGCGGCGACAGTTGGCTAAGCAGCTGTGGTTGGCACGCGCGGCTAGAGGCCAGAGACCGCAGGGGCTGTAGCCAATAAGACTCGTCGGGAAGCCTCTGATTCTAGGCTGTTCGTGGAAGCTACGCAAGCTGCTTACGCCTGGGGTACCCATTCCATTATACCTGATGACGTTCGCTACGTGGAAACTGAAATATGAGATAGTTAGAACATGACTATTGCCGGTGGATTATTCAATACCCACGTGTCGACGACTGGCTGGCCATCAATCAGGAGTTCAGGCACACCTTCGTACCTACCACGGTACAATTGCTGGAAATCAGATTGAATCTCTGGATTCAATCGAAGCTTCTGAATGAGCTGTACCAATAGCCGCGATTGGCCGCCTTGTAGGCCCCGTGGGTCGTCCCTGAAGAACAAAGTACCTGGACGGTTGTAGCGGTCTGCGGAAGTCGTATCCGACCACACATAACCCAAAGCCTTTTCGCAGAGCAACAAGTCACCAGCAGAGACAGGATGCTTGGTAAACAAACCAAATCCACGTTCAGGTAGGGACTGGCGTGTCACCACTGGCTTTGAGAATGTGGCGCTGTCGATCAAAGGTGGGATTGCGTTTGCTTCCTGGTACATACTAGGAAAGTCATAATCGCCGAGTATAGACTCCTTGAGGTGCCTGGATATCGTCGTGAGCTGTTCCAGAGCCAAAGGAGGCGGCGGCAAAGGAACCTCGTGCATTGAAAAGAAGCAGTCACGCCATGTCTTCGGGACCTGTGACCCAGCCATGTCCAACCAAACCAGGTCAGTAATGTGCTCAACTCTCAAAAAGTATGGTCTCTGATGCGCCCAATAGCCGTTGCCAAGGTCGCTGAAGAGTGGCTCCTTCAGGATGAAGGCTTGACCCTGCTTGAGTGGTCCACCAGCTGGACCCTGGCTGCCATTGGGAGAGTACCAGAGTACCATGACAACTGCGTTCTCGTCTTCGTCTTTTACGACAGCACAGACTTCGTCATCACGTTCAAAGAACCGATTGATCCGTAAAAGGATCTTCCTTCCGTGATGGCGAGTATCCCATTTCATCTGAGAGATAGTGATGGATTCGAGGTCGCATGCTGGGAGAATGCATGGTGGGTAGAACAGTTCAAGTTTGATGCAGTAGACATAATCACCACTCTCCTGTTTCTCCTGCCACTTCTTGTAGAGCTCCGTGAAGTGCTCTGCAACCTCGCTGTAAGGTCGAACCGTCCCGCAATGATATATGTGAGGTTTCCAAGGGTTCGGTTCGTACGGGCCTTTGTGGAAGCACCCGAGCATGTCCATGTTTGCGTGTGGCTTTCAGCGATTAGCGGAACTGTCAGGCCAGTGTCAGGTTAGGTAGTTTAGGGAGATAAATATTATGAAAAGGAATTGGTGCTCGATGAGCAAGACTCTTTCCACTAAAATACGATCTCTAAGCAATCAGAAAAGTCACTTAGATCGTTATCTTGGATTGAGGTGTCTTGAATCTGCTGGACAATCTACCAACGAAACTGACGACCGTGCGTGCTACTCCGATCTTCGGTGCAAACAGATATCACAAACGGCCACTCTATCTGCCGACAGGATGTCTCCAAGTCACGCGTTATTGCCGTTGGGGACTGCCAACGCACTGTTTTAGAACAACTGGCGACCGCACTGGTAACGTATCATACCTCAACAGTCAGAGTTGCCTACACAAGAGATATGACATGTTGCATCTTTGTTTTTCTTATGTGGCAGAGGTTCATGATGTTAATTACCTGGGATTACTAACAGTGTTAACACCGGCGTGCCCGAGACCTGTAGACTGTTCGTTCCCGAGGCAAATGGCTATATCGTGATACATGTTCGGTGCAATGCGCTCTCTGATACATCCGCAGCATCTTATTAACCTCGCGCGACTGATTGAATGATAGATGCAACATTAAACAGTTATCAAATGCTGGACCTATTGACTGTTTTTGGCTTCTGGAATTCAAACATACGACATGTCACTGGATTACCGCAGTTTGTGACACGTGGCTGTGGCTTTTTGAATCATAGCTCAGGGCTTTTCAAAGCGAGCTGCGAAAGCTGTGCACTTGTGGCTGTCACATCAAGTGCCCCGGAAAGAGGGGATAGAAGCGACTGCTCTAAATCTGAAGAAACAGGTGAACAACAGTTCAGGTAACTACTGTAGACCTGTTGTTACAGCCGATCCAGAGGTAAACAACACTTCCCAAAAGGGGCCTCACGTGCTTACGATGCACGGACCACAACCCCCCTTTCCATTGGGAGATGGCCTCCCCCCGCCCGGCGCCATCGGTAGACAGGAGTAACACACAACAGCATGTACACAATTTGAACCCACACCAACTGTACGATTGTACGCATGCCAGTTTAGCAGACACATTGTATATCTCCTCCGCCTAAATAGATACACTTATCCAATTTATGCACCACATTCATCGTGAACCTCTCCGGTAGTTGTTCCAAGACTTCCTCCTACCCTAACTGTATGAGCTACGTACTTGCACTCAATGACAAACCTGCGTCCCGAATAGGAGTCAGGTTACTTAATTTCCGGATCGAACTCCAGGAACTCATCTGCTGCTGTGCTCTCTTCTCCGACGACCATACTGTACACCTTCAGGGCATATGGTCTCAGCATTGGAAGCAGAGAGGGAGCCGCGGACTTGTAGGCCTTTAAAAGAGGCAAAAAAGCGTCCAGAGCCGAATCGGTAGCCACACCCCATCTACGAACGCAGAACTCAGGCTTCGCTTTCGCGCCTTCTTTAAGTGGGGGCGACGCGATGTCGAACCCTAGCAGTCGTAGCCCCCTCAAAGCCATTTTAATGGCATCCCACGGATTTCCCATACGAAGGAGGATCGAGGCCAGTTTCACCCGAAATTCAGCATGGTCAAGGTTGAAGTTAGATGACCGACGAACATTCCGATCCAAATCTGTGTATTCCCATGTGGCCCTCATCTGTGATAACAACTTCCCAGCATTGGATATGTTGGCTTTGGCCGCCTGCGCACCGTCTATCGGCATTGCTTTCGACATCCGGTCGAGGCTTTCTAGCATGTGCCATAGGGTGTCCGGTGGGGATGCCGGACTCGATATGCATAGCTCGCACTCGCAGGTGAATCCCCAAGTGCTCTTTAGCCACTCCCGGTCCGAGGCGGTTAGAGCCCTGGACCCCCCACGGTAGCTGATGTCGAG
Organism: Apiospora saccharicola; assembly: GCA_038363915.1. NCBI lineage: Eukaryota > Fungi > Ascomycota > Sordariomycetes > Amphisphaeriales > Apiosporaceae > Apiospora > Apiospora saccharicola. The sequence continues at coordinate 617,388 of JAQQWM010000004.1, forward strand.
CTCGGCGCCCGCAGACAAGTCCCGCGTGGCTCGAACGATGAGCATATCGCCGATGAAGCTGCGTCGGCAGTTGGGCAGGCAGGAGTGGTTCATGCGGGAGGCGAGAGGCCATGGACCACAGGAGGCGTAGGCGGCGTGTGACTCGTCGCCTTTGTCGCGGAAGGCTTCAATGCTAGTCTGTGGAGCACCCATTCCGCTGACGGCGATGACTTCTGCGACATGGAAACTGAGGTACAAGAGAATGTTAGTGTCCAACTTCACACCGGGCCAAAGGCTATAACGAGCGGCACTGCGCAGGAGACTCACGTATCAACAACTGGTTGCCCATCCACCAAGGGCTTAGCAGACACGACTTCGTAATCTCCATGGTACAGTTGTGAGAATTGGTTCTGGTCCATTAGACTCGGTGTGTATCGCAGTTTCTAGATCAGATCTGACAGAAGTCTGGCTTGACCGCCGAAAAAAATAGTCTTCGTGTTATCCGAGTAGATAAGCCCCGTCGCAGCAGTTGTGGAATCCCTGGAGCCATACGCCGAGAAGGCATATCCGAGGGCCTTCTCGCACAGGACGATGTCGCCAGCAGAGACAGACTGGGTGGTGTACAAGCCCATTCCCCGCCCTGGCGATGGCTGTTCTTGAACCAATGATGAGAAGGTTGCGCATTTGATCAAAGGCGGTACGGCGACGGCTTGTTTGTACATTTCGCCGAAATTATACTCGCCTTTCACATGCTCTCGATTTCTGCTGTGGACAAACTCGATTTCATCTTCCCAGTTTCCCATAGCAGGCCATCGTCGTGCGAGATCCTCGAGCATGTGAAGGGCTGTGTCGTACTTTCCAGGGGCCTTCATAGCCCTCGCTTGATGTAATGACACTTGAAGATCCGTCGCGCCATATCTCCCGGCCTTCGATGCATCCTCAAACGCAATTGATGCCCGTCCGAGGTTGAGATTTCCGACCGACCGGTAGAGATACCCTTTCCAGCGGTCGTTGTCATCCTTTCCCGATGCAATCATGTCAGAGGCATGGCCTAACAAGGCTACCCAGTCTGAATTTTTGTTTGCAAGGTAGATTGCATGGAAACCGGGCGCTTCGATGGTCTCCCGAGACTTTGTGGCGACAGGTTCCCATTTGTTGGGTCGTAGCGGGTCCGACGAGTCTAGCCAAACCACGTCTGTGATATGATCAACTCGTATACATGGCTTTCCGGTGCCAACGGAAGCAGTGCTGGTGTGGAGGAACGGCTCTTTCAGGATGAAGGTCTGGTATTGCTTGATAGGGCCCCCGTCTAGGGCTTGGTGCCCGTTTGGGCAATGGAGAAATTGTAGAACAATCAGAGCCCCTCTTTCGTCCTCCACAATCGCGTCGATGGCATCAAAACCCCAGGCGACTTCTGCGATACGGAGCAGCAACCTCTTGCCACGATGATGTGACCCGCGCTTGAGATCAACGATCATAGTCGAATGCAGCTCGTTGAATGGTCGAATAGAGGGCGGGTACGAAGCTTCCAACACAGTTTGGGTCATGACGCCATCTTGAATTCGTTCCATTGTTGTTTGGTTTGTTTTGCACACTTGAGAGAAGTTCTCTTGAGTCTTGGAGAAGGAGACTTGGACTCGAACACTTTCATCCGGACTGCAGCTAGTAGACCGAGCCCGTTGTCGAGTCGCTCTGAATCCGCCCCACGCTTCGTCCCCCGAAACATTTTTCATGTCCATGATGAAAGCAATACCTCAAGGCAATATGGGAACATGAAAAGATTTCGATGTCTTGATAATTCGAATTCCTTCTCACGGAGCTATTCATGTACTCGGAAGAGGGACGTACATGAATAAAGTGGTTCAACTGCTCCGTCAAGTCTGCAATCTGAAATGATTCCTAACTATCCGTTGGCAGAAAGAGTGGCTGCTTGTGACGGCTGCTTGTGACGGCCTTTGAAAGCGAAGCTGGAGGAGCACAGACGGACTCATAAGGCCAATGATGTCCAGAATCCAATACATCCTCAATGAAACAGCGATCCAAGTAACGAGTCTGACTGCGCCAACCATCTTCTAGATTGGTTAATAACGTATAAGTTCCAAAAGAAACTATCTACTGTAAATTACTCTCCATCCCGGGGCCGGCGGCCATTTCAGAACTCATTGTGATACTCTGCACTTCAATACAGACGACAACTGATTATTGACGCGAAATACGAAGATCAACGGAATGTGATTTATCTGTCACAAAAAGTCCACCATGGACGTTCTATTTCGAAAGTGACGCCGTTGGTTAATGTGAAATGTGAGTAGCTGCTAGCTTTATGACAGCTCGCAGTCAAATTGATGTGTTACATGCAGTGTTCATAATATTCGATACGGCGATCCCTTTTGCGCTTCAGCGCATCACCTGACAGGTGTAGGTGAGACACACAACGCTTGGTCATATGGAACCCGGTCCTGAGCCCCGCTGATGCGTACACCCAGCTTCTTGCGTAAAAAAAAAAGACCTCCTTTACAGTGAGGGCTCTAATAATGGTTTATTGAATCTAGCTCAGCTGATACTCAAAGTTGCCAGCATTGGATCATTGGACGACTAAGTAATTTCATAGCAACTCTCTAGTTAGTAAGAAGAACACACCCGTGCAGGCTACCGTGTAATCTGCAATGGCCACAGACTAGCTCGATGCGTATTGAACCGTGGAAGAGGGGTATTAATAACACTACGACCTAAAACTTAACTAGGATCGATGACCCTGTACCTCCAAACGCTGGCGCCGCTTCAGCTGCCGAAGATAGGATAATAATGAAGGCTTGAAGAATGGCTTTTAAGCTAGCTTGCGCAGACACACAGGACTCGAACACGGAAGTTTTGTTCGCCGAGGAAGGGCAGAAAAGGAAAGCAAGCCAAAAACAGGATCGTCTAAGGGCTTTCAGTGACAAGAGATATGTTAGCAGTGTAAGCACAGCAGTAATAGTTGCCCTTTCGGCTCGGCCGCCCAGACGTTAATAAATTTCGTGTCCGTTTGAACCTGCCCTTACAGTATGCAGTGGGAAGGAACGAAGGGTGATACATGATCAGTCAAGTAAAATAGCCAATACAAGATTGCGGGTTGTTCTAGTAGTCGGAGGAGTGCAAGGAGCGGCGGACGGGGCGGACGGGGCCGAGGCAGCAGTCGGCCTCGAAGGGCGTCCAATCCCCTTCTTAGATGCCGGTCCACCGTGCCAAGCCAAGGAGTCTTTGATGGGTCGATAGGTGAGGCCCCGTCCTTGGCCACCGGAGGATTACGCCGGAGAGTTATAAACCACTACTACCGGAGGAACCATCGGAGGAACCATCGGAGGAACCATCGGAGGAACCATCGGAGGAACCATCGGATGGTTACACCGGGAGGATCACGTCCAGGTATAGTAAGGCAGCAGCCTCTCAAACCCGTCTCTAGTGTAAGCGTCCCAGTTAGTCAAAAAAGAACAGGGGCAGATTCCGGGGGCTATGGACATAACATGGTGGCAGACAGCGCCTCAGTGTCTATCAGACTATGTGTCATCAGTTCACCTCTCGTGAGGAGGTCGACCAGTCAACTAGTTGATGTATGGTTGCGGCGTAGCCGTGATTACGACCCAAATGGGCTTTAGAGCAGGAAACTATGTGAGGAAGACAGGACGCATCGTTCCACCTAGACTGTTGAGGAGGCGAGTACTGAGCAGAAAACAGCAGCGGGGAGAGGAAATCAAATTCGCATTCAGGGTCTTTGAATAGGTAGCCATCGCATGCTGGGTACAAGTATGTCACGAATTAATGCTGCGGTACAACCGCTATAAAAAGATGGACGTCAGTCGACGTGCTGGAAACCATGCTAGGCGCTAGCCCAGGCGGGTTGGGAGCCAGAATTTGCTACGGAGACACATGACGCGGTTCTATGATATGCTTCTCGTACCTATACCATTTGAGTTCAATATATGCATGAAATATATTAATCTGCAGCAAATGACTCTCGTCACAGCTCGTACGAGATGGACTTCTGTGCTGTACGAGAAGACGTATTGGCTCACCTATTTTTAACTGCGCCGCCAGAGTGGATATACTCAATGTAGCCGTTAGCCTGCCTGTTCCGGAAGGATTTGAGGATGCAATTTGTTGCATTGGCTCTTCAATTCACTAGCCCTAGTCCAGAGATATTGGAAATTCTATAAAACCCAGCGAACGTCTCCAGAAGTCAGGATAGATTTCTGTGTCTCTCACCCTCAATCACCACACCAGAGTCTTCTTACCTGCCTGAATCACTAATCCCCGACATCTTTCATCTAACCCTTGAATTACCATCACCATTACAACAATGAAATTCCTGTTCGCCCTTTCCATTGCCAGCTCATTGATGCCCAGCGTCTTCGCAGAGTGCTGCAACCGCCGGGACAAGGAAGACTGCGGCGACGGCACCCTGGGCACGCCCTGCTGCCCATATGGCAGTTGCAACATCTTCTGCTGTGCCTGTGCTGGCGGTTCGTGACCATCTAAGTCCCCCAGTCTGTTTTCCATGTCAAGTGATGGCTAATCCGAATAACCACTATCAATAGGTTGCCGTCCCGGAGGTTTGATGGGCCTTGCCCAGTCCGAGACCCTCATCGCCCCCTTCGACACCGAGGTCACCGCCCAAGCTTTCGAACAGGCCGACAAGGGCGCCAAGGGCGCCAAGGGCGCCAAGGGCTACGCCAGCCTGGACGACTACTTGGAGCACATGCAAGTCAAGAAGGAAGAAAGCCAGAAATGAGTCGACTGCTTCGAGCTGTAAGTAGCATATCACTCCTATCTCGCACATGAGCTAATTCCAAGCCCAGCTACGACAAGAACCAGGATGGAAAGCTCACCATGGATGAAGTTTTCCAGTAGAGGGCCACTCCTCGTTTGTCTTGAGACTGGTGTTTGGAGGGTTAGAGATAGGGCACCCCTGCAAGGTCTTGTATGAAGTTGTGTGGGTTAAGGGAGTATATCGAGATAGAAAACAGACTAGTGTTGACAGACCTTTTCTGGTCTTTCTTAAAATATTAGTTTATGGAAACCACCCATGTTATACCCAGTGTCCATCTCGCTAGCTAAATGAGGTACTTGCTATCTTTGGGCAGCTTTCTCTTCGGCCAAGAGAATACAGTCTTCTAATTCATTCGTTGAGTTAAGGTGGAACTTCTCCGGCAGTTGTCTCAAGATATACGCGACGGGAATGGTTGCCGCGTCACTCTCAGTCATCTGTTCAGACACCTCTGTCATCTCATGGTCGACCGATACCGATAGGTGTTCAGTAAACTACACTGCCGGTAGTACGGGGTCCGCCGAGTTTTCCAGCATAACCTTGATCGCTTCCACGCATGGCTGTCGAGGCTTCAGCCCATCCAGGTCGAGGCTACCGTCCAATAGCGACAACAAGAAAGAGCCCCACACAGAGACAGAGTGCCAGAGTTCATTTGGGTCAGCCCCAAGATCCAGGGCAAGACGCAGAATGTCGAGATTGACGTGTGAATCGTTGGTTGCGTGGCCTTCCATTATCCAGATGACTCGCTGAAGGACATTGTGTAAAATGGGACGACCTGTCTTGGTGTGAATAGCCTCCCTCGTCAGGTACACTTTCAGGTACGCATCCAGGTCAAAGTCAATTGCCACCGCAAGAAAGCTGTTGTGGTCCTCGATGTAACTCTCCAGCACTGTTGCTAGGTACCAAGGAGTTTCCGTCCTATTCTGGACCCCGCTCTGCGCAAGAAACTCCACCACCGGACGCATCGCCGCTGCAATTTGGACACTTTCTTTGGAAAACTTGAGATCATCGACGGAGATAGCACTGACCAGGGCGCTGGCGAGTCCAAAGGCCAACAGCGCATGGTCCGGGCGCCTCTTGTAATCCAGGGACAGCATCTGGACCAGTCTGGCGTTGCAGAGGAACAATCGCGAATTGTATCGACCCTTGGAGTTTTGCTCGAGGTGTTCCATATTCTCCGGCTCGAGAAGATAATCATGGAAGGACCGGTGGAGGAAGCTCACGTGATAGTTAAACGCAATGGCCATAGGTGCTGTGTCTTGACTTGCCCCGAGCGCCGGCCTTGTTGTGAATTCGCCATCCAGATCAAATAAGTCCTCCGAATTGCCCTCGACGTAATGTACTTCAAGAAGTCCTCGAGACCTGCTGTTGACCCGACGAAAAGCGGAATCAAGTCTCGCAGTTAGTCCAGTCTTGGTGGTGTCGTATTTGGCAATGTTGTATTCCGGACGAAGCGCAAAGTCGCTGTGCCCCTCTTCGAGAAAGGATAGATCGAGTAGGCGCAAGAAGAATAGACTGACGTATGTGGTTTCCTTGTGTAATGCTATTTGGAACATTACAGAAGACTCGGCTCGGTGCTTTGGCTCAATGGATCCCATGATCTGGGAGAAGTACTTGTCGAGATCACTGGGCACTTTGTCGACCATTTCGATTAGCTCCGCAGCACTGGCACCGTCTCTGGCCTCTTCGAGAACCTCGGCCACCACTAGACATACCCAGAGGAAAACCCCAGATGACGCTGCCGCGATCTTGTCAACGAGTGTGTCAACGAGCCTATCATCGCCTTGGCTCAAAGTCCTCAGCCTCGGTTGCTTGGTGAATTGGCCCCGAATAAAAACATGTATGTCGTCCGACGTCAGGTCCTGCAAGCGAAGTTGTGGACAGCCTCCGAAATTATCGCGAAAAGTGTTTTCGGGTCGGCTCGAGACACAGATCTTCACTGTATCGAAGGAGCCAAGGGACTGGATGAGGTCCACCAGCTGCGCTTGCCGGCCTCCTGCATCCTCTAACTCATCCAGCCCATCAATTAGGATAAATACGCAGCAAGTAGCTTCCTGGATAAAAGAGCGCAGTGACTGTGACAGCTCTAGCAGAGTCCACTCTGCTGGTCGGCGATCTGATGACAGAGCAGATTTCCATCTTTTTGGTGACACAGATGATTCTATCAGGTCTGGCGCCTGGTCCAGAAGCTGGTATAACAAGGATCGTAGCAAGAACTCCAACGATCTCTGCGAGGTCGTGCCAGATTTCCAAAGAAAGTGGGATGCCTTGACAACGTGTGTTGTATCAGTCCAAGGCAAAAGCTCATTGTCGGCTTCTAGCTCTTGATCCACAAACCGCATGAGAGCTGATTTACCGGACCCTACATATCGCCAATCGTCAGCAGGTACTAGCATAGAAAGGAAATGGGATCGAGGTCGTAGCTCACCCGGCTTCCCTGAAACCCAATAGACGTTTTTCTGGGTGTTATGCTTCGACAGCCAAGTCGTAAAGTTAGCCTTTTCGTACTGCATTGTGACGTCCTCGCGAAACATCCATCTATAGGTGCCCTCGTAAACGTCCGAGATTTGCCCTTTCCTCTCCTGCATATGCGGAAAGTGAAGACTCTCCAGAACCCTCTGTTGAGCAGCAACTGCTGCTTGACTCGAGCTGTCATCTAGCCCATGGGGCGGAATTGCAGACCGTTGTTGCTGCTCAATTATTTCCACCACTTTCTGGGATATTTGATGAAGCTGGGTATCGTGTAAGGAGCGGAAGTCTTTCACGGTGCTTTCAGATCGGTCAAGCGATATGCCTTCGATCTTGCTGCTGAGTCTCTGGATCTCCATTCCAAGTAGGGTAGATTGCTGATCAAAGGTACCCAGGATACGAGCCTCCGCGTCCGAATGTGCCTTCAAAGTTGTGGCTTGCATCCCAGATGATCGCTCACTGTGGCCTGGTGTCAGCAGCGACCACGTTATGAATATCTGCAATTACTCCATTAGATGGAGTAAAAGCTAGATGCATACTGTACGACAAGTAACAGAGCAAGGTTGAGGTTCGCCCTGCACTCCGAGACACTCTCACGCAAGCCGGCTATCGTTTCCCGGTGCCGCACTGTCTTGATGCTTCTGCTTATCGCTTGCCAGACCGTCTTCTCGTTGACCCTGAGGCCATTCAAGAGATGGATGAGCTTGTCAGAGACCTGTAGGCATCTTTCGTTCGCCTCTAGCAGTCTCAGTTCTGACGTGGAAAGGGGGCTGGGGGCACGAGCCTCGATGTGTTTGAGCTCTGTGCCTAAGCTCTCGAGCAGTCGCAAGTTGCCGCTCAGCTGCGACGTTTCAGCCGTAGCTCCATCATTGTAGCATTCTGCTGCTTTGACCAAAACCTTGGCACTCGTGTCGACGATCTGCAAGATATTGCATGCGAGGGAAAATGCGCTTATCGGATCCATAGTCAAGTGGCTTCGCTTTAAATCATATTCGTGCCCTAGACGTTCAGGTAGAGATTCATGTCAGATGTCATTTGGGTCTATGTCGTTGTCCAGGTGAGGGGTTACCAGGGGCAAAGACAGGGGCATGGCCAATATCATTGGACAACCTGGAAGCCCCGCTTTGATGCCTTTGGCCAATCAGCCAGCACTGCCTGATCTATCAGGGGCTGATATTCCGAGCGAGTGAAAGTGATGCATCGCGTTTGTTGCCAACAAACGGTCATATTTCATGAACTCTCGCTTGGTGTCAACCCTATCGCAAAGTCTTTCTTTGTTATGTCTTTCCCGTACAGTAGCAGCTACCCATCCACCTGCTTCTTGAGAGAAAGCCATGTGGCCAACACTGCATCTCGACTTACATCTAGTCAAACCATAAGACATTCGACTTCTGCATTACTTTGTCTCACTAAACAACCTCTTAACTCTCGTTGAGCGCTGTCACCCACCACCACCCACCTAACTTAACCATGCAAGGCCTCATGAGTCTCTGGAAAGGCAAGCACCCATCTGGTTCCAGTGAAGGCGAGCCCAGCGGTGATGTCTCTCCAGACGAAAACGATCGCGGCCCTTACATGATTTCTCCAGGAGGAGACGCTAACGAGGGAATCGACATCGTCTTTGTCCATGGTCTCAGAGGATCTCGTCTCGGGACATGGTCCTCCCCGTCAGGCTTCTGCTGGCCACGAGATCTGCTCGCCCAGGAAGATGACTTCAAGACCTCCAGAATCATCGCCTGGGGCTACGACTCTAGGGTGGCCGAGGTCACACGCTATGTCAGCCAAGAAGGACTCTCCAGCTTCGCAAAGGACCTCTTGGCCGATCTTGCCAGCCTTCGAGTTGGGGTTGTAAGTGTGTCCCGTGCTCTTTCAAAGCTTTACCGGGCCAAATAGCTGATATCATTGGCGCCGACAGTCTCGACCCATTGTCTTCGTCGCCCACAGCCTGGGAGGTCTCGTCGTCAAGGACGCTCTGATCGCCGCCGACAACTACCGTTCCCACGGCCGATTTCCCGACCAAGCCGAGATATACAGTAGCACAAAGGGTGTCATCTTCTTCGGGACACCCCATCGCGGCAGCGACAAGGTTGCCCTCGGAGAGATGCTCGCAAGCATTGCTAAGATCTCCTTGCGCCAGCCCAACACACAGCTTCTCGATGCTCTTCCTCAGGACTCGCACATTCTTGAGAAACAGAGACGAGTTCACGATCAAGACCAAGGACATGTACATACTCTGCTTCGCGGAAACTACAGCAACTAGCATCGGGATGGTAAGTATCCTTCGGATAATCTCATTCCTTTTCTTTTCTTCTTCTTTTCTTCTTTTATCTTTTGGTGCTAAACTTTCTTCAATGATATCTGCTGACACGTCTTTACTTCATCAGATTGTCCCAGCAGCGTCGGCTGTGTATGACGGCTTTTCGGTTCAATCGGCGTCCGCTGAGGGCAACCATATGGAGATGGTCAAATTCAACGGGCGTACTACAACTTACAATCGGTCATTGCACTATCTGAGAAATTGCCTGGAGCATTGTGGCGACGATCGAACCAATGAAGGTAATTGCTTAGTCCCTAGACCTGCCGTTGCCTTTTAGGTGTTGCGGTGTGTAAGAGAAGTGGTCGGCTGCGATCTCGGCTGCTATTTACCGGTAATCCATACACCACATCAACGTCCCCACTTGAAGTTCCAATGACTGCGTATCTCGCTTACTACCTTGTTATCTATCTGTACTCCATCACAAAATCTAGTTTTCATACTGATGTGTTTTCGTTAGAACGTGCACGTTTACAAACGTTCCCCGAAAGCCTCAAGTTTGACACGACAGAGCCAAGCGACCGAGACGCCGATAAGAGTACAGGTGAATGGACTTTCGACGATCATATCGACAACGAGGACAGGAACGATGCCCCATCCCTTACCTCGTGGCTTGAGTCCCATGACCAGAGAATATTCTGGATCAGCGGCAAAGCTGGATGTGGTAAAAGCATATTAATGGATTGCATTTTCGCCACGCTTTGCTCAAGGTATTCACAGAAGGAGACGGCTGTTGTCCTCCACTCTTTCTCCGAGCCCGGTACACACCTACAGACAACACAGGAAGGCATGTTACGCAATATCCTACACAGATTGGGTGAATGCCATCACCAGCTGGTCCTCAAGTCGATCCCCGCTCGCGAAGTAACCGAGCCACACACTGTGCAGCAACTCAGCAACATTCTCCAAATGGCTCTTGCAGCTTTCGAAAAGGCAAATATCCGCGTTGTGTTGCTGGTAGACGGTCTCGATGAGTATCGCATGCCAGCCAGTCCTACGGACGAGGTTGTCAGCCGCGCCGACGACGATTTCGCGTACGTCAGCCACGAGAGAATCACGAAGGGTCATCGTGAGATATCCACGCTTCTACAAACCTTGGCAGGACGGCCAGGCGTCAAAGTGTGTGCCGCGAGTCGAGAGCTCACCACTTTCAAGCACTTCTTCCGCGATTGCCCAAACTTCTCGATCTGGACCGAAAAATACTCCGTCTTGCAAGCCGCTGCGGTGGCCTCTTGGACATAGAGAACTCACCAATACCCAGCTGGTGGTTACTTGTGGAGTCGGCATATGCCAGCTACAAAATTGTGAGTCGTTTCTTTCTTCCTCCCAGTCTACTTTCATCCACGATACTCACTTGTTTCTGCAGGACATTGGCAGGGGGTTTCTTTGGCCTACGAAATCACGCGCCGGCCTTGCGCAAGCGGTCGGAGCGTCGAGGCTGTTTTTTATCCCATGCAGCATCGCGAACTGTCCGGAAGTTTTGAATCGAAAATACGACTTTGCCGAGTTGACCGATCTGATAGACCATTTCGTCAAGGACGGGGCAAGCCTTACGGACAGCAAGTACTTCCTTGTATGGGACGGGGGCTCTGAACGCTACTGTGCGCTATCAGAGAAGATTACCGCAGCAACTCTGCTAGTCACGTGCTTTCAGTTCAAGCAGTTGCAGCTGGGTCGTGCCGACGCCAGCCCGGAAGCATGGACTCAGTTTCTGGAAAGACATCTCTCCGCAGACGAGATTCTCGAGAGTACGTCGAGTGCGTCAAGATATGCGGAATTCATATCCATCAGCATGGCAAAAGACTGGAATAGATAGCATGTGGAATTTGTGTCATCTTTTTAAGTTCGTATATATTTTAGGTTGCTTACTCTGGGTCCAGTCTAACCTGGTACTGAATCGAATTCAAGGGAAAGATTAGAGAACCAACTCTAGATAAGAAAGCTTAAATTATTATTCCTTATAAATTATTTATATTTGTCCTAAAATATTAGTTCCGGTATCTCCTATTCCTTTTGCAAGTTCATATTTCTATCGGCGACGAAGCAACTTACCCTCGCTCGACTTGGTTTATCGCCCAAACGTTTATACACGCTTTCGCAAATCTTCCTTGGCAACTTCTTCTTGACAACATATCCGGCGGGCTAATGCCTCGTTCAGTCCTTCCAAACTTATGCGACAGGTTGTGTGCCAGGAGCAAAGGCACCCCCACACCTGATGAGTTCCGGCGCTTTCAGTCTCTGCCACCCGAGCTGCGCAGGATTATCTGGGCCTTCGCCCTGGATCTGGAGAAGTGTCACAGGAATATATATCTGAATTACCAGAGGGTTGAACCCTCCAGGACCTTAGTCTCACCCCTCCTCCTAGTCAACTCGGAAAGTCGCGTCGAAGCACTCCGCCGTTACCCTCATGCTTTCCCGGCCTACCGGTACTATCCACATAGAGCCGTCCTCGCGCCAGCAGGGGTAGTGCATGTCAACATGTCGAAAGGGATCATCTACCTCCATGGGAATTTCTCAACTTCTCCCATTAGCCTAGTCTGCCGCGGCCCCGATGACCGCGTGGACGACATCTGGGTGCCCGCGTTGGATGCTTGGCTGTACAAGAACCCACATCTCTGCTACTACGTAGCCACTAGGTCGCCGAACATGTACCTCCTGGCGAGAGTGCTCCAGGTCTGTCACATCCCGTCGTCCTATCCAGGTGGCCCACCACCGAAACAATCGGCGCTGAACTACTTCTTTCGATGGCTTCGTATGTTCCTGTCGGGTCGCCTAATTGTTAGGTTCCCGAACACGGAGTTTTATCTTTGATCAGCGTGCATTTCGAGCCGTATCAATACAGACTGAAGAAAGCGAATTATACTACGAATTATGACAATGGGGCGTACCACATCGAGAGAGGTTATGCAAGTTGGCTAAGTTTATCTGAACCGTGGATCGCCTCTGCAATTTTATACGCTCGAGGAGTGAGCAGGTGTATTTAGTTTTCACCTGTCGTGTCTATATAAGTACCTATGTTAGGGCGAGTCCCCAACTACCAGGAGCCCTACAGCCTGACCTGACCTTCAAACACTCGATCTGGTTCGGAGTCATGATAGACACCGATTTTCCACATGTTGTGTCGATTTCACCTACGTGCGCAGCAAATTTTGTTTCGCGTCTACTGCTATTTCTCTCAACTACTGCTGGAGTACTGCCAGAACTTGGCGTGTCGGATTGGCGGGGTTGATAGGTGTCCCGCTCGTCGCGTTCTTCACGGCGCATGCTTTGCGATCTGTCCACCCCGTACGCACCAGCAGTCAGCTCTCTTGTTCGGTTTCGTTTTTCCCCACAACCACTCTGGCGGAGGGTTGGGTAGGTAGTTACTCACCTGCGTTGAACTCTACCGCCGTGCACTCATTACTATTCCGGTTCTTGTTGTAGCTCGTGCAAGCCCGAACGCAGTCCTCGAGAAGGTACGAGGCCAAGTACACGATGTCGTACTCGGACCCCGTAATGTCCTTTCCGCACTTGTATTCGAATGTCCACTTCTTGTCATACTTCTCCGTCGTCCCGTCGATTCTGGGACAGTCGAGCTTGACTGACAATTGCGCCAGGCTGGGCGAAGATGACGATGGTGCAGGAGACGGCGTTGTGGACGAAGCTGACGGCGTCACCGACATCGAGACTGACGGTACATCTGACCCTGTATCTTTCCTGGGTGTTGAAAAGAAAATCACTATCAGCGCACTGGTGTTGGAAGGAAGAGGAAGATGGTGGATTATGACATACTGCCCTGCTAGCCCACCGCCGACTCCACCTCCTATACTCGCACCCACAACAAAGAGCGCCACGATGAAGATAACCATGAAGTTCCGTTGCGTCAATCCGCATATTGACCTTTCCGCTACGGACTCCTTTGTTTCTGATGAATGAGAGGACGTCGGGAGAAGACCGTCTGTGTGCGGATAACGAGTCTGCGTCGACGAAGGTTGCGACAAGGAAGGCGTGATCGGGTGGGAGACGCGGTCCTGCGAATGGGAAGCTATCACTGGCTCCAGATGTGCATATTTGTGGTGCACCACCTCCTTCTGCGCGGGGAGCGTGGCCAACGCCTCCGGGGAATTGTTTCCGCCGTACATGACAGACCCAATTGCGGATCCCGTCGCCTCTCCCGCAAAGGGGAAAGCTGGGTCAAGATGAGTACAATAAGCAAGTTGAGTAATTAGCGGAAAAGAGAGATCCCAGGAAGCCGCTTACATCAGGGACTAACAATGAAAAAGTGTTTAGGGAGTGGGAGAAGGAAAAGGGTCAGGAAAGGTAGGCTAGTTTCAAAAAAGAAAACGGTTCTGACGTTGGGGGCTGGCTTACCATATGGACCAGGCTCTCGAACTATGATTATCGCTGCGTGTTTCAGCACATGGCATGTAAGCCCAACCAGGCAAGGCTTAGCCTCTCCCTACCTGGCTTGTTATGTAGCACTGCATTTAGAGGGGCGATGAAATGGGCCAATCGCCACGAACGGCCCCCAAGCATTGGGGTAATTGCCGTGCTGACCAACAACAAAACAGACAGCCCATGGTGGCTAGGTGCATAGTTTCACCATTTTATACCCTCCCTGTGACGGTCTGGACGTGGACTAGTGGACGTGCACTACCTGCGGTGTCATCTGGCCCCAGGAATCATGCTTCCAACGATCACATGGACCACGACGAGGATGGGGGTAATGCTTTAATGGATATCTAGTTATACAACTACCATAAGAACGAGATTCTCTACCTCCCCGTACGATTCTCGTACGCGATCGCATTCGTAACCATAAGTGTACATTACAGAGACGATGACTTGGATGGGTCACTCCTACTGTCCTCTTCACAGAACCAGGGATCACGCAAGAGTTCCTCTGCCGAGGGTCTCTGCGCGGGATCGTACTGCAAGATGCGTCGAATAAGTGCCTTCACCTGAACTGCCTCCTCTTTGTCGAGATCCGGCTCTTCCGCATCGAACAACTCCTCCATGGACTGTTGCTCAAGCATCAGCGGCTCACCCCCTTCCGGGATTCCGCCGAGCCCTGAGTTGTACAGCTTTCGTTCGGGGGTGAAGTACAGCGAAGCTCGGTCCCAGTGTCGGTAGAGCTCCTCGGGGAGGGGACCAAGGATGCTAGTAAGCGAGAGGAGGTGGTCGTCATCGGTCTCAGCGACGGACCCCATCCACGGCACACAGAACAATTGATACCCGACGATGAGCTCGAAGACGAGGCAGCCGAAACTCCAGATGTCAATAGTGTTGTTAACCTCGCCGGCCAGAATCAGCTCGGGAGATCGAAGGCCGGTCGGGACGATGGGTTTCTTCGGCGGGTCGGAGAAGAGGAAGGCTGTTGTGGAAAGCATGGGTTAGCTGAGAGGGTCGGAGAAAGAGCAAGTAATCGTAGTAGGAGAACAAACCGCCGCCCATGTCAGACAATTTGATATGGAAGCCTTCTGAGATGGGGGTGAAGGGCGCCAGAGTCCGTGCGACGCAGAGATATCTCGGGGCACCTTCGTCCGGCTTCCCATCACGTCTCTGCACTGGAGCCGAGATAGACCTAGCTTGAACATCCTCCTCCTGCCGCAATGTGTCCTCGGGAATGTAGTCGATGTTTTCGAGGGCGAACAGCATGTTGCCGGGTTGAAAATCGCCTTGGGCGATTCCGTTTTTGTGAAGAACAGCCAAAGCCTGTAAGGCCTGCTTCAGAACGCCTTTGGCCATCGGGGGTGGGTAGCGGACCTTCATCTCAAACTTCCGCGGCTTGAACTGAGGAAGCTCCTCAACCATGACATTTACATTTGGTCCCATCGGCTCAAACACCAGGCATATATGGGTGCCATTTGGGCCAACGTGTTCGAATTGGTCCAGAAGCTGCGTGAAGAACTGCGCCTTCTCGGCAGGCTCGACCTGAGCTAGACGGTGCAACATCTCTAGCTCCGTAGCCGACTCAGATTCTGCAGTAAGAATCTTCAAGGCGACATATCGACTGTTTCTTGATGGAGATCAGCGGTCGTGAACCTCTGATGAGCGTTAAACGGGACACATAGTTACCTTAAGTCACGGGCCAGCCAAACTGTCGAGAACGAACCCTCGCCAAGTTTTCGGATGACCTTGTACTGACCTGCTCTTTGTGAGTCTTTTGCTTCTGCCGGGGCTACTTGGCAGGAATCGAAAAGAAAAAAGAAAAAAAGTACTGACCGTCGTGGAATTCGTCGCCTAGATGCACAGGATGACGACCGCCCGGCCGGTAAGTCTCTATCCATTCACAAGGTAAGTTGATGGGGTTGAAACGGTCCTCGCTGTCGCTCGATTCTTCCAACAGCGGGCTTGAGGGCGGTGAGTTGTGCATGATGGCAATGACCGTAGTGGAAAAGGCTGGATCTTTTCAACGCATGTACCAATTGTAGTTCAACTGTATAACGGAATAAACGCTGCCCGAATTATTATACGTTAATTAACACTGGAATCAACAGTTATTCCAACGTTAAAAATCGGAAGCCCGAATTATTGTACGTTAGTTAACACTGGAATCCACAGTTATTCCAACGTCAAAAATCGGAAGCGTTAAAAAACATCCAAACGTTGATTCTGCTTCCACCGCAAGTCGGACGTCCTTCGAGCGTTAACGTGACGTGGAAATATTTCCGGGTATCGGTACTGCAGTTCAATGCTTGGTTTTATCCAGCCTTATCTGCTACGGGAAGACACACAGGTTTGATGGGGGAGAAAAACAAAGCCGTAATGCAACTTCTGAGGTTTGGGGAAATGATCGAACTGGAAATATCAAGTGGAGCAAGGCGCGGGATGTTATTTGCCTGTTCGCTGCACAATCCAATTGCCCCGCCAGGATCAGCTCAGCTCTCAGCCACAGTGTATGCTGAGTCTGACCACGGTGAATACAAAGCAGCCGCCAACACGTAGCCAATCAGACAACACCAACTGCTGGCCTGGTAGAGCATATTCAATGATATCACCAACAGACATTAACAATTGCCCCCGTGGAAACTGCCTAATTGCTAGATTGTTTGGTTACAACATTTGGTGTTTGGAGTCTCCTATTTACTACATATTTCGTGGTGAAATGGAAACCTTAGCGCGGAGGCAAAGACGGGTTCGTCACTTGCCACTCTACAGTTATTGTAATGCATATAACCTCTCGTTGCAGGTTCATTCTGACGAGTAAACGTACTTCATGCTGAACACTGCGTGTAAGTTGGTTAATGTCATCGTTATATTAGTTTTTAGATAGTGAACCTCTTGGCGAGAAGCCAACTCGCGTGATCATCGTGTCTCATGACCTGACAGTTGGTGTCGGTTTACCATGAGTGAACAGGTATTGCTTCTGTTGGTTGAGGCTGCATCCGGGCAGTCAGTACGCGAAGCATCAAGGACATCCTGCTGGCACGTACATAATTCTCTTATCAATAAGCACTGACGGCAAAGTCCTGAGTTTTGCGAGCTACATGTAAACTACCTCTGGGTGCTTTAGGCCTAACATTGGCGTTGGCGGGGACGATAGGACATTGAATACAAAATCGTGTAACTTCTTTTCTGCTATTCTTCTGCCATTCTAGCTTGGATTGTGAAATGCCGTATCTTTTTCTCTACTATTCTTCTGCAACCTCACTTGAATTCGTAATAAAAACTTCACAGTGGTCAGACATAATCCCACTCCAGTCAAAAGTACGATCTGGAAGCCGATCCATCGACAGACAGTTGATCGCCGCCACCTCCCAGATTGTAACAAACATCCCCCCACAGGATTACGAAAACCAAGAAAGTCACCGCCATCAGAATGCATGCCAGCAACGTCATCTTTAAACCGCCGAACATGTACGCGAAGAAGCCGAACGAGAGACGAAACATCGTTACCCTCATCGTCGAGAAGGCGCCTGATGAGGCTGGATCCGCCATAGTCAGGTACGTCGGTGGCATCGCATATCTCACCGCCGCGCATTTACTGATACGGTTCCTAGAGGCGGTTGGCATTCCAGCCGAAAGGATAAGAGAGTCCACCTCACGGTGGACTTCCTTGACGTATGCGGTATTCTCCTCGGCACTGTGCACATTGCCGAGAATGACGACACAAAATTCATTGTTGTTTATTCTTGAACTCGTAAGCATCGTCGTAAGTCACTTTCTGGGTTTTTTTTTATGTTATTCCAGTTTCTTATAATGGATTAAGTACCGTTTTGTTTTAAAAACTATTATTCCCTCTTAAGATATCTTATTTATTTTAGGAAGAGTGCATACTAACGCTAGAGAAAGGCATTTTACTAGAAGCTACGATTCGATTCAACGAACAAGACGGCGTCTTCACACCGTGAACGGTGTACGCCGAGAACAAGATATGCGAAGCGTCACTACTCGCCGATTCATCTTTCAGACGATCCTGAAGATATGACCATGAGATAGAAGGCAGTAATTCCGGTTAACCATGAGAACCCATCAGGGCTGCTATAAAAGAACTGCTACCAATGCACCGACCATTTCTGTCAGCCGTTCTCTCGAATTCAGCTCTCAGTAATATCCGCTTTTGCTTTACAACTGTCCATCGATCGATGTGTGGCCCGCGTGTTTGAACTGACCGATTGCAGACGAAAGAAAAGCCATTCGAGGAGAGGAATAGGCCGTCCCTTACTTTCTACTTACTTACCATTTATTTAAGAAATCCTGCGACATCTTCTTTACTTTAGAAAGAATAACTGCTGACGCCGAGAGTCGATAGGTGTCGTACCATAACTCATCTCATGTACTGGAATGGCCTTGCTTCGTGCTTCATCTAAACACACGGCGAACACATTAATCGATACCCATTCCAGAGCGGGTAAAGCAGCTTGAGTCGACACAAGGCTGGGAGTCATAGTCCGAGAATTGGTAGCTATTGCTTTAAAGCGGCTCAAATGGATTCTTATAGCTAAAAGCGATATACGTTCGCAGTGTGAAGACACCGTGTTGTTCGCAATATCTAAGTGTGAGCTTCACGTGGAATAGTTGGCTTTCACTGGCCCCCTGCCTTCTACTTAACTAGCTAAAGCTGATGTCCAGTGTAGTTCTACACATCTCCTCCAACGCCGGGTCGGCCCCGGCCTCTCTCGCCAGGAGATCGTACACGACCAGAATCCGCCAAACACCTTTCAGGTACTCCTTCAGCCCCTCCATATCGGCCAGGACATCTTTCGACTCATCGCGGTTCCAATCGTCCTCGCCGCGCGTGTAAAAGTAATCCCAATGGACCAAATTGTGCGCATCGCCGTCGTATTCGCCCGCCGCCGAGTTCAGAAGCCTCCTGTAGCTCTTGAGATCCATGTAATTCCGCCGACCCGTGATTTCCTCACCAGTGGACTCGTCCCGGACGTAGTCGCAGACATCCGAGTCGCCCTTCTCGTGCATGACTACAAGCAGGTTCAGGTACAGATAGACCCGGATCGCCTCCTCGGCCGCCGCGCAGACCGGGTGGCGGTGGCCACGCTGTCTATCGAGGAACACGAGGAGATCGGCCTCGGGCTTGTTGGCGACGAGAAGCAGCGACTCCATGACCCTCTCCTTGAGCGCAGCATGCCCCGGCGCCGCGCAAATGGCCGGGGGCGTGCCGGCCGCTTCCATCATCATGACTTTGATGGCGTCCGCGTGGAAGGTTTTGCTCCCCCAGGGGCCTTCGGTCCATTTGCTGAGGTCCTGGAGACCCCCGCAATGCATCGCCGCCACTCGGCTCGGCAGGCCGTTCTTTCCGCGGCCTTCCTCAAAGTAGCGCTCCTCGAGCTCCTCAGGGATTACCATCCGCGTCTCGGTCTTGCCGCCACTGGAGGGTGTGTGGGAAGAGGAAGAAGAGGGGACGACGGACTTGGTCCAGCCCTTGGCGCGGTCCTGGAACTCGGCTTGCGGCCGGTATTTGGCCCGCTCCGTCTCCGCGAACTCTTGCACGCGCTGGGCGAGGGCGCGGCAAAAATAGTCGATCTCCTTGCTGTCGCTGCCCTTTTCGGCGGGGAAGATGTCCTTGCGCTGCGGCTCGTGGACGTAGGAGACCTTGTACTTGTAGTGCTTGGCGAGGGTGTTCCACGGTAACGCATGAGCTTGGTGTGCCATTGTGTAGTGTTATTATGTGAATCTGAAGTCGATGGTGGTGTTGTTACCGCTGCTGCTTCTGCCTTCGCCGGGTCGACAATTGGAAGTGGGCACTTTACTATGGAGCCGGAAGGAGGGAAGAAACGGATGAAGTACGAGAGGGTTATTTCAATACAGTCGCTGTCCTGCTTTTAACAATTCCTGCTTTTAACAATGAAAACACTCGGGCCGGTATTCCAGGAACGACACTTCGCCTCTCTTGTGAGTCCTCGCCTCGCCGCATGACTCCGGCTGTGGAACCGATTCCTGAAACGCTCGTCCATGCGACGGGGCAGGGATCCTGACTCGTAGAATCCTACTTAGACTCCGGAGCTCACCAGCCACCACAGCCTCAATCGCTTTACGCTGCGCGCCACCCCCTTTTTGACACAAGTTGCCCCTATCATGTACGTGTGCTGAACAGACAATGAGTACTACGTTACTTATATTCGGATATTCTTTTTCTCCTTTCGATGCGTGTATTTAATAACTAGGTAATTCTTGAACCTCCACAGATTGTTGGTCAACAGTTTCATTTTGCGTACTAATAGTGGCCTCCTTCCGTTGTGGCAGTTGCCTACCAGCTCGCAGGATGGAACCAGCTGGTTGGCTCGGCACCTATTCATCTTCAAGTCGCCCTTATAACATAAAATCAAATCAAAGCTTCTTCATCCCCATCATATCCGCCGTTCGCGAGGCACTTGTGTTTTAGTGGTAAAATCCATCGTAGCTGTGATAAAACATCACTCCATGGGACTCGCGTTCGATTCGCGGCGAGTGCGTCACGCATTATTAGAGATCGTTTCTTTTTTTGTTTTACATCCCTCTTCGTCTAAACGGTTGTACCTGAAGATAGGCATTTCGAGAAACTCGGAACGACTATGACAAGTCATGTCTGGGCCTCATGTGGTCTGTACCGTCACGCCCGTAATGATGTCCGCCACATGTTATTGACCAAGGAACGAATTGCGATGTCTCGGTCGTTATATCCAAATAGGGGAAGCCCTTCACGTGTCCTAGTCGCGACCCATACCACTCTTGAGCTCATAACTCCCCGAAGTATCCGAGTACCCAGAGTCCACCGGCGACTCGAGCATCTCCTCCTCCAAAGAGGAAGACGTCAACAGCCTGCCGCGGTGGCTGTCAATCGTCATATTTCCAACAGTCGTCGACGGCTCCACCTTCTGGAAGGCACGCAGATACCGGCCCAGCGCCATGATGGGGAAGTAATGCCGGTACATCGTATAGCCAAGGTACAGGTAGTTCGGGAACCCCGTCCCGGTGTACTGCCTCTCCGCCCACGTAGCCGCCCTTTTGTCGGACCCATCCTCGTCCTCGCTGCCGCTGCCGCCGCTGTAGACCTGCGTCTCGACGAGGTGCTTGACCCCCGCCTCGATCGCGGGACTCGTCTTGCCGTTACAGACAGCCAACAGCCCCATGAGCGCCCAGGCGGTCTGCGAGGGTGTCGACGGCCCCCCGCGCCCGGCGCGCTCCGGGTCGCGGTAGGACTGGACGTCCTCGCCCCAGCCGCCGTCGTCGTCGTCGGAGTTCTGCACGGACTCGAGCCACCCCACGGCGGCGCGGATCGTGTCCTCGACCTGCTCGTCGCCCTCGGCAAAATACGCCAGGCCGCAGAGGACGTTGCTGGTGCCGTAGAGGTAGTTGGCGCCCCAGCGGCCGAACCAGCCCCCCGAAGGCTCCTGTTCGCGCAGCAGGTAGGCCACGGCGCGGGTGCAGGCGCGGCCGAGGAGGTCGAGGGTGCGGCTGTTCAAAAACTCGCCCCGCACCGCCAGCCGCTGCATCAGCCCGAAGGCCTCGAGGATGCGGCCGGTGACGTCGGCACTCGAGGGGTCGCAGAGGGCGTCCATGTCGGAGAAGGGGATGCGGTTGAGCCAGAGGCTATCGTTGTCCCGGTCGAAGGCGCCCCAGCCGCCGTCGCGGTTCTGCATGCCGCAGACCCAGGCCGCGGCGCTGGTCACGGTCGCCGAGTCGATGGCGGCCGGGTCTTGGTTGATGAGCGCCAGGATCGCCACCGCCGTGTCGTCCAGGTCCGGGTACCACGTGTTGAAGTACTCGAAGCTGAAGCCGCCGGGCGCCAGGTTCGGCTGGGAGACGCGCCAGTCGCCTTCGGGGCCCAGGAGCTGGTGGCTTTTGATCCAGCGCACGCTTTGGCCAATACGCTCGTTCTCGTCCAGCTTTTGCAGCCCCTCCTCCTTCTTTCCGTCTCCCGGGATGGCAGTTGGCGGCCCATCGCACAGAGCCCGAGTCATCAGTACCGTGTCCCACACCGCCGACATGCACACCTGCACGCGCTTGCCGCCCGCGTCCTGCAGCGTGAGCCGGTCGAGGGCGGCAAGGGCCGACTGGATGCGGGCGTCTCCCAGTTTGTACCCCTCGAGTAGCAGCGCTTGCACGCCTGCGTGGACCGGCTGGATGATGCCGGCCCAGTCCCCCTCCTTCTCCTGCCTCTCGAGGATCCACTCGACGCACTTACGCCGTGCATACCTCCGCACCGGCCAAAAGGGCCTCAACCCGCTGAGGCAGTAGAGCGCCGTGTCCAGCCCGCTAAACATCAGAGACCACGGGTCGCTCTCCCACGGCCTCGCCAGGCTAGGGCCGTAGGGCATGTGCTTGTTCCCGGGATGGATCCAGAGCTCGTCCAGATACTGACTGTGGGCGTCGGGCTGGCCATGGCTGTCCGGGAGGGGGTAGATCTTCTCGTGGTGGCGAATGATGAGCATCGGGATCACGGTGGACCGCGCCCAGGACGCTAGCCGGTAGATGTTGACGGGCAGGAACGAGGGGCAGAGAATGAACTCCACCGGTAACTGCGGGGTGGCGGCCCAGGGAAACAGGCCGAACTGGGCCAAGAAGAAGCGCGTGAAGATGCGTACCGTGGCAATGCCGCCGCACCGCCGTATAAAGGCCCGACCGCGGCGCATCGCCTCGTGGTCTTGGGGTACGCCCAATAGCTTGAGGGCAAGGTAGGCCTCGGTGCTGCACGACACATCGCCAGCGTAGTCGGGGGCAATGCTCCAGGACCCATCTGGTTGCTGATTCGATAACAGCCAATGCACATATGCATCGCCCTGGGGAATCGGGGTTATCCCCAGCATTTGGTAGAAGAAGATCTGCTCGGCTGTGATGGTGACGTTGGACAACAGCTCCCCGTTCCAGTGCCCGTCGGGCCGGCGGGACTCCCAGGCATGCTCGACAGCGAGCTTGTGGGCATTCTCAGCAAGTGTGTAAAGTTCAACAGCCGCCTCCCTCACAGAAGGCGACACCTCATTGGTCTTGGACTCCATCGGATTTTCGACCATGTCTATCGAAGACAAGCACACCAAAAAGATAGGGAATGAACTGCATGGGCTGAAAGAACTTGGTCTGCTAATTCGACGACCATATCCTGTTTTTGTCAATTGAAGCTGTTATCAACCGGGGCGAGCAAAAGTGTAGATCCTACCCCTTGTGCTTGGGAGAGAGGACCATGCAGAGGCCCATCACCCCCTCACATTCAACCTTTAGGGTTCGGGACATCTGCGGTTGGGCAGTCCGATATACGAGGTAATAAGTGTTGTATCGTGCAACCTGGGCCGACTCGCTATATCGTGGATGCAATGGTCCCCGACGTCCCCCACCAACAGCGGCACTCAAAGTTGTCGATGAGTAACGACCAGACGGACTTCCGGGATCACAAACCTAACACCACATATGGGTCCCGAGAGTGTGGGGCAATACAAGGATAATTCAAGCATGTTTGTTCGCATGTGAATGCCTGACCGAGATGGTGGTTCTGGGTCCTGATGTAAGCACATGATGTTATCTACTTAGGTACCCTGGGCAACTGGGGACATCAACTTCTCCATGTTTGATTACCACGGAAATCCTAACCGTCTCGGGGGCGGATGGCTCAGGGACGTCAAGGTGAATCAAGCCTTGAGCAAGTGCGTGCACGAGGCACCTCTATCCGCCGCGGTTTGAACCCCTCTCCTTCCTTAACATCCAGCCTAACAAGCTCAAGATCATGACGGCCCTTTAGGCTCGAACGATTCAGTTTATGCAAACAAACAAACAGGTCGAAAATGACAGACAAGTAGCATGATTTGGTGGCACGATAGATTTACTCCTTGACGCCGCGCCCTGAAATTCGGTTGACCTTCCACGTCTCGCTTGGAGGAGACGCCGTCAGCGTACGCGACAACCTTGCAAATGTCGGAACAATGCCGAGTTGACCTGGTAACTGGTTGCGGTAACTCGACCAGGAGGTTGCTGCAGTGGCGGCATGGTAAGAATCGTCATGGCGATGGCTCACTGCACGATATGCTGAGTGGTGTCGAAGCGGTCGTGGAGATACTCGAGCCTCTTGGCACATTCCGTGCTCGAGTTCCCTCTGCGCCCTTCCCGATCAGACTGGTGGTGTCGTAGCCGATGGTAGCTTGCGGAGCGTACACAGACTTCACCAGCGCCTCCAAGTCGCGCCCGTCGAAGGCGAGCATCTGTTTAAGGACTGTCAGTGGTATACCCCTTGCAGCTTCAGCTGATGACGTGATGAGAGGGTGGGGCTGACCACGCGGAGGACGGTATCTCGGATGTTCTCCTTATCGAGCAAGTAACTTGGGACATCATAGGTACAGGGCATATTACTGGCGCTGAATTGATGTTCACTGTACTCTTGTTGATTAGAGGCAGCAACCTCGGCTTCCATGACAGTTACGTCCGTAGCTTGATAAAGTAAGGGGTATCGAGAACTTTACGGACATAGCGTCCCCGACCGACATCCCGGAGCGTCATGACCTCCAACAATTCAGGAGTCCTATCTCTGATCATCCGATCAGCCTTACGGCCGGTGATTATTATGGGAGCATGGAAAGACGTGGAAAGCCACAATGATCGAAGAATCAATGTGGTGCTTGCTCCCAATTAAGGCCATGCACGCATGCCAGAAATCTCAAATGGAACGTTGTGGGCTATTGCATAGAAGTAATATAACCAGTAATCGCGAAACGGCCGAGCAGCCAAATACGACACTGTGGCGCCTGCGAACCCTGGTTCTTTCGCATGGGGGGGTGGCTCGCCAACAATGCACCGGATGGAGACGAGGCGCCGGCTGCAGTTTCCCTCACGAATGAACCCCTCGTGTGATTGGCGTGCCTACCTCGGTCAATGATACTAGACCCGTTGCCTCTGCAGATTATCCATCCACGGCTGGCTGCTGGCTTTACTCCGCATAAGAT
This sequence comes from Apiospora saccharicola, assembly GCA_038363915.1. Classification (NCBI taxonomy): domain Eukaryota; kingdom Fungi; phylum Ascomycota; class Sordariomycetes; order Amphisphaeriales; family Apiosporaceae; genus Apiospora; species Apiospora saccharicola. The sequence goes on from JAQQWM010000004.1 coordinate 642,298, forward strand.
GATTGATAACGGCCGACTAGCTCTTCCATGTTGGCTGCGATGCTACGCCACGCCCGGCACCAAAGCCATTCCCTGGGATCTGTGTTCCATTTGTCCGTAGCAGCAAACAACATCGATACTGGGTCACGTCGCGTACGATATTAAGCAAGGAGAGTGAGGAATTACAAGAAGGATAATCGTTGGGTGCCTTCTGATTGGTAAAGCCCGCTGCGAATAAGCAAGCGATCAATCAAGTTTCGGATAACTACCATCTATGTCATAGGACTTCGGGTCGAATACGTTCCCGATTAAATGGATGGTGTAGGGGCATGTCTGTTGGATGTTTGCCGACAAGTATTGGCTTGTGATAGATAATAGTGACATGTAATATCACCCACACTCACACCATGGACTAAAGCGGTCATCTTTACAAGAGGGAAGGTGCAGCACCGCTCCCTCGGTACTGCGGGGGACACTGGTGTGGGCTGCCGTTTCCCAGTTTATTGAAGTAATAACGAATACACACCTAGCCATCGAAAAGGCACATTCCTCTGCCACTCAGACCCAGTCGAACTCCAGTGCGCCCACATCTGGATTGACAGCCAACACGACGTCTCGAACCTCGAGTTCACCAGAGCCAGCACTTCCCGGAAAGCAACCTCAGCAGAATGTCGTTCAATTACATCATCATCGGCGGCGGCACCGCCGGCATGGTGGTCGCCGCGCGCCTCAGCGAAGACCCCAACGTGACCGTCCTGGTCCTTGAGGCCGGCGCCGACAGGAGCTCTGACCCGGTCGTCTTGACGCCGGCTCTGTTCTCCACGCAGATCGGCAAGCCCGAGTACGATTGGATGTTCCGCTCCACTCGTCAGGTAATCAATCAATCCCTCCCAGTACCAGTCTTCGGTGGGGTTGACTTGCTGATGATAAGAGCAGCCGCACCTCAATGACCGCATCATTGCGCAGCCACGCGGCAAGCAGCTCGGTGGCTCGTCGGCGATGAATATCATGGTCATGATGTACCCCTCGCGCGACAATCTCGACGCCTGGGGAGCCCTGGGCAACGAGGGCTGGTCCTTTGACGAGATGGCGCCGTACTATCGGAAGATGTCCACCATCACGCCGCCCGGACCCAATGCCCGAGAGGTGGTACAGGTGGACAAGTGGCACGACCCGCTCCTCGATGGCGACTCGGGGCCTCTGCAGATCGGCTGGGGTAACAGCTACCCCGAGTCCCTGCACGGAGCGTGGGTGGAAACGTTCAACAACCTGCTCGGCCGCGGCATGACGGGGGATCCGCGCAATGGTGAAGCGGTAGGAGGATTCCAGAATATGGAGTCCGTGTCGCCCGACACGAGATACCGGAGCTACGCGGCCAACGCCTATTACGGACCGGAAGCGCGATCCCGCCCCAACTTGACTGTTATGACCAACACCCTAGTCGTCCGGATCGAAACCCAAAAGACCCCGAGCGGCGTCGTCGCCACAGCAGTTAATGTGCGAATGCCTGAGGGCGAAGAGCAGTATTTTGACGCCATCGACGAGGTGGTCTTGTGCGCCGGCGCCATCCAGTCGCCCCAGCTTCTGGAACTGTCCGGTATTGGTGGACGGGCTTTGCTCGAGCAACACGGCATTCCGGTTATGATCGACAGCCCCAACGTCGGAGAGAACCTGCAAGACCATCCTATCGTGGGTCAGCTTTTTGAAGTCAAGGAAGGCATCCGGTCTCTCGATCTGCTCAGGGATCCCGCGTATGCCGAGGCGGCTATGGAAGAGTTCTCGACACACAAAACTGGGGTACTCTCTCAGCCGCCCTGTACATCGGCTTATACTCCCTTTGTCGACAAAGACGGGGTTATGCACGAGGCAGAGGTCAAAGCACTGCTCGACCAATACCTGGGTACCAAAGGCAATAACACCCATGACAAGAACAAATACTATGCTGATGACAACAATACCGTTATCGAGCGTGAAATTCAGCTGATCCGCAACAGCATGGAGAAGCCAAGATCCAACCAGGTGCAGTACCACCTCCTCCCAGCCAGCCTCCCCGTCCAAGACCCCAACGGCATCGCCCCGGTCTTCGACAAACCCCAAATCGCCGTCATGGCCATCCTCAGCCACCCCCTGGGGCGCGGTCACGTCCACATCAACTCTTCCTCCGTCATCGACCCGCCGACGCTGGATCCGTGTTACCTGGAGCACCCGCTGGATATGGAGATCCTCGCCCGCAGCGTCCAGTTCACCGAGCGCATCGTGTCTACTCCACCCTTCGCCAACGCCTTGACCGGAGAGCGCTATCCGGACTTCCCGAGCGCGGACGTCTCGATCGATCGGGCCAAGGAGATCGTGCGGCAGGTTGCTTTTTCGTGCTACCACCCGGCCGGCACATGTGGGATGCGTCCACGTGAGGCGGGGGGTGTAGTCGATGCGCGGCTGGTGGTGCATGGAACGACCAATCTGCGCGTCGTCGACGCGAGTGTGTTTCCCCTGATGCCGTCGGGGAACCTCCAGGCGACGGTCTACGCCGTGGCGGAGCGGGCGGCTGATTTCATCAAGGAGGGCCGCCGCGCTTCGGCCCAGCACAGTGGTAGTACCGACAGTGCGGGTGGCAGTTCGGAGGGCAGTGGCGATGAGGGGAGTGGTGGGACCAGTGCTCATGGGAGTAGTGTGGATGATACGGATAGCAATGCTAGTACATGAGTGTAGTGTTTAGTGTTCCTAGGCAATTTCAAGAAGCTTGTGGCCCTGCGAGTATGCTATTTGGTTTGTCTTCAGAACCTTATGGGCGCAGAAATATGCATTGGGGGACACAGGAGAGGCACACTAACGCAGGAGTAGCTTTGTAAATGAATGGAACTCATTGACATCGAATAACCACAATGGAAAAACGGTTACTCCAAATATGCAGACTCGAATAACAATATAATAAACTCGATATCTTTGATTATTCGAGTGTACTCATACCTGCCTAGTGTATTATTCCACCGAATAATCGTTTATCCCAAAACAGCTTGGCCAAGCTTACTCTACAATCGCTCGCTCCTGCTCAACCGGCTCCTCCTTCTTCTTCTTCGGCCAAGTGCACCCCTCGGGGTTGGGGCACTTTCCTTTCCCTGGGAAGGGCTTGCACGTGTTGACGTCGGGCAGCCACTCGAGGACGATGGTGCACTTGAACTCGCAATCCTTTCTCCAGTCGGTGTCCTTGATCTTCTTCTGATACCCACAGAAGAAGCACTGCCAGTAGCCTCGATATGCTGTGCACATGACTGGGCTGTTGTAAGCATGAGATCAATCAAATTTGGGTTATCTGGGAGACATACTGGGGGCTGGATGCTGTTTTGAAGTACGCTTGGGTGGTTGGTCGTTTCTAAGTGGAACGAAGCTGGATTGAAATCCTTTTTGGAAGAAACGCCCGAGTTGAATCGAGTTTGGAGGATGCCGTTGACGAACCGTTTTACCTCTTTTCTCGGGTGCTAGACGAAGGGCAAAGGATGTCGCGGCGACTGGCAAACGACACGAATAAAGGATAAAATATTTTCTTTAATATTGTTAAAAAAAGAAGTCCAGGGAACCAAGTTTCACAGGGCATGTCCCAAGGCGTAGTTTTTGCGCAGCGGTGACAAAGCGGTTAGGCGAAAACGAAGTTGACGCAGGGTTGCCTATAACACCCATCTCGTGGAAGATGCGCGAACGGTTTCCGGTAATAAAGGACAATAGTGAGCAAACGCGCACTATACCGTCCAATAACTTTCAGTCTGCCGCCACCATGGCAGCCAGGCCACGTGCCGTCGTGTGAAAATTGACGCCGCCTACCCAAAGACTACGTCGCCCGTGTATATGCCCAGCAATCGTGTCCACTCCAGCCGGTTCTCTGATAATTTCACAGTGGGTGTCTCTCCGTCCTCCGGAGCCGAGGGCTTCAAGCTCGAGAGAACTTCAACCCTCCCGCTTCTATCCATAAAGTCAACCGATTCCTCCTTGCGCGCATCTAAGCATATCAGGTGCTCGCCGTTATAGCCAGCAACTTGAAGAACCAAGAACCCGCTCTCCTGCAAGGTTCCCAATTTGAAGGGCCTGTCGATGGCAAAACCGCCACAGAAAACATCTGTATCGTCAAGTAGATCCGTGAGTGGATTCTTCGGGGCAATATCTGCTGCACCCGACAGCAGAGCCCGTGTCAAACTGTGTTTCTCATTTCTCTCTTCCTCGAGATCTTCATCAGAGTCTGCGTCTTGGCCCAGGTGCTTGAATAGCAAGTTGTAGGGACCCTGCGTTGCGAATCGGGAGCCTCGAGCATGATGCAACAGTTTCAACAAAACCAGCTGATCATCCACGTTAGCCACTTTGGCTACTTCGCTCACCGAGTGGCAGACTATACGTCCCTTCAAAAAGTCATGCCACTGCCACGTACTCGTCCATCTGTTATTGGCAACGAATAGGATCGCGCCGACAACGATCGAGGCGACATATGCGTTCGGTAACGGGTCGCCGGTCTGAATACCAGACGGAAGGACGAATGCTAACGTCACAGCAATGCATATAAGTAGAGTGCCGACCACATACCCACGGCATTTGATAGTAATCGAGTTGTTGTCAATCTTCCAGTTTTGGAGTTTCGCGCGATGCTTTTTGAGGTTCAGGCGCAAGCTAGAGGATCCGGAATCAGACGTGCTGGAGTCTTTCGCCGATGTCCTGATGTACTTCTGCGAGTAGCCATTGCTCTGTATTGCGCATGCTATGATAGAAACCCTTCTGGAGTCTGGGATATCACAACGCAATGGCGGATAACCTGGCTCTGTCCCCAAAGACAGACATGTCACTAAATGTTCCCCAAGCTTGCCAAGCTGGGGCGAACATAGGGACAATGGAACAGCCAAGGAGATCAGTTCATCCATATTATGCACCGACAAGCCCAAAGGGTATCTGGAGTCGTCCTTTGCTTCCTGCCAAACCGAACTCACTTTGACAGGCTCAGCGCCAGCCGGTGACGGGGTTTCGGTTTTCGAAGATGTTTCCAGAGAGAGAAAGTTCTCACGCACAAGATCCAAACCTATGCGGCAGAAGTTGACATAATGAGCTGTAGACGTGACTGAAACGCGGCTGGTCTCGTCTTTCATTACGGCACATATCGTCTTGTCCAATCCCACCGTGTAAACTTCAGAGCTGCTCTGCAGGAAATCGGCGCTCCTCCATGGCGAATGAGACAAATTCAGGGATCCCAGTGTCCGCTTCAACGCAGCCATGGCGAACTTCTGCCTGGCTTGGCTAGATCGAATGTAGTCGTCCTCAAAGGTGTCATCGCAGCTCTCCAGTATACTCTCTTCATCGAAAGAGAGAACATCCACGGTTTCCTCCCCAACACACTTCTGCAGCTTCACCAAGATAGACTTGGCATGACAAAGAGATGCCTCTGCTTGTTGAGAAGTGTCCCGTGCAAGGAACTTGAGCTTCACCGCTACCTGTCCCAGTATTGCAGTATTGGTCTTATACCACGCATCCCCCGTGGCGTAACGGGTGGCCAGTCGAGCGACGCAGCTGGTAGTATAGTCGATGAGCTTTGCATAAGCCTCGTACCTTTGAGTTGCCTCAAGTTGTATGGGATCGAAGCTTGCTGTCGGCTGAGAACATGACCTGCTGGCTTTGCGGTATAATGAGCCCAACGCGTAAGTAGCCGCGCGCATGATTTTTGGTGAGCGAGGTGTGTGGAGTACAGCACAAAGATTATCCATCTCGATGATTGACATATGATGGAGTAGTTGGTCAGACATGGCGGATAGTTGGCGTAGTTTGGAACCGTCTATAATGCCGAGGTGTCCGTTGCTTAGGAATGGAAACGCAGCGGAGGTCGCAGAGGCATCTTTCAAGCGCTTTACTTCCAGTTCCAAAAGCGACTGTTGCTCTTCTATGTTGATTTCTTCCGGTGGAACACTATACCACTCGGGTAAGCCCCCATAGCCCTGAGTGAGGTATTGGAATCGCTTGTTCCAAGAAGAGTCCTGGACGATGTCCGAAACACTGCAACCGCAGTTTTGGGGCACTTCATTCGCAGACTCATTCGTCTGCAACACCTCATTCAGGGTCTTGGCTTTCTCCTTGGACTCGAACGCTTCTTTATCCATTCCTATATCGAGCTCGTCTTCCATGGGAGTTTGGTGTTTTGTTGTAATATATTGTTATGTAAACTTTAACAATGCGGATTATTGGAAGGGAATTACATGAAACTATTATAATATATCGCTCATGCGTAACGGAATAAACGTTACCAGCAAACTAACGTATAGAAATAAAGAAATATACAGTTAGGTAGGAAGGTAATTTTATAGGAATTGAAGCATCCTTACCCTGATCAGAAGGCGTCGCGAGGCCTCCCACCCACACCGAATCGAGGATGTGGCTTATATGCAGCATCACAAAAAGCAGTTTTTCCATTTGGGCATCTGGCATTCTTTGGTTGGGTTGACGAGCAGGTTGCCAAGACACTGGCTTGCCAGCCTGCTTCACTTATGGGCGCCTCCCACCATTCATATCATTCGAAAATTGTCTGCGAGGCGGGTTGACTGACCAATCATGGAGTACTATATGATGCACCACCCCAATGTAATCCGAGAGAGCGGTGAAACCATCAATGTCCTGAAAAGTACCCCCAGACGAGACTTTGGTTGCTTACGAAAGGCAATTGCACAAGGGAATCAGAAGGGTATGCGTCATTCGACACCTGAAGGCGACAAGACTGACGACATCAACCATTCCCATTTCCATTTGGGGGGGGTTATTCATTAGTTCCATGTCCTCCTCTTCTGTGTATCGCATGTCTCTCAGTATGGAGCATTGGTATAACATATCCACGATCAGAGAAACCATTGCCAGCGATATTTATTATTTTCTTCAATCAGCATACTGTCATCCCCTATATTATATCCTGTTTCTCCATTCGTGATATCTTGGTACCGAAAAGGTATCATTGAAGATATCTGTTTAATAAGTAGTTTGCCAACCAGTGGGCAATCCATTCTTTGATCGCTTAGGTCGGTCTGGCGGAAGTACCAGCATAGTACTCACAAAGAGCAAGCTCGGAGGGGTATTCAAGATGCTTATGGCTGCCTCAGTATCCCTATCGAACCGGTGCAAGTACTTTGGGGGCGCACGGGATGGTGTGGCTTACAAGACATCATCTGTCGCCTTATTGATGATTTCAGCCAATCAAATGGCATGGGTCGTTCTCTCCGGTGTATTATTAATCGGCTACCAAGTTGACAGCCTACAATACGTATCAACTGGGTGACCATACAGTGGCTGTGTTTACGCCATCAGTCGCGTCAGCCCCTCGGACCATAGATATGGACACTTTATCGTGTCCATGGGCAATTGCAATGCCTACCACACCTGAAGTCTTAATTACATCCTCGCAGGTGTTGGGTCGTTGTCACGGGGTGAACTTTGGATGGGATTGCGCTTGCACCGCAGGAGGACCTACCAACAGCACGACGACAACACCCGGAACACACGCTGGTCGAAACACGGTAGCCCGATTTTGACGAGACGACTTAACCCAGCATCCAAACTACAGCAACAGCAGCACATGGATCAATGTATGTCGCTGGAACCTCTTTGCCAAGCACATCAATTGTTCAATAGAATTGTTGTATTGATATCACACCACGTGACCCGGCTTTTGACCCCTGACCCAGGCTAACGAACTTGCGAAAGCGATCAATCCCTCGAACTACTGGCTCTACACATGGTCAGCAATCAGTCAATAAAATAATCTAGAATATCCACTTACCGAAATATTATACTGCTATCTTCGACTTGTTCTTTGAGATAGTCAAGATAGATCAAGTGTTTCGTGAGGTGATCAGAGAGTTATGGCTTGATCATGAGATGTTTTGGGCAGTACAAGCGTCGGGACGCGCGGAACCCGACATTTTAGGCTTCCCCTTTGGCCGGGCTCGGCCAAACACGAATACGAACACAAGTCAGCCGTGAATCGGACTTCAGTTGAGGAATGACATCCCTTCTATTTACAAAGGCAAACTGTAAAGATATTATACGTGTATTTTTTGTACTCTATCGCGATCATTATTCGGTTTGGAGGTGAACAACTTAGGATTGGATTGAACCCAGCTTGCAGCAGCAATGGACGCCGAAGCCGAAAACATGGGTGGGGCCAGCCCGCCAGGCGTTCGGAGAGCCGTAAGTCAAATCAGTCAACCCAACTGCCGGATCCTGCCCCCTGGGACGGCCTTCCTCGGCGACCGATGTGCATCGAGATGTTCAGGATGTCTCGTCTCATTGGGCGCAGTCAAAACTTTCCATCCAGCGACTGGCACTGACATTGATTGGTGTTGCATGCATAGTGTGACCAGTGTCGCTTACGCAAGGTAAGTCACAGCTCCTCCAACACCATGAGTGTAAAATGCCGTTTAACTAAGCATGCCTTGATAGATTCGCTGCGATAAGGAATCGCCATGTTCCAATTGTCGGAGCGCCACGCGCTCGTGTAGCTCTACCGGTCTGGGCCAGAAGCCCAAGGAGCCCCGGCAAAGGGTGCTGATCTCAAGCCAATAGTACGTCATGTACCACGAGCAGGAACGTCCTGTGTTCTGATATCTTGCAGCGAAAAAAAGATAGACTATATGGGAGATCGCTTGGCAACTATAGAAGCACTTCTGAGAGATCTTTCCACGAGCCCGCGATCAACAACAAACAGCAACTCCCTAGCATCGTCGTCCAATACGCCCCCAGACCAGGACAGGAGGACGCGGCGACAGAACAGCAACACACCAACAACAACGCCGGGCGGAGCATCAGATAGCCTATCACCCTCAAAGACACCCTATGATGATACTTCCACTGTCTTTGAACCAGACGACTCCGAGACATTCGAGGGCTCCACCTCATTGGCTGCTCATGCCGCTTTCGCGTCCGATTTTGTCGCCTCGGCCTCGATAGCCGTAGCGCCCTTCTCCGGATCCAACCCGCGCATGGAGGCGGCCCTGTCCTCGCTGAAGCAGATGGTCGAGCTGCAGAACTCGCGGACGGGCCCCGGCAGCACGACCAGCTACTTCGACGGTGCCAACGCCAGCGCCGCCGCCAGCCACGGCAAGCACCGCAGCGCCAAGGGCCACGTCCGGCTCAAGGACCTGCCCATGCCGCCCATGGAGCTCGTCATCTCGGAGCTCCGCGAGCTGCAGTCGGCGCCCGGATCCATGATGCTGCTCGTGGTGACGTGCTTTACGGACCAGGAGGTCTTCGTCGAGCGCTGCCGGCGGCTCTACTTCCACACGGACAACAGCGATATCCCCGAGGCGCTCTTCCTCAACGTCAACGCGGGACTTATCTACCTGTTCTTCGAGAAGAGCATCCGCGCCCCCCGCGGGGACCGCCGAGAAGGCCACCCTCGAGAAGTGCACGGCCATGTGCCAGTTCAACATGGAGACGGCCATTGCGCAATTGCCGTTATTGATGCCCGCGACCTTGGAAAACTGCGAGGCGCTGCTCATGGGCGCTTCTTTTGCCGTAGACGTCTCGCGGCCCTCGCTCGCTTGGCTCTTGACCGAGCGCGCCGCCAACATGTGCCGCACCCTCGGTCTACACCAGGAGCACACCCTCCGCGGCGACACCCCGGAGCTGCGCCGCACCAAGGCCCTCATCTTCTGGAGCGCGTACATGTTGGATAAGGGCCTGAGTCTGAGACTAGGCCGCGCCAGCGTCCTGCAGGATTACGATATCGGCGTCCCCAGCGTGCTAGAGCGCACCGCGCTCGACGACGATTACGGCGGGGTCGCGGGTAGTGGACACTCGACCGCGATATTGAGTCTGTGGATCAAGCATGCCGAGGTCCAGGGCCGCATCTATCAGCGCTTGTACAGCCCGGGGGCCCTGCGACAGGCCGAGTCGACGCGCGCTGCGCAGGTCCGGGCCGTGATTGTGGACCTGCAGTTCCTGCTGCGCGAGACGCAGAGGCTGCTCGAGGAGGCCACCACGCGCGCCCAGGCGGGCGACCGCGACTCCCAGATGTTCGCGCTCATCCTCAAGAGCGACGAGGTCGGGTACTGGAGCAGCGCTGCCTTGGCGTATCGGGCCTTGCCGCCGAGTACTAATGGTGGTGATGGTGGTAATGGCGGTGGTGGTGGAGCCTCTGCTGCTACTGGTGGTAAAGGAAACAACAAGAGCCGGACCTTTGCGGACGAGTGTACGGATGCGGCGCGGGCGGCGATGCGGAGTCATCAGGAATGCATGGACATGATGAGCGACACGAGTCTGAAGGTGATATACCTGCATTGGTAAGTCATCCCCATCCCCCACTCAATCGACAACATTTCCTCCTCTCTCCCTCGCCCACCTACTAACATCCAACTCCCAGGACCATCCTCTACGCCCCCTTCATCCCCTTCATCGTCATCTTCTGCCAAGTCATCGAGAACTCGGGCTCCGACGCGTCGCAATCCGACCTGAGGCACCTCGAGCGCTTCATCGGCTCGCTCGAGGCCGCGTGCGGCATCTCGCCCGCCGTCGAGAAGCTGCACCGGCTTTCGACGGTGCTGTACAACGTGGCGCTGCTGTACGCCGAGGCCAAGGCGCAGCAGGCTTGGGACCAGGACATGGTGCCCGTGGGTAACGAGTTCGATCTGTATCTGAGTCAGTTGGGGATCATGCCCATGGACGAGAGTGGTGGTGGTGACCTGAGCGGTGCGGCCAACGATGTTAATGGTGGCGGGGCTGGTGCTGGTGGTAATGGTGGAGGTGCGGATGATGTAATGAGGAATGTGCAATTGGGTGATTGGTTCTCGGGCAATAATCACATCCTGGGGCTCGTCGAGGAGGACCTGTCAAGTTTTAATACTTCGATGTGGTGAGGGATATCATCACCGCGTATATAGTAGTAGGATTGGGTTTCAAGGATCACGTGTAAAACATATCGAGATTGCGTTAGCGGAGTATCTGTACGACATGGAGAGCTGACGAGCTCGGGTTCGTGCGCGACACGACGACAAGTGACAGCTTTAGTTTGATTTCTTCCTGTTTTCTCCGAGAAGCCCTCGTCTTGGGTTCGACGGCTTCTGATATACAATATGTACAGATTGCTCCTCGTCTTTGCCTTGCCTTCCCACTACATCTGCCTTCTCGAGAGGCATAACTTCGTCATCCTTTCTCCCGAGTCGCATCCACGCACCACCACCGCAATACTCTGACTCAACTTTGTTTTGATCGTTTCTTTTCCTTGGTTGGATTCTCTATGCCAGAGTAACTGCCTCGCCCTGGGCCCGGCCGGTGCGCTCACGCTCCAGCTGGCGCTCGGCCGCGCGGTAGTACTTGGCGGTGTCGACGCCGTGCTGGCTGTGGTTGACAAAGTTGAACCACGGGATGCCGTACATGAAGAGGGCCGAGTAGCGGCTCTGGCGGGCGGCCACGCCCTGCATGTGGGGGGTGAGCCGGGACTCGCCGTACAGCGTCTCGCCCTTCTTGACCTTGTCCACCATCTCGCGCATGTCCATGTCGACCTCGCGGGCGTTCTCGGACATGCCGTAGAAGCGCACTGTGTTTATCCCATGTCAGTTCTCCGATACCTCTCGCCGAAAAGACCCGGGCTAGGTGTGAATGTAACGTACTCGTCGATCGCTGGTAGTAGTAGAGGAAGCCACCGATGGCGCCAATGACACCAGTCAGGCGCATCGCTTGCGCAAATCCACCGCGTCCAACTTGCGAGGGGGCAAACTTCTCCATGGCGTAGAGCATGCCGGGTCCGGCGGCGGCGGCCGTTACACCGTGGACGTAGTCGGAGGGTCTAGCATAGCCAACGACTCGCTTGAAGTGACTGTTTCCGCATCAGTACATGCAACAGTCCAATTCCAATCCTCCGCGGCCTATGTTTTCGCAGCATCGGTGCGTCGTCGTCGGTTCGAGGGGCGTGCAAACTCACGGGTCATTGTCAATGAGCTATCACGTCAGGGCCGGTCAGTTTCCATCACATCACCAATTGAACACCGGGACCAGGTAACTCACGGGATAGTCGGTCTTCAAGACCTTGCTGGGGACGTAGGTCGGTTGCTGAGGAGTCGACATGGCGGGCGGACTCAATTGAGTGGTCCAGTCCAGTACTTTGAGCTGCCAGAACCTCTTTCAATGCGATTTCCAGTGAGGTCGTAGCTGGAGCTCGCCAATTCGCGAATTGCCAATCCGCTCGGATTACCTAAGCGGCTCAATCTCGGCTACGGCTTTGCTGACCTTTAGGGTGGCTTAGGCGGGTCTCCAGTCTCCCTGTGGCTGAGCTAGCTTCTTGTCGAATAAGCCACAGAGGCAGCACCCCGCCAAACCGGGCCCCATCAATTAACACTCAATTGGCGACGACGCGCTATCTTGGTTACCAGACGCGTCTCCCAGCTAATTGATCTTCAATACACTCCAGCACTTTTGATCCCAACGTCTCTCGGCCACAACATTCCCAGGAGACGTATCTGACGCATCAATTATGGCTGCAACTAAATCAAATCGTCCTACAGTCGACGATGATCTAGATAACTTCGATGTCGACGACTTCGCCGACCCGTTTGCCGACTCGGGCGACGAGAACGCCAAAGGGAAAGCAGATACCAATTCGAAGAAGCGCAAAGATGCCAGCGGACTGGGTATCGAAGAAGAAGTCAATGTAGCCAAGAAGCAGCGGGTGCCCAATGTGAAGTTGGACACGCCGCGGTTACTGTCAGACAAGGGCATACCGAAGCTGCGGAGGAAGGCCCGCGAGCTGAAGTTCAAGGGCAAAGGTCATGAGGTAAGCCAACCCCAGTTGCTTCGAACAATAACTTCAGCCTGGATCCAAGATCACTTCTAACTTAATTTACCAGTTCTCAGATACGGCACGGTTACTGTCTTTCTACCAACTCTGGCTCGACGACCTGTTCCCCAAGGCGAAGTTCCTCGACGCCCTCGCCATGATCGAGAAGACTGGCCACACCCGGCACATGCAGATGGAGAGGATCGGGTGGATCAACGAAGGAAAGCCCAAACCCCCGAGAGACACCGATGACGAAGACGAGGTACCTGAAATCATTACCGATATCCTCGGTCGCGACGCGGCCGTACTCCCTGCAAGGATTGCGCCCATGTTCCAGAACAATGGTGGCTCCAGCGAGCGGCCGCGGACGCCGGCTGTCGGCGACGATCTGTTCGGGGATGAAGATATCTACGACGCTACGCCTAGAGGCTCGAAGAAGACCACAGGCCCCGTGGCGGGCGGCGAACCAGATGAGGAAGAGGACCTCGATGCCCTGATGGCCGAGGAGGAAGCACAACGGGCAGCTCCGTCAACGTCGCTGTTTGGCAACGGGGGCTCCCTCTTTGGCAGTGGCAAACCCGCCGCTGCTAAATCAATACCGTCACGGCCAGCCGTGCCAGACGACGAAGACGACTTAGACGCGCTGATGGCGGAGGCAGAAGCCGGGTCCTCAAAACCGCCGGCGGCCACAAAACCCAACAAGAAGTCAGGTCCGTTTGTCGATGATGATGATGATGAAGACGATCTAGACGCCTTGATGGCCGAAGCAGAAGCTGCGGAGTCCCGTCCGGCCGCCAAGCCACAACGACCTGCCCCGGCGGAGAGGAATGCGGACGCGGACGCGGACGAGGAAGAGGCTATGGCGGAGATGGATGGGCTGTGGTGAGTCAAGTTTGACTCGTGCATGCCTACAACATACGATGGATTATAGATACCCTGCTTAATGATGAATGACATGTATACCACCCGCTCATGTTAATATCTCTTATAATATCCGACCGGGACGATTTCAGGCATTCCATTTTCCTTCCCAAACGGAAACCCTCCCTATATGCTCTGGAGGTGTTCCTCTTCGGAAGGAGAATGGACTGTCTGAAATAGTTTCGGTCGGATGTCATAGGTATATTATATGTATTGGTCAGTGGTATACGAAGTAACCACATCGGACGCGTCACATATCCTAAGGAGGTGGAAGGCGAGGCGCTACGCGGCAACGTCGCAACCTTGAATCACAAAAGCTTTTGGGAACAAGACCGCGTATTCAGGTAATACTCAAGTGCTGTACCAAAACACGAAAGCGTTGCATAGCATGGATTGCTTCACAAAGCTGATTCGGACAATACATATACCTAATGTTCCGATTGATCCATCAGTCGGCCGTCGGCTTTGGGTTCAGCGGTATTCTTCTCACAAAATGCATGAGTGTAGGGGTATTAGAGAGCCTAATAGAGAGTTACAGGTATTTGATATGAATATAGACAAAAACATGTTACATGAACTTATACTCTACTTGATTCCCTTCTCTACCAATATTGCGCCTGGTACTGTCGTTGATGAGTAACTCGATGCCGCCGTTTTCTCGATTGGCATTTGTCCAGGAAATATGATAGATGGGGACAATGAGATCGTGGGGCGTGGGGCGCCGCACTACGGAGTAATCTATACCTTGATTTGAGCTTACCTCCCCGTTTAACCACTCCCATTCAACTCTCTCAGCTTCAGTCGGCGTGTTTGCATCAAGGGATTATGTGGGTACGAAGAGCAAACTCGCTGCGGCGATGACCGATAATTATCCTCGTCTTTTCAATACGAAATAGATGCCCCGTGGAGGCGAACCAGGGTTTCAGGTGAAGAAGTGGACACCGAGCCCTGGCATCGCCAATGGCGCGGGTAAGCTTGTCGTCGTCCAACAGGCGTCTCTCCAGATGCTCCCTTTCTCTGTGTGGCTTCCAGCCACATGGTTATATAATATGTGGCCAAGCCTGTAAGCTGTAAGGGAGCATGACCGAGCGGTGGTGCTCAGATCGAATTCGCCCGCAGGTTTTCAGTGGCTGATACATACATTACCAAATATAACAACAGACATCGGGCCTACTGATCCGTCTACCGCTACCTAGCCGACTCTAATTAGCAGTCGGTAGGCTAGGAGCCCTGTACCTAGCATCCGACGCGCCGTTTCTGGTGCGGTCACCACACGGTTATGATGACATTTGCGTTTCTCACTCTCACGCTTCGGCTGTGACACTTTGAGAGTTCGCAGCCGACCTGCCGGGATTGGGTTGGATCACATGGGCCGTAATCAGGCATTGCCAATTTCGATACTCAGGGAGTTGTTACAACCAAAAGCAAAAAAGAAACCTCAAGTAACGTCACGTGTCAGTAAGCGAGAGCCGCGGCCCTGGTAAAAGTCAATCAAACCCAAGAGATGAACCATACCACGTGGTAATCTTTCGCAATAATGCTTGCAGCATGGATGTTTTTCTTATTATGGCATGCTATATACCCCAATCTGAGTATGTACAGAATGCAAGATGCTTTCTGGGAAGGGGGACTACCCAGCCGGTCACCAGGGCCGACTCATGTCGCAAGGGGTGGGTTAGCTGTCTGATTGGGCGCTGAGCGGTTTTCTTTCCCGAAAAAGGCCACGCTCCCTCGAAGGAATGGTCCAGATTTCAGAATCAGCTTTTTATATGTCGTGTCACCTAACTACTCTGACCTAGTGCACTGTATTGGCCCTGACTCCCTGCAAAGTCCCTGCTGTGACTGAGGATCTGATTTTTTTTTAATCCTTCCGTCTCCCTGGAGATCAGACAAAGTCAGCTGGGCGGTGAGCGGGACGAAAGCAGGATGGTGATTCGTCTCACTTCACCACATGGTGCCGGCGCTGTCTCGGTGGGATTACCTGGGTTCGGGTCCCAAGTATCATACCAGAGGCGAGTCTCTAGTATCATACCAGAGGCGAGTCTCTACCTATACTTGATACGCATGGCTTGCTTGGTGGCTGCATTTGCTCTGACTTTTGAGCCGACAAGCAACGCGATTCCGTACATGAGTCTGCATGATTGGGCGAGTAAACGACGCAGAGACAGCAAGTGCATATCCACCACAATGCAGAGCGCCTAGTGCCAAGTGCCTTGGAAGAGAGGGATAGACGGATGGATGGATGGATGGAAGCGCTCTCGGGGTAATTACACACGTCAACGTTCACGAATAACATGTAACATCCAAAGGGTCGGAATCGGGCTCGAGGGCGAGGTTTCCCCAAAAAGAACCGGGGCATATTGTTGGTCGTGGATAAATGCAACACAAGCTACTACTGGAAAAGCTGGTCATCTGGAGAAAGTGCGGAGAAGGATTGAGCCTGGGGGAGCCGGAAACTGGGGGAAGCTGGGTTATGCGGGGTAGTGGTGGTAGCGAGAGCGGGCTCCACGAACTGATTCGGGGTTGCGCCCCGGACTGGGACCGCAACAGCATTGCAGCTAGGGGGAAGAGCTTCAGGGGTTGTTAGGGGCCCCGTTTTCTCAAGTGGCCTGCGAGATGCGCACCCATCACGACCTCGAATGCCTACAGGGGTCTTTCTCACTATTAGCGAATTGGGTTGGTTGAACTCTACTCTGCAGAAATTGATCCACGTATCATGCGCGCACTTTTTCCCTCTGTCGCATACGCATCCACTACGCGAGTGACAGTCCCGGGAAACCCATGCGCAATCTCACCTCGCCCGCTCTTTTCCCCAAGTCTCAAGATCCCAGAAATACGGGGAGAGGGGGAAGGGGACGGAACAAAACAAGACACGACAAAGACAAACATGACGGGACGATGGGGGCTGGACCAACGCGGGCCGGGTAGGGGACAGGACGTATAAAGTCGAGACTATATAAGCTCCCAACTTGGCGGGTTTCCCTACTCGCTCTTGGCCTCTTGTCTCTCTTGGCCTGTCTACTGCACTGCCACCCCCATCTTCACCTTGTATTCTCTTACACAGGTGGTCTCGGTGTATCTTGCCAGCCCTTGACAATAGCGCAGCGCGTATGAGTGAGTGTGGGCAGAAGTTCAGCTGAGAGCCACCCGCTTCCACATCGCGAAGATGTCGTCCGACGACAACCACCCCCATACGAAGGAGACCAAGGAGGGTCTGCACAGCGACAACCAAGTCGACATCCTTCACGCCGAGGTCCTGGCCAGCTCGGATCTCATGAACGATGCCTTCGACGGTGAGAACCATGAGCACTCGCAAGGGCTGTGGGAGTCCATCAAGAGCCACCCGAAGGCTTGCGCCTGGGCTTTCATCATGTGCTTCACTATTGTAAGTTTCATCTCTCCCTATTCATTTCTGCCTCTCTTTTCTTTCCTTTGCCTTTCCCTCTGCATGCAGATTTCGTATCCGTGTCTTGGGCAGGCGGGCGGGACGAACGGGTGGTGGCCGCGTCGGGCTAGTCGTGGCTTGCATGCTGCAACATGCATGCATTACCACCCACCTCCCTAAACTCGTATAGCTCAAAAAAGAAAGTCGTAGGCTAATCAAACATCGTGTCTGTACAGGTCATGGAATCCTTCGACATGTTCCTCAACGGCAACTTCGTCGCTCTCGAGGCGTTCAAAAGGAAATATGGTATCCTAGAGGCAAACGGAATAGACTGGTCCATCGAGACCAAGTGGCAGAGCTCCCTGTTCCAAGCCGGTCAATGCGGCGCTTTCGTCGGCGTCTTCGCTGCCGGGCCCGTCACCAACCGCCTCGGGTACCGTTGGACTACACTCTTAGCCTTGATGATGATGAACGCCACCATCTTCATTAGCTTCTTCGTAAGCGGCACACTCCCCTCTCTTTACTAACCTACTTCGGCGGCAGTCTTTAAGTCAAGGGTATACATAACTGACTAAACTCAAAAACCTACAGGCCGATTCGCTTGCGGTGTTGGTCATTGGGCAAGCCTTTGAAGGTGTTCCCTGGGGTTTCTTCATTGCCAATGCCCCGGCATATGCCAGTGAGATCGTGCCCTTGGCCCTGCGAGGTGCCTGCACGGCCACCCTGCAGATGAGTTGGTCCATCGGCTCCATCCTCGTCGCGGCTGCCACCTATGCATACAACAAGCGGTCGGATGAGTGGGCCTGGAGAGGCCCTCTGGCTCTGCAATGGATCTTCCCCGTGAGTTACACCGCAGCCCGCCCCCCTTGTCGCCTTTCTGGAAGAAACGACGGAGCATTCCGTCTGAGGACAATCACTAACCATACGTTCTCTTAACCTGTAGACACCTCTCATGGTCCTCATCTTCCTCGCGCCTGAGTCCCCCTGGTGGCTCCTTCGCCGTGGCCGACGGGCTGAGGCCCTCCGGTCCATTGAGCGCCTCGGCAGCAACTCCCACAAGGAGGGCACGACACAGACACTCGCTATGATGGAGCGAACCGTCGAGATTGAGAAGAAGCTGGGCGGCGAGCCCTCCCTGCTCGACCTGCTCAAGGGCGTCGATCGGAGACGTACCATCATCACCTGCTTGATGTACGCGTCGCAGAACTTTGCCGGAAACTTGATTGCCAACCAGGCCACCTACTTCTTCCAACGTGAGTCCCCACTTGTCTTTCCACATACTTACCCAACGAACTTGAACTAGCACCACTGACACTCCTTTTCTTGCAGAGGCCGGCATGACATCCGAGTTCGCCTTCCAACTCAACCTCATCAACTCCTGCCTGCAGTTCGTGGCCAACATCCTGTCCCTGCCCCTGACGGCCTGGTTCGGCCGCCGCACCATTTACCTGTGCGGCACAGCCACCAACATCGTCCTCCTAATGCTGCTGGGCGTTTGCGCCTCCCTTCCGCAGAACAACTCGACCAACTACGCGCAAGCCTGCCTGGGCGTCATCATCTCCTTCGTCTTCGCCGGCACCCTGGGCCCCATCTCCTACACCATCATCGCCGAGACCTCGTCGGTGCGCCTCCGCGCCCTGAGCACGGGTGTGGGCCGCGCCGCCTACTACGTCGCCGAGATCCCCATGATCTACTTGGCGTCGTGGATGCTGAACCCCACTGGCGGCAACATCGCCGGCAAGTGCGGCTACGTCTGGGGCGGCACCGCCGTCGTCTGCTTCGTGTCGGCGTACTTCTTCCTGCCCGAGCTCAAGCACCGCTCGTACCGCGAGGCCGATATCCTGTTCAACCGCAAGGTGCCTGCCCGCAAGTTCAAGTCGACGGTCATCGACGTCCGCGAGAACGAGTAAGAGTGTACCAAAGTATTACAAGAATAAGAAGCAAACCAGTACTCTCGTTGTCGCTCTTGGTCGCGTCAAAGGTAATTGGCTTGGCTTGTTGTGTTGTTGCTTTGGGTGGGCTGGGCTTTTGCGGCCGTTGGGGGAGGAGCTGTATTCATAGACATACATATACATAATTATATACTGTCACACCTTTAATACTTGTTCATGATACCGTTTTGAGACTTTGGCTGGCCTTGATTAGTCTGCTAGTCTGTAATGTCAGTGTGACCATTTAGTGATCATCCTTCATCGACTTTTAATTATGGAAATTGATCGCTATATGACACATCAAACATCTCAAATAGCCAAGTACAGTATTCATACACGAACAGCCAGCTAACTTACTGTCTGTCTATTACTGCCCACATTGCATAACATATACGCATGTGCTTGTCCGATGATCCAGAATTCACATACGGTCGGTAGTAAGGTGATAATTGGATTGTCCTGCTCATGTCCCTGGCAGGACTTGAGTGGTGCAAAATGCGAACGACGAAGGTCATCAATGTCATTCAAATACGGAAAGTCAAATAAGTCCATTATAGCTAATGACGCCGAAACCCTCCAGTTTCGTACTAACCCATATAACTCATATGGATCAAAAGACCTTGCTAGCAGCCTCCGGGGAATGCGAGAAGCGCTCTTAGTTCCGATGCCTCCTCAAAAGCTCGCGTATGAAAGACAGCCCACGACCACTTCCTCGCATCCTCTCGCTCACTATCACTGCGGCACATACGACCGCATATATCTATCAACCAGCCTCCTCCTGCCTCGGACATGATATAGAAGACATCAGATCATCAAGAGAGAAGATTTGCCCCGTCTACCTGCAGAACTATCCCCTATATCAAACTACTTTCGAATCACACCAGAAATATTTTTCCTTCATATCAAACATGTTCACTGCAAAGATCGCGCTTACACTGGCCGCCATGGCTGGATTGGTAGTTATCAACGCCTCCCCCATCGACCCGCAGCTCCCGCAGAAGCCTGAAATCGGCCCCGTCGCCACGTTCAAGCCGTCCGAGGGTATCAAGTTTATGTACTCCAGCGAGGTCAACGGCATCACGCTCTACTGGTTCGGCGAAGACGAGGAGGCCGCGGCGGCCCTCAACAACGGCAACGTCACCGAGCCCGAGTTGCCGCCGCTGCCGCAGCAGCAATTTAACAAGCGATGCGGCAGCAACGCGGTCACGTGCTCCTACTCCCACGCCATCCCCCGTCCCGCGGCCTGCAAGGGCCTGTTCAAGTCCCTGCGGTACAGCTCCATCTCGCTGCCCGACGCGCCCCGGTCCGTCTGCGCCGACTACGACGGGCCAGTGTTGCGTCGGTTGGGCCACCGTGGCCAGGGGGCATCCGCCACAACGAGCTGTGGCCCGCCGCCAACATGGTCTACGACCAATGCATCAACAACTGGGCCATCGAGGGGTCTGACCTGGCCCGGGACGTGCTGCTCGGTTATACCTGTACTGCCGAGTGCATGTCGAACCGGGCGGCCGGGTGTAATTGAGGAAGGCGAGAATATGGGTGCGGATTATCCATTTTGAGATGCTATGCATAGCTCAGGGGTAACGGAGCAACATGAGTTAACAAACCACAGCTCAAAGTAATCCATGTTTGCATTGCCGTGTAGCTGTGACACATGAGGGTAGGCAGAGTATATGATGAGGCTCAATCATGTGTGAGATTCGACTTTTGAGGCTCACTTACTTTCAGTCTCTGTGAAAGCAATCAGTCGCGGGACCTGGTGATGTAGCCAACGCTTTATTCTACTCGTAGAGCGAGACATATTGCTGATTTACTTAATTACAGACCTGAAACACGATTCTTCCGACTATAAACGCACCATATGGCATGAATATACTAAAGACAGGAAATGAATCGCTGACGGGTTCTGATGCGTCCTTATTGTAAACATCAATGACGCACTCTCCGCCCGCTGGGCCCTAAGGTAATGCCAAGCTATGGGCTAATGTGAGACGGGAGAATCTCAGGTCAGATCTGAAATTATTGGAAACCCAATGCTTGGTCACATCTTGTGAGATTTGTTGGAATGAGCAGTAAAAAATAATACTTAACAGAAGCCTACGTGTATGCATGCCCGATATACTTGAAGTAACGTATCAGGCCGCATCCCCAGGCCGAAGAATTGAGGGATGGAGGGATGAGGTCAATTAGGCCCCACCTACCCCACTAGAACAAAGCTCCAGGTGCACGCAATTGGGGCGATGGAGCTTGCCAACATCCCACCAGCACCTTGCCTATTTCGAGCAAGGAAGCAAATCATTAATCACCAAAGATGACAACTACCCGATTGTAGCCTCCTACAATACTCCAGCACCAAACTTCTTGAGATTGTCTGTTGTATCCTGTTGGAAAACCCCAACAGCCAGATACGCAGATACCGCCCCCATCATGGCGTCCCCGGATCTCGCAGAAATCCTTAGCGAGCTCCGCATCTCCACCGAGTCGGACGACGTCAACATCGACGACCTCCTCTACCAACGCCGCCCCCGCAAGCGCGTGAAACCCGACCCGGACAAGGTGAAGGCCCAGCTCGAGCGCGACTTCCTGACGCCCTCCAGCACCTTCAACACCGAATGGCTCAACCGGCTGCAGCAGCGGTGGGACGCCCCCGCCGACCTGACCGAGCTCTTCCGCATCGCCCCCACCCAGACGAGGACCGTCACCCGCTTCAAGCGACAAGGCCTCGAGGGCCGGGTCGTCGGCTACGAAAATGTCACCGTCCCGGCCAACAGCGCCACCGCCAAGAACTCCACCAGCATGGGGCGGAAGCCCGCTAGTCGCGCCGACTTTGTGCGAGGTGCGGCGGGCTTCGTCCCCTTCGCGCCCGGTGGTCTCGAAGGCGTAGACGCCATCGCCGCTTCGGAAGACCAGCTTCACCGACCGACACCCGGCGCATCGAACGGATCAAGTAATAAGCTGGAACGGGTCATTAAATTGAATACCGAGGGCGGCTTGTTGGAGATCGCCCCCGGGCTCGACCGAGGCATTGACTTCAGCAAGAAGAAGAACAAGGCCAGCGAGTCTGATGCCAAGGCTGTTGAAGATGCGCTGGACCAAGAGCCCGAGAACGCCCCCGAGAGAGCTGAAGGCGTGGACGGAACCAAGGCGAATGGCGCTGATGCTGAAGATGCCGAGGCCGAGGCCGAGGAGGAAGACGGCGAGGATATCGATGCGCTCCTGCCTGTCGAGTTCCCTGCGCTCAACCCTCACGGAAACCTCGCTTTGTCTAGCGCTAGAAAAGCTGGGCGCGAGTGGGCGCACATGGTGGACATCAAACGCGACATTCCTAATTTCCGAGAGCTGGTTCCCAATATGGCCAGAGAGTGGCCCTTCGAGTTGGACAACTTCCAGAAGGAGGCCGTTTACCACCTGGAGAACGGCGACTCGGTCTTTGTCGCGGCGCATACATCTGCTGGAAAGACAGTTGTGGCTGAATATGCTATTGCGCTGGCAGCGCGGCACATGACCAAGGCCATCTACACTTCGCCCATCAAGGCGCTCAGTAACCAGAAGTTCCGTGACTTCAGACAGGAATTCGACGAAGTGGGTATCTTGACGGGTGATGTTCAAATCAATCCCGAGGCTAGTTGTTTGATCATGACCACCGAGATCTTGAGGAGTATGCTTTACAGAGGAGTAGATATCATCCGAGATGTGGAGTTCGTCATCTTCGATGAGGTACACTACGTCAATGATATCGAACGTGGTGTGGTTTGGGAAGAGGTCATCATCATGTTACCCGAGCATGTATCCCTTATTCTGCTCTCGGCTACCGTGCCTAATACCTACGAATTCGCGTCCTGGGTTGGCCGCACGAAACAGAAGGACATTTATGTCATCTCCACCCCGAAGAGACCCATTCCTCTCGAGCATTACCTTTGGGCGAACAAGGACATCCACAAGATCGTTGGCGCCGATAAGAAGTTCAGCGAAGCAGGATGGAAGGCCGCCGACCAGGCACTCCGCGGCAAAGACAAGGCGTTACCGCCAGCTGCCGCACAAGGACGGGGCGGTGGCAACCAACGCGGAAACCAGCGCGGTGGCCAGCAAGGCCGTGGTGGGCCTAGGGGCGGTGGCCAACAGCGCGGTCGTGGAGGTCCGCCAAGAGCCAGCCATAACCCGGGACACATGGGTAGAGCTGGCCGGCCTGGCGGCTTCACTTCGATGGCACAAGATAAGAACCTTTGGGTGCATATGGTGCAGTTCTTGAAGAAGTCTAATTTGCTCCCTGCTTGCATCTTCGTCTTCTCCAAGAAGCGATGCGAGGAGAATGCGGATGCCTTGAGCAATCAAGACTTCTCTACTGCACAGGAGAAGAGCCACATTCACATGATCATTGAGAAGTCGGTAGCACGACTGCGACCCGATGACCGCAATTTACCACAAATTGTTCGCATGAGAGAGCTGCTTGCCAGGGGTATTGCTGTGCATCATGGTGGTCTCTTGCCCATTGTCAAGGAGGTTGTGGAGATCCTATTTGCCCAAACCCTGGTCAAGGTGCTCTTTGCGACTGAGACTTTTGCCATGGGTCTCAATCTGCCCACGCGTACAGTCGTCTTCTCGGGTTACCGCAAACACGACGGCCACTCCTTCCGCAATTTGCTACCCGGCGAGTATACCCAGATGGCCGGTCGTGCTGGTCGCCGAGGTCTGGATACCGTCGGTTCCGTCATCATCGTGCCTCCGGGCGGTGGAGACGAGGCACCCCCGGCTCTCGATCTACAGAAGATGATTCTGGGAGAGCCTAGTAAGCTCCGGTCCCAGTTCAGACTCACGTACAACATGATCTTGAACTTGCTGCGTGTTGAAGCACTGAAGATCGAGGAAATGATTAAGCGTAGTTTCTCCGAACACGCAACGCAGCAACTACTACCGGAGCATGAAAAGGCCGTCAAGGTCTCGGAAGCCGATCTGGCCAAGATCAAGCGGGATCCTTGCGATGTCTGCGATCCCGTAATGGACCAATGCCACCAAGCTTCCATGAACTTCCGCCAGATGACCCAAGAGCTCTACCAAGGCTTGCTCACAATCCCTGTCGGGCGCAAGATGTTCTCGCAGTCACGGCTTATCGTTTTCCAGAAGGACGGCGTGCGGACTCCTGGCATTCTTCTATCTGACGGAATCAGCGTGAAGACGTTGGGCGGTCAGCCCACCGTTCACGTGTTTGAGATCCGGGCTATGCGAGAAACCCGCGACTCTACCGACTTGCTACCCTTTACCCCGACCTTCTTCCACCAATACACGCTTCTGCCCCAGAAGAAGAAGGACATCCATTTCCGGTGTGTGCACGTGCCGCTTAGTGACGTCGAGTGCCTCACCAAGAAACTCACCAAGGGGATCGTGCCGGAGGTCTTCCAGGGCGGCGAGGCATACGTCAAGGCCAAGGACAAGATGTTCTCGCTTTGCAAGTCGTGGGACCCCGAGATTTACGAGGAGATGGACCTCGGCAAGATCAAGAGCCTGCCGCTGCAGGAGCTCATGGGCAAGCGCGAGAAGGAGGAGGTCGAGGCGTCGGACAAGGCGCCGCTCTGGTGCAAGACCTTCCTCAAACACTTCGCCATGTGCCACGACCAGTGGCTCATCAAGGAGACGATCGCGTCGCTACGGCAGTCGCTGTCGAACCAGAACCTGCAGCTGCTACCCGATTACGAGCAGCGCATCCAGGTGCTCAAGGACTTGAGCTTTATCGACGCCGAGTCCCGCATCCAGCTCAAGGGCAAGGTGGCCTGCGAAATTCACAGCGCCGACGAGCTCGTCCTGACGGAGTTGATTCTTGACAACGTGCTGGCCGAGTACGAGCCCGCCGAGATCGCCGCCCTGTTGTCGGCGTTTGTGTTCCAGGAGAAGACGGACACGGTACCGAACCTTCCCGGTAACCTGGAGCGGGGCATCAAGACGGTCGTCGAGATTTCCGAAAAGGTCAACAACATCCAAACCCTGCACCAGGTGATCCAGTCGGCCGAGGACAGCAACGACTTCGTGTCGCGCCCGCGGTTCGGGCTGGTCGAGGTCGTCTACGAGTGGGCGCGCGGCATGAGCTTCCGCAAGATCACGGACTTGACCGACGTCCTGGAGGGCACCATCGTGCGCACCATTACGCGCCTCGACGAGACGTGCCGCGAGGTCAAGAACGCGGCGCGCATTATCGGTGACCCCGAGCTCTACCAGAAGATGCAGGAGGCGCAGGAGATGATTAAGCGGGACATTACGGCGGTGGCTAGTCTGTACATGTAGACGATAGACGCACAAGGGATATGTTTGGGATATGCACCGCTGTGGTTTATGGTGGTGGTATTACATGAGGCGACTCCTTTTCTTCAGGTTTGATGACGAGATATGATGATCAGACAAGTACAAGCCGAGACGAGACAGAGAAAAGACCACGGCGTTTTCGGATATGGACGGTATATGAGGGTGGTAGCGTTCATGGAAATTTCCTGGAAAGCCACGGAAAAGAGGATTTAGATACAAAAATTCACGAAGTCAAGAGAAGCATTGAATTGGATGGACCATTCGGTGATGGAGATGATCAGGTTCAGGTGGTGGTGAAACGATGGGAGTATATGTGTGACCATAATGACTACGCAAAACCCAGGAGACTCCCAATACCCGACCCAATTGGGGAAAAAAGAACCAAAAGGAAATAAAAAAGGAAACCGACCAAGCCTACTCCCAATGATGCCGTCTTCTCTGCTCTTCTGCTCTGCCTGTTCTTTCTGCTTTATTTCCATGCTATAGTGTCTGTGGCCTCCACGCTTAATTCGATGCTCGCCGCCTCAATGTAGGAGATGGACCTGGGCCGCGAGCTATGCCAGACCCCCAACATAGGCCTCTCGTTCAGCATATATCGTTAACACCCACATGCAACATGTTGGCATCAGAATGGAACGGGGCTATGAAATGCCCATCTCCGACTTTCTCCGCCCGTGCATTTTCGGCGCACTATCCAGGTATGATGTTTTCTTCTTCTATGTATCGCCGCTCCCTTGTCATTCCTAGCTGCCCGCCTTATGCGCGCAGGGCCCGCAGCCGCTGCTGCAGCGCATCCTCCTCCTCGGCGGTGGGCTCGCTGCTCGCGGCGGCCTGGGGCTTAACCGGCTCGGCGGTCGAGGGCTGGGCCGTCTGGAACTCGGCGCTGAGCTGGACGCCGGCGTCGTCGGCCAGCTGGCCCAGCAGCTCGTGCACGGCGTCCTCGCTGACCTGCTGGCTCGTCGTGTCGGCGACGGCCTGGTCGTGCATGGCGCTCTTGATGGCCAGCTCGTCGTTCTGCTGCTTGTTCTGCTCGAGCACCGACAGCGTGCGCTCCGAGTTCATGGACCGCGACGCCGCGCCCATCACTTTTGTGGACTGGGCCACCATGGCCGTCATCCGGTTCATCGCGTTGTTGGCCTTCATCTGCGAGGCCTGCAGCTCGGCCTGGTCGGCTTGGTTGTCCAGCTTGTCGGCGAGGGATTGCTGCGCCAGCAGGAGTTTCGCCTTTTGGTAGGCTTGCTGCTTCTTGCCCTTCTTCAGCAGGTCCTGGATCTGCTTGCGCAACGTGCCGTCCTGGCGCCGCGCCTTCTTGGCGTCGTTGCGGAGTTGCCGCGCAATGAACTGTTGGGTCGTAAGATGTAACGGTTAGCTAGGTGTTCTTCTTCATTTCCGTTCGCTTTCTTGCGACAGGTCCGTGTCGAAGACAAAGATGCGAGGTTGGGTTGTCGGGCGTTGAGCCGCAGCTGGTGGAGGAGGACGTACCGAGGCCTGGAACTCGAGCTCGATTGCTCTGTTATTCATCTTGACGGTTTTGGGTTGGTTGGTCGGGGAAATCGGACGTTCGAGATGTAGGGTCGTTCGTCGGGGCGCCGATGAGATGTATTAATCTAGGGGTATCGTTGTTGTTGTTGTTGTGGAAGTGGTGTTTCAAGGAGAGATGAACGGTTTATCGGCTGGCGATAGTGGCGGGATTCGAGTGGTGGTACTGACTGTATGGACGTTAGTGGCCAGTATTGCGCTGCTCCCCTACCAGGTGAACCCCCAATCCAAACTAAATGGGTGGGGATTTGGACAGTTCCAGGCGTGTCAGGCTCGCGCGGGTTTATCAAATGTCGGAAGGGTTTTGGCGGGGTTGACTCGCTACGTCCGTTGAAGGAAGGTCGAGCCACGCGCTATGACGCAGCCCTCCAATCCTGGGGTACTTCTTTTAAGCCACATCTCTGGCCTCATCAGCAAGCCACAACTCAGCAACCGTCGTCTTGCTTCAGATGAAAGTCGATGACGCCGGCGACTGATCCCAAACGACTTGGGAATTCCTTGCTTTACTCACACGTAAATATCCAAAGAACCATTGTTCCAAATAATTGATGAGACCTACGATTGCCAGGCTGCTCAACACCATGTCGGCGAAACCCAAGTTGAATGTCCAGTCGTTCCCAAGGCCGCCGTTGCTGGAGCGCACTCCTAGGCACTTACAAGTCAAGTGGAACGGCCAGCTCATTGCAGACACCAAGGAGGCATACTGGGTGCTGGAAACACACCACCCACCAAGTAAATGATATTATATTTTTCTTATACGATTAATTTCTAGAAGTAAAAGTCCATACTGATCATTTACTCAAGCGTATTATCTTCCGCCATCCTCCATGTTGGTTCCGCTCACTCAAACCTCCCGCTCATCATTCTGTGAGTGGAAGGGACGGGCCACTTACTACTCGATCACTGCACCTTCCGAGGACGGGAGTAACAAAGACGCCGTCGTGTCCAATCGCATATGGTCCTACAACAGTCCGACCAAGCCCTTCGAGGTCATCAAGGGCTATTTGTCACTGTATGCGGGGCCGTGGGACTGCTATGTGGACGGGGAACGGGTGGAGCCGCAGCCCGGCGACTTTTACGGGGGATGGGTGACGAGCGACATCGACGGGATTGTCAAGGGCAAGCATGGCAACTTCGACCCCGTCGTCTGACCTAGTCAATCGACACTATTTGAGAACGTAACGTGGTCATATTCATTTAGGAACACCTTTGGCATTTTGTTTTTCTTGGGATGTTCTGTTGGCTTGAGTGTCTATCTAATAGTAAGTGCATCATCAATTGAACGAAAAAATGCATTCTACCTCGAAAGGGACGTCGAAATACCCCTATGCTCCATCATCCATTTCCACGTAAACGAGCTCTAGTCTTGTCGCTTCTTACATAACATTGCAAGCCCCAAAGGCCGCCGTTACTAAGGCCGACGCCGCCCCTCCCGCTACGCTTGTTGCGA
This sequence comes from Apiospora saccharicola, assembly GCA_038363915.1. Classification (NCBI taxonomy): domain Eukaryota; kingdom Fungi; phylum Ascomycota; class Sordariomycetes; order Amphisphaeriales; family Apiosporaceae; genus Apiospora; species Apiospora saccharicola. The sequence continues at coordinate 670,572 of JAQQWM010000004.1, forward strand.
TGCCCCTTAAGAACTCCCTCCTCCGCGCCTGCTTCGGGAGCCCGACCTGGGTACCGACCGTAGTGTCGCGCGTCACCAGCGTGCTGCTAATGACCTCCATATTCGGGTAAGCCTCCAGCACATTGACAACGTCCCTCTCGACAATGGCCGAGGCGCGAATGTGGACTTCGGCATTGGCAAGTACAACGAAGTATTCATTGCCACGGTACGGGTTCATCGCTACGAACTAGTCGGGAGGAAAATATAGGTTAGCATGGATATAGAGGAGGTTCACATTAAAACACATGCGTCGCTACTCACAATGACGTCGCCGTTATTCTGCTCTTCGAGCAATTCCTCCAGATCGGGATACTGGTCCAGGAGGTCCCAACAGCAAGCACCGTCGTTAAAGACAACCACATGCGCATCGCCAAGACCATAGTCGGCGCTCCGGACCCTGGTGCTGTCGAGCCTCTCCTTGATATGATCCAATTTGCCTCTTGTTCCCCAGCAAGCCCAGCCGCCATCAACCCCCCATCCCAGGTACTCGCCGACATCTGTGCCAAAGGTGACGCCAACCGCATCCTCGTCGCATGTGTTCGTCCACCACTCGTAGAAGCCGGAATATTGGTTTTCGAAACCGCCCGACCATCCTGCAGCCAGTAGGACCCTTGTTAGTGGTTAATCTTAGGTAAAAATGGCGGAATAAGATTAATACTGAATATATTGCATACCACAGTGTTTGCCCCCATTCTGTTTCTCCCAGTAGCAGAAGTAGTTGTCATTGGCATCCATGGCCAGCGTGATGACCTTTTGCACAGGATGATCGTTAAACACTTTGGTTAGGCCGTCTGGAATATTTCGTCTAGAAAAGCTGGTTAGGTCCCTTGCTCCAACCGTCGTCATCCAATCGTAGATGCCTACTTTAAGGTACTTCTTGGGTGATCCAGCAGATATGTTCCCAGTTTCCCAAAAGCAAACACAACATCGTAATGGGACATGTTGATAAGTAGGGGGCATCAACTGCACGTGCCCCAAAACGAGTAAGCAACTAAATGCAATATGAGACTGTCGTAAATGTGCGAAAAATTAGAGGGATAGAAAAAGAGAAGAACAGGAGTGAACTCGGCGGTGGAAGGGAGCGGGGTATGTGTGCATTCAGCTCGTCCATTGAGGCTGCTTGGCAGGCCTTAGGTGGGAGGAAATGGTTGCCCAAGTATGCATATAGTGCCAAATACAGAGGCCGACTTGGTGAACAGCCTCGTAGGAAACAACAGGGGGTGAGTGGAAGCTGAACGTTCACCCGCCGCCAGTCACCACTTCTGACGCCCACAGCAAAACTATATGCCTAGTTTGATTCGATGTCCCGTCATCGTATCTACCAGTGGTATCACTCTACGTGGACTCCAATAGTGTTAGCAAGCCTTCTAACCTCGTGACTTGCCTCTTTCTATACGGTGGCCAGGATGTAGTGCTGATTACGATAGTTATATATGTACGTGATAGAGATGTTACCGGGGCGTGCAAAGTACATATTGGGGAAGAGCGTCCAACAGGTCATGTTGGTCGGGACGCCACCATGCAACTAACAACCTGAGCACACAGGTGCGTGCTTGCTTCCCTTTAGGCTTAATCGATACGCCAAGTGACCGCGTTTCCAGGACAAGGCTTGTTAAATGCAGCATCTGCCACTCAGTAGCTGAAACCCACGTTTTTCTTTTGGTAGCAGAGCCCTGTCGCGAGAAGTCTTCAAAAATAGCAAGATAGGATGGTAAGTAATCTTATGCAAGGCTAACTGACGCATGATTACTATTCCGTTTGCATTGCTTTTGATGAATAAATCATTGTGACGTCAGTAGACTTTAATGTGTATGCTCGCTGTAGGTTGCCGCGCCAGGAAGAAGCCAGCCACAGGTGAAGCTCAAGGTGTTGTTCACCTCAGCAAGGTACCGCACGCCGTTGACTGCCCAGTCACTCATCAAGACCATTGTCGTGCGACGCAGGAACTAAGATATTTATGCGTGGGCGCTGGTTTTACTTGCGACTGATATGTCTAGACATGAAAATGCGAGTTATAGGAGAACACGTATCTAGAGGTTGTTTGGGGCGACAATGGTTGCAGTGGTTTGGGAAAAGGGGGTTTCGGCAACCTGACATCCTCGGATTCTCAAGCAAACCATTGGCAATTATGCCATTTCTATTATGCAGTCTTGAAATGGTCGATGGCAGTCAGTAACATACCAATAATCATGGTAGCTACTTAATTGATTATTAAGAAACTGTAACATTGTATTGTATTCCCTTGTTGTCTTCTCTTCTGTCGATTGAGTGTATTCGTGTAGTGCGAATAGAGCACTTGAGCTAATGATTTGCCCCACCATCGGGGAGGTTTTCTAAGGCCCATCGGCAAACGGGTGGGGGCATTGTGGGGTGCCTACCACACCTAATCTAACGCATCGTGCCACATTATCGGTACTTGAGTAATGGCATTCATCGATATTTCCACCAATCCCATCTTTGGGATTGGACATATAGTCAAAATGGTTTCGAGGGGTAAACATGGAAGCATCACTGTGCCTGCATCTTCCGCTTCCTTGGCCTATTCTTAGCCTCTTAGAGTATTGGTAACTATACCTAACGTATAGCTTTCTGCTGCCAAGATGAAGGTCGCGACGCTATGGGGAACATGCATTACTCTCGCGATAGGTTTGGCCACCGCGGCAGATGAGATCTCACCCCGCCCGAGCCTCTCCTTTTCCCCCAAGGCGCCCTACCATGCCGTCGTTGAGTCCCCGCCGCGAACCAAGACATGCTTCATCGATAGCCACGGCGACGGCGTAACGGATGACTCGCCAGCCATCCTCGATGCTTTCAACAAATGCAATGATGGGGGCCGGGCTGTTTTCAGACAGAACCAAACTTATGTGATTGGCACCGCTATGGACTGGACCTTTCTCAACCACATAGACATCGGTGAGTAGGCATCTAGCAACTTCTGTTGCGCACAGCTTTGCCAGTTTCCCCGAAAGCGTACTAAAGTCCAGTAGCTATCCAGGGCAAGATCTTGTTCACCGATAACACCACATACTGGCAAGCCAATTCTTTCAAATTCGGCTTCCAGAACGTAACCTCGTTCTTCAAACTGGGAGGAAACGACGTTTGGATTTACGGTGGTGAGAGGCTGTCCACATATCCGTGACTGACAAGATGCGAAGCATTGCTGACATACAACATATTAGGCGGCACCGTTGACGGAAACGGCCAAATTTGGTACGACACGCATGCCAAGGACATCTACACTCTTCGCCCTGTACTATTTGGCATCGATGGTCTGCATGACAGCGTCATCTCGGACTTGGTATTGAGATATAGCCCGCAGTACTACCACTTTGTGGCCAACTCGACAAACGTGGTTTTTAACAACATTGACATTGCCGGTCGCAGCACCAGCAAGCACGAGGCCAAGAATACGTACGTAAACACTGTCACTATGGTCGGGGCAATGCCTGTCTGAGAGATAGAACTAACAATTCTTAGAGACGGGTGGGATACGTACCGCTGTGACGGAGTTACGATACAGAACTCAGTTATCAACAATGGCGACGGTAAGTAACAGTAGCCTGGACGAAGCGACCAACCAGAGTTCAAAGGCTGACCCCCCATATACAGACTGCGTCGCCTTCAAGCCCAACTCGACCAACATCCTGGTCCAGAACCTCTTCTGCAACGGCTCGCACGGCATCAGCGTCGGCTCCTTGGGCCAGTACGCCGGCACCTACGACATCGTCGAGGACATCTGGGTCGGCAACATCTCGATGCACAACGCGTCTGACGGTGCGCGCATCAAGGTCTGGCCCAACACGCCATCGGCACTCTCAGGCGACCTGCAAGGCGGTGGCGGCGACGGCCGCGTCCGCAACATCACCTACAGCGGCATGGCGATCGACAATGTGGACTACGCCATCGAGATCGACCAGTGCTACGGCCAGAAGAACTTGACACTCTGCCTAAAGTATCCGAGCCCCTTGACCATTTCTGATATCGTCTTTGAGAACTTCAAGGGACGCACCAGCAAGAAGTATCAGCCCCTTATTGGAGCGCTGGCTTGCAGCTCAGACAAAGCCTGCTCCAACATCCGTGCCGAGGATATCAACGTCATGAGCCCGAATGGCACGCGGGATGCTTACTGTTTGAACATGAACGGGACGTCATTGGACGTGACCTGCACCGATAACTACAAGGGGTTTAACTAAATGAATTTCTCTTGGCAGAGAAAGTTCGTCACGATCAATCAATCAGATGAGAATCATGTAGAGTTTGGGAATGGACTGGCGGCATGGCAGTATGTCGGGGGATTTACCGCGATCTCCTATCTTCGGCGTTAAGGTGCCAAGAAAAGGGGCTAATCTGGTGCAGCAACTTCCAATATAAACTCATAACGGGTAGCCAATCAAGTTGCCTTTACCCTATTATTACGACGTCGGCACTTTTCCCACGTTATCTAGTGGATGGAACAACCTCATCGATTTCCAATGTACATTTTCAGGTACAATTAGCCGGGAAGATGCCACGCCATATTGCCCAGTGTATTTCAGACGTCAGTTTCTTCCATTCGAAGAACTTAAATTTGCAGTTCACACAAACCTCTTGGGTGTTGGATATACTTAGTGAAATATACCGTATCAAAATGCATTGGTTCCATGTCCTCCTCCTCCAAGCCGGCCTCGCCCGCGCTGCCCTGCGCTTCGGCTGCGCGACCGTGTCCTCGCAGCGCCTAGACCCGCTCGTGGAGCCCGGCCAGATCCCCTCGGCCCACGTGCACCAGATCGTCGGCGGCAACGCCTTCAACGCGACCATGACGGGGGATATTGGCGAGCAGGGGACCTGCACCACCTGCGCCTACACCGAGGACTTCTCCAACTACTGGACCGCCGTCCTGTACTTTCGGCACCCGACCAACGGCTCCTACAAGCGCGTGCCGCAGTACCCAAACGCCCAGTTGGGGTATGAGGGCCACGACGCGCCTGATATCAAGGGCGGCATGACGATTTACTACACTGAGAGCGACTTCACTTCGGATGGAGATGAGTATATCAGCGCTTTCAAGCCGGTAAGTGACAGTTTCCACCAACAAAAATGCGAAGGCTATGTAATTAACACTCAATCTTTCTCGATTAGGGCTTCCGCATGACCGTTGGCAGTCCTACCATCAACAATCTCACTGACGCCCGGCAGCTACCGGGCCTACGATACACCTGCCTCGAGGACATCTTAACACGGGGCCGCGAGACATACGAGCTCCCTTCGCACCCATGCCCCGCGGGCATCATGGCGATCCACCACTTCCCGACCTGCTGGGACGGCGTGAACCTCGACAGCCCGGACCACCAGTCGCACATGCACAGCACCAAAGCCGAAGGCGAGGGCGGATTCCTCAACCGGGCCAAGTGTCCCGCGTCGCACCCCGTCAAGATGCCGGAGCTTGCGTACGAGACCATGTGGAACACGAGCGCGTTCGTCGACCTGTGGCCCCGCGACGCCAACGGGACGTTTTCCATCGAACAGCCGTTCGTATGGTCCTTTATGGATAACAATGGGTACGGCACCCATGCCGACTACGTCTTTGGCTGGCAAGGGGACTCGTTGCAGCGGGCTCTCAACAGCTCCTGCATGTTTCACGGCTGTGGCAGCCCTGGGATGCCGGGGGGTGCTGAAGACGCAGCCGGTGGCGGATATGAATAAGTGCGCGGTGGAGAACACGGTGACGGAGGACACGGAGGGGTGGCTTACGGAACTTCCAGGACAAATAATGACGAGGGCCTGATCTCTGACGGTGCCACGTTGATTAAGTTCAGGGGATTGAGGACAAGCATGGATGCCCCAAACAGAGGAGTTGAATTAGAGCGACTAAAGATAACATGGGATATATACTGTTTACATACACATCTGAGACAGGTCTCGTGGGTTTTAGTGAATATTCCATTATATTTTATGGAAAAACCATTTCGTTAGTCAGATAGCACGTCTACCTCGATCTTGCCATCGGGACCAACCCATTCTGCCCACTTGGCCCTCAGCTCCGGCGGTACCTCCCATGCCAAAAGGTCGAAATGCCCGACCATCCATTGACGCACGCCCGTTAACCTGAAACCTATTTTCCTGTCAATGGGTACTCGTTCGTCGCTCGACTCTTCCCAATCCCAATCATACTTCTCTCCGGCCTCGATGCATTGCACATCGATGCAAATTTCCAGAGATGGACTCATAGACAAGATACAGTTCTTGAGCCGCGGCATCCGTATCACCGCTGCGGCCATATCAATGACCAGGGGGTTAAATGTTGCGGGGTCTAGTCTGCCATACGAAAGACTCCCAGACGAAACGGGAGGGTCTCTGGTGGGCTCGATATCAGCTTGGTCAACATAGGAAAATGTTGCTCCAAGCCCGTCGGGCTCGTCAGGCTCGTCAGGTTCTCCGAGCACGACGTCGCCTTCACCGGCGTAGCACGACCTGCCGCTAGGCGCCACGAAGTCAGTGGTTATCGACAAATGCTGGAGCGACGGCCACTCATTTTCTTCCTCATGATGATTATGGTGCCTAGCAGATGGCCGTTGTCGACGGTCCCGGAAGAGGTCAGGCGAAACAGGTTCGTTTTATAACCCCAGATTCTCGAGACGGCCGTTCTGGGCCAGCTTTCGGATAGCTTCGCAAAGCAAGTCTATTTTGTTGCCTGATCCATCATCAGATTCCAGACACGTGCTCGGAGACCCAGAATCTAATCGTCCACTGCCGCCGTGGCGGGTGATAGTCAACGTTCTTAATTGTGATAACTGACACAGGCTGTTGATGCTATCGGCCAATGCGGACCGATTGGCCATTCGGATCCTTGGTTTATTCAAGCAGTGTTATTAACGAACTAACCAACCGAACCACCTAACGGTAGTCGGTTGGTTAGCATTTAACGCCGAATCGGCGCTGGTTAGTTAGTTGGTTAATAAGTTATAAAAGCGTTGGTTAATTAATTAATTATTAATTAATATATTTAAATCTCGTAATATTTTTTTAATATTTTAAGCCCCGTATATATAATATTAATTTATATCGTTTAATTATAATTAATTAATAGTCCTCCTTCTAACTTTATTTATTATAAGATTTATTATATCTTACCGATCTTGCTCTATTATAATATAAAGGAATATCGGATTAATATTGTCGATAATTCCAGTTTTATATTAAGACCTTAACGTTATTAATATATTTACGATTTTAATATTAAATTTAGAGCGAGAGACATTTTATAATTAGCCGGCCGATAAGAATAATCTCTTATATTTAATTAATATCGATTAAATTGTAAGAAAATTAAAAGCTATCCGTAAAAGCTTAAGGTATCGTTTACGTTAATTATATTAATATTAAATCGGATCGGATATAATACTTATTTTAGGTTTAATGCCGCGTATATATTATCGGGTATATTCGTTATCGCGCTCGTTATCGTAAGATTAGCTTATTTAGTCGCGTTATTATTATAGGAAGGAGGCGAAGTTATTTATAAATATATTCGGTTAAGATAATATTAGCGTTACCGGTTTAAAGTCCGGCTTAATTAAAATATTATATTCGGTATTTTATATACCTTTAATTATACGTTTTATATTGTATACTTAATCGGCGTTTACTTTTTAAAGGTAATTAAGAGATTATTAATATTATAATAAATAGAATATATAAGTAGTGTAATATATCGATATTATATAGATTTTATTATAATATTCGTTGATTTTTTTTTAAGCGGCGTTAATTTTAATACTATATTAAGCTAGTTTAAGGTAATTATTTAAATTATCTTTATATTATTTTAATTTTTATAATATAAACTCGAAACTTAATAAATATTTATATATATTATTATAAAATCCTTTAAATCTATTTAATCGTCGTTTTATTTAATCGTTACCTTTTAATCGGATAAAGTAATCCTTAAAATCGTTTAGAATCGACGCGATTCTTATAAGAGTATCCTAATTAAAGTTAGTTAATTAATTAATAGGTTAAAAGAAAGTAGGTATATTACTCGATATATAAAATCGAAAGGTACTTATAACCGGAGATATATTATTTTTAGTTTATTCGTTATTATATTTAATACGCGTTATTTCGATATATTAATGTAATCGGATCGTTTGCTTAATTATATAATACGATTTTAATTAACGCGTTTGATTATCCTTAATAAGTTTAAGGGGCTGTTTTAATTTATTAGAATCGGCCTTCTAAATAGATCGAAATAGATCGTTAATACGGTTACTTTAATCGATCGTAATTATAATAATACGGAGTTTATTAATAGGCCCTTATTAACGTTAACTCTTATAAGTAACGTTATAAAAGGTATTAGTATCGTTAAACTTGTAAATACCTTTATTTAACGATATAGAAGGATTAAATAGAGCTTTTATTATTAAATTAATAATATAGCCGAAATAACGACTTTATCGGCGACGCTTATTAAATTTATAAACATTACCGATAAAGTCTATCGCCGTATTTATATTACCGGCGTTATTAAAGGTAAAATATTTAACTTTATAATTAATTTTATATTTATTAATTAAATTTATTATTATAACGCCGATTATAAATCTATCGTAATTACCTCTTACTTTTAATATATTAAGGATAATCTTTTAAGGTTAATTAATAAAGGTATCGCGAAAGAAATATATTAATTTATATACGTTATACCTGCTCCTTAACCTCTATTTATTAAACGCGAAATATATTTAATTAGGAGCGCGTTATAATATATCGATAACGCGTTAATAATAATAATAGAATTAATTAATAATATATGATTGGATATTATTACGTAAAAGGATTATTTATTAAATCTCGATTTAAAGGTTTAAATAATAATAGAGGGCGCGGAATTTAAACGAATTAATAAAGCGGAAGGGGAAAGATTTAATAACGATCTATTTAACGAGAAAGCGTTAAAAGTATATTTTATTAAAGGAATTATATATTTTATATATTAGGATTATATCGTTAATATTATCGGCGTTTAGGTTTAAGAAGGTTTTTATTTTTTTATCGTTAAGTAGACCTCGTTATATTACTAAGCTCTTACCTCGATTTACGTTTATTATTAAATACCTTAATATAATAATATATATAAAGGTAATTTATTGCGTTAAAGAGGTTATTATCGATAAATTTATTAAATTTTAATAATTATTTTATTATATAGATTATATAGATTTAAAATCTCTTTCCTTTAAACTCGAAATCGAGGTTAAATCTTTAATATTAAGAGGATCGGGATTTATTAATTTCGATATTCTCTTAATTACCGAATTATATAATAAAGGTACGTAAATACTTATCGGTTTAAGTAGGAGGTTTAATTATATCGGTAGATCGGTAATTAAATATCGTGGCGGCGTTATTATTAATAAATTTAATAAAATAGTAAGTTAATAGAATTATTAAAGAATACGTAAGGTTAATACGTTATTTATTATTTAAAACAGTATTAAAAGTAGTATTTCGCGTTAAAACAATTTTCTAACCTATTAGCGTTAGATTACGGAGCTCGAGCCGGTTCCCCCGACCCCTATTAGCTCCTTATAAAACATTAAAAAATATCGTAAGATCCGATTATTAGAGGCTCTAGAATATATTAATATTATTAATAAAATTAATTAATATTAGTTAATATCGACTGGTTAGTAACTAATAAATCCTTTAATTGGTTCGGTTTATTTTTTAGCAGGTCGTGGTTGGTTAATTAATTAAAGGGTGTTAGTTAGTTAGTTAATTGTTAGTTAATTTCGGTCGGTTAATTGACAATACTGTATCTAAGGCTGGATCCCAGTAGTTCAGGATTAACTCCCGGAGACCAGAGAAACTAGCGGCGAACATATATAACTTGGTGGAAATAATTGTTTTCGCCGACGTCGCTTAGGATATCGAGTTGCGAGACGTAAGGGACTTTGACCATTGATCCCACATCTTCCTTGTCAAACTCGAAATACCGCTTCCATGCTTCTGTTCTGCCCCATGTATCCAGGTTTAGTATCTTGTTGTTGTAATCGTCTTGGCTCTTCTTCGGGTCTAGGCCGTGACAAGCGCTGACCTGAAGTTTGATAGGGCCCAAGCTGGTAGCGCCGCTGCGAACGTCGTTTCGTAACTCTTGATCCCAAGCATTAAGCAGATCTAGGAGCGATGTGATCGCATAAAGGAAGGCTAAATGCTTTTGTCGCTGATGGACACGCGACCAGCCGTAAACGGGCATGTCTACCGACAGATCGATCCCGCGTAATGCAGCGCGGCGATACGGCGAGGAGAAAAGGGCTTGGAAGTTGCCCAGATCGTGCACAAAGACATTGGCAAATGTGCGTGTTTCAACTACTGCCTGCCATCGTCGTGATATTGTTGAGTAACGCGCAAGGTACTCGAATCTCCCCAAGTTGTCCCGAATGAGTGAAATAATCTCAAAACTGAGGGCATCCATATTTCATTCGTTTGCTGTAGGTTGCTTGAATTGAGCAGACGCAACGCGACATTGGATTTAGCGAATGCCCCGCCTATCCACCTGGTCGGTTAGCGGAGCGGACCTTAACGATCAGGGCGCGGGGGCGGTCATCGCTTAAGGAATACCCCCGGGACTGGATATGTGACAACTACGTAACAGAGGTTATCTGAATAGACGATATTCGAATGAAACTCATACTATAAAGCGATATGATGCAGTTGCATGCTCTGTTCATCTGAGATGTGATTACCAGATCTCTCTCGTACGACGAGATGGTGGCCCATGCGCTACTCGCACGTGATACCCCTTTATGGGCAATGCTGGCAGCCCCTGAGCTGGATATACCAACAGTAGGGGCCGCAATTGAAGCACAACTATAGCCTTGCATGTTTACTTGGTTTAATAGGAACGTGATGGACTATGATCGAAACCATAACCAGGATCATAGGTGCTTGTCTGATAGTCAGCAACCAGCAAGCGAGCTTGGCGACGACTTTGGAATCTGGTATATTTACCTCAAGTGGCACAAGATATGAATAGAAATGAACCATGTTTGACCATAACTCAAAAGGCTGCAAGTGCCACGGTAATAACAATTTTGGGAGGAAATGACGGTTCATTGCGTTGTAGAGACCAGTGAAGCTGGTCGATCAATTGGAGCCACGCCGTCCAAACCACAATCAAAGCGTCGCACACGCCGACATCCAGGTCATGACTTTCTACACTGATGATCCTATCTCGCTATCAATACAATATCCTATCTAGCCCATCTTCCGCTAGAAAGGAGGCGGGATCGAGTTTTTCGGTAGCAGCCGGATCAAACCCCCTTTCCCCCCTTAGCGACGGAGGCATCGACGAGTCTGGGCTGTTGCACTGCTTTAACTTGCGGAGCTTGCAGGTGCCGAGCCAGGCACCACTGGCTCTGAAAATCTGGCATGGAGGGGTGTACACACAGCTCTGTAACGTTCTGCCTCATCTCCAGACAGCACCACGGACACCTCTTGGGAGTTCGACTGCAGACAAAGTTAGTACGCCATCGAATAATTCAAATTGGACCAGAACCTGTTTACTCACTCTCCAGTACACAACCACCTCATCTGGCCCGCAAACTGGCGGCAAGGGGGAGAGCGGGTGCCAGTCCATTTTTTGGCCCAGCCACATTTCCACACGATGCCGAATCCTTTCCACTGTAGTCAAGGGCCTCACATCGGAAGCCGGTATGAAAGTGTAAGTGACTTCTCTTTCGCCATCGTGGTATCGAGTCGGCCTTGGCATCTCACTTGAGCGGGCGACAACGTATGAGGGCGCCGCATCGACATCTCGGGATGCAGAATGTTTGGCCCAAAGCTCTCTCCTGTAAATTGCGTAGGTAAGAACGTAAAGGCTGTAGGCCAAAGCGAGCCATGACGCAATACCAATGATACATGTAATTGAAAAGTCGGGCATGATCTCGACTCAAGGCTTCAGAGCTTACTGTAGTATGCTTTTCGATGTCTGATACCCGTATTCTTCCGATCGGAAGATCTGATGAACCCTAGAAAGTTTGATGGGCGATAATTAAATCTTGGGAGACCGGGCGAGCCATGATTATAAGCATCTACGCAGAAGTATCGAGCCAAGGGGTCATCCCGGGAGCGGGGTCCGAGTCGCTAAAGAAGAAAATGCTCTTTATGGTTCTCAAACAAACTGTGTTCGCAGAGTGAAGCGCCCATTGACTAATAAAACGGTAGATCAGGTTAATCCTAGCTGAAATTCGATACGAACAAGACGGTTTTTTCGAGCTACTCCTTTTCTTAGTTCTCCATATTTGACGAATCAAGAAGAGGTAGATGACATTGTTCTGTTCTGCTAAACGACGAATTCACTATCGGGCCCAGCCCATTCAGCACACATCGAGTTGAGCTCCTTAGGAACTTCCCACGCCGTGTTCTCGCCAGTCCGGACCCACCACCGACGGCCCGTTAGATCGCCGTCGTACTTTTCATCCGTGAACCACGGGATCTCCTCGCCCGCCTCAGCGTACTGGATGCCCACGGTCATGGACATATCCTCGATAGGGCCCAAGCAGAAGACGCACGTCTTAAGCCGCGGCATCAACTTGACCGCCGCTGCTAGGTCGATAGCCAGCTGGTCAAACTCCGCAGGGTCCGGCACGGTGCGCCACCTGTGTATCGGGTCGTCCCCGTTGGCCTCGGCATCCTCATCGCCATCATCCATGTCCGCGTCGCTGAGGGCTTCGGATCCAGTCTCCACTTCGTCGTCGCCCTTCGGGCTACGAGGGCGTCGCAGGGAGCCCCAGCTCGTAGGAAAGGGTTCGACGTCGCTTTCCTCGCCCGTGTAGTACCACCGTCCACTTGGTGCCACAATGGGAGCCTCTATGAGCAAATGCTGGAGCGAAGGCCACTCCGCTTGCACTTCTTCTTCCTGTTGACCACTTCGTGCCGCAGCTAGTCCCGACCGACGGTTTCGGAAGAGATCAGGAGAGACGAGCTCACCATTCAATCGCAAAATCTCGAGAATGCCCTTCTGGGCCAACTTCCGAATAGCCTCGCAGAGCAAGTCTACCGTTCCAACCGAGCTCTCATGTTCCAGGCAAGTGGTTTTGAAACTGTGATTAGCTGGTTCTGACCCGTCCTTATGCCGAATGACCAATTTCGTCAGATAGGGTAGCTGGCCGAGGCTCGAAATGCCATCAGCTACCATGGCTCGGTGTGTTTTTCGCTGCGCCGACCTCTTCAAGGCGAGGTCGCAGTAGCTGAGCTCCAGCTTTCGGAGGCAAGTGAAGCGCGTGGCGAACTGGCATAACGCGAGGGGACTAAAGTCAGGGCCATCGTGACTCCAGAGTTTGAGGCGCGACACGACGCGGATATTTGGTAGAACTCCCATCTCTTCATCCCGGAACTGAAAAAACCGCTTGATCCCAGCTGACTGGTTTTGACGGTGATGCGCGCGCGTCTCGCTATCACTGGGCAGGTCCATTCGAAACTCGACTTTGCGCAACGCCGCAGATCGATATGGCGACGGCGAGAAGACAGTTGGAGTCTCGGCCTGCTCCCGGATAGTCACACTTGCAAACGTGCGGGCTTCAACGACCGCCTGCCATCGCCGTGAGATGGTGGAGTACGGCGCCAACTTCGGACCATTGTCATACTCATCAACGTCGTCTTCATCTTCCGGCAAGTTGTCCAGAATGAGCGACATGATCTCAAAGCTGAGCCTATCCATTATTCATTCGTCCTGCTGTACGCGTCTTATTGGAATAATGATTGAAGCATGTAGTAGTATGTCTTGAGTCTTGTATGCCACGAACATGAACGTGAGAGAATGAAATGGGCGCTGACCCCACAAACTTGGTTGGTTACGACCCTGGTCCTTTAGCGGGTGGTTCTGCCAATGAGGTACAGCGACTTTGAGCCCGGTTCCAGCACCCAAGAGTTTGAGTGTCTAAGACCAGCCATTTAGCTATGGACGTTCATCATGTCCAGATTGACAAATTGCGATTGGAACCAGAACTAAAAAGTGCATAATGCTTCAATACACGTTGCGGCAAATATTATAACTTCTACATATGTTTAGGCGCGTCATATGTAGGAAGCGTCTTTTCAAGCACACAGTGTAAGCATATTAAAGCCCAATAGAACTTAGCAAGGCACCCAAGAGCTCATTCGTTATTGACCATCTCTGCCTGAATATCGATTCTGCTCTATGAGTTCAATTCTCATGCCATCAGCGCTTATTCGGGCTCATATCGAAAACGCTTCCATGTGATTTAGTTGAGGGAGTGTGGCATCATTCGCGCACTTGGCCCACCGTTTCCATGAATAACCGTGTGGTGGAGTGCTATGAAGAGCTTTCACCATAACCTTGACCTATCAACACCTTGCCATCGGGCCCAACCCATTCAGAGCACTTCGCTTCCAGCTCGGGCGGCACCTCCCACGCCATGTCATTGCCAAACCGGATCTCCCACAGACGACACGCTTCCTGGGTCCTGTCACTAGTAACGATCTCATATCTCCGCTCGCCATAATTCCGTACGAGTTCGCCCGCCTCATGGCACACCAGACTGATGGGTTTGTGCTCATAGAGCCAACAGTAGTCCAGCGTGTCAATGGAGAAGTACCCGACTTTGAGCTGCGGCATCCGCTCCACCGCCGCGACCATATCGAGGACTAGGGGGTTATACAATTTTGGTATCGGTCTGGTGCGCCAGAGATGCCGCGGTATGACTCCGTTGGCTTCTTCGTCCGTTGGTTGATCGTCGTCGTCGTCTTCATTGTCTTCATCGTCGGAACTGTCGAGGGATAGCACCTCGAGGTCTTTATCACCCGTATAGTACCACCTTCCACTGGGCGCAATAATGCTGCCACTTATCGAGAAACTTCGCAGCGAAGGCCATTGCCCCTCAGCTTCTTCTTTTTCTCGGTCATGGTTGCGATCAAGGGCCAATTGTCCTTGTCGACGATCTCGAAAGAGGTCAGGTGAGATTAACTCGTGTTTCAACTTCAATTTCCGAAGACGACCGTTCTGGGCCAGATTCCGGATAGATTCGCACAGGGTGTCCACCGTAATACCGAATCCAGCTTCATCTTCTGGACAAGGGTTCTTAAAACTGTGGTTTGCTGGTTCGTAGCCGACGCGGGTGATGCTCAGTTCAGTCAACCGCGGCAATTGGTCGAGGCTGTTGATTCCTTGGGCCAGTGCAGATCGAATGGTCTTCCGCAGTGATGCTTTTTTCAATAGCGGGTCCTTGTACTGTAGGTGCAAATGCTGGAGGTCAGAAAAGCGGGTGGCGAGTTGGCACGATGTGAGAGGATGAATTGAAATGGTATCACGGGTCCACTCCCCAAGCGGCTGGATGACCCAAGATCTCCCTGAGCCCGTAATAATCTTGAGGTGTGAAACGCAACGGACTTTGGCCAGCGAGTTCACATCTTCCTCCTGGAACTCGAAGAATTGTTCCAATGCAGGTGGTGTTCGAGAGCGGACGATATTCCCCGCAAAGCTGTAATTGATATCTAGTTTGAAGGGGCCTATGCCGGGAGTGCCGCTTCGACTGTTACTTTGCAGCTTGGCCTCCGTAACTGCAAGTTGGTCCAAGAACGACGTTATGGCGGACAGGACGGTTGACTGGTTTTGGCGGTGGTTTAACAGCGAGTCGTTATAACTGGGCAGGTCTATCTCGTCCATCTCGAGGCACACTTTGCGCAACGCCGCAAGGCGGGATGGCGATGAAGTGACGATAGTCTGAAAGGAGGACATGTCCCTGACAGAGAGGTTGCCGAACGTGCGCCTCTCGACAACTGCCTGCCACTGGCGCGAGATGGTGGCATAAGGCGGAAGCACCAAGTAGTCATCGATATCTTCCAAATTGTCCAGAATGAGAGAGATGAGCTCGTAGCTGAGTTTATCCATCGTGCGTGATGGTGATGCGTTCGTTCTGAAGTGTATTGTTGGATTCTCTGGTAAACTTGACGCCAATGAATGGCGGATACGATCGCCTTAATGCCAGTAGTTACTGGAAACAATATGTAGAAGGATTGGATCATCCGAATGTTATTGCCGGTCGAATAATCAAAGTTGGTCGTTTTGGTGCCTGCAATGCAATTGGGAACGATTTATCTTGTTGAATAATCAAGATTGATCGTTTTGGTGACCGTAATTAGGAAGGTTGCGTGATGTCTAACTGGGCAGGTTCCTAGAATAAAAAATAAAGCATATATTGATTGAAGTGGGACCAGGAATTTTAAATGCCTTAACCTGAGTACTTGAGCTTTGTGTACTTCCCATCCCAGTATTTGGGATGGCTTTACGCAGCGTTGCCTGAACCTGGGCCCAAGAACTATTTACCAGTAATTGCAACTTAAGATGCATCCTCTGAGTTTCCTCCATTGAGTACCTTCTTATACCAAGATAACTTCGTGCCGGTTTGTTTGGTCCTCCAGCATCATCTTTACTAGTGGCCCGTAAACCCAAGAAAGCCCAACTCTTTTCATCCGTCCGGTATCTTGCTTGTCTGTACAAGCCGCCACTAGACACCTGCATTCGACGTCAAATCCGTCAGTAGGTTCTTGACCATCGGTCTTTGTTTCGCTACCCGAGGTGTCTGGAGGAAGGGACGAATGTAGGACCAAAAGGTGTAACCGCAGCTCCTTCCACCTCCCTGATATCGCAATCTCTTCGTAGTCGAACTCTACCTCCACCAAACACTCCTCGTCGTCGTCTCTATACGGGGTACGCATCTGTAGGCATGGCTGGAGGCCCACCTTCTGCCGCCGCAAGTCGTTGTCCGTAAAATCAACCTTTGCGGAAAGAAGAGGAATCAATGGGCCGTGTATCCGAAGCCAAGCGCTGTTCACCTCTCCAAAGGGGTTGTGCTTGTTCTTCAGGTCGACCTGCCATTCCAAAACGCGCGCAATGGACCTTCGTGGAGTATCGCTGTGATTACCGGCAATACCACCGTAGCTCACCCAGCTCCAGCTTTGACCGACCCCTTGAACGGGGGTCTTTTTTGTAGCCTAACGCCCGCCAAGACAAGCTTTGGATCAACGAGTTGCTCCAATATCCCGCAACGTAAGCACAGCGAAAGTGCTTTTCGAATAGCTTGCTGAGGCCGCTGGTAGCTGGTAGCCTGTCAGAGGATTTGGTAAGGGCTCGTTCCCCATACATCCAAACAAGCTCATCCCACAAACTCAACATCTCATCGGTATTCTCTTTGTCTTTGGACCCTGTATCTCTGTCATGACCGTGTTCCTTGTCGTCTTTGTTTGACCCAAGTAACATATCTGGACGGCAGAACATGCGTTTCTGACGGCAGCCATCTTCTCCCACGATTCCATGGTTGCACTCGTAGTATATCTGTCGCGAGTTGTAATGCAAGATACGTTGGGATAGAACACGCTCCTGTAGAGCCCATCCTCTTTTTGAGAGAGGCTCCGTCAGAAATTGGCCATGGTCCCAGTCCAATTCGTCGGTGATGAACAGCTGTTCCACATGCACGTTGCTGGCGTGACCGGGGAGGTCGATTTCGCAAGAAGGACGCGGTTGGCGAACATGAAAACACCCTTCGGATGGGTTTTTGGCGCGGTTCGCGGCGATGGTCAGATATGCATTCGAATACACGTCATGCATGCGAGCAGACTCGCGGGCCCAGTCGTCGGCGTCATCTTGGAGAATGCAGAGACTGTCGATCCATATGTAGCGGATCCCCAGTTTCTTGACAATTTGAATAGCATCCAGGAAGGTTTTTGGGAGGTCGGCCAAAGGGATGCCTGCTTCGTTCCTTTGAATAGTTTGCTGAGTCGTAGCTAATACCATCTCGCCACCCCACTACGATTATGCAATTGTGTCAGTAACTCGAGGTATTGTGACTCAGGAAGATACTACGGCGACTTACACAATGAGATAGACAAGCATAGGTCCCTGACTGCCCTCGAGGCTCTATGAGCTTAATGATGTTGTTTGACAAGCCGGTATCGAGAACACGGGAGGGAAGAATAGCCAACTTTGTGGAGCAGCTCTCGTGTTTCTCTTCGCATTGAGCCAAGAAGGACGCCACAGTAGTCATGCTGTACGGTGACCCCGAATCCAGGTCCGGTGGCTGCAGTTGCAGTATATGAAATGCCGGGTTCTCTGAAACGTGTTAGTCCTTAATCATCTCCGCGCAGAATTTCTATAGGGCACGTACCCTTACTGACGCTGAAGACCACCCCTGTCAACAAGTATAGACCGAACCTCCTCGCAGGCTGTTTAGCAAAGACTACAAAGCCAGGCCCGCCACCGAAGCGTTTCGTCAATAGCAGCCTTTGCCCATGAGGTACAGTATCCTTGTATACGTCGTTGAATTCTGTGTAGAACTTGGACCTTCGAGAATCTTCGAAAAAACCAAGCCATCTCTGGAAGCCCTCCTGTACAATGGCGCATAGGGGACATGAGCTTGACGCTGTAGCTAACGAGACTAGGTCTTGATGCCACGGGAACCCATATAGATCATTTTACGTAGGTTCAATGGAAAGCGCTGGACATTCGCTCTGGTCGCCGATTCGTGAGAATCCCTGGTAAGATGGAGGATCTGGGAGTGATCCAAACGGGATTGTAGAACAAAGTGAGCAGTTTCTCATGGTGGATACCTTTGGTGTAATGTACCGGATCAAAATCGCTAGGTACGTTATATCTTATATCATTTGGAGACAAAACATGAACGAGGTCTCCAGTGGCAGGCCTCACGCTGTGTTGCCTTGTCGCGATAATCAAGTTGCCACCTACAGAGTCATTACCCCACCTGACAGCCCTTGATCTGACTCAGCCGTTCGGAGCTCCTAAAGTTGATATCAGGCTCTGGGACCCGAGGGGATAAGAATTGGCCAACTCATACCGGTGCAAGATTGGCTGATTTGGGGGGCTGCAAGGCGGTGTCAAGTGATGTTGAATTGGTTGGTTCGATAAGGGAATAAAGGCGGTGTGCCCCGCTTATCCTTTGCATAAGAGTGTGTGCAGCTGGGAGGCAGCCGGATCAAGGATTCTCGATTCATTGGTACCGATTTGCTTGGTATAGGCCCTTTGCTGTAGAGTGCGGCAGATGGCGGCTGCCGGGCTGCATGTCGACTCCACGACTAGACCAACCTCTCGCAGCGCGTGTATTTCGACCTCGCCGATTGCTGTAGCTTCAACGGGTCTTGCTATAAACGGCGTCGGCATCCAGTAACGCACAGCGGAGGTTGTTAGTGTGTTGTTAAACCATACGAGGGCGGGACATTGTTGGTGAAGGAGAACGCAGACGGCATATTTTCCTTTGATATTAACAGAAACGGACTATTGGATTGCACTACTTTTGACCCTGTATACATGCTAAGTGGTAGTATGTAAGGTCATTTCGTGAGGAGACTGTCTATCGTCCTCTCACAAATCCCGCAAGACTGATTCCAGTTTATACTCCCAGTTATCTTCTGTCCAACCAACAGACGAATCAGACCAGCCTGATTCGGAGTCACTGTTCTCGTCACTGCTCTTATCACTCTCCCATTCCACACCAAGTAATTCTGCCTTGCGCCGCTCTTCGTCCGTCATCCGACTGCGTTCAATCTCCTCCAGTTTGGTGAGTACGCGTGACACCCAGTAGTGATCGTAGTATGCTTGCAAATCTCTCAAGTCGCCTTCCACGTCAGCTAGTCCACTCTCAAAGTCTCTGCTTAAGCATTCGACAGTTTCGATGAGATCGGCTTGTTCGTCTTGGATCTCGAAGATATCATCCCTATCCATCGTACGATCTGGGTCCCATCGGGGGCGAAGCGATCTAGAGTAGCAGCATGTATGTTTCAGCCTTAGAACTTCGAATGACTCGAATCGCATAGCTGAGCAATACAACAATTTTGCATCCTCGACCATCAGATTTTGGAAAATGTCGGGGAAGGCTTTGTGGATGTCATAACGGCGGCCGATCCATGGTTTCCGTCGTCCTTTCAGATAACATATGAAAGGTGTGCAACCGTCAGAAGAGCATGCACAGAAACAGCCGTCGTGTACGCAATTCGAAGCAGTTGTAACTGTGATCAGCGAAGCGGCCTGAAAGCTGTCGAGTATGCTATCACGAGTCTCTTGGGAAGTCACCCATTTGCCAAGTCCGTACATCGCATAATGTGCGCTGCTAATCCAACGGTCTTTACCAGAGACCTTTCCCTCTAGTTTCCTCACTCGCGTCGGATCGGCCCCCTGCTTTAGAAGCCACAGCGTTAAGGATGGGTCATAAACTATAGCCAAGGGTGGCCTCCCATAACGAGAGTCGTAATCGATGTCTCGAAATCCCCACTCAAATAGCTGCTCCGCCAGGCTGATGTTATCGATCAGACAGTAGATGGATTGATATTTGGACCGTGGACTGCGGTAGGGAATCAAGTGTTCTGGGACCTTAATACCATTCTGCTGCAGTAGAGCCGAGACTTGAATAGAATATAGATCCAAAACGTCACCTTTTGTGAGTATGTGCTGGATACTGCGTAGCGCTCTCTGATTGGAAACCGCTAGCTGTCTGAGAGCCTCGCGCTGATCCTTTAGACAACTGAGCCAGAGCCGTCTACATCGCTGCGAACCCAAACTTAAGAGAACCCTTAAGTAAAACCAGTCATCAAGTGGAACCTCCCCAAGGCAGCGGTCCAGAATAATGGCCAGAGAATCTGCGCAATGACACTGGGTGCACTCCGGCGGGTAAATCCCGTTGACACAATGAGACCCGGTGCTCTGTACGATGACCTCAAGCATTGTGGTAGCACCATTGTCGCGCTTCTGGAATATGTTGGCCATTTTCGCGGCCTCGATCAGTTCAGGAAAGAGCGGGAATGAATTTTCGTATGCTGCTACGTGTAGCGCGGTTTGGCCCAAGTAGTTCTGCTCTTCAATTGCATCTGCATGCTTTGATAACAGTGATAAGACTTGCTCTCGATCGCGTGTCTTAACTGCCATAATGAGGGGACCGCTGCCACTTGCTGTGATTTCAGTTGTTATTTACAAAGAGTCGGTGTCAAGGGATACAGTGCAGCAAACCTTCAGCTAAAATTGTAGAAGCTCCCAAATAGTGCGTCGTATGATAGTATGGCTGTATGAAAATGTGACCTGATAAATTTATTGGCATTGCTCCGCCCTCAATCCCTAAAAGATACTCGGATACCTCGAACAGGTCCAAAAGGAGGATATGGATCCTACTGACAGGAGACCTAACTAGTCGTCAGTCGCGAAGAAGGTAGCATTGAACTCCCCTCTAACTTACTGTCCATAAATATCGTATGAGATCGCCGGCACGCCGTTAGAGATTAATCCCTTGATAAAATGATCGGACGGAAATTTCCCGCGCGGCACTAACCATGGCGAATGAAAAACGCAGTGCATCAATGTTTGATTTTTCGAGTCAACGGCATAAGGCGAAGATCGTCCTTCCGAAAACCATTGAATAATCTTTCCCAAAGCTTTTTGCTCGAGCGCGGCGTAGAAGGTTGGCCGACATTGGTCGTCGGCCGAAAGTAGTACCTCTCGAAGACATTCGACAACACGGAAAGCTGGATCAGTGCGACGGTCAACTGTTCGAATGTAAGTGAATTGCGGGCTTATGCTCCGCCCGCCAGCTCCAAATCTCGCGCCGAAGGTGATTCCGACGGCTATCTCCACGATACGCGTCAAGCCAATGAGTCGCGCTCCGTACGTTCGTTCCTCCTTTATGGGGACGGCCCGATACAAAGGGCAAAGCGGCGAGTGACCCTCTTCTGTGTGATCGCTGTATATGTAGAGCGGGCTCAGACGTGAGTATACACGGCTCTTCTGCGTCCTACCACGACAAATACAGGCGCTGTATCTATATGTGGAAGTCTCTGTGCTGGAAGCTGGAAACCGAGATTGTGCGTTTGCGTGCTCTAGACGTTGAGACGAACCACGCACTCGCTGAGGATGGGATTGAATTCCATAGGTGTTACATGCTTCTTCTAGTGCGGCCGGTTTCGTTGCTAGGCCGACAGCCATTTTAGCAAGAGATCCCTGCAGTAACACTGGTCAGTAATTGTCGGAACCAGAGGAATCTGGACTACCTTTTCATCAGACACAGCAGAGCCCTGCCCATGCAAGACCAGAAACGTTTGAAGAGAGCGGCTAATGCCTGCTAGTTGCTCTTGGACCTCTTGTTGCATATGGAACGAAGCCTGCACCGTCTCGGTCACGTGTCCAATTTGCTCTGACGTGGTCCTTGTGCCCTCAGATATTTGGTGCGTAATTAGATTGGAATGGGTTTCGAGTTGCGGCTCGATCAGGTTGACCTTATCTTCTAAACGAGGGATCCGATTCCGAATATCCATCACAGGGGTGTGGGTGGCAGCGATGCCAGAGTGTACCAGAAGGAATTCTGTGGCGTTGTTCCGCAGACTTGAGTCGACCGACGAAATCGTTTCTGCATGCAGACGATTGATGTCACTTACGATATCTTGGTTAGCCTAGGAGGAAAGCCAAGTGAACACTGATAACTCACAGCCCAAGTTCTCCTATAGCAAGGTGTAGTGTGGTTTTAGACCGCTCAATGTGTGCAGAAAGCTGACTGATCTTGGGGCGGTCGAAAGCAAAGTGTAGCGCTCGATACTTGTCCGTGAGTCGCAACCTCCAGGTACTGCGGTCAGATCCGGCTAATTGAGCGACGAAGTCGTCAAGTGCATCGAGGTCATCTGTACATGACTTGATGCTCTGGTTCACCGTAGTCACTGCAGTTCCAGACAATTGATGGATTGAAGCTGACGTTCTCTGGATCGCGGCAATGGTATTGCCGAGGGCCGAATTCTGGCCCCTGATGGCTTCTAGTTCCTCATCGCGGCATTTGAGAGCGTCGAGATACGTCGAGATGCCGCCTGTGACCTGGATTCCCAGCGATGTGAGGCCAGCGACAGAGGCCGCCAACGATACTGGATCCATTCGAGCAAGCGCTGTCAGTGAGTGAGTCTGTATGACATGTCGGTAACTCACGCGTTGGGTTAGAGGGGAATGGGGGAAACCCTCCCAAGCAGGGTATGCGGGGAGCACAGCCGGTTTTTGAAAACCACCTTGGCCAAGTCCTTGTCAGCCTGATAGGATGCCTGACAGAACGCCTCATGCATGCGTTTGGACTGCGCCTTAATCAGTCCACCTGGCTGAACACCCGATTCGCTCTCCAATATGCACAGAAACAGGCAGAAACATAGCCGGATCAAGTGAGGCGGGCCTACTTGACACGAAACTCATTAGAGCAATAATGCCGCGGGGTTGGATTGGACATCCCACCACACTGCAGGCCAAGAATGGACCGCTGGACGGACCTCCCGCATCATCATTTCGACTATTCGCTGCGAGTAGATTTGAATCCCCCCCCTTCCTTCCCCTTAACATAGCAAAAATAAAGCGACTACCCTGATTAGGTATTAGCAAGGAGTACTACGTATCTAGGTGGCATTGAGGGCAAAAAAACAGTCGAAAACATATTACCTAGAAAGCGAATTTTACCCAGCGCCAATACGCAACTACTATTACTTCAATCCATATTTCAACGTGTACTAATTATAGCTTATGTCGACATCTTGTGACGGGTTGCCTGTCAATCACCAGAGCGCAAATGCTTAATTGTGCAGGGGTTCAGGGGTCCAAGGAGCGCGAACCCAGCCCGATAAATGAGTGCTGCGGCACCATATTGTCTTTATGTTTTAGGAATTTGACTCTGCTCATTACAATAAATCCTCTTGGATTTAAGAAGTCCGAGCTAAAGAGACCTGGGAGAACACGCATAGATAAGCGATATTGGCCAGGAGATGGATGCAACCTTCCCCACAGCAGTGGAGCCCAATTCACATGCCGCTGGGAAATGAGTGCCGCTCATGCCCACCATATTAGGGGTCACCCCCGGCTCATCGTAGTATTCTGGGCCCACATCGTTGACGTACCGAGTCGCTCCTGTTGTTGATTGAAAAAGTATGTAAAGGGTCGACTTGGCTTTCTACGCAAGGTTGTCACTCTTCCCAGCCCACGTCTCTTTCCTCGGACGACTCGACCAGCTCTGCCGCCGCTGTCGAGAGCTCACTAACCTGCCAGCACAATGAAGGCATCTTGGACCATCTTCGCCTCGCTTTTGGCCGTCGTCGGAGCCATCCCGTTTTCGCCAAAGGCCCGGTCGCAAGATGTGGTCCCCGCTGTCCAGCGACGCGCCGTCCCCGCCGGCTTCGCAAGCACCAACGGCACGCAGTTCACCATCGACGGCCAGACCCAGTACCTCGTGGGGACCAACGTGTACTGGCTCGCCTTCCAGATGAACGACGCCGACATCGACCTGGTGCTGGATCAGCTCGGCGCGTCGGGCATTAAGGTGGTCCGCATCTGGGGCTTCAACGACGTCACGACGATCCCCGAGGACCCGTCGACGGTCTGGTTCCAGCATCTGTCGTCGTCCGGGTCCACAATCAACACGGGCGCGAACGGGCTGCAGCGGCTTGACTACGTGGTCGCGGGAGCGGAAAAGCGGGGGCTGAAACTGATCATTCCATTTGTCAATAATTGGAAGGACTATGGCGGCATTCCCGCCTACACTTCCGCGTTCGGTTCGGGAGGTTCGACCTGGTTCAAACACGCTCCGTCGCAGGCGCAGTACCAGGCCTACCTCCGCGCCGTGGTGGGGCGCTACGCGCACTCGCCCGCCATCTTCGCCTGGGAGCTCGGCAACGAGCCTCGCTGCATGCTGTGCAGCACCGACGACATCTTCAATTGGGCCACGGCGACGTCAGCCCTGGTCAAGTCGTTGGACCCGGACCACATGGTGACGCTCGGCGATGAGGGGATGGGGTTGACCGGGAGTGGTTGGTTGCCCTACTGGCTCACCTACGGCTTGGACTATTGGCGGAACCTGCAGATCGAGACGATTGATTTCGGGACGTTTCATATGTACCCGACGAACTGTGAGTCCGCACTTGAAGTCTCTCTAACCCGAACTGCATCGACAAGTGAACTGACTTTCACATTTTGGGGTTCTCAGGGGGTGTCCCGCTCAGCTTCGCAAACTCCTGGATCACGTCACACGCGTCAAAGTGCGTAGCAGCGGGCAAGCCCTGTTTCTTCGAAGAATGTGAGTAATGACCCTCGCAACCACCTGCTCTTTCCATAACCATATTTGATATCAGACTGACACTTGTCATGCAGATGGCGTGCCATCGTCGAAGGGTCACTGTGCCAACGAGCGACCGTGGCAAGAGCTGGCCGTCCAGACGGAGGGAATCGCGGGTGACGCGTTCTGGCAGTTTGGCACGATGCTGAGTACGGGCAAGACTAGCGACGACACCTTCACCTTGTACCACGATACCGAGGAGTGGACTTGTCTCGTTACGGATCACGTGGCGGCGGTCGGAAATGCGTCGAAAGCGTGAAGCTTTCCTGTCACGCTGTATCCAACGATGCCCGTCGGTCATGAGTTGATACGACTATTTCTGAGTCACCATGTATTAAAATTAATGCACCAGCCATCTGGCTGCTTAATATCTATAAAATCACCAGGACTGAGTTCAACGGGGGTATGCAGAACAAAGAGCTTATATCCAGTCGCTTCCTAATCGAGCACCTTGAGATGCAGTGATTGGCTGCAACGTGAAATGTGGCGCATTAATTTCAAGTTTTGACTTCGGCTAATGCTCCCGACTATGACCGGTCGATGGCTATTTCCACGTTCGAGGAGCTAAGCAAGGTTTCTTAGTCTCGGTCTATAGCCCAAGACAATAGCATTGTAAAGCTCTCCCGTGGCACAAAGGCAGTTATAATGTGATGAAACAGCGTCTGGGACAATGGAGATGTTCTTATTATACTGTCTTGATGGGCATTGTTGTGTTGTTCAGAAAGCCCATTGTTTCGTGGTTCTATATATTGATGCCAATCTCCTCAAAATTAGGGTACCATGTCTCTCGGTAATACAAACGACCTACTCCCTCTCTGTAGCTCGTTCTTGGTTGGTATCACACCTCGATCCATCAAAAGGGAGAATCAGTAGTTATCATAGACGCAATGGATCCGGAATCAATCCGTGGCACAAACCTCGAAGGGCTAGAGGGTCTTCTTTTCGTCAGAGGTCTTAAGCCCAAGCCCAAGTCCCTGGCTAAGTATTTCGGTTGGTGCAAGATCGCGTTCAGGGTTCTGATATGCGTGCTCTTTGTTTACTCCATCTATCCGCTCGTCCCAGCCATGGGAGTGAGCACCGTGTGCAGACTGCCAAAGGTTGTTAGACCGTCGTACGTGTGTCGCGTGGGAGACGCGCATTCCTTCCAGCTGCAATCGCTATTCGACGCCGTGGAGAGTCAGAACAAAAGGGCGTCGTTTTGGTATGAGAAAATCTGTGACGATTCGGGGTCGAAGCTCGTCGCTTCCATCGAAGCGCTCGGCCAGCACGACATGTGGACCCTCCCGGACTACGACGAGGACGACAACGACTTTGAGTTCTATTATCGGCGATCCAAGACCGACGCGGTCCTCCTAATGGAAGCGCGCCGAGGCGTGGACTACCGTCGAGCCGCCTCCAATCTCACGGCCCTGTGCCACGAGCTGCGCGAGTTCCGTGGTGATGCTGCGAGGCAGACGGACCGGGACCTCACGCTCAACGTCTACCAAACCACGGGCCAATGGGCGCAGTTACTGAATCATTTGAGAATTGCGCCCATCGACGAGGAGCGTGTCGACGGTTTGGTCGCGGCGTTTCTCGCGTCTGTGAACACGACGTTCGAGAGGTGGGCCAGCCTCCAAAACCGCGTCGAGGCCGCGATTGTGGCGCAAATGGCTTTAGGTTACGGCAACGAGGAAGTTCTGGAAACGGTAGCGGCCGGGCACTCGACGGTCTTGGACGACCTTAGTAGAATGGTGGACCTCAACAAGACCTTCATCTATTCATCCGAGCCTCGGACGTCCTGCAACCTGTGGGGTCTGAGCGGTAGCCCGTCGGTTATCTCTCGACAAGATGTTGCCGCCTTCCTCGGCAGCTTGGAAGCCGTAAAGACGACTGCGATTCGCAGCAAACACGGCTTGGCCGATATTTGGGACCACCTGCGGAGCTTGGACAGATCCCTAAATCAGTGGGGAAATCGCTTTGTGGTGCTCAAGGACATCTCCAAGGCCGCGCTTCTCGAGGACTGGGAGCAGCACGAGAGCGAAATCGTCCTCAAGGCGGCTGCTTGGCGCCAATGGCTGGTGGGACGGTACAACGCCAAGCAGTGGTTCTTCATCTTCCAGTCCGCCTACTTACAAGGCAAAGCGTTCCGCTTTTGGGGCTACCTGGAAATGATCACTGAGCCGGCCGTCACGTCCGTGCTCATCGAGGTCATCAATCCTCTGCCCCGGGATTGAGTCTTCTGGCCACTCAACTTCGTGATCCTAAGTTGCTTCTGGTTCGCGCAACTTGTCTTCGTTATGTGTAGTTTTGCGCTGGGTATTGAGGAAGCGCCATGGTTGACCTGGGACGTCTTGAAATTCATCACATCCTACCTGTAGTCGCTACCCCCTTCTCATAGCTCACAGTTCTCTGTTTCTCGATGTTTATGCATAGTTATTGTTTATATATTACCGTCTGGAGCCCAAGGCGGGACACGCAAGCTTAACAATACTACTCTAAATCATGACTGTTTTCTTCTATGATTTGACATGATCTCGATGTGACCTTTATTATAGTCTGATGCATAGTACGGGGACGTCTCCACCAGCGCCGTGTACGAGAAAGCTTCATCGAGTAAGATCGCGAGAGCCTCCTTAACTACACTGAAATATACGGCCAAGCCGCAATCTGCTATCATCCAGTCGACCCCTGATCCCTGTCGCCCAAGGTGAAACATCGCATGTCCCCCCTGTCGCCAAGCGCCCACCAGCGAACGTTCCGGGAAGCTTATGCGCGAGCACAAATGAGAAAGTTGTCTCGAACCATCCCACCGACTTCAAACACCCGGCCAAACGAAACCTTCTCAACGTTCATGGCATTCGATGTCGTGAGAGGCGTCCCGTAGCCCCTGCAGTCTAGAAGTCTAGACCGGGCGCAATTGGCTCAGCCCTCTCCTGCAGCTTTGCCTGATCCCCGTGGGCCGCGTAAACATTCCCCAGCTGAACCCTACTACGGGGGAATGAAACACTAGCCCGCGGGCTGCGAATCAACTTGCTCACACAGCCGGGCCTCGCCGTACTAGTGATGACTACTTCAGCTTGCACGATATGCTATATATGAAGACGACTACTTTCCTCTTATCCCGAGCCGAGAGATGACCATCAATCCCAATCCCAACAAACCACCAACAAATTCCCGATCCTTCCTTTCTTCACTGCTGGCCAGTCTTGTTTTCTCTACGAGCACATCTTCGAGCACATCTACGCCGATACTTCACTTTTGTTAGCAGCAGCATTACCAATCCACGACCAAGGCCTATTACCACAGCACTCCCATTTATCTACAAACCCCAGCAAAAACAAAACATCCAAAGCCCTACCAACAACCAACACCATGCAGGTCTACACCTTCCTCGCCACCATCTTCGCCGCCGCCGTCGTCTCCGCTCACGGCGGCATGAACGACGGCGACGGCGACATGGACCCCAACATGCCCGGCATGGACATGAGCGGCAGCAACAAGAACATGACCATGGGCGGCGGCAAGAGCGGCAGCAGCGGCTCGGCCTCGGCGTCCAAATCCGCGGCGGGCGCTCTCGCTCCGGGGCTGCTGGGTGCCCTGGGTGCTGTCGGGCTCGCAGCTCTCGGACAGAGTCTGTAGATTATAGAGTGCTCGGGGGAAGGAGGGGAGAACAAGCATCAACCCGAGGGTTTGGAAACGGGGTCCTGGGGTCAGGGGGTGGCTAGCCGGACGCTTGGGATGCACGGGTGGGGTTGGCCCCTCCGCTGGGTGGGTCTGGGGTTGGGACTTTTGGGGACGGATAAGTCTATCTTAGTAGACTATGAGCAATGAATCTCGAAGAGTATACGTTTCAAGGATTTCAGCCGTCTCTTTATTATTTGCTCTTCTTATTTTCGTCATTATGATCAATTATGCTAAAGAAACTACAATGTGACACTGATGTCCCTCCCAGACAAGAATGGAAGTCGGAGTACAACACCGGGATTCCTAAATCATCATCAAATCTAGCCCCTAGCCTGGGCTTCTCAGCGGGCAAGTGGACGTGATCCTACGTTGTCTAAGAGCTATGACTGCATGTAAAAAGACAACGCCTTGTTGGCGATCCATCGTAGAGCCGACCAAGGACACTCTTTGTTGCATCAACCCCTCGGATGCGCATACGCCATCAACTCCGCATCCCCCAACAACCTCTCCATGCACCCCCTCTCCAAACAAACGCAAACCTCCACCCCCTCATCCGCGTCCGGCCCCTTCTGCGCCGCGCGGCTGGGGTACAAAAACACGAACCCGTCCAAGGCCGGGCTGGGCCACCGGAGCGCCTTTGGGGGTCCGAACCCGAAATCGTGCGTCGTGTAGGCCGTCATGCTCTGCCAGCTTGTCGCGCCCATGTCCGATCCGAGGAAGGCGTCAAAGTCGAGCGAGAGCCAGCGTTTGTCCCGGCGCGCCGCGATCCACCGCGCTAGCCCGGCAAGGTATCCCGGTCGTTTGAGTTGGTTGGTAGAGGCCCGCACGGCGGAGGCGATGCGCGGGAGGTTGGAGGGGGCGGTGAGCTCGGCGATGGGGATCGGCTCGCAGCGGGCTCCGCAGGCGCCTACGCCGAGACTGGAAGGAAGAGAAGGGGGGAGGTGTAAGTGTTTGACGCAGAGAACCGGAAATTATGGGACTTACTGTCGTTCCGGCAGAGGTGGATCCCATATCTTTCGTGTGTTTACTCCGTGGAGGAGCTTCGTGGTCTGGCCGTGTTCTGGCTTGAGCAGGTCCAACTTTGCCCGTGTGACGCTGGCCCAGAGGAGCGCCATGATGGCGTCGTGGGGTCGATATCCAACCGTCCTGCAGCTGGCCCGAAATGCGAGCTTTCAGAGCCTCCGCTTTGCTCTTGGGAAAGTGCAGCATCTGTTGGGAGATATCGGGCATCTGAAACCCGTCGGGCGGCCGCGGCAGCGGCATCGGCCCGCCAGCATCTTTGATCAAGGTTGAGTAACTCGACTCGTCATCATCGACTGGGGCAACCTCGCTCTTTGCCTCGGTGACAGACAAGAGCCCTGCGTGGGCGGATGTGTCCACTGGCTGCGTTGCAATCGGTGGCGGTGGCTTGCCGGTCGCGATGATTGCCGTCGCTTCGGCCCAGTAGGCGAGGAATCCGTCACACCCCGGCGCGTCGGCCACGGCGTGGTGAACCGCAATGCCGAGAATAAGCCCGCCCCGGATGAAGTTGAGTTGCAGTACCGCGATAGGGATGCCGTTTGTGCTATTGTCGCCGAGCGGGGATTGGACCTGCTTCGCCACTACCGCTTCTGGAAGCAACTTATCGCCGCGCAACAGGTTGGCTGGGAACTAGACAGCGAGTCAGCATGTAGAATGTCTTATCTGCCAGTTCAGGGTAGGGAAGGGAGGTTGTAGATATACGTCTTTCTTCTCAAGGTCCAAGTAAGTGGGAAACTCCTCGTCGTGGAGCATGTGCTTGACGAACAAAGAGATGGTTGACGCTCTCCTCTTCGTCACCCACATAGCTCCGTCTTGAGCATTCATCTTCAGTACCCCTGTGAGGATCGGGAATCGTGACAGAGTATGTGCGAGTCCCATAGTCATGTGCTTCAGAATTGTACGCGTGTCGGCATCGGGGGGCAGCGAGAATACCTCGACAATGGGCACGTAGGATTTGGGCATGATGTGGCCCAATATCTCGAGAGGAAACTCCTCAGTCTCCCGGCTCGACTCCCACCCCTTGGGAAGTATACGCATCTCTTTAGGTCTTGTTTTGTCGTCGGAGGTCATAGCTGATGGGGTTTCGAGGTCAATGGAAGATGGAGCTTATTGAAGGGAGATAAAGTATTTGGCATCGCATGTCTTGTAAAGGGCGGGAAATGGGTAATTTAATTTATATTGTGTAATCTTTGTTGATCGTGACCGCTGATCAGTTAAGATAACATCCCTCACGTCCGAACTACCTGTCATTGCGCCCCCTCCAACACATTTGATAACCAGTTGAGTCAACCGGTTCCCAACCCAGTAAAAGGGCCACATTGCCAAGTTTCAGCGTCTACGACGTTTGCTGCATCAACTACCAGCCCCACGATGCGTGACACATATCACGACATCCGTCGCGCCGTTGACAGCAAGTAGCTTGGTGATGGAAATGATCTCACGTTAAATATTGGGTGATACAGAAGGCAACAGAGTTGTTATAGGCTCTGGATAGGGCTCACAGTCTCCCCATGTGTCCCATTCAGTCTTTCTAGTGCCCTATTAGTATGACATCGGCATGCCTCTGTAGGGCTTTCAAAATCTGTCCTACTCACTATCTGGGGCCGCCTTGTCTGACTTGACCGAGTTCCAATCCATGCAGAGCGCAGCGACCATACCAAGAGCCACCACAGCCACGCAAACCCAAAACGTGCTCGTCAGGGCAAAGTTGTAAATCTCGAGCACATGCGACCTCTCCGAGTCGGGAATTCTCTTTAGCAGTTCCGTAGCGCCTTGCCGGATGAGAGAATCCACGTCTATTAGCCCCGGGACGTCGTGAAGCCCCCGCCGCAGCTTGTTGGTGAACACGTTCTGGGAAACCGACGTGGAGAGTGCAGCGCCGATACTGATGGCGAAGCTCACGGCCGTCATACCCAGTGGAACTTGGCCCGCCGGTAGCGCGGTCTGAATGGCGGACCAGGGCTGCGGGATCGCCAGACCCATTCCGAGACCCAACAAGAGCTGCCAGCCGACCCACGCCGCGGGTCCCGATGATGGGGTCAGAGTGGTGAGAAAGCCGAATCCAACACCCATCAGGGTGGATCCGAGCAGCATGTGTGGCGTGTAGTACCCGATACCAGCGACGATGAATCCGGAACTAAACGCGGCTATGCAAAGCGAGATGATGGATGGTAGGAGCATCTGCCCAGACCCGGCAGCGGAGGCCCCCTTTATTGCTTGAAACCAAATGGGGAGCTTGGATGATGGTTAGCCATGGATAATATGTATCCCCTCGTGACCACTTATTAGAGCTTACAAAGTAGTCCACGACATTGAAAGCTGCCGATGCACAAAAGGCGTAGAGAACACACAGCCCCGCCGTCTTCTTGAGAATCACCGAAGTCGGGACGGTGGCGCGTGCCTTCTGTACTGCTTCTAGCCCAACAAAAGTAGCTAGAAGACTGCCGGAGACGACGAGCAACGCTATGATACGACCGCTGCTCCAACTGTACGTGGTGCCGCCCCATTCCAGAGCCATCAACAAGCATACGACGCTTGCCGTAAAAATCAGGAGGTTTGGGATGTTCAGCTGGTCAAGCTTGGAGGCGATGGAACATTCCGAGATCGTCTGGTTCTTCGGATTCTCGAAAAGAAGTATGATAACGACGATGGTGAAACCGCCTATGGGTAAGTTCAACCAAAAGCTGTTCCATAATGACTTTTGTCAGTAAGGCCCAAGCTACCAAACAGGTATGACTGCACTGGGGCTCACTTACCACCAACGCCAACTCGCATAAGTAGTTAAAACGCCTCCAACCACAGGGGCAATTATCATGGCAACGCATTCCAGAGCCCCGACTGTGCTGTTGTAGATGGGTCGCAAGTGTAGCGGAACGGTGTAGGATATTGCTCTAGGGTCGTCGTCAGAAGTAGTATAGATACGGAAGGGGGAAATTGGCACGTAACCAAACAAATACGCACTTACATGAAAACACCGGTGACGATCCCAGAGGCACCGCAGCCGGCGACCGCTCTCCCGACGATGAACGCGGTCGAAGTGGGAGCCGAGGCACACACGACGGATCCCAGTTCGAGAATGAGCACAGATACGACGAAGACCCATTTCACTCGGAACTGCTCGTAAAGTTTCCCGTAGAAGAACTGGGTGGAGCACGTGGCAACACGGTCTTGAGTCCATATCAGCTCATGTCCCGACAACAACAGATAGTTTGACGACTCGGGAAAAGCACTGACAGGCCGAACCATACCACCCGATGCCCGTCAAGGAATGGAACTCGTTTGTGATGGTCGGAGTAGCAGTCCCAACAATGGTGTTGTCCTTTGATGCTGGAAGTCAGCCAAGGTTCTAGTTTTCCGGTAATGTTCTTGCACGGTACTCACGAGACCCAGTATGAAAATGGCGAGTCCCATGACGATAGAGATCGGGACCATTTTCAGTGGCCCGGGGTATTCAATCTGGGTGCCATCTGCATCCTGGATGGCGGTCGCTCCCCTATTGGCTTCGTGAACTGCACCGTAATCGGGGGCTTCGTTCGTGGATAGCAGCGTCGTAGAATCCGCCGGCATTGTGAGAGCAACTTATGCACGACAACGGAATGTGATCCAAGAAAGTTGTACAAAAGATCAAATCCACAGGTCCGACAGAATTTGTGGCAGCGTCTTACATTGCAGTGGCCGCTGGCAACGTAAGCTGCAGCAGAGGCCAGCCAATCGGGATCACAACCGCCAAGCCAACCTGGCAGTTGCAGTGGGCCATTCGCAAAGAAGACCTTGTCTTTTGGCTGACAGGTGGCCGTCCATATCTGCCTGTTTAGGCAACTAAACAAGTAGTTAGTCTTTCAGACCGGCCGCCGTCCAATCATTTGAAGCAAAATTTAGACCGTAACAACAAAGCCTGGATTGTTAGTGGTGCTTGCACTACCACACACTATTTGATCCACGGGCTTATCTCCGAGACGAGATATCCCCCCGATATGTGGGTAATGCCATGTCACCAAATTTTTAATCACACATTCTGGACTAAAGGTTGAAGCTAGAGAAAATGGAAGCTTGTAACACTGACCTTGATATTCGTCAGACTGCCTCTTAGAAATATGGTGAAAACATCTGGTGGAATAGAGTACTACCACCTGCCCCCTTTTCTCTCATCTCTCGATATCTGTTGTCAATTGATATATAGCAGCATACCAGAAACTAATAAATCCCACTTAGCAAGTCGACAGCCCACCAGTAGCCTGCTCACATCGACATCGTGGTCGACCCAATATCGCCCCACCGAATGTTCGAAAACACCACCGCCACATTCGGGTTCGCCGCCAGCACCTTCTCGGGGCTCCCATCGTCGGGCCCGCACGGCCCCGAGGCCCCGGAGTCGAGCCAGTTCATGTTGGTGCTCAGGTCGTTCCAAATACTGAAAATGAGGACCATGCCGCGGTCGAGCGCCTGCCCGGCGCCCTCCATCCCGCCCAGGTTCTCGAAAGTGTTCGTTCCTTCCTTCTTGGCGCACGTATCGACCGTGAGGGTATTGTTAGCACCGCCCCCGCCGCGGCGCCCTCGGGGGTGCCTGCCGAGATGGTGCGGTTGTCCTGCATGTAGAAGCGTCGGATCTCGGTCAGGACCCCGTTGTCTTTGGTGGCCCGGTCGCTGTTGCTGTTCTTGCCCGTCATGGTGGACCAGAACTGGGTCACGACCGTAAAGGGCCGCTTGGTGTCGACGGTCAGGCCGGGGCCGTAGAAGTCTTTCCCGACGGTCTTGTACGGGTTCAGCTGGCAACCCGACTTATCGCACACGCCGGGGGCGTCCTTGTCGCACTCGGCGCCGGTGCAGAGGAAGGGGCCCGGATTGCTGCAGGTGTGGGGAGTCAGGGCGGTGGCGACGCCGTTGGCTTCCCAGATGTCCATTTCGTTGCAGCAGGCGCCGCTGTTGTTGAGGTTGGGCTTGGGGTGGGAGAGTCAGTAAGTCATCACATGAAAGGTATTTAAGAAGAGTGTTCAAGTACTTACCACGCCGTTGATCATGGTCTTGTTATAGCACTGGGCGTCACAATAGCCAGTGCCGTATGCGGCCCCGCCGGGGTTGGTCTCGCTTCGCGAACCGGTAAAGTCCATCTCGTCCAGGTACAGGGCGCCGTTCAGGCCGCAGCCCAACGTAGCCATGTCGACGTCAAAGCTGAACTCCTGGTTCAGGAGCCGGATGGGCTCATAGTTCATGTCGTCCTCCGCGAGGAGGTACAGACGGGGCGAGACGCGGGTGTAGCCGCTGGCCTCGCTCTCATTGGGCATGAACAGCCGCATCGTGAGCGCCGAGCCCTCGGTCGTCACGCCGATGGCCTCGTAGTCGACGCCCTCAAACGCGCAGACGTTGCCGCACGTGACGGCGTCCGGGCAGATGGTCCGGTCGATCAGGGCCTCGTCCGAGTTCAGCTGGGTGTTGGGGTTGCAGCTCTTGCTCATGTCGCCGACCATGTGCCAGGGGTGGGACAGGGCGTCCGTGACGATGTTGGTGTTTTGCGTGACGCAGCCCCCCGCCGTGGTGCATTTCTGCGTCGTGAGCTTGGGATGGACCTCGGGGATGGCGGTCCCGATCCTCTGGGCTTCGGTGAGGCCGAGCGAGGCCAACAGTAGGGGTACCAGCATAGAAGTCATGACGGGCAAGCAGCTCAAGTAGAGGGAATACACATGTGAGTAGACGCGTGAGGTTGATCAAGGAATAAGGAACCATTCGACTGACGGTATATTATACTCCTGCTGTGATACCTAGCTCCCCTTCACCGCCTTAGTGTTCTAGGCTCTAGCTGAGTGATATGTTTGCCACGATTCAAGGTGGCAATGCATCGAGTCAGTGGAGAACGTTGGAGACTCTCGATGGCATGTTCGGGGCCTGGTATTCAGGGGACGGAGTCAGCCAATGAGCTTTTGAGCGGCCAATGTCGAAACTCATCCATTGCAATACTATCATGGACTTGTTCGATATAGGGGAGAGAATTGATATAGATACTTCTCGCCATAACTACCAACCTATATCTGCAACCTCTGAGTATCGGCCCATCCAATTGGGTGCATTGGAGGCGGCGCCACTTCTCCTAAATCAATCTAATCGGCATGCAGGAGATACTAGAGACTCGAGTCATGCATCCCCTAGACGAACTTGTGGGGTCGCTCGCTTCCAGCAATCCATCAGGGAATTCTCCGTCGCCATGATGATTGGTCAATTGAGCGGCCGCGGCATGGCATTCAGGTTCAAATCAAACCTACGACAATCGTAGCGCGCCTGGATGGTGCAATGACTAGGCCGCACGATGCTACATAGCACCAGGGCTGTCTTCCGACGCAGGGGTTGGTCACTGTCAACCCCGGAGCATTGTCAAAGTCAAAAGATCTCATTAAACTGTATTTTTGAAGTCGTTAGTAAACGGTCCGTATGCAAAATGCAATTGCCAATGCCATTCCGCAGAGATGCCTCCGTATATGCAATGCATGCACGTCCAGAGCTAACTTACCTGACCGCCCGGGGCGTCGGCGCGCCGACTTCAAGTTTGGTAACAACGCGACCTTTGAAGTGCTTTGCGCAGCCACCACCCACCCGCCTGCCATCCAATCCACTCTTGTGATCAATCACGGCAAGTTCGGCTATATAGCTACGTCATGGTCGGCAGCCCGAAGCAGACCGAAGTAGACCGAGCATCGTAAGGGGTCGTACAACGCTTCCAAGGCATGACCGTCCAATTCCCCCGCATCGATGCATCTCCCCGCATCCCGACCCTTGCATCTCCCCACAGTTGCACTGGGTAGCTTGTATGCCAAGACCCAATTGTCTGTAGATTCCCGCCAAATGCCATGTTGCTACTGACTAGGCCGTAGATGCACTTACATAAAGACGAACTAGTTTCCCGTTCGCTCACCATCTCTCTCTTTCCCACCCCCCACCTGGAGTAGTCGTATGCCATTGTTTCTTCATAGCACTCCGCCGCGCGCCCGAGTCTTCGTTTCAAACAATAGCCCGCCCCCGGAAGAGACCGAGCCGCACGAAGCCACGATGCGTGGATTCTCTGCCCAAGCGGTTCTGGCCGCCTCCCTCCTGGGTCCATCCCTGCCGGCCCCCGCTAACGCGGCATGGTCCGACTTCCCGGCGCGCGACCGGACCCCGTCCACCTGCCCGGACTACAACGACTACTCCAAGTCGCGCCATGAGCCGTTCTCGACGGGGGCGCTCCAGCTGCCCAATATGCGGCCCAGTCCGGAGTGCCGGACTTTCAACAGCTCGGCGGTCGAGGTGAGTTTACATCCCACCGGGGGGCGGGGGAGTCCACATCATCCAATATGAAGAGAGGTACTAATGGCACATGCTTTGCAGAAAGTCATTACCGACATGCAGGCCCGGCTGAAGGATCCGGATATGGCTGTGCTGTTCGCGAACACCTTCCCGTCGACGCTCGACACGACGGTGAAGTACTTCGACCCGGAGAAGAACCTGGCTTTTATCATCACGGGTGTGAGTAAAACTTTCTCCCCAGTTTCGTTTCTGCCGGATGACTCATACTAAATCTACGTATATAGGACATTACGTAAGTGTATCCATCGTTGAGCCTCTTGGTCGTATATGTCCATCACTAACGAGCAATATTAGTGCTCAATGGCTGCGGGATACAGGCAACCAGTTTGCCCATCTATACAAACTGCTCCCGCAAGACAAGGATCTCCAGGCTCTCGTCAAAGCCGTCATCAATACCGAGTCTCGCTACATCGCAGAGTACCCCTACTGTGGTACGTCTGTCCCTTTTCCACCTCAGGGACCCTATTATTGTTCTTTGCAGACTCATATCTCACGCCCCCTATTTAGGAGCATTTCAACCTCCACCAGAAAGTGGACTTGCGCCATCGCACAATGACTGGGCCGACAACGTGCGAATCAATCCGTATGTTTTGCTGACCGGGTGATGCGTAAGCTTGTTCTAATGATCGCACCTCAGGCCTGTCAATAACCAGACCGTCTTCGAATGCAAGGTACGATTGGAGATGTTGGAGAGATATCCAAGCTCTAACCCTTGTATATTGCAAGCCTACAGACTAACTAACCCCACACGCTGTTCAGTACGAGCTCGACTCTCTAGCCGGCTTCCTGAAGATCTCTCGTTCCTACTACGCCAACACGAACGACACCTCCTTCATGAACGACAACTGTAAGTTTCCCCCACCGACCCGCTATTAAACTTCTTCCCATCGTTCGGAACCAAGGGCCAAGTAAGTAAGACTGAAGACTGACCTCCTTAGGGAAATCGGCCATGAACGCCATCATGACGACGATCCACGACCAGTCGCAGAGCACCTGGACCGACGACTGGCAGTACGTCAGCTACTACAACTGGACCGGCACGCCCGGCGCGCTCTCGCCGGCGGTGCCCAACAGCGGCAACGGCGAGCCCAAGATGGCGAATGGGTTGGTGGGGTCGAGCCATCGGCCGTCAGACGATTTATGCGTATTCAGTAAGTCTCCTACTAATTCAAGCCCGCCATTATGCCAGTCACATGTCCGACTAATCGTTACCCGGCAGACTACATCACCTCTGACAACGCCATGATGTCCGTCGAGCTCGACCATATCGCCGACATGCTCGACGCCGCAGGCGCTCAGGCGGACCTCTCTAAGCAAGCTCGCGGGTACGCCACTACCATCAAAGACGCCGTCTGGAACACGACCCGGACCCTCGGCGGTAGCGTGTTTGCGTACGAGACGAACGGGTACGGCGGCTACTACGTCATGGACGACGCCAATGTGCCCAGCTTGGCGTCGCTGCCCTACTTGGGGTTCCTGAAACGGGACGACCCGACCTACGTCGCGACCAAGAAGCACCTGTATAGTCGGCTGAATCCGTACTATGCTGAGGGCGAGCATTTCAGCGGTATCGGGTCAGTCATTCCCCTCAGTCCTCCCCCACTCTTCCCTTCCCTCCATATCATCCTCCACCCTCGCTACAATTTGATAACCTAACACGAAATGGTTCCCAGCGGCCCCCACGTCAACGCCACCTACCCATGGCCCATGTCCCAAGTGTCCGCCATCTACGGCACCGACGACGACGCCGAGATCACCAAGAGCCTCGACCTGCTCCTCCAGAACACGGCCGGGCTGGGGCTGATCCACGAGAGCGTCTCCATCTACAACGCGACCGATTACTCGCGGCCCTGGTTCGCCTGGGCCAACAGCTACTTTGCCGAGATGCTGCTGGACTTGGCGGAGCGGAAGCCGGGGCTGATCTTTAAGGACAGCACGCCGTATGTGGTGGGGCAGCATTAGATGAGAAGCAATTTGAGGAGGAGAGGTAGGTAGACCTAGGGGTGTTTAATGTTGGAAGGGTGGGGAAGGAGAAGTCCTGGAGCATAGAAGTTACGGTTCTACGATTTAATTACTGGTACGTGGAAGCCAGAGTCGGGAAGAGGTTGATGGACAAGCAACAGCTCGCTAGGTACAAATATGCATGGAGTGACCGGGAACACGATATAAGACATCGGCCGCATCGGAGTCAAACGCCATGGCGGTACTTCTATCAACTAGTTAATACTACTATGACCCTAGTCTAGTGCTAGGTGACTGCCGCAGGCTTGCGTCGTATCAAGGGGTAACCTGTGAAGGGAGGCAGACATTGCGCTGTGCAGCGGCCGGGATGACTAGCTCCAACACCGAAATGCAAGTAACTAGCTGGTCCCTGCTGTTTCGAGTGCGAGGCTACATCTGATTTATCTCGCTTCAGACGTTCGACCCAAGTCGTACCATGCAGTGTAGATCGCATGTCCAAAGCAAGGGCGGAGTCGAACCCCGGCAGCTCCTGCTTGCGGTGTCCTCATTATGTAGCCACGAGCGCTAGAGTCAAGTGACATTTCAAAGGGAAAGAGTCTCATCCCTTACATGGCATTCACATCATTCCGTATCTAAATGATCGATCATTCGCAAAACGTAAAAAATATGTATTTGTATTGACCTCTATCCGGGTCTGGTATCGTACGGTGTAATCAAAGTCATACAATCATGTAGCGAGGCCCCGCATGACCCCCCGTATATCCTGGTGATAACCGTAAACAAAAGTGAAATGCAAAACCAGTCAGATGGTCATGAGTTAGAGAGACATCATCCAAACGCCGCCGCGCACGCGAGCATAAAACCAACAAAGATTAGTGCAGCGCCTGCAAATATCGCCAAAAACCCAAGATTAAGTATGAACCACGTTGAAAGTTTCCTCATGCGTGACCTCATTGAGTAGACCGCGCGGCCTGCACCACCAGTATATTCGCATTCAAGTCGGAAGACGCCATGAACGTAGCCGCCGTGTCG
Organism: Apiospora saccharicola; assembly: GCA_038363915.1. Lineage (NCBI taxonomy): Eukaryota > Fungi > Ascomycota > Sordariomycetes > Amphisphaeriales > Apiosporaceae > Apiospora > Apiospora saccharicola. The sequence continues at coordinate 710,750 of JAQQWM010000004.1, forward strand.
CCGAGACAGTACCGCGCATCCGTCTCGTGGCTGCTACTGGAAGAGGCCTCGGCCTCGTGGTGGTGGCTACGGCCCAAGACCACGAGGTTATACCAGCTCGTCTTGCCGCCCCGCGAGCCGTCGCTGTCGTCGTTGCGGATCTCGGACAGGGCGCGGCTGAGCGCGGCCTCGGCCCCCTTGTCGGCGTGGAGCTTGTCGACGGTGATCTTGCCGGTGTCTCGATGCCGCGAGGAGATGACGGTGGAGACGTCTAGGCCCGCAGTAGATGGATCGGTGAACTGCACGACGGTGGCAGTTGTGTTGCCGGCCTCGCAGAGTTGGATCACGAGCGAGAGCGCGACCTCGTCGTCGGCGCCCCCAAAGAAGGGGAAGAAGATGTGGTACGACTTGTCCACGACGGGGATGCTGGGAATACCGCCCTGATGCAGGTCCTTGAACGAGTAGGCCCGGGTCAGCTCGAGGCGTTTGTTAGACGACGGCTCGTGGGGCAGCAGGCGCTTCGGGTTGTGCGGTAAGAAAAGGACGATGTTGTGGTCCCGGGAGGCCAAGAGGTCGGAGGCGAACTGCAGGTACGACGCCGACAGGACCTTGTCGTCGGCTGTCTCGACGGACGAGTCGGAGATGGCGCCGGTGCCCGTCCAGGGGACGAGGAGGAGGTCCGAGGTGGTGTCGGACGCTTTGGCCAGGAGGGCTTCGGCGAAGCGGGATTGGGGCATGACGGCCACCTCGCCGGACACGGCAATCTTGAGGAACTGGCCGACAGTGCGGAAGATGTTGACGACCGAGTCGTTCCGGGTGTATTCGTCGACCTGCGAGACGGTGAGGACGTTGGAGTCTCGGTCACCGAGTTGCAAGAGGCGCATTCCGTGTGTACGGACGGTCTTCTTGCTGTTCGACGGGGTGACATTGGTTGCGGCTTCTTTGGAGTCGACTGCTTCCGGGCTCTGATTCTTGGCATCATTTTGCATACCGAATAGATACAGTAGGTTGAGCGTATCGGGCATGTTGTCCAGTCGGAGGTAGACGAGGACGCTGTTCACTCGGCTCATACCCGCGCCCATGTTGAGTGTCGAGCGGTTGGCCGTAGCAAGGTGTGACAGGGTAGCACCGGTATCCCAATCGATCTCTCCGCGCTTCCAGGCCGCGATTTTCTTCTGGTACCAAGGCGGGTATAGCCAGGATACCAGCGGCGTCGTCGCGAACGTCGTCAGCAGGGCCATGACGACGAAGATGGTGAATGTTCTGGTGCTGAGAATCTTAGCTTGAAGGCCGATGTTCTGTGAAATACTGTTAGCAAATCAATCGCAAAGTAAGCTATTCTAGTAAAAGGGGCGTACCAAAACGATGAGCTCCACCAAACCCTTGCAACTCATCAGAGCGCCAATGGTGAACGACTCTCTCCAGACAAGGCCATTAAGCCGACTAGCAAGAGTGGCACCGAGGATCTTGGTGAAGAAGGCGCTGAAGGTGACAGCGAAGACGTATCCCCAGGTGATGCCGTTGTCGAGAAGACCAATGTTGGTCTTGAGACCAGAGAGCGTGAAGTAGAGCGGCAGCAGAATGGCGCCAATGAGATCCTCGAGCTTCTCAATGACCTTGACGTTGAAGTTGCGCTCGCGGGGCAGGATGAGGCCGACCATAAACCCGCCGAAGATGGCGTGGACACCGATGATGGCGGTGAAAAAGGCGGACGCCAGGGCGACGAGGAGCACGAGACCAATGGCGCTCTGGGATGGGCCGTTGTCGATGTTGCCGGTACGGCGCAGAATCCATGTGAGCACTGGTTTCACGGCATACATCAGGAAGAGCATGTAGCCCAGACAGCAGAGCAAGATCCAGAGGGCGGTGAGTCCGGTGCCGGCATTGGCCAGAGCGACACAGAGGGCAAGCAAGACCCAGCCTGGTAAGTGTTTTTGGTCAATTGCCGTTGCTTGGAATAGGAAAGTATAACATCCTTATATATAATGAACATACCGACGACATCATTGGCAACGCCAGCGGATAGGGTAATGACACCAACAGAGGTCTCAAGCAGCTTCAGCTCGGTCAAGATACGACATAGGACGGGGAAAGCCTGGGAAGACGTATCAGCAAGAGGTCGGAGTGAAGTTTAGAAGATAAAGGCGCGTATAAGAATATACTAACAGTGATAGCGATGGCGACACCGACGAAGAGCATGTACGTCGAAAAGGCGATGGGTTGAACGCCGGGTTCGCTGGCGAACTGATGATAAATACCCCATGCAAGGCCACATCCGACAGCAAACGGCAGCACCAGACCACCGACGGCGACCGAGGTGGCGACGCGCCAGTTGCTCAGGAGGAAAGCGACATCGGTCTCGAGGCCGATACTGAAAAGATATAAGACCAATCCGATGTTGGCGACGAGCGTCAGGTTAGGGATGGAAGCATCGGGGAAAATGGCATTCTTGAAGCCAGGGATACGGCCCATCACCGAGGGGCCCAGCAAGATGCCGCCGATGACCTCGGCGATGACGCGGGGCTGCCGGATCTTGCTGAGCGGCCAGTGCAGCAGGTGGCAGAGGATCAGGATCAGACCGGCCTGGATGATGAATATGGTTAGTGGGTCCGTCGGATTATATTGGGATGGGTTGGACCCCTCGAGGACGCCTCCCTGAGGGGTGGCTCTGTTCCCATCGCCGGCCGAAGACATATTGGGCTGTCTTCCGGTGTCTCTCTTTCACTGCGAAATTGGAAAGGTATATGGAATGGGACGAAAGTTTGTGTGCCAATGTCGCTGAGCTGACGACAATGACTACTTGCTAAGCGATATCAATCAAATGCTGACGGGAGCTGCAGCATTTGTAACAAAGCACATTCCTCTTCCCTTTGTGCGTTCGGGGTGAGAGAGAGCAATATAATCAATCATGTGCTTATTCTGTAGTGCGAGATAGACGGAGCTTTCCAGCATCCCTCTTCCCCTTCCCCTAGGAAACCAACACGAACCCTTGCTCAGATGATTGACGCCGAGAATCCCATTCCAACCCTCGAACGCCACGCCAAGAGGCCTGATTAGCTCTGGGTAGGAGCTCTAGCGACACCGCTTACCGAGAACCACCAGGCAGGGCCTAGACCCTCTCTCTCTTTCCGCCCGTGAGCCGCAAGTCATTTTTTTCGCATTAGACCCGCATTACGTAGGAAGCATAAGGAACCCTATCTAATGTGCATCGTTAAAGTTTGGCTTGACTCAATGATCCATGATACTGAAATAGAGGTCGGCTCGTAGCACACACGTGCCTTGGTTCTTCAGGCTATCAGCTGGAAGGGAGCTGGGGCCCCGGAAGATGCCCCCAGAGTGAGAAATCGATGTGGGATTGCTGGTCGGTCAAGCTCCAGGATGTTTGCGCCCCCCGCCTCTTCGCAACCCAGCTCTCCCCCAGCCCATCAAAATAGCAGCAACGCTCCTCTCCCGTCTAGCTGCATGGTGCTTGGTGTGGTCACAGTTACCGCCCGCTGATCACTCTCAATCTGCGCCGATAGAATGCCAAGGGCTTGGGTGCGCCTCTTGTTTATGGCCTGACCGCCGTGTTGGGTACAAACTTGCAAACAGTTGCAGACTATCGTTCACTTCATGATAGCACGTGCTTGCCCGCCGTACGCGACACTGTTGCACATACAGTACCCGGCATCATTCGTACCATCGACCGCATCCGTCGGTCCTCAGATGCTGTGTACGTTACCTACAGTACATAGGTATATTCCTGTATCCAACATGGGTAGACGTGGGATTCCGTACGAGCTGGGCGGACGGGGCGTCCCAGCCTGCTGACTTCATCACGCTCACGACGGGGGCTTATGCCAATCATTCTCGGCAAGCCTAGACTCATGCCTTTGGCTGACATCGCGGGCGGCTTTTGCTTGCCGTTCTGATGTGTGCGCATCCTATCGGGGCCAGAAGCTGTGACTGTCACATTTGACTGACATCGTCTCGAACCTCAAGACTTTGCGACACAACCAGCCTCTCTGATTTGCTCGATGTCGTCAATGAGGCACAACTCACACCGAGACATTCCCTCCTCCCTCGAGGCGCGTACGGATTGATTACTACCGATTGAAGGGTTCTTCCCTGTTACTGGACCAGTGCGCACCATAATCGAGACACTTCCCGAAGCTGTGATGAGATATAACCATACTACATTCATTGTCCAGTTCCATCTCGAGGAACGTGACACTGCTACTACGTACGTACGGTGTATACAATCGCGTCCCGAGGGGCCGGGTAGCTAGTCGGGAAGTTGCACGCTAGACGATAACATACATGCATCCATGCTGAGGGCCTCAGCTATGAAAAGAACTCACACATCTGCTACTCTGGCTGGGAATGAAAGAAAGCATGTTCATGGAAGGCCTACTATATCGGTATGTCTAAACCTCTTTCGACTCGTACTAGTTTGTAGTATTTCTGATCCCCGACTCCCCTGTCGATCGCAGAGGAGTGGTGGCGGCGCGCTCTCACTGTTTGGACGCTTGCCTGGGCGGCTGACTCTACTTCAGAAGCGTGCCGTTTGTTAGCGGCAACTCTGTGCAAAACTTCGGCCACCACCAACTTGAAAAATGCAGGGACTAAAGTCGTCGGCGGCAGCTAGAATCTGACAACAGTGGAAGAGCAACGTCTTAAAAACGTATGCATCGCTTCAACATAGGTTAGCTACTAGATCCGATCAGATAGTCCTGCACAATAACCCGCCAGAGGCGTAACTCAAAGATCTCGTAGATCGGTCGGGCCCGGGTAAGGCTAGGAGCCAACGATAATGGAGGGGTTGTCTACTGTTAGCGCCGACGTCAACTACAGTCAGTTGAAGAAAAGAAAAGTGTCGATCGAACTACATGAGCAAACCCGGACATGCAAATATATGAATTAAAGATAACAGGAAAGAGAGAAAGGGGGGATGACAGTAAAAAGAAACCGATGTCTAGTTTAGACCACAAACCAACAAAAATGCGAAAATGAAAATGTTCACCTGGGATGAACGCATCAGGAATTGAGCCCGATGCGGGGGTCGAACCCGCAGCCTTGAGATTGTCTCGTGGTACAGCTAGCTGAACAGTAAGAGTCTCACGCTCTACCGATTGAGCTAACCAGGCAGGTTGTTGTTGAATACGACAGACTCTATGATAGAATATGATGGAGGGTGACGAAGAGCCTTGCGTGGTGTGTGTGGACTGATCAAAATCGGCTTTTGCGAAGTGTTTTGATGGTTGGGGCGGCTGGGTACAGTTACAGTTCCTGTTCGTCAGGGGTCACCCAGGTAAAAAGCTTGATGAGCTTGCTTCGGCGCAGTGGGGCCAGCCACCCCTGGAACGACGGCAAGGTCAAAATCACCAAGCTGCATGTACTCAGACTATATCAGGGTGCTTCGAATAACATATGCAAGTATTATGCCAACGTCCTCTGGCGAATACACAACGAAGATGACTGAGAGGGGCTAGGAGGCGTAGGATACCGAACTTTCGTAGAACCAAAACCAAGTGACATAACAGCTCACGTATATCATGGATGTCTATTGATCATTACAAGATGCTAATGTACAACTTACCGCCCCGGCTTGCCCAGGTGTTGAACGGCATTCATCCACTTCTGCTCATCATTTCTGGCCAGTAGTTAGCAACCAGGAAGGATATTCGCGAGGGTGAGTATTAAAGGGAAGAAAACTTACTTGTCGAACTTCAGGAGCTTGCCCAGCACAGGAACAAGCTGCCCCCGCACCTTCTCGTCCTTGACCTCAAGGAACTGCAACATAATCGTTTTCAGGTACATCGTATCCGGTCCCTGAGATGCCGCCCCCGCGCCGTTGGCGCCGGACCGCGTGCTGTCCATGCTGCCGCGGCTGCTGCTGGGGGCGCCGCCACGAGCTTGCTCTGCACCGTCTTGAGCTCCTTCTGGAGCCTCTCGTACCGCGATCGGGACTCGTCGAGGATCTTGCGCAGGTCCGCCCGCTGCTTCTCGGCCTCGCGCACTTGGCCCTCGGACGCGTCAAGCGCCGTCCGCAGGTTAGCCACCACGGACCGCATCTCCTCGACCTCAGCCGTCGACTTCTCTTCGACCTGCTCAAGCTCCTCGCGGCGGCGCTGCCACTCGCGCTGTTTGGACTCGAGCTCCTCCTTTTCGGTGCCGAGCGTCTTGACGTCGCGCTCGAGGTCGCGCGTCTTGGTCCGCAGCTCCTCGTTCTCGCGTGCCCGCTTACGCGCCAACGTCGAAGACTCGTCCTCGATCCGGTCGCGCTCCTCGACCGCCGCTTCCAGCTTGGTACGCATGTCGCGCACCTTGGCGTCGGCGCGCTCGTCCACCTCGTTGATCATGCGGCGCATCTTCTCGCCTTCCGTGGTCCGCTCCTGGAGGTGCTTCTGCACCTCGGCCAGCTCCTCTTCCAACGACTCGGCGGAGCCGCGGGCTTCCTTCAGCTGGACGCTGAGCTCAGCCGTCTGGTCTCGCATGGATCCAAGAAGACCCTGGCACGAGTTGTATTGCGCTGTCTTGAGGTCGACTTCCTCCTTAAGGGAGTCGCGCTCCTTCTGCAGCGACTCCACCTCGTCTTCCAGGGCCTTGATCTTGGGTCGAACTTGTGCCAGCTCGGATTGCAGAGATTCGAGCTCTCTAGTAGCCTTCTCTGCCTTAGACGACAGTTCGACCTTCTCTGCTTCGGACCTCCTATAGTCACGTCCGGCCACCCTCTTCTCGTCTTCGAGGCGCGCGCGAGTCTTGACCTCGGCAGCCAGCCGATCGTTCAGGTTCCTTATTTCGCCTTCGCGATCGGTCCCTATCCGCTGGACGCGGGCTACCTCGGCCTTAAGCTGGGTCTCCCGCTTCTCCAGGTTGCGAATCTCTGTCTGTTTAGCAGCAAGCTCCTCCTTAGTCGTCTTGAGGGCCGCCGAGTCTTGGCGGAGTGATTTGAGCTCAGGCTGGGCCTTGGACAGGACCTCGCGAAGATCTGTGAGATCCTTGTAGCGCGACTGCGCGAGCTGTTGCGCGGCACCCAGATCCGTGCTCAAGGTCTTAGATTTGGTCTTGAGTTCCTCATACTCATCCTTCATCGTCTTGTACTCGGCTTCAAGCTTGGAGGTGCTCTCGGCATTTGATGCACCGGAGGCGATTTCAGCCTCTAGCTCCGTAATGCGGGCCAGAAGAGACTTCTTCTCGGACTCCAACTCCTTGATTCGCTCCTTGGCTTCAACATGGTCTTGACCGATATGCATCAAGTTTTCTTGCATGTTCTCAACCTCCTCCCGCAAGTCTTCCTCGGTCTTGCGTTGCTTGGAGAGTCTCTCAATCTGAGTATCCTTCTGAGAAATGTCTTCCTTGAGCTTTTCGAGCTCCTCACGAAGAGCAACCGTGTCCGGGCTTTCCATGGGCGACAGCGGTGGCGCTTCTGATGTCTCAGACGGTGTGGCCTCCACAGCGGCCGCGGCGGCAGCAGCGCCGACAGCGCCACCCTTCTTCTTTTTCTTGTTGGCCTTCTTCTTCTGATTAGCGGTGAGCCCGGGTGACGCCGGAACATCAAGTTTGGCCGCTGCAGGGGCAGCCGCAGGGGGAGCAGCTGGTGTCGTTGGCTTGGCTTGGATGGCATCATTCAATTGCTTCTCAAGTTCCTCGACCTTGGCCAGACTCTCGCTCTTAGCCTTGCCCATGGTATCGATTTCTGACGTCAGGTCTTTAATCTTCTTTTCCAACGAAGTGTACGACTCGGTTGCTTTCTTAAGTTCACCAGTCATCTTGGACTTTTCTTCGCCAGCTGCCTTGGTCTCAGCTTGATGCTTCTTGGCAGCCTCGGCGGCAGATGCCTTCTCCTGCTTCAGACTCGACTCGACGTCTCGAAGTTGGGTTTGCGCAGCCTCAAGCTTTTCGGTCAGGGAGGCGATTTCGACGTTCCGAGCATCCAGTTGAGTTTGGAGCGAGTTGTCGACAGCCGTCTTATCCCTAGACTCACTGAGCTCGCGTGTGGTCCGCTCCAAGTTCTCAACAAGCTCGGCGCTGTTCTCCTTTGCTACGGCCATTTCGTCCTTCAAGTTTCGAATTTCGGATTGGAGCTTGGTAATCTCCTCGGTTTTGGAGGCGACCTCGGCCTGAAGTTGTGGAATCTCGTCATCGTAAGAGAACATATCCTCGCCGACGTCCTTGTTCTCGTTTTCAGTAGACTGGGGCTTCTGCTTCGGAGAAAAGACGCCGAGAATGGAAGTAACAGGTGATTTGACGGCCTGTGCCTGTTCTTCGGGAGATGTGGCTTCCTTCTTCGCGGCGTCGCCTTCGGCAGGCTTGGTCGTTTCGGAAGTCTCGGCGGAGGCTGTCGGAGGGCTTGCAGCCTTCAATGCCGTCATCTCCTCCTTCAGGGCCGTGAGCTCTTGGCTTGTTTCGTCGTGCTTTTTCTTGAGGGCGTCCTTCTCGGCAGAAACCCGCTTAAATTCGTCCATGACCATGTCGCCTTTCAGGTTCAGCTGCTGGAGGTATTCGACGAGGGCCTCCGTGTCCTTGATAGAGGTCAAGGGGGTGTGTTCGCGCAGGGCTCGCTCAAAGGGCTCAATGGCAGTGGCGCGGCCATGCGCAATTCGATACGAGCGTAGGAGTTCTGGTAGCACAAAGAGGTATTAGTGCAACTGCCTGAATAATATAAAAACGAAACAGGTCTTGTGCCACTACCACACCAGCAGTGAATACAGCTGTGGCATACGTACCCGGATAAGTCTTCTCGAGCTTGTTGAGTTTGCGCAGCTTGGCCTGAATCTCAGGGGACAACTCTGAAGCCGTAGCGGAAGCCGGGGCTGCTTTCTTCTTCTCGTCGCCATTGGCTTCCGTCTTCTCGTTCTCAGTCGTCTCCTTGGTTTCGGACTTCACTGCGTCTGCGGACTCGTCCCCCTTCGCGCCCTTTTCTGAGACATCACCGTTCTCGGGACTCGCGGCGGCAGCTTTCGCCTCGGCCTCCTCGTCGTCGAGGGCAAACGCGGCCTCGAAGACGGCGGGATCGGTGTTGGGGAGATCGTCGGCGCCATTGGCGGCATCCTGGCCTGGCTTCTTGGCCTTGCGCTTCGCGGCCGAGCTGCTGTTGGTACGGGAAACCGACTGCGGCCGGCTGTTGTTAGAGGGCGAGGCAGTGTTGGCTCGTTGCTTCTGGCGCTCCTGTTCCTCGGCTATCGACTTGTCGAGGGCGCTTTTGAATCGCTGCAGCACCGAAAGAGTAAGTTACTGTTTTATGTGGTGTTGCAGCAGGAAGTGATAGACATCGGGAGGGAAGAGATGTACCTGGAACATGATGGGCAATCTGCGGTTTCCGCCAATCCCCTTTGCTACTGCTACAAGAACAAATACAGATCGATTACGAATGCCATGCACTTATTCTATGCTGGTGCCGCAGACCGTTGCGCAATGCAGATGTGGATGTGGTGAGATTTCGTGACATATACTGGAGAGGACATGTATCGTATCGCTGGCGCATCCGTCTTTTTGCTGGTGTACCACAAGCCGACCCGGTCCGACCACTAGAAATCAAATAGACTTGGAGCGCACCACTACTTATCCACTGACGTCGTGCAAAGAGGGAGATATAAGGAGTGAGTTTGAAAACATATACGTATTGTATACCATACCCCGATGATCAGCGGGATAAGAATACAGAGAAGAAAAAACAGTCCAACGAGTTTCAAGTGCAACAGTACGGATGTTCTATATCGAGCCAACAGATTTATCTGGAGCTGCTTGCAACGTCCCGAAGTCAGCAAGATGCGCCAGGTGGCCGCTTACCGTCCCAAAATGGCCCTAAGCTCGAAAAGTGTAGGGGTCTCTCCCCCAGTGTTTTAGCCTGCATCAAAGCGCTGCGATGCGCTACTGAAAGCTGATCCCAGCCGATCTGCCTGGTGCGAGGGGTGCTAGGTCGCAAGTCGCAGACTCCTCCAAGACTCGCAGAAACAGTTGAACGACTTTTGTCGGTCGGCGTCTGGGAAGTGCCGGTCCCGGGTCTGTGCTGTGTATCGATCTGTCGCCCATTCCCTACCTCCCTTTTTCGCTTGCAGGCAGCAAGCCCCGTGCTGTGAAAATAAACCAGCCCGTATCACGTCGAAGAGTTATTATTCCCATGCAGTAGCTAGACTAGACTTCTTTTTTTCTTTTTTTCTTCTTTTCTTTTTTTTTCTTTTTCTAGAAAATATCGAATTCGAAAAGCTTTTTCCCTCATATTGCGATTGTATTAAACAATTATTCGTAATAAGATGCCTATCTGGCAATTCCCTTGCCGTAAGTGGTAGTAAGTGGAATTAATCCAGTCGTGGTAATTGGTAATGTAAGGTCCATCCCAGCGGCCGCTTGGCAGGCCTACCAATCAGTCAACTCAACCAGCCAGGTGTAATCCATAACCCCTAGCTCGCCTAAAGCGGTAGCTCAAGTGAGGACACCCTACGGACACCCTACCCTGCCAGCTTGACCTGACCTGCAGTATGACCACACAACATTGAAGATGTCGTCACATTGATCTTCACTGTCGCGCTTTCCGTTTGTCACCTTCTCCGCCCTCTTATTCCCTCCTATTCTCGTATTAAAATTAAACTTCATTTGGCGAGCTTCCCCTACCTATTTACTTACCTCCGCTTCCAATTCGACTGCTTAAATTCGGTTTCTAGCCATGAGCTAGCCTTGCCCGCCTTTTTACACACACTACACCCATCTTGTTTTGCGAGATGGTTTCGTTCTGGCCCTGGAAGGTAAGTTCATGCGAGTTACGTGGCGAGAACGCCTGTGTTGCATATGGTTGGTTGGCTAACCTGAGCTCCCTTTCTCTCTCTCTAGGGCGAGGACTCTTCACCGGCCTCCTTTGAAAAGACGCTCTCGAATCTGTCCACCAAGATCACCGCGACCCAACTCCAACTCGACAAAGTCCGCACGAGATCGAGGCGAATCAAGGTGCTATGGACGCTCTACTTGTCCTTTGCGTACTTGGTGTACGCGATCGTCCTCATCCTCGTGGTCGGCTACAATAACCTAGGCCCCTGGGAATGGGTCGGCATGGCTGGCGGTCCGGTACTGATCTACGTCATGCGCACCCTTACCCACGCCTACTTCACGATGCGAATCGAAACCCTCGAAGCGAGACTCAAGGACCAACAATCGGAGCGTGCCACCACGATCCAGAAGCTCAAGGACGCCACCAAGTACGATTCTACCCTTGAGCTGCTTCAGAAATACGGGGGCGAGAAGCCGAAGCGCGCTGCCCAGAACCACGGCGAAGACGAAAAGGACAAGAACACCAAGGAGGTTGTCAATGGACGTGGCCGGCACTCGAGCTTGGGGCCCAACGGACCCCCCTCCAGAACGACGTTCGCACCTCCGCCGACTGCCAACATCCAGAGGCCACCATCGGCTCAGGGCGCACCCACCTCGATCAGACACCCGAACCTGATTCCCCTGCCTCCCTCGCGTCCCTCGTCTTCGCACAACCCTCCGCCGCGCCACCAACACCAGCCGCTCGACTTCACCGCCGAATTCGCACCCAACGCCGACGACCTGCCTCACACCCCTTATCCGCAATACGACCACAACCCCAACGACACCCACCGCTGGTACGACCGCATCCTCGACCTCATGCTCGGCGAAGACGAGACGGCGCCTAAGAACCGCATCATCTTGATCTGCCAAAACTGCCGCCTGGTCAATGGTCAGGCCCCGCCCGGAACCAAGGCGCTGCCCGATGTGGGCCTCTGGAAGTGCATGAGCTGTGGGTCGATGAATGGGGAGATGGATGAGGGGAAGAAGATCATGCGCGAGGTCCTAGGCGGCGGCAGCGGCGAGACGATCCGGCCGAGCATCGAAGTCACTGCCGACCTCAGCGACGGCAGCGGCGCCGATGAGGTCGGCGCCCAGATCAAGGCCGAACAGGACGCCATGGCGACCGGCCTCGAGGAGCAGCCCACCGGCCCCCGGACGCGATCGACGCGGAAGTCGGGACGGAATAAGGCATAAGGGTCTGTCTGGCGCCGCCGAACTGGGTTCGGACGATGATGGGGCCGAGGCGTAGTTAGCGACGGTTGTTCTGTGGTGTGTGCCCGCGATTCCTCTTGAGATAGCTGTTGGTTTTTAAATGGATTGAAAATATATACAATTTTGTTAATCCACAAATCGGTTGCCCCCCTCCATCTATCCCCTTGACGACGCGAGCATTGCTCCTACCTTACTATGCTGTACTGTACACACCAAGGGTCACTTAGCGCTATTGGTCTATCATGCTTCATCCATCATATGATATTTGATGGACATATTTTTATATCCAGAATCCACGGGAAGCTTTTGCGAAAAGCAGCGCTATCGTCATCAAGGGGATAACAATTCGTAACGGTTACTCAATCCAGGCATCTGTGCAATACGGGCTCAGGCGGCCTCGTCATATCTTCGTCGCCGAGTGAATTCTCATAGGTTGTCATGAGGATTGTATGTTGTGAGGGCAGTATGGTGGTTGTGGAAAACTTGGTGAAGCTGAATCGGCTGAAGAAAAGATAACATCCACAGCCCATGAGTATATGTAGGTTTGCATACAGGGTCACTCCCGGGAAGTCTAACAACATTTCGGGTATCGAGATGCTGGGGAAACTCAGATTGGAAGCTAGCATAACCTCAAGGATGAGGCGGAAACTGTAATTCTATTCTCGTATAAATAAAGATCTTATTTTTTGACTCTGCTTTTGAAAGACCCGGACCCGCTGAAATGCATCATGTCTCTTATAAATATATCTTCCTCTTGCCAACCTTCCGCCATCACGTTCAACTTCGAAAATACAGATATATACCGGGCCAGCTAGCTAGCACTCTACCTCTACTCTTTCCTACTACTCACTCCACGGGCCAGTAATGCCTCTGCGTCCACAACCGCACCCGCTTCCCCAAGAAGAACGCCGGCACGCCCAGCAAGCTCACCACCCCGCAAACAATGGCATACATGTTCATCGCCCCGTCGTAGCCCAGCCTATGAACCGAGGGCACCGTGCCGTAGCCCAGCCCGAACGAGATGAATCCTCTCCCCGTCGCCACGACTAGTAGTAAGGCACCGGCCTCGCGCGGCCAGCTGTCGAGGACGTACGTGATGCCCACCGTGTTGGCGCCCAGGAAGGCGGCGTAGCCCACGGCGTAGGGCACGGCGATGCCGGCCCAGGAGGACCAGGCCGGGTTGTGAACAGCATGGGCCCCCGTCTGGCCGAAGACGACGCAGGAGATGACGGCGGCGACGGCGGGGATGATGCCGGTGAGGAGGCGGAACTCGGGCTGCAACCACGTTAGCTTTCATGAATCCCCCTTTAGACGGGATGAGATGAAAAAGAAGACTGCTTACCTCGTACACCCCCTTATTAATCCGACTCGCCAACTTGATCAAGTAATCCGACCCGTACCCGACAATCGGCAACGCGACGAAATTCGCCACGATAAGCGACAGCTGGACGAACCCGAGCCACTCGCTCGCGAGCCTAAAGGGGGGCGCCAGCAGGATGCCCGCAAACGTGGAGGACTGGAACACGTAGACGCCCAGGAACGCACCGTTGAGCACGAGCAACCAGACGATGGTGGGCACGGTGAACCCGCGCGCGGCGTCCTTGTACAGAGTGCCCATCTTGTCCCAGCGGGGCGCGGCGGCGAAGACGGCGAGGTCCCGCCGCCAGGTCCGCGGGCCGTAGCGGGCGTAGTCGAGGGTGTGGTTGGCGGTCGTGGTGACGCGCTCGATTTTGGCGCCGTCGGTGGTGGTGTTGGCTTCGTGGGTTCCTCCGTCTGTTGATCGATGATTCAGGAATTAATACCCATCTGATGCAAGGAACAAAGGGCGGCGATAGCTGAGGATAAGTAAACGTACCATAGTCTTCTGCCACCCGCTCGTACAGCGTCTCGGGCACGAAGAGGAAGGCAAAAACCAGAATGACGGAATTGACGATGGTGATGATGCCGTACCACCATTTGAGCCCCCAAGCGGGAACCAGATACGTCGTCGCCACGAACATAGCACCGCAGACACTCCCCTGGATCGCGGCATTCCAAGTCCCCTTAGTAGCGCGCTGGTGCACAAAACTAACCTCCTGCACCATAAGAGCCGTCAGCGCCTCGCTCTGCCCCGCCGCCATACTCAATATATCCCGCGCCGCGATATGCGACGTCAGGGACGCTCCGGAGCAGGCACACCAGATGCCCGCGACGATGGAGAGTGCGAGCGACCCCAGAAATACGGGCCGCCTTCCGACGGCGTCGCTCAGCGGCATGGCGAACAGGTTGCCGATGCCCATGAACAAGGCCGGGTACGTCAGCAGGTCCGTCACGCGCGCCGGGTCGTCGTTTGGGTACATGGCCGTCACCACGGGCGCGATGGCGCCCATGCCCGACGTCGCCAGCACGGCGAAGGCCGAGTACATGCCGATAATGAACACGATGAGGTTCTTGCGCCATTCGGGGAGGTTCAGGGGGTCTGCGGGAGAAGAATAACCTTGCGTGTCAGCCACGGTATTCTTTTCTCGGACAATCGCATGTTGTTGCTTTTTGGCGTTCCCGTTCCCGCTGAGGGAAACGGGATGGTTGAGTGAAGGAAGTAAATGGAGAAAGAAACAAGCATACCGTATGGATCCCGACTCGGGGTCGGTATCAACACCACATGCTTCGAGTCTATCAACTGGACTGTGCCAGCGGCGTGGTCATGATTCTGATGTTCTCCGTGTTCCTTGACATGCTCTACCGTCTCAGTCCGACCCTCTTCCATTTTGGTGTCTGACATGTTTGGTGAAGTTTCTTTCTCTCATCGACTCTACTGACGGGACAGCCAGCTGCTCTTTTCTAGCAGAACGAAAGGGATAGTTGAAACGGACTCCCCATTATACTATACTCTTTGAACTTTACACGGGTATCGAACAGGTTTCCGTCTGGCCCTCCTCCCCTTCCTGGTATCTACTTGGCAACTAGACAGATGCACGCTCTCCCTCCTCCACACGCACGGATCAGGAGTCTCTTCCGTTGGCCTATCCCAAGACACTGAGTCGCGGCGTGCAGTTAGGGCGACTCCACAGTCCGTTTACCCCAGAGTGGGTGCATAGCCGGTGGGGGACAATTGGGCTGCTCCCGGTGTGGGGTATACCCTTGTTGCTCGCATCTGGAGATCTGCAGTGCTTACCCTGTCAGATAGAGTTATTATGGACTCCGAGCCGCTCGCCAATCCACTCCGCGGAATCTGGGGTTGACAACCGGTATTTAGGGACAGCTATGGTTCCTCGCTCTCTCTCGTCGGTCTTTTTGAGGTTTCAGTATGGCCGCCGCGCAATGAGGACTCGTGGAAATGGTAGGAGATCGAACACATATCGTTAATCATTTGGTACGATTGAGTGATCATCGCTGACGGAAAGCTCTTCGACGAATGGGTTCCGAACAGCTGTGGCCCAGTCACCACTCTCGCTATTTCTACAAAATCGATTCCGGGCCAGCCCAAGGTTCCCCTCATTCGCACACGGCATTCCGACCTAGTGCGGCAGGCCTTCACTAGTACCATCTTGCACCATCCGCCACAGATCCCAAGTCGAGACTAAACAGAATATGTTGGATTGGAATGCAGCACTAAACGGAAATGCAATGGCGCATCGCCAGGAAAAGGATCCAGCTCCCACCCCGTTACGTTAGTTACGTGGCAGTAGCCAGTTCGGCGTGTCTGAGCCCAGGGGCTTCGGCATCTCATCCCAGCCCGGCGCGAACCCATCAACAGCCGCGGAGTGCCGCACCCCTCTCAACTCCCCGAAGCCTGTCCTGCGTGTTTCAAACAATCCCGGGTTCATCTCCACCGCGAGTGGCAGCCCGCCACCATCATCAAAGCCCGATCTTCCCTCGTATTGTCCTAGGCTGCGCAAGTACTTCATGACCCCGGCCAGGGACACGTCAACCACGTAAGAACCCCCATCGGAAGCCTTCCTGTGCAGGGCAGCGCAGATACCAGCCGCTAGGAAGTAACCCGCCGCGTGATCCAAAGCTTGACACGGCGTAGTTCGCGCCACTTCTTCACCAGCCCCGTAATGCGCCGCTTCCGACACGTTCATACCAGAACAAGTCTGCACGAGCGAATCGAAGCCTCTCCTATCTGCCCAAGGCCCCTTAGGCCCAAACGCCGACATGTTCCCGACCACGATCCCTCCCGAGTTTCGAGAGGCAAGTGCCTCGGGCGACAGACCTCGCGCGGCGAGACTGCCGGGTCTGTATCCTTGAATGAAGACGTCGCACGTAGTCGCGAGTTCCAGTAGTGTTTCTTTGTCGTTTCCCACTTCGTCGTCGAGATCGAGCTGGATCGTCCGCTTGCCTCGGCTCATGTCGATGTCGAGAGCTGGCAAAGCCGGCCGCTTGGGCGATGTTACCCACAGCACGTCGGCGCCGTGTGCTGCCAGTGTACGCCCGGCTACGGGCGCGGCGATGACGCGGCTCAGCTCCAGCACCCTGAGTCCGCGGAGGCACTTGTCGCCGTCATTCGGTAGAGTCGCCGTGGTGTTACTCCGCGTAGCAGTGCCGCTGCCGCCGTCGTCGATCTTCCTGATCGATATGGGGAAGGGGTTGATCGCCTGCGCCTGCGGCAAGGCATCCCACTCTTCGTAGGACCGTAGTGCGTAGGCGCATGCCCCACTCTCCAAAGCCGCCGTTTCCAAGTCGACTTTGTTCCACTCCCACGTGGCCTTCGAGACATCGTCGCGCGTGACGCTGCCATCTTGTGGCAAACCTAGAACCCACAGAGTCCCCTGTTGGTGATTGGGAAAGTTGTCATGAATACGCACATGGCCATCCTGCGTGGGATGCAAGCCCCCGAGCGGTCCCCAGAGACTAGGCGTCGGCTCCCCGTTCAGGTGGTAAAGCCTCTCGGATCTGAACTCGGCCACGGCGTGCTGGAGCGGCACGGTGACTCTGGGCACCGAGCGCCCATTGCGAACTGCGTAAAAGGAGGATGCTGCCAAAGCAGATGTGGCAATCGCGCCTTGCGCCAACTGCCCGATCTTGAAGGATGACGGGACGGTGGGGCTCTGTTCGTCCCCGGGTAGCGACAATGCGCCGAGTGCCTCGGCAGGGAGGCCCAGCTGGTCCCAGACCTCTTGGACAATGTCTTTCGCCGTAAATTCGGTACGAAGCTTGCCCGGGTGCGCCATTATGCAACTCGTCCTGATATTCTCTAGGTGACGAACCCGTTAAGGCTGCAGCCGATTGCTGCTCATGCTGAAAGCCCAGTGATGAAGTCGCGAAATAGTAGGTTGCGGCATAACCGGTTAGTCACTGCGGAATTACGGGCCTCTGGAGCAAGCGACGCCAACACCGAGCGGTGTTTTGCCATCAAATGGCGAATCGCATGGGAGCCAAAACTATCAAAATATATAAGTGGCCTTGTTCGATGTAAAGAAGTTTGGTGGATATGTCGACTTTCAATTGCTTACGTCCTATATATATACTTATTTATGGAAAATGGCTAGCGGTCGTTTAATATTTGAGTAGGTAATTTGTTCTGTTGTTCCCCTCATAGGTATTCCGGCCCAGTCCTAAGGCCCTTTACCCACCAGACGCGAAGGAGTATATGTTCGGTGAGATATCTTGATTATCAAGCGACCTATTCACCCGATATTCTTAGGAGGCTATATATACTGCAATATCATATGGCTTGGGGGTCGACCTTTGACCCAGAGATGTCCTACCAAGAACATGAACGGCTAGCACGCATCAAATGGGGTCGCTAAATGCTCTCTCTTTTCACTCTGCTCGCGCCGCCTTCCCTCCACCCTAGTCCACCCACCCCGGGTCCTTTTTGACGCCGCACACACTCAATTGGGTGATTATAGAACACTACCAACTGACTAGAGCACCAGCGTATCCGTAGGTCTCGACCTCATGCTGCTGCGCGAACAAGTCCTGCATCGATAAGCTCCTCAGATGGGACAAATCATATTTCTTGTGTCTGCGTGCTTGATTCTCCATCACTCAAAACCTCGACGGACGGAAAGAAGTTGCGTCGCTGGACCTGCGGCCTTGATGATGATGGGATGGACTTTTGGGTTCCCATGCCCCTTAATCATATTATTTCCCATAGCTACTAGCATCAATCTGCCAACAATAGTATGGCCGTTCTTATGGCCGCAGCAAGGTGACCGATGATGATGAATGGGAACGATTGCTTCATCAGAGACTCAAGACCTGGGACTCAAACGGGCTGGCGATCGGCCCATGGGATGCGATATGCGCCATCTTGTTGGAGGTACCGATGTGCGATGCAATCTGGTGAATGTCTTGGCTAAGGATATACCAGATGCTATAGACCGGACCCAAGACGCGCGGGAGGATATAGTGTGCAAAACCGGCCACGGAAAGAGTGAAGAGGATCAGGACTAGCGAGTAGAAGACCTTCTCGAGCGGCGTATAAGTGTTGACAGCGTAGGTCACCTCGATCTGGTACTGCTTCAGCTTGGCCCAGCGGCGGAAGGACTCGAGCCTCTCGGAAACAGAGATGGGGTTGTTAGGTTCTTGTCCCATGTTATGTTATCAAGTGAGGTCGGGCAAAGTGGCGATGGGGTTGGGCTAACACATGGGACCAAAATGGCCTCGCAACGAGATTACGACCAATTAGTGAAGTACAGGATACTCTTAGAGAAACTTAGGGAGACGACAGACGTGGCGCTTGGTCTTGGGCTTGTCTGCGAAACGGCGGCAGCAATGCCGCTGATATTCTCAGGCTTCGGAGCAGCCGGAATTTCATTCCACCCAACCTGTCTACCGTCAATCCGAAACACCCGAATACACAATACCTTTTGGGTATAACCCCAATTCAGAACAGCAACATATCAATTACTTGTGTCAGCGAAAAGGCACCCATGATCAGGAGTGGGCGCGCTCTCAAGTGGGGATGATGTCGCCGTTATGTGTTTAGAGGCGAGCAGCACGCAACTCGCAGCACGTTTTGGAAGAGAAAGCATGACTGGTCACGGGGATAAGCCAACATCGCAGATACCGAAGCCTCCGAACTGGAGGGCAAGAAAACAACTCATGATCATTTAGGGGCGGAGGTAGGGGATAAGATACAAGAACCTGATCAATCTCTAGGTATAGACTTACGAGAGAAAACGGGATAGCCCTACATAAATGCCAGTGGCATTCGGAGAGGTCGAATGCCGATGGCCGAAAATAACCGGGTCAGAACTTCTACATCGCATTTTACCCACTATCTCATCGGTGATGCCTTGGAGATTCGGAAAATGTCGCATCGGATCAACGGTCGAAATAAAGTCAAATAGAAAATGCAGCTGTTGCATTATCTTGAATGTCTTTCACCATGCGAAACTGTTCTAGACTTCGCCTTCGGCACTTCACTGTTTTAGTAGGCCACCAACCTCAGGTGCCAGGCCTGTCTTCGGCGGGTCCAGAGCGTGGTTTTTATAAGTGGTGTCCATCATGCACGCACCTCTCAAATCAGAGCCTCACAATTACATGAGCATCAAGTCCTCTCTCTTGCAACACTCGAAGCCTTACTCCATATCTCATTCGTACCATATATCCATTCATGGGTTCTTCGATTACTGGGAGGGTTTGTCATGAGACTTGAAGCACTAAGAGTTGTAGCAAGGCAAAGCTTTGGGGTGAGTAGGGCATGTACTGTTGACAGCCCACCAACGAAGTGGGACCTCATTGCTCAGTCCGTCCACTATTTCTTTCCTGCTAAGCCCTATTGGCGATCGCACTATCTGGGGCTTGACGACCAAGAGCTTTTCGGCGATGGCGACATCCCATTTCCCATACGCAGTTCGCATATGCAGTAAGCAGCTTATAAAGTGATCATTTTTAATCTAGCATCCTACACCTTTGAAATATCTTCGCATATAAGCCAGCTATAGTCCCGGAGCTTCGGTAATTAGTTATTTGAGCAGTGGCTCACTCAACATGCCAAGGCTCTCTCGTTGGGCCCAATGACAAACCGTCTCTCGGAAAACTGCAGGTATATTTTCCAAGCTCTGAGTTCGCAAATACCTATACGTGATTTCATATAGGTTACATAACTGGTTTAACGCACTTGGGCCACTCATACTGAATTACATAAGCTCACCGACCTCCCAGTCCTTCATGTTGGGGATGTGAGGCGACCAAGTCACCGGCCGGAGTCGTGACCGTTTTAAAACCAAGTGATAGGTGCTATGCATCCTTTCTCGGGAGGCGTATCCAGCACACTGCCCTTGGCACCACTCGACACTATGGATTATGAAAATGCGGTACGAAAGGAACTTCCCTACTTCGCCCGTTGGCGTCCTGCAACCCTCAGAGTTTGCGGCTGAAGACAGCATTGCATGTCAGCAGCCATTGTTGTCAGGTTTGGTAATTGGATTGCCATTGCATTGGGCCTGGCGCCCAAACCGAGCAGTGGGTGACGGGTATCACTACATCGGGGGCGAGAGCCGGTACGCCAGAGCGATAGCCAAGCCAATCTAATGCTTATTTTGCGGCATCCGCATGGTTTCTCCTTCATATTTGCTTTGGGTCAGCAGCACAGACTTGAATCGAATGGTCTGATTCGTTCCTCAACTGTAAGTAGGGTCTTTGAGTCGGCGAAAGAGTATGCTGCTCAAGCATGGTGGGGTTGCATTGACGGCTGCCAAGAGCCAGCCGCACTCGCACTGGCTGTACCCCCAACGACTCATCAGTGAGATATACCTATGGCAAGAAATTTTCAATTATTGAACTCTTGGGAAGTTGCACCTACGATCGCTTTCGCAACAAGACGCTATATAATCTCATTCACCAGCACACTTTTCAGGTCGGGGATACACTGTTATATACGATATGTTTACCATCTCCATCTGCCTCGTTGTGCTCTGTTGTTGCACATTACTTGACTTATACAACACGTAGTTTACAGAAGCCCCTACTAGCTCGAAATAGTAGAAGCTACGATGATTCGGTTGCGAAGGGTTTACAAGCTCAACGACTGCTTCTTAGTTATATGCGAGATAGCAGATACACTTGTTACTTAACTACTCCGTAGATATCAGTCGTATATTTTGCCCAATGAGCGATGACCTTCCGTGTCGCATTCAATGTAACGGTATTTCCAATTTTGGTTGCATGCACTTGGTGCTTACCTACTGCAACTTAACACAAATCTTCTATCGTGCTCCGTCAGCCGCTGTGAGTACGTGGATGTTGGTTCTCAGCGCTCAGGCCATTCATCTTAGGTGGACCAAGTAGTATTTGAGAGTCCCTGACCAACTGTCGGTTTCCACATATTCGGACATCTGCTGAGCCTCGAACAAGTTGGATCTAGGCCTCAGAGACGAGGATAGCACTGTTGCTCTTTCTTGCACCAAGGGTGCAAACAACTTGGTAATCGATTTGTTCTCCAGTGTTGGCCGGTCGGTCGATGATCCAGCAGCACCCATGGCAAACCAGGACACGGCTTATACTATAACGCAAGGAACCCCCGTTATCGCATCAGAGTTCGGCAAGGTGAAGCCCACCAACGACATCGATAACGGTTGGTATTGTGGCAGTGGATTCAACCAGGGATACTACCACTGTAGCACCTGCAACTCTGGGGATTTGAAAATGTGTGCTCCCTGTGTGAAGGCAGGGAGGCACTGCAAGGATGGGGAGCACTGGCTGGTCGAATGCAAAATAAAGGACGGTGGTCTGTCTGTCAGGAGCCATACGCAGGCCATCAACACCGGATGGGTCCTTATCCGCACCAAGGAAGCCACCGAACATTTCACCCTATCTCTAACCAGAACTTGGGTATTAGATGGTAGGAAGTGGAGACGGTCCGACAAGAAACCACGGTTTTCAAAGGTGCTATATGACTACTGCCATCTTTGCTCTGCGACGTTCCCGGTCGACGAGCCTCCGGAACGGCACGAATGGGAAGAGCACGGTGCAGAAGCACCGCCTGCGGAACAGCCGGCTCGGGACACCGGGCACTTCAGCTTCGCCCCGAAGTACAGCAAGACGCCAAGTGAAGGGCCGTCTCCCCATGTCTGGGTGAAGACAACGTCAGAAGAGAGGGTTTAACACGAAGCCAGGATGGACAGATTGCTGACAGAAATGCGAGAAGCTTCCGAACGGGAGATGGCCAAGGAAGATCGGCTGCAGGCAGATGAGACGGAGTTGTATAAACGATACGAGGAATTGAAGAGGCTCTTACAGCAGCAAGTACGAGACCTTGAGGACAAGAAGGCGAGGGTGGTCCTTGAGAGTGCGCGCAAAGTGCCATCGTCCAGGGCTGGAAGGTTCTTCAGAAGATGGCTGTAGAGTCGGCATCAACCTCAGCATGGGCGGCCTGGCCTGTTCAGAGACTGGGTAGGAAGCAACAGCAAGCATCCTATCATGACCATCATGTTGGCCCGAAGGGGGGAGTGGTGCTACATGTAACAAGCTGGTATGATAGAAGGGTGGGGGGCAACAATGGCGCATAAGGGGGGAGGGTAAAGGTTATAAGTCCCAATAGCAGGCTGTTTTCCCAACGGTGGTCGAGTGGTAGTGATTACGTTGGACTGTTCTAGAGGAAAGACTCTTCCGACGTCACACTTGGGGACCCCTGCCGTAGAATCCTCGTTCGATCCTACCACCTAGCAGATGTTTGTCGCAATGACCTCGAGCCACTTCGGCATACATGCAACAACATACCAGGAGCTTGACCACCCATATCTCTTTTTCTTATTTTTACGTTATTCTCACCTAGCAGTCCCTTTTTGAACCCCTCTCGTTAATTTTCGTCACGCCAATGAAATGATGGTGTTTTACGAGGTTGACCTGGAGATCGGCTGGTTTTGTTTTTCTTCACCCGAGCCTCACCAGATCGCGTGCAACCGGGCCGGATGGGCTGATACTATTACGTCCTTCACGCGCTGCCAATGTTGATTGTCAGAAACGGACTGAACTTTTTATTGATTGGTATCGACTAGTATTCATCGGTCTCGTTTCGGACAGTGTTCGAACAAACCACTAGTGGCTTCGGCCGGCTCCGAAGGCGAGAGACACGAGCTGCATCGCTCGAACGCCGGCACCCTGAGGGGCATAACAATGTAATCTCCAACCCCGTTGACCGAGTAGCGCCGAAAATACAGAAGGTTGAGAAGGCCCGGTCTCTATCCCCAGCCGTGAGTGATACTCAACCTCTATGGCCAACCCGGACGGTTGGGATTGGTTAGCGAGCGGTATCGTACATCCGGGTTCGAGAATGAGGTGGTGGTTCCGTCCTTAAAGCCACTCGAGACCCCAAGGCATCTGAACAGAGAGCTTTGCACACCCATCTTTATTCATCATCATTCGTGTGTCGGATCCATCATGGCTAAGCGCGTCGCTATCTTCCTTGCCTCTGCGCTATGCGCGCGTGGCCAGGGAATTGACTTCGAGGCCCTGGACGCGCTGAACGCCGAGACGAACGGTCCGCATTACAACCAGCTCGAGGGCCCCTTTGATGTGGCCTCGGCCGCCGCCATCCCAGGCCACTCGGACCTCGTCTCGCTGGGGAATCTGGCCATTTCAGTTCCGACGTGTGGAAGCGCTGACACGTATCTCGGCGTTCGCATCTTCCCCAGCGGCGTGTTCAACATCACACGCTGCGCCGAAGCGTGCTCCGGCGTGAGCGCCTGCCAGTTCGTCAACGTGTACAATTTGAACGCGGGGAGCGACCTGGTCGGCCAGTTCTGTGCCCTCTATTCGAGATCGTGGGATGGGTCCTACGGCTACAACGTGGGCCAGTACCGAGACGGCGTTCTCTACACCATCTCGAACAGCTACGGCTTCTCTAACCTCGGGCGATTGGCCGTACCTGGGTTCTGTCCGGACGAAGAGTGCAAGAGGGAGATTGTGCAGTGCTTCAATAATGACCGGTCGCAAGCAGACGCCTACTGTTCCCAGTTGACCCCGTTTACCACCACCGTGGCGACGGTCACGCCCACATCGTGAGTGCCCTCCAACCCCAAGCCACGCGTGAAGCATAAGTACATGCAGGAGCTGACTTGGCAATCCCCTTCAAAGCACCACGTCAGTCGCCACTACTGTTGTCGTTGCCACCCAGTCAACTACTCGGACAATTACCGATACCATGACCCAAACCGTCCCCTCGTCCACCACTACCGTGACCGGCTACTATTCAGGCTCCCCGCCGCAATTGAAACGAGCCGTCGCCGCCCCGGCCACGCCCAGCTGCATCGCCACCCAGTCCTACCCGCCGGACCGCATCACGTCGGCCTGCTCTTGCTTTGGCGTCCCGGCCCAGACGGTCAGCGTTACTAGCACGGCCCCGGCCACTACGGTCACCAACACCAACACCTTCCAGGCCACCACTACCATCGAGGTGGCGACGACGCATGTGACGACAACGCTGACCACCACCAGCGGCGTCGCCACCGTCGCCGCGCCAGCCACCACCCCGTCCCCTCTGGATTTCGAGTCGGCCAATTTTGCAGCCAGCTGGACATGGGACAACAACAACCCGGCCGGCTGGAGCGGCCAGGTCGCCTCCACGCCGAGCCGGAACGGCCAGCCCACCCGGGCCTTCCAGGTGGTCAACTCGCAGAACGCCGGCTTCGGCATCCTGCAGATGGTGCAGAGCTTCTACCTGCAGCCCGGCGCCACCTACCAGCTCACCCTGTACGTCAAGTCGCCTGCTGCGATGGGGGCCGGGAACTCGGCCACGAAAATTTTCGCGCAGATGGTCACGACGACGGGCTACGGGTGCGGCGGGCTCTGGGAACCCGTGTCGGGCGGCGTGGCGCGGGGCAATGGCTGGTTCCTCTACCGCTTCAGCTTTGTCCCTCAGCCGGGGGACGGCCGGACCTACAGCTGTCGGATCCAGGTGGGCTATACCCGAAATGCCGCGACGGTCACGCACCTGGTGGATGACTTCAATCTCCAGAAGCTTAATTAAAAGAGGGGAACTATAAGTATGTTTAATTGGCAAGGAGGAGGAAAGTGTCGCCTTTCTTTCTCAAGGGAACAGCCAATACACAGAGAAGTTTACATCAGCTAGAGTTCCTCCACCCATATGCCTCCAGGTTCTGCTGCTTTGCGAACCGTTCCATGTCTTCATGTAGCAGTCTGATTAGAATAATATGTTTTCGTTGCTGTGCTTTCGTCCAGCCTTTCTTATCGCCCTCGCCAACACCAACTCACGCAGAAAAGATTCTGGTGTTCTAATTTATTCTTCCAAGAGCTGCCCCGGAAGTTCAAAAGGACTTCATACCAACAGTCTCAAAACATGCTGAGATAGTACTCGTCCTTAAGCTTTTTCGGCGCCGAATCGCACAACATGGTAGTTCTAGCCATACGGCGTCTCCAACCCATCATCAACCCCTCCGAATCCTCGTCGCACGCCTTCTCCGTCGGATCCAGGGTCCACCCGTACCTCGCCATCAGGCCTAGTACGTAGTCGCGGAGACGGTCCTCCTCGCGCCGCTGGCCCGACTCGATCTGGCGGGGGGTCAGGGGCGGCGGGCCAAACGCCCTGTCCGCGTCCAGCTCGAGCACGACCTTTTGGAGCGACGGCAGGTGGTCTCGGAAGTGGGCGTCCAGCAGGCCGAACGCTTCCCGGAGGCAGTGTTGTTAACGAACCAACCAACCGAACCACCTAACGGTAGTCGGTTGGTTAGCACTTAACGCCGAATCGGCGCTGGTTAATTAGTTAGTTAATAAGTTATAAGAGCGCTAGTTAATTAGTTAATTATTAGTTAATATATTTAAATCTCGTAATATTTTTTTAATATTTTAAACCCCGTATATATAATATTAATCTATATCGCTTAATTATAACTAATTAATAGCCCTCCTTTTAGCCTTATTTATTATAAAATCTATTATATCCTACCGATCCTGCTTTATTATAATATAAAGGAATATCGGATTAATATCGTTAATAATTCCAGCTCTATATTAAAACCTTAACGTTATCGATATATCCACAATTTTAATATTAAACCTAGAACGAGAGGTATCCTATAACCGGCCGGCTAATAAGAATAATCTCTTATATTTAACTAATATCGACTAAATCGTAAGAAAATTAAAAGCTATCTATAAGAGCTTAAGGTATCGCTCGCGCTAATTATACTAATATTAGATCGGATCGGATACGGTACCTATTCCAAGTTTAACGCCGTATACATACTATTGGGCATATTTATTATCGCGCTCGTTATTATAAAATCGGCTTACTCGATTACGTTATTATTATAAAAAGGAGGCGAAATTATTTATAAATATATTTAATTAAAGTAATATTAACGTTACCGGTTTAAAGTTCGGCCTAATTAAAATATTATACTTAATATCCTATATACCCTTAATTATATATTTCGCATTATATACCTAATTAACGTTTACTTCCTAAAAGTAATCGAGAGATTATTAATATTATAATAAATAGAATATATAAACGGCGTAATATATCGATATTATATAAATTTTATCATAATATTTATTAATCTTTTTCCAGGCGGCGTTAACTCTAATACCATATTAAGTTAGTTTAAGGTAATTATTTAAATTATCCTTATACTATTCTAGCTTTTATAATATAAACTCGAAACTTAATAGATATTTATATATATTACCGTAAAATCCTTTAAATTTACTTAATCGTCGCCTTATTTAACCGTCGCCCTTTAATCGGATAAAGTAATCCTCGAAATCGCTTAAAATCGACACGATTCTTATAAGAATATCCTAATTAAAATTAATTAATTAATTAGTAAGTTAAAAGAAAGTAAGTATATTACTCGATATATAAAATCGAAAAGTACTTATAACCGGAGATATATTATTTTTAATCTATTCGTTATTATACTTAGTACGCGTTATTTCGATATATTAACATAATCGGATCGCTCGTTTAATTATATAATACAATCCTAACTAACGCGTTTAATTATCCTTAATAAGCTTAAAGGACCGCTTTAATCTATTAAAATCGGCCTCTTAAACAAATCGAAACAGATCGTTAATACGGTCACTTTAATTAATCGTAATTACAATAATACGGAGCTTATTAACAAGCCCTTACTAACGTTAACTTTTATAAATAGCATTATCGAGGGTATCGGTATCGTTAAACTCGCGAATACCCTTATTTAATAATACGGAAGGATTAAGTAGAACCTTTACTACTAGATTAATAATATAGCCGAAATAACGACCTTATCGGCGATACTTATTAAATTTATAAACATTATTAATAAAATCTATCGCCGTATTCATATTACCAGCGTTATTAAAGGTGAAATATCTAACCTTATAATTAATCTTATATTTATTAATTAAATCCACTATTACGATACCGATTATAAGTTTATCGTAACTACCTTTTACTTCTAATATATTAAAGACGATCTTTTAAGGTTAATCGATAAAGGTATCGCGAAAGAAATACGTTAACCTATACACGTTATACCTACTCCTTAACCTCTACCTATTAAACGCGAAATATATTTAACCAGGAACGCGTCGTAATATATCGATAACGCGTTAATAATAATAATAAAATTAATTAATAATACGTAATTAAATATTATTATATAAAAGGATCGCTTATTAAATCTCGATCTAAAGGTTTAAATAATAATAAAGGGCGCGGAATTCAAGCGAGTTAATAAGGTAGAAAGGGAGAGACTCGATAATAATCCATTCGATAAAAAAGTATTAAAAATATATTTTATTAAAAGAATTATATATTTTATATATTAGAATTATATCGTTAATATTATTAATATTTAAGTTTAAAAAGGTTTCTATCCTTTATCGTTAAGTAAACCTCGTTATATCGTCGAGCTCTTACCTCGATTTACGTTTATTACTAAATACCTTAATATAATAATATATATAAAAGTAACCTATCGCGTTAAAAAGGCTATTATCGATAAATTTATTAAATTTTAATAATTATTTTATTATATAGATTATATAAATCTAGAATCTCTTTCCTTTAAACTCGAAATTAAAGCTAAATCTCTAGCATTAGGAGGATCGGGACTTACTAATTTCGATATTCTCCTAATTACCGAATTATATAATAAAGGTACGTAAATACTTATCGGTTTAAATAGGAGGCTTAATTATATCGGTAAATTAATAATTAAATATCGTAATAGCGTTATTATTAATAAATCTAATAAAATAATAAGTTAATAGAGTTATTAAAGAACGCGTAAAATTAACGCGTTATTTATTATTTAAAATAATATTAAAAGTAATATTTCGCGTTAAAACAATCTTCTAACCTATTAACGTTAAATTATAGAGCTCGAGCCGGTTCCCTCGACCCCTACTAGCTCCTTATAAAACACTAAAAAACATCGTAAAATCTAATTATTAAAGGCTCTAAAATATATTAATATTACTAGTAAAATTAATTAATATCGGTTAATATCGACTAGTTAATAACTAATAAATCCTTTAATTAATTTAGTTTATTTTCCAGCAGGTCGTGGTTAGTTCGTCAACCAAAGGGTGTTAGTTAGTTGGTTAATTGTTGGTTAATTTCGGTTGGTTCGTTGACAACACTGCCCGGAGGAGCTTCTGGAGGGGGCGTGCCGGTGGCCCGGGACGGCGCTGCTCCCGCCAGTACCACGTGTGCGATAGGGACCAGGGGTGGAGCGCGACCTCGGTGACCCAGCGGCGGCTTCGCGGCGGATCGCCCTGCTTACGCCAAACAAGCCCACGGCGAGCTCGCGGCGGGGGAAGCGTTCGGGGATCCAGGGGTGGAGGGCTTGGGTGTCGCAGACCAGACAGTGCTCGTAGATCTGGTCCCGGAGCTCACGAGGAAAACGGGGGAAGTCGAGCTTCTTGGAGGAGGTGAAGCCGGCATGCCGACGAAGCCAAATTTTGATACGATTCGTTGGTGGGCGAGGGGCCTTGGTAGGATTGGGAACCAAGAGTTGTAGTCGGGTGTAAAGGAAGAAGAATAACGTAACTGCTTGGCTTCTGCTATATATAACCGTATCCATACTGCCGAAAGGTTTTGTTTCTTTGTCTCGCTCGTAGGTTGGCGTGTTTGTTGGCGTGGTGTAAACTCTTTGCTGGAGGCTTGCCAGTGATTACTGCACTGGCAAACAACGTTATGCATAAGCTATTACATCTGTTATCCAAGGCAATGCTGTTTGCTGGTATGTTTAGTAGAAATCATTTTCTGCCTTACCGGGTGTTAGCATAATCAGTAACCGCTTATATAAGAATAAGCAAGCACATGTAAAATATTCGGATAAACTAAGACAACCAGAACGTAAACAATATAAAAGTACCGTGTGTGTACTCAAGAAGATCTTGAAGTTGATCGAAACGTCTGCTTCCAGGCTATAGTACCTGCAATATAAATTCCAAGAATAGTCTCCTTTAATAGTCTGCTAAGCCGATACAGTCTACCCTCGAGTCTCAATATGCATGCTCAAGTGTGAGGTAGGATAATGATATTACTGCGATAGTGTCCAGGCTCCTCCCCATCTTCCGCCCTTACAAGATGCCCGTGTCAACAAATATAAAGTCTTGTCAGCAACTTCGTAACCAAACTCTCCAAAAGTCTTAGGGGTCGACTCGAATATAAAAGGGGGGACCCGCAATCGTGACGGTGACTGGGAAACCCCGACGGGGGAAGTAACAACCAGCGTCGTTGAACAATTCAAAAAACGTTCCGAAATAGTTCGTAAAGCCAATATACTTCGGAGCGTCGTCGTTCTCCGAGATGACCTCCCAAATGGTTACGCGCAGCCCTGTCGCCCACGACCGCGTACGCGGCACTGACAAGGACCAAACACCGGAGGTACAGGAAGAGCTGCAAGGCCTCCGACAGATACCTCCCCATATTTCGGTAGGGCGTTGTCATTCGCCGGCCACTGATGGCCAGAACGCGTGTTTCCTCTGCGCGGTCATCGAGGGTACGAATGACCGAATTGACCTTGGCCAGGAACGCCCAGTTGAACAAGAGGATGGCGGCCATGTTGCCGAGCAGGCCCGGGACGGTGTTGGCGCGCGGGAGTATATGGTCCTTGAGCCGCTGCGGGTCGCTTTCGGGCCCCGAGAAGAAGAACTCCCATGCTAGACACAGCAAGTCCAGCGCAAGGAACCGCACGACTTGGAGAAGCACGCCGTGTATGCAGGATTTTTCAGGTAGCGACATGGAAGCATGAAGTTCGGCGGATGGGAAGGCTCGGAAGGTGCTGTCCGCCGGGAGGCGCAGTATGCTTTGAAGTAGAACAGTCTCGTATGGGGCGGCGCGGTGCATGAAGGCGTCTAGTTTAGGACCGACCTTGTTTCGGATGAAGAGTTTGTAGCTAGTGATGAATTTGCACAGTTGAGCCTCTAATCCGTCCATCTTGAAATGAGGAGGTCGAGTTCGTGGTAGTTGTTGTTTGGGCATCTTGGGTCGGCTTGGTGGGCTCGGACAGTTTATGTATGTGATTGAAGGACCTAGCCATCATCTATCGGAGAAAGGAAATTTGAAAACGTGCTTGTTTCTCGGCCTGCGCGAGTAAATCGATGCTGCTATTTGGGTCGGGTCAGCGTGAGACTACCTTTTCTGGCAACCGCTCCACTCCCAAACCCTATCTCTGATTCCCATCACCTCTGGAGAACTTCACTGGGGGAGCTTCTCCTCCACAGGGTTACATACTACTTACTAATCATGTATATATTCTCTTCAGGTTGGTAGAAGCACGGGGTTTAGATTTCATTTAACAAGTGATTATCTTCTTTAAGAATATGTCAGTATCCTCCAAGGTGGCGAGATTGAAAGGGGACATATAGCTATAAAGAAGCCACATTAGGTTGCAAGCTCTGCGAGGCATTACATACTATATCTAAACTACGAAATCGCCACTTGAGGAGACAGGGGGCTATCGGCCTGCATTACATGATAACGCAGCACGAACCATTTCCCTCGCCGTCGTCCTCACCACAACAACCAGACATACATCCGCCTCCGCAACAGTCGTCCCCACAGCAAGCGTCCCCGCAGCAGCCGTCTCCGCAACAGCCATCTTCGCCCCCGTTCGTGGTCCCATCATCGCCACTGGCATTATAAGCGATGGCGGCGCCGGCTCCAAGTGCAGCCCCGCCCGCTACGCCCGCGCCGACGTACGCGGCTGTCGAGGTCGGTTTGTTCTTACCGTACTCGCTCGACGGACGACGCCTGGGCTCTTGCGGGGAGTAGCCACTGCTGTTCTGGTTTTCGGGGTGGTAGGTGGGCTGAGGGGTCCCGATATATGGCTGCTGCTGCTGCTGCGTTTCCTGCTGCTGCTGCCATGATGAATCTTGCTGCGGATGGCCTTGATACCCCTGGTTGTCGGGATAATCCTGATGACCTGGATAGCGCTGAGTATCCTGGTTACCGCGATAATGGTTGTCATACTCTTCCTCATCGCTCTGCTCATGATACTTGTGACGGTCGTCGTTTTCATAGTTGTTGAAGTTCTGCTGTTGCAGGTAGGCGTTTGATTGCTGCATGTTCACCTGCTGCAGCTCGACAGAATTGGTGTTGCAACTGTAGACAGACTGGTCTATGTTGTAGGAACTATCCGAGTTGGACGTCGTCGTGTTGTAAACATTCGTAATGTTAGGGGCCTGCCTGGCGCTGTTCGGGTAGGGTCTAGTCAAGTAACTAAGACTGAACAATGACTAGTAAGGATAACGTACTTGTTGCTGTGGCCGCTACCCTGGGAGACGGTCTTTCTCCAGGAACCTACACTCGGGGTCTGGCTCTTCTGTTGGGGGCGATAGGGGGCCTGTTGCGGAGGAGGTGCTTGTGGGCGCCCGGCAGGGGGTTTGCCCTGGACCACCTTCTGCGGCGGCGGATTCGATGCTGTTCGAGGCTGGCTAGCGTGGCTCTTCGTGTTTTGCGGCATGGGTTGATTGCCGGTCGAATTCACTTGCTTTCTCGCGGGGCTCACTCTACCCGGCGACGGTGCTTGGGGACGGAGGTTCGTCATGCCGTTATTGACATTGCCTGGCTTGGAGCTCTGGTGAGTCTGTGCTGGGGCGGGAGGAGACGGTCTGTGAGCTGGGCTTCCGGTGCCTAGGCGGCTTGTTGCCTGTGGCGGTCTACCTTGCGGTCTACCTTGCTGCTGCGCTCCTATGCCACCAACGCCGGATACTTGGCCGAGTTCTTGTACATCGCACCCTGTACGTGGTATTCAAACAGGTCGTCATCAAAGCTGTCCGGACCGTCGCCTTCAGATGTTCAGTAATACGCCAGCTGGGGGCGGGTCTTGAGCAATACTTACTCCTGCCTCCCTGGATGAGCAATTGTACTCCCTGCCAGTGGCGTTCGACATACCGTCTCATCGACACAAGACGCATTTGTTGTTCGCCGACGCTCAAGGTCCGGGTGGAGAAGAGTTTCGTCAACTGCTCCAGGTCCGGAAGGGCCACGGCCGTCGCCCTTCGCCTCAAGTTCTGCAGCTCGACAAGCTGCTGCTCTGAAACCACTTCATGTGGTCGACTGGAGTAGACATCGCTGCGAAAGGTGTCAGTGAGGGTATATGTGTTCGATTTCCATGAATGACGTACATTGTGTACAAAAGTAGCAAAGTGTTGATCCCCTGCAGGTATCTGTACACTTGCTGTCGCAATGCCTGGACGGGCTGAATAACCGACTGCCTGAGCTGCACCTCCAGTCGAGCCAGGGTCTCCTGGGAGGCATAGGGCTCACAGGCATTCTGCAAGCCGGGGACGCTAGGGGCGAGGATGTTGTAGAAGTGGATGAGGGGCTGCAAGACGGCCTGGGTCAGGCGCTTGAGATCCTGGCCGTGGGCGAAGTTCTAGCTGCTGCTCGGCGAGCGGTCTCGGATGGCTTCGAGAGTTCACCGGAGACTGAAGCAGAACGCCTTCTCGGACTTCCATTCTTCGCCCCTGGCGGCGGTATTGCGGTTCTGCTGGGAGACTTGTATGGCCTTGGCCACGGTGGAGAGGATAACGCAGACGGGCTCAAGGATGTCCATTTTGGGAAGAGGGCACAGAGTGTCACAAAGCGTCTACAAGGTGTGGAACACCAGAGCTTCTAGTACAAAGGGGGAACCGTGCCTGTGGTATTCAGCGCAGATTTCCTTCACGTCTCAATGCCTTACAAAAACCAACCCGGCGGACAGGCGGACAGCTAACCAAGCTGCCAATGCCGCTCCGCCACCACCTCTGCCACCGCCATTCGTTGGGAACGCCAATCGAACACCGTCAGCTACATCAAGACTATTCTTGGTTTGCTTTTCTGCCGGAGCTCAGCCTGTTGTAGGCGCTGGTGGCGCAACGACGACAAGAAAAACTTGGTGGCAGCCCCGGTGGCGCTCTGGGCATCGTCAAAGTACAGGACAGCACACAAAATCATAAGGAACTGAACAAGAGCCCATCGAGGATAAGTAGGAGGCCTAGTTTCCATCGTAGAGATAACTCCACTGGAAGAAATGCGAAAGTAGCACACAGGGGCGATGGTTGCGCTGACCTGCCTGAACAGAAGGGGGAACGCTTTGGGGGCGGTTCAAATTTATTGCATAAGATTGGACTGGTTCTTGGTGTGCTCGTCGTCGAAAGGCACACCCAAGCTGAGTATAACTTTACCCCATGGATTCAACTAAGTTCGCATCAAGAACTGAAGAATACAACACAGCAATTATCAATATAGAGGTATCGAGCAACTCGGTTGGGCGGAAGAGGCTGACCTGGTTAACCTGGTTGGCGCTGTATGGTTTTAGCATTCAAGGGCGCTGGCGGGCGCTGGAGGGGTAGCGCACCACCACTGTTGTTGACCCCTGTAGCCTGTTTGCCTCCAGCGTGTAGTAATGGAACCAGCGCCTAGCTACCTCCAAGTCAAAGGAAGGAGCAACGCACAAGTCACACATACTATACTGCATAAAACCAGTCACCTTTTCTGGTTTCCAGACCAGCCAGACGCTCGTCTGATCATCATCTTTTATTAATTGGACCATCACTCTTTTCCCTTTTCTGTCAAGAAGGGGAGTTATGCCATAAAATTGAATGTCAAATTTTAACGACCGACCTTAAGTCTAAATTCTTTTTTTTCCTTCCAGAAATCCCAGCTGTGAGCTTCTCATTCAGAGCAACGAACTCACTGAATCTCGACGCCGCTGTTGATTTTAACATTAGCGTAGCCGGGACGCCCCTAAATCCAAAACCCGGGGTAAAGTAAGCAGAGTGGACCCCTCCAAGTGTCACTGTATTTAAAAGCAGTCAGCACTCTGCACCGTCAATGAATTCCCCTTTTACACCATATTCTTTTTTTTCCCTTTTGGGGACGACCAAATTTTTGCAATATGCTGAGATGACGAGACTGAGAAAGTATGCATCTCAATTTCGAGACAATGACAGCAACCGCCAAGCACAAAAGGTCCAGACCGGCACCTGTGCCGGCCGTTGCTTGAGCCTCGAACTACTACACACTGACTTCAGGGGGAGGTGGTGACTCGAGGGGTGACCGACCGGTTCTATCGTCAAATGGAGCCGGCCCTCTTGTCACACATCCTCACCCCTACCATGCTTCCAGGGCCGGGTCACAATGGTCCCTAAATTAAAGCAAGGACAGTGATGAAGCTGTGCACTCGTCTGACACTGCCTTTAGGCTTGGATAAAACGGACTTGCTGGGTGCTGATTCTGAGTCCTGAGGCTGATAGCAATCCTATGAAGGTAAGAGCTTCAGATACTGGTCAAGCTACCACGGACAAGAACAAAAAGTTTGAATGCTTCCAATCCATAGCAAACCCTCTGTCTTCCTCTCATCCTCTCCACATCGTCTCCTGACCTTCGCCCCTGACCCGCCGTCCTCCCAGTCCTCCCAGTCCTCCCAGTCCTCCCAGTCTTAAGCCTTCGCACAAGCAACATGATACAAGCCCATCCCCTTCAACCCCTCCAACCCCCGAATCATCCCAATGCTCTCGCGGAACGCCTCGGTGTCGCGGTACTGCATGTGCGCCTCGACGCTCTTCCAACCAATCATGACGACCAGGACCCGCGCCTTCTCCCCCTTGAACTCCCTCTCCTCGACCGCCCAGCCGAGCGTCGGGGCCCCGACCAGCAGGTCCGTCCCCTCCTCCTTCCCGGCCGCCTTCTGCGAAATCGCAAAGAACTCGCGGATCGTCTTCACCGTCGCCCGCTCCTGCTCCGAACTGTAATCAGCGGGGAAGTGCACGTGCAGCACCTCGACGGCGGGCGCGACGTCGAGGACGCCGCCCTGGGCGGGCGGGTCGAGGGCGACGTGGTAGGGCGAGGGGGCCGTGGTGCTGAGGGGCGCGAGGGAGGCGTAGAAGGGGCTGTAGACGGCCGTGTTGGCGCAGAAGGTCTCGTGCGCCGAGACAGAGTCCCAGTCGATGAACAAGGTCAGCTTGGAGGCGTCCTCGTGGTGGCGCGAGTAGCGGGCGGCGCGGCACCCGGGCTGCTGCGTCAGGGTCGCGCAGGCGGCGGGGAAGGCCGTGTCCAGGTCCGCCGAGGGCGGCAGGGCGAAGTCGACGAGTTCTGTGACGGGTGCGGCGGCCATGGTGGTGACTTATTTGAAGTTACTTGGGGGGGAGGAGATGTGATGAGGGGAGGTGGGGTTGATGGAAATAAGTTGGGATGGGATGATGTCGTTGTCGAGCTACGGTGGGGCCGAAATGCGGTGCTGCTCGGATCCGCATAAATGTCAAAAGCGTTATTGAGATATCAATCTGAAGATTCAAGGCAAGCTATTCTAAGTGTCGCATGCTTAAGTATTAGTTTTTCGGTCCATCATGATGCCGTACTGCGTCGATTGCCGATCTTATCGTGCTACTTGTTCTGTTTGCATAGCCTAACCCCGCTCCTTTCAAATGATTGCACTACAGTCAGTCGTACAGTGACACCAACCTCAAGGGATAGGCGAAACAGCGAGACCTCTGCAGGCAAACAAGGTGACTGGCGCATGAGCGAAAGTGACCGGAGGACCGAAAGAAAAGGGTTGCGCCATTTCAAATCGGTGTCAAGCCCAGCTTTTCTACTTATTACGAAGCCCAAGTTCCTGGATGAAAATGTCTGCTGCCTTCTCGGCAATCGTCATGGCGGTGTTGACGCAGTTAGCACTGGGCGTTCGCGGACAGACGCTCAAGTCAGCGACCTTCAGCCCCCTGACGCCGTACACGCCCAGCGACGAGTCCACGACCCCCGCTCCTCAAGTGGGCCCATTTTGCACGTCCCCATGGGATGCCAGATTGAGTCGATATGGTCTCGCATCCACTGCTCAATGATCTTGTCATCATCAGTAGAATACTCAATGTCTTGTACGTCGGCAAGGGGGTAAACGGAGGGCGCCTCGTAGGCCTGGGAGCTTGTTGGGAAAGACGGGTGCCAGCCTTCGACCTCGCCTCGATATACCTCCATGCGGCGGGCTGCTTCGCGCTGCTTCTTGTACATCCAGACGTGGTTCTTGATATCTAGACCGTGGTGGTCTGAGGCCACGGCAGGATCGAAGTCCGCTGGGTCGTCAATGTTGGGACCTGTGATGTGTAGATGGCCACGGGAGTATGGATGTAGACTGAAGGCGACCATGCCGAAGTATTGACCAGCAGGGATTGAGCTCGGGTCTCCAGGAAACCTATTTAAAGTCAGATAGCTTGCACTG
Organism: Apiospora saccharicola; assembly: GCA_038363915.1. Classification (NCBI taxonomy): domain Eukaryota; kingdom Fungi; phylum Ascomycota; class Sordariomycetes; order Amphisphaeriales; family Apiosporaceae; genus Apiospora; species Apiospora saccharicola. Next base: position 747,319 of record JAQQWM010000004.1, read on the forward strand.
GGTTCTTCGGAGCATGCATCACTACTCCTCTTTCCTTCTCCCTGGCTTCAGGACAAGTATGCTGCGGAAGTGGATTGGCTTACCCCCCAAACGGAGACAACATCATCAAGGGCTTATCTGGGACTTGACTGAAGTCTCTCTCCCACGCCTTTTGGAACTCAGATCCCAGCTCGGCAATGCCGGCATCTGTGGGCCGCAGCTTGGCTTGCGCATCGACCGAGTTCCAACCAAGCAGCTTGTCACCTTTCGCAATCAGCGTCGCGGGATCCAGTCGGCCTGAATTGAGGGCATCCATTGTTTCTTCAGGCCCAAGGGTCGACTTATAGGGGTATATCATGCCGTGATGGTCAAGATAATCGTGACCAACACCAGGTAGACTGGCCACCAAAGGAATGCCTGCGCGGTCCAGGACCTGGGGGTTCCCGATCCCGGACCTCTCCAGCAGAAGCGGAGACCCGAAAGGTCCCCCCCGCAAGAATGACCATTCGCTTCGCTCTGGTAGTTTGAGATAGGGGCTGGGCACCATCGGCCGAGGGCTGAACGGCTGGGTTAGCTCTATGGACCACCCCTACCGCCGTGCCATTCTCGACCAAGACCCGCTCGACCTGCGTTTCCACCAGCACGTGCAAGTTGGGGTGGTCGCCATCTTGGAGTAGCGGATGCAGGTACATGTGAGCTGTATCTTGGCGTCTTCCAAGGGGATCGATGTAACGCATGGCCCGCATGACGCCGTTGACGCTGTCGAGGTCATTATTATCTTCCAGCTCTGGCCAGCCTACATGACCGAGAGCTGCGATGAATTCGTTCTCAAGCCTGGTCGAGCGGAACGGGCCACCGGAGATTTGCATGGGACCTTCATAACCGTGGCGATCTCTTGGTCCTGGGCCGTGATACACTTCGAGCTGGAGAGACTTTAGCTTGGATAAACCTGCGTCATGGCGTCTCCTGGCTGATGAGATCCCTTCTTCATGTAGGGCAATACATCCTCAGTAGACCATCCCGACATGTTCCACGAATCGAAATCCGACCTGACTGCGCGACTGTACAAGGCCGTGTTGATCGACGACCCTCCACCCAGGACTTGGGCAGTTGGAACGAAACCTCGTCGGCCAGCCATATGGTCCGACTCAGGACCTTGGTAGAACTGGGTGAACTCATTACCTGGCGCTATGTGACTGGGCCAAAAGGCCGGGTGCAAAACCCGGGGCTCGTGGTAATTATTCTTGCCGCTCTCGATAACGAGGACGGACAGGCCCCGATCAGCCTCAACCAGTCTCGAGGCAATGATGCAGCCTGCGGCTCCCCTTTTCGCAGTATGTTAGTAGACTAATCCCTGTACCCCGAGAGTCCACTTACCTCCAGCTACGATTACATCCATCTCATTGATTCTGTCGGGTAGTTTCGTGTACAAACCCATCGTTGACTCTTCCAAAGTGCGCAAGGATTCCTAACCTCAAAATTGAAAGGAAACAACTGTTTCTGAAGAATGAAAACGTTGTCGCCAGGGCAAAAGAGGGCGTTAAAATAGTCTTCATCTCAACAACCCTTGCATGTTCCCCCTCCTCGTAAACCCATGTTATCGAATTAGTGTCTGCTGCAACATGCCTAGCTTGGATACGGCGCATTCAGATGAACCAACAGGCCAATCGGCTGCTCTGAGTTGGCCCCGCGGTTGGTCTCGTCCGTCCAACGCATGCGCCTAGAAGGGACCCTACTTACATAGAACATAGGCTTGGCTGAGTTGGTAGATGGCGTGGTAATTGGGTTGGGTCAATTACTTGGAACCTTCAGAACGTGTTTTGTTAGATCTCAAATGGAATAATTACCAGCTTACTGTTCATTTGCTAGACACCGAATCGCATTACATCGCGCTGCACAGGTCGTGAACAGCCGCATTTTACGGAGATGCTTCGTGATTTCGCGTGGCTTGACAAGACTAGACGAATACCACGGGAGAGTGTGCTTTCCTTAATACTGCAAACGCTGCAAACAGCAACCACTACCATCAACTGCAAAAGCTTGTTCTTTTTGGCGCTGTAGAATTTGATTCCCATCATCCGATCAAGGGGGGAGTAAAAGAAGCGGGGCCTCTCAAGCTCCCAGGCAAGTTTAAAAGAGAGCAAGTGGTCATGCCTGATTTATTTCTCCTTCTGATTTTCTTCTCCAGATCAAGAAACACTTCATGTCGAAAACCAAGCTGTTGCTCGACGAGGGCGGCATTGGATGAGGCAATGATTGCCGTCACTCGGTATTGAGCCTCTTACCACCTACCTACTGACTCGAGGCGAAGGCGTCGCACAAAGGAGGACCGGCTCTATCGTCAAATGGATCTGGTCCCGTCGCGACGCCACCTATTCCCTCTAATATTCAAAGGACTTTATGCATGAGATGGAGTGCATACATGGACGGTGATGAAGCTGTGCACCCGTCTGACATTCCCTTCATCCTTGGGGTAACAGACACCATGGGTACTATTTCTGAGTCTACTACTACAAGCTTGGTGCGAGTGCGCCTTTGGGTAGGTTAGATAGGCAGTTCAGCTCGCGAAAGATTTGGAATTATGGTCGGCATTGAAGCAACATATTCAATCGCATCTGTGTTATTGCTATACTGTGATGTGGTCGGCAGGGTCCCTATCTCAAAATCAAAGACGCCCAACATTGACGATTTACAACGACTCCCATGATTCCTTTGGCCAAACTCCGATCAGTGCCATAACTTCTATCTTACTTGAGTCCGGTTTGACACCAGCCGTCATACGCAAGGCGAAACAAAACAACCCCAATTTCACTAGGACACATGAAGGTGCAGCTGAGCACACAATACCACCTGGATTGAACGGTGTTTACATTGCACAATGTCATCGGTGAAGAAATCTGGCGAGATACCACCAAAACATGAAGTTCCGTGTACCTTCTTCTAGTATGCACAGCGTCGTCAAGGGTGTGAATTTGAGTATCAGCAAAGCATAACTTGCACTGCACAGCAACCCACAAGCTTAAACACAACTTAACAGTCTTCATTCAAATCTATATACTGCGACTAGGTACTGAGCATGGAAAAATAGTTGGTGAAATGTCCCGCAAGTGGATACCTGAACGACACGGATTAGCCTAAGCCGTCGAAAAGGCTTCTAACTGCGAGCGATTGATCTCCCACACTTCGATTGGGTTCAAGACTATGGATGAGTCAAGAACCATACTGTCGAAAGCATGGGGTTCTGGGAAATCGGCAAGACAAGAACACTTATTCAAGCCATATCCAGGGAAACCAGTGTAGTGGCACGGAATGGAGGCATCGTGAAATGTGTCGGACGAGAAGATGAGGGATGGGGCATGATGAGAAAGGAAGGGAAGCGAGGAAGAATCGAGGGGAGCAGAAGACGCATTTATACCACTCACTGGCCCAGGGTTGACCGCCCTCGGCCGGCAGAGCGCGAGCACATGTTCCTGTTTGCCGTCTACCATTACATCTAGGAGGAAGCTGCGGCCTTATATCATTGTTTGGTTCTGCCCCTTTGGCTTGGCTAGCATGGGCTACGGTAAGCAAATGTGGCAACGAAAAGGAAGGAACGATACTCAGGGTGGGACTCCCACTAGGCATCCAACCGCAGTCTAGAGGCTAGTCTCTGCAGTTTCGGTTGCATGATGGCACGAAGCAAATGACGCTGCATGCGGAGGGAACCGCCTTGAGCTCGAGAGTTTCGGGCCATATAAGCTGGTGATGACTTCACGTTCTATCGCAGTGAGGTGCTTCCATTATTGCATGGTTACATCGCCACATTCTTGTATCATCAATACTGTTCTTTGCATGGCAGACATATTGGTAGATATCGGTTTTCGACTGCATACGATTGGCATTGATGCAAGGCCAGCCACCCCCTGGAGAATCTGATAATTACGAATTCCGTGCCCAACGAAGACAGGCATTCGTCCCGCACTAATCGACGCCCAGCGAAGATGAAATGCTGTTCTGTTGACTTTCTACGTTGAGTCATAGTTCTAGCCGGTTAGAGAAGCCGGTTGTTTGATTTACCAAAAGGGGAAGCGACTTCCATATGGTGTCTGCATGGGCGAACAGAACCAACCCGAGTTGGCTACAAGCGGTGGGACATTGGCAGACGCTTGGAAGTCTCCAGGTTGCTGGCTACAGCTAAATTGGAAGCAACTGATGTGATGATTGTAATTCCATGTCTAATACACCAGGCGAATGCTTTGGAAACGGCGTGCTGCAGAATTCAGTTGACCGGGGTTGGCTGGGGAGATTCTGATCCCAACAACTTCCACTTGATAATACTGCTTTCCAGTACCACATAACTTACAAACCACCACCAATAGGGACGTGTTGGCTTCTCTATCTGACTTCTGACTACCTACTCTATTTTCTAGGAGACGAAGTGTTGCGTTGGAAGGCTGACCTGGTAGGATATTTGTATCCTCACCCCCACGTCGAGAATGTACCATTCACGCCCTGTTTTCAAGTTTGACGTTAGAATTAAGTGCGCTTCCTCGAACTTCTCGATCAATCACTCGTGCTATGATGCACAAGATACTCCGTCTCAAGCCGGGAAGCCTTCTACTTGCATAACCCTATATAACAGGCAAGTTGACCACGATGGGAAAGTCGAGGTCTGCTAGGGCTATATTCGTGCGCAGGCGGACTTTACCAGCCTGTTCATGTAATAAATGGCCTATAGATGTGACTGGGTATGAGACTGTTCCAGATCTCGGTCTGAGAACCTTCTGGAAACCTGTGCTGCATCATGTCTTGGATCTGGCTCAAGCCTCGTCTATCTTGGACTGTTTCTACCAAATAGAAGGATGGAATGGCACCCAAACGAGGTAGGCATCGGCGGCTGTAGTTCAGATAATCTTTCCTCTTGATATCGCTGCTCCATGATGTCTTGAGACATTGCCAGATCCAAGACCTCATCGCGAACCAACAGCAACTATGGTATAGTTTCACTTTGCTCGGTAGTCTAACATGTGCCGAACATCCGTCGCGTTGACAGAAGTGTCAATATGTGAATATACTTAGAAGCGAAAGAGGGTTTTGTGTCATGGTGTTACTCAGAAGGTCCACCACCTACCTGCACCATCAAAAACGAGGCTCGGGGTCTGTAGCACTTGCGCAACACCGATCAAGCCCTGCAAATGAAAACAGTTCTTCTCTGCATGTCTTCCAAAATGGCAATACAATATATGGCAGTGTATTCAATCCAGCTTCATCGCATCTCAGGGTCTGCTCTTCCGTTTCTCAACTGCAGATAGCTTCGTCCTCTGGTAGAGCGTCAAATGAAGCTGGCCTGGCTCGTAAGCCTTTGGCACGGTGACGCATTGTGGTCATGTTACAGACCAAACCGAGTCTTGGTGAATCGAAACACAAGCGATCAAGATCTCAAAAAGAGGCGAAGCCAGCTTTTTACGAGTGCACGCCGCAGAAGAGCGAGGTCACACACTTTTGGTGGTGACTCTCCTGGAATGGGGCGAACCCCGCTGATTGGCTGCTAGGGGCAGTCACACCTCCCAAAACAGCCGTCAGCTGATTGCTGATTGGGGGGCATCTGCACTCGCACTCCCTCCCATCTGACTGGTCGCATCAGCAGGCGAAAGGGAGTGCTCACTCGGGTGGTAGGCAGAAAGTCTCATGAGAGAAATGCCTAATTGCAAATATGTCAACCTTTAAAAGAGACTTGGAGGCACCAATATTTTCGATGTGCCCTGATGCAATCGGTTTGATTCTCACCCACTATCCAATAATACCAGACAAACAACCACTACGGCGTGTGCATCGTCAACAAACGACGCTGCGCGAACTTTGACTTGGGTTTTGACTCGAGTCTCTAGAAACGAGGAGGATACTAGAAAAAGAGACATGGGCGGTTCCGACAACGACTCCCTCGACTTGGCCGACTTCATCCTGGGGGCCTTCGGCGCGGCCCTAACGCTGCTGAACCTGATCGCGCTGTACGCCGACATGGTGGCGACGATCCGCCAAGCTCCCAAACAGATGCGCGAGGCCTTCGGCAACGTGCGGCAGCAGCTCAGCGAGGAGCGCGAGGCCCTCACCCACCAGATGCGCCAGAGCCGGCTGACCCAGGAGCAGCAGCACAAGCTCCGCGCCGCCGCCAAACGCCATGAGACGGCAACGGCCGCAGCCAACGGAGAGAACGGTGGCGACGGTAATGGCAACGGGGCAGGTGCAGGTGGAGGAGGAGTCGTTCTGCTGCCGCTCACGTACACGGACGAGACGCTGCTGCTGCACTACAACACCCTCAAGAACCTGTGGGTGCAGTTCAAGGAGCTCGAGCGCCCCTTCCTCCTGCCGCTCGACGAGGTGCACCTAGCCGAATCGGCCGCCTACCAACTCGACCGCGACGACTCCTGGAACACGGAAAACTTCCGCGCCGCACGCCTGGACCCCCCGCACCCAAACACGGCTCAAAGCACAAGAGCTCTGGGGGCACGGGCACAAGAAGAGCCACTACGACCACAAGCACGAGTTCCTGGGACCCGAGGACCTCGAGTCGCTGTACCAGTGCTCCTTCGTCCACCGGTTCATCTGGTGGCGCACCAAGCCCGACGTCAAGCGGCTGGGCGAGAAGGTGGTCAAGATCATGCTGCGGCGCATGGAGCGCGAGGTCACGCAGACGCGGCTCATGGTCATGCAGAGCCGGGGCATGGATTTCAAGTACGACGGGCTCTTTTACGAGAACGCGCCGGGCTATGGTGGTGGTGGAGGAGGAGGCGATCACGGCTACTACGACACAAGGGCGGCGACGGAGACGGAGCACCGGAAGATGGCGCATCGCAGGTCGAGCCGGCGCGGCACCGCGGCTGTTCCCACGACGATGGCGGCGGCGGCGGCGGCTGTCATGGATGGGGAGAGGATGATGGCGCGGCCGCGCAGGGCTTCCTCCGCGGGGCCGGGAACGGCGGGGGTGCGGGAGGATCGCATCTACAGATCGCGTGAGGGTGTCGATCGCGGCAGGGAATACTACGTGGCAAGACAAGATCCGGCGAACTGGTGGGGACCGCGGGGTGGTGCACGACACAGCAGATCCAGATCACCGAGACGAAGCTAAAGAAAGGTGGGAAGTAACAGATTAAGCAGTCAAATTATATATATATATCTATATGTATTGGGGTGGCTGAGAAGTAATGAGAATCAGCTGAAAGTGACATCGGCATACGTCGCCCGATGATCGCTAATCTTCATCCCATCAACGTTGTTGTCCAGAATCTCCCAGCGCTGCGCCGTCGTGAGGTTCTCCTTGTTGGAGCCCAGCCAGACGAAGTCGATGCGGCTGATGCCGTTGGTGTCGAAGTCGGTCCAGGTGGTCGTGATGTCGCCAATCTTCTGGGCGCCCGAGTCGGCCACCTCGGTGAGGAAGTCGAGCCCCTTGAGCGTCTGGAACCCGTCGCCGTCGCCCGCGGCACCGGCGGCCGAGTTGAAGTCGCCCGTCAGCGTGACGCCCAGGCCCGGGTACTTGTCGCGCACGGCCTTGACGACCTGGACGGCGACCTTGATGCCCTCGGCGCGCGCTTGCAGGCTCGCGTTGTCGAGGTGGGTGTTGGCGTGGATGAAGCGCTTGCCGGTCGCGATGTGCTCAAACACCCCCACGACGACGACGCGCCGGCTGCCGGCGCCCCAGCTTAGCGAGGGGGTGTCGGGCGTGGTGGAGAGCCACTTCATCTCCTCGTAGACGAGCCGCAGCTGGTCCGACCGGTAGAAGATGGGGTTGTACTCGCCCTTGTGGTAGCCGTCGTCGCGGCCGTGGCCGAGGCGGGACCAGGTGCCCGTCCCGCCCGCCAGGCCCTTGTTGATGTCGTCGACCTGATTCTGCAGCGCTTCTTGTAGGGCTACGATGCTGGCGGCACCTGGGGCCGCGCCCTCGGCTCCGTCGACCATGGACTGGAGTTGGGCGATGACGTGCGGTTGGCGGCACCGGCTCTTGGACATGGAGCAGAAGAGGTCCCACCACGGCTTCTCGTTGGGCCCGGGGCTCGAGGTCGCGTAGCGGATGTTCCAGTCTACGATGCGCACGGGGAGGCCGGCGGCCGTGGCGGAGGGGATCAGGGCGGCGGTCGCGGCGAGGAGGCCGATGGCCCGGCTGAAGCTGGCGTGATGCATGGTGTAGTTGTCCTGAATGAGCGGCAGGAGAGGAGTACGAGAGGCGATAGTTTCTCGGTGGCGGTCCGTGACGAGCTGAGAAAGCGACCAGGAATCGCAGAGCAGGGACTTCTCGTCGTTCATATAAGGAGCGACGGTTAAACTCTGATAACGGAACCCCAGTCGCCGATACCACCTCATTTGCCATCACCGTGGGCTACCCCGGCACGCAGCGGGGTCTGGGCCGGCACAGCACCGATGCTTATCAAGTTTATCCTATTGAAGGCATGAACTTTTCGACCGTCACGCTCCGGCATGAGGTTATCTGATTGGACAAGAATGCGCTACCGGAGGAGGTGGTTCTATGAATAGATCACCAAGCCGGCCGCTCGGGAGGCTTGACTCGTGATAGCTCCAGGGTCCGTTTCAGATAGCCCGTCAGCCACAGCTCCTAGCCTTTCCCCGGACAACGGGCCCACTAGGATCGGGACATAGCGATGAGTTTATCGTAGTGGTAATATCCATCCAGGGACTATAGCATTAGTAATATTGATCCCGGACTCTTAGCATCGACCTCGCTGCACAGCCACCATCCCGGCGATACTACCTGCCTCGACAGGGCCCTGCCAGACCACCCTCGCGAACGACTAGGTACCTAACCAGGGAGTTTGAACTCCGCTCCCGTCAGCGATGGTTCGGTTCGGCCGAGTTAGCCGGCGCAACATTATGGTATCACATGCAATCCCCTCTGCGCGCATACCAGCTAATGGCATCTAGGTACCTCTCTGGACGTCATTCCGGAGACTCCTCACTTCCATCGTCGACAGCATCATTGGTGAGGGGTAGGGTAGGACCATTGGCTGGCACCTCAAAGAACATACAGGGTCCAGTCCTATCCTAATGGTTTGCGATGGCCTCAGCCAACCGAGCCTGGCGCGAAGAATCGTTTACGGATACAGATCAACACCGCCAACGGCGCCGGCGCTTGATTAAAAAAAATTAGAAAAAAGAACTACGTCAGACGATGATTCTTGATGTTGACTCACTCACCGTCCCGAACATTTTCCTCGTGGAGCTCATCGGCGAGGCCGAATTGTTGGACTACTTGTATAGCATCGTGGATTGATGTCGCAAAGGCGTTTACAGCGTGCTGTTGATTTGCGCGCCGTTGACCGCTGCTTCTTGGTGCGGGCGTTCTAGCGAAGTGGATGCTCACATGATCCGTCTTGCCCACAGTGGACTTTTGTTAGTTGATGCCCAATGCCTGTATTAGAGTCGCGATGAGAATTTGAATGGCTTCTAGTGCAGATTCTTTTTTGGTCTGTATCCCATGACCACCACTCCGCTTGGCCGCCGTAGTTTTGGCCGTAGAATCGTGAGAGAAGCTGTCTTCATGAGGGGTAGAGTCTGAGCTAGAAAACGGAGCACGGAGTTGGAGTCTGCTGAAGCTAGCACTAAAAGAGAAGTGCCGTAGACCCTTAAAAATAGTGCATAAAATAGTGCAAGTACCCCGTACTACGGGGATTTTCGAGCGTCGTTATTTCAGCTCCATAGACTATTCCTTAGCACTGTCTATCTCACTATTAGCACACCGTCGATCCAAGACTGCGACGAAGCCCCAAATGAGATCATTAGAAGTATTCTCGTAGCTTGTGGCTTGCTTTGGGTGGGTTAGAATTTCAGCGCGGGGCTTTTCTTCTCTGCTCCTTGAAGCTATAGCCACCAATTGATTCAGGCCAGACACCAACTTGAAAAAGGGACGACATGCAATGTATTTGACGTCACAACGCCCCGACCTGCTCGCATCATCCTTGAAATGTGATATGAATTGTTTCGGTTTCAGCCTCCATCTATTGAACATGTCGAAACTGCCCGTATGCAATGGCAATTGCAGCCGTATCTGGTGGACATAGCTCGCCCTATGGCCCCTGCAGGCCCTGTCATGTTCAGTCGGTCGGGTGGTTTAGCGCCCGTGATTGCAGATCGTCCAGCCACTAATCATCCAAGCTACCCCTGACCCGAAGTTCGGGCAGGGCTTTAATCTTAGCAGAACGACCTATCTTTCCCCCCGCGAACCCCTGGCGCGCTTGAACTCCTTCAGCCTTCTCTGCCTAACCTACGTCAGAAAACGAAACCATCACAAACCACCACCTTCACACATCGCAAACACAGCTCCAGTCACCCCAACTTCTAGTCCGACCCTACCTAATACCTACCTGTACACCATGGAGTTCACCAGCCAGTCAATTGCCGCCGGCGCGACGCCCGTCACCACGGCGAACGGGCTGCAGTACAAGCCCCGCACCGCCGACGAGCGCGAGGCCGACGCCAAGAAGAACGCCCCCAAGTACGCGCGCCAGAAGATCGTCAACTCCATCCTGACCGCCAAGTACCTGAAAGCGAAAGCCGCGTTTGACGGCTTCTACAGCTACGACCTCGACGCCGCCTTCAACGCCGAAGACGGCACCTGGGACGAGGCCAAGGACCCCTGGCTGCGCATCAAGGAGACCCTGCCCGAGTTCCTCGAGGGCTACACCCAGAAGCGGTTCGACACGGGCCTGGACATTGCGGGCGACGAGCTCGACGTGCTCGCGACGGCCATCATCCGCCTGGCTAAGAAGGAGTTGGAGGGGGCGGGACGGGACCCCAAGGTGGTGGATGACGCGTTTACCAAGGAGGTTAAGGCAGTGGTGCAGAAGGTGACGGCCCAACATAACCTGCCCCCGAGCCGCCAGGAAGCCGACGACGAGGAGGAAGAGGAGGTCGAAGAGGAGGAATGAGAATAATAATAATGCAAGCCAAGGACGGGATTTTCTGCAATGGAACCCCCCCACCCCTTTTTCTTCTCTTCGTTGTAGGCCAGGCGCATATCTCGGCCCCCTTTTGGGTTTTTCACGCAGGCGCGGCGATGCTTACTGCATCTGCCCCCAACCCCGAAGGCCCGAACCACCATTCAGTTCTGTTGCAGATGGGGCCCCACAGGAAGAGATCGTCCTTTGCAGAATCATGCTGGCCCAAAGAGGAAGCTGAGGAAGGCGCTGGACACCTCTTCGTGCGGTCAGTTCTTCGCATATGAGAATACTGGCCCGCGTCAAGACGCCGTTCGGTTCTGTTGCCAACCACCGGCTGTGGTAGGCCGGGATTGGGGGATTGAGGTTCGGACTTCTGTCGTATGCAGAGCATGCCTACGCGTATCTAGGGCAATCCCATTTAATGAAACCCATTTGATCTCAGAGCAATAACGGTATGGTTGGTACTCTATGGCTACCGCGGCTTTCGGAAGAATATGATACTCCAGGTGGGGGCCTTCGAAGCTCTGGCGGGAAAGGTCCAGTACCATTGTGACAAGACATGCTGTTCGACATACTGCCACCGCGATTAATTAATTGAACAACAGGGCACGAATCGTAAGCGGGTCTGTAACACCTGATGGGGATGCAGTATCGTCAGATAGCACCTTCCTATCGTAGCACTGTCTCCACGACACGTGCCAAGCCGTGTCGCCGCATCTGCTACAACCTGAGCATATAGCCAGTGTTAGGTGGTCTTTACACTGATTCGTAGAAGATCGCGTCGAAACAGGCTCACGTTGAACCATAACCACGACTCCAACCCCGTGCGTTACACCGTTACGTGGTGTTTCTGCCCACCAAGCAACCAACCAATCAAACCCCTTTTCCCGTTTTCGATTGGATCAATTGCACAGGAAACCTGCTTGTAAGACTGGCAGTCTACCGCTCTCCAGTATCCCCTTGAGTGCGATAACGCTGCTTTCCACCAAAAAGAACGTACTGTACGGACAGGGGGGGGTATTTTAGTACGATCGGAGTGACGTTGAAAACGTTCATCCCACTCGGTGCGTTATATAATTGGTCAACTAGACCCTGCTCCGGTTCACACGGTCATGTTAATCATTTTCGAAAGTATTGTACGGAAAGCAGCGTTACCGCACTCAGGGGGATACTGCGCCTAAAGTTGGAAGAGCTCACCCTTCCTTGTATGTACCCGGCTCCACCTAACGTTTTCTCAGCTTGTACACCGTTGCACTACTACTAGATCCACAACATGCGAGCCGAACAAGGCTTTTACAAGCCGATGGCCGAGGACGGTCTCGCTGCACAACCCGAGACGGGCGGTCAAAGAGGTTTTCAGGGCCCTGGAATCTGGTAAAGGGATGTAGATTTGGGACCTGCGAGCCTGCTAATCATTGATTCATTTTGGCGCCTTCGGCTCAGCTCCAGGGATGGAGAAAACTTTCTTCATATTTCACGCCGGAGTTTTTCACATCTCGGTTGCGATGCATTGCCCCATTACATGTGTTGCGAGAATTGGTACCTCGATGCTGTATTTGTTTTCGAGGTCGCAAAGTACATCCTATGTGATAAAGTAGCCACGGCGGTGTCGTGTAGGGATCTTGAAGCTCGAGGAACATTACAAACGACGGTCACCATCGTCCACGAATTTGATATCAAGACCAATAGCAACATTCAGATACATTTTGAATATAAGCCACGGCGGCAACGGGTGTACCAGTCCAAGATGAGCCGCAAGTCTAGATTTAGTTTGCAACTGCATGGTGTAATCCGCTTGCCAGGAGCTCATTTGTATTCTGTTTGATCAAAGACATGGTTGTTGGATATTACTATATAGAAAGTGAAGTTGTTGTCAGGATGCGGGTGGCAGCATCATGGAGTCGAGGTATAAGTAGGCGCTTTTCCGTCTGCCATCCATGAACTTGCTCTTCAGTCAACATCCACGCTCCTTATTCTTTCATTTATTCTCAACTTCGATTCGCTGCAAAACTAGTTCAGCAGATACGTGAGACTCACGCTTGCTCCTTTCTCGCTATATCATTTTCCTGTGAGTGCTGCCGCATTGTCTCCACAATATCTTGGCGCGGAACGAATAGCTAAAATACAGTTAGGACCTAACCTATCAAGATGCAAGTTCAGAAAATCTTCATCGGCATTGCCCTTGCGGCCAACGTGCTTGCAGCACCCTGTGCAAAGCGCGAGGTTGATGTCAGGTCGACCTTTACTGTCGAAACCCGAGACACAACGAGCCAAGCCGGTGTTAAACAGCTTTCAACAGCCGGCCTCGGCATCTGGAAAGTCAAGGGGCGTGAGGAGGACCAAGTCATGTCGACTGCTGGCCTTGGTATCTGGAAATCCTAGCGGCACTAGGGCAATCATGGAATTGCAAACGAGCGGCGGATATGTATCATTACCGACCAGTTGTGGTCTTCATTGGTGGTGCATGGGGTTAATTGGGCAACTCATCACCATTACGACAAGTCATAGAGATAGATGGAAAAGGAAACTACATAAACTGGGTCTTAGAAATTGCATATTGGGCCTCGATCTTCGAGTTCAAGGAAATACAAACGCATTTAATATGTTTTCACAACAGTCAGGACATGCGTTGATTTTGGAAGCTTGCTTGGTGCCCTTCGATGTCTGACACGCAAACATACCCTGAAGATGTAAAGTCTGACGAGTCGGTTGTGTTCTGTTCCATATTCTGATGTCTTCCCCTGGCACGATTGGGCATCATTTCGTCCTCTAGCCTTGCGAGTCTTGCTGCATACCGCAGGGCAGCTTTTGCTCATCAAACGCCCGTTTCGAGCGGGTACCTGCATAGTATGCGGTCTCAGTGAATGTTATGCTATGGGATGTTAAATCACGTTCGGATTTCCTCCACAAAATAACCTTACCGAGATTACCTACCCCAGGGGGGATTCGGCTAGGTCGCCGGATTATCGTGTTACACAGCATTAACCCTGCATGGTGGCTGCGTTTGGTCGTTAGCTATCGCGGTGGGTGGCGGAGATGCAGGACACTAGAGACACCCTACCTTCAGATAGCTTGTCGATTGTATACTTACCCTGGTCTGCTAGCCCTTGCAAGGGTATTCAATGCGGCTATAGTACCCCTGACGTACCCGAAACTTAAATACCTGCAGTTACCTATCTGGGGTACAAATTTCAATGCCTGTTTATTTCGAGTAGGGTCTACAATGTAGCTATTTCAAAGATAGGGACTGTGTGTACTAGCTGTTGAAGCATAACTGTGTAGTAGGACAGCCCACGTGGTATATGCATGCGTGGCTCCGTCCCAACAAGTGAGACCATCCAACTGAACCAGTCTAAATATAGGTAGCGGGACACAGGAGCTACGTGTTTACCTTCATCTGCCGGGTCCAGGTTGCAGCAGATGAAGCATAGCTTCTTCGTAGAGATTGATCCGACGGAGATGTCGAAGTAAGGACGGTCGTGATGCTGCCTCATCAACTACGATTAAGATGAAACTGCACTCATATCCATTCTGGACCAATGTCTAGTCCGGGTATCACTTGCCTAATTTCTTATTCACGAGGACCCCTACCCTTGCCTCAGTGATTCGTAGCTGACCATATTAGCTGAGCTTGCATCCTTAGTTGTCATGTCTAAGCCATGTCGCTTGACTGCATGATATGATGAAAGTTTTGAACCCAGGATGCGGTCAGATCCTGAGATGCGCCTTCAAGCTTCATCCAACCGGATCGTTCCACACTGTCGGGAAGCTAAACAGGGTTATGCAGCCGGGCCTAGATGCATGTCCAAGGAAGTGACAAGTACCCTCCGAGGGTTATCGTCACGCAGCATAAGCTGTTGGGAAATGAGACACCCCACAGGCGCTGTGCTCGAAAAACGAAACTCTTGATTAACCTCACCTTGGGACAGTGTCACACAGCATGATCCCGGTGTCACATTGCCCGACAGGAGCGACGTCCAAACGGAAACAAGAGATTACGACGTCCAAACGGATCTAGTTGAAAGGCCGTATTACGATCCGCAACAGTAAATTTGGTCAATATGATGGTTTCAACATCACAACAAGCAAATTCGGCACATAGAACCTGTCACATTAGCCGCGATATTAGCGTGCGCCTAGTTTCAGCTGGAGCCAGAAGCCTCGAAAATAGTCGAGAAACTCCGCACGTCACATTAATCAAGGTCGAGCCGTCGCACCACTCACCGATGTGTGGCGTAAACTCGTCACCCAGATTGCTTTTGAGGGACCCTTGGCAGGGGTGTCATTAGGTCATTGGGCAGACCCATGCAGCGGCCTACCAAGCCCACCGCCTAGCACAAACGGACAGCTCAGGGCTGACGAAACCCTCCCAGGTACCAGGTTTATGGGATTAGGTGGGACGAGATCGGAAAGTTGGCATAAAGTTGACAGTGCCGAGAAGGAAGTCTCGTGGAAGATGTGCTGGAAGGCCTAGTGGGACAGTGGGCGCTTGCCCCGGATCCTCAAATATTTTCTGCACGTCCCAACGCCGGCAGATGCGACTGCCTGAAGCAACCCGGCCAAAACCCAGCAACCCTCATGTGTGTTGGCTCTAAGTTATTTGGGTGAACCGGGCGATTGGTAACAGGCAGGGGTCTTGTTCCCAGTAAACAGTATAGTCAAGCATGACGTGCAGCTCTCATCTCAAATATAACACAACAAGCTACAGGCAATCCTGGAAGCAGGCTGTCAGGGCCATCAAATACCAGCAAACAGCCGACAATCTCTGGGACATTCGACAAAGAAAAATTTGCACCTCTCAATATGAGTCAAACACGGGAGTACGGTGAAGCCCGACTAAATGACACCTCAGTTCTTTTGGAGGAGCTTCTGCCCGTCACAAGCCAAACGGACAAGCGGGCTGCCACAAAACGGCAGGGGATGAGCCCACTGCCAGGTCCCGTGGGCTTGCATGGTCTTCTTGAAGATTCATTTATTCTGCAACTAGGGCCAATGCCCAATCACCAGTCGCAGATTGACAGGGTCATAGAGCGGACGGGGGGGGATGGCTGGTGGTTAATCCCTGCTTGGGCTTCACGCTTATCATTTATCACCCCGCCATGAACCAGCCCCTCACATGTAGCATTGCATCCGTATTGGCTATGCAATGCACTGCGGTTCCTTGCATCTTTTTTGCCAAGCCCTTAACGGCGTGGTGCAGCTCCATGCACCTACGCGCTAATTGGTCGCTGCCGAGGGCCCTGGAAACGGTATCACACTCGCCAAAGATTTTGACGTAAATCTTCTGTGCACGCCGGGTCTGATGATTGATCTTCTCGAACAGAAGGACTTTCCAGCCATTATTATTCATGCGGTGAAAGTGATTAAATGCTTGATTCGTCTTTTTACCGCCGACGCTATCGTAGTCCGAGACCCCAGGCCCGAACTCTCAGTCACTCTTTCTCCGCCCTTCAAGTAACTTATACGCACTCAAGTGAGCAGCCCCCTAAGCGCTGCTGCGTATCTTATACCCTCACCGACTCGGAAACTCTGTATACGGGACTAAACCTCGTCACTTTTGTGGCTTTCTGTCATGTAGCTCCTGCCGTTTAGAGGAAGCCAGTGCTTCCGCCTGTCATCATGAATCCTTCCCAACACGGCTATATAAGGGGGCATGAAGCATGTTCCTCATTGTCGGTACCAGACTCCAACATTATCAAACACATTCAACACACACTCTTCATTACCAAACATCATCCTCGCTCCTCCTCCCCGAGCTTCATCTTGTGATACCTGCACCGCGGACACCCCTCACAGCCCGCCTTGCTACACCACAACTCTACAACACCACTCCACGATCTACGATGCACACCAAGGCTTTCCTAGTTGGCTTCACACTCTGTGCTAGTGTTCTTACAGCTCCTTTGACCGGACTCCAACGCGGAGTCAACGTCACGCAAGTTGAGCAGCGCGAAGAGGCCGCGACAGACGGAGAGATGCACACTACTGGTCTTGGTATCTGGAAGCGCGCAACCATGAACGAGGCATCGGCATCGAGGACACAGGTCAGACGCTACGCTCCCCGTTTTCACGATGTGCCTAAACTAACAGTTCGATTACAGGCTCCGGCAATGCAGAAGAGGACGGGATTTGGCATCATTAGTGGTGGCAGCAACGAGGAGGCTTGAGCGGCGAAAGGGGGGGGCTTTTCCAAGCTCTGCCAGTCAGCATGCATGGTTCAGGTTCAAGGAAAGGAAAATCAGGTGGGGCAGCAATTGCCGGGGGCGATTGCGCACGACCTTCGGCGCCGGTGCATTGGATTGGAATGGATATCGACCATCGGCCGGTTGAAAAGCGCCGATCGATCTATGGAGATTAGAGTTTCCTATGTTTTTACATTGGAATTTCGGGATGGAGTCTGGGGTTTGCATTAGTTCACTCGATTTTGCATCTGCATTAAGGGGTTGTTGAAGAGGCCTGATGCAGCAGCCCAATATCCTTCAATGGAATTCAATTCAAAAGGACGCGTTCGAAACGCATTTCAAAGGTCGCACTGCCTCAAGTCGCGTGTTTGAACATCTGATTGGTGGCGAGGCTACCCGGTACAGCGGCTTGGTCGTTTAATTACAGGCTACTTATGCACGGGAAAGCTTGAGTGCTGCGACGACTGCTGACTGCCACTAGGTTGCTTGGTTGCGGATGGTCGACTTCCTGAAACGCGATCAATCCCAGATCACGTGGTCGCCGCTCAACTCGAGACTGGCGACTCTGGCGTTTGGCGTCTTGGGGGCAATTGAAACCAGTTTACAATCGCCGACTCCCGAACCACCACAGCTGCACCAGTGGTTGCAAACGCCAATACGTGAGGCCGAGGCGTTGATCTCTCCCAGGCTAGCTTTGGACTCGAGGATAACGACAGGTTATGATGCCATGTAATCAGCGACTGGACGATAAGAGCAAGGAGTCGGGAGGGCGGGCGCTTAAAAGGGCAACTTGGCCCGCTGATTGGCGGCAGACCGGCGAGGGAGTGCATTGGGCTAATCCCGTCCGAGCCTAGTTTGGGGGCATTTACCCGTTTGGAGGCCGTCCAACAGGGGCTTGAACGGCTCCCATTGGCCTTGCCGCTGTTTGAGGTGCGCTGAAGGGGTCAAGATGCCCAGGCTCAATCTTACTGTACAGTCGGGAAGGCCAATTCGAGTTCGCTCTGAGCCAGGAACGACAGGGGGCTCAGCTGCACAGATCGAAAGCTTTTGACCCGCAACACCCCCTCTCTTCGCCCGGTCGTTCTCATTCCTTCTCTCAACACCTACCTAGCTAAATGCTCTGCAAGGACTCGGCGAAGCCGGGCAACAACGCGAGGTGAGACAAGGTCAACCGATATCACAAGTATTACCTAAACAACATGGAACCGCATCCGGCCGCCTCCGGCTCCGTGCCGATTATGTCGGAAGCCCAGTCCAAGTGGGCCAAGCCCGAGGACTGGGCAAAGTACAAAAACACCATCTCGGCGCTCTTCATGTGCCACTCGTTGCCCAACGTGATGCGCATCATGCGGGAAGACCACGACTTCCACGCGACGTAAGCATCTCCCCTAGGAACCGACTCACTGCTCTTTTACTGCTTTTACTCACCCGCGCTATCATGCAGTCCAAAGATGTACCAAGTACACATTTACCAGAAATGGGGCTTACGCAAAGGCCGCCCGGAACCCAAATCCAAAAAGAAAAGACGCCGGGAGGCGACGGAAGAACCCGAAGGAAGTGTCGCGTCGTCGTCGCATTCCCAATCTCAGCTTCCCCTGCGACCTCAGCAGGATTTTGAAGCGGACATTCGAATGCTTGAGGCTGCTAACATGGATGCACTTTTTGCACCCGCGGCCGAGACCGAACGGTTTATGTCTGCGCAAGGTCCCAGCCCTGGTGGCGACATTGACTTTATCGGGACATTTCGGGTGGCAGATGGCGACCCGCGCATCAGGTCTCCTCCACCCCGCTACCATCATGAGGTTCCCTTGCCGCCTCACGAGACGCCACCGATTGGGGCGCCGGTCGGCTGGCAGCAATTCCTTACCAAAGCACAGCTGGAACCCACGGACCCCATCAATACTTCCAGTGTGCAGGAGTCCCTTTTCAGCGCTCCTTCTAATGCTGACTCAGGTAGATGGATGTCAACCGTCCTGGACGGGGCACCGTCCTCTTCTGCTCTTACGGCGAGCGCACGTGCTGCGCTGTCCTCGTATTCTAGTGGATCCCGCTCATCTCGGAGGTCCAAGATATCATCAAACTCACGTGCATCAGGTGCTTCGTCGTCACGTGAGACACTACTGTCGTCCAGGTCTTCCCATACATCCAATTCGGGCAGCAGATCATCAAGGATGACCTTGCCTACTGGCTCCTTACGTCTTCTCGACTCCCCGGACGCTCTGCTGTTCCCCGAGAAATCCATGTTCTTTGCTCGGCATTACATTTCCAGCACCTTCTCGACTGGTTTATGGACTCTTTCGCAAAATACCGATACTTCTCTCCTGGATACCGAATGCGTCAAGCTTGATGCATGGTATAACGATTTCAACCCGGGCTTTGAGTTCCTGTTCGAAAACAGATCCAATCAGCCCGACAGGATCAAGAGGGCCTTCTGCATCTTCCAGCGCTGTTTCGCTGCAACCGAGGATATTATTATGCCTCAAGATCCACGCGTCGTCATTTACATATGCCAACAGACGATCCGCTTCCTGTACTACGACACCGTGGGCAGGAACTTGGCCCAGACTTTCCTCAAGTATGTCAGTGGTCTGTGCAAGAAGCTTTTCACTGAGCACCATCCGCTTTACATTATTATGTCTCAGCTGGCTCGCATGGATAACTTCGAATTTGCTCGCAACGTCCCCGCCCTTATGAATTGCTACTTTGATCATCTTGAACCATTCTTGGATGACAGCTCTAGCGCGTTCGGTTTTGTCAATGATCTGCGCGGTCTTACCGTCAGCATTATGGAGGCTACAGGGATGGTAGGCATCTATGAGGCCAAGCCGGTCCTAGACCGGCTGGTCCGAAGGGCCAAGGCCCTCAATCACAAGGCGTTACATGTTCAAATCGAGATTGCCGCCATGTACCAACGCAATCGGTACTTGATCGAGGCTCGCAACATGCTGCGGCAAATCCGGAGCTCCGAAGAGGCCAGAAAGGACCCATACGAGGCCACCTATGCGGGTATCATTCTGATGGTGGTACTTCGCAAGATGCGAGACACGACAGGGGGCATCGAGCTGGGCTACCAAATGGTGGAGTTCCTGTCCAGAGCCACCAAGGGTCGTAACACGCCCGATTTCAACTGGGAACTGTTCAAGGGTCTCGACATGAGCACCCTCATGATCATCCTGGGCAAACTCGAGGTGGAGCTGCGCGACGCGAAGCGCCACGCCGAAGCGGACGAGATCAAATCTCACATGGACAGTGTCATGTCCAAACAGTACGAGTACGACGTCGAACAGCAACTAGAGGCCCTCAGCCCGGAGGTAACTACGGAAGGGTAAGCGACACTTAGAAATAGCCAGGGGTTCCAGCGGAAAACGCCACAAACCCTGACGGAAGGGCTTTGATCGGTTTTACACGACAGTTTGCAAACATTCTAGGAAAGACGTACGGCGCTGGCCCTGTAAGCTTCACTTTCCTTTTCCGATATGAAGGGATCGGTTTGATTTCCATGTAAGGAATTTTGGCGCAGGCGTTTTTGGGTTCGTCTGTTAGGCGTTCGCCCACGGTATGGCAGTATATTCGCCTAATAGCGCATGTCGCATGACTATTTTTAGTCCATAGTCAAACTGTATCAACTGTTTTGCTTTTCTCCAACCACGACTTGGCATGGTCCGAAAGTGCATGGTCTTGGTCGAGGGTTTCTTGCGTAACTACCCATAAATATTGTCTAGACATGATGCCATGTTAGTCTTTGAGGTGTCAGGGTAGGGTCCACAGCTCGGACATAGATAGTCTCTCCAACCATCACGAACATGGGCCAGCCATAAGCTGTAATTAGACGAAGTACATACCGTGTCCTGCGCTAGGGCCACCCCCTACACTGCAATGAGGTTTCTCACCAGATAATAGCCGACTTACAATAAAACTATGCCATGTCCTTGTAACCCCTGTGTCCAGAGTTGGTTGCAAAGTGGCAAACAAAGACCGTTATACAACGGTTGGGTTAATAGGCCCCTACCTCCTGATCGACGCGGTATCCGTATTGCTAGGACACGACACTGTCCATAGCGGAGAAACCCATCATCTCGCCAGGCTGAGTCTTGGTTTCGAAAAAACCGTTGAGCATGCTGGTCTCTCAATGAGAGAAGCAGAAGTAAGGGGGAACGAGGGCGAAAGTTGATAGATGGGAAACAGAAATAAGAAATGAAGGATGAGAGCCACACAGTGGCAAAGAGATAACAGAAGGGAAATTTGAAAAGAGGGTGCATGTTTGCAATGTTCTCTCTGTCTGCATCCAGTTGAGTGAATATGTAATGTGTGTATTCGCTCCCTGCTGTCAGCGGTACACACTCATCCACACAGGATGGCTGCGTGGCAGCTCGCTAATACTCCTGACTCTGAGTCAGCTGCGCGTCTTGAGTATGGTCTTTGCTTCATGCGAGGAGGGGTTTTGGTGAGATCTTCGCACTATGCATCATGCGAGGGACGACACGAGGCTTTTCCGTTTCATCTCAAACTTGATTAGATGGATTCTAATACATGTCTACCTTCCGGGCGTTTACCAACTGGTCGATATCGGTTCGTATACTTACATGGAGTATCCAAGGACCAGACTGTGTACAAGATAACTCGCTAAACCCAGGTTCAAAATATTGAACATCGAAATTGGCGGGTACACAGCTAATAACGGGGGAGGCGTAATAGGATTTTATCGTCACAGTGGCCCCTAAAAGCACGTCAACAAGGCGAATTCATAGACCGTCCGATCATATCTATCAGAACCTGTCCAAGTAGCAGGTACACCAGGTTTAGGTAGATACAAGTATTACACAGTAGCTTTCCACTCTTCATGTCACTTGCTCCGACGTCTCAGCTATGCCGACGACACCCCAACGTTAGCCATCATAACGAACGCGGGTCGCAATGACAGAGCGGCAAGGGATGGCAGTGCAGTGGTGCCGCATAGTTTGTGCATCGACGCTAATAACGTACCAAGACAGTTCATCGATGTACCGTCTCACCAGTTTCAAAGATGTTATCCTGGCTCCGGATGTCGCCTCCGGGGCACAGTCGGTGTTGGAGCTAGACTCCTGCGGCCAGAGTTTGTGGATGCCATACGGAAGCACTCATGCGGGAGCACTCATCTAGGTCATGGGATATCCAACTTTCAGGAGGCAATCTGTCACAGATACTATCCAGAGGTAGTTGGACAAGAACCAACAAAGGATCACGGTTGCGTTAGGGCTGCCAGTGGAGTGGCCACAGAATGATGAAATCGATCATCGGAAGACTAGTTTGAAAGGGTTGTTGGACGGCGGAGTTTGTGAATTTTGTGATCTGATCATCTATCTCGTTGGGCTGTGCTTGTAGTAGTGTGGGACGCAGTGTGTTGGTGGTAGGCTTCACATGCGTTCGTATAATGGGACTTGGCCGACATAGGTTTGATTGTGGTGATGGTTGGTAGCATTCTGCGTTGCTTTGCATGAGGGTGTGGGTGCACTGGATCTAGTTGTCCTGGTAGCGAACTGGCCCCTGGCAAGTATGGATATGCATTGTTCGCTTTACTGTGTAGGCAAGTTCAGACAGGTGGCGTGTCGCTAACACGTGAACTTCTCTCATGCTTGACAACAACCTTAATCTTGCAAAACTCCTTGTATATTCCGAAGATGGGGTGGAATAAGATGGCGAAGCAGCCTAGCACTCCTGTCAGTCTTTGCATGTGGTGGGGACTAGTGTCGGCATTTGGGTTAGCTACGAACCTGCACTCAGCTTGAAGACGACGTTGGCAATGCCCTGTAGGGACACCTTCAAGCACCCTCGGGCTCCTTCACCATCCCTTACTGCTTTGTAAGGCAGCGTGATCCAGTCTGTCAGCCCGTCGTAGAGCCCGTACCAAAGCCCCTTAAAAAGAAAAGAATGAGATAGTCAGTCATTGTTGTCCGTGCCCAGCGTAGATTTCAGGGGAGGGGAGGGAGGAAGGAATCTTTCGAGTTCATGATAGCACGTACCAAACAGCCTGCGACGCACCCATGAGGAAACCCAGTGACTTGGGGCCACTTGCGTACTGTTTTGTCGCCGTATAACCTAGGCGTATGGTGTAGGGCTTTACCCATTCCGTCCCCAATGACGAGTGGGATCTTCAACAGGCCTGTTACAATCAACCAGATTCCAAGGAAGATATCCCTCCATGATAACCAGAAAGGGTGACATTCGGTCTCGTCGTGGTCACCCTGCCGGCCCGTTTTTTCTCCTTCTCGTGGCTTCTCTGGGTAGCTTGATGGCCCCACAGGCTTGCGTTGCAACGCCGCCGGAGGAACTTGGTTCTGCTGACCATGCGGCTGGGACGGATCGCTAGTGGCAGCTGTTGCTGTTGGTGGTACCCTCTTCAGTGTGCCCGGCATCGCGTCCAGCCCCCCAATGAATTTAACCCCAAAGTCCATGGCATGCGCGGTATCCATCTGTGACTTCATTATATCCGATGGGGTCGGTTGGCCAGAACCAAAGTCACCTGATTGCCTCATACTGGCATCATGGGCGATTTGGTTTCGCGGCTGCACCGCAATTGCCGGCGGCGTCGTGACATCTATTGCCACTGTCCTATGTTGGTGTTGGTCATTTGATTGCGCTTGCGGCGACTCCCCAACCCTCGCTTCCGGGTTTGCTGACCTGCCATCTGGGCCCGATTTGGCAAGTCGCATGGTTGCTGCCGGGTTTGATGATCAATATGCAGTGAACGACTGGGGTGTTGAGTCCGTGTGCTGTCGAAAAGTCGTGCCCTGCAGTAGTGCTTGGTTTGTTAAAGGGTGTTAGATCCCCGGGGAGGCAATCGAGCCGGTAGCAAACGAGATGACATCTGCGCCGGGTTATTTACCAAATTCTTCCCATCGCGCCAAGCTCTTTCTGGCCCTCGGCTGTGTTGGTCGCGCGTTTCTAGGCACCAAAATAAACTGCCCTGTGATTGGCTAATTTGGCCCTTTTTGGCCTACCCCGGTCGTTTTCCTGATACTATCACAGGGGTCGTATATCTACCAAAACGGCGTCAAATGCAAGGGTGGGAAGAATCTACGGAGTATTTCCTGCTAAATACACAGACACCATGGTGCTCACGGGTACCACTATGCTGGTATTAGAGTCATTCAACTGACCCCATAGTCCCGACCGCGAATAGGCAAATTTACCCATATTCTTCGCGGGACTACGTACACTACATTTGATAACGTGTTCATAAGTATCTTTTACAACTTGGCCTGCTTAACCAAAGTCACAATACGTTCGTGACAATCCATGAAGCTGGAAAAATATCAGTTCGAGTAGGATTCTTTGAATGGGAAGTGATATCGTGAGCAAGGCTGCGCGAGATCAGACCTGCCCGAAGACTTTCCCTGTTGATGCAAGAGTCTTCTTTGTTTTGGCCGTATTAATACCCACCAATTAGAAATAGTACCAAGCATGGATGTTCCATTTTCCTCAACCTCATCTGGTAGGTATGGGATCATGATATTCAATTATAATCCATTATCGGCATATACCAAGACCTGATATTTTGTGATCCCCATTAGATTGTTATCCAATTATCAAATGGCAGACCGGTCTTGATATTCCACTCAGAAGCTACTCTAGGTGTTCTAATGGTGTTCTCATGCATGGCCAGATACAAAGAGATTTCAACCACAATCTCGACCCCTGCCCCAGTGATGATGTTATTCTTTTCTTACAGATGCCACCCCTATCCAAACACCTGAGTCCATCGAGGCTGCGACGTACATTCTGGCCAAATCTTGTCCCAGATCTGCCAGCACCATAGAAGCGACCAGACCAAGTTCAGGCCCACGAAGCAATAGCCAGCCACGGAGACAGGGAAGCTACTCTTTCCACGCGGCCCATTCAAAGATGGAGTGGGAGGAGGGGAGGCGAACGGGCTCGCCGCCGGTTCGGATCTTCGTGACCACAGGAGCGCGAGGTACACGGCAAAGACGGTCAGATAAACCAGCACTTTGGTTCGGAGGGTGACGGCGCAGACCAGTACAGACGTAATGCCAACGACAGGCAGAACATAGACGCGAAGTATTTCCCGGAGCTGCTGCAACCGTCTGACCCATACATAACGTGTTGAAAGCTTTTGAGCGGAAGGCAGCTGGAAATGGGCGAGAGCCAGAAGCAAGGCCGTGCCAATGTGATAAGACCATGTAGCGAAGTATTTCTCGATGTTCTCTTCGGGGAAAGACGGGCATATGAACAGCAAGCAGACTTGCAGCGACCCAGTTATGAAAAGCGTCAGAGGTATGGTACCAGCAATGGCATCTCGAGTCTGTTTCGTAAAAGCACAGAGTGACATATCCAGCCAGATGAATGCAGAGTTGTAGCTCTGCGGGGGTACCCCCAATGCCGCAAGTTGTATTTGTAAGACACCATTCTCCAGGTTGCTGTCGACATCGACTCTGTAAAGAAAAAGGCAATACAGGTCAACGGGAGGAACTGCACGTGGTGATGTTCCAGGCTGATCCCATCGAATGCTTCGCACGCATACATGATGAAGGGGACCACGGCGACGAGTAGCATGATGCCGAGAACCCACAATACACTGCTTACTGGGTCTTTTCTGAGGTCGCCATCTAGTGTGAAGTCACCAAGAATGTCCGCAAATTCACCAAGCCAAGACGTGTGCTGGATAACCGCCCAAACGTGGAGCGGAACGTACGGCAAAATCCCCTGGCTCAGGAACGCCCTCACGGGACCAGGGGGTAGCGGCGGGAGCGGCTGGGCCTGCCACCCGTCCTCGGCCGCCAGTATGAGCGCCTGCGAGACCGCCCACGAGTACAAGTAAAACGCGGCGCACTCCTGAAAGCCGAAGACGCCGCGAAACGAGAACAACTTCATAACCTGCGTGAGGGCCGCCTGCGTGACCCAGAACCGGTTCCGGAGCCGCGAGAGGCTCTGCTGTCCGCCATCGGCGTTCTGCTGCCCGCCGGCCTCGACCACGGTATCGCGGAACCGGACACGCGCGACGCGCCGGGCCGCGACCCGGGGCGACTCCCCCGTCAAGAGGACCGCGAGCAGCCAGAAGAGGGACAGCTCCACGGCGTCGAAGAGGGAAATGATGGGGGAGCTGCGCAGGGCCTCGCCCCAGGAGGAGGGGAAGGACAGGACCATGCCGTTGGGGGAGGACATGGAGTTCATGGCGATGGCCACAATGGCGAACCAGGCGCTCTGCCATGAGACAGTGGTCTCATCCGGACCTGTGAGTGGCGGGGATGTGTCAGTAACCATGACGGTTCCCATACGCCGAGATCCGGGTTGGCAAGAAAGGGAAGGCATGACATACCAGGGGATCGACCGAAGCAATCAACTGTCGTATTGACCATCGTAACGTTCCCTCTCGTGATATTGAAATCCATTGTTGCATTCTTGTGGAATACAGAATAGCGGAAGAAGAGAGGGGCGAGCGAAAGTGAGAGCACCCTAAACCCAAGGACAGCCTCCCGACAGACATGGAAAAAGTCCTGAATGGGTAGGGCTGAAACCTGCGACAGTTCAAAGACGCCACAGGCCAGAGCCGCGTCGTTATCAAGGGCTAAAGAGCTTCCGTAAATGCGCCACTTTGTTGCCCGATCCAATCATCAAGAGAATACATACGCCTGTTTAACCATGGCTGGCGAGCTAAGCTGCCACGAACCCCAAAAATAGAACTTCACACATATTGGTTCCTTGCGTGCGTAAAAGAAGCTTTGATTGTCTCATGGAGGCCTATCTATTGGAGGTTGGAAGAAGAATCCTTGGATTTGGCTGAATGACTGCATGGTCAGTGGGGAAGTTGCTGTCGCGTCCTTATTTTAGGACTTGACCAGTCGCCCGCGAACAAACACCTGCTCAATGTTCCGGTCATCGCCCGTCATGACGAACTTCTCAAACACCGTGGCCAGCGAGTCCTCCTCCTCCACCATGGTCATGACGCCCGGCCGCACCGGGTCTGCATTGACGAGGATCGCGTCGAACTCCTTGCCGACCTCGAGGGTGCCGACCTTGTCCTGCAACCCGCAGACCCTAGCCCCGCCCATCGTGGCCAGGTGGAACACCTCGGGGATGGTCAACCCTTTGAGTTCGCCCTTACTCTGCACCTCGCGGGCGTTGGAGGCGACGAGGGCCTGGCGCATGGCGTCGAGCATGCTGGACGAGAAGCCGCCGCCGCTATCGGTGCCGAGGCCGACGGGGATGCCGCGGTCCAGAAACGCGCGGACGGGCGCCGCCATGAAGCCGCCGCCGACCGTCATGTTGGAGACGGGGCAGTGCGCGACGCCGCAGCCGAGCAGCCCGAGCCGGTCCAGCTCATCGTCGGTCGCGTAGCAGCAGTGCGCCAGGATGGTGCGCGGCGTCAGCAGACCGAAGTGCGCGTACAGCTCGACCTCGTCGCGGAACTCGGGGAACAACGCGCGCGTCGACGCCATTTCTTGCTCGGCTTCGTTGAAGTGGGTCTGGATCGCGAGACCGCGGGGTTGGGCTTCGGATTTGCTCCGGGCCGCGATGTCGCCGAGCCCGCGTAATAGTTCTGGTGTGCACGTGATGGCGAACCGCGGCGTGAGGACGTACTGCAGAAGCCGGCCGTCTGGGTCGAGGGACCGGATATGCGCGAGGCAGGCCTCGGTGTCGCGCAGGGACTCGGCGGCGTCGGTATCGCGGTAGGTGTCCGGGGCGTTGCGGTCCATGTTGCACTTGCCGACGAGAGCGCGCTGGCCCTGCTCGAGGCAGATGTCGGCAAGGACGTCGGTGGCCTCGGCGTGGCGCGAGCCGTAGTACGACGCCGTGGTGACGCCCTGCTGCAAGAACGCCGTGACACAGCGGGCGTAGATACGCCGCGCATGCACCGGGTCCGCGAAGCGCGCCTCGTGCGGGAAGGTGATGCGGTCTAGCCAGTCGAGAATGTGCAGGCCCTGGCCCATTCCCCGCATCCCCCACTGCGGCGCGTGGTTGTGGGTATCAACGAAGCCGGGGGCGACGAACTGCGTGCGCTCTAGGTATTGGACGTCGGCGACGTCGATGCTCTTTTCGCCGTCATTCTGGTTGCCGGTCATCCCGCGCGCTTGGAGAAGCTCGGGAACCTTTCCGCGATCTACGCGGGGCTCGACTGCCTCGATCCGGCCATTGTCCGCGACGACTAGCAAGGTGTCCTCGAGTATCTCGATTTCACCGAGCTTGGGGGAGTGGATTAGGGTGCCGTGGAATGCCCTCATCTTGAATTTGTCATATTCTGTAATCTGGGACCAGACGGCTTTTCATATCAGTCATCGACGAAGACAGATTGAAATGCGGAAGCCCCGGACAGACAGGATGCGGGGAGCAAGCGCTGTAATAAATGCACCTGTGGCGGGGGCGGGGTTCTGTCAGAGGTTCTTTGTGAGACAATGCAACCGTTCATCTGTTACCACTTTTCTCCTCTAAAACATATTACTGATATTAATCCATATCAGTTCCGCCTTGGGGGTAAGTAATATTCGACCATTACGAAGACCTTCAATCGTGACAGTAAGGACATTACTCTCAAAGTGGGTTCGGTACGGTTCAGCTACCTGAACTGGGTTTACGGAGTATTCAGGCACATTGCAACCCGCTCACGCTCACGGGACGGAACACACAGTAACATTCAGCTTACAGCAACCTATTCAAGTAGAGTGGGTACTTTAGATAGATACCTCAGCACTTGTCAGAATGCGATGATTGTATATGAAGTTGAGACAGGTAGGCTGGGCTAGTATGCGCGGCACCGATCATGTTGCCTTTCGGATGTGGTGGACAATTTCCACACTTTCCTTTGATGTCTACACATTCACTTGTCTCCGACTTGGGTCCCTTGACACGGAGGTTCTATTAACATAATCTCCTTCATCGCCTTGCGCTTTCTGCCGCATCTCCCAATGTTCTTTTTCTCGTGGCGGACCTTCCCGATGTTCCTGTTCGACTGAAGGGTAGTTTGCCTGTTTGAGACTCATGTAGTTCAGTCGCAGCCCCAAAACGTCGATCCGGGCGTCTGTGGGAGCGAGAATAACCAAAGTTGGCGTGAGATGTCCATGAATGCTGCGAAATAACTTGGAGAGGTGGTCTAGTTATGCGTCATAAGAAAATATTGTCGTATTGTTGTTTCCCAGCTAACAACAGGCCTTTTGCGTTCACCCCCTATTTCATTCCTCGCTTGATTACCTTCACAGCTCGAGTCAATTTGGCCAACAGTCACAAACCATCCACCCCGATACTCTTGAAATCAACACAATGAGAACATTGCGAGAAGTATGAAATTGTTGACCGGTAGGAGTAGAGAACGGACGCTTGCGCACTTTCTTGATGGGCAATGACTACAGAAATCGGTGCTCAACGCCGACATCAAGGGTGATGTTGAAAGCGCCGATCACCAGCACGATATATTACCATCAGCTTTTCATCCTGAAAACACGAAATATAAAGAGAGGAGCAAGTTATAGGAATAGGGGAATTTAGGTTTGTTATTAGCTTTGATAATATCCATAAGTATTTCAGGTGGCAGTTCCGGAAACCAAATGGGATGGTCGATAGGGGTAAAACAGAACACAGTGGAAAGGTTATAAAAGTCCATCTCAGGATAAAGACCTGAACATATGTCGAATATTAGCAGCCCTCAGTGTTGGTATTTGAAATACAACTGCTCAGGTTTAGTTAAGCTGTTGGTGAAATAATCTATCTCTGCACTTGCCATGGTTTGCGTTCCTTGACCGCGCCTTCCTTAAATAACGCTCACCTCACAATCACCGTAGCAGATTAGGCTGGACAAAACCAATCGTTGAATTGCAGTATTAATATTTGGAAATATTTGCACACCGAGTCAATGCTTGAGGGACGTTCTAACACGCGGTGGAAGCAGAATCAACATTTGGATATTGATCAACGCTTCCAATTTTCGCAGACGGAATAAATGTTGATTCCAGTCATAACCAATATTTAATAATTCGGGAAGTGTTTATTCCAGTGCACAATCAAACTGCAGTTAGGTCGTGTGTGGAAAATCAAAACACAGCAGGCAGCAGACGCGTCTGGTCCCAAGAAGTAAATGCACCTACCTAACACCTCACCCACAATATTGAAACTGCTCAGCGTCCTTTCAATTCTTCCACCTCTACTAACACCTTTCACTCAACAATCAACACAGAGAAAGGCGACACGCATCAGACACCATGAAGAACATCTCCATTGACACTAGGTCTCAGGACGACGGCGGCCCCATCCATGATGAGACGCTCGTCCGCGTCGGCCTTTGTGCCCCCACATATCAGGCATCGCACCTTGCTCAGCGGGAGACTGATGAGAAAACCAAGGCAGTGGTCAAGTATGTCCTGGCCGAGGCTGCAGAGTTCCGAACCCTCTCTGATCTACGACGGAAGGTAAGTAGCTCCTCTGAGCGAAGCACCACCTTATTTCCATCCCACCAAGGCACTGCCACCTAGATATATGGAAGTTGCTGACCCGAAGCCATGGCCTTTAGGGATGGGAGAGCTCTGACGGCGATAAGGCTTTCCAGGAGCAGCGAAAGCGCGCCGATAATCTTGGCAAGGACGTCTCTGAGTTCAACTACAAGCTGATGGGCCGGATCGCCGAGGAGCTCCAACGCGTCACGGGCGCCTTCACGATGGGGCCGCGCCCCTGCGGCGTAAGTGCCTTTCGGTGCTTATCATTCCCGTTCCAGTGTTTATTCCTTCATGTTCCATTGCTTACTCCACGGTATCCCAATGTCTCTTGAGGGATGGAATAATCACTTATTCAAGAAATTTCCATTATTCCATCTTGAGACCACCTGTTCATCACATAATGAGCAAATACTGACACTGAGAGTCGAAAGGTCCTCGATCTGTGCGCCGCCCCTGGAGGCTTCCTCAACACGGCCATGCGCCTCAACCCGGGCTGCACCGCCGTCGGTTTTAGTTTGGACCCGGCCGAAGGCGGTTACAGCAACCTTCTGAGCCCCTTCCGCCGCCGCTGCATGAAGTTCCTCGACGTCACCATGCTAGCTGAGGACATGGGCATCACTCTGGCTGATATCCCCGCCGACCACCCGGACGCCGCCAAGTTCCTCCCCCGCCAACTCGGCGAGAAGGACCTCTTCAACCTCGTCCTCTGCGACGGCCACATCCTGCGCACCCAGGACCGCAGCAGCGGCCCGACCAGCGACCCCGACAACAAGAACTACCGCGAACTGTACGAGATCTACCGCCTCAAGTACGTCCAACTCGCCCTGGGCCTCGAGCACATGAAACCCGGCGGCACCCTCGTCGTGCTTCTGCACAAGGTCGAGACCTGGAACACGCTGTGCACCTTCCGACGCCTCGCGCGCATCTCGGACAGAGTCCAGCTGCACAAGCCCCACGTCAGCCACACGACCCGCTCCTCGTTCTACCTGGTCGCCACGGGCGTCGACAGCACGCACCCCGAGGCCGCGGACTCCGTCGCCAAGTGGAAGGCGGTCTAGAAGGCCGCCACGTTCGGCGGTTGCGATGAGGCGTCTGAAGAGAAGGTAGCCGCGGCGCTGCGGATGGGAGAGCCGAGCGTCGAAGACATGCTTGCGGAAATGGGGCCGGAGCTGGTCCGACAGGGCGCGGATGTTTGGCGAGTGCAGGCTGGGGCTTTGGCCAACGCTCCGTATATCCGGGATCACTGATTTATGACGTGGCAATGAGAACGGTCGATGAGAGGGACGCCTCCGTGAGAATCAAGCATGGTGAGTTCAGGAACATAAATGGTTCTAGGTGAGGGCAGAAAGAGTTGGAGATCCAACCAAATATTTGCAACAGTTGAGCATCCAACTCAGTTTCACAAGTAGCTAGGGAAGAGTACAAAGCCCTCGAAGGGAAGAATGAATGAATGAACGAATGGTAGAAACAATCGCATAGGCTTTTATTTTTGATGGCAAAACATGCAGGGGGTATATCATCAAATCTGAATCGCTCGTATCATGCTAAAACATAAACATCCATATCGCCTCGTCCTTCGCCTAGATCAAGCAAGTCGAGCTCTCAAAGTGAGATTGGCGACTTCAAGCTAAACAGCATCGCCCACATGCAGGATCACCCAAAACTCACTGCCACGACCTTCGTGCGCCACATGCCGTCGTTGTTGCTCAGCTCAGCGAGCCCCCTCCGAATCCACCCCCTGCAACCCCAATAACACGACCCCCTTCGCCTTCCTACGGCGCCGGGCATCATGTCCTTCTTCTCCTGCCTCATCCCCATCTTGCTGCTCATCGTCTTCGTGCTCGCTCTCCTCGTCCTCATTCTCGTGCCCCTTCATGATCTCGCAGCGGATCCGCTCCTGCTGAATTCCAAAGTCGCGCTCGTACCCCCCGTTGAGCTCAACCCGCTTCAACCGCTCCTGCATCAGCACGGCCGCCCGCTCGTGCCGCATCGCCTTGTGGTCGCGGTAGTGTGCCGCCGAGGGCGCGGGCGAGCAGCGCATCTCGTAGTCAGCCACGCTGGTCTCGCGGTGGGGGACCCATTCGCCATATTCGTCTTGGCCTAGGGTCTCGTCCGGGTGGAAGGTCACATTGCGGTTCTTCTTCGTCGAGTTGTCGGATGTCAATGCTGAAGGAGAAGGGCCCCAGTACATGTCATTGTCGTGACTTCGTCTCTTGAGCACCGACCGAAGCCGCGACGCCCCCATCGGATGCTTCCCCGGCCCCAGCGGCGGTGGCCTTCTTCTCTTATCCTTTTCCGTCTCCTCTCGCTTTTCTGCTGCTTCCCTTGCCCGCCTCGCCTGCTCCGCCATCGCCTCCCGCTGCTTCCGAATCTTCCTGCGTCGTCTCTCATCATCCTGCAGCCGGTTCCGCACCAACAAGCTCTGTACGGATGCATCGTCCATGCCCAAGGTGCGCGCCGCCAAGGCTGTGGGCGGCGCATAGCTGGGCGGCGTAAGGCTTGTCTGTATCTGGGCCCGCGGCGCCATCTTCGGCAATGGAGTATCGTCGGCGCTGTTACCTGCGACGATGCGGTCGGCGGCATAGTAGGGGCTGCGCATCTCGCCCGGGTGGCAGATGGGGCGACCGACGAGTTGCGAGGCGGGGAGGTGCTGGGTCCGGGCGCGGGCGAAGACGGATTTCACAAGACGGGACGAGGAGTACTGGGTGACGACATCGTCATTGCGGCGACCCGCGGCCGCGCCGTAGAAGGAGGGCAGGGGCGAGGATCCGAACGACGGATGGTTCTGGTGGCGAGGCGCAGCGGAAAAGACAGAGCGTTGGCTGTTGAAGGGGTTCGAGGACCACATATTGGGTGATGATGATGTTGGGCCTGGCTGGAGTGAAGGTTGGTGCTTAGGAATCCAGTTTGGACAGTCAGGATTTAGTGAGTCAAGGGGCCAATCCGTGAATGCGTGTTCGTCTGCTTGGGAAATGTCTGTCGATCGTGGATTCCTGAAGAGATTTCTCAAAGATCAGGCTAGAAGCCAAACGACGTGACTGATCTGACATATGCAGAGCTATATAAAATGATATTGTAGGAAAGACAATGCAGTTGTTGAGATGTTGGTCTTTTTCGGGTGCATGGCATTGTAGTAGATAGATAAAGAAAGTCTTGGGGGGTCTCAAGAAGTAATGCAGTTATACCCTTTGGTTTGCGTATCATGCAGACAAAGATCTTGGGAACCCCCTGCCTGTCCCTTTATTCGGTTCACACGGTGAGGGCAGTTGCTCCGCCAGTCAATCACAGGAACTGGGCGGGACACGGGACGCTGTCTGTCAAACTGTCAAATTAAATGATTGGTATAAAGTTATACCCGCTGGTTTACGTATTATTGTTTCCTCCTTCCTCCCACTCCTTTCGCCTCCGATGCTGATTCGCAGGCTGGATAAGATAGCAGTTCGCTACTCCGGGCGCTTCAAACCAAGTACCCAAATATGTAGTGTAGGAAAAGAAAGCTAAATGACTGAAAATGCTAGAATAATGATATGATGGGGTATGTGGCTTTTGGTATTTCACAAATGAATAACATAATCGAACAGACAACAGTGTGTCTTAAATAAGAAATAGAGGACAGGTATATCCAGAAATCGTAACAACAATAACAGCGTCAGCATGATGCGTATGTCATGACAAGCACTTTTCGAGCATTTGAATTTGATTAGGGATCGAATCGCAATTGAATGAAATAGATCGACAAGAAAGTGAAACCGATCGATTAACCCTCAAAGTCGCCAAATTCGCCATACCCGTACGGGTTCCATTCCTGTCCGGGGTATGACGTGGCGCTCATGACGGGGATACCGTCATCCAGGTCATCGGGAGCGGCAGCCAGCTCGACTGGCTGGTCAACAAGAATTTTCTCCTCAGGCTCCGCATGTGCTGCGGACTGTGGTTGTTGCGCGCCCGGCTGGTCATAGGGCGTGGCAGGATACTCTCCAGGAGCTGCTGGGGTCGAGGACTCTGTAGTAACACCGTTCGGCGGTTGCACGAAGTAGCTGCCCTTGTGCGCCATATCTTCCTGCGATGCTACGCCGGCGGCGATACCGAGACCCGCACCTCCCTCAGCCGCAGCGCCAACAGCACCCGTGTGGTTGCTATCGGATTGACGCTCAGGCTCGTTGGGTGATCGGAGCTTGCGGGGTGTGGCGTCATAGATATCCTCCGTGTCAGACGACTGGCTATTGGCCTGGTTGACATTGACATTCATCGTCGGGTTAGACACCTGGTGGTGAGGACCTCGAGATGGATCTGGACTCAGCGAAGCACCTTGCGTACGCTCGTCGGTAACCGGAATGTTGTGAGGCATGGCAACACCAGGACCATTCACACCACTTCGAGGCGAAGGCGTGTGGCTGATGTCGCTGATGTTTTCCTTGTCAGTAGCAGGCTCCGAGTCGTGTATAGACTCCACTGCAGGGGCAGGCGGATTTGGCAGACGACCGGCGGCAGGGTTGACAGGAGAGAAAGTGGCAGCTGATTCGGGCAGAGGATAGTTCTGAGGAGAGCCTGGATGCTGAATATGAGGGTTCCCCTGTTGCTGCTGTTGTTGTTGCGGCGCATTTAGAGCTGTGGCGATATGCTGCAGATTGGGCTTGGACAAACCGCCGTCGTTCTGGGGTGACATACTGCTGACGCGCGACGAAGGATCTGCTTGGGCTACGTCTTGCGAACTCTCAGGCGAAATCATCCGGCGTTGGTTGTCCGCAGATGATTGGGCTAGACCACCGGGCTGTTGGCCGTGAGGTAGCGGGGTTTGCATCAATGGTTGCTGTGGCGGAGGACTCTGAGAGTGGTGAGGACTAGGCTGAGGCCGGCCCTGAGGGAATCCCTGAGGTTGGGCGAATTGTTGCTGGGGAGCGCCTTGAGCCATACCCATTTGCATACCACCTTGGAACTGCGGTTGGCCGGGGCCAAAGGGTGACTGAGCTGAGGGCGGCGAGTTGGAAGGACTTGGACCAAACTGCTGCTGCTGCTGCTGCTGCATTGGCGACGGGTAACCTTGGAACTGCTGCCCATACATGTATGGCGAGAAAGCCGCTACACCAGTGTTACCGTAACCATGCACAGGTTGGTACCCTTGAGGAATGGGAACTTGGGCATACTGTGGTTCCTGACCACGGCCCCCAGCGGGCGAAAGCTGCTGCTGCGGTGGTGGTTGGCCCCGACCTGCGAACATTCCAGTCATTATGTGAGGGGGCATCTGTTGTCCACGACCAGCTTGTAATTGCATCTGATGGAGCATCTGAGGAGGAATCTGGCCAGGAAGGAACATCTGTCCGCGCCCAGCCTGCATTAGTGGCTGCATCATCTGAGGCGGCATTTGACCCCGACCCTGGCCAGCTTGCATGGGACCAGGAGGAGCTTGGCCAGGCCCACCGAAAGAGCCCTGGGGAGTACCGTTGGGTCCCATGGGAGGGCGTTGCATTCCCATTGGCATAGGCTGACCCGGTGCACCACGGCCGCCCTGCATCATAGGTATATGCATTTGCTGCTGCTGGCCATGGGGGCGTTGTTGTTGTGGCTGCTGCTGCTGTTGGTTCGGCTCCGGAGCCTTGGAGCTTCGCTTGAACACGCTCTTCAGCTTGTCCTTGGTACTCTCCTTGGACTGTGCCGAGGAATTTGAAGGTTGAAGGGCCGCCTGCTGCTTTTTAGAGCCGCCGAAGAATTTCGACATCGTGCTCTTCTGGTGCTCTGGAGTAGGACCAGTCTGCGTCCTCAACTGGTTCTGCATCTGCTGTGGGTTCTGCTGTTGAGGTGCAGGGCCTTGGATGGTGCCTGGCCTAGACGAGTCCTGAGGGCCCCAGGTCTGGGCGTGTGGGTTTTGCGGGGGAGCAAGACCAGGGGAATTGTCAGGAGCATTGCCAGGCTGAGGTCCGGTTGATCGCTGTCTATCCGCTGGAGCTGCGGTGTTTGGCGCCTGCACGTCGAAGCCAGTCGAGGGTTTGGGCGAGAGCTGCTGATGCTGAGAGTGGCCTGAGGACCTATTGGCATCTTGGCTAATCGGCGACTGGGCTGACAGGATAGATGGCGTGGGTATCGACACTTGACGGTCATGGCCAAATCCACCCTTCTCTCCAATATGCGTCAATGATGGCTGGTCGCTCAGTGCCGGGTGGTCCTCTACGGGCTCCACAGTCACAGTCGAGTCCGACTTAACATGATGTCGAAGCCCAGAAGTCGGCGCTGCGGAGACCGCATTCTGGGTAGTAACGACATTGGTTTGATTGGCCGGCGAGGCGGGGTTGCCTAGATCTTGTCTTGCGAGACTAGAACCAACTGGCTTTCTAGCCGGGGAGTTGCGCGGTACCATTGACGCACCGCCGATACTAACCCTCTCTTGAGATGATTTGCGTGATAGGGGCGGCGAGTCTGGACCACTGGGATCGTGAGAGGTTTCATGCGCTGACGCACCGGTAGCCTCGTTGTCTCCCGCCGGCCGTTGCGTTTCACGCTCGTCCGGGCGCTCATTCGCAAAAGAGTTCTGTTGCGAAGGGAGGGAGGGTCGATCGTCCCGCGAGGAATGCTGTTGTGGGGATACAGCACCTTGCCGGTTCGGAGCGATCGCTTGCTGCTGAGGCTGCTGCACATTCATAGTACCACCTTGAGTTGGCAGAGTAGATGCCCGAGTTCGGTTAGGCGAGCCACTCCCGCTCGCTATGGTCACTATCTTGGGGCGCTGGTTTGCTTGCACCGGCATGTGAACGAATCCTTGTGAGTTACGGCCTAGCGGAGGACTAACCTGCTGCTGTGGAGCGGCAGACTGGCCAACACCCGTCATGCGGGCATCAAAAGGAGCCCCCTGTCCCGGCTGCGGCATCCGACCTGGACGAGTTTGCTGTTGGCCAGGGGGCGGCGACGGCTGGCCTTGCGGTTGCATAGGTTTCCCACCAAGTGCCGGTTGCCCATGTGATCTTGAGCCTGGGCGGTTGTTGAACAGACCACCAAGAAAACCACCGGCAGGTTTCTTCAAATTGTCATCCTCGTTATTCGGCAGCTGCATGTCATCGAACTGCATTCCTGTGTGTTGGGGCCGTGAAGGGTCCTGCAGGCTCATACTGGGTCTGCCTCCAGGTGGAAGTGATGAAGGCCCAGGGCCCGGTCCCGGTCCCGGCTGACCAGAACGACCTTGTTCATGTTCCCACATTGGTATCGGAGCGCCTTGTTGAGGCCGAGGGTTATTTGATACGGAAGGCCGGCTGGCTTGAGCTTGAGGGGCACTTGGTTTTCCCAGAGGGTCCTCGTCATGCCCGTTGTTTTTGAATATTCCCTTGAGCTCTGACAGCCTTTTCCTGGCACTGCCACGGCCATGCTCTTTGCCATATAGCTGCAGGTCGTTTTTCGTGTTGGACGGATCAGGAGAGTTGGCGACACTAAACGAAGGCTGTTTCTTGGTCCCGCCGAAGAAGGGTTTCTTCTTCTTCTCCTCGTGTGGTCCACCATCATGCCCTCCAACGTGCTCACTGATGCTTCGAAAATGCTGCAGTGGTTGAGAATGAGGTTGGTTACCATTGATCGCATTAGGACTATGTGGAACCTGAAGAGAGACGCGCCTGGCCTGCTCTCTAGGATCGAAGCCTAGCACATCACTATTCTCGGAAACATCATCACTCCGTATTGAGCCTGCAGCCCCGTCGGTGCTGCCTCGGCCGTTGAACTTGCCACCTATTTCCTTCGAAAGGCTTGGGTTGCGCCTCAGACCATTATCGTCGCCTTGCTGGAATTCGTTGGCTGCAGGTCTCGAAAAGCCCATGCCATCTTGTTGGGGGACTGGCGCAACCTGTATCTGATCCTGTGTGACCGCTTTTACGGGCTGGCTTTGGGAGGGGTTGGAAGAGCCAGCAGGAAAGAGCCCCGGGTATTTCTGGGCAGCGACTGGTGGAAGACCACTGTTCCTCCCCGTCCGCTGAAGCTGTTGCGGCGGGGCGGCACTCGGTTGAGACTCGACCCCCGTTTCCTTATCATAAGCATAGTACCCAGGCTGAGGGCTATGCGATTTTCTTGAGACCAGAGGTTCGGATAGCTGCGACTCTTGGAGGTTCCATCTCGGCGACGGCGGTAGCTGGTTGACTGGGTTCCCTGGCGTGACCACTCCGTTAGGCCTCAACGATCCCATGAATGGTTGACCTTGCATCGGGGGTGATGAAGTTTGTCGGGGCATCTGGCCAGGCTGGCCCAGCGAAGGGCTGCCTCTACCCATTGCCTGCTGCTGAGAGCCGCCTGCGATGCGAGGCGAGTTGCGATTCGCATCCGATGCAGAGGCGTCGGGGCCGTTGGCAGACATGCTCGGGCCTAACCCATTAGCAATCGGGCTGTTGGGCGCGATGTGACCCGCAACGTGATGCGACATTGAGGCTAATGGGTGTGGAGATGAAGGAGACGGTGCTTGGCCCGAGATATGGCCGTGATACGGCTGCTGGCCCGGAGCTGACTGCGGGAAGCTGTTGATGGGCGAGGCGCCGCGCGGGTCTATAGGAAATGCGTCCTCTTCGCCCGATGTGTCGGCTTCGGTGGGCGGTAGTGGCAGGCTCTTTTCGTCGGATCGAGCGCCTGGGGACTGGCCTCTTGTGTCGTCCTCGTTCGAGCTTTTCTTGCTGCCCCAACCAAAGGACGTTGTACGAGGAATAGAAGGGAGCCCGAAAGAGGTCTGTCGTGATGGGGGCGGCGGGGGTTGCCGTGGCTGCTGCTGTTGTTGATGTTGTTGCTGTTGATGCTGATTCGGGTATGGCTGTTGTTGGATGTAAGGGTCGGCAGGGGGTTGCGGGTCGGCTGCGAAGGTCGCAGCCATAGGGGCGGCCATGCTTTCGGGACCGGCGTGGGTCGTCGGTAGATGCCGGTGCGGGCTCGCGACGAGAGAGAGTTTCTGCGACGTTACTTGGACCCAGTTATGCGGTCTGTGACTTGATGCGATGTGTGGTTAGATGCGGACCAGGAAGTTTAAGTTTCACGGGCGCGACCGGGAGGA
The DNA here is from genome assembly GCA_038363915.1 of Apiospora saccharicola. Lineage (NCBI taxonomy): Eukaryota > Fungi > Ascomycota > Sordariomycetes > Amphisphaeriales > Apiosporaceae > Apiospora > Apiospora saccharicola. The sequence continues at coordinate 786,824 of JAQQWM010000004.1, forward strand.
AGAATATTGACCAGGCCGATGACCTTTGAAGGGCGGGTCGATATCGAAACCCTCTTCCTCGAGCAGAGGAGTCCCCGTGGAGGGATCCCAGGTGGGTTGGGATTTGCTAATGGGGACAGGTGGTGCCAATTGAGCGAGATGAGACTCGGGGACGCGTTCGTCCCAACCGCGAAATCCTGGGCTGCTCGAGGCAGCAGGCAAAGAGGGTGCAACGGCGGCGGTCGGGGCCGCTATGGAGTCTAGCGGATAACCCGACGAATTGGAAGGCGCTTGGTGTACACGGGCTTCGTCGTTGCCAGTAGCGGCCCGGTTGCGATTGTCTGGCGCAAAAATTGGGGGTTCAGACAATATACCGTCCTCAGGTGTTACTGACGATGGCGGCTGCCAGGGAGAAGATTGGTTGCTGCGACCAAATGATTTGAACAGTGAGATGCTAGACAGAAAAGGAAGTGAGAACTGGGAGCTCCTAGCGGGACGAGTCTTGTCGTTGGCCCTAGCTGCTGACGGTGTCGCTGCTGACGGTAACACTACCTGCTCTGTTGGGGTCGACTTGTGCGGCTGGGACAGCAGTGGCAGGGAGCGGGAATGATTATGGCGACCTTGCCGTGGTGGTTCTGGTCCCCGTTCTGTTGGTTGCTGATGCTGCTGCTGTTGCTGAGCACCATCACCCAGCCCGGGTGGCAGTGGTGCATCTGCATCTGCATCTGCATGCAAGCGGCGCGGTCGCCAATGAAGGCGTGTACCACTGGGAGCAGTGGTGGTACTGGTGGTACCGGTAGGGTTCAAGTTCGAGGTCTCTTCCCTGCGCCATCTCCAGACGCTAAAGCCCGAGGAGGTACGGTGCTCATTTCGTTTTCTGGGTACCGATGTCGTAGGCAAGGTGGGCGGGGACGATCTCTGACCCGACACCTGCAAATCCTAGATCCATTAAAAACATTTATTAGTATCAAATGTTAACATTCATTGAGGCCAGCTCCAGTATGGAGACCGAGTACTTCTATTAATAAAACCCCAATGTCTCGAAGCTCATCATTTTGATTCGGGCAGGCATTGCAAATTGGAAGGGAGGGGCCGCTTGGTCGCTGTATTTGGTATAGATTGCTGCCGAAAGCAACCGACATGGGTAGGAGGACCAGGAGGCTGGAAGAACCGAGCCTGGGAAAAGAAGAAGAAAAAATGCGAATGTGTCAAGGCATGTACAAACATTTGTTTGTCATCTCACATTAGACCTTCGTCTTCGTCTTTTCATGTATAACATAACCACTTGGGACTAGGTATGAGGAGGATTGGACTGGGGAGGGATGGATGGATGGCCTTGTTAGTGTGCATGTCATGCAACTAAAGTTCAGGGAAGTAGTGGAAGCGAAAGGCGTGTAAGATTGCCAGGTCTAGGTCAAAAGCCATGGCTGACTTCAATCCATTTTGCTTTGGGGATGTCTTTGTATTCGTACACACAATCTCAACCGCCCATCCGCTCTAGTTAGGCCAATACATACTTAAGTATTCTGTTGCGCTGTTTCTTTGCCCCCTCACAGACTCTCATTTCGCTTCCTCTTTCTCTTCATCGCTCTCTTCTACTCTCGCATACACTTGCAGGGAGGCCCCCCGCGATCGTGGAGATTCTAGAAACCCTGAATAGAAACATGGTACAGCGGCTGGTTAGCAACTCAGCCCTTGGCCCCCAAGGAGTTAAGCAACCAGCCTGCCATGCATAGTGTATGTATGTAAGCTCCGCCAAAAAGAGGCTTCTTCGGCCCACCTCTTCGTTCGTGGCGCAGTGTGAATAAGGTAAGCCCGGCTGCAAGCTGACTACCACCCACGTGGAAACTTCTCTCGGTACGTACGAGTAGAAGTGGTTTTGGGTGGTAGCCAGATGATCCATAGTGGGGGAAATGGTGCAATGAAAAAGAAAAAGAAGAGAAGATTATGCACCCCTGCAAGCCGGATGTGTAATACTACACTCAGAATACTAGGTAGGTATAGGTAGGTTTTCCATATGAGCAGAAGAAACAATCATTGAAATACCTTATCACCACCATTAGACCCTCCGCGGAACTTGCTCTTGCCCTTGTTGAACAACTTCATCCCTGACTTGATACCCGTTCTGGTGCCTTTGTTTGCAAAGCCAGCTGCAGCTTGTAGCAGCTCCTTGCTCTTCGTTCCTACTTGGTTGTGTGCACCAAACCCGGTCGATGACTGTTGGCCGTGCAGCATGTTCCCAGTCGATTGTCGACCCAGGCCTGGCGACGGCACGGTGTCAATTTTGGGGTTGCTCGCGTTGAGGTACTGCTGGTAATATGGTTGCTGCCCATGTGCACCCGCTGAAGTAGGGCTCTGCGCCAGCGGAAGATCCGTCTGGGATCCAGCCGCATTCATGTCGTCCACGTTACTCTGCATGTGCAACAGCCAATTTGACAACCCAGAATCCATCTCTGCATATTGGACCCTCGCCTCTTCAAACATTTCTGCTCGCATAGGAAGCGTCGGTAGACTGAGTATTTCTGCCCAGGATATTGGGTAGGAAGAGGCTCGACCAATTGCAACCTGGGGCGCGGGTGCAGCGTTCATTGGTTCTTCTGCTTCCGGTGCCTGGAAGAGCGCAGGGTGTTGAGCCTGGGGCGGGCTTGGGGGTTGGGATGCCTCCTCCATGAGCGACTTCTCATCGGCAAGCGACAGACGTCTAGAGTTGTCGAGTCCTGGCGAAACTAGGCTTTTTCTGTTCGAAAGTATCGACACTGGTGATGGAGGCTCGAGACCAGCAATTCCCAATCCTTCAGGACCACGGCTGCTGACCATCGAGACTTGGTGGGACATGTTCCCATCATTATCTGCAGCGATGTGCACAGCCGGAGCTGGCGCTGTAGATGGCTCGACAGTGACAGTGGCAGTAGGCCCAGATTGTGAAGAGGTGGATGACTTGGCTGGATCTCGTGACGTGTCTGCACCAAAGAATGGAGCGTTGGTATCCGTAGTGGGACTTACAGAGACTTCTTCTGGGCCTCCCTCCCACGAAAATCGTCTCTTGGAGGTTGGTACCCTAGTAGTAGTCTCTGGGGGTGGTTGGTTGGAAGGCGGTACTGGGAAGGATGAGGTTTCCGTGTCCATCTCGGACGGCAGCTGGTATATAGGCTGGTTGTTCTTGCCGGCATCTTTCGTTGCCTGCCCAGTTTCCTGTAGCGACTTATCCTCTGTGGGACCTAGATAATCATCATACACCCCAGACAGGTAAGTGCTTTCGCGTGCTGCACTATCTAACGAGCCAGAGCTTGGTCCAAGCAACGCACCGGCACCCGCGGAGTGGATCGGACTGGCGTTCAAAGACTTCATGATGTCGTCTCTTAATCGGTCGCTCTCGTTTGGCGAAGCTGTTTCGATGGAGCTCATGGTCAAATTTCGCGGAGGCATGGTGGCAATAAAGGTCCCGTCCGACGTCTCTATGCGCCGAGGATTGAGAGGTGCAGTTGGGACGAATTGGGATGGTGATACCTCCGGTTGCGACGTAGTACTCGTGGAGTTTGTGTTTTCCCGTTGAATGTCCGACAAAGGTTCGGGTTCGCTTGTTTGCAGAGGAGGCAATGACATAGGAGTAGCATGAGAAGCGGGCCCGGTAGGAGCTACCTCGTTAGCGACATCCTGATCATGTTTGCCTGTTGCGCCTCCAAATCCATCAGCTTGGGGGACCATCTTGGGAGTAGTATCAAGAGGTTGCGCCTGCTTGACAGCTGTGGTTGGCACCAGATCTTCACCAGACTCGGTGACTGGTGAAACTTCCTCCTGCGGCGGGGACAGCTGCCTCGATGGAAGATCGGTGCTTTCCATTGGCGTTGGGGCTTCTGACCCGAAGTTTGTTGTTTCGGAAACCCAGCCGCCCGGGATTGATGGCCTCGGCGCTCTAGACGCCGCTGAAGTCATTTGATTGTGTGCTGCGCCAAAACCGCCAGAGTTCGCAGCAGCATTGGCTTCGGTTGGCGAAGTCGATACTGGCTGCGTTGCCAAATTCTTGCTCTCCTGACTGGTGGCAAGGGCCGGGCCTTCGATAAGGCTGGGAGCCCTGTGAGGCTGGTCGGAGACAGAATTCTCAGCGGTGTAAGGTCCACGAGACCCGGTAAGGGGTTCAGGATTCTCAAGGAAATACTGAGGTTGTTCTTGGGTGGAGCGAGAACTTCCGAAGAAATCCTCTCCAAACCCCGACAGGCGTGTCAGGTCCGGCAGTTGCGGGCTGACTGAAAGGCGCCGCGTATTCTGAAGTTCTAGCTTGTTCTGGCGCGACTGTTCTTCGGTAATGTAATTGCCCCTGGCGTCGTCCATGTGGTTCTGAGCACTAGACGTGTCTGGTGTATTGTTGTTGGCGTCGGACATCAGACGATCCATTCCGTACTCGCTCCTCCTCTCTGCCACCGGCGCTAAGGTTGTCTTCAGTCCTCGTGAAGCATCGGAGTTTAGGTCATCCCTCTCAAGACTCGCTCGCCGTCGTTCGCCGGTGGGAGATCGCAGGGCGCCCCCATCGTTGCTGTCCATGCTCGGCCTGCTGGAGTCCAGAGAAGTTCTTTGTTTCTCTTCCTCCATGCGGCGGTAGATATCCGCTGGCCGTACAAATGGTAACGGTTTATTAGACGCATTGGTTGCCTGGCCCGGAGAATTCGTCCTCTGGTCCATCCATGGTCGTGCTGAGTTTGAGCTTGAACCGGGCCGAGAACCAGTTCGAGGGCTCGAAACATCGGCAGCGTCCGGCATATCTTGTCGGCTCATGCTGCTTTTGCGCGGGGGAAATCGAGCGGATGCCACGGTACCGGGTGCCTGGGTAGAAGACGAAGATCTGCCACGACTTTGTGCAGACGGAGACATCGCAGGTCCCGGCGCATTTGGGGGTTCTGGCGAGGCATACCCGGTGGCTGAGGGTATGACTGATCACCAACAAATCGGCTAGATGTATTGGCCATGGACGAAGGCAAACCGCTAGTGCCGCCCGAAGCGGAACTGTAACCTTGCTCGTTTGGGAAGTTGGTCTGATGTTGTTGTGTCTGAACGTGCAACGGAGGGGCGCCGCTCGGTGTCCTTAGACCAGTCGAAGTCTTTCTGACGTGGCTCGACATCGGCATGGCGCGAGGGCCTACGGTATGCGGTGTCGGCGTCTGGCCATACGGCGACGTCACCGGTGTATGTTCGGTTGCGCCTTGACCCGGCTGTCGAAGACCTGTCGGTTTGGACGGAGGGGGCGGTTCTTCCGGCTCTTCGTCGTCGTAGTCGTCACCCCAATCATCGCCATCATAGTTTTGGACCTTTGCCTCCACCCATTTCTTCGTCTTGGTACGATTGATGTTGGTTTGGTAAACAGTCGGTGTACCAGGTGTCCTATTCAAAAAGAAGTCAAGAGTCAACGGCCGTCTAGTATGTGATGCAGTCTATGGACTTTACGGAAGGGTGGCCTTGTCGCCGGTTAATGCTCACATTGGCGAGGCGGTCCGGCCTTGATGATAGACATTGCCATAAGTGCCGTCCATTGTAACGTCTTCACCATGAAATGGAACAGGGGGCGCGGCTTATTGCGACAACATGCCGAGCCGTCGAACGCTATAGGTTGGGGGGTGGGTGACAGTTGGGAACGAGTCGCAACCGTATCTATCGCAAGTTGTTGGGTCGAGGTAGGGAGCGACCGCACACGAAAGGCGAAGTGGCTACGGCAGGTTTAAGGTAGTGTTTACACAATGCGATGGAATGTAATCGAGAGGTCCACCAGTGTATCGCGATGGCTGAAAAGCGGGTTAGATTGAGGTCAGTCACCAGGTCGCGGTCGTCCAGCTCAGCTCATTGGTACACCCTTGCGAGCTGTGAGCGAGAGAGCGAGAATGGGAGAGAGAGCCGGGGGGGCAAGGGATGACGTGTAGAGGAGGCAATGCTCGAGTGGGCAGATACGACAACGGGCTTTTCAGGGAAGGGCTGGAACGAAATCAACCAGTCAAGAGACGCAGGGAGAATATGCCAGTATATACAAGAATAATGATATTAAATCGTGGGCCCGAAAGTGATGACTAAAATGCTGGTGGCAGAAAACAACTGCTGTTGCGACAAGACGAGTGTTGCGTAGTTGGGTGTTGGCCGACAGCAAGTTGTCCCAATAAACGCTTTATGGTTCAAGCCCGTTCAATTCACTGCATGCTGGTAGGCTGGTAAGGCAGTACCTCTTACAGTGGGCAGTAAGGGGAAAAGCGGGTGACGGCGGGAAAATGGAAAATTCAATGTGATGAATTCTAAGGAAATTCGGCCTAGCAGCAAGCACCCCTCCAACTTGCCAGCCCTCCCGAATTTTCAGATGGTTCATTTCGTATTGCAAACCAGCAAGACATTAGTGCTGTCTAGAACAGTCGCTTTGCATGCTTTCGTCAGCCATTCTCATATCCGATATCCTTATGCTAGGCATCAACAAGGGAATGACGGGCATTTGCAAGTTGCTGGTCAAATCTCGTGAACTCCCCGGCACACAGACCAGGGAGATCGACAAAAGCCGATCCATTGTGATGACGATGGCTACGTAGCACAAACAAAGCCTACCTACAGTAGCACCCAAGCACCCTAGCCAGCCTGTTCCGGCCGCCATGAGGGTTCGTCCAGTGACACGGCCATTTTCTCTTTCGATTCTTCTTTGTCTCTGTCGCATCGGGGCGGGCGACGGGCGATTGCATCCACTTGCGTAGCACAAGCATTGGTGCTACATTGTGTCCTGCGGGTAGGTCAACTCGGCTACGGCGGGAGACGAAACGACCTCTCTCCACTATGCTAATAGCTTAAGGTATGTAGTATGGTGGCAGGCTCTGGTTTGGCTGCCTTTTCTCAGCTCTTGTTGTCTTTGGACCTTAGTGCTAGAATAGACTTGTCCCTAGCCCCGACGCGATCTGGCGCTTGTTCCTGCATATTGATTTCTTTTATCCGCGGGAACTCCCAAACGGTTAGATAGATGAACCTGGCTGGACGCGTAGGTCTCGACACAGCGCCCATTATTCACGAGGTACCGTACAACCGCGATTTTGAGACTTTGAGTATCCTCGTATATGTAGTCAACACTGTGATTCGTAACTGTTCTGATCTGAGACAATGCTCCAAGCAAGCGGAATCTAGCTACAGTAATGACTGTCAAATCTGAATCTTGGGGTAGGCGACAGGGCGATTAGCGTCTCCTTTTCTTTCGTGTCGTCTAGCCACTTGACCTGGACGGTTTTTTGCACAGCCACTGTGGTGGCCAGCACCCGTCAGCTGGTGGTTTTCTTTGATCGTCTCGAACACGTTGCCCCAAATCTAGGTTAGGTTCCAAAGCAGCCAGAACCGAAGCGAGCGACCAGCCAGCACCCAGTAAATGAAATATTTACAGTGGGGAACCGGCCGCGCAACTCAACCAAGGGAAAGGCTCCAGTGAATGGCCAACAACTCTCTCTCGTGGACGACCATCAATCCCATCATCGTTTCCAGCACTCTACTCTTCCATCAGTCGCATTCGCTTCCCTTGCCAGCCTGTCTAGGTGACACTTCACTTCATAGACTCATTTCGTGATACCCCCCAATCTTCCCTGTAATAATTGTCGGCCTGCAAGACTTCCTAAGCCATTCTTCTCCTCATTCCTCAGCTCGCGATACCGACAACGACAACATCCTAACTCCGAGACCCGTCCAACACCACACACTTCTCCGGCCTGTACTCTTTCGTCAACCCGATACATATAATTATCAGCTTTCACGTATACGGACTCCTTTATCGCGCCGGACGCCCAAGGACGATTTCCTGTCGAGCCCGATAGAAAGACTTGAGACAAAAAGAAAGAAGTTACTGGAAGAAACTCGAACTTTGTCGGAGGGCACACATCGAACCCAGCAGCCAACAAAATGGCTGTCGCATCCATCCAAGACCGGACCGCCGAGTTCAAGTCGGTCTTGACCCAGGTACAAAAACGACAGGCCCAGTCCAAAGTGGGCGCGCAGCGACGATCCCTCCTGACGGACCAGCAAAAGGCCGAGGCCAATGGCGACGCCTCGGGCGCGCGGCCGCGCCGGTCCGAGTTCGCGCGCAAAGCAGCAGACATCGGCCGCGGCATCGCGGGCACCATGGCGAAGCTCGAGAAGCTGGCGCAGCTGGCGAAGCGCAAGACGCTGTTCGACGACCGGCCCGTCGAGATCAACGAGCTCACCTTCATCATCAAGCAGGACCTCTCCTCGCTCAACCAGCAGATCCACGGCCTCCAGGACATGACGCGGCAGCAGCACCCGGCCCGCTCGGCCGGCGACCAGGTCGGCGAGCACAACAAGAACGTCGTCTTCATGCTGCAGGGCAAGCTGACCGACGTCTCGGCCAACTTCAAGGAGGTCCTCGAGGTCCGCACCAAGAATATCCAAGCCTCAAGGTCGAGGACGGAGAACTTTGTCTCTTCCGTGGCACAGCACGCCCAGCCCTCGATACAGCAGTCAGCCTCGCCACTTTACGGCACGCCGAGTAGAGGGACGCCGTCGCCGGGTGGCGATACCCTGTCTCTGAACCCCGTCGGCGACCAGCAGCTGCTCATGATGGAGGAGGCGCAACCACAGAACACATACATCGCACAGAGAGGCGAGGCGATTGAGGCGATCGAGAGGACTATCGGCGAGCTGGGCTCCATCTTTGGCCAACTAGCACAGATGGTGTCGGAGCAGAGCGAGCAGATTCAACGTATAGATGCCAACACCGAAGACGTGGTGGACAACGTGCAAGGCGCACAAAAGGAGCTGCTGAAGTACTGGTCGAGAGTCTCTAGCAACCGGTGGCTGATTGCCAAGATGTTCGGCGTGCTGATGATTTTTTTCCTGTAAGTTCCACCGAGGGGATTCCCCATTCCCCCTCCCCCCTTATTTTCCAGATGTAGCGTTGCTGACTTCTTTGACAGATTATGGGTCTTGATTGCGGGTTAAAAGAATGAATAGACGGGAACTGAATTACACGAATCCAAGAGAACGAGACTGCGGCGAACCGGCGTTAGTGTGTACCATCACTTCTGTATATTACTTCCCTGATCCCTCTTTTGCCCCCGAGCGGCGGCGTTGGGGCCGGCCAAAACTAGATGTTCTAATGCCAGCGATATGTCAAATGTTATGAGTAGCCATTCTTGCATTGTTATAAATATTTCCCCATTTCACCACATGCTCTGGAGTACTGTTGCAATATTGCATGTTCTTACATATTTAAAAGCAAGCTATATAATTGCTGTTGCTTAGACTTTCGGAAGATACGTAATTGTTTTCTAGGGCGTGTGTCTGTTTGACGTAAAAACAATTCCAGATAGGGATATTTTCTCACGTCTAAGACAACGTCGCGAGCTGAATTGGGCCGTTCGCTGTAGCTAATCTGACCAGTGACATTGAGTGTCCGTATATGAACCGAGCCAGTTCCCTCCGTAATTTGGGTCAACCCTTAATGCGATAGCATCACATATAGCATCAGTTTGAATTCCACCATATGTCACGGGCTATTGTTATTGCTGCACAGTCGGGCAGCCTTGTCTATAGAGCAGGTGTGTTTCTATTCACAAGCAAGGCGTGTCAACCAACATATCTTAGTCCGGGTATCCAAGGGAGTGAGCGTTGCCTTTGTCCAGGCCTGCCATTTAACATCGACGCGCCTTGGTCTTGCTCAAGCATGACCCTCGAATATATTGAGTACAGACTCGAGACAAACAGCTGCCAGGACCTCGCGATATTCAATGAGCTGAAGACTCGGACATCCGTTACAACCAGGAGTTCCGTCACGATGTCGCCAAACCCGAAGCACTCACTTTCCTCACTTATTAGTTTAGGTGCTCACTCGTGTAGTCAAACATCAGTCTCATTAGCAAACGCTCACCTGTCAACTATGCCATGCTCCCTTCCAGTTTACCCAGTATCCATCAATCCTACCTACACTGAGCAGATGCAACGTCGATGGAGGCTTTCATCATCGTATCCCGCCCATACTTTCTTCTCTCGGTTCATGTCAAGCCGAAGCTAACTCCAACCCCCACTATCTCCACCCCCGCCATCCGTTCAGAATTTCCACAAACAGCCTCGAGGCAGCTGAGTAGCTGGCTTTTTTGCTTTTTGTTTTCCCTCTTGACGCATACCTGCAGTAGTTTTTCTGGAAGGGGGTTGACGTCCTGCAGATCTGATTTATGATTGTGTACCAGTCTCCATCAGTATCGGCCGGGTTTCCTCATTAGTCAGTAGCAGGAGGGGACATCCTTGAATCAAACCCACGTTTTGTTAGCGATTCCCAACTTTCACATGAGGCCCCCGTAACCGGGCTTGACCGGACAGAGAAAGCAAGATTCGCCTTCATTGCTGTCATATCCTGGAACCTATGTATCCCGGTGAGACGCGGGAACAACTCCACACGCTGCGGAGTAGGAGCCGATGTTGCCCATGTATTTCGCGGGGTATTAGTGCTGGGATGTCGTAGGAGCGGATAGTGCCCCGTATCGTCTATTCTGCCTGATATGCTGCATAAATAGCTTCCGATGCGCCGCAATCTACCATAACCCCGTCGCATTATTGAATCGTGTTCTAGAATATCCATATGCGGCTTTTGTGATACCATTCTTCTTCCCCTACAGCAGTGACCAATTTGGACAGACCAAATACCAGTAATTACAAGCACCATGGCGCCGAAATCGTTCAAGCTCAACACCGGCCAGGAGATGCCTGCCGTAGGTTTTGGTGAGCCGGCTCCCTATCATAACCCAGAGAAGAGGAACCCCTTTTGGCTCTCTCTCAAACGAAAATAAGGCACTGAGCCAGTGCTATTTGTGTGCGAGGCTAATCCGGCTATCTTCACCCATCTGCAGGAACCTGGCAAGCGCCCCCGGGCCAAGTCGCCAAAGCCGTCGAAACGGCCCTGAAATCCGGCTACAAGCTGATCGACGCCGCCTACTGCTACGGCAACGAAGCGGAAGTGGGCGAGGGCCTGCGCGCCGCGTTCGCGGCCGGCATCAAGCGCGAAGACATCTTCGTTGTCACGAAGCTATGGACAACCTACACGACCCGGGTCGAGCACGGCCTGGACAAGTCCTTGAAGGCGCTGGGTCTCGACTACGTCGACCTCTACCTGGTGCACTGGGCCATCGGCATGAACCCCGAGGGCACGCGCCCGGACGGCGGCGACGCCGACCGGTTCCCGCTCCTGGCGAACGGGGAGCGCGATATCCTCTGGGACCACGACCACGTCGCGACGTGGAAGAGCATGGAGGCGCTCCCGGCTACGGGCAAGGCCCGCGCCGTCGGTGTCTGTAATTATAGCAAGGTCTACCTGGAAAACTTGTTAAAGCACGCCAAGGTCGTGCCCGCCGTCAACCAGATCGAGAACCACCTGGAGTGCCCGCAGCAGGAGGTCGTCGACCTCTGCCGGGAGAAGGGGGTCCACGTCATGGCGTACTCGCCCCTGGGCAGCACGGGCGGGCCGCTGCTGCAGAGCGAGCCCGTCGTCAAGTTGGCGGAGAAGAAGGGCGTGAGCCCGGGTACGATTTTGTTGAGCTACCACGGTAAGTTGTTGTCCTTTTCATCCATATTGATTTCCCTTGTGGTGTTGGTCTGAAGATAGGTAACTGTGGTACACGCGCGAAAACCAAGCTAACTGTCCTGTAGTTGCCCGGGGTAGCACCGTGCTGGCCAAGTCGGTGACGGAATCGCGCATCAAGGAGAACCTCAAGATTGTGGACCTGGATAACGAGGAAGTGAAGTTGTTGACAGAAGGCACTGCCAAAAAGAGATACGTATACCCTCCCTTTGGCATCAACTTTGGTTTCCCCGATAAGCTGGAGGGCAAGAAGATGAAGAACGGAGTACAGGAATAGGTGTCACTATAGATACAAGTATACACGTGCTTTCAATTTGAGTGAACCCCTTAAGTTGCCCAAACTGTGTCTTTGATCCACCATGAAGTTGTATGCAATTATTGCAACAGCTTTGGCTTGGATACGTCGACCTATATATTTAAATAGCGCCCTGGAAGGGTGGAAAGTTGGCTCGTCTCACGGGCTTTTAGGTGTGTGCATTTTATTTCGACACTCGCGAGCCATGCAGCTGTCCACACATTCTCGTTCGGCGATTTCTGTTTATCAGCGTACCACATCACATTCTGTTCTATGGAGAGGTTTTTGACGGGAGGACCAGCATCCTCCAGGGGGTTGTCTTCACTAAATCTTCTTCCCAACAAATCCGGTGGGACTTTCAATCTAAGACCTCCTCGGAGGTTATCTGAAGAACAGAAAGTCGGAATAAATTCAGTATTACCTGCAATATCTCTCGATCCTCACTAATCCGCACAATACTGGAAGAATTCTGCTCAAGCCGTCATCTTAGGCTTCCCTGTGATCGACCGCACCCAGCTGTTGAACTTGCTACGTATCCTTGACCCCCTGCCCCTTAGCACCTGCACGGTGGCCGTCTCGTCTCTCAATTGGGTTGTAGACTTGTGGGACACGGATTCCACAACTCTTTCCTTCTCTTCCTTCGCAGAGCCACTGCCTTGTGCCTTTGAATTGCTTCCACAATCCGTGTCCATGGTCGTAGACTGCGGTGGTGTGGGCAGGAGGGTGTGTTGCAGAGCCTCCGTGGGACTTGCGGGATATTCGGCTACGTCCGAGCCCTCGTCTTGGACAGCGGTCACAGGAGAAATCAGGTTGTCGTCCTCGTCCCATTCCTGCTCAACTGCCTTGTGCTCCTCCAACCACCTGATAAAACCTACCAGTTTTTTCTCGATGGTTGTAATACTTTTTTGTATAATCTCTGGGGCCATATCAAGGCCGGGCATAGTGACGTATTCAGTAGTCAATCTGAGCGACCGGCGGGCTGCCAAAAGAAGGGTACACCACGTCTTTGTGTACTCATCACTTCGATGGATGCGACTATTTCGGGGTATGAAAAAACCTGGCTCGACCCATTCTACCCGTCCATTGACATCGGCACCAACATTGAGCAAAGCCAGCATGGTATCGACTTCGCGGCCATTGATGACCCAGTTAAGGTATCTGGCTTTGGGCAAATGAGCCCAAGAGCTAACGCCTATTCTTGTCCGCAAATACCAGTACCAAATAGTTCTGCCGCCGTATTCCTCGTGAGGGCTATCGCCATTGGCAAGGAGAAGATTGACCATCGATGGCTCAACAAGAGATCCTCGCGAATGCCACGGCCAAGAAAAGCACAGCGCGTAGCCCAGAAGAGAAAGCCCCTCTTTGCGCATGACTGATTGACCATGAGCATTGGCCAGATGTTTCAATATGGACTCTTTGTCACTTATTACGAGGAAGGACATGAAGGAAGCCTGGCGCTTTCGCCATGGGACTTTGTCGAAGAGATAACGCTCATCATTCGAGCTGTCCGAGTTGTTGTGGTCAGCTGGTTCTCTCCAAGAGGCCCTGTCCAACCAAGACGACCAATGTGCGCCGCACGGTTCGCCTTGAACGAATCCACGCTCCGGGCTCATCGAGTCCCAGGGTGCAAGTAGTTGAGTGGCCATATGCATTGACATAGCACCGTCAAGTTCTTTTATCAGCTTCAGTTGGTAATTAGGCTCGGCAGAAAAATGTCGAAATCGGTTAATGAATAAGCCGGCTAGTTTCATCAAGACAACCCAATCCGTATCTCGGCTTGGGTTGAATCCTTTAATGATGGCGATGGCGGCGCGTAACAAGGTGACATCTGGATCAAAGGCCGAAAGGCTGGGTAGTTCGATAAACCGTCTTCTTACTTCCTCCTTTGCAAGGAAATCGGAGACTGTGCGATGGATGAATTTAACATGAAGTTTCAGGCGATCATGCCGTGGGTCATAAACATCGCTCCTGGGAAATTCATTCCACCAGCTCAGGCTCCACTCGGTGATAGGTTTCGACTGGATTTCAACTAAGCCGAGACATCTGCTTTTCAGGCGGCCCTTCATATCTTCAGTGTGAGCCAGAATTTGATCCTCGCTGAATGGACTTGTTGGTGCATCAAACAGGTCCTTGTCCGACCACTGATCAGCATACCAGAGGCCAAGTAAACTGAGCTCATACATGTTCTTCGTAGCCTTTTCCACAATATGGATCAGTTTCGCTGTCTGCGACTTATACTGTGGTGGAATTCTTGACAGCATAACCCAGTATAGTGTATGTAGGTCATGGGGTAGTTCGTCAAGTCTGGCTTGAAGTTCCTCAAGCCCATCCGAGTTTTCTAAACCTTCCAGGAGTGACTCTACCACAAGACGAACCCACAAGAAGACCCCAGATGAATTCTCGCCGATAGCCTGAACCAGGGTTCTTGCTTCAACCTCATTTCGGGACATCAGCATTTTCATCCTGGGATGCGACTGTAGCCTGTCGAGCACGTATGCTTGAATATCATTCCGTGTTAGAGTGTGGATTTCCAGAGAAGGGCAGCCCGCAAAACCGTGCTCGAATGCGGAAAGTGGGCGACTGGAAAGAATGAGTTTCGCATTGTCGAAAGCACTCAAGCTTTTCGTGAGCTGTAACAGACTGGCGACATCGGTGGTTGAAACTTGTGGATCGAACTCATCCAATCCATCAACCGTAAGGAAGAAGAAGAAGTCGGGACTGTGCAGGATGATCTCTTTCAAAGCTCTTCTGGCTTCGAAAACTGAGGGTTCTTGGGCAGAGATTGGACCACCGCCAAGGGCAGCTTCGAAACGCCCCTTGAATCCAATGGGTATCAGTTTCCGTTCCTCGTGGAGTAGTGTATATAGCAATGATGACAATAGTCCTAGTTCCGACTTTTGCATGTCGCTGCCATTGTAGAAGAAGTAAAAAGGAGCTCGTAAGACTCTCTTTCCACCCGACCAATGCTCAAGTAACCCCGAAGTCCTGGGATCACCAAGCAGGAACTTCATGGCGGTACTTTTACCAGACCCAGGTTTTCCAGTAATCCAATAAGCCTTCGCGGTATCCGATTTTAAGAAGTCTACCAGGCTGCTGAAAGGAACATCGGATGTGGTGGGATCTTGGAATAGCCATTCGAACGTCTTCATGTGGGCTTCATTTATGCTCTCTTCGCGGTCGGCCATGGATGGGTAGTAGAGTGATGCTAGAATGGCATCCTCTGCTCGCCTTATGGCCGCCTCATCACTCGCAGACCCTTGATGGTGGATCAGAAACGATGGCTGGGCTGACCTAAGCTCCGTCAAGATCTGCTGCTTCGACGCCAAGAGTTCGTCCCTCATTGAACTGGTCAATTCCTCGGTTCTGGAGAGCGACTCCATCATCCGTTTCCTGTCTTCGCCCGACTGTGCTTGATGATTGATGAGACTTTCCAGCATGGTGAACATTGGCTTGTAAGACTCATTCTGTGGGCCATCCAGTCTCCCTTTAATGCTTATGAGGACTTTCAGTTGCAACTCGTTCCGCACAGCATTCAGCCTGGCTTCAATCTTCTTGATGTCGTCGGCATCCCAGTTTCCACGGACGACGGCTTTGAAGGCTTTAAACTTGGATTTCTCGCCGACCTGGGACTTCCCCAGGGCTGCTGATAACTCTTTCCCAATACCGGATGCCCGTATCGCCAACTGGCGGAGCTCCTAAATATATGTCAGCCTGGTCAAGAGAGTTACGACATCTACCGGTATATTGACCTGAACGTATCTAATGCATACGATAGTACATAACGGATAAGAATTGGAAAAGAGAAAATGGTGGCTGACCTCATCTTCTGTATTGAGTTGATCTTCACCACCGGAGCCTTCGACCAGTGCCTTGGTCCGATCCAGCTGCTCTTCGAGGCTGGCCGACGCGCTCTGGACATCCTGTGCTACAGCATCGAGGTCTCGGTTGTCATCTGTCCCGCCTTTCGCGTAGACTTGTTTGGCATCACCGACGAATTCGATCCCCGCAATCACAACTTTGTACACCGTTCCCGCGAGGCCGATTGCCGTGCCGGGGTCCATGGCTTTTCTACCAAGTTTGAACAAGAAAATCAGAGCAAGAATGTAATTCGACTTTGGGAAAAACAAACCTAAGTAACCAACGATTCTTCGAAGAACTTAAATCAAGTTTGCTGGCTCATAGCCTCGTACCTTGCTGCCTTGCCTCGACGTTCGACAACACTCAGCAGCCCAGCCCCGCACTGCACAACACAGCCCCTGGCTGCCCCCAATCACCAGCCAGCATGGTATCATGTTGGCTGCACCTGCAACAACGTGCATGCATGCGACTCTGCATGGAGCAGGTATCGCACACTAAGGGCGAACAAGAGACTAACGAGGTTACACTTCAGCAGAATTTGTCGCGTTTTCAAAAGTCAGAGGAGCCTTTCTGGAAACGTCGAATATCAAACGAGCGAGTCGCATTCAACTTGGGTTCTGACTAATTCTTTACATGGCGACAACGACCTTCAGAACCAAGCTACCATTCCCATCCTTCACTTTGCCCGCCATGTCGAACGCATCGGGAATCTTGTCCAGCCCCTCGAATCGATGCGTCACAAGCTTCCCGACGTCTGGAAGAGTGGCGTTCTTGGCTGAGAGCATGTTGATGACCTCCGGGTAGTTATTCGCATAGCGGAATACGCCCAAGAGATCCACCTCCCTCAGCGCCGCGGCCGATATGGGAAGCGTCTGGATCGGCGTCCCCATACCAATAATCATGATCTTGCCGCCTGCTTGCGTCGCCTAGTATTCAGTCAGCATTGCGGTACTTCCATCTTCAGGCGGTTAGTATAGGGACTTACATAGATAGCCGTCTGCATACACGACTCAACCCCCGTGCATTCAAACGTGACACTCACCTCCCCCACCTCCTCCCCTCTTTCGCAGCCCACCTTGGACGCCGTCACCCGCCCCGCGAGCTCCTTGGCGTAGGCCAGCTTGTCCTCGATGGTCTGCGGCCTCGCCATGGGCACGACGATGGCCACGTCGGCAAAGCCGTTCTCCACCGCGAAGTTGACGCGGTCTTCCTGGATATCCGCAATGATGACCGCCTTGGCCCCGGACGCCTTGCACGCCGCCGCGCACAGCAGGCCGACGGCGCCGGCGCCGAGCACCAACACGGTAGAGCCGGGCTTCAGCTGCGCCCGGTCGCGCGCGTGCATGGCGACGGATAGGGGCTCGACTAGGGCGCCCTGCTCCAGGGTGACGCTCTCGGGCAGCCTGGTATCGTTATTAGCCCAGATATATCCCTTGGAACATACTCACTCCTAAAGGGAAAGGGGAGGTACGTACTTATGCACCCACTTCGCCGGGTGATTGATCCTCTCCTGCAGCGTCCCCTGGAAATGCGGGAACGCCTTGGCCGAGCTGCGGAAGCGCATGCCCTTGCAGATGTTATACCGCCCTTCCTTGCAGAGCGCGCAGTCCTCGCAGGGCAGGCCGACCTCGAGCGCGACGCGGTCGCCGACCTGCAGGTCCTTCACATCCGCGCCGACGCCCGTCACGACGCCGGCCGACTCGTGGCCCAGCGTCATGGGCTCGCGTACGATGATGTCGCCGTTGCGGTAGTGCGAGAAGTAGTGCAGGTCGGAGCCGCAGAGGCCGGTCGCCTGGACGGCGACCTGGACTTCGGTGGCCGAAGGGGCTGGGAGCTCTCGGGTTTCCTGTGCGGCATTACGTGAGCCTTATGCGTTCTCGGTTTTATCTATCGTCTAGTCGGCGAATAAACGTCAATACTTACGACCCGGAGGTCCTTGGCCCCGTGCAGGACTGATGCCCTAACTTCTGAGCCGCTCATCGCTTGCTGCTAGATCCGCCAAAGCTTGTGAACTTTTTGGTGGTACGTTCGCTGGGTGATTAGAGAGTTCGCTAGCAACCGAGGCTATTTGGAAGCTTGAGATCGTCTTTCTATTGGAATTTCGTGATTCCAAGGATAAGAGGCTGACTGAGATTCTCACGGGACTACGAAATGTGTAGTAGATTATGTCTATGAGCGAATAGCCAAGTAACCAAGCCTTCCTTACTCAGACAAGAACTGCACGACACTTCAGAAAGTCTGAAAAGTATTGGAGAACTCGCCTGTCCTCCGATCTCGAAGACTGGATGACCCCACGAGCAGAGAAAACCGGCTCATGATCACAGGCTGCAGTACCCCTGTAGGTCGTAGCGGCTTCAACGCCGACGCGGGGTCGGTGGAGCTCGACTACTAAAGTTGGATCCCTGATCCCGCCTACCCCAAACCAACCCCAAATGCCATCTTTTTTACTTCCCCAATATTATCGATACAGCTGCGAAGTCCCCTAGCTAAAGTGCTCCGTCCTCCTTGGATACTGCAATAGTATTTGACCATTGAGGCAACTCGCTTCAAGCACTAATTACGCTGGCCAGATATTCGAGCAGCAGCTTGATGAAGGTTCTGACCTCAATGTCGTCAGGCCTCCCTTGTCTTCAGCTAGGCTCGGGATTGGGTGAACCGTGGATGGCATTCCAAACAGGAGATTTAGTGAAGTTTCCAGGTCCAAGGAATTAGATTAGTCACCTAGCTGGAAACCCACAGGCTTGTCGGAGCATCTGTCGGCGAGCATTGCCGGTTCGAGTCCTTCAGAACCATCGTGCTACCGTAGCGGGTGAAATCAGCGATTTACTGGGGCCCGCGTGGGGGAATGCGGATCCAGCCGAACGACGACTCTTTGTTTACCCGTAGGCTCCTCCTCGATTTCCCCTCAATGCCGCCTCTCATAAATCGTGCCAGAACGGGTGAGTAGCCCGAAGCTGTCACGATATACCATTCGACCGCCACGTAAGTGACGGAGTGTAAGCAATATTCGTTGGGACAGGCAGCTGGGCACGTCAGTGGTGCTTGTCGTTAGTCAGCCTGATCTGGTTACCCAACAAGGACTGATCAACGCTGATTCGGGCCAAGCGAGGGGGCCGTCATTTGGAGAAAGCGTTAGTTCCCGACCGCAAGCTCCAATGTCCCATGCTTCATGCCCCGCCGACTTGAATCGCGGGGCATCATAACATTCAATACGAAATGTTTCCTTTTCTTTGGTGTTATAAATTTCATAATTAAAATAAGCGAAGACACTGTAGTCGTACTCAACCCTCCCATAACGAATTTCAGAAAGTGACCTCCACCGAAAATGAGCTCCTTATTCTCCTTACAAGGCGAGACCGCCCTGGTCACTGGCGGTACGAGAGGCATTGGCCAAGCCTGTGCCATTGCTCTAGCGGAAGCCGGAGCCGACCTCATTCTCATCCAGGTAGGTTGCTCATTAACGGAAACTCTATGAAAACGACTAGGGCACCTAGCGGGTTTGGAATATACGACTACCTAGGAGATCGGAATACTAACTATGAAGTAAAATAAAAACAGAGAAACACGGCAGCAACCGAGACCAAACAAGCCGTCGAGGCCCTCGGTCGCAAAGCGACAGTCTACACAGCCGACCTGGCCTCGCAAGCCGACGTCGCGAAGCTCCTCCCCAAGATCCTGGCCGACGGCCACACGATCCGGATCCTGATCAACTGCGCCGGGATCCAGATCCGACACCCGGTCGAGGAGTTCCCCGACAGCGACTTCAACCAGGTTCGTTTATTTCCCTAAATACACAGCTCTACCTACCCCATTTATATCCTGTCCGCACCATTTACGCCCCTTATACACACGCACCCAACCCCGAAAATATATAACTAACTACATACCCCCTAGGTCATGCAAGTAAACCTCAACAGCGTCTTCACCCTCTGCCGCGACGCCGGCGCCCACATGCTCGGCCTCGACCCCAGCCCCACCACGGGCCGCCGCGGCAGCATCATCAACTTCGCCTCCCTGCTGACCTTCCAGGGGGGTCTCAACGTGCCCGCCTACGCCGCCTCCAAGGGCGCCGTCGGCCAGCTCACCAAATCCATGGCCAACGGCTGGACCGACAAGGGCGTCACCGTCAACTGCATCGCCCCGGGCTACATCGAGACCGAGATGAACTCGGCCCTGCTCGCCGACCCGAAGAGGCTGGCCAGCATCAGCGAGCGCATCCCCGCGGGCCGCTGGGGCACCCCCGACGACTTCAAGGGCAGCGTCGTTTACCTGGCGAGCAAGGCGGGCGCGTACGTGAGTGGGCATACGCTGGTAGTGGATGGGGGCTGGATGGGTCGATAGCTACGATAACAGTAACCTCAACAAGCTGAATGCGGAGCCGATGAACCTGATATCGATGACCAGCGTCTTTGACGAACGCCACATGGTATTATTTTACGTATCGCAAGTAACTGCCAATCACGTATGACAGTGGCAACGTAACAATTGACTACTACTTTCAAGTAAATATACATAAAGCTCATAGACCCAAGGCTCAACCAACTGAAAACAAGTAATCATAACCCAAACCCAAAGTCTTTCAAGCTTCCGACCGAGCTTGCTTTGCTATGATGTTGTCATAAACGCCAAGTCAACTCATTCCTTTTTGTAGCCCATAACTTCTTCCATCCAGGGGTATACCGACGAGTTGGCCAACGGGTAGCCCATATGCAAGGCGTTGGAAAAGAAGCGCGCCTCCTTGGGGGATCCGTACTCAAACAGCATCATCGAGTCTTCAATTGGCATGAGACCGTCCAGGGTGCCCTAACATATCCACATTAGCAAAACGCATCTCCGTCAAATTTACACCGTGCGCCAGAAGGAAAGACTTGGTGAAAGAGAAACAATACTCACATTGACCAGCAACAGCCGACAACAAGCCCCCTGAATAACCCCCGCCTCCAACAACGAAAACTTCTTCTGCACGCCCGCCTTGTACGCCTCGACGCTCTCGAACCCGTGCTTCATCGCAAACGCCGGGCTCAGCACGAACGGGTACTCGTGCCCGTCCGCGCGCTCCATCCAGTCGGCGTCGAAGAAGTGGTGCACGCCCGCGCCCTGGGCGACGGACCCGCGGATCCGGTCCTTGTGCGTGTGCGCGATGCGCACGGCGTAGTACCCGCCGGCGCTCAGGCCCCACACCAGCAGGCGCGACATGTCGAAGCGGCCGTCCTTCTCCATCCATTCGAGTAAGCTATCCCACAGGCGGTCGGGTGACGCAGGGTCTGCCGAGTCAGCCGGGCAGTCCGCGGTACCTGGGATCTCGACCACGACGGCGGCCCAGCCCCGGGCCAGGAACTCGTCGCAGCGGACCGTGTTGTCGGGGCGGTAGCCGTCTAGTCCCGTGAACAGCAAAACGGCAGGGAATTTGGGGGTCTGGATCTCTTCGCCTTCGCCCGCCACGTCTAGCTCGGTAGCGGCGTGGCCAGGGACGCGGATATAAGCTGGAATAGTCTCGCGGTCGCGGCCCTGGGCGTGCACGTGCGGGATGTCGACCTCGACGATGGGCTCGTCCCATGAGGCGCCTGCCTTCATGTAGACGCGCTTCTGCCACTCCCAAGCCCGCCACTTCTCGGGGCAGCTGACCTCAGGAAACGCCGTGACGTAGGGGAAACGGGCAATCCTTAGAACACACGCGGCGCGGAGGTACAGATCCGACACCTCCTTCTTGTTACCGGTCTTCATGGCGGCGTCGCCCTGCTCCTCGAGCGTCGAGGCCGCGGGGAAGAAGGCCCGGGTGTAGTCGGTGGAGTTGCCGTCATTGACGTCGTCGGCGATGAGCTGCTCAAAGACGGGCGCAAAGTCCTCGTACGCGCCGTCGTGGAATGGGTACAGCGACTTGGTGCAGGGGAACTTCCACTTTGTCTCCCAGAGCGCCCGCATCCCGCTGTGGTGCGGCATGACGCGGTTGAAGGCCTCGTCGCCCATCAGCCAGCGGCGTGGCTGCGAGGCGCTGAATACATCGGGGGAAGTGGCGGCTCCGCCGTTGGTTTTGCCATTGGAAGTGGGGGCAGGAGCAGGAGTGGTGGAGGAAGAGACGGCGCCGGGCCCGGACGTGGGCGCCGCGTGGGTGGGTAATTCGATTCTGTGCGGAGACATGGTGGTTGCTGTAGGTCGGGTGGGTCGCAGAAAATAGGGGGGGGTTTCGACGGCAGTGAGATCGGATGACAAGGGGGGTCGTACAGTACAAGCAGGGATAATGGGTGCCGCGGTGATGGGCGATAATAGTACAGTAAGTTTGGTTAATGAGGTTATATCTCCACAATCTCGTAACCGGCGTCGGCGGCGTAGCTAGCTGGAGTGCCGAGGCGCGAGACGATGACCTTGCCCGAACGTTTGCGGATGACTACTCGGGGAGTGTTGTACCAGTTGCTCTTCTCACGGACTCTGTTGCAGCATCATGTTAGTAACGGTTGTGTGTAACTTCATGCAAGTTAGATTAACGAGGCGATAGGAGCACCGAGATCAATAACACCATCTGCAAGGCCCAACTATGATGTAGTGCAGCAATCTTGAGGTTAAACACCCTTTCCTGCAGTGTAGGACCGTTGCTTTGGCGGGAGGAGATGGTGTGTGGTAATGAGTGGCTTTGGTGGGGTATTATGGGTGCTTTCCACCATCCGGGCCCAAGGAAACTTACTGTCGTTGAAGAAGGGCGATGTTAGTTCGGATCAACAGGCCGCGAAACTGCTTGTCGGAATTCGAGCCCATGATGGGAAAGATATAGGCCACCAGGCTCGCTTTTACGGCTGAGACGGGGGAAGAGCGAGAGCACGGAGACGGCGGACGGATTTTGCTTGCTTGCGCGACGCTGTGTTGGGAGCCCCGCAAAGTCAAAGTTGGGGATATCCGGAGTCCGTGTGAAGAGTTGACGAGTACAAAGCGGGAAGACAAAAAAGGAACATGCGTGGGGGGTTGGTAGAATCGTTAAGAATCAGTATACAGGGCTGGTATGCGTCTGTCTTGCTAGGTAATGCTGATTTGCTATGGATATATGGATGGATAAGGACGGTGTGGCAGGTGAAGTAGGTAGAAGTTACCCCGATACCCTGTTGGAGAGAGGTGCGAACGATTGTGGTCTTTAAGTAACGTA
Source organism: Apiospora saccharicola (assembly GCA_038363915.1). Taxonomy (NCBI): domain Eukaryota; kingdom Fungi; phylum Ascomycota; class Sordariomycetes; order Amphisphaeriales; family Apiosporaceae; genus Apiospora; species Apiospora saccharicola. The sequence continues at coordinate 809,669 of JAQQWM010000004.1, forward strand.
TGGCCAGCAATGAGGTATCCCGTGTCCGGATGAGAAGGGGGCAGAGAGAGGGGGGAGCTCGTTTCTTGTTGCAAAGGGTGCTTGTCGCTGGCACTCGCTCTGACTCGAAATAGGGTTAGCGGGTTGTCAGTGTAGAAAATGTACGATTTAGCATGTGCGTTTTCGTCGTGCATGTGTCAGAAAGGCGCATGCGACTGTGTAGAGCTCACGTAAGTGGGAGCGAAAGAGCAGAGGTACATTTATGGTGTCTCACAATTGCCCATCGGCAGCGCCCGCATTTTAGTCTTGGTTCTGGGCCTGGAAAGGGCAACGCAACGGGAGAGAGCTATTGCTTATTGCTGCCGGTTGCACACGGTTGCTCTTTGCTTGGTTCACACCATCCCCCCAAGTGTAACGGGCCACCCGGCATTCCTTCCCCAGCAAGACGACAGCATAGGCAATCTACCGTATCTACGAAACCCAAGGGAAAGGAAACTGGCTCCATCGTCGTGAGATTATAGTCTTGCGGCCACAAGTTGCTGACTGTTGATATGCTTCAATAGGTAGAGTTTGGCAGAGATCATGGGGTATGCGCCCCGTTGACTGGTATACCCCAATAGCCAAGCGAACTCCTTTTTCACATGCCAACGGCGGCTGGTTTACTTTAGGTAAGTCGACACGTTTCGAGGTGACCTCACTGCATAACGTCTTGACGATTCTTGCGGTGTGTCTTGGAAAGCGTGCCCCTCTTTCGATTCGAGGAGCACACGTCAGAAATTCATTGTCATCTATCACGTACTGCTGCATGTATCATCGCTTTCTATGCATTGGCCCAACCCTCTTTAATCCAGCTGGCCGGCTTGTCGTGTATGTCCCATCCCATCCAATGCCCAATCCAACCTAAATCACAACTCTATAGCTTGGCGTCTACTAGGCTTGCTTAAATCAGTTCCCCTGAATCTCGAACGCCTATGCTCGGGCGTCTCTCCCGGGTATTATGTGCCTTTTTCATAATTGCCACGGAGATGATGCCTCCGGGTGGATGTGTGAGGTGAAACAAGAAGCATCGTTACTGCTGCTTCTCCTCTACTGGGCAGGCTTACTCTTGTCCCCCGTGTAGTAGTGTGCCATTTCCAGACCGGCGCGTCGGAAGCCGCATTTGACGTAGAAGCCCTCGTTGGCTTCGCTGCAGTCCAGGATGGTCTTGTAGCAGCCGACCTTCTCGGCGACGAAGTCGAGCGCCTGGATCAGGCGCAGACCCAGCTTCTTGCCCTGTTGATCTTTCGCGACGGCGATGTCTTCGATGTGACCGACGAGACCGAGGCTGTGGATGCTGTTTACCAAGAAAATGAGAGGTTAGCCTTCGCTCGCACATGTGTCTAGTGTCATTATGCGCTCAATTGCGCTCCGCTAGTCGAACGACCCGTCCCCTCTGAACCAGGGGGGTTTGAATGTTGCTTACAACTTGCGCTCCACGATCAGTGCGCCAGTGCCGACAATGACGGGCTTCTCGCTGCTCGAGTCCTCAATGACCAGCAGGTAGTAGCTGTCGTTCTTTGCCATCCAGTTGTACCGCTCGGTAAAGGCCTCTTTCGAGATCTCGCCGACGGTGGTCAGGACGCGCAGGCAGTCGAGGAAGCCGGCATCGTAATCGGAGAGGCGGAGGGCGCGGGCGGTGTAGCCGGCAGGGAGGGCGGCTTGCACCTCGGGGTTGATGAGGTCGGATGAGAAGAGGCCTTGTTCCGCCATTGTGGTGTCGATCGGGGATCTGGTGATTAAAGACTTGGCACAAGAAGCTTAAAATCGAAAATGTCGCGAGGGGGCACAGGTGGGTATCCGCGGGCGGCAGATGTGACGTGGTGCGAGCAAAGCAATGTCAACAAAAACAGAGCAAGTCTAGAGTAGTTTCTGGAATTGCCCCTGGAAAATGATCGTGCGTAGAAGCGAGTGCAGAGTCGGGATCAGAGTTTGATGAAGGGAGGGGAAGATGTCAAAGAACAAATTGACGGGACGATATGACGAGATTCCTTTGTATATAGTAGCGCCGTCCACTGTCGAACCGACCAAGGAAAACAAACAGCTGGAATACGAGGGTCACACTGCGAGCGAGCGAACGGGACACCAAAGCAGGTTCACGTTCATCTATTCTTCATTTCTTCCCCTGACTGGCTGTCGGAGCTCAGCCTCACAGCCTCTCGCTGAGGCAGGGTCCCATTGCTGGCCCCGGAACCAGGGACCAATGCGACAAAATGGGCCTAAGCACGGAGGCACGGCGTAGTTGGCGGGGCACGGTGCTGATTATTAGTAGCTAAGAATAGCGCTGGACTGGTTGGGAGTCGCACCCATCTCAGCAGTAGCACCATCGGACACTGCGTGGTGGGCGATCAATTAATTACCTACCCAGCACTTACAGTATACATACATGTAGTTCTATTGGAAGATGGAAGAAGCCGATGCATTTCTTTCTACGCCGCTTCAATATCCAAATTACACATCGTGAAACAAGAGTCGAACCCGGGTGGCTTCTAGAGCATTTCTACACGGAGTAGGACTTGCCTGACGTGATGGGGTGGAATTCTGGCTAAAGCCACTAGGTAAGCATAAACAAAAGGGCATGGTTCCGGATCGAGTCTCCCACAATGGAAACCCGGCATTTCTCTCAGTTTTCGCCGGTAACACGACAGACAGTCAAGAGGATAGCGAATTAGTTGATACGACTTTGGCCTTTCTTTCCCCGTACTCCGTAGTTCTGTCCCGAGTGCTCGTTTTTTTCCATTCGTTGTTCCCCGTGCGTCGTTAAATGCCAAATGACCTTGTAAGATGTATGTATTCCACTCGCTCACAATACCGAAATAGGAGTCAAATTATATTCGTCGCATTTAAAGATATCCATTACCCGTGGACTGAGGAATAAGGTACGGATGTTTAAATCAATTGAATTTGTTTCCTGGTTGCCCGCGGCCCACGACCCTTTTGGTGGCCCCTACCAGCAAAGTCTAGAAATTACCGTAATCAATTCTTCACGTGAAGTCTGGAAGGCCGGCCATTTTCTCATTTTCGTCCCTAGTACCCTTGCAAGTACCTGCACTGGTTTGTTGTCCTGCTTGGCCCCAGTTTCCATGCCACGTTCTGCCCAACAAGAAAGAGCTGGGGACCTGCATTTCGTCATCCGTCACCAACGGCCAGTTCTGGCCAGGGGTGCATCCACGGCATCGTCCATTTATTCAGGGGAATACAAATCAATGCATATCATATCGCCTTGCCGGGCGGATCGACGATCTCTCGCAGTATGGAAGTTGCCCGTCGCAAGCCATTTTGCGACCTGCTTACACACTTCTCAAGGTAAGTACTAATTCGTATACTTGCGCTACAAATCAAAGGTGCATTGCATTTGCCCATTACCCGACTCTTTTTTGCCCAGGTACACTTTTGGCCGGCGTTTTCAAGCTCTGCCCCGCGTCGTCACATGCATCCTCGTCATACGCCAGATCCAACCATCAGCTAAACTTTGGATGAAAACGTCCGATCTAGTATCGCCACCAATGTAATTCGACGGCCTTCGTTTAATGAAGCTGGTAATTCATCATCATTACCATCGCAACCTGGTTGGAGCGCCCGGCGCGACAGCATGTTTTTGTCAATAACAAGTACAGTATTCATACATTGATCGTTTCATGCATGTAAACATTGGCTCGTCGCCGCCTGTCATTACTTCATCCTGCGTAATTCTCCCTGATCGAGCCGGCTTTGCTTGACTGGGATCCTCTTGTTTCTGAACATCTCGGGTTGGGAGCTGGCCACCGCATACTGGTGACAATGGAAGCCAACCGCCACCATGACGACCATGCTCAGAACGAATCCAGTGACGAGCTTACCGAGTTACCTGGCGACGAAATCCCTGAACAGCAAGATCATGAGGAATCCGAGCAGGAGCATGATCATGATCATGAAGAGCACTATGGACACCAGCGACAGGTTGCTCCTACAACCTTCCCGGGCAAGACTCTTCTGCCGGCCCCGATAGCAGGCGCCGTCAGCCTTGCGGCCCGCTCGACGGCATTTGCCATCCGCGCAACGACCTTTGTCGGAAGTTTCGGATTCGTTGCCGCAAAGTTTACCACTCTCTCCAGCCTCGAGCTGAGTCGAGCTTTCTTCGAAACCATTCTCAGCAAAGCCGGCCGAGATGTCATTTCGAGGTCTCGTACCGAGCTTGGCAGGGACAATGCCGAGTCGCTGCTGGAACGGGGTCTCGACGGGATCCACCAAGCTTTGATGCAGGCCGTCTTCTGGACCGCCACCGGCTTCCAAGCTACCGAAACGAGCATCACGGCGGTCTCTCAGGTCTCGCAAGTGTTGCTGACCATTCTTGACCAATTCTTTGGCTCGACCGACTCCTCCAGAGCTATCGCCAGTATTATAACCCTAATCCGGCGCGAGTTTCAAAATCCTGCCACTGGCGTGCAAGGAGAAAGGGTCGGGGTCATGGACATCGTATTGGCCCTTGCTGGCCTTGCATATTTACAAAACTCATGCCGCAAGAGCATACAAGAGGAGATTAAAACCAACGGCCAGGAAGAAATAATTTGGGATGTTGTCGTCTTGAATGACGGGGAACGTGTCGATGTCCACTCAGACAGCCTCTATGGTATACACAGGGGCAACTATGCACAGCGCAGCCTCCGCAGTGTTAGAGATCAAGACGGAATCATTGACGCGATCCAACAACACGGCGACCATGAGAGCGCAGATGAGGATGATCTACCAGAGGTCAATCTCAGGAAGCAAATCATGACCTCTTTGCCCAAGGACACGAATGTCTCCATATCTACCTCCACCACGACGACCAAGATCATCACAGTGGAGATCAAGGGGACACCCGATATCCCCATCTTGACGCCTCCCGGCGCAGATATGATCGAAAGTGAAATTGTAAATCCCGTCAATGCTCTTGCAACGGGCGCCAGAGACACGACTCCGATTTACCGCGTTGTATACCGGATCAGTCGCAACACAAGCAGAAGTACTGCCGTCGAGCAGGATCACGAAGACAACGATGATGCCAGATCGCGAGTCGAACTGTTGGATGAGGAAGACGACTCGTCTTCTTCAGAAGAGGAAGAAGTAATCGAAAAGCCTCTACCACCGCCGCCGCCGCCGAAAACCCCACGGTCAATAACTATGCCTCCGCAAACCACCCAGTCGTTGAAGACATCGGATGGACCGAAACGGATGCAGAGATCGGTTTCGTCGACCGGTTCTACAGGCAGCAATCCGGCGACTTCACCCAAAGAGCGCAACTCACAAATACCAATGCCCAAACTGCCGCCGGAGAACGCTGCGAACCAGAAGCGGCAACGGCAGCCCCCCAGTAGTGGAGCAAAGAAACCGGAGGAGACACCGGTGACACCCCAAACAACCAACAAGACAGCGACCAAAGCCCAGAAGGAGACTGATGCTGTGGGAAACAAGACGGGTGAAAAGCGTGGAGGATTGAGAAATGCATTCAAGAAGAGCTCGGTTACTGGCCTTGCCAATCTTCTCAACAAGGAAGCTGGTGCTGAGAATGCCCAAGCTCAAAACAAAGCCAAGACTGGAATGCGGCCGCCATGGGGAAGCAATAAGTCTTCGCAAAATACGCACCAGCGCAATCACCCTTCCATGACGCCCGCCCGTCCTGCCGTCCCTAACCGGACACCCAATCTCATTCCTGCCCGTGAGGCGCCCCGTGCCCCGCAGCGAGGGAATCCTAATTACTTCTCCTCGCGAGACCTTGGGACGCTCGATGATGAACCAGGCCATAGTAGAAGCCAGTCGCGCTCAAGCTTCATAGCAGTGCAACAGCGTCGGCGGAATTCGACGGTGTCGCAGACCGACACCTTCTCCATCCAGTCTTATGAGAGCCGGCCTGGGTCACCCACGTACTACCGGTCGGAATTTAGAAGTAGCAATGGGCCCAAATCAAAGTCTGGCAAAGATGCCGGCGAATTGGTCCCACCTTCTCCGCAGCGACATCCTGGCAGATCAAGGATGGGCGGCTTGTACTCCCCAAGCATTTACACACTTCGGGCGAGCCCTTCGCAAACGTCGCTTGTATTGTCTTCGTACCACCAGAAGAGCGCATACAGTGACTCGGAAGCTCTCGATACGCTTAGGCGAACCGGTACGGCCGCCGGAATGTTCCCCAACTTCCACATTCTGAGAAACATCACCCGATACAGTCGATACGCGTCCGCTGCTTATGGGTCCCATTTTCTCAAGTTCATGGGCATTGCAAAGAAAATGCCACAACTGAAAGCCCTTGATGAGACCCACCAAGACATACGCTCCTTTGCGCACCACACGGAGCTGCCACCAGATAGTATTCTATTGTCGTCGTACGTAGATCCTCAGGGAGGCTCCGACTCCACTGGTTCTACCGAGACCGGTATCCCCCTCGTCCACACAATCGCCCTCGATGAACAGTCAAAGGCTGTCGTGCTATCTTGCCGTGGAACTTTGGGATTCGAAGACGTCTTGGCCGACATGATGTGCGAGTATGATGACCTACTTTGGAGAGGCAAGAACTACAAGGTCCACAAGGGCATACATGCATCTGCTCGCCGTCTTCTCTACGGAGGCGATGGTAGAGTCCTTGTTACCTTGAAGGAGACACTCGAAGAGTTCCCCGACTACGGTCTGGTTCTATGTGGCCACTCGTTGGGTGGTGCGGTCACGGCACTACTTGGGGCCATGCTCGCTGAGCCAGCGTCTACCGGCACGACTTTCGTTACTTCTGCTCAGCAACATCGGAGACTACTGACTGAGAGCGAAGGCCAGTCCTCTGAGAATGCGGTCACCTTGCCCTCCGGAAGACCCATTCACGTGTACGCCTACGGACCCCCATCTACGATGTCACCTTCCCTCCAGAAGGCCACTCGGGGCTTGATTACGAGCATCGTACATGGAAACGACCTCGTGCCTTACCTTTCTCTTGGTGTGCTACACGACTTCCAAGCCCTCGCACTCGCTTTCAAGACGGACAACTCGGAGGCCAAGGCCGAAGTCCGACGGCGGATATGGGAAGGGTTTCAAAGCGGCGTCGCGGACCGGTGGTATAGCAACCCACCCAAGTACCGCGACGAAGATGACGACAAATGGGCTTATGCTGCGTTGAAGACACTGCGCGCCACCATGATGAGCCCGAAGCTGCTTCCGCCCGGCGAGGTCTTCGCGATTGAGAGCACACCCTGCTTACGCCGAGATGCCTTCCTCCAGATGGGCGAGGAGCAGATCGGCCGCCCCGCCACGCGCCTCGTGCTGAAGTACGTTCGGGACGTGGAAAGCCGCTTTGGCGAGATCAAATTTGGCGCTAGCATGTTGCTTGATCATAGCCCTGGGAGATATGAGGATGCGCTTCGACGACTTACGCTTGGTGTTGTGGAATCTTGATGCTGTTTACTTTCTTTCTTTTTGTTTGCAATTGGGACGGGAGCTTGGTGGTGACTGGGTACTGGGTACTTGGGATATTGCACAGGAGCAAAACGTCACCTCACTTTTTGGCCGGGGGCTAGTGGAGATTATTATTATAAATACGGGACAGCAGCCGGCGGGCCTTTGGATTAGCACATCATACCCCTTTTTTCTTTTGTGTTGCGCGCACGGGTGGTTTGGAGAGATTTGTTAGATAGACAGGAAGCAGCCAGTATCTATCACATAGCAATGGAAATCAATTCATATCGCACAACACGTTCGCTGGAAGAAGTAATTGCGCGAGCTGCTTTTCTTGGTTTTATGTACAATTTAGGTATGTTTTCAATACTCGGGACTGTGAGGAGCTCGCTGGTTCCGGAGCCAACCTGTTCGGGGAACCGAATACGTAGGCTAGGCGCCTAGTCCTGCTTCGTAAACATCTTCCCCTCCTCGTCGTAGAAGATCTCGCGCACTTTTACGCAGCGCAGGTGGTTGACCCCCTTGCTGAGCTCGCAGTCGTGGTGGAAGAGCCACCAGCGGCCCTGGAACTCGGCGATGGAGTGGTGCGTCGTCCATCCCAGGACGGGCTCGAGGATCCGGCCCCCGTACGTGAAGGGGCCCGTGGGGGACTGGCTCGTTGCGTACACGAGGTAGTGCGTGTCGCCCGTCGAGTAGCTGAAGTAGTAGGTGCCGTTGCGCTTGTGCATCCAGGCCGCCTCGAAGAAGCGGCGGTCGTGGTCGTCGGCGGGGATGGGTTCGCCCGTCTCGGGGGCGAGGATCACTAGGTCTTGGGCGCCTTCGGGGACGAACTTGTGCATAGAAGCATCTAATTTGGCTACTTTGGGGAACAGCGCTTTCGCGTCGGGGCCTTTGGGCTCTTGGGGGCCGGACCAGGCGGCGTCGAAGTTGCTGCCGTCGTTATTGTTGCCGGTGGCGCCGGGTGCTTGGTAGCATTGCAGCTGTCCGCCCCAGAGGCCGCCGAAGTACAGATAGGCATCCCCCGTATCAGGGTCCACGAACGAGGCCGGATCGATGCTGAAGCTTCCCGGGATGGGCTCTGGATCCGCCTTGAAGGGTCCCTCGGGCGCGTCGCCGACCGCGACACCGATGCGGAAGATGCCCTCGTGGTCCCGGGCGGGGAAGTACAGGTAATACTTCCCGTCTTTTCCCTGCGCGGCGTCGGGGGCCCAGAGCTGCTTGGAGGCCCAGGGGACATCCTCGGTGCGGAGGACGACGCCGTGGTCGACCACGTCCTGGTACGGCGGCTCGAGGGACGAGGTGGAGAAGACGTGGTAGTCGGCCATGTCGTACTGGTCCCCGTTGTCGTTGAAGGCGATGTCCGTCTCGCGGTCGTGCGAGGGGTAGATGTACACGCGGCCGTTGAAGACGTGGGCGCTGGGGTCCGCGGTGTAGATGTTGGTGATGAGTGGGGGCGTCATCTTGGGCTACGGTCTTTTTCCCTTGTCTTCTTGAGATTTTGGTAAGCCTGGGAAGTAGGGAATTTTGACGTTTTGAAGTTGAACTTGCAGTCGTAAGGGTAGCTCGCGATGCCAAGGACGGTGTTGCGGGGCTCAGGCGTGTAAGTTCAATGATGAGAGACAATGGATGGAATGACTCGGGGGGTTGGAAGATGCGACGACAGCTACGATCATGTCAGTCTCAGTCGAATGATTACGGGCTTCTACAAGTCATTTCCTTTTATACACGAGATATTTTCCAACCTTATATTGCATGCTGTAGTCACCTGGGTGGTAGCTGGGGTTGGGGGGCTCTTCGTCCCGGCGGAATGGACAGGGTGGGAAGCGCATTTATCCCAATTTAGCCGGCGCTCTTTACCCATGGACCCGATGGGGCGCTCCCGTGGAACCGCGCCGCTGCATGTCTCAGCGGCCCCTGCGTCGTCGTTTACCAACATCACTTTGTGTACTTGCAGCTAACAAACGTAAGTGTAGCAAAAGGGATATAAGTCACAAGAATTTGGATTCATGTATCCTCAACTATCTGGACTTGCATCGATTACCCGGGTATCTATGGCACACCTTCAACCTGCCCTCCACCGAGTTCTATGTGTATCATCTGTCGTCGATGCTTATTGCAACTCGAAGACATCGCAACTTGGCAATCCAGAACGTCCGAACCCCCCCGGCTGGACTGGAACAAGACCCCAAAAATCCTTCTGTCTCTACTCTCCGATCTTGGTACAACCGGGGCAGATTCCACGGAGCACGAGATGACCCTTTGAGTGTTGAACGTGAACCTGTCGAACGCAGGCAACCCACGACTCGGCAAACTCAGGTACCTCGATGCCACAACACGAACATGTTCTGAACTTCTTCTTGCCCTTGAATAGTAGCTTATCCGCCATCATGCCGATGATGACCAGCGCTAACTCGGGGATGTCTTTCAATTCTTGCATGAACCGGGTGTCTAGCGTGAGAAGAAAATCTGTTTCTCGAAGGAACTGTCGAATTGGCGACTGCATCATCTCAAAAGTGGGAGCACTCGCGTATGCGAGACGTGCAGCACGGAAGAAGCTGTCACGGTCCGAAGGAGAGAGAAGCTGCTTCTCCTGTTCGTGGCTATCTGGAAGCTCGAATAGGTCTTTGAGTCGGTCATGAATGATGTCGCAAGCCTCGTTCTTGACATGTCCCACGCCGAAGTAATCTGCTGCAACAAACAAGTCGATCGCAGAATCGAGCGTAGTGAAACTATCGATTGCCACTATACGTTTTGAGTCAGAAATGCCCAGCCTGCTACCAGATGAGGCTTACCAAATCCTGAATAGAGGTAGTGCAACACGCCGTCCACCGCCAAAGTTGGATGGCAATCGATAATAATCTCGCTCGTGTTGGCCTCGACGAAGCTTCCGGTGAAGGCCTTTCTGAAGTATTCAGATCGGGTGCAGAGAATGATCTTATGGACTGGCCATTTTTCGCCGTTCACAACCAGTGTGGCATCATAAAACTGATCTTTCTTGAAGAGAGACTCACCCGACGCTCTCATCATAATCAGAGGGTCATCCCGCTGCTCAACGGACATGTTGGGCTTCCGACTTGGCGTTCTTGTGTGTAGTTGGTTTCTGCGGAATGTTTTAAACACATTCAGAGGTTGATGTAATTATGTAGTCAGGAGTCCAAGGCTAGCACAATCAAGATGAAAAGATACCAAGTAGTTGAAACAACCACTGCATTCGATAGGAGCTGTTCTATTCAAGTTGAGCTTAACTGCGCCCGCCCATTCCCTGTTGTAAAGTGCCAATTTCTAAATAAGAACCACGTATTACTTCCATATTGACTGCCCTGTGTCAATATAAGATTGTACACCTTTCACTCACGGACTGACACCTACGGTAGAACATCAGCGGTCGTAACTTGACTGTGAGATTCAGGTAAACAATCCTCATGACATAAGCATCTAACATATGTCCATACTTTGATGGGAGAAAGCATGTATTGCCTGTCTAGTGGTCTAGAGTAGCTTTGCCGCAAATCAACCATAAAACTAATTACATATCCCCTGGTATTAAGACCGTGTTGCTTGCTGCAGACATCATGATTCCGCCTCTTCAGATGTTCCATCATTGATAGATAGGGACCCCGGACTTATTAAAGCACCCTTGACACTGTCCGTGTAAATCGAATCTCTGACCGGTTTTCTCACAGAGCTTGCCTCCTGTACAGTCCATGAGTCTGATGTACGCATCTCTGCCGCTTCCGCCTCTTGCGCTTTTGCAGGCCTTGCATCGGAGGTCAAACTCTTTGGCAACCCAAATATGGGCGAAATATTCTGGATCGCTTGATTTCATGTGACACGAGGCGCATTCTTCGGGCATGGTCTCTTGAATTTCGCGAGGCAGCATCTGGTACATGAGGGCCGCGAAAAAGTCCGAACTCTTCTTCAATTCATTCATGAAGCGGCTGTCTCGCAACAAGAGAAAATTCGTGGAATGAATGAAGGACTCGATCGGGCCGCGCAGAGCCTCAAATCCGGGGTTATCTGTGTATGCGAGTCGTGCTGCATCCAAAAACCCTTCTAATGCCTTGTCAGTCAACAAGGGCCTTCCGGGTTTGACGTCATAACGCAGGTATTCCAGGTGCTTTTGAATCTTGAAGGCAACTCTAGACATTAGACCTTCGATAGCAAAGTAATCCGCGGCGATGAAGAGATCAATGAGCTCGCGCATCGAAGGTACTTCGTCGGAGTTTGGTACTAAAATTCATGGTCAGTGATAATGATCAGAGGTCCTTCGCCCATCAAACAGGACCTACCCTCCCCTGTGTAGAGATATCGCAGGACAAGATCTACAATCTTAGGATCGTGATCCGTGATGTCCACCTTGCTTGTAGTGGCTTCCTTGAACGGGCCGGCAAGTGCCTTCATGAACTATTCCGAGCGAGTACATACGATAGACTTGTGTATTGGCCATGTCTCGTCTCCGACGACAAGTTCGGCATCTGCAAAGAGCTCATTCTTGTAAAGCTTCTTGTCTGAGTCGTTAAACATTGAGTTTGACTCAACGCGCGCCATGTTTGCTGGTCGATGTTATGTCTTTTCCTCGTTGATATGATGAGTGCCGTTGATGGTTGTGGTTTGTTGAGAGAGGGTTGTCCCACCCTGTGATCGTTGTGGGTGAGATAGGGAAGGAAAAGCAAATGCATGTCCAGCCCAAAACGTGGATATTAAATTTAAACAGCTAATTAAACGCACTACACGGTTACGCCGAGGTCACACCTGCCTCACGTTTTGAGTTGCATGTTTATAGCATAAATTGAGTAAGTGCAAATATGGTCATCCCGCTCCCTGGAGTATCCCAGACCAATCCACATTGCTTAATTCGGAGTCTATGGCAGCTTTTCATCCCGCTAGCTACCTATCTACCTGTGCATCCCTTGTCGTCGAGGCTTATTGCAAGTTGATATTGATACCATCGCGAGTTTCCTGTCTAGTAGATCTGAACTTCTCCTCGATGTACTTCTGCATATTCTGTTTTTGCTTGAAGCATTCAGTGCAGGTTCCGACCAACACGCGTGGATTATCCGGATCATGCGAAGGGCGTGCGAAGAGAAATGTCTCGGCGAACTCGTCCGCATCGGAGATACATTTAATGCACTGCTCGGGGATCGCCCGACAGCAGGCCAACATGCTCTTCTCGTTTTCTGGCGACGACATGACCTGAATCAGAGCCATTGCAAACTCGGGGACCTTATTCAACTCTTGCATAAAGAGCTTGTCTTTGGTAAGAAGGAAATCCGTGTCGGCCATGAATTGCTCGATGGGCTTGCGCAGGGCTTCGAGGTTCGGACCACTGCTATATGCGAGACGCGCTGCATGAAAGATGTAACCCAGTTCATTGTCGTCAAGAAGGGGCCCCTCTGAGTTGTAATCTTGTACGGATTCGAGATGTTGATCAATAAGCCATATGGCCAGTTCTTTGAGGGGCTTAATATCGAAATAGTCGGCAGCGACAAAGGCATCAACAGCGTGTCGGATTGTGAAGATATCCACCGAATTGGCTAACATCGTACCCTCTTCATTAGCCACACAGACCCTAAAGCTTCCAACCTGTATTAGTCAAAACCTACCCTCGCCTGTATAAAGATAGTAAAGGACATATCTGACTGCAACGGCAGTATGGCCCTCAATGGTGAGATGATTTGTAGTTGCCTCGCTGAAGGGACCAGTAAATGCCTTTTTGAAGTATTCCGATCGAGGACATAGAATGGATTTGTGGACTGGCCAGGTTGTGTCGTCCACTGTGACCTTCGCATCGGAGAAGAGCTCGTTATTAAACATTTCCTCGCCTGCGCGCTGCATCATCTCCCGTGTCTGGTCTCTGACAGACATGGTGAACCAAAAGGACTGTCGAAATTGGCATTCGGTGTTGTTCGTGAGAAGGATCTCTCATGTCCAGTTGGTGGTTGGCGGGATGGATGGAGATAACAGGATCTTGGCTCAGGATTGTTAGGTCAAACCTCTGAGGTATGTATTCACTGCACCCACACTCTCAGATCGCACCTTCCTTGAACCTTAGGCTATAAATTGGCCTCCCCAGGAAAGAGATAATGCTTTAGTAACAGCTAGAGCCTCGGTTGATGTGTACCTGAACAGAGCACTAAGCTAGGCACCTTCCACTTACTGATTAACGCATATGGCTCTTCGGAAGGTTGGAACACCAGCGGGCGTAATTGTACTGCAAGTCTTACAGGTAATAGGACCACCACGGCACAGCCAAGCATGTAAGTCCCTAGAATAGCATGGACCAAGTCTGGGAGTTACGCTATCTATCTTCACAACCCGCCAGGGACACATCATAAAGCACTCGAATCCCGTAGAAATATGTCCCAAGATTGTGGACTACTGTTTGTTCTACTGAAGCCATGCATGGGGAAGATATGGGACCACAACAACTGGCTGGTATCACGTTAACTGCCAGCGTAGCTATTAGATTGCGCCATACCCTCTAGACTTGATTTTGAAGCATAACTCAGTACTTAACTGTCGGTTTCAATCATAGGTGGAAGCTATTGATATGTCAACACGGAATACCTTGGAAGTACATTTTCCCCGGAGTTACACGAGATAATGGGATACGGTGGATGCATGTATTATATCTGAACCTCTGGATATCTAAGGAATTCCCATGGTAGAATGGAGTAGAAATTTGCGGCGACAAGCCTTCGGCGTTGAGGTCGCGTCGCCTGACTTAAAATTACATGGCGATCAAAGGCCACTGTGCTCTATGCTTTGTCCTGTCCCTCCTTCTTTCCGAAGCACTCCTGGCACAGCCCACGAAGAGACAACTTGCCAGTTCTGAATTGCTTGACGACCCATGTCTGAGCAAAAAGCGGAGTTTTAGGCGCTTTGTTGCAACCGTCGCACTTTCGAGGCGTTTCGGAGTACACCGGCGACTTGGCGCCCTGGTTCTCGGTATCCATCAGGAGCTCGACCATGACCACTGCGAGCTCGGGTTGGTCTTTGAGCGCACACATGAAGCGGGGCTCCTTGCCGAGGATAACGCCGGTCTCGCGGAGGAACTTGGTCATGGCCTGGCGCGGGCGCTCAAAGACTGGGCAGTCGGCGAAGGCAATGTGGGCGGCGGAGAAGAACTGCTTCAGGTCTTCATCGCTCCAGTGCTGTGTAATGTCGCCGAAGGGCAGACTTTGGGCGAAAGCTCCGTTGGGGTTCTCTCGCGACTTCCAAATTCCAGTTGCTTGTGCCAAAAGTCGGTTATTGAGATGGCTGATGATGTCGTCTCCCAGACTATCGATGCCAAAGAAGTCGGCGGCGCGGTACAGTTCGAGAAGTTTGACCAACGTGAGGTCTGTCAGTTTGGCTGTTGCCTGTCATTAGCAAAACATATAGAGGCATTGATTACAAGTCAGGCAGACATACTCTCATCGCAGGCGTAGAGGAACTGCAAGACCAGGTGGATTATGTCGGGATCTTGTTCGCGAAGTGTCACCTTGGCTGTATGGCTTTCAGATAATCCGTTCGTGAAAGCGCTGTTGAACCAGACTGAACGAGGGCACAAAATGCTCCTGTGAACAGGCCAGACCCTGTCGCCGACAATGATCTCGGCGTCTGAGAAGCGACGGTTATTGAAGAGCTCTTTGCCCGACTTTAGCAAGAGATCGTGTGCTGAGGTGCGCTGAGCCATAGCTGCTCGTGATGATGAGTGTTGTTTGAGAGTTGGATGTTGAGGAGGGAAAGTCGGTCAAGGGAGAGGAGGTAAATATTGAATTTATTTGGTGCAAATGCTGCTGCTTTTATGATTGCAATATCAAGCGTGCTTGCTTTTGTCGCTTTATGCAGTAACATACCTATCTTACATCAACAACTTCTATCCTGAAGAATTGGTAGGCATGCTCTTAATAGGAGCATGGTGAATACAGGGTTGGCATAGCATTACAAGATGTTCGGTGTCAACTTCTGAGTATTCAGGCGATAATATGTTTAGAAGGCTTCGAATAGGCAGGCAGTACACGTGAGAGATGCAGTTCACTCTCCTGTTGCAACATATTTGCACCTAGATGGTGTGGCTTGACGCGGAGGGTTGATGGCATAACAAATATGTGATATATGCTTCAGCACAAGTGTAGCTTCTTATCCCAAGCTCAGTTTCCAAACGACACTACATAGGTTTTATTTACAATTCACGTATGTCACGAAGGTTATGTGATGTTAGCCAGAAATGGGCCAGAAACGCTTCCAGATACGCAAGGCTACGGACATGGCGAGCAAGTGCTTGTGCCATGATCAATTAGAGAGGATGACAGCAAGAGTCGACTTGGGCGGGATGGAAGCGCTGGCCTATGGTGGCCACGACCAAGAAAGGTTGTGGTGTCCTCAGTGTATTTATCTGCTCGTCGATTCCTGTATGAAGAGAGACGGTAGAAGGCTAGATACTTTTACCCGTAATGTGAGAGACTTGCCAACTTCTTAGACTGCCTCATCTCCCTCGCTTGTTTTAGGTATTCCCTCCTGTGTGGCTCCCCGAGCCGGTTCTTTTCTGGTGATCATTCTTGCGTGCTTAGCCCACAGACGTGGATCAGCCTGGAAAGTAGCCGAGAGATTTGGTTCGGTTCCGAACAGGCAGCTGGTATTGGCCACGAAGTCCGAGACAGGCTTCTGCAGTGCCTTGTAAGAGGGTTTGGGAGGGTCGAAAGCAGCCTTGGCAATCTTCTCGATCTCGGTGATGACGCGCTCTGACAGGGAGGTGGATAGAATGCTCGCCGGTTTGACCTTGTTCTTTGGCACCATCAACGCCAGGGCTGCATTGAGAATAGAGCCGTCGAGCTTGGCGAGCGCTCGACTGAGCGCTTCGATTGCGATGAAATCCAGGCCGACGATCTCGAGGTGGACAGCAATGGCGAAGATGCGATAGCAGAACGTGATGGAGGGGTCGGCTTTCAGACTCTCGGGATCTGGTGGTGGTGCGGCAGGTACCGTCAAGTCAGCCAGGCATTCTATTATGACAGGTTGGTAATCTCGAGACTTTTATGTGTATACTCACAATCTTCGAGGTAGAGATAGGTGATTGCTATGTTGAATTCGGACTTCTAGAAGCCATGGAGAACCTTGTGGCTACTCTCGTGTTGCTGAAAGAAAGTCAGTGATCCGGTTGCCTTGCAACAAGAGATAGCAAACCTCTTATGCTGTCCTGTCTCACTTACGTTGCTGGTGAACGCCTTCCACAAGAAGGGAGATCGAAAGAGAATGAGTCTGTGAAGGTTTCATGTGCGATCTTCACATGTAACCTGGCAGTCGGAGTACTCGCCGGTGTGAAGTGCGCGCTCGTTTCCCTTGTATGCATCGCCCTTGTGGCACATGTAGGCCAATCCTCCAGTCATAGTAACTGGGTTTCCACGAAAGATTCCAGGGAGCTGATGCCCAGACATCTTCGGGAGAAATGTAGGGAAGCCTTAGTCGAAAAATATGTCAAAGAGAAATAAGAGAGGTGGAAGGACTATCTAGGCGAAGATGGATGAGCTTATGGTGGTGGTGGAAAGAAAAGGGTAGCTGTGCTGTGGTTACAGAGCCACCCACCAGCTAAATGGACTATTACAGCTATTTGGTTACCTTACGCTATTTGAAATTTACGTTCACTAGGCAATAATGCTTTGTAAATTTGAGTTATTAACGCCAATCAAAGGCATGTATGTACACAGTAGGCTATCGCTCGCAGAAGCACTGGTAAATTTTGTTTCATTCTCAGTATGTAGTTGCTAACCCAGGCACTACTGCCCATTCTGATACCAGCATTTTCTGATACGGGACAGTTTTCTGGCGAATGCAGGCATCATTTCAAGCTGTTACATGGCCAACGGACCACGTACCAATATATGGCATGCACGAGACCTGCCTTGCTTTACTGCCAGCAATCTTCTTTACCAAGCCCCTGAACCCTCGAGATGGTCTGCGATCAGGAAGGCGCGTTAACTAAAGTCAATCTATGGGTCCTCAATGAAGCTCTTGGGATCTAGCGGGAGTGAGGCGGGTTACCTTCAAGTCAGTCATGCACTCTTTATGCCGCAATGAGATGTGTGGAGGTGATTTGTGTGCAGACTTACATCGCTCGGCGCAAAGGTAGGTGATTGCGAGCTCGAACTCGCACGCGGAAAAGCTTTGCAGGATCAGCTTGTTGTCATTTGACTCCTTTGACACTGTCAGTGATCCAGGTCTGTCCCACAGTCTCGACCTCTTTACTGGACTGTGATGCAGACATGTTCAATGCAAGGGAAAGCAGGCCTTGGCATATCTGAGGCTTCAGGAAAGTGAGAGAGATGGAAGGACTGCGCTGAGTCAATTGTTGTGTGTATTTAGGTGAAGATAGGGGAAGCGCGTAGAGGCTTATGGCGGTGGTGCTTATAGGGAATGGAAAGGGTAACTACCCACTAGCTGAGAAGACTCCTACAGCTAAGCTATTTGTAGTTCATCTCCATTTCACAATAATGCTCTATAAATGTAACTTGTTGAACCAAAAGAGTAACATGTTTGTATGGGTAGTTGTTTGCTGAAGCATGGGTCAGATTTATTTCCATTTTCTTTATGGAGATGCTAGCTTAGGTACTCATGACCATTTCGAGATCATTGTCAATTGATCTGCGTCAAAAGCCAGGTGACTACTGACATTAGTCATGATGGCTGTATTTCACCTAATGTAATCCTCTAGGCTCATAGTATATTGGCACATTGCAAGGCGACCAGATGCCATGATATGTCCTGATGTTTCCCTGGCTTCAGTTGTTGTTGTTGCCAGGAAGCCCCTTCTCATGGCAAACGCCGCACCAACCCTCAACTCTGAACTTGGCAGACGATTCATCATCATCTGGCAGTCGAATAGTCCGAAGCCACTGGTAAGACATCAAGCGCTCGCCACATCCAATGCAGTGGGTCGGATGGTCCCGACGGTAGAATGCTCCAATTGGACTGGTCTCATCCGTCAATGCTTTCAACAAGTGAACAGATATCTTGGGCATCTTGTCAAGAAGCTCCTGAATTTGACTCAGCTTAAGCACTCTCATGACCGTCATAGCCCAGAATCTCAGGATCTTCTCTCGGAGAGGTGAATAGGTCTTGGAGTCGATGCCGCTGACGTATGCAGAGTAAGCAACCTGAGAGACAATGTTGAACATCTCCGGAGGAATGGTAGGGGAAGGATCTCCCTTGGCAAAGAGACTATTGACATAGGCGGCGACGTGTTTCAAAGCGCTTCTGACTTTGTCCAGTGCGTAGGTGCAAACGTCGCCGAGACCAAAGAAAGCACCTAGCTCGAACATCCGGATATAGGCTTCAATGGACTCATCCTTCTCCAGGTCGGTTGTAACTGTCCAAGTATCAGTAACGGAATCGTGGGAGAGAATTGTGTAAATAAATGCATACCCTTGCCTGTGTAGATGAAGGTGATGATTCCTTGGACCTCGTGGGACTTGTGGTCGGGCAAAGTGAGATCATTATCGACGGTCTCCTAGAGTTAGTGTAAGTAGCAGCGTCGTGTAGAATCAAAAGGTGCGCGACTAACCTTGGAATCACTTGAGAGAACCGTCTTGAAGAAGGGAGAACGGCAAAGAATGGCCTTATGCAGGTTCCAGGTCCGCTCGCCACAAATCACCTTGATGTCCGAGGCGTCCAGGGAGTTCAGCATCTCCTCAAAGGAGTCAAATGCTCCAACGTGTGTCATGATTCCTCGATGAATTGTTGCTGTTGTTTGGGAGGAAGCCGGTGATTGGTATGGATGGTTGTGAGGAAAGAATAATTGAGTTGAAAGATTGGGGCCAGAAGGCCGAATTTATACAAATGGGACCCTAAGGAAATTGAATCTTCTATATTCAATTGACTGCAGCTTCTCAAAAAACCGCATATGGGTCAATTATGTACCAAAGGTGAAGAATGCTTTATGAAGCTAGAAATGCCCCAGTGGCTAATTTGATTCCTCCCTGTATGTTAATAATTAGCACTTAGCTCAGGGCATATCAAATCAGGTTAGCAATGCTTGATCCCTATAATCACTGAAAAATGCTTGCAACTAGACACACTGTCGTTGATGGTAGCTTGTGACGAAGTATTATCTATTGATTGTCATTGGGCCTAACCAAAGAGAAAAAGCAAGCCAAAATCTACACTGTGACGAATGACTATCCAAATGATGCCTTCCAGAATCCAACTTGGTAGCTAGATTCAAGTGTAAGCCAGTTTGTTGTCTAGCGTATTATTGTACGCCGCGAAGTTTGTCCCTTATCATCAAACGCCAAGCGATTGACAGTGTCGTATGCGCAAAAGGTATGACCCGGACTACTCATAATTAGCAGCCAAAATTACTGAGGTTGCGAATGGGTATGAAAAGACTATTGTTCTCTAGGTAAAATTAACTTACTAAGCATAAGTCAAGAACTTGGGATTAGACTTCCATATCCCAGTCGCGATATGGAACCCAGGTACACTGATCGCAGATCGAGCTGATGCGTGAATCAACATACCCCGTAGTATGTCCAATTTGTTCAACAACACCGCGGTCGTGGGTGCGGACGACCGAATCGCACTTGCGGCACTGAGCGGGGGGTCCAAGTGAAGACGGTTGCCGAGAGGACCATCGCCATCGTTCTGCACCATTGCGAAAACAATGTCAACAGCCAGGGTGGGATGATCTCCCAAGATGTTCTTGAATGGCTCCAGCTTGAATGCCATCATGTAGGTGTACTTGAGGAACTTCAGCACAACAAGACGCATAGGTTGATACGTCTGCAATCGATTGGCATATGCAAATTCCACGATGTGGCGGAACGCACTGATTTGCTGGGCAGGGACTTGAAGGGCACCAGTAGCATCATAGACGACCTCGTCAACTGAGATTGCGATTTGCTTCACAGTGGCATCAAGGAGCTTCAATGACTCTTCACGGAGGCCGGGAAGGTCAAAGAAGTCTCCCAGCTCGAACATCGTGGTGTAGGCTTCGGCACTGTTGTTTTTGAGGAGGCGGTCGACTATGTGCTCGTGTTAGCTTCAGCTTGTATCGGGATATCAAGGGACTGGCATTTGCCGGTGTAGATGTAGTAGATAACCCCATACACATCCTGGGGACATCTCTCGCCCACAGTTACGCGGTTCGTGCTGCCTTCCTAAAGCGTCATAGATAAGTAATCATCCCTTGCTGTATTGACCGGCGTATAACTTACCTTGAAATTTCCTAACAAAGCCTTGTTGAAGAAAGGGCAACGCAAAGTAAGGATGATTAGGTGCAGCTTCCAAGTGTGCTCACCACATGACACCTCGACGTCTGCCCCGATGCCAGACTCGAGATACCACTCGAAGGAGTTCCAAGCCTCTGTCTTTTCCATGTTACCAGGATCTGGTTGAATGGAAAGGGAAGATGGGTGATGGACTAATGGCTGTGAGAAAGAAAAAGGTCGTGGCGAGTGGGTGGAACTCACAGGCTGGATTTATTTCAAGAAGCAACAGTTAGTTCAAGTTCTCCGCTTTATCGTCGGCGCCCTCTGGCAGAGGGGGCCGACATGGTTGACTATAGTTACTCATAGGTCACCAGTGTGAGCAATAGGCGGGTCCAATCCTCCCCTTCCATGCCGAAGTTGGATAAGGACGGGGCTTGGATGCTGGGGTATCACCGACGACAAGGGGACAAGGTGATTGGGGAAACCTGAATTCAATGCCATCTATCTAAGCCATACCACTTATTCCATATGCTGTTCCAGCCATCTCACGCTTGTCAGTGTTTCCCATCTACACTGATGGGTGCGCGTCTCGAAAGGATCAATCACCTGCAAAACTGACACTTCGCCGTCAGATTGGGAATCGCATTATTCACCCGGGAGCGAGGTACCCGCACAACCTTTCCCCGGTTGAACCTGAACATGTGCCTGCCGCACTTGTTGCAGGTAGTGGGTGGGTTGGCGAGTAAGTTCCGGGAGAGCTTGTGATCCGGGTCCGCCATACAGGCGAAGAGGTCGGCGCCCAGGGCCGGGGCCTCGCGGCACAGCTCGCGGAACTTGGGGGTCTTGGCCGCCACCATGAAGGTGTCGTGCATGAAGTCCCGGACGAGTTCCCGGAGCGGCTCGTAAGTGGCGACCAGGCCTGCGTTGGGGCTGCCAGTGCCGTCGCCGTAGGCGGTCAGGACCAGATGGCGAAACCCGCCGAAGCACTTCTCGGGCTCGTTCAAGAAGCCGTCGTCGCTGCTCTCCCTTTGGTCGCGCTTGATATAGTGGAGGCCCGCGGACTCGAGTAGGTAATTCATAACATTCACCCGAAGCAATAGCAGCGCATTTTGGCGAAGGCCTGGGAGGTCGAAGAAGTCTCCCAGCTTGAACATATTGACGTAGGCTTCAGCGTTCCCCTCTTTGAGTAGCTTTTTTGACACTATATGGAAGTTAGCAGGCGAGTTTGTTCACCGGGAAATGAGGCTCCCTGACTTACCTTCTCCTGTGTAGATGTACTGGATTACGCCATCGATATCGTCTGGGTCGTTTTCGCGAAGGATGACCTGGCCGGTCTTGGCCTCCTGGGCTGACGTTAGCGAGCGTTGAACATTGTACATTGGCTGTAGCGCTTGCAGATCTTACCTGGAAGTTGCCCGTGAATGCTTTCTTGAAGAAAGGACAACGGCTGCAAAGGATGAGCTTGTGCAAATCCCAAGTTCGGTTGCCGCAAGACACTTTGACGTCGGTCATGATTCTGGAGTCGAGCAGTTCTTGCATCGAAACCATTTTTCTGGTTTCGTCATTCACCATGTTGCCGATGTCGTTCTTGACGAGGTTGCTATTTGTCTTATGGTAATCGTCACTGTTAGGTCGCTGTGTTCTTGACAAGCATTAATTGCACAGCTGTGATGCTTGAGCAAGCTTGGGGGTGGATCGCAGATGGGATAGAAGGTGGGTTCCATGATCTGGGGACGGGAGCTAGCGTGCATTCACAGTGATCTTGGGATGTTGACATGAAATGTGGGGGCGGGGTTCCTGCCTCTTTGTTTTGGGTACTGGCGTGAATACCAAGTAAAGAACTGAGCAGCAAATTCTGGGAGATCATATGGAGTTACCCTCTGTGAATCTTAGGAATTGCAAAAAGGGGGCCGCGTGAGAATCAGCCTGACTATTGTGAGATTAAATCCGCAGTCGATGTATTAGTCCAGGAATGGGCATATATCTATATCAATATTTAAAAATATACCTTAATATTACCTTTCTGTTGCTTTCAATCGCAAGGCAAGACATTTCAAGATCATCAAGAGCAGCCCCAGGCATGCCGGCTCAGTTTCCCAGCATCTATTTGTACTGGGCAACAACCACGTATTGGTCATTGCCAGAGCATCAATGTCATATGGAAACAATTGTTGGGCTCATAGGAATAGTGATTAAAATTTGTTCCTTGCAAACACTTGAGTTCTAGAAACCAAGCCTGTGACTAATTAGGCGGCATATAAACAAAGGGGAAAGCACGCGTCACGTCGTGTCACGTCGCATGACTCAGGCTAATGTGAATAGCTGAAGGTCCAAACTTACAATGCACTGTGGAATTGTAAATCACATAACCAATTGCATCATTCATTAACACATGTGGTATTTTGTTTTCAACTCGGCAAGGCTCATTTCCAAACACTTGGCTGCATCAATACCTGTAGGTGTTAACGAGGACCTTGGGACATATGTGTTAGCATATGACCTAATAGTTATGTCGTTGCAGATGCTTGCAGATATTGACGTAGTTGTCTTTGACCGAAAGACCTTGGCAACGTCCCCTTTCATACCAACTTTAGTTTTGAAATTGTATGCTACCAGGGTTGGAAAGGGGAAGCAAATCTCTTCTGAGCCTCACAATCCACTGAGAAATCGTTAGTCCTAAAGCCTCAAGGCCAACGACCTGCTTTATGTTCCAGTATTGACATTTGTACTTTGCTGCAATGTGACTCTGCCATTACTGACACTCCCAAAGGGAACCAAATCAACATGGCGGTCTTATGCCGCCAAGGATCTGCATATTTTAATTAAGCCAAGATCTCGAACCTCATCCGATCATGTACACTTTCAGACGAGTGGAAACGACGACACAGTCCCCGAGATAAACCAATACTGAAATACAGGGTTAGCTCGTGTAGCATTCTCTTGATATCAGCGGTATTATGCTACTCACCTGATCCAACTCCAGTGTGCAGGCCATCCAGTATATATAGCAAAACAGGTAATAAAAGCTTGGAAAAGGGGTATCTCCTCGTATAATCACAGAGTGCAAAACATAATCGCTGAAATATCAACAAAGAACAAAAAAAACGTATTATCGCTTAAAATCTCAAACTCGGGGCAACCCTCAAACGAGGTCAGGCCCATCAGCCCATCATTGCCGCACCGTATGCGTCGCCCGCGCACTGGCACGCCACTGCTGCGTCGGGTCCCTCGCCGTGTACGTCGGCACGACCGGCGGCGGGATAGACTGCCAAGGCCAATGCGTCGCCGCCGGCCGAGCGGGTCGCCCGGCCCCTCCCGCTCCTCCCCCACCGCCACCGCCACCCCCGTCAGAGTCCTCGCCGCTCATGTAGTAGTACGAGCTCCCGAAGCTGCGTTCCTCGATCTCGGCAATCTCCTGCTCGCGGCGGCGCCTCGCATTCGACAGGCAGAACCACAGGGCGATGAACAGGACCAGGGCCCCCAGGCAGCAGCCCAGGATGATGCCGATCTGTGCAGGGCTCAAGCCATTGTTACCCGACCCCCTGAAGACGACGAGGAGGCTGGGGGAGGTGTATACGGATCGTTCGGTGCGCTCGTTGCGATGGTACCCCCTCCTGCATCAGGGTGGCCGCCGTTTCCCAACGTGATAACCGCCGTTCGCGTCGAGTCGGGCGTCACAATCGTCTGGGTCAGGACGATGATTTCCTGGCGCTTAATGCGATCCGGCGGTTGGGCCGCCAGGAGGACCGGGTTTGGCGGTGATGGGGCGATCATTGGGCGCGAAACGGGCTGTTTTGATTGGTGGGACGTCAAATACCAGGGGGCTGGTCGGGCAGTTATGGTGCGAGGAACGTCGAAAAGGCACGGCGCGTACAGGCGTACAGAGCGTAAAAGCAGCAAGCAGCAAGCAGGAGCCGCAACAAACAGGAAGGTATTCACAAAAATTGGAGAAAAGAAGCGGTTCTGTGTCTTGCATCACAGCAGCGCCCGCCCCCCCCATGCTGGGGGGTATCCTTATGTCTTTATCTGCCTGCCTGTTCGCGCGCGCCCTGCTGGCCGCAACGGGAGGTCTCGCATCGGTCGACGCGGGCCGGTCAATGGCCGCAACGAGGGAGCATGTATCTTGGCGCGTGGCCGGGGTCTAGAAGGCCCCAAATCCCCCCCAAAGCTCAATGTAAGGTGTCTATCTATCTGCCAGCCTGCCCTTTGACAGGATGCACTTTCCTTTTCCTCTTTTCCTCTTTTCCCCCAAGTCAGGTTCGCGACCCTTCCCCCTCTTGTCTCATGTGGTGTGCTTCACACCCTCTTCAGCTGCAGGGAAGGTGGGTAGAGGTTGTCACTTGACGATTGGCTGGGCCATCTGACCCCTCGCCCAACCCAATCGCGCAACGCTTGGCTAAGACATTTGGGCAACCTATAGCACAGTCGCGCTAACGTCTCCCGCAGCAGATGCCCGTTCCACGTAATTCTGTCGAGGGGTCGGCGTCATGGCAGTTCTGTCTCTCATCTAAGTATACGACCGGCCAAGCGGCCTTTGACGGGCGCCACTTATTATCAGGTAGCCAGCCGCTAATGCGAGATGGGAAATGCATGACCCAGGGATTGATTGCCAGGTGGAGTTTTGGCGCTCATGATACGCAAGCCGAAATCCTGAAATCGTGCATGCGGGCTGACTGACCTTTTGCTTGTTTTCCTACTTACTTAGCCAGCGCCGGTCGGGCTTTTCTCTCTGTCCCCCCCTCATCTCATCATCTCGCACGACTGGGCGAACAGGGTCAAACCCAACTACCAGTTGGGAGCCGAAAACGCGACCCCAAGTACATCACCCACGATGGTCCACCACGAGGCCCTATCGCGGCATCTGTATGGTCTCGGACATATTGGCTCCTCCCACCCAGTGGTTCCAGCGAATCAACAATGCCCAGACCCTTGGCCGAGAGGCAATGTAGACGTGGATCCTGCCAATAGGGGGGATACGCGACAGGTAGCCTGGGATGCATCTCGGCAGAGAACGTGCAGCAAACGAGAGAGTCGAAGATAGATGCGGGAGAGGAGGACGGGAGGGGGGGTTTTGATGAGAAATGATGATAATGATGAGTTGCACGAATCATTTATCGTAGTATTGCGGAGCCAATAGCTCCCCGAATGAGCGTCGGAGCCATGCACGACATCGTAAGATTGCTACGCAGTCATCCGGATCGTCGCGAGCTCAGTCTAGAGTCCTACGATTCACCGAAAAACAGGAAGGCAGATATACAGGGTGGTCGAATTGGGCCTGCATACTTGGATGGGATGCTACCCAATATCAACGGAAAGGCAACGTGCAGAGTTGATCTCGAGAAGAATAAAGATCGACGACCTCGTCCGTCCCGTCAATTGAAGTCGCTTTAAGGTTCGGGAAAATATTACGTCGGTGGCTCGCTGGCAACCCAGACGCCACCGGTGGCAGGATGACATATGTTGGGCTGAACTGTGCCGATGTTAAGTCACCATGGAGCTAGCAAGGCAAGTTCTCTGATCCTTCAGGTATTAGAATAGATTCTGCAACGATAGAGCCTCATCTATGATCAATGCTCCATTGGTCGGCGGGCACGACTGCCTGCGATAGACTTTCGCTTGCTCCCGAAACATCCCTGTCGCCAAAACCCCCTTTCAACATGGTCTCCAACTTCAGCGGCTGCGGGGACCCGACACAGTAATAGCCCACCCTTCCACGGCTTGCTGCATCGGGATAATCGCTGGCGGTCGGAGAAGGTTCCGTGGGATCGAACGGGAGCACAGCATAGATTATTGACACTTTGATTGATGCAGATATGTCAATTTGACAGCAAGCAGGCGGAAGTAACTGCCCGAAACACGCAGCGAAGGACCGCATGACGTGTCGCTGGGCTGACTGCATTGTCGTTTGACTAGCGACGAGAAATAATTATCATATGAGAATCCATGGTTGGGCAGTGTCTGGAATTGATGATTGAGCCGGCGAGTCTTATCGTACGCCATTGCGGCAAGTAAAAATACACGGCATCGCATCTAAGGTGACACCAGAAGCCGGTTGCCACTCTGCACACTTCTTCCTGTTACTCTGCAGCCTAGACATGTCGAATGATCTGCGGACAATTCCAGCCTTACGTCTGTCGGCATTCATGCATGGCCTGACTACGAGCAATCGGTTCATTTCGAGGGTATGCTCTCGGTC
Source organism: Apiospora saccharicola (assembly GCA_038363915.1). Lineage (NCBI taxonomy): Eukaryota > Fungi > Ascomycota > Sordariomycetes > Amphisphaeriales > Apiosporaceae > Apiospora > Apiospora saccharicola. Next base: position 836,459 of record JAQQWM010000004.1, read on the forward strand.
GCCGAGATGTATTGCGCATCCCCGTCATATCGCCAGCGCGTGAAATGCGCCACGACGCCCTCGGGACAATCGGTACCGCTTCCAAGGCCGTTGCACGTCGCATAAGTACCGACTAGACTCCCGACGAAGTTGCCCGAGCCCCCCGCTCACGAGTGCGGCTGAGGCTTTGCCGATAACGATCCGGGAATCCGGGTTTGATGCCGGCATGGCTGAAAGCGTGTACTCAGTAGGGACCGCGGCCTGGATTTCAAGACGGATGGGCGCCTCGAGCCAGTCCTTTGGCACTTCAACGATGGTAGGTTCGGGAGACGGAAGAGTGCCGATACTGCGCATGCGGAAGGCAAGCTGCATGCCATTGCCCTCCTCTTGCTGCTCGGGGAGCACGACCCCGAGATCGATGTGGTTCAGCTGCGTCAGGAAGACGGTGATACCGGCCTCATGGCCAGCCGTAGTCGGTGCGAATGAGACATCGACGCTGAATGTAAACAAGGTATCGGTCTGACGCCGCCCGACAAACGCAAGACCCTGGCGGCCGCTGAGCACCCCGTCGGTATCGGACTCTGGTATTCCCGTCAAGTTGTTGCGGCTCGGCACGATCTGAAGACCCTCCGGCGTGATGGAGATAGAGTCTTCACGCGGCACGCGCCAGTACACGAAGTGCTTCGGGATTTCCACGCCCTCCCCGGTGAAGTCGTATGCGTCGGGGTCGGAGTTGAAGGGACCGTCGCCGGGGACATCCCTGTTCGGCTCAGGTAGGGCCCAGCCGCTCATGTTACCCCGGATAGGCTCCAGGACCGGCCACTCCCCTTCCTTCCAGGTGACGGGGAACAGCGACGCCTCGCGACCCATAGGGAAGATCTCGAACGCGGGCCCCGAACGGGTGGCGAGACACATCCCCCACCAGTTTCCCTCCGCGTCCTGGAACAGGTCGCCGTGTCCGACCGTCTGGAAGTACTCGTCGGTGCCGCGGTTCGTCAGGATCGGGTTGTTTTCGTATGCCTCGTAGGGTCCCTTGATGTTGCGGGCGCGGGCGATGGTGATGGCGTGGTCCGTAGCCGTGCCGCCCTCAGCGATGAGGAGCCAATACCAGCCGTCCTTCTTGTAGATATGGGGTCCCTCTGGCCACACTCCACCAGTTCCATTCCAGAGGCTGATGGGCGGTTGGCTGAGCTCGCCCGTCTTGAGATCGAGCTCTTGCAGGATGATGCCCTGCGTGGCCGTGTAGACCTTCCCGTCTTCGTCCCAGAACAGGTCCGGGTCGATCTTCTCCGGACGGAAGATGACCGGGTCGCTCCAGCCTGCGTCGTCGAAGGGGTCCGCCGTCTTGAAGACGACGCCGATGGTGCCGTCCGACTGGCCGAGGTACTCGCAGATCAGGTAGAACTCGTTATCGTGGTGGCGCAGGGTCGGCGCGTACATGCCGTCCTGCTGGCCCCAGGTGTTCCAGCTGATGCCGGGCAGCTGGCTCTCGCGGTTCCAGGCATGGCTGATGAGCTTCCAGTTGACGAGGTCCTTCGAGGCGTAGATGGGGATCCCCGGGAAGGCGATGAAGGTCGACGTGGCACAGAAGAAGGTCCCGTTGGCTTGGGTGCAGGATGGGTCAGAGTGCCAGCCGGGGAGCACGGGGTTGTGGTATGTTGAGTTTTGGGCTTGACATGACTTCGTTGCAAGGGCGAGGGCAGCCACTAAGGATGATATCGAAGACCACCGCATCTTCAGTACTTCTTATTTCATTTAGAGAAAGACACTCACAAACGGTGCCTATTGTCCGCTTCTTTTATCTTCGTCCCAAGGCGGTAAAATAGAGGCCAATTCGTGCAATTATCGCGGGCCATTACCCCGAATCAACGTACCTAAGATTCTCCAGTCAGGCCGGTTAAGTGTGGATCTACTGAATTTAGCCGGATGCGCCCCGGCTTGGTGTTGCATATCTCCGCACCCAAGAACCTGGGCAACTAGCGGTGGAGTTGCCCAATCGCTAGCTTGAGGTAAGCAATTTTGATTTGACCGCATGCTCAAGACACAATGGGCACATTATAAAGAGCTTACCGTCCTGCAAGCAGATCAAGTGTCTATGGGGGCGTTATGGAGTGAAACCACTTGCTCTTAGTATGTGGTCTTTCTTCTAGTTAAGTTCCCGCTTATGGGCTTCGATTACTGTTGTTAGCACGGAAGATGTTGCCTCCAAGCGTTGACCCTTTTCAACCCGATATAACTTTCTACTATGTTCCTACTGAAAGTTTGCATACGGCGCACTTCCAGTCAGGTCATTCTCTCATAGTTTAAGAGAGACATGAGTTCCATTTTGGTAAGAACCGGCATGAAATTCAATGTATTGTCTGTGGTCACTAGGCGTTCTTTCCCACGCTCTTGTCAAATTCTCTTGCTTGGCCATCTAAAGTTTTAGTTGGAAGACTGCGGTCAGATCTTAATCTCAGCTGAGATAAGGAACGGGTTTATTGTTTTAGTCAAGCTACTTGCTGCCTCAGGTTTATATGGGCTATTGCAAATATTCCGATCTTAAAGTAGAAAAGCACCGAACAAGACAAATGCCGTCCTGTATAACTATAGAGAAAACGCACAGTCACTCTCCTTCAAAATAATGACATTCAACCTATTGGTTGAAACCTGCATATTGCCTATCTGTCTAATTCGAGCTATACTACCACTTGTGTAATCTTTCTCTTACCCGTGAATAATAGTAGTTTGGCCTCAACGTTCAGGGGCAGCACAATATTATTGATACTGAAATAGTGGATGTACCCAACGTCTCGACAAGATATCCGTTAAGCTCAGTATCGTAGATCGTTCCGCCATCCATAGAATGAAATATTAAATGTCACATTGAGCATGTGTCAGACCCTCCCTTAAATAACTGTGACAGGTCACACCCAGGTATAGAGATGTCACCAGACACCCTGAAGCCCCTATAAGTACCACATCACAGTTCACAGTGCTGGCTCGAAGTCTTTTATGCAGGCTAAATCACCACCCTATCGCCGAGTTCTTAAGCGGGCACATGAATGTGAGCCACAAGTGAACCCTCAACCTCGTCGTCGATAATGATGTCGTTGAGCACAGGGCGCGATTCGCCTTTCCCTATGCAAACCCCCACCACCAGCCAGCCAGCCCTCTTCCACAAACTTGGCCTTTTTTATGGTGGAATATATATCACTCTTTCTCCCATCATCCCAACCTTCAGACACAGCCATCTGAGACAAGCTCCCCAGTCTCTGATTTCTGACGCAGTGAGTGAGAGCATCAATAGATACAGCGAGCGTATCAAGATGTTCATCCCAGCTGTGAACGACACCCACCAATGGGGCCACACGTCCCCTCCCTCTAAGGCTCGGGATGCCGACCTGGAGGCCTACTGGACCGGCATGTGTGCCGACGTCATCATTTACTGCGGCAACGACGCCTCTTGGAACCTTCACAAACTGACCCTCGGCTTGCGAAGCACCTTCTTCCGAGACGCCTTCCGGGACATCGCCAACAGTAACCCGTTCCCCGGCGTCTATCCCGGGGCAGACGGCATTGATAAGGTGCTGTTCATCAACGGCGCCTCGAAGGACGAGGTCACAGTCGCCTTGGTCTACCTCTATGCCGAGCAGTGTAAGTAAAATCTGGTAGCTTATGCGCAGTTCCTCCCTCCGCACCCACAAACCCGTCTCATCTCAGACATTCTGGCCGAATCAATAGCTGACTGGGCCCGTGCCCGCAACAGACCCCCTTGCCCTCCTCTGCACCGCCACGCCCTGGGAGTGCTACCGCATCTTCGCTGTGGCCCACCGCATCGGCCTCAAGGGCCTGCAGCAGGTCGCCATGCAAGGCCTCATGAACTCGCTGCAGAGACTCGTCAGCTACCTCAACGTCTCGCTTCCCCAAACCGACATGCAGAAAAGCCTCTCCGAGATCCTCCGCATCGTCTTGCCGGCCGAGACGGTCGACCAGCTCCAGACGATCGCCATGAAGGTTTCCTCCCAGCCTGGAGTCGATGGAGTCGGGGCTCTCAAGCCGGTCCTGTTCAACTTCGTGACCTCCGCCTGGATGGCCGTGCATCAGGCGTGCATCAACAGACCGATGCTCGACCTGATCTACTCGTCGCCGCGCCTGACGGCATCTTGGTTTACCGGTGTCATCCAGGACCGCATGCTGCGCAAGTTTTCGGCTGAGAAGCTTCCGGACACAGCCGTGACGTCGCAGGGCTTCCGGCTGGACCAGCAGCCGGCAATACTACAAGGATGAAGAAGAGCAAGGCAGTTGGGAAGCGGAAGACCAGCAACGCCAGCTCTCACAAGCGGTCCCAGTCGGTCGGTGTGCCACCTGCCTCCTCCTATGACGCGACGCAGCAGCAGCCAGCAAAACTACTACGATGCAGTTTGCCTGCTTCTTCGGTAAAAGGTGTTGCTTTCTTATTGGAGGTTTAGCGAACCGAGCTCTGGTTTTTGCTGTATTCTTACGTAAACTTGACAGGAAATGTTGATGGATAAATGTGGTTATGGTAGCAGAATCGCAACTGATTCAACCCGTACCGACACGACAATATACAGATAAACACCAGACTGATTTTGACTGCGTGATACACCGTGATGTCTACTTCAATGATGCCAGGAACTTTGATGTTGTGGTCGCGTAGGGTAGACACCAGGCAGGGTCTTATTGAATTACAGGAGGTCATCAACCATCTTCGTCGCCCTCTCATACCTGGCTTTTTCCGCGGATGCGTCGTCCACGTACGCCTGATCTCGTTCAACCTTCTCATCAAGACGTTGATGGTACCGTGCCACTGCTGAGACGCGATCATTCGCTTTGACTACCATATTCCCAACGGAGTTGTCTAATTTATCGACACACTCACTGCCTGGCTGACCCCAGCTTCTTCGAGTAATGTCGTCATCAAGTCACAGCTCCTGGAGTTCTTCAAGACACACTCGTTCGACGGTCCCTTAGACCAGGGCTCAGTAATCAAGGCCTGCATCACACACCGCTATATTAAGAGCTAGCAACCTCCTGCCTAAGCTCAGGAAGAGATCAATCGTTACTATCGGCAGTAGCCCTTTATCCGAGCACTTGCCCCGCTACTTACTTCTCGTAAGGAGGATTAGCGTAGTGGCCAAATCCAGACGAGGGACCTTGCCTGGCCTCAGCCGGTGGCGGAACTGCTTATACCTAACGATTACCTCCATTCCAGCCAGAGAGCACAGGCTCAAGGACATCAGCTCCCGCCAACATCGCCTACATGGCTGTAGATCCATTACCACCTACCGAATGACGAACTCCTCCACTAAATGCCGATCATCCCGAAACAGCGCAAAGACATCCAACCCATACAAGTAGCAGTCTCCCTGCATAGTCCAACCTTTCCCATCCCCTAAATCCCTCAACACAAAAGGCTGATACGCCCCCGGTATATAGGCAATTCGATCCCCCACTTGGGCCCCCGGCGCCGCCAACCCCATCGACCCGCCCTCCGTCACGAAGAACCGCCGATCATAGATGGTATACTCGACCGCCTTCCGGTAGCAGCGCAGACTGTACGGAAGCTTGCTTTTGCCGCCCGCCTCCTCGGACTGGGCTAACGCCTCGGCCGTTTCCCAGGCCTCGATGCCAGCCCACTCCAGGAAGAACTCGACGTCGCGCAAGTATCCCCCGGCCGCGTCATCGGCAGCCTCGAGCACGCCGGTACCGCACAGCCGATACCACTGCGCAAAGCCCAAGGCATTCTTGGAGAACGCGCGTGGTTTCTGACCGTGCAAGTCGCCTTTGTCGGCGACCAGCGTCACCGCGAAGGCGTCGATCATGGAGCTGGGACCGAAGCGATGGTCCCAGTCCGGGATCAGGGACGCGGCAGGGGACTCCCACTGCCTAAAGACGTGCTTGTGGTGTGTCACATATTGGGGCAATTGGGTGTGGAGTCGCCAGATGGACCCTGACCAACAGCGAAGCGAGCTGGCGACGAACGCATGTCGAGCGCAATTCGGCTTTCAGCCGCAAATTCCCATATTAGGCACATTTCCTTGGTCCTCCAAGTCTTACATCACTATTACTATCGGAATTTATGGACCCAGGTACTTAAAGTAAGCACTTGGTTAGTGTAGTGGGCCAATGGGGTTGGACACGTGGTTCCAGAGAAGCACGCATATCAGATAATCTCAGCTTCTCACGCTCATCAGAAAGTACAAAATGTAAGAATGTCGGCTTTCGATATTGCTATCAATTAAGACTATAATTTTAAGCCTTTACTGTTGGTTACGACATCCTCAACCACGGTTTGCATGCCCGAGGCCCAAGATTGCCAGTAAACTACGCCTCACCTATGAGATTGAAGATGCCGAACAACAGCGCCACCACGGGCCATATCGGCACGCGGCAACCCCAGATGCTGGACACATTTGACGCCCGAAAGGTGAAGGAGATCTACAATCTAGAGCCACACCCCGAGACCGGTCGGCTTATCGACTCGCACCCGGGCACGCGGACCAAGCCAATGCAGGTGCTCTGCCTGGGCATGTCGCGCACCGGCACCATGACGCTCTTTCACGCCCTCCAGAAACTGGGCTACAAACCCCTACCACATGACCGTCGCCATCATGAGCCCGCGCACCAGCCTGGCGCTCTGGGGCGAGGCCCTGCGCGCCAAGTTCCACGGCGAGGGTCCCGCGTGGGGCCGCGCCGAGTTCGACAAGCTGCTGGGCGACTACGATGGCGTCAGCGACGTGCCCTGCAACCTCTTTACCGAAGAGCTGATCGCGGCCTACCCGGACGCGAAAGTCGTGCTGCAGACGCGCGACGTCGAGCCCTGGCTCCGCAGCATGGACAACACGGCGGGCGCCATCAACCGCTGGCGCAGCTGGGAGACGGTCGCGGCCTGGGATCCGAGCCTGGCGGGCCCCTTTGTGCGGTTCCGGGACCTCGTGTGCCCGATCGCGTTTCGAACCATCCGAGACTTTTCGTCGCCCCAAACCCCCGCCCGCCAGGCTTTCGCGGACCACTACGCGCACGTGCGAAGCGTCGTGCCCAAAGACCGGCTGCTCGAGTACAAGGTGCAGGATGGCTGGGGCCCGCTGTGCGCGTTCCTGGGGGAGGAGGTCCCCGACGAGCCCATGCCGCACGTCAACGATGCGGAGCAGTTCGTCTTCGCGCACGCGCTGATGTGGTGGTTGGCGTTTGGCAAGATGGTGGGCAAGGTTTCGCTCATGGTGGGCGTGCCGGCGGTTGGCGTTGCGGCGGCAGTGTGGTGGCGTCGGGCGAGGTGAATTAGGGTAATAGTAAAGGCTGGCCATGTCGCCGACTTGAGCCAATCATCCATCATCTTGAATGCCTAGGAGCTTCCATTTATCTCAAATGATCCAATACGACTGTCTTACGGGGTTAGGATAGCCGTCACCAACCCGAGAAGACTGCCGTGTGAGTGAAGATTCCGAATACGGATGTCCGAAATGCAGTCCCGTAGAGGGAAACGATATCACCCAAAACCTGAGTATCTGACGATAAAGGACCAGCTGGCAAAGTTTGGAGCCAAATGGGACTTGAAGCACTCTGCATATGCTATCGCTGCTGCTGGCCGTTCTACAACCCCGCTCCAGCGGGGAGGCCTCCAGATACCTGGTTTGCTCCAAAGAGCGATAACAAATTGGTCGCAATAAACCATCAAATTACATGCTGAAAGCTAAATCCAACATATTCCAAGAGCGATTTAAAATCCTTCCATCGCCCTACGCCAATTATGCGCCAAATTTAGACTGCGAGGGAATCAGACGAACTCCGGCCCCCTTGGTTCTCAGCGCTGCAGCCGCAATTGCTCAAAGAAGCTTTGAAGCTTGTGACGTTGCTCCACCGCCTCCTCTTCGAATGCGCGATTTCAACTTTGCTCCCACGGCATTTAACACTTCAATCAATTCAAAGGAGACAGACATCATATTTCCTTAGATCTAGACATACCCAGGATTTCATTTCTCTCGTTCTGGCGTGGATTTGAGTGCCTAAAAAGAGATATTGCTTTCTCCGCATTCTGTGGCGCCTACATAGCATGTCGGACTTCCACTTGTTTAGCCCCAAATCGTTTGAGCTCGGGAGATCCAACAGCGACGACAGTCCCACCCAGCGCGGCCGGAGGCTCGAGGACTATGAATCTTCCATCGACCTCGAGACGGCATCAGCCCTCCGCCCAGATAGTCAGCGCAATGCCAGTGATAGCGGCGGCAGCAGCAGGAGTAGCAGTATTGCCGACAGCCCTTCCATCTACAGGACAATACACCGGTAACGTCATCTACTTACCGCCACCAGCCACCTCTCGCTATGCTGCTGTCGCTAAGACCCTGCTGTGTAACCCAGTGTGCGCCGCCTGGTGATAGCTACTTTGGGTAAGAAGCCCCTCACTCACGTTTGCCGGCATTCGGTTATCTTCTTTTTAGCGAATATGGCCTAACAGATGAGATCGAAGATGACCCTTACACGCTTGACCAACTGCGTGAACCCCGAATGAATGTCGTCGTCGTCCGGCCTCTCGTCAATCGTCTCTACGACCCAGATGATCCATGGATGGGTATATAATTGCCGCCAACCCTTCAACGTCCAAAGCAACACACGCTGATGATGCCCACTGCTAGTATATTGTCTTCTAGCCAATCGAATCCAGTTTCTCCGCGAGCAGGCCAGCACGGCCCACCAGACAGTGAGCATTGCCCGCGCTGCCTTATGCGAGCTGGTGGCCACGCGCATCTTACGTCGCTTCAATGAGGAGCACTCGGGGCCGATAGGTCTGCTTCTTCTCTCCCATATTCTCGTGAATGGCTTCGATCCGTTCCAGGGCGCGCCCATTGACGTAGAAGTCGAGCACCGGCATCGCCAGTGGCCGATCCAGAAACGCCACGGAGAACCGGAGCGCCGACTGACGGCGCTGGAACTGGCCATTATCTCTGAGAGCAAGGTCTTCGTCAGTTCATTCGCTTGTCAGAAGGTGATTGATGCCGTCTATGAAGGCCGCGTCGTGTACACGCCCATCAGCTTCGTCGATATCCTTCCCGACCACTACGAAAGCTGTCCCATCTCGCTCTACGATCCAAGGCAGGCGCCCTTCCTGGATCAGACGCGACTCACAGTCCCTCGCGTGCGAAACTTCATCGAACTATCCCAATTCCTGGTCCTGGTGTGTCTTTACATTCTGACCATGATGCATCGCAGCAGTAGTCGCGCTACGGTATTCGAGTACCTGTTTTGCATATATGCGAGTGGCTGGTGCGTCGACGAGTTTGCCTCCATGATTGATCATGGGTGGGCCGTGTACTCGCAGACGCTCTGGTCGTTCTTGGATATTGCTTTCATCACCATATTCGGTATATATGCCGCTTGCCGACTGCATGATGGATCCATAGGGACCATGGCCGATGGCTATGGCATGCAAGCACTCTGCGTGGCTGCGCCCATCCTACTAACGAGACTTGCCTTTGCCACAATACCCGATAACATCGTCTTTATCTCCATCTACGCCATGCTCAAGGACTTCACCCTCGTCACGTTTCTTGCCATCTGGTGTTTCACGGGCTTTCTGTTGTCGCTTCTCTGGCTAAACTCTAACGCCTCCGCCCCTGATGAGAACCCGGCATGGGCAACCGTGTGCAAGTGGCTACTCTGGATCTGGTTCGGTTTGGATGGCACCGGCATCGATCACAGCGCCGAGTTCCACCCCATCCTGGGCCCCGCCCTCATCACTGCCTTTGCCTTTCTGGGCAACACGCTGTTCCTCACCATCATGGTTGCCGTCCTGACCAACATCTTTTCCAAGATCATCGCCGACGCGCCCGCCGAGATCCAGTTCCGCCGCGCCGTCCTTACCTTCGCCGGCGTCAAGAGCGACGCCATCTTCGCCTACCCGCCGCCCTTCAACCTGCTTGCCTTACTCTTCCTACTGCCCCTGAAGCCCGTCTTGACTTCGCGCAAGTTCCACGAAGTCAATGTGTCCCTGATCCGTGCCCTCAACGCCCCGACCTTATTGCTGATTGGCTGCTTCGAGCGGCGCCGCGCCCGAAACAATCCCCTGCACCGCTCGGCGCGGAGGTCGTCGCGCCTGCGCTGGAATTTTAGTGGGTTCTCCCCGCACGGCGACATCCAGGCCGTATTCCAGGCGGCGCCGCCCGCGGATATCCAGAACGAGATCGAGGAGCTAGACGCTCTGAGCGACGTAGGTTACGCCGAGAGCGAGCTGATCTCCCCGCGGTCGATGTCGCGACGGAGGACGCCGCGGGCGGCGCGGAGGAGGGGGAGCAAGTTGCCTTCGCCGCCGGCGATATTTCCATTATCGAGTGCGCTGGGGAGGCAGGCTGTACGGCGAGGTTCGCACTAAATATATGGCTGGCACGGTCAATCCAGCCTTCTCAGGTTGATCCCTGCATTGGCTGGGGTACTATACGAACATGATTTTCCATATCCGCGGGGCTCCAACCGTATATATATCTATATATCTGTTAGTTACTGGACAGGCTTAATCTCCTCAGAGTGAAGCTCTTATTTAGAACTCTTTCTTAAACGTGAGTAACGAAAATCACCGTTCTTAGGGCAATAACCCTCCTTTTTGTAAGAAATGAAGTAAAATAATATTTAGATTCGAGGCTTTAAATAGGAGGAAATAAAAAGTGTGCATTTAATTTAGAGTAGCGCGAACCGGTTGTGCCAAGGCCCATGACAGAAGCCATTCATACTCCATATCGCTGCCGTCCAGGTTTCTCCTCGCGCGTTTCCCCCATTTGCATTCGTCCACGATAGAAAAGTGGAATGTGCGTGGATCGGTACCCTGGTCCAAGTAGGCTTCCAGAACACGGAAGTACTCCGGCTAGATGGAAATCAACCAGGCCCTGAGTCTTGGTTTCTTGTAATCATAGGACTTCTGTCGGGCGAGAAGGATCATCAGAGCATGTAACTCGCAGCAATCGATGGATTTGGGTGTACGGACCCCATCCGTGATCGCAATCATAGCTCCCATCTCTCGGCCTGGGTTGTGAACAATGAAATGCCTGGCGCTCCAGTGCTGCATTGAGCCCTGGAGATTGGCGGATGGCGAATATAGACCATACATGATAGCATCCCCTCTATAGTCGGTGTCAAGTTCGACCTTGGCTGGAACTCGAAACGGGAGGCTTGTGTTCCAGGCGTATGTAGTCAACCGGGTGTTGCTCATGGACCCACATCCGGACAAATAGCCAAGAGCCCGTGATGGCAACATCGTGATTCCATATGTCGTTTGCGATGGCCAATTTCCGTTGAGGCAGTCTGGTTTGGACCACAGTCTTTCGTCTTTATCCTGCTTCAACAGGGCGAGATGCTCTTTTGTAAGTGGGCGGAACTGACGCTGTGGGCGGTTTTTGATACTAATGGCTCTTCGAGGACTGCACTGTGTGGTTTCGCTTCTCTTGGGGATGGGTATACGGCTCATGCTGCCTGGATTCATATTCACTTTCGTCACGGTTCCGGTGGGGGCGGTGGTAGTAGCAGTACGCCGAGAGAGGTCGTGTAGCCAAATAGAGAGTCTGCCAACGCGGAAGGGTTCGGATTGGCTGATCGCCAAGGCCCCCTTCGCAGGTAGATCCTCAACCCACGTGCAAAACGCTTCCCATTGCTCATCTTCTAGGATGGCCATGTTGATGCGAAAGCTGGACAAGAGTTAGGTACGATGGTAGAATCTGACCCAAAACGTGGGGGGTGGGAGTACACTTTTATAGGGTTGGCAAGCTATCTCCGATGGGGAACCCAACCCGCCGGATAGGGACAAAGCTGATTTTGACATAATGTCCGAATGTTTGGACATATCCTGCGACAGCGATCACATCGGCTCTGCCAAAGTTGGGACCTGTGCCGGTCGAATAATAGGTTTATGCAAATGTGATAATATGAGATAAGCATTGATATGCAGCTGTAGCCTCGCGGATATGGAGGATCAGGTTACCATGCTGGGCATGGCCACTGTTGTGGGTGACATTAAGTTTATTCCACCTCGCCTCGATACAAATTTAGAATTTCCTATCGGAGAAACCTTAGCAACTAGCTCCCAGCTAAGCCATCTACTTTTATTAATATAAACAGGCTGTGTCTAACAGCTTACTAGGCGTTAGAATTTATGGACCAATACTCTCCCGGTTTCAGAGGGGTAAGCCCTCATCAGGGTTAGGTTTGCCATAATGTCTGCCATTTAAATAGCTGAAAGCGGAAAATAAACCTGATTCAAAGAACCAAAAGGGAGGGGGGGAAAGAGCGACAACCGAGATTGAATCAGGCATGGGTCCAGGTACTGGGCTTCTGGGGCCGTGAGGGAGATCTGATTGGACGTTACAGGGTGTTACAACATCTCGAGTGCGTGGCTGTTGGTTCTTCAGGCCTCCCACATGATGTGCGGGGAAGCGAGCGCAATCGGACTTCGTCTACCGCCGTGTGCGCTGCTCCCAGCTCCTAGTTTCTCTTCCCCCTTCCTCATTATATTCGGTTATCCACCTCATGAAAACTCGACCAAAGATCTACAATGAAGGCAGAAACAACTACGGATAGGCCTTACCAGTGTTGCCATTGCCTCAAACGTTTTAAGAGAACCCAAGACCTCGCTAATCACTCCTTCTCGACGGGCCACAATTCGGAGCAGGGTAATCGAGCAACCACCTTGCAGCATGATCCTACTGGTTCAAACATCTATAAAGGTCACCAGTACTCGCAAGATCTTTCAGCAGACCGTTCGATCCTTTACTCCCTCCTTCTAGAGCTATGCCATCCGCTCAGCCGACTGGAGTCGGAGGGGTACCGCCTACAGACAGAAGACGAGCTCGGCAATGGTCCAGAACGACGGTTCTTCCTTGCTCCGAAGTTGCAGACAGCCCGGCTCGCAGTAGTTTTGGACTGCGAAATGGCAGCTACAAGATTATCCGAGCGTGAGCTGATCAGCATCTGCGCCCTGGATTTCTTCACTGGGGAAGTTTTGGTCAAGTCGCTGGTCGAACCCCCATTGCCGATTGTACAGTGGAGAAGCAACATCCACGGCATTACACCCACAGTCATGGCTGTGGCCCGCGCCAACGGCCAGACCCTGAACGGGCCACAAGGGGCGCGATCCGAGCTATGGAAGCACGTTGGCGAAGACACGGTTATAATCGGGCACGCACAAGGGCACGACCTAGATGCTCTTCGTATCGCGCATCAGAGGGTCGTGGACTCGTCCATCGTGACAGCCGAGGCCGTGTTTGGAAAGGGTGCGAAACTAGTCCGCCGCTGGGGCCTCGCTGTGCTTTGTAAGGACCTGCTTGGACTTGCGATCCGCCAGGGGACTCCATTGCGGAGCGGTGTCCACGATGATCTAGAAGACGCCCTGGCCGCTCGAGAACTGGTTCTATGGTGTTTACGCCAGCCTGTAGGCCTTGCCTTCTGGGCCAATCAAGCTCGTTCCGTCAGTGCGCAAAGACAAAGGGGGAGCAGGGGAAGGCTTCGGGGACGGGCCCGCAAGCAGAGCACCCAGTCGCCACCAGGGGGCTATGATGATGAGGTTGAGGTTGAGAGATTTAGGGATGTCGTGGATTGGGACATGTGGCCCAAGTCGTCCCCTGACTGGTCTGACTAAGATGTGGGAAACGAATTTATAATTTGATATTTACTTGTACCCTTGGCAGACACGTTCGTGAGGCCATTTCTTCGTTGTTTCCATCTAAAAGACATCGTTTCCTTTTCCTAGTTATGGGATCCGGCGGGTCGTATTCTGGCGTCGGCAAGATAGTGTAATCGTCGAGTATCTTAAACGCTTTATTAAATTGGACATGGGCTTAAAGATCCTCCTAGGCATGAGGGTTAAACTATATTTATTTTGAGAGTTTCAATGATTAATAAAAACCGGTGCTGGCTTTATCAATTGCTTCAGAAGAGCTGTTTCTGAGGGCCGGAGCTTACGGTGGACGTATGAATTCGCAAGTGTGGCTCTCGATCAGTCCTTAAGTGGTTGCGCCAATGCCCACGACAAGAGCCATTTCCATTCCTTGTCCCTCCCATCCAGACGTTTCGTCCGAGCCCCAATCCACGAGCACTCCTCCACAATCGAAAAGAAGAATTCGTAGGGGTTAACTTGCTGGTCCAGGTAAGCCTCCAGCACGCGAAAGTGTTCCGGTTTGATGGAGACCACCCAAGCTCTCGGCTTTGCCTTTTTCAGGGTAACACATCATCTGACGATCGAGAAGGATGACGAGGGCCTGTAGTTCGCAAACGTCAATGGTGCCAGGTCTGAAATCACCATCTCTGACCTCGATTACGGCTCCCATATCACTATCTGGGTGAACAATGTAGTTGCGCGCTTGCCAGTGTTGTCGTTTGCCCCCGAGGTTCTCAGATGGTGAGTAGAGACCATACATAATCGCGTCACTGCGGTACGCCATGTCACAAGACCTTCACAGGAACCTTGAATGGCAACTTCTCATTCCATGTATACTTGGCTAGTTCGTCGTCGCTTATCGGTGCAGTCCCAGTTAAGTATCCAAGGGCGTCTGCTAGGAAAAGCGTGATCTCGTTGATATTGTGTGACGGCCAGCTTCCAGTGTGCCGGTTTGGCTTGGGCCACAGGGAAGTGTTGTCGTTGGGCCTCTGCTTGAGCGGTTCCATCTCTATCTCCGTGAGCGCGCGGAACTGCCTTTGAACGGTCACGGGACCAGTGCTTCTCCGAGTTTCGCCTTGGAGTGCGGCACCACTGGCTGTGGGAGGAGAACTGCCACCCGAGTAGTTGCTTGACGCAGGGGAGCCGCATTTGAGACTTTCTTGGGAGCTTATTTGAGCATGTTTTCTGGAGTTTGCTTGAGATTTGCTCGAAATGTTGTTTTCATCGGAAAAAGACTTGTGGGAAATGGCCGGGGCAGTCAGTGCAGTGAATCTTGAGGGGCGGTCATGTAACCAGATAGACAATCGATTGACACGGATAGGCGCGGACCGGTGACTCGAACAGCCTCCCTCGCGGGTTGGGCCTCAACCCAGTTGAAGAGGTCTTCCCAATGGGAATCTTCCAGGATCGTAACCATTTCGCTGGACAGGCTGAGTTGGCAGGTGACGGAGTAGGGAAGGCGTATTAAAAACAAAAATAACGTAGTTTATCCAAGACGGCGAGAAAACTATTATATACCCGACAAAATCTTGAAAGGTCCAATTAAGCTTTCTCCGGTCGATGTGTGTACTAGCGGACCAGTACTGAGAGAACCTTATGATTCAAAACGATTGAATTAGGCTCTATGATATCTTTTGTAAGTGACCAACGCTCTCGGACAACATTGGCTACCGTATCCACGGATTCGACATCTCCGAAACCAGTTGGATCTCATTAACTACTCTAACTGTGTGAACTTTTCCGAATATCCGATTTTATTTTACGTTGGCAGTCCCTTCTCGACATCGCAGCTCGTCAAAATGGCCATTCTATCCAACTCGAATTGGGAAGATCTGTTTCGGTGGATCGAGGGACATTCACAGTGGGGACGTTTCCCGATCGACAACTCCCAGCCTCTGCGTCCAAATCAGGAGCTCCGCGTCTGGCTGCACCAGCTCTCACCAGCAACTGAGGATACAAATGTGACATCCGCCCAGGACGCCAGAGCATCGAGACGAATCGCCGATGGCCCGGAGAACGACAGCGCCCCAGCGCCACAAGTCGCCGTCGAGCGACAGTTCCACTGCCTCGGAAACGGGGAGATGTCCAAGCTAGAAGAAAAACGACATCGTCATGTGTGGCCACCCCACCGGGACTACGGGTTGCCCCAACAGTATAGACAATGCTGCAATACGATATCCAGCGACTTGGAAGCAGCGGTGGCAACTCTGAGCACCGGGAGGGCGCTCTCGTATGACTCGGAAATGCTCTCGCTGCCCGATTACCTCATCCGAGATACCTGGTCCAACTTCAAGGTCCCGACCACCGTCGTGCTGGACGACGAATACCGAGGCGACGCCATCATGTACGGATGGTGCTCCCCCGCCCTGAACCTATTCAGCCCCGAAGACAAAGAGGACCGCGAAATGAAGTGGCGAGTGCAGCACTGGCTTGCCCGGAGCTACATGGTCTTCCGCGACGGTTTCGACATGGGCGCCTTCATCCAGATCCACCGGGGCGGTGACCACACCTGGCACCGCGACACCGTCGAGGTCGCCGAGCTGCAGGCTCTCATCATCCTCCTCGACCGGCAGACGATCTACGCGCCCCAGAAGCGGAAACTCCGGGCCTGGCTCGTCTCGGGCAACGACAAGCGCTTCCGCGTCCTGGAGGCTTACTTGGACCAGGACGTCGACGTGCACGCGCTCCATGTCTCTATACTCGACGAGCGCGCGTGGCCCGTGGAGGGGGACCAACAGCCGAGAACGAACGTCTATGGGGACGATCTGGTGTGGAAGTGGCTTCTTTCGTGGGGTTTTCCGCAACCCCTGAATTAGGGGGAGTTCACGAGGTGTATACAAAGGTATCATCTGATAGTATAAACAAATACATTGCCAGTACGACTTGATAGCTAGTAATTTATCTTGGGATAAAACACTGCATTCAATATGAGAGGGATAGTTGGTGAACCGTGCTCATCGTATCCCAAACCGCATCCCTGACGGTGGGGGACTCTATCTTGTGCCTACTCTCCCATGGCCGAGGGTCCTGCAACAAAGGCATGTTTATCCGGTGTGTTACTGCAGGATCACTGTATAAAGCCATCGATCTCCTTCTCGAGCACGTCAACGGCGCCTACGCTGGCGATATCAAGCGCACCGGAACTCCACCCATGACATCCCCACAACGTTCCAGAAGCTGGCAGCGAACGGCGCGAATCTTGTCACGGTCCGGTCTGTCCAGGAGCTGTACATCTACACCAGTAACAAGGGCAAGAAGGCCGAGTCAAACCGAAAGATCACCAGCAGTTGAAGTAAACACACGAACAGCTGCAGCATGAATTGGAGAGATCTCATATTGTATTATGCATTCAATATCAACTCTAGCAATTACTTATTAGTCTCGCCCTTCTTCCGCCACTCTACTTACCTTTTCACCCCGTTGGATTCAGAGCAACCGAAGTTCCTCGTAGAATCATCCAGTGATTTTACTTACCTTGACTTCTTCCCTCGTCACATTTCCACCAAACCCCTTCCACTTGATGCTTGTTGGCGTCCTTCGTGTCCCACATGCAAGCACCATTTGTACATAGTTGGCACGCCTGAGGCGTCTTACCCTCGGAATCATCACCCACCCGCTGCGGCACTAGCTCCCGACACAAGGCGCCGTGACAGCGCGCGCAGTCGCAGCCGGCCATGACCGTACAGGCAATGCAGCAGCGAACATGGCCGCAATCCTTGCAGGTCCAGCCGACATGCCCATTCTGCTGCTTGTTGTCGTCACCGCCGTTCTGGAGGAGGCACTTGCAACACCGGAACGGCTTCGTCAGGCACGTGCGGGGGCACGCCGTTTCCAAGTCCGCGGGGAACTCGATGACGAGCGGCTTGGCGCACGGCGCCACATCGATCTTGGAAGGTGCCTGGCACGGGTTATTGCGCAGCAGGGACCGGGCCCGGGCGGGGGCGCAGTAGTCCCACGTGGTCTTGATGTGGCCGCAGGGGTAAGGGCCGTAGATGCTCTGCTGACACATGGTTATTCTTTTTGTTGGTGGGCTTTCTTAGTGGCTTGGGTCAGCAACAGAGGGGTGGGGAAAGGTGTCGAAAGTGAAAGATTACGACACGCTCTGATTGCTCCGGCAAAGAAACCAGACATAACACAAACGTCTGGGGTAGGGGAGGATGAGGATAGCGAGCAATGCTTAGGCGTGTTGGTAAAATTGTTGTGATCTGGTTTGTGTGTTTTATTGACAGTGTAACAGGGGTTGGGACCGGGGGCCTTATATAGGAGACTTGTAACAATGGCATTGAGTCAAGTATCATATTGTATCCTCATGGAATCCAAGACAATGACCCATATGCGTTTCGAATTCTAGACCCGCCTAGACACGAATGCTTTTGTCTGCTATCGATTTTAACACAAAGGCGAACTGACAATCCCATTATTATCCAAACAAGGTCACTATTCGGCCCCTGATATTCAGAACAAAGCCCCCTTATCCTTTCCGATAGTAACGACAAATCTAATTCCTGAGGTTACGAGCGCTCACCCCCGATGCCTTCTCCGCCTCAAATATGCTCTCCATATTCGCCCTCAAGCTCTCCTCCAACCCCGTCCACCCCTCGGCCCTCCCCATCCGTCGCAGCAGCTCCGCCCCCCTCTCGTTGGGGACCTCGGTCTGGTCCGTCCCCAAGTCCGCGACGGGAACGATGGCCTCCTCGGGTCCGTACCACTCCATCATGAGCTGCCTGACCTGAAACCAGCTAAACCGCTCCCCGAACCCGAAGATGCGCTCGCGGTCCACGCCCTCCTGCGTCAAGGCCACGACGTATAACCGCCCCGCGTCGCTCGTATCGATGTGCCACTGCGGCTGAATCGCGTCCAGTACTTGTCGGTATATCCCATCCCACACCCACCTCACCATCCCCGCCGTCGACGGCACCCCCTGCGGGCCCGTGGGGTCCAGGCATCGTCCCATGACGGTATCGAGCAAGACAGAATTGCACGCGAACGAGGGCTTCTCCTCCTCGACCCACTTCCAAAAAGCCTTTTCCAGGCGCGTCTTGAGCGCCATGAAGGGCGCCAGCATGTACCGCGGATCCGCGTTCGCCGGGTTAAACACCGTGATCCCATTCGAAGGGGCCGACAGCTCGACAGCCGTCTCGTTCCACGACTTCTCGGTCAGGGTCTGCTTCAGCGACGCGTCGGGCGTGTAGGCGGCCCACGCCGAGCTCGTGAAGACGAACCCCCGCATCAAACCGGCCCCCGAAGAAGACTCCGAGGCCCGCTTTGCCGCGTCCAGGACCGCGGCGTGCATCGGCCACTCCTCGGCGAACGCGGCTTTCACGTCCCGCACGCTCAGGTCGACGGCGCCGAGGACGTGGGCCACGCCGCTGACGCCGCGCATGGCCTCGTCCCAGACTTCGGGGTCCGTCATGTCTTGCGGGGTCGAGATGCGCATGAGCTCGAACCGGTTGGGGCCGTAGGCGTCCAGGAAGTACGACGTCATCCAGGCGCACTTGTCGAGGTCGCGCACGGTGCCGCGGACGCGGTGCCCCGCCGCCAGGAGCTGGTCCGCGACGTGCGAGGCGATCAGGCCGTTGACGGCGGTGACGAGGATGAGGGAGTCCTTGGGGATGGTGGTCGGTTCGGCCATGATGACGACAGAGGCTCGTCAAATGTCGAAAGTGGGTCCCGGGCAACCTGGGCAAAAGCAAGTAAGTAGTCGAGAGGGAGGGCAGGCTCTCGAGATCTTGATCGCTGGGGAAGAACAGCTTTTTGGTATCGTTCCTTGAACGTGCGCAGGGACACACACGGACTCGAAGGAAATTCTATGGGAGAGCTAGTCCTTCACCCCAGGGGTCGAGCGCCGTCATTTTCACCTTTATATCATCGTCTCGGCACCCCATTTAAACTCTTCTGGGCCGCCGTCAGGGCTGAGCTAGCGTCCCTAGCTAGGATGCATGATGATGTTGGCCGGGGTGACGAGACCATGGCGCGCGCGCCGGACAAGGCGTATCGCGACCGCCATTTCTCAACAGTTTGAGCTTATCTCACGATTGGGACGCCTCATGCGGACCGACCTCCACGGATCCCGATTCGGCGAAGGATTGAGGCGCGCGCGATTGATTGCTAATCGGGTTGTTTTGACATCTTATTTGCTTATCATGCCAATATTCCACTGTCCCAAGAAATCGAAGTGGGAACTCTGCTGGCACGATGACGTGGTGGATCAAAACTAGGCGGACAGACGAACACACCACGTCCAGGACGGCTAAGAGTGGGTAAGACACCACGATCTCCCCGCGCTGATAAATCGTTCCAGCAAAATCAGTGACAAGCCGCTAACGGCGACTTGAGCGCGAGGCAGCGAGGCGCTAAAGGGAGACACATGCAAGATACTGCTAGGGAACAAGTCGAAAAGGGGGGATGGATGTTCAGAGTTCTGAACAAATTGAATTGAAAAACCAAGTCGGCTCAGCTAAAAGAGGAAACGCTCCTGTCTAATCGTACCCGTATCCGTCACCATATCCATGCCGAACCATTCCACCGTTCCCAGCCACCATGAAGTCATGCGGCAGTAGTTTGTTGTACAACAGGCCCACCATCCCATATCTAACAGAGAGCAAAAAGCAAACAAGTGACACGCAACTTACCCCACCCATCATCAATTGGTCAGAGAGAGGAAGGGGCAAAAGCAATGTGGAATTGAGTTGTTCATTGAGTCTTTTCTATCTCGGGGGTAGGTTCAAAGTGTTGCAGAATAATCCAAAAATTACGCCACACTTGATGGGCAAAGCCATCTTCATCGACGTTCCATGGAGGAAACGCTTATGCGTTGAAGGCGATGCGGTTGCGGCGGATCTTGCGGTTGTTGTTGGCGTTGCCGTTGGCGTTGCCGTTGGCGTTGCCGTTGGCGTTAGCCTTGCCTCCGTTGGCGTTGGCCTTGCCATTGCCAGCAGCAGCGTTGCCACCCTTGTTGGCACCGTTGGCACCAGCCTTGGCACCACCGTTGGCACCAGCCTTGGCACCAGCCTTGGCACCACCGTTGGCACCACCGTTGGCACCAGCCTTGGCACCACCGTTGGCACCACCGTTGGCACCAGCCTTGGCACCACCGTTGGCACCACCGTTGGCACCAGCCTTGGCACCACCGTTGGCACCACCGTTGGCACCAGCCTTGGCACCACCGTTGGCACCAGCCTTGGCACCACCAGCGGCGTTACCACCACGGTTGGCGCCGTTGGCACCCTTGTTGCCCTTGTTGCCCTTGCCGGCCTTGGCACCTCCAGCAGCACCTCCGGTAGCACCAGTGGGCTGGGCACCGGCAGCACCAGCAGTAGCGGAAGCCTTGGAGTCAATGCCGAGGACCTCGTTGACGGCGAAGACACCTTGGTCATCGGCGGTGGGGGCCTTCTGGTTGGCCTTGACGTAGGCGGGGAAGTCCTTGACGTTCTGGGCGATCTGGTCCTGGACGCCCTTCAGGGTCTGGGCGGTCTTGATGTTTGCGGGGGTGTTCTTGTTGGCAGTGATGTCGGTCTGCTGGACGGCGAAGCAGCCGCCGAAGGGGCCCTTCTTGGCCGCGTTGCGGCAGCGGACGGTGCAGACGTCACCAGTGGAGGCTGTGGAAGGAGACGGGTTAGATGCTTCGAGTTCTCACCACGGGCCGGATAATATAGGAGTAGTAGACTTACCTCCGATACACGCCATGTTGGCGGGCAGCTTGACCTTGAGGTTGATGTCGCCGTTGGCGGCCTTGGTTTCAGCCACAGTCAGGTTGACCTGGCCGACAGCGCCGGCGGCGTTGCTCTGGAAGTCCATATCGCAGGTGTAGGGGCCCGCGCCGTCGGCGTTGATGGCGCGAATCGTGACGTCGACGTTGGAGCCCTTGGTGACCTGAGTCACGGCCTTGGCCTTCAATTGAATCTCGGTGTTCTCGCCGACATCCATGTTGCCGGCCAGAAGGGTTCTACCACACTCGTTCACCACATTGTCCACGATCTCCTGCTGCCTGATGATGTTGGCATCGGACTTGGTGAGGTCAACTAAAACGTCAATGTTAGATACCGTTTTGATAGCAAGGCGTACAGTACACTCCACGTGTGGCGTATTTACCTAGCAGACCAACACTGGGTGGGCCCTTGGGACCCTGAGCCTTGACGATGACACCTTGGCCATGGACAACAGCAGCCATAGCCGCGGCGAGAAGGGTTTGTCGGATGGAAGGCATCGTGACGGGTGAGAATAGATTTTGGACTCGGGGGAACTGCGACCTGCACGGCTGGGGAATGAAAATTACGGAAAGAATAAACGGGAGTAGTATAAAGATCGACGACGAAGGTAAAAGAATATCAGACCCGCTGGCGGAGAGAAACAAATGTAGAATGGATGAGCGAAAACTGAACAAAAGGGCCGAAGAAGAGCAAAACAGCAGGAATCGAGGGCATTATAAACAAACGACTCGGGCGACGAAAACGCTCGGGATGCGATGCGAGGTGATGACGGGGCCGTTCCGACCAGGCATCGTGGGAGAGGGTAGCAGTTCATCCAGGGGGGGCCAATATCAAAGCCTCTTTTCTCCAGGGCCTGGTCCCTGACATCCCGGGCAGATTGATTACTTGCGTTGATTGACACGCCTCCTCCGGCCGTCCAGCACAGCAGCTGGGATTAGAAAAGCAACATCTGGCCAATGAGATGCCAGCCGGTAGTGAAGATCATCTGGAACAGAATCCGTCGCATGGATGGGCCGATTGTGGATACGGGGTCGACGTTTGTGGGTCCGTTTACAGCGGTCGGCTCGAGTTGACTGGATGCCAGAACGACCCTCTGGCTCGTTTGGGGATGTTTTCCTTCAAACTTCAGACAAGAACCCCCGGCGGTGCAGGCGGACACTAGCAGTAGCACCACCACCCCACCTGGCGCCCAGGTCTAGGCTCGCAATGGATGGCCAGGGCCCTTGGCAGCTTTGGGTCGCGATGGTACGATATGGGACATTTGCGTCCCTCTTCGTGCTGGTGGTCGAGGTTGGCAAAGCGTTGGACAGAAGCTGGAAGCGGGACGTCGAGAAAATGCCAAGTTGTCGGAGACAGGGGACTGATGTTTCGGTCAAACCGCTAGAGCTGCGTCCCCTGCCCTGTCGCTTTGGGGGGGGTAGGACAAATGAGTCTAAGGTTAAAGGAAAAAGAACGAAAAGTAATGGGAATCAAACCGAGGGAACCGTGGAGATTCATTTCGGGTAGGCTTGCGTAATTCCCATGACTCGGAGGAGCCCATCAGGATTGGGGGGGCCGACTACTACAGTGCCGAAAAGGGTCGCGCTGGAGATTTGCGCGGGATGGATTTGTTTATGTATTGCTGTGTCGCGGTGGCTGATGGGATGGCAGTGGTTGTTGTGAATTGTCGTTGTCCAACTGCTATTAATCGGCGGCAATAACTGCCAGATCAGATCTCTGATCGCTCTACCATCCACTAAAATCCCCAGAAACTACCACACTAACTGCCATCACTGCACTGTTGGCAGCGCATGCTCCAGAAAACGTTCAATTCCCATTTTTTTCTGTTTTCGCACCACGTTTTCGCTTGCTGCACCGGGTTGAAGGCGGGAAAACTGGAAAACTGGACTGGAAAATTGGACTGCGCAACTCCACCTCCACAGACCTGCTACCGCCGCACTGGAAAACGACAGCGCTCAGCGTCTTGGTTGGTCTCGAACATTCCCAAATTGGACAACGCATTAAATGATCCGCGCCAGCGTTCGAAATCCACCTCCATCCTGCTGCAACGTCGACCTTTTTCTTGCTGACTGTACATCTTGGGAAAATATGCTGCCCCCTCTCGCACCCATTATCCATTGGTGGTGAATTAAGTAAGAATCGCACAAGCGTAAACGCATTGGAGTTTTCTCTCTGTTTCATCTTGGGGCCCGGTTCGACTTGTTACTTTGAGAACCTGTCGGCAAGGGTCGCGTCGCAGGCCTGTGCTAGCGACCCCCCCCTGTCTAGCACCGGCACTGTACTCCTTTTTGAGCTGCGTGAAATCCCGGGACCAAACTCAAGACGAACCAATCAGCCAGCCGCTGCCATTCCTTTATCGCTGGCAAGTGAGGGTATTCATGCTTAAAAACATTATGTACGCCTCCCGTCCTGGCACACGAGTCAATTTCACTCAGGACCATGATCTTCGTCTGTTTCGGGACAGATTTGACAAGGGCCTACGTATGCGAATGGGGTCGCGACTGTTAACGATTAGATAAGTCGGGTATTGCCCACGCGGGTGATTGACTGACAGACCACCTCGGTTCCTCCCCATCGTCGTCGCCAAGGACTATTCCCTTTCCAAAACCAGCACGGATTGGCACTGTCTGAGAATCCCGAGCTGCATTTCCCGGCCGAGTCAGTACCTTTGTCGCATTGTATGTATGGTTGCTCCAGGTAAGAGCAAGCAAATGTTTCTAGGAGCTGCCAAGCCCAACCCCAAATGCAGGGGTTGATAGAAGCACCGGCATATGTGCAGTTTTCATGGGTGCTGCACCCCAGGTTCGAGACGCAGCTGTGCCATCGCCAAGTCGATTTCCTGGGGATTTTTACCAGTTCGTCGTACGACAGACATTGGATAGTCAATTTGTATCTACATAGACATACACACATATGTATCTCCTTATACAGGGTATCGACATGGTCGCAGTTTTTCTTCCTCTTTTCTTGTTTCATTTTTATTCTTTTTTCGCAGTTTCTTCCTCTACTTTTCCGCCTATCCTTTTTTATAAATCTAATTCTGTATATAGGGTTAAAGCCCCCTCCGTATTATATAAATAGGTAAGACCCTGTTGAGTTTCCGGTTACACATCTGGTCTTTAATACGGTGAAGCCTCATATGATTTAACATCTCCGCGTGCTACACATAAACAGGTGCCTCTGCTAAAGCAGGGACACTATAGTGTCGGTGACCTCAATATCTCAATAATGAGTACAAAAAGAGCTGGGCAGGGACTGCAACAATATTCACCTGGGTTATTCTAGCGTATCCCATGAGCAATAGTTCGTGAGTAGCTGTATGCCGGCGTTAGCTGTCTTCGTGAGCCCTGAAAAGACACTAGATAGGTTGTTGCTTGAGGTCTGCTGCACCCTGGAGAAGAGACTCTCCCCATAGAAGACAGCCTCCACAAGAGGACGGTGTTTGGACCGGAAAGTCGTAATACCTGGTTTATTATAAACTGTATTGCTAGTGCCATAGGAATTTTGGCCCTTAGCATAGTTTATATTACCAAACAGCACACCCACAGGAAACGTATAACTATTACCCGCCACGTGTTTGGTGAGTCCCCATGTTGAAGGGAGTATGGGGAAGTATTCCCAATGCGCCTTTTGAACTAAAGTGAATCACAGCGATAGTCATATAAAAGTAGCGAGTTCATCTAATCAAAAGGCCATTAAAATGCGGTTTTTCATTAGGAACTGCACATCCCATACTTGGCACGAAATGATTTGTTTTGATATACTGCGAGCTATCGAGAGAAGCTAGGATAGAAGAAAGATGTTTTACAACGACCCAGTGTACTTCCAATACGTGACGTAATTGAAATCCTTGCCGCCATCATACCACGGCCCAAGATTGACGCTCTTCCCGTCGCTGGTGTTGGCCGTAAACACAAGACCCGAGCCCGAACTCCGCTTCAGCGTATCCAACTTGATAGTGGGCGCGGAGTTGACGTTGCTGTTGCCGTAGTTTCCGATCAAGATGACGGGGCCGTACGAAATGGCCGCCAGGCTCGCATCGTCATTGGCTTCGATCAAGTAGGCCCGCATGGGCAGCTTGATGGCCACCTTGTCGCCGTTGGCCCAGGTCCGCGACGGTACTTGTGCGTAGGTGCCCGTCGCCGTGGGAATGTTCTGCTTCTGCCCATTGATCGAGACCTCGGCCCCCTGGCTCCAGGACGGAATGCGGATCTTGAGGCCGAAGCTGCCAGTACCGGATACGGTCATGGTGACGGTGTCGGTATTGGGGAAATCGCCCGACTGCGTAACCCGGACCCCCTTCTGCGACCAGTTCAGAGTGGACGGCGCGTACAGGTTCACGTAGAGCGACGAGTCGTCGTAGCCGTAGATGGCATCCATGAGCCGCGTGTTTTGCTCCACGCCGGACCCCTGGCAGCACCAGAAGGAATCGTAGTCGGTGCTCCAAGTGCCGCCGCCCCAGACGGGGCCGAGTCCCTTGCGGGCGCCCGGGTTAAGCGACGAGAAGTACGTGATGTGGCCGTGCGCGCTGTGCGGGTCCTGGGCGCCCAGGATGTGGTTCATGAGGGCACGCTCATAGAAGTCCATGTAGCGCGTGCTACTCCCTTGGCCCGAGGCCCCTTCCAGCGTCCAAAGCTCCCGCGTCAGCTTGAGCATGTTGTACGTGTTGCAGTGCTCCGCTGTGTCCTTGGTCAGGTACCCCGCGATGGCGTTGGCGGGGCGGAAATGCTCGTTCTGGCTGTTACCTCCGATGGCGTAGCTGTGGGCGCCGACGACCATGTCCCAGGCGTGGCTGGCCACGTCGCGGTACTTCTGGGTGCCCGTCGCCTTGTACTCGTGCGCGGCGCCGACCCACTTCGGGATGTTGGTGTTGGCGTGATTGCCGTTCAGGCGGTCCTCGCCCCGCGCCAGCCAGTCGAACGTCGAGGCCTGGTCGAAGCGCTGCGCCACTTTGAGCCAGCGCTGGTCCCCCGTCTGTCGGTAGAGCTCCGCCAGGACGTCTTGCATGCCGCCGTACTCGACGTTGAGAACGGACTGCATCTTGTCGTAGCTCAGCCTACCGGTACGGTTGTCGACCCAGGCCGCCATATCCAAGAGAACCGTCTTGGCCGTCTGGTCGCCCACGTTGCGCCAGACGTCCAGCAGGCCCGCCATGGTCTTGTGCAGGGAGTAGTAGACGACCGTGGTGCTCTGGCCGCTCTCGACCTTGTCGAACTCGGACTCGGGGAACCCGCTCAGGTAGCCCGCGGCGAACCCGGCGGCCTGGCTGTTGGCCTGGCACTTGCGCAGCTCGGCCACGAAGCCCGTCGCGCGCGTGCGGCACTCATCGTCCTTGAGCGAGGCGTAGCACTGCGACCACGCGCTCAGGAAGTGGCCCTGCATGTGGGACCGGAAGGGGAAGTCGGGCGCGTCCCAGCCCCCGTTCTTCTGCGCGCCATTGGTCGAGAGCTTGTGCGTGGCGCGGAAGTTGTACAGGAGGCGGTTGGTGTCGACCGACTTCAGGTAGCTCAAGGTTCGGTTCTGGTTTTCGACGTTAATACCTAGTGGTATAGAATGATTGCTTCCCCGACGGGGGTCGATGATCGCGATGGAGGTGGGTGATGTCTTACCTGGTTTTCTTGCACTCGGCCATCGTTGAGAGTGACTTGGCTGATATCAAAGACATGCGCTACGACACCGATATCCCCCGTGGCGATGGGTGCTGCCTGCCCCGCAACAAACGGCGCCCATGTTCCTATTAAGGCCAAGGCCAGACAGTTGGCGATTCCATGCATCATTGTTGAAATCAAGTTACATGAGACAGACAGGAAGCTAGCCGGTCATGAGTCCCAAGACTTGACGTGAAATTCTGTCGAAAGTCCATCTGTATATGTATGAGACCTGTACCTGTGGTTCGACACGCTTGCCACGCCATAATGGGGCAATCAATCTGGACAAATTCTCCGACAATTGGTCCACCAATCGAAGGTCGCAGCGAGTTCCGGAAAGGGTAAGAGGCACATTGAGTTGATTGACGGGCTCGCACAACTCTGCCATGATCCACCAATATTCGGTTCCATGACAATCTGAGAGTGCCATCGACGTCCGCACCAGACTCGATTGTCGAGTATTCGGAACGATTGACCCGTCCTCAGCTGTGAGGAGTAGAGTAAGGTTGCATTTTGACAGATGATCGCCCACGCCCGACCTGCACCCCGCATGATTTAAGGTGGGTACCGTGGTTTAAGCGTGCCAATCGCGCCCTGTGATCAAGGTCAATACCGGTATATCTTGCGAGAAAAGCAAATACTATCACTATTAACCGGGTCGGAAGCGTCTTTAGTGCTGCTACCTCGTATTCCAAGTAGCTCTTCTCATAAGCCTTCATCCCGGGAGAGAAAGGATCAGCTGACACTTCTCGACATCAATCGGATTGCCGTTCGAACCCCCTTGCCTTTGGAGAACCATAAAAACGCTTTCATATATGATTTTCTACATGAGGGCTTGCTAGATATGCAACTAGTATTAAGTGATTTTTACCTGCTAACGAAAGATATCCCTTTACAGGGTTTTAAGAAGCCCGTCATGCCATTACCATTTGGTCCCTTGGACCCCTTCCCCCTAAATCGCAATAACCTTTTACCGCTACATTAGTAGGGAGACAATGAAAACACATCAGCCCAACATTCCCCATCATCAAAACCGAAGGAACTGTCTGCCGGATCCCGGGCAGCTCTTCTTCTCTTTGGTGTGACCCTCTGCTTCTGCACCTTGTGCCCTTGCCCGTCGTCGACACCGTAATCGCGAGCCGATGAAGCTTTACTGGTAGAGCAGCAGGGCGACTTGGGTCTCTTGTTGGCAGCGGAGCCGCTGAGGGTCATAGGCGGCATTGACACGGTCGAGGCGGCGTCGTGGTCGGTGTTTTGCATGGCCGGGAGGGCCGTTAGTGGTTCCTCGCTAGGGCGGCGCGGGGTGGATATGGTGCTGACGGTACTGCTAAGATCGAAGCTTGGACTCTTCTCCATAGCGCGGCGGAACCGCAGATCGACCTCATTCTCGTGGCTCATCATCTCAGCCGAGGTGTTCTGCATGTACATCGCGACGGGATCGTCCGCTGGTGTTGCTGCTTCCGCTTGATGTGCACCCTCTGCGTTCTCATCTTTTCCAGTTTGGCCGTTGATTACCCGTCTACTTCTCCGTCGCGTCTTCCTGACCGCCGGACCCTTGCTCTTCCGGACGTTCTTCCGGACGTTGCGGACCCGCGTCACTCCCACCCTCGGCTTTTTCTTGTTGTACTCCGTGACGGCCTCCATCATCTCATCGTTGTCCTGACCCTCTACTCCGATGTGGATGCAGTTCTCGCCACGGTTGTAGTAGAGCGGGAATGAATGCGTGTCGAAGTAGATCGGTGGGGGCGTCGGTCCCCTTCTCCTTGGGTAAATGTGGTGGCGCTCCAAGACCAACCGCATATCGTCGCCGCTCCCCTCCAGCGAGAGCGCAATGTGCCAGTTGCCCCGCTTGGGCACCCCGAGGGGCAGGAGGTCGTAGCATCGGAAGTACTCGAGCTTCTTGGGCGGGGTCTGGCGCTCGTAGAAGGGGTGGCAGACGAGCTGTAGGTGATCGCGACCGGTGGCGAAGTCCTTCCAGACTACGCGGCGCTCCTGCCTCAATAAAGATTGATCAAACCAGAACTCTTATTCACTTAGAGAGGAAGGGGTTGGATAGTAAGGGTGATGGAGATGCACATGGGGTTAAGGCCGATGAAGGATAACGTACCTTGCTCAACGTGAAGACGGCCTCGTTGTCCCAGTAGCACTTCTCATTGCCGTCACTACGAGTCCCGTGCTGCTGTCTTTGCACGCCGATCGCGGCTCCTCGTTCGAAGAACTGCTCGACGGTGATGCGATTCCCAGCAGCATACGCGGTGCCTCGGGCGATCTTCATTGAGCTAAATGGTAGTTTAGGTATCAGCTATCGCAAATCTAGAGGGGACTAGTGAGGCGTTGGAACACTATCGGATTGGGAGACACACTTACTCGTAGTTCATGTTCCATTCGTCGGTGAAAAGGGGCGGCGCGATGTCGTTTTCTCTACACATCTGTCGTAGTTTTTCCTTCAGCCCCTCATGGCGAGACGTGCCACCGGAGACCACCACCCGGGGCGTGATGTCCTTGACCCCTCTCAGCTCCTCAATCCGCTCTCGCGCGAGATCCAGAGGCCCCTTCATGGCAGCATTGAAATGGCGCTCGATGGTTTCCGGGCTGAACGGGACTGTGATGGCGTCTCGGTTCTCGTCGAGGCCCTCGAAGATGTACCATTTGCGGGTGCAAGCGGGGCCCAGGTTGCGCTTGTTCTTGTTGAAATCGTCAAAGATCTTGGTCTTGA
The DNA here is from genome assembly GCA_038363915.1 of Apiospora saccharicola. NCBI lineage: Eukaryota > Fungi > Ascomycota > Sordariomycetes > Amphisphaeriales > Apiosporaceae > Apiospora > Apiospora saccharicola. The sequence continues at coordinate 866,144 of JAQQWM010000004.1, forward strand.
CGCTGGACGTCAGGCGGCGGCCTCGGTCCTCTTCGAGCATTTGGACTGCGGTCTGGACGATGCTGTATTCCCATTGCTCACTGCCACCACCGGCACCTAGAGGGCATGGTTCATCAGCATATCGCAGTAGGAAACAGAGACAAATAGGGTTGACTCAGAGCGATTCAAGTACCTTTGGCGGTTGAAATCAGGTAGAAACTGGGCTTGTTCTTCTCATCATAGACGACGTTGAAGGTGCAAGTGTTCTAGCCAAGCCGTGAGTATATAGCAGCTTGATAATGTTAAGAATATTTGCTTACTGCGTTGTGGCCGCCGAAATCGATGAACAAGAGTACGTCATGGCATACAGTCTTTTGCATCTGACCTCCTTTCGCTGCGTGCTGGAGAAGCCTCTTAATATAGTCCCTGGCAGGACAGTCGCAGCTTAGCATCGAACACATAGATAAAAGCACTTGATCGGATGCCAGAATGTGGGGATACTCACGTGCATAGGTAATGTCCCAGAGCCTCGGTTTCATAGACAAACACGACGCGATCCCTATATCTGGGGCCGAACGCCGTGACGATAATGGAGCGATACAGCTCCTCAAAGTCCATGGTCCACTGCGATGGGATGGAGAGCCCGATGACGTCAATCTCATAGTCGTTTTCGTCGCAGATAGCCCGTGTGAGTCGCGCGATCCTGATGAAAAGCGCTTCGAGTCCTCGCCTCAGACGATGCTGGAACGTCTTGTTGTCCCGCCCTGCGATGAGATCTTCTACCAGGGGGTACTGCTCCAGTAGCTCGTCCGACGCGTCCACGAGTGCGTAAAAGGCGTACTTGGCCGAGACGGGCTTCCGCATGGGGTCGGACTCTTCGTACAGGTATACCGGGCCATTGGGTTCGAAGGGGTAGATTGCGGACGAGAAGTCGCCGTTGGCGAACCGCAGAGAGTGCACCGCGCGGTTGGTCTCTTCGACATAGTGGGGTCCGAGGACAGCACGACTGCTTGTGCTTCCGAGATCAATCCCGAGTGTACTAAGTCAAACATGGGTACAATGTTAGTTGAGTATATGCCATTGGGTACCACATGCCAGCACTGTATCCAGACGTAGGAGATGCTATTACGTACACAGTCTCTTTCTCCATTCTGATGAGGAAGACGCGAAACTTTCAATAAGGGTGATAAAAAGAGTGTCATTAGCAATGGCAGTTCAGGGTGACTTAATACTCAGCAAAGCCCAGGAGACGGCATGCAGATTCTTTGAAACCACAACGTGAAGATAACCAAAAGAGGTATCACCTGCATTATGTTTGCTGTACATTGAACCAAACCTGAATACCCATGCAACAGTTCTTCGTATGTGAATGACTGATGTATACCTGCATACAATTCAGCATGCGAAGGTACTTCAAATTGCACACGTAGGACTTGTCAGGTTTCCTCGTCGGTCTTTGTACTCCTTGTAGCTGCATGGCAATCATATTTGCCTGCATTGTTGGTTCGCAGTGGTTGGAGTTGTCATCATTTAACTGGCTGTTGTCACTCAGCGCCACCTGGGGAATGTCCGGTATCGACCAATCAGATCATCAGAAATGACGAGGATAGGAGGATTATGATGCTTTATGGTGCTGAAAAGCGCCACCAATACGACAGTCAGCAGAACCCCTGGAACCGGGGTGGCTACGGTCAGCATATGGGTTTTTGGCGCAAACGGGGATGGAACACAAGAATTGAACTGACAATCATGCAGGCCTCTTGTCTCTAATCATTAAGTATCTCTTGCATCTATTTTGTGGTAGACTGCGATTACTTACGAAATTTTGAGTCGCGAAGGCCGAGTTCATGTCCCGCAACGCCCAAAAGCTTTCCGCGTCCAGAACTGACTGTGCCGCAAAAGATGCGTCCGAAGCCTTGTCCCGGATTGACCAAGCGATGTGTGATACTCTAACCCAGTTCAAGGAGTCCGTCGTGCAGGAGATCAGAAACTACAAGCAATTCCGAAGACAATGCGAAGAGCTCATCTCGCAAAGAACCAGTACCATCCAGCAACTGGCGGCCACCGACCCAGAAACTGCACTCCAGTTGGATGCGGGCCTGAACCTCACCCTGGACATTCCTGCCATCCTGTTTCGCGAGGAAGGGGTGCTTTGCTCTTTCAAGCCCGTTCCTAAGTATCTTGCATCCCCCGAACCTCCGGTAGCAACCGACGAGGCATGTAGCTATTTCGCAGTTACTGATCGATGTTCATACTTGCCTACTCTTCTTTTCTCCTTTTACTTCGTTCCCTCTTTTAACATCAGTTAATCTGACTAAAAGGCTTCTCCAGAGCACGGGTGGATCATGCCCAGCGACTGACACCACCGCGACAGACCCAGCCAGGTCCCATAAGGCGAAACCGCGCCATGCGGCCCGAGCCGCGTCGCGTCCCACCAACGAGCGACCACCACCAACACCAATCGAACCTCCCTTCAGAGTGCTACGCACAAAGAAGCGGCCCGCCGCTACTCCACTCATCAACAAGCGACTCTACACCAGACAGCCTCCAATCAAAACCGCCCTCGTCACCAAGGAGCACTACTGGGTCTTCGACTTCACCGTCACGGTCAGAGGTCGCGATCACACAGCTCTGTATACCTTGCGGTGCCCATCGAACAGCTGCGATAACCCGGTATTCTCCAAACACCCTCTCCGGAGTGCAAGGGCGGAACAGCATTTCAAGAGATGCGGGATCAGGTTTCGAGACACGGCCGACTTGGTACGTCGGTACGCTCGCTTGGGTATGTTATCAGTCATATTCTCCGGACCATGGTCTTGACCATCATCCATCATCGATGGTGAACCCGCTATGCGATTCGATGCGACTGACTAACGTTTCTTACGTAGTGGTGCATACGCGCAAGGATAAAGAGGTGACAAGGGCATGGGCGAGAACACATAACTTGCGGCTGTTAGCAGGCAATGAGGCACATTTGGCTTGTGAGAACTTGGAATAGGTATAGTTGAAGTGGTGTGTTCGTGATTTAATTGACTGCATTACGCTTCCCGTATGGAGGCTCTTGATCTCTCTTGCGGTGTTTAAGGAGAGAAATCAGCTCGCCTACGCTACCATATGTAGTACAAATCTATACATGCTTGGTTTGATTCAACCGCTCCCTGACGTTTGCTCTTCCAGTGTGGTGACGAGCACACCCGGCACGGTATCTTCCAGTCCACAATCAGGTAGAGCTGATCAAAAGAACCCCGACTCCAAACGTGGGATTCGGCCCATGGTCAGCGAGATCGCCAAAACAACAAGGCCCAATGTCGTAATGCCGATAACGTAGTGATTTCCGAATCGAGGTCACGGGTTATGACGATTGGATCGGAGCATGCTCCGGCGGTTTGAGACCTGAGGATTGACTTAGTACACAAATAGAACAGAGAAAGCCATCAGCGGGAAGCATGGTAGGTTATTCTTACCTCGCTGTTCCGGAACACAAGTAGCCATTGGTCGATGTCCTCAATCAGATCCGCGTCTCGTTCAATCTCTTCGAGCTCCCGGTGCAGATCGGGGCGTCCATCCATGTAGCTCTCGCGCTCGTTGAGTAGCCGCTTCTTCATGAGGCTATTGCGCTTTTTGACCCCTCGGAGCGTGACCTCGGTGTCACGGAACATCGCGTACTCTACTGCGGTAGCAGACTCGTTCGTATTGCACAAATACTGTGCATTCTCCCACGTCTCTTTGCAAAGCTTCCTAAGCAGTCGGGCGCGCGCTAGCACGTCGTCGGTGGTGGGTTGATTCATCTGGAAGCGCACGGGTTGGCAATGGTTAGAGACGGGCGGTTGGTAGCCGCTGGTGTTTGCGCGCTGCAGTAGGATGTCAGAGATGTCCTGTGACTCGAACGAATTTTGATAAAACAGTTTTGGGTTTAAAATGACTTACACGGGCTGCGAGAAACTCATGACGCGAAGGAAGAGGCATTTTGATGGGTCGGTACGAAAGATATAATGTGTTGTGGTTTGCGAGGAGCCTTTCTGTGGTAGTGTGCAAAATTTACAAGCTGCATACAGGAGCAGCATTGCATCCAATGCTTCTGGTTTTATAACCTGTCCAATAAATAACTCGATTAAAGCTTTACCGACCATTTACAAAGACATCAGGTTCACATTATTAGGCGTATAACGTCTGATTTATTATATAACCTATGTTTAAAGCTCAACATCATGAAAAGTTTCAACATCGCCATGTCCATGCCTCTCGTAGCAAAACGAGCTCATGGTTTGTCCGTAGTCATACATCAGCCAAGATTCGAGGTTAATCGCTGTAACCCGGCCAATTCCTCCTTCAAGGCCCACTTGCGGAAGATAGTCGCGAGCACCAATGCAGGCACTAGGGCAGAGGCAGCGACAACGAAGGCCAGCCAGGCATCATTCTTCTTCTCCGGCTCGACCTTCAGGGGATCTCGAACATAGACAGGCAATTTGTCCTCAATCTGCATGGTTTAATTAGTAAAAAGCTCTTGTGCATGCATCACGTTCATGTGGTGCGGTATGTGATTCTTACCTTGTTGTTGACGATGTACTCATCGATCCAAGCTCGGATTACTTTGATATCGCGTTCTTCGTTGCGGAGCCTAACTACGACATGACCCAGATGTCGTCCATTGATTGCCATGAAATCGACTTCACGATCAAAGTGCCAGCCAGGGTGGCGGCGGATATTGTTAAGCTGGCGCTTGGCTCGGCAGAAGTCTTCGCCCACGGCGGTTATGCGCGAAACGTCAGGCTCGACGGCCACGACCCGTCGATAGGTGCTATGGGCCATTTCACGAACCAATCTCTGTTGCTGCACAACGGACTCGACCGAGAGGCGCTCGTAGTGTCCAAGGTGCCCGGGACTAGGGAAGGCGGGCTCACGGGCAAGCTGGGCAAGCAGGGCATCTGTAAGCATGGTGCGAAGAACAGGATGAGGGTAGGGGTGCATGGCCTGGGCTCCTCCGTTCTATAAGTGATGTTAGTAATATGTATGCGTCTCAGTATAAGTACTGTCGCATTCTTCTGAGGGTAAGAAACTGACGCGAGGGTGAGTTCGAGGCCGCTGGGCCCACGAGATTGGCATCTTTGACAATGCGAATAGCAAGTAGGGATTGACAGCAATAGCAATAAAGCCTAATATGTATGTCAAAGTCGCAGTGGGTTCGGAATGAAGAAGAAGGCAGGCAATGCGATGTGTCAAGATGTGGGGTTATTGATGTTTGGGTTGGATGTGTTTGTGTTTTCCGAGGTGCTGGGTGAATGCTTATGGAATACCACCATGGGCACAGTGTACGTTGACAGCTGTATCTCATCCTTGACCTGGGTGTGAAAGAGCTTTCGCATTAGGCGACAGCTTTGTTTCTAAAAGATTTGAGCCAATATAGAGGAGCAAAGGTGGCACTGAAAAAGCCACGTCTGGAGACAAATTCAATTTATCTCAACTTTATATATGGATACGATGCTGGAGAAAACTGATCCCATCATGCAAGACTCGCAGCGCGAAGGTCTTTCTATCTTATCTTTATTATATGCTACTGCCAGCCCTTGTTCATAGTCCACGATGTTCCTGCACCATTTTCACTTTCTTCCTCTGTCCTACATCGCCCAGACCATGGCTTTCCAGACCAACCACGCAGCTCCCACGAGCAATAATGCACCCATTATCAACCCAGTCTTTCTCTCCTTATAAAGGCGCTCCTGCGACCGGCAATGGGGTTTGAAGCAGCAAGGACAGACCATAGGAGGGTCGTACATACTCCAAAATTGGTTACTGGTCTTCGGATGTGGTCAGCTCATATCCTATGGATCGTGTAACGATATCAGGTGGAGAGTTGTCCTCTTACCTGCGTTGCCATTTTCAAAGCCTGGGTGCGAACTCCTGATAAGATGTCGTTATTGCTGCAGAAATCGTCCCAGTCATCCAGTAGATATATTCGGCCTTCCAAGTAGTCCATCCGCTTAGTCAACCGCTCCAGCAGAATATCGTGACGGTCCGTGACAGCCTTAAGAGAGGACTTGATATCGGAGAAGTTGTCATTTCTGAGATCCGGATATGACATGGCAAGGCTTTCTACGTGCTTTACCAATTCAGAGACGTATTCGATATCTAGACGGATGACTCGTGAGACACCCTCCATTTTGACAAGGACGCGTTCAGCAGACCGAACGGGCCAAATCTCTCCCTCTCGAGAGACCATGACCACTTCAACCTACACACAATGTTAGTGGCTTAATAGCTTAAATACAATGATCCCATATTTATTAACACTTACACTACCAGGGCCGGTACTATCAAAGTACAGAGGCCTCATGTTAAAGAGTTTGGGAGGGAGAAAGGCGAAACATTAAAGGCGTCAATTTATTGTAGGATGTTGTAGTCTAGGTCCCGCTGTGTGTATTAGGTTTTAAGCAGGCCCGAATCTATGCAGCTACCTACACCCTTTAAATCGGACCTCACTGTAACCTCCCGGTACGTAAGCACATTTATGCTCCGGGCAACGCATCATTATGCATCTCGCTGTGGGCTAATTACATCCCATAAACTTATGGGTTCCGTAAATGGCGTCGTTAAAGACCATTAATCTACCTTTTACTTCACTTGTGAGACAATGAATTATATTGACCACGTATGATTGCGGCCCAATTTACATGACTACTTGTGCTTCTGTCAAAGAACCATCGCTAAACTCGGCGCCCAAAACCACTTTGAGGGTTGCTTCTGGTGGCAGTTTCGGTCCATGTTTCCCTGTCGTACACGACGCCAAATCCTACAAGCTATCGCAGATAGTCTTCGAGATTGCGCGACATCAACTCCATCTGGCGCGACATCAACTCCATTTGGGGCCCAACTCCTGCCACCCAGTAGTAGGGCATCATGGACACGATCAGGCAGAACACAAAAACCATAATGATCAGCTTAGGTGCGGAACTGCCAGGATCGGGATGGGCCAGGTGGTTGGAACTGCCAAGTTCGCAATGGGCCAGGTGGTTGGAACTGCCAGGATCGGGATGGGCCAGGTTGTTGGAACTGCCAAGATTGGGATGGGCCGGGTGGCTACTGGGACCCGGCTCCTGTTGCTTCTTTTCTGTAAACTCCGTCTCGGCCTTCCTTAGGAGCTCGGGGTATCGGGGAATTCGGGCCTCCTCCTGCGTTTCTTGGGTCAGCATAATGCCATATACATGTATCCTCATAGCACAACCACCACACTATATGCCTTACCACTGTTGATGCCCAGCGATTGATCCACCACCTCACTTCACGAGCGGTCTCCCAATGACCAAATAACTCCCAATGCTCATCGCGCAAGTCCCTGCCGTGAAGAAATTGGGACCGATTCCACATACGTTTTTTCATAGCGTCGAGGGCGACGAGAATCTCCTCCAATTTCTCTTCTTTTCGGGAAAATTCATCGAGGTGGGTGTTCGGAAGCAGCTCAATGTAGTTACGCTCAAGCTTCATGTGGCCAATCATCTGCTCAACGGATTTCAGGAGCAAATCTCCCTCTTTTCTAAGAGTGTCGAGATTTGCGATGACGTGCTCGTCGAGCCTGTCTGGGACAGCGTCAATTCCTCGAGGCCAATTGTTCATTGTGGTGAGCCCGGCTCTTGACGCCTATCAATGGAGTTAGCAGCATGACATCCGAGTTTGGAGATATCCTTACGCCGCCATTATGAGGCCGGGCTCGATTAAGTGAGCGGATACCAGACATATTCTGGAGTGAATGCCAGATGAGGTGGATGTTGACGTAATAGCAATTGGGATGCCTATTACCAACACTGCTTGTGTCATTCAATTGGTACTTGACCGAATCTGAAGAAAAAAAACCCAAGTCGCAGTGTGGGTTGGGTTGGTTAAAGCCGTGGTGGGGTAGCTTAGAAATCTTTATTAGCATTTGGCACAAATTCATAATCAGTAAGTCCTTACGACACATGCTTGCATCTACCATTACGCTCAAACTCAAATAATAACAGGTCGTTTTAAGGACGCAGTTACAGCGCTTAATAGAGGCTATGCATATTACTAACTATCTAAAGTAAACCACCTACATAGGTACTTAAGTAGAAAAACATCACACTAGAGAATTGCCACTTAATTACCACCATTCCTATAGGGCTTATTATTAAGCTGCAATCAGCCGCACATCATTTTGCACTTCTGGTCTAGTTGAGATTATAGACCTGTAACCAAACTGATTAATAACGCAGCAACTAGAATTAAAACAATGAGACAGAATAGAGTAATGCCAGCCTCTCTGCGCTGTTGGATGTACTCTGGCAGTGAAGCATAAACCACCATTACTCCGATCTTGATTTGCATGTTTAATTAGTAAAACCTCATAACTTCATAAGACGTCTTATAGTGACGAGATTGGGTATCCTTACCTGCTTCTCTTCGTTGGTTATCCACTCTTCAGCCGTGGAAACAATGTCGCTGTCTACAAGGAGCTCTTCTGTCTCCCGATGCAGATTTGTACGTCCAGTTAGATATTTTTCCTTATCGTCTTCGAGTCGTGTCTGCATCAAACCGAGACGAAGCAAAACCACAGAGAGATATGCTCTGTGGCAGATGAGCTCGTCCTCTTTTGCGGCTGATGAGAGTAATCCAGCACAAAGCAAAGCGTCCGCTCGCCGATAAATGCTCTCAGCAAGGCTCCGGAGTGATTCTCGACATTCCTGCACGAATTCAAGCTGGAGAATAAGAAGCAATGCGTCAAACCCCTGAGCATGAACCTGTATCTCATGTCAAACTTGCTATAAACTCGACCGGGGTACACTCCCCGCTGTGTGACGGAAGTTGGACTTACATCGCAGTTTCTAGACCTCTTCCTACGTAGACGGACAGACCTGCGGAACGGCATGTCTGAAGTTTGTCGATGCAAATACGGGGTAGTTAGATGTTGATATAGGATTCAGAGATCCTGGCAGGGAAACAGTATGCCAATTGGTAGTTTTGTGTGATTAGGGTGGTTTGGAGGATTTCCACTTTGGTATCAACTGCACCTCGATCTCACGGAAAACCCATGCTACCTCGGGGGATCAGCAGAAAACCCATAAGCAGTAGCTGCATCTGATATGTTACCACTTGTATTTGGGTAGTGTTTCTTTTAGTGCTTCTCTGGGTTCCTGGCAATGTGTACCTTAGGTGAGGTAGGTAGATAGATGGCCCCATACTGCTCCCAGGTAATTACTACTTATTCTCGGTGCTATTGGAGGGCAAATTATTTACTGATCTACTGGTTGATGGAATGCTTGGCGGTTCGCTTCTCATTATCACGAAATGATTTTCATTTTTGGGGCCTAACATAGTACTGGCTCTATAGCCTCAACTGCAAATTCTAGAACCCGCTGCTGCATGATTCTGCCACTCAGTGCTTGCTTAACGTAATCCGAACAATCTAGGCCATCACCATATTCGAGGCCTTCCAGACTCCCAGTACAAGCAAGATGATACCAACTGATATCGTGATTGCCCCGACCGTCTGGGCCGTTCGGAAGGCGACGAATTCCTTGGTCTAGTAGAGGTGATCAGCAAATACAGTTCGGGTCATAGAACAATCAACTGGCAATTTGTGTCTTTCTTACCTGCTCCGTCACCAAACTTGAGACCCAGAGATCGACTTTGGATACATCGATGCGATGTCTTAGATTCTCTGCGTAATCAACCCAAGGGTCGGCTCGAGCTTCCAAGTAGTCCTGCTCTTGTGCATGCAATCGCTCTTGCATTATATCATTGCGGCGCGTGACATCTATGAGTAGGTTCCTGGCGTTGGCAATAGCGTCAATCGTGCCAACGGGGAGAGTCTTCACATATGGGAGAGTCTTGGCAGTTCTCTCTAAGAGGAGGCTTACGCATTTTTGCGCGTTCTCGACTTCTCGACTGAGCATCAGGGTTTCCGTCTTTAGCAGCTCGATGCCGTCTTTGGTGGACATGGTGCGCGAACCGGTCACTAGGACCTAGTGATGGAGTTAGGCATATGGTATCACACAGTAAAGACGGTTGAATACATCGATAGTGACTTACCCTGCTAGCACCGGAAGAATCTGATGATAAGGGGGTTATGTTCATGCTGAGATGTTGGCATCTGGCAGTCCAAATCTCAACTGGAAATTGTGTGGGCGTTGTACTTGAGCTGGTGTTACCGATCGTGATTCAAGCTTGTTTTAATTTACAGGCGGTCTCCCACCTTAACCATACAAACAATGGCTGTCCGGTGCTGGGGTAGTGCAGTTACATAAGCTCAGCAGTATGGATTTTCTTTTCGTCCGATCAGAGGCCACTATTCTAATTTCTTTCTGCCCTCTTCCTAGAATTATGAGCTTCTTGCGGTGCTAATGCAAGATTTGCATTCTCTTTAAGGGCATCAGTGGTGAAAATGTGAAATAGTTCCTTACATTCAATGCAATCCAGCCTTTTTTTTCTCTGCAAGCTGATTTCCTTTTTGGATGGTTTTTGGGAACTGATTTTCCAGATCACAATCAGCCACTTGCCCACAGGCCTGTTTCCAACCACATAAATACATTGCTCCTCACCTCCCTTCTCCATGAACACTTCCCTCTTTCCTTTCCACACCACAACCTTTCATTCCATCATCTTTTATTTACTTCCACTCACATTCATCCCTCCAGTCCCCCATCTTCCTTCCCCATCATCACCTTCATTCATCACCATCCTCCTTCATCACCATCTACCTTCATCATCATCTACCTTTACCAATACCCTTTCGCATCTAGTCGATACTTGTTAACAACCACTCTCCCATAACGTTCATGTTGATATCTATGCAGTTGCAAAGCAGCTTGCCATATTTTCGTTAAGTAAGTTCCCCCAGCTTGTTTTTCTTGAGGCCGCCTCTTGGATGTTTCTTCCCACATGCCAATCCCCTCGCCAATTCTGCATGCGACACCCAACCCCATGACCTGCCCCTTGGCTCGTTCGCGGGGACTCAGCTGAAGTCACCGTGGGTGCTGACACCGTCCGGGTCAACGCCCCCTACTTTGGGGGAGGGCAACACACTCCCAGCTGGGCTCCGATTCGTCCGTCAAGTAAGGCAGAGATCAGGGCGGTCCAACCTCACACATCACACAGAGGGCTTAAAAATGCACTGGGTGGGCAAGTCAACTGTGGAATTGGCAGCCTGCTCTCGGGTAGGCCTCGGGGATCTGGCATAGCTCAGGTCACACTGGGGAGAGGTCGTTCCTTGTTCAAAGATCTCGAGTACGAACTTACCAGTGCCATTGTACTGACGGGGTTTAGTTTACAGGTATCGCGCGATCAACCACCCATCAACACACGACACCAACACCGCAACAACACCGCAGGCAATCTTTGTGAGTGGAGGGATTAGGAGACTTGGGCCAGGGAAGTTGGGGGAGTCAATTAGTTCAAGTAGATAGGCAATAAATTGCATCGCGGCACTCAATTTGTTTGTTTTCACTGTTATTTATTCCATCTCTCGTGAGGCTGACGTGATGTCGCCGGGCCGTTGGTAGACGCGTTTATTTCGAATCAACCCTACTGCCTGCAAGTCACGTGAGTTCAATTGGATGCTGCCCAAACTGGGTCCTACGGAGAAGCAGTACTGCATTCTTCTGAGTTGCCTTGACTGGATCCCAAGGGCCAAACAAATCATTTGTAGTGAAATTATGGTTCAATCTGCTGATTGAGTTTACTGGCTCCCGTTGTTGAAAGATTGAGTTTATTGTCACGCGGCCCCAGCCTTGCCACGATGAACGCCACCAGTCGTCGGACGCCAAGCAAAGACATGGGTACCCGGAGTAATATTTTGGTGGTTACAAATCCTGGGGTGCATGGTTACATTCTCCAACGAAGATCCGGCAAAGCATGTATGCGGCACAGCAACACTTTTGTCCTGACTTGGGCTTCCATGTCGATACTAGAGCGTTTCTAATAAGCCCGCCTGCCTCTGGTCTGTTTTCGCATAATATGTGGCGGGGTAGGGTTTGGTGTTTGTTTGTTGATCCACTCGATTTATCCCGAACGCGTCAACAACAGGCCAGGATGGCTGGAATATTCTATAGGGTGCTTGCTCCGGCCCTTTCTGGAAAGTTGTGGCTGGGTATCGGTGCGTTGTCTCAATCTAGCTACCAATTCGTGACCCTTTCCAAATTTGAAGCAGCGGCTCACAAGAAACAGGTAGGGTCTTGGTCCTGTACGCTCGGCCGTTTGCTGCCCAAGTCACAGAGCCACGCGTAGGCACTGCTCCGACAAAGGGTTCGGTACGATCCGGGTCCTTACATTTTGCGTTATCGTAAGGCGCAGATCCCTTCGCAATCCAGCTTGAGAGATCCGTCCTCCAACCCTACTTACTCGTGTGCATGCAAGTTAGGTTTTGACATGAGCCGACGACCCCAGACGGCCCAGGGGGAAGACATGCATTTACGGAGGTCCCCCTGTCTGCCAAGACGATCGTCACAGCGGGCAAAGCGTATTAGATGACTGGGGTCAGGTTACTACGGCGATAAAAGCGTTTTAGATGCTGGCCTCCTTTTTTTAACGAGTATGATTGGATTAATAACCCTCGTTCCGTTCTATACCATCCCGTTTTATTATAAACGGTACGACGCCGCTGGTCACCAGCTGCAGCAGCTGCAAGTGAGTCTTGGCAGGACAGGGGGGAGGGACTCTACTTTTGAAGGGGACCTCCGTACATGCATCTGGTTCCAAATCGGGATACCATTACGTAGAGACCCGGCACCATTATGTCGCTGTTCAGGTGCTACTGCCGCTTTGATCGCCTTCGGACGCTGATAAAGAGGTCGGGTTTACGAGATACCTCAGGTAAACTGGGACCCCTGACGCGGCAAGTGCCGTGCCCACGACCGGAAGCAGAAACCGGGCTGGGTAAAGAAGGTCTGTGTGGTAATGTTTCCAGGATTCCTGCGCCTGTCACCCGACGATCTGACTCGTCAATCGCTCGCCAACCAAGATTCGGCCACTCGTGGGTAACAATAAGCTCGCGATATCCGGGTGATCGAGCCCGACTCTGTGGTCTGTCGCCTGGTGCTCATCTCGTACCCCGGTCATCCGTGCGCTGATGGAAATCGCAACCGGCTGGTTACCGACAGCAGTTTGCGCGGGAGTAATTATCGCCAAGATGGCTCTTATTCCGAAGCTCGCAGACCGCGAGCACCATTGTGTGGCTTCCCCCAGAACAAGATCTTTTCAGGTCTCAATCGGCGGGCGGAAAAGCACCCGAAGCCGAGTGGGCAGTGGAGGACCGAGTTGTCGGATGCAAAGTTGGGCACCAATGAACCTATATAGACTGGACCATGGAGACGTTCCCTATGCGCCTGCATGCTACCTTTCTTTTTCTTTTTTTGCTCCTCTTTAAGGATCATCGAGCTATCAGTAGTACTGCCAAGCAGGCGGGACATCGAACTCCCCTCCCGCGGCGGACCATCCAACCATGTACAACGACACTGCCGCCCGCGAAGGCTTCGGAGCCGCCCTGACGGCCGCCTCGCACCTGCAGAATCAGTCGGAGGAGCTACGCGATCAGCCCCGTGCCCTCATCATCATAATCACTGCGCTCGCGACGCTCTTTGTGGGTTTGCGCTTCCTAGGCCGGTATAAGCATGGCATGTACATCGGCGCCGACGATTGGACGTGTCTGCTGGCCTTGGTGCTGTTGTACGTCAACTTTGTGGTTCATCTCGTGTGTACGTTTATATCTATGCATCGGTATCATCTACTACGGTTGTTGTCGCCCACCTCGGTTCCATTGCTGACTTTTTGTGTGTGTGTTAGTGATTCACATGGGTGTCGGTATGCATACGAGTGGAATGTCCGTGGACCACGTCGAGTCGCTCAGCAAGGTATTACAAGATTCCGTTTTGACAATACAATACCGGCCGAAGAAAGAAAACTAATCGGTTGGATTGGGCGTCGAATTAGGTGTTATTTGCCGGCGAGCTGCTCTACGTCACCTCGATCAACACCTACAAGATCTCGCTGCTCTTCTTCTACTGGCGGACCTTCCCGGTGCGCCTGATGAAGATCGGCGGGCTCGTGCTCGGCCTCTTCTCCGTGCTGTGGACCTTCACCGCCGTCTTCGTCATCGTCTTCCAGTGCATCCCCATCAGCAAGGCTTGGAAGCCCTGGGCCGAAGGCGTGTGCACCGACCTGCTGCACACGGAGCCCGCCATGGCCAGCATGAACATTGTCTGCGACATCGCCATCCTGTGCCTGCCGCTCCAGCCCGTTCTGAGCCTCAAGATCAACTCGGCCCAGAAGGCGTTCGTCATTGGCACCTTCCTGCTGGGTTCGTACGTCTGCTTTACGAGCTGCTACCGGTTGGCCATGTTCTTCAAGTTCGACCCCAATGACCCCACCTGTACGTTTCCGCCCATCTAATTCCCCAATCAATTATCACCCTCCCTCTCCTTTCCAGCAGGCGCGTCGAACTAACTCCTCACGTCAATCGCAGACACCCTCGCCGAAGCCCAAGCCTGGGACGTCGTCGAGATGGCCAGCGGCATCATCTCGGCCTGCCTGCCGACGCTGGGCCCGATCCTCAAGACGGTGACCAACTCGCTCCTGACCAACGCGCGGCTGAGCCGGCGGATGAGCGCCATGGGCCCCGCGCGCTCCCACGGCGGCCCCAAGCACGACCTGAACCTCGTGACGATCGGGGGCTCGGGCGGCTCGTCGTGCATGAGCCCGCGCTCGCCGCACTGGAGCATGCACGACAAGTACGGCGCCATCGACGACGACGACGACGCCGACAACGAGGAAGTGGCGGGTATGCGGTACGCGTCGCCGCCCCACCACCACTCGCAGCATCCGCAGCACCCGCCGTCGGCGGCGTCGCCGACGGCGGATATCCTCGGGACGCGCGAGGTGGCGGTGTCGGTGTGGAAGGGGGCCAGTATGTCGATCGACAGGCCGCTGGAGGATGAGGCGCCCTTGAGGAAGCATAGGAAGTCGAGTTTGTACTAGGGGGAACGATTATGAGATTGAAGATGTTAAGACTGCGCATGGAGTTCGGACAAGATACCACACAGGGCTTTTTAGAGCAGTCGGACGGATTAGAGACGGTAGTTCACACTTGGGATTGAGAGTAGTATTTAATACCACGGAGTAGTCATAGATATGCCACGATCTTCGCAGAACGTCCTTTGGTTGTATCCATGCTAGAAAGAAGGCAGAATAAGGTGGTACTACAAGGTCGTTCAGGAGGCAAAAACGAATTGCATTCCCTTGAAGAATTGAAAATATGTAACTCTATGATACAAACGCCAAGAAGACGCAGTTGTCCTATATCTGGTTCGTTACCGCTAATAACTACTCGAAGATGAACTCTATGTCCTTGGCCCTCGTGCGAGGCTGGAGGGGAAAGCTCAGCTGAGCGTAAGACTGGTTCGACGTGGGCGGGCTGTTCTGGAACTCGGTGACGGGCATGTCCATGGTCTTTTCCCAGAGAAGGGTGGGAAGGCGATCGGTGAGGTCCTCGTCCCTACAAGCAGACGTGGTGGGGACTTCGGGCTCGGGCTCGGACCCCGACGTGGCCAGCTCGACGTCGGCGCGGGCCAGGGCGACGGCGACGTCCTCGTCGTCGTCGGGCAGGCGGACGGTCTGGGGCCCGTGGAAGAAGTCCTCCGGGTCCCAGAGCTTCTTGACTTGCTGCAGCCTGAACAGGTTCTTGCCGTAGTAGGCGCGCTCGTAGGCTTCCTCGGGCAGGGCCGCGTCCGGGAAATTGACGAAGACGGCCTGCCGGGCGACCGAATGGGGCTTGAGCCGCGCCTTGAACCGGGACAGGAACCCGCGCATGCACCGCTCCAGGAACTTGTCCCCGAGGATCACCTGGATGTAGCACTGGTAGTTGGTGCGGCGCCAGCGGTAGGGCGTCTGGCACCGCGACATGCGACGCGCCGCTCCGCCCGTGTGGATGAAGGAGACCTGGCACTCGGCATCCTCGCCCCGGAACAGCTCGCCGAAGCGGTCGAGCTCCTCCTTCAGGATCAGGATGATCTCGTTCATGTTGTGCATCGAATGCTCGTTGTCGACACCGAAGCCCGCGTACAGCCGGAACTGGGTCGCCGTGGGGATCATGCGCACGCTCTCTTCGTTCCATACCGCACTGTCGCCAAAGTTAGCCAACGTCATCTTGTTGTGTTAAGAATGATACGTGGGTGGTTTGTAACGAGTGTGTGGATTGATAGAGGATTGAAAACTTACGCTAGTGTCTCGTGGAGAAATCGACTAGACTTTTCCTGCATACAGCGCCGCTTCAGTTGATTCCGAACTCCCGGGTCCGTGACGGCGGCATCTATATGATGTGAGAAGTAGTCCGCGTCGCCATCGCAGTAGGTGATGAATCGAACCTCGGTCCCCTTGCCGTCTCCCGCCTGGTGGACCCACGTCGTGTCGATGGTGATGCGGTCCGGCCAGTTGTACGCGTAGAAGCTGCTCATAATGGACATCATGCGGTCTAGGTGCCACTTCTTGAGCTTCGGCTGGACACCTTTAATTTCCGAACAATCGCAACCCGCCAGCTCCGGAGGCGGTTCGGGCTTGCGGGCGTCGTAGGACCAGACGTACCGCCCCGACGTGACGAGGCCGCGCGGGTCCTGCAGTTTCCCGAGCCGCAGCTTCCACTGCACGACGACGCCGAAGTTGCCGCCGCCAGCGCCCCGCAGCGCCCAGAAGAGCTGGCCCTCTTTCGAACGGCGCTCGTGCTCCTCGCTCACGTGCCAGAGCTCGCCGTCGGCCGTGACGACGGTGATGGCGATGACCGAGTCGGAGCCCATGCCCAGCGAACGCGTAAAGGGGCCCAGTCCGGCGCCCATCAGGTACCCGCTCACGCCGACGGTGGGACAGCGCCCCCCCGTTGGGCGCGTAGCCGTTGTGCCGCCCGTTGACGATGCGCTTGTAGACGTCGGCCCAGCGGGCGCCGCCCTGGACGTACATGACCTCGTTCTCCATGTCGAGCCAGGTGCCGCCCATGCGGTACATGTCCATCAGCACGCCCTTCTCCGTCGTCGCGAACCCGGCGTACGAGTGGCTGCCGCCCCGCACCGTCAGGCTCAGCCCCTGCTCGCGGCAGAGGTTGACGACGGTCTGCACCTCCTCCTCGTTCACGGGCTGCACCACGCAGTCGGGCCGGGTGAAGCGGTAGAGCAGGTTCGTCGACGACACGGAGCGCTCGTACTCGATCTGGCTCGGGGAGTACACGTGGATCTTCTTGGAGCGGCAGACGTTCATCAGCCCGGCCGCCGGGGACGTCGTCAGCGGGATCTTGGGCGTCCTCCGCTTGACCGGAGTGTTGCCCTGACTGGGACGCGGGCTCGAAGCCCGGCTGCTTTCGGGCGTCTTGTAGCGGTTCTTGGTGGTGGTGGTGGTGGACGACACCACAGCTCCCGTCGGCGTAGCGGCGCTCGCTTCCTGTGCGCTGGTGGACGGTGAAGCTTCCGTCGGAGAGGTCGCGACCTGTTCATCGAACTCTACTTTCCTAGCCGGGCGACTAGGCACCTTACTCCGGGGCTCATCTGTCTCCGAGTCCAGCTGGAATGGACGTTTGGCTACTAGGGATCTCCTTGGTGGCATGACTATGCGGTAGCTGACTTTTACCTATATATAGTTCTTGGTTTGGTGCAGACGGACTGATCACAATTTGGGTTCGCCCTCACGCCCATGGGTCGGTGGTGAAGGATTGCCTCATAAATTCCCGGGCCCTTTGTCTGGATCTGATGGGTAGCGGTTGAGTCGCGGCAAACAATGGGGGCGGCCCCAAGTAGAAAGAGGCAGAATCTACACCAATGCCGCAAACGGATAGTTCCTCTAAAGTGCTGTTCGAATACACCTTTCATATATCAATTTGATCTCTGTGACAACGTAACCTGTCGATACCCAGTGAAGTAATGAAGCTGGGCTGCTGATTCTTATATAAGGGTAGTTAAATATAGAGTTAAATAGATTTTATATAATAATCGGTAGTTTTTTAAAAAGAAAAAGGAATAAAAGAAGGATTTAAGAATCTATAATAACCTATATAATACCTAATAATCGGAATAAATTATTTCCTTCTTTTTTACTTATATTAAGCATTATCTAATAAAAACATATAGGGGTTACCTATCTACACGTAGAAGGAGGCGAATTGATTTAAATACTAGAACGCCTGACAACTAAAGACTAAGATCTAGATGCATAATGAGCGATGTTGAGTCACCAAGTCGATCCGCGCCAGATGGTGGCTCATATTGGACTGGCCAACACTTAAAAGGGGGAGCCAGGACTTGAGATAGGGGTAATGCCGAAGCTTTTTACCATGCGCAGTGCACGGCCGCCCAAGATATGCACTACCACAGCGATTGCACAAAGCGGAGCATAAAGTTATTTAGGCACTAGGTGGCTGATAAGAGATTTAAGGTTATCGCAAGTGGATTGGAGCAGATAAGGCGCTTGTCCAGATTATTCAGCCAGTCAAGAAAGCAGTATGACATTGTCGCCACTTTAGAAATCGCAATCAACAGTTGATGCAATTGGCGCCTCGTCGGTTGTTTTGATCGCGACATCTTTAACCACCCATCCACCCGCAAACCCACCATAGCAACGACATCGAATCCAACCAACCCAAGATGCCGCCGCAAATCAAGCAAGACCTCAACCGGTCCGGCTGGGAGACGACCGACTTCCCGTCCGTCTGCGAGTCCTGCCTGCCCGACAACCCGTACGTCAAGATGCTCAAGGAGGACTACGGCGCCGAGTGCAAGCTCTGCACGCGCCCCTTCACCATCTTCAGCTGGAGCGGCGACCGCGCCCACGGCCGCAAGAAGCGCACCAACATCTGCCTCACCTGCGCCCGCCTCAAGAACTGCTGCCAGTGCTGCATGCTCGACCTGTCCTTCGGCCTGCCCATCGCCGTCCGCGACGCCGCCCTCAAGATGGTCGCCCCCGGCCCCGGCTCCGAGATCAACCGCGAGTACTTTGCCCAGAACATGGAGAAGGAGATCGAGGAGGGCCGCGGCGGTACTGAGGAGTACGAAAAGGCCGACGAGAAGGGGCGCGAGCTCCTCCGCAAGCTGGCGGCCAGCAAACCCTACTTCCGCAAGGGACGCGCCATCGAAGACGGCTCGGCGGCGGCTGCGTCGGGAGGCGGTGGAAGCCCAGCCGTCGGCGCGGGCGTCGGTGGACCAGGGCCCATTCGCACGAACGATTCTCGAGCTGCGAGAGCGACGGGCGCCGGCCCTCGAGGCAACAACAAGAAGCGACCGTTCCCCTCCGCGTCGCAATTACCGCCCGGTCCCAAAGACTGGCAGCCGCCTTCCGACAAGTCCATCATGTCGCTTTTCGTCACCGGTGTCGAGGACGACCTACCCGAATACAAGCTCCGCGAGTTCTTCAAGGTGCACGGCAAGATCAAGAGTTTAGTTTGCAGTCACATGTCACATTGCGCATTTGTCAACTACGAAACGAGGGCGAGCGCCGAGAAGGCCGCCGAGGCGTGCCAGGGGCGCGCTGTGATTGCGGGTTGCCCGCTGCGCGTACGATGGAGCGTTCCGAGAGCGGTGGGCACCATGAACAAGGAGCAGCGAGGCGAGATGATTAGAGATGGACGAAGCGCGTTCTCGGACGTGAGGAAGCAGAAGACCATCGAGGGTCGGCAGGCCAATATGCTCACCCAGGGCGGCGAGGATGGGTCGGAACCGCAACAGCAGGAGAACAGCTTGGACATCGTGGCCGCGCCTCCGGGAGCTGACGATATTAATTATGCCAGTCTGGCGGGCAACTAAAAAAAAGCGACTGCGATTGTACTAGAGATAGGGGCGATACATCATTTTCATACGGCATAGCTGGCGTTTAGGTTTAAGGGAAGTCATCAGGGGACGACGTCTGGTCCCAATCAATTCAACGGAATACCCAAAACTCTTTTCATTTTTCATGTCCACTACTCTTTTTTCCATCCGCTTGAGGTTCAAAAGGTTGTGGAAACATGGAAACGCTGTTTTATCTTGATCCATTAGACGGCGAAACCATATTCGGAGCAAACTCTCGCACTTGGAGCCCTACATAATTGGAAGAATGCTCTCAGGTCTTTGCCCAAATTAACGGTCTTCCCTTAAGTATCATTCAATCTGTTAAGTACTCCTAAGCGACAACATATATACATCATACGCTTTCATCATGAGTGTCCGAAGCGCACCAGACAGCCCCTTGGCTTCGTCTCTTGCCAAACGAGTCAAGACTGGCCATGCTGGCAACTCTTTGTAAGTAACCGACATTTTACTCCCCTACTAGCTTGGGATCACGAACTCACTACCCCATGTCCAATGGAATAAATATGGTGATTATCCCGTGTCCAACTAATGAAGTAAATATGGCAATTCTCCCATATCCGATGAAATAAATATGGCGACTAACCAGACGTGTACAAACAGCTTCAATGACCCCATAGTCAAGATCGAAGTGGACGATGGAGCGAGTGGGCGACTGACTTGGTACCTTCACCGCGCACCACTCTTAGACCAATCCAAGGATTTCCGCTACCGGCTCGAGAACGGCGGCGATACCATTCTCTTGAGAGATACGAGCCCCGAGACTGTCGACACATTCAGCCACTGGCTCTACACTCGATCTCTGGATGTTGCTGAGCTCCGACTTGACACCCCCTACGACGAGGATAAGGATGAGAGTCTGGATCAAGCATCTGTTGACAACGACGGAGATAACGAGGCAGCAGAGGAAGGAGAATGCGACAGCAATGGTTGGCTCTATGAACATTATGAGCGCACTGATGATATAAACCCAACCTCACCTGTCGATCCGACCGGCAATCTCCTCGAAAGGGACACGGATAGCGCCAGCGTTGCGAGCAGCGAATCTGCGACCCTGGTAGCATTCCCATCTTCTCTCTCCAGCCTCGACAGTGACAGTGACGACACACTCGCCCCCCCTCTCCCACCCCTTCGACCGCGTCATGATCCGCCTCCTCGACCTCTACAACTTCGCCCAGCAGTACGCCATCCCCACCCTCGAGCGCGACGCTCTCGACCTGCTGCAATGCCACCGCGAGGCCCATCGCGTGAACCTGAACCCCAGCATCGACGTTCTGGTCTATGCCTGCTACAACAATCACTTCTACGCCGACGACGACCCCCTCTGGCGCTGGCTCGCGTCCGACTTTGCCCGGACCGAACTGTGCTCGCCCGGCTCCATCGACGCTATGTGCGAGCAGCTGCCGCCCCGGTTCTGGCAAACCGCCTTCAAGGCCAAGATCAAGACTGCCATTACGACGATCGATTCGCTCGGGGCCGGTTTGGACGCTGTCTCCGCGGACCACGACGCACTCGAGACCGTGGTCGAGGAACGCGACCAAGAGATCCGCGACCTCAAGATGTCGGCGAGATGTCACAAAGAGCAGCTGGCCAACCTGCATTCCCAGGCCGCCGTCGACGCCGAGGAGCTCGACAGCCTCCGGGGTAAAGCACTCACAGACTTCATGCTCAAGACGGCCCAGCTCGAGGAGATCCAGAGCTTCCGGACCCGGACAAATTACGCCGAGGAAGTCCGGCTCAAACTCGTGGCGGAGCTGAAGTCCAAGGACGACCAGCTGGCCGACCTGCAAGCCATGGCCGCCGCCGACCATCAGCACATGGAGACCCTCCGGAACGAGGTGGCCGCCGCCGAGGCAACGAAGCTCAAATGCGTGACGGGGCTGAAAACGGCCTTAGAGCAGCGCAACGATTACGAGGCCAAGTTCCAGACCCAGGCCGAGCAGGTGCGCCAACTCCAGTCCCAAGCCGCCGCCGACGCCGAGGCACTTGCGAGCCTGCGGTCCGAGGCCGAGCAAGTAGCGGAGCTCCAGTCCCAGGAATCCGCGATCGACCAGTTCCAATGCGAGCGGGCGTATTCGAATGCCTGCCTTGCCGAGGCAGACAAGGAGATCAAGCGAGTCCAGGCGATGCTGGACGCGTGCGCCCAGGAGCGCGGCAACCTCGAGGCCCGCATCAACGCCATGGTCGAGAAGGAGTCGGGGCTCGAGGCCCGCATCACCCGCGACGCCCTCGAGATCGAGACGCTGCAGATGCGGGCGACGCTCGACGCGGAGGAACTGACGAGGCTCCGGGCTCATTTCTCGGGGGACGACGAGACGGATGAGCAGGTCGAAAGGGTGTGGTACAGTTAATTGACTGACTGGATATACACCCAACAGACGGAATCTCCCGTAGCTCTTTAATACACGTACTAATCGTAGTTCAATTACACACTGGAATGAACGTGTCCCAAGTTATTAAATGTTGGTTGAGACTGGAATCAACAGTCATTCCAGTGTTGAAGAAATGTGTAGGTTAAACGTTGATTCTACTTCCACCGTAAGTCGGACGTCCCTCGAGCGTTGACGTGGCGTAAAAGTATTTCGAGATATGGGCACTGTAGTTCAGCGCTTGATTTCCATCCAGCCCACCCTGCTGCGGTCCTCTTCCGCTCTGGCTGATGACTCTACACTACACTGTCTATACTTTTTCATAATATGTAGAAGATACTAAAATGCACACTTGATCCCACCCATAAGAGCCTGGCCATCATCGTCCGCCATTGTCGTTAATACAGCCCAAACAAAGGAAAGACATTGAAACTCGTTAAACATGCAAGATACTTTTGGCCAATGCCTAGGTAGCCGAAACGCAACATCGTTACTCCTACACGTCATGCCCCATGCGATTCTGAAGCGAATGCCTCGCCTGCATCATGGCCCTGCGCAGAGACCGGACCCCTCCCTTCCCTTCTTCCGGCCGTCCCAGGTCCTCTTTGCCGATGATGGTCCTCGCGACATCTAGCAGGTCCGCGTCCTCCAGCATGCCAGCGTGGTGGCGAAGGTAGGGGTTTGATGATGGTGGTGGTTGTTGTTGATGATTATGTTGCTGCCCACCAGAAAAAGTGTCGTAGCCATCGCAGCTGCCGAGACAGAACTCGCTCGGCAGGCCGAGGAGTGTCTCCATCCGCTCAAAGGCGCTGGCGACCAATTGAATCACCATGGTGACTTGTAGGTTGCCTGATTCTGTGGTGGTTTGACGGATTGACGTTAGTAGGACAGCTCATCTACCGGGGATCAATCAAATAATGAGGAGCTCATCTATTGCTACGTGCGAGTAGGGGAGGGGGTTAAGTTGATTGAGTAACGTACGCAGAGGGAGGTTCCCGAAATGGCACACGCCATGCATCTTCTCCACGTCGGATGTGAGTTGCAGATCCTGTGCTATATGCCAGAACAGTACCACATGAAGGCGGAGAATGTGAACGTAACAGGTGATAACGAGGAGTACAGTCGCAGAGTCCGTCGTGGGTTTCTGCGTCGGTGTGGCCAGGTTGTTGTCGTAGTAGGGGGTTGGCGATGACAGCTGCGGCGACATGGAAGCAGACGCAGGAGAGTACTGGGTGGTGCTACTGTTTTCGCTCGGCGAGTTGACCTCGCTGTCGTAGGTCGAGGTCGAGGTCGAGGCGCTCTCCGAGCCACTGGCATAGCCGCCGTATACACCTCCCGCCCAAGTTGCCATAGGGGTCGCTTGAGCTGCTAGAGGTGTATGAGGTGTGTTGGGGATACTGGCGACCACATCGAGGATGTTGATGAACTCTTGCGTTAAGTTCAGAATGCGTTCAAAGGTACTAGTGCTGGATAGCTCCGAATTGCCAGCAGTCTGGTGGTTGATGAGGACATTGAGATTGACATGGGGCAGTGACACTTGCTTCAATTGAGTGACCAGTTCCAGGTTTATGCTAGTCAACATCGCCATGTGGTTGTGAGATTTGCTTTCCAGGTCATTGAACGAATAATTAATAGTCCCATGCGTATTCGAGTTCTCGTGTGTAAAGTAATCTGATACATGTTCTTGTTGTAGATGTTGTTGGGACCAGTGCATGCTTTCATGTGCATGTGGTTGCTGTGACTGCAAAGCCTCGTGGGTATGTGTGACCGAAAATATGTTTTGCGGCATAGATTCCCCGATCGTACTGTTGAAAGATGGAGTCACGGCTTTATCCGTATTAGAATCAGTATGTATTTGAGCCATGGTTATGTCGCAATGTTCCCATACGATGGGGGACGTGACGACGGGCGTCGAGAAAGCTGGCGTCGCCGAGCTCGGAAAAGAACCCCAGTCCGACGAAGGTGGCGGGATTGAGAAGTGGAAACCCACTGTGCCGCCGTTGCTCGATGCCCGCATCGTCTCTCCGAAATCCCATTTATAAGTTTGACTGCTTCCTCCCGTTGTGGGTATAGCCTGGGCAGCTGCTGGTTTGGTCAAGGGAGTTGGTTGCGGTAGTGCTTGAGCGGCCGGACGACTAGGTGCCAAAGTGTCAACAGGAGCAGCAATCTTTGGCGACTGGGATGGGTGAGTTGATAGATCGCCAATCCGGCGCCTCTTCCGAGAGACGGAGTTGCCGTCATCTTCAACGGAGTAGTTGCGCATCCGGTAGATGGGGCTCGTGGTGCAGGACGTATCGGCTTTTGCGCACCTGTCGCACCGGCCCTGCGGGTCAACTCCCTTTCGTAGGCATCTTAGCTTCTGGCCGCGGCAGCGATCACAAGCCGAACGTCGCGAGGAAACACCCGGAGTAGGCTTCTTTTCACCGGCCATGTGTAGGTATATATAAGTATGGGTATTTCTAGCTTAAGTACAGGGTCTGGGTAGTAAGTAATATATCATAGCCGCCGCGTGTGGTAAAAAGGGGAATCATCATCTTATTTAACGGCCAGGGGGCCGGCCTTACTGCGCAGGTCATCATTGGATCTGACCTCACAGGGACAGTGAAAAAGGAGTGGATGTCATGGTTCGTTGTGTCGCTGTGTTTTCGCGGTCTGGAGACATCCAACACCGGTGGCTTCGCCCTTCATCAAGCAGTGGGCTGGGCCCGAGTCAGCAAGCGTTTGCTTCATTTCCCATGCAAGTCAGCTCAGCGTACATGAGGTACGAACCGTCCACATTGGCAACTGCCTGTAAGCATAAGTACTTACTGTTTTTCTCTCTCACACCACCTGAGGCATCCTCCAGCGTTATTTCGTATGCGAGTATAATCCTCTGGAGCAAACAGGGTCGCAGGCATACAGGTGGGTAGTGTACCCCGATAACAGAGACGGGGGATAAAGATTTCCCCGCAGGCCAACCGCGTCTGGATATGCGATCCTTCGGCACGCTGATGCCATGATAAGATGACAGGGCCAAATGCGAAGCGCTCAAATCCGGTTTCAACGTTGCAATTGCTGCACGCCAGAGCGTGTAACGCCAAGTTCAGTGAGTCGCACTGTTTTGTCGTGTTGCCCCTCAAGTCCTGGTAGGGCTCGTCCTACAGTTGCATCCGGCGCAATGTGCCAGAGCCATTGGTCGCCTGAGGCGACGCGGCTGCTGGGCACAGTCGCACAAGAGTATTGGAGGTTGGTTACTTGGTTAGGACCTCTCGTCTCTTGCCCCCTAACACCCACCCCGCAGCGATGCTCTTACTTCGCATGTGCATATGTAAACGCCGTATGCTCCGTATTGCATTCATTAGAGAGCCCGCCCCTTCCGAGAGAAACCTCTCAAGCGGCTTCCGCGGATCACTAAAGGCGAAACCAACCTTTGTGACCGTTGACAAACGCGCGTATAGGACTCCCAGCCGACAGGTGACCTGTCGGTGCTACCACCCACCCACGTGGGACATCAGCCTTACAGAGCCCTATCTTCAAGGTTAGTGGATGCTTACAGGTTACAGTGAGTACATGCAGGTAAGTACTAGTGCTTTGGTCATACATACATACTTACATAGGTACCTAGCCTAAAACAATCAGGTCTGGTATCAGAAAACGACACAGGCATGCTCCAGGTGGACGTGTCCGGAGTAAGTTTAATCAATTACTTGAGCGGAACTCGGGTTGTTCAGGAACTTCCACCACGGCTGTTTTGATCTCCAAAATGGTAGGCTTGTTGCTCCTGAAGGATGACGAGGTAACCACACCGCTGCAGGCGCTCACATCGGGGAGAGACTGGCATAACTGTTTGTACTATTCAGGCAGCCAAATGTTATCTTTCATGGTTGCCAAATGCAAGGTGCGCGTAGACGGTCCTATGGTGTGGAGGGCGGGGGGCTATGCTAGCTGGTGTCATCACTCGACTGTTGTCGCGCCGTGTGTCTCCTGTCCGATAACACATATTCTAATCCGTAAGTTTGCATTGGATTGATGATGAAACCGAGACCAAGTAAGCATGGCATAATCAAAGAATAGGCAATGAGTATGATGTTGTCGACCATTGCTAGGATTGCCCAGAAGTTACCGCAACTTGGGGGAGTTGAGCATGCGAAGGCTAGAAGCACTGAAGTCCCCCGTGGAGGGGTCGCTAATATCAAGTTGGGTGGTGGGGGTGGAGCAGCTACCCCAGCACTTACTGTACTGCATGTGAACCCTGTTATTGCCGCTTAGGTCTTTTTGTCAGTGGGTTGCTTCTTCATCCGCATATCCAATCCGGCAACATGCCAACATCACGCATGCGCGAGTGATGTAGAGGATGTGGTAGGATTCAGCGGGCGACTCTCCAACGATCTTTGATGTCATCCCACATCGGGTGACTTCACTTGAGGCAGTAGAGAGATAACTCATTGCCTGAAAGCGGCAGTCAAGGAGTGTGTGAGTAGCCTGATATCCCACGGGCAGCGGGTAGTGGGCAGCTAATGGGCGCGGGCTGGGCCGCGGCCGTTGGTTGTTGGCCGTTATGCGATCGAACTTGAATCCATCCGGGGGAATACCACACATGGCACTTAACCTGCTCCAAACGTACCGAGATATGCAACTGATTTCTCCTACCTCTCCCATTGTAAAACATTATAACTTGGTCACAGTTGTAGCTGGTGACAAGCCCCCATAGGAAGACCGCATTGTTTCGCATTTGCCACTGGCTGACTAGAAACTGCCCATATCAATTAACTATTGATTGCTTTGCGTACCACATCCTAAGGGATGATCACACGAGTCTATTCTTCGTCTTCACTAGCCGCAGCACCCAATCAGATTGCACTGCCAGTGTGATTTATCTGCCTGTATTACCATCCACCTTGCTGTATTACCATCTGGACCTCGGCTTGGCCCGTTACACAACCTGCTTTTTGCTGGAAGAAGGGGAGCACACGGGCTTACCTCATCCGCTTTCGACAAGGACCGACCGCGCCTAACACAAAAAACAATGCGTCATGTCGTGTCGCTATAAGTAGAAGCAATATCCAATTCCATGTCTCAGCCCAGGATCATGAGGCTCGGTATACGGGTTCCAGGTTTATGACCAGCCTGGCTGTCACTAGCAGACTTCGATCCGACGTCTCCGAGGGATGTTTGATGAGTTCTCATTGGATGATCATTTGCAATCTAGAACGGCCTTTCTAATTGTCTTTTCCTTTGTTCTTCATTTGTGACCTGACCCGGAATCTGATTTCCCTCTTCGATGACTCAATTGTCTTCGGATCGCTTTCATATTCTGGCAACTGAACGCGGATTTGCTGTTGGGGCCTGCTTGCTTACCTGCAAAGCCTGCCCCTACAGGTCCAGCCTGGCCTGTTGCACCTACCACGGGCCACGGAGGCCAGATGGAAGCTTTCCCGCGGTACAGCGATCCATACATTGTCACACAGCGGGGTCGGCGTCAGCCATACAGCCCCAAGCCACACGATAGGGTGCTATACAACTGACCGAGAGTGTGTGATTCATGATGACTTAAAATTTAGATATGGGTTTTGCAAACTGGAAATCCTCAGGTCCGAACTTCCTTGCACTGATCATTCAACTTGAGGGAGGTTAGACAATCCATCATACCAAATACGAACAGTGCATCTCGCTTGAGGTGGACCGGAGTAGGTGAGTGGGCCTCGCTGCTGTGGACAAACTCTGCTCCTTCCTATACGGATCCGAGCGACGGGATGCCAGAAATAGAAAGATGTCTCTGGTTCCTGGCCAGAACGTTTTCTTTTTCTAGAAATGTATCCAAAACCCCACACTTCAAATTGGAAGCAAGTCTAGACCGTCGAGCGGATGAGACCTCTTGTAAATGAAACTCAAGATTATATCACCGATCCTACTAGGAAGCAATCCACAGGCCGTCCTCGTATATAAGCTGCATCACAACTCATCCTGGTTGAATCCAGGCAGGTAAGTGCTGAGTGCGCGAGAATCATGGGTAATGATATTTTATGTCACCGCCTGCAGATGTGGCTTGACTGTGATGAGTGCCCTGAAACATATGCACGATGCAGTGCAGGAGGATGTGGCGACTTGTACAGATAAGTGAGAGAATCAAACTTGATCCTCGCATATAACCGCTCCTAATCCTCCGCATCAACTTGATACCACCAAACCACGTTCTTACACTAGCTTTACTAACCAACTCTGTTTGTCACAGAATGTTGCACAAACGTATTGCTCCATGGAACTTGTCATCTCCGCCCATAACCCCTTTTTGCATATTTCACCCCAGTCATTCCACTGTTGGGACAAGAGATCATGGAACTTTGAAAAGTTGGTTACAGGTACTGTCTCCATGCTAGCGAAAAGTGCCGTACCTAAAGACTATCCATTGTTAAGTGACGAGCTGCCTTTGCAGTTCATCGTCTAGTGTCTACGACCCTAATAGCAACATATCTTCCTCTTTACACGCAGTTTGTCCCCCAGCCCTATGAATTATGAGACAACAAGAAGTAGTCATGCTTGAACACCACCATCCCATCCTCGTCCATCTTGATGATGGAGACACCGGGTAGCGTAGCCGTGTCCCCCTTCTTGAGGGGAAAGCCGGGAAGCTCGGCCTGCAGCTTGAAGCTGATAATGGCCTCAAGGGTGAGCTGGCACCGATCTCCGTAAGCCGAGACCGTCGTGTACGTGAAGTCCGAAGCCATCTGGAAGAAGCCCGTCAGAAAGGGCCGGATGGCGTCCTTGCTCTCCAGTTTATTGGGGCTCGATACTGAATAATATCCCGTCAGTCGATTGCTCAAGCGAGGTTTCACCCCCGCCCACGCCCTCTGCGATGGCTCAAGTAGCTACCTGCAAGGCAGATTTGTTTTTCCAGGAAACGGGAAAAAGAAAACCAGAACTTACAGTAATCGATGTAATCCACCTTACCGTCCGATATACGGGAGACCATGCCCTCGGGGTCGGAATCCTGCCATGCCTTGAAGAACGGCTCCAGCAGAGCCATAGCCTCCTTGGCGGACTCGGGTGTGTCTCTAGGCAGATTCGTAGTGGTGGCCATCATGTCGTGAAACTGTGGATAAAGCTCTTCTCTTCGTATTGAAAGATTTACAGATTGGAAAAGGAAAAACGAATGTCAGATAGGATGGGGAACCGGGGCTGAATGCAACCCCCTCTCTCCTACTTTATGTATCGGATACAATAATCAAACTGCCTTATGTGCGTGGTTGCCTGGGTTGCCTGGGTTTGCCTCGCACGTAAGCACGGTAATAAGCAAAAGGGGGGCGCAGCCAGCCCGTCATCATTTTCGGCCCCCACGGGGGTCAGCTGAAACCAACCTTTGCAATTCGCGAATACGATTCGCCACAGTTGCTTTTTAAATGATGCAGGGGCCTGATTATGTCCGGATCTGATGATTGGGTGCCCTGTATCCATCCCAACCCGTCTACAGAAACCTTTACCCGAGCCGACTCGATAGCAACTTGACGTCGCAATGAAACTCCGCCAGTCGTGCGTGGTAGGGCTTTCACATTGCTACTGTCGAAAGTAATCTTGACTTAGAAACTACTGTGCTTATGCTGCAGCCCTATCCGAATTTGACAGCCCCCAACCATACGTAAGCGACGATGATCACTCGATCGATACAGCCATTGCAAACCCCCGATATCTTATAGTGCTGGTTGTGCCACACTGGGCGCTTTGATGAGGGTGTGGTCAGAGAGTCAAGTCACTTTTGGTATGAATGTAGGCAATCCCTTGCAGAAACATTGGTCAGATTTGGCTCGATTTGCCACATAGCATCAAGCATTCTGATATCAGAAGTATTTTATCTCAACTACCTATTAGGAATATATATTAAGATAGCGATATAACCGCGTAATGTGTTCCCATCTAGTCATAATATTCTGGCCCGTTGCAACAGGCCCGAATTCCTCAATATGACAGGTTTGCAGGCCTAAATAGCGTCCTGGCATTTGGCGCAACGTGTACGGATATCGTACTTGATTGACGACACGTCCTCGATATCGCCTAGCGGAGTTGCCTTATACGATTCGAGATTGTCCAGGGGCTCGTTGCAATCGCTGCATCGGTCCGCAATGTAAGACAGACAGAATTCTCCAAGTGGGCTGTTCTTATCAGCCCATGCCTTGAAGATGGCGTTACCCAGGACAGGGAGATCGTCCGTTAGTGCCAGAAACTGGTCCAGATGGATTGCTCTCATGCCCGAGATGGCGATGAAGCGCAGAAAGATGTTCCGAAGCGGTGCATACGTGTGGGAGTCGGTGCCGTACGCAAACTTTGCAACTTGGGAAACGACGTCGAGCTCCTCCGAGGGAATCTGCAAGTCCCACTCCTTGTTGTTCCAGTTTCTGTTGACATTTTTGGCAATGGGGAGCAAGGCGTCTTCCAGACAGTCGGTAGCGCACAGGCGAAGGCCCTCGAGATCGAAATAGTCACCCAGCTTGAACATTTGGGTGTATGCTGCAACGGATTCATCTTTCTCTAGGTCGCTTGAGACTATGATAAAGTTGTTAGCAATACCTTCTATAGTGGGAGTGTACATATCGTAGTCGCATACCTTTGCCAGTGTAGATGTAAAAGATAACACCTTGAACATCTTGAGGTTGGTGGTCGGGCAGAGTGACATGGCATTCATGGGCTTCCTGGAATAAAAGCAAGTTAGTAAACAGTATCCCGACTTCTCGAAAAGGGCGCGACTTGGTAACCCAACTTCTCGAAAAGGGCGCGACTTACCTTGAATTGTCCGTCGAAGGCCTTCTTGAAGAACAGGCAGTTGCGAAGGATGACCTTGTGAAGGTCCCAAGTCCGGTTACCGCAAGTCACCTTGGCGTCTGAATGGAGGCCAGAGTTGTAGTCCTCCTCAAAGGAGTACGGCATTGCGTATTTTGCCATATCTGCTCATCGCGGTATTGCTACCGCTGGGCGAGGCAAATGATGGCTGGACGGATGGTTGCGAGGAGGAAAGTTTGCGTGGAAAAGTTGGGACGGAAGCCAGAATTCATTCGATGAAGCAACAGTGAATAGATTGTCTGTCTCCGCTTTATTATTGGCGACCCCTTAGGGGCGCCGACGTGGGTCACGATAATTGAGGTCTAGAGTTCGCCGACGTGGGGCAAGCTAGCTGATCATTCACTATGTGCGCTAAAGACGGGCCTAACCACCCTATTGTTTGTCAATCCACATTCGGGACTCAGGCATGTGAGTAGGCTTCACATCTGTAGTATCTGTATTAAGAATTTATAATGACTCTATAGTCATGATAGGGGCACTAGTCCTACGGATGTATTAATATCTAGAAGGTATTATTAGCTCTCCTTTCACTGTTATTCTCGGATCACTCCCCGAGATTCACCTATTGTGAAGCTAATACTAGAAACTAACAATACTGGACTGTATATGTCTATATGCGTTATTCGCACTTACATATTCACAGTGCCCCAATACCGTGCATGCCCGTCTTCGGTGACCAGACGAGCCTCACACTAAGGTCAATCCGATGTCGGTTACAACAGACATTGATTGTGTCCAAGTTTCCGTCCAACTCTCACCAGGGTTTCGAGTGGTTGGGCAAATTATACAATATGTTACCTTGAGACTTGAGGCACTATTTACAAGCTTCGCACCTTATTAAGCTCTGTAATAGTTTAATATAGGGGTAAATATCCAGAGTTATATTACCAGGCGGGTAGCTCTGCCAAGTCCCGGCTGCCTGCGCAGGGTTGTCTCAGCCAAAGTAAACATTATCCTCCACAGAGAGACTCCTGGCCATTCACCTCTGTTCGGTATTGGTGTCGGTGTCGGCTCGTGGAATAAATAGAGACGAACGTATACGCAACCAATTTGACGGGTTGCGTTCACTGGGGTGCTGATACACCTTATCAGCGCCCACGCCCTCGCCCACCAGGAATTCCACCATAGAATCTCGGCCATGCATCCGTGCGACGGCCATGGCCCAGGGGCCAGCCCAGGGTGGATCTAGACTGGCGCCGCGATCTCGCAGCAGGCGAAACAGATCCGGCCGCTCCAGGAAGACGGCGATGACGAGGGCTGGCGGGCTACCTGCATTCGGATTGGCGCCATAGTCCAGAAGTAGGTATGTCAGAGCGGCACTGCCTTTCCACACGGCCAACGCCACCGGTGACTGGCGTAACTCTGTGTCGCACCACTCGGGCCAGCTGGGGTCGGCGCCGCCTTCCTTAATCAGGATCCGCGCCGTGGCCTCATCGCCCTTCTTCACCGCAATCGCCAGAGGCATCGTGCGTTTGTAGCCGTAGACATCCGGCAGCTCCAGCCGCGCGCCCTGCAGGAGGTGGTAGCGCACCATCTCGGCGTCTTCCTGAGCAACGCTCTTCATTAGGCGTAGTATCAGCACCTTGCAGGCGACCCCGGGAGGAACCGGTGGCAAGAACGCTTTGATGCGTTCGAACTGGTCTGGCCAGCGGATTAATTCCGATAAGGGCTCTAATGAACCGGGGCTTGATTCCGTCATTTTAGTTGATCCGAAGATCATGTCGAACATCTCTCGGTGTCCGTAAATTGCGGCCTTGAAGGCCACGTCTATTTGGCGCCTCTCTCTGTGTTCTTCACGCTCGGTCGAGAAAAGCAGATCCCACATATCGACGTTTCCTTTGATGGACGCGGCTTTGAAAGCCGAATCAAATACGTCGCTCCCCTTGTCAAGCCCCTCTTCGTCGAAGGGAGGAACTTTTTCCTTAATCCGTTGCGCCACATATTCCTTCTTGCCCAGCCATACCGCGGCTACAAAGAGGTCCAGACTCAGGTCCACTTCCGAACACGACTCTGGTTGCGCCCGGGGATGCCCGGTCAGTAACATCAACGTGTTGTCACTGCCAGCCGAATAAGGCTCTGGACCCGCCACGTTATTGCGTGTGTTTCCGTCTCGCCATCGAGTTTGGCAAGGCTTTCTGCTCCGCCATAGATACGGCCCAATGGTGAAACGCGAGACTGCTCTCTCAAGACTTGATATGCGAAATAAGAATACATGAAGCGAATGTAAGCTTGATCTGCGTGTCCGTCATTCCTAGATGAACTAGACACATATTTCGGCATGATGTAATAACGACGAGTTTCGGGACGGTAGTCGACCAGCCTAAGTCGAAAGATGGTATCGTCGACGTGTATCTTGAATTGGCCTAATGGACAAAGTTCAGAGATTGTGTGCAAAGGAAACTGCAGTAGCTAGGGATCCCAAACTTACGACTAACCCGTCGGAGCCGCATCATGCGACGGAGTTCGCGGGACAAGACGGAGTAATCGAAGATGAACTGCACTAGTTCTGCTGGTAAACTAAACAGATGCGTGATTGAGAGAGACTTGGGCTTCAATGTGTTAGGTTGAAAATATCGATGGCTGTGTAAGGGCTTGGAAAGGATTGACTGATTGCGCAGCATCTAGGATCTAGGCAGAGATTTTTCGAGCACCTGAGTCCATTAGGAGGAGCCGTGCGGACCATATCTGCTGTGTAACCGTGTGATGTAGCTAGCCGTCGATGGGAGGAAGTGAGGGGATGGACGCTGGCGTCAGTGAAGGGGAGCTGGCTCGTAAGGGACTTTTGAAGACTGGAACACGTGGGTAGCCGGCGACGGGAGGCAAAGAGGATAATTAAAAAGGGGCTGGCTACCGGTGGTATTGAATTACTCGGCTCTATTCCTTGCTACAATTTGACGACCAGAAAGGAGGCGCGAAGCGCCAGGGTGTTGACCGTTTTACAAAACACGGATTAGCATATCTCGTACTAATTGAGCTGCGCTGCAAATACATCAGTGTTATGGCCTAGAAGGCAAGACCTGTTTATAACACAAGTTAGATTTGGTAAGCAATAATGATCGAGGAGCCTTGGATGAAATACTCCGATCAGGACGGAGGGGCTCTAGGGAACATCAAGGCTATGGGAGGTGTGCAATAAAGTATGGAGTTGAAATGAAGGTCTATAGTAGACAATTACGTCATGGGTACAAATATTGAGGAAATGTAACTCATCAAGCAAACGCCGGTGCCCTATTTCTTGCCGACAATCTTATCAAGCTCACCGAACCAGTAATCCCAAGAACCCCTGTCAACTGTAGCCTCCGGAACTGGCACTCTCTCTGGCCCATGCCATACGACACCCATCTCCTCTGTTTTGCGTTTGACATCCTCTGGCAAATCAGTCGTGTTTAGCTCTTCTAGCACCTCTTGCATCCTCGGAAGCCAATGGACAGTCCAGAACTTGGCGAGTTGCTCATGGTTATCTGGTTGTGTGCCGAGGATAGCGTAGAATTTCTGATCAAACTCCGCCACTAGTCCCTCGAGTATTTCGAGAAGATGCCTATCTTCCTCTTGCACACAAGCTATTTCTTCGGGGTCTCGTTCGAAACGAAACTGCCATCTGTCTTCTTTGCAGCAGGTGTGAGTGGCACCCAATGCTGTAAACGTCAGGAAACGTATCGCATTGTGGTGAGAGCCGTAAGGAATCGACATCGCAAGTAGCTCATAATACTTGCTCACCTGCCTGGATAGAAACACCGTGCTATCGAGTCCGCTTCGGTTGTATATAGGAAGCGTAAGACCACTCAGCTGGTGAATTTGCAGTGTGCAGCCGTCGATTGAGCATTTGCAGCGACAGTCGTCAGCTATATTCAAATTGAAAAACTGAGTGTTTAGTTCCCTAATCGCTTCGACAGAGTTCAGGCGTAGGTTTCCTTTTATGTCACTATCGAGCTCGTTTCCGAGATCATAACCAGTCTCCTCAAAGAGACTATGCGCCCAGTGAAACTGTTCGATGTGCGTAGGTCCACACCATGACAGTTGTTTCTTTTGGTCCGTTTCCGACTTTTGTGAAAGCCGCATAGATGTTTCGGCCCCCTTCTCTAGCAGCCAATATAGATAGTCGAAGTTCCGATCCGTTTGTTTCTGTTGGCTTAGGCTGCTATTGAATGGGAAACCAAGACCCAGGTACGTTCGGTGTCCTCCGAAAGTATAATAAGAAATACATGGCAATATTGTCCCATCTCGAGACGGATAGTTTATGTCTCGAAACCCGAAGTCCCAGAATAGGTTTGCTTGCCACGGCCTTTGTAGTACCTTGTAAACCGATACATAGTAAGCGGAACGAACCTTCAGCCGTTCAGTCCCGGTGTAAAGCTGTAATGAACCCGGAATTTTGATGTCGTGCTTTGCTAGGGTTTTGATTATTTGACTTGCAAAGCGATCGGGATTCCTATCTGTATCGATTGCAAGCCCTTCTCTATTGAAGATCGAACGGTGTTCCATTGCAAGCCCTTTGAGCCCGGAGCGACGATGAGCCATGTGGCGGACATATCGCCTAAAGGCCCGGTTCGATGTCCTTTCAAATATCTCCGATCCGGGCTGAAAGACCGCACATCCTGCGTTCAACAAGATACAAACGCCTTGGGCGCATCCGCATCGTGAGCATTTTCGGTCCCGAGACTGACTGTAGCAGATGTTCGTACTAATAAGCATGGCCATGTCAAGGGGCGTATGGCCAGCGTTGTCAACAGCATCGAGGATGTTGCTCGATCCTGCTGCAGCATTTACCAGTAACGACAAGCATTTTGGTTTTCCCACAGCTATATGCAATGGAGTTTGACCAAGAATGTTTCGCTCTTGGAGGCTATCGGGGAAGCGGTCAAGGAGATGAGAGACTTTGACCAAGTTGTTCGAAAGTATCGCGTTGCTTAATGGTCCAAATCCATAATCTAGGAAGTATTAGCCTCTGTCTGATCTTGAGTACATTTCAAGTCTCACATTCGGACATTGCTGGGACTTCATAAAAAAGCACCATTGTCTCTCTAACTGTGTCTGTACTGCGATTCAGATCGCGATCTCCAATCCAGAAAGGGTGGCGCTCAATGTCTGATCCTAAGACGAGATTCTTGTATTCCAATAAGCAGCTGGGACCAGCTCGAGAAATTAGCGTACCCAAGGGTGTCACGCCTATTTAAACGTAAGTTTATAATTGTTGTCGTGTTGTACCAACCCATGAGTTTACTTACCATCCAGAGTGTAAGTATCTGTTGGGACCCCGGCAACGTGCAGTGTTTTAAAGAACCGGAAGAACGCCTTAAAAGGCATTTTGTCATACCGGTGAAAGAAATCCATCTAAGTGTATGTTAGGATCCTCTTATCTCTCATAACCCTGGCAGTATGAAGTATTTATGACCAGAAAATAGTAACTAACAATTTTTGCGAGGAAATGCAGAATGTTCCCATTATCCGAGTCTGTTGCAAAAGGTGTTGATTTTGACTCCTTAAATGACTCGAGGATTCCTGTTTGAGACTCCAACAGGAACGTTGAGAGTTCGCTTTCTGTGAGACTGCCAAAGCGAGTAAACCGTATTACACTAAAGACCAAGAATAATATCCGAAAGGCGGGATCTGAATTTCTGTCAACCGCAGGGCGAAAATTGATAGTCGGACTCAAACTTAAGCCACCGGCTCTGTAACTCATGCTGAATGATATTTCAACTGCGGTTTTGAAGACCTTCGCCAGTCCGGTATAACCCAGCCCGAATGTCTGCTTGTGTTCGTCACCCACACTATGAGCAAGTGGGCAGGACGGCCAATGTTCGTGAGATGCAGACTCGCTCTGCCAAATGAAAGCACCGGTTCTGACTGCACGGCGGGATATGGAAATATGCCTCGTGTTGCATATGCAGGTGAGACCATTGGATAAGTCGCGGGGCTGCAATTCCGAGCATGCGTTGCCTGGTGCCGTCCAACTATTCGGCGGTGAGATCGATGCTCCGTGAAATCCATCAAGAACTACCCTGGTCGCTGACGGTTTTTCCATGAGGCGATGTACTATGCGTTTCTGGGTTTGGGGCTGACGCATCTCAATGGCACCAGGGATATCAGAGCCTCGGGCTATTCCCTCAAGCAACTGCATCATATGGTTATTCTGAGCGACAATCTGCTCTAGTGTATTGTGCTCCCGATGGGAGGAGACAGACACGAGGTTATGTGTATGTTGCGTTGTCTGCAGCAGTTGGGTTGTTATGCTGTGGTTGCCTGTCGTTATAGCATGGTTCAGCTGGTCGATGCCTCGCTCTAGCGTCGAAAAGCGGTCGCCCATTTGCGACAGAGGATGGTGCAGCGAAGCTACTTCGGATCGGGTGGCGAGCAGGTCGGATGAGACACCGTTCAGGTTGGAAGAAATGCCGTGCGAAATGGTTTCGATACCTGTCAATTTGTCGAAGTTCGACTGACTTACGTCGCTGTTTACGACTTAGCGAGTTGAACGGATCTAAACAGGGAAAGAAATAGCACTTACACCCCCAGTACTTGTAGTGCTATGCTGAGTGTCATGTTCGCTTGCGAAAGTTGAGTTGCAAGCTGCTGTATCTTCGACCGGTCGAATGCATACCACAGCTTCCTACTCTTGTTGGATAGTTTCGACTTCCAAGTACCGGTATCACAGCCTGCAAGATCATCCACAAGGTCCTCCAGGGCCTTGAGCTGGGTTTTGGTCGGCTTCAAGGCATGGTCGACAATTTGAAATGATGCCGGCTGTGGTATCTGCGTTTTGGCGACCGTGGCTTCAAGAACGGCAATCGTCTGTCGAAGGGAGTCGTTGTGCCCTCGCGCGGAGGCAAGCTCTTTACCCCGACACTTGACGGCGTCAAGATAGTTGGTGATGCCGCCTGTAAGCTGGAGACCCAGGGACACAAGCCCGGCTGCCAAACCCGCCACGGACAAGGGATCCGCCATGAGGTCTCTGAGGACGGAAAGCGCTGACTTTCTCGAGCATGGAGAAAAGAGTTATAAAAAAGAGAAGAACAGATGGAACAATTCCTGGTTCTTGATAAAGGGCACTTACATCGAGGGCCATGTCGGTGGTAAGGCTCTAGAGCGGGGTTACTCTTGGCTTCGACGGGCGCTGTCTGCCTGAGATCTGCAGGCTGACTCCTGAAATCATGTACCGACATATTGAGGCTGGCACAGCCACCCCTTGTCATCTGGTTCATCATTCTCGAGATCGTTCTATTCGCTATCACGACCAAGCCATGGGGCGGAGTGGAACCCCATCGTCAAAGATGCTGGAGTTCCCGGTAAATACCCCCCGTGCTGTAACTATCCTTGTTCATAGCTCGCTCTATGCGGGAGAACGTATATGCCTCGGAAAACGAATTGATCGGATACGTTTTAACCCTTGTGGTAGTGTTATGAGCAGCTGTATTTTCCGCAAAGGGATGTACAGTCGACTTTCATATCTTGTACGTAGTAACTTAGTCACCATATGCACAATCATATCATAGAGCACTGATTTGTAGCCTTCCCAACATCGCTGGATAAATCATGATCTACCGAGTCTACATTGCCGAAAACCAAAGTCTACCCGGCCACCGTACGCCTCTTGAGCTAATATCTAAAGCGTCCGGCTTTTCTGTCATAAACGTTCGTTCGTGTTACATTTGGTCATTTCCATTCCATCAATCAAATTCCCTAGCAGAAAAGTCTAGGCGAAGACCTTGACCTCGCCGTCCTTGAGCTTGCCGGCGTCCACCAGGCGCTTGACCTCGGCGGCCCAGACGCCCTTGATCTCGTCGGCGACCTTGAGGCCGTTGAGCTTGCCGGCGAGCGCGGCAATCTCCTCGGGGTCGACCTTGCCCTGCACGACGTCGACGTCGTTCAGGACGTTGTTGACCTGCTCGGCGCTCGGCTCACCCGCGGCGGCGAAGTAGTTGGCGTCCTTGACGGAGCCCTTGAGGATGCGCTTGTTCTTCTTGACGGCGGTCTTGGCGGCCTCCTTGGCCTTCTTGTTGGCCTCGCGGTCCGTCTTGGCCTTCTCCTCCGCCTCCTTGGCGGCCTTCTCGTCGGCCTCCTTCTTCAGGCGGGCGTCCTCCTTGGCCTTGGCCTCGGCGGCCTCCTTGTCGGCCTTCTTCTTGTTCTTGGCCGCGTTGGCCTGCTTGCGGAAGTTCTTGATGCGCTCGTCGCCGGCGGCGCACTCGTCCAGCAGCTTGCGGAGGCGGGCGTTGTCGTCGGCCTTCTTCTTCTTGCGGGCGTTGGCGTTCTTACGTTCCATGTGACGCTTGTGGTCGCGGTTCTCGTTGTCATCGGGCACATCCTCGTCGAGGTACTCGAAGGTCCTCCAGCTGTCGAAGTTGTACCAGAAGTTGTAGAACTCGTCGACCTCGGCCTTGGTGGCATCGTCGCCGCCCAGCATGGGTACGTTGGGGATCTTGCTGAAGCGGGCCTCGGCCTTGAAGACCCTGCCCCAGGACTTGAGGTAGTTCTTCTGGGACTGAGCCTTGGTCGGGGGTTCAACGTCGGCCTTCTCATCGACAGAGTCGAACTGGCGGCGCTTGACGGGGTCGAGCAGGACCTCGGTGGCCTTCTGGATGCACTTGAAGAAGTTGTCGTCCTCGGTGGCACCGGAGGCGGCCTTCTTATCGGGGTGGTGCTTCAGGACCTTCTTGCGGTGGGCACGCTTGATCTGGTCCTCGGTGGCCTTGAAGCGGTACTTGGACAGACCCAGAACCTGGTAGTGATCTTGTTGCTGTAGGTAGGCATAGTGGGTCAGTATTCCGAATTATGTTTAGAGGTAAAAGGTGCTGGGATATAGTGAACGTACCTTCCAGTCCTTGGCTTGAGCCTGGAGCATCATGGGGTCCTCGGGCTCGCTGACATCGCTGTCATCGTCCTGCTCGATGTTCTTGGCCTTCTCCTGGGCCTGGATGCGGTCATCCTCGGAGAAAGTGCGCTTGTGGCGGGCACGGCGGGCATGGGCCAGGAAGTGAGGGCCGACGGGCTCAATGGTGCGCTGGGTAGAGCCGGTGGTCTTGCCGACGGGCTTGAAGTCCTTCTCGGCGGACCAGCCCTCGGGGAGGGTGGGAAGAGGCCTCTCGACCTTGGTTGTGGACGCCATGTTTGAAAATGTTGTCCTGTGTGGTGATGCTGGCTGTTGTTGTCAGACAGATCGAAAAAGGTGCAACAGTGGGCTTAAGTCAATTGACGTGGGGCTTGGCCAGACTTTTTCTTTTCCCGCCTGGATTTTTTTTCAATCGGCCCCAGCACCGAGCAACTCTCTTTCGCTCAAGGTTGGTGGGGCGCTATCAGAGTGCTAGCAAGTAGTGGACCAGAGGCTTGTGGCCAATGAAATCTGTATTAGCCACAGCAGCAGAGAGCGTAAGCCACAAATATTTTCCAGCATTGGCCGTCGCATTCGCATCGTGGAATACCGAGATATCGCTGTAGAATCGCTTTCGAGTATCATTGACTCTGATATAGTACATCCTCTTCATTTCCGACATTGAGTCCATAAACGCACGAGAATCGTATACCTACACGTCTTCCAAGCAAGGTTTTATCCCACAATGGCCGCAGTTGCAGCCTACAGAAACCTTTGGCGGTCGGCGCGGATCGCCTTCCAAGGTAGGCTTGGTTTAGATTCAAAATACCAACGAAGACCAAAATCTGACCCATACGTGCACAGGTGATAAACCTACCCTAGAGGCCGCCCAAACCCAGATTCGCATGGGCTTCCGCCAGCATGCCGACCTGAAGCCCTCCGATCCCAAGGTTGCCGAAGAGATCCACCACGCCCAAGACGTCGCAACCATCCTGAAGCAGAACGTAGTACAAGGGAAGAGAGAGGGCGACACATACAGTATGTCCTGCGCTGCAGCAACGGCCACCATGGGTGATCGGGTGGAAAGATTGCTAATAAACGATTCTCTAGAGCTGCGGATACACGAGCATGTCGAGCGAGGAGACAACGACACCGTCAAGGTAGCGGGAGGCAAGACCGTTCAGGTCACCACAGGCAAGGTCTGCGGAAGCAGTTGAGCAAACAGCGGAAACACGAATACGAACCTCACAAAACTGTAAAACAAAATGGCAGAGATGCCATGTATATATGTCACGATACCCATAGAGTGTACCATCAACCTATTTACGACTCCTTTCTATATCAAGTGGGGTCGACAATAGCTCCCGTATCCGATGCAACTTGACACATCTTGCAACATTACTTCCTTTCTGTTTTTACGATGGAGGGGCCCCGAGGTCTCGGTGTCACGCCGGCCTGGGCGACGAGGAGCCAGGCGTCGCACGCATCCTCTCTACCACGTCCAGCGCCACGTTGATATCCAGCCGGACCTCATCGGCCAGGTCATTGAACCCCCTTTTTCGCAGGCAAACCTCCAGATCCGCCTGCGCATCGATGGTGCGGTAGTCTGCCAGACCGTACTCCGCCTTCAGCAACTCGATCAGCGCCGTCCCCGCTGCCACAACCTGTGCCGGCGGCTGCCGCTCGTCACTCTGCGCCAGCAGGGCGCGGGTGTGGTAGTAAGAGATAACATCATCCGGGCTCTCCGCGCATGCTAGTGCCAGATCGGCCGGAGTAATGCCGTCGTCCAGCAAACCCCAAGCCTCGTCATACCGGCCGCTCCGGACGCACACCCAGGCGCGGCCGTCGCGGTCGCGGAGCTCGCGGTTGAGCGTGCTTTCTTCCGGGACGACTCGTCCCTTCCGGCTCGTCCACATGATGTTCTTCTGCAGCATGCCGATGCCCAGGTGGATGTCCCGTATGTCCCCGTAGTGCTGGATGCCGTCGGTCAGGACGAGCTCGCACTCCCCCGGGGCGCCCGTCCGCCGCCGTCCCATCTCGGCCATGTGGAACTCGCACAGCTGCCTGCCGCACAGCAGCGAAATGTCCGACAGCCCTCCTGCTTCTCCGCCCGCGCCACCCTTGGACTCGAAAGTCGGCGTCACCGGGCAGAACTCGAGTCCCTTCGGCCTCGGGTGACCCGAAACCGCCAACAACCTCTGCGCGTAGCGCGCGTAAGAGCGGCCCAGGTCCGGGGACTGGAAGCCCAGGAGGAAACCGGCGACGAAACCGTAGATCCAGGCGGCGGGGTGGAAGTCGCGCAGCACGACGTCGGCGAACTGGTCGAAGCACTGGTTGACGACCCGGAAGCCCTGCCGCACGCGGCCGTACTCGAGCAGCCGGCACGCCAGGGTCACGAGGCCGAACCATTCGTTCATCGGCTGGTTGGAGCCCGGGCTGCCCTGGGGGATGGCTTTGATTTCCCAGCAGAGTTGAACCATTTCACGGACTGGACGAAGTTGTTGTCATTAGCGGAGCTCTTCCTCCCGACTGAGGGCTGTGTGAGTAGGGTGACCTTACTGTAGTGCATGTAGCGCTCCGGCACCCGTAGGATATCGGGCAACTGTAACGGGACTATCGGCGGTGCTCTACGACCCCGGGCCGCCCGCTCCAGCGATATGTGTCGCATGAGCCCACGGACCCAATCCTCGCCCACGGCGTCTTTACCGACA
Source organism: Apiospora saccharicola (assembly GCA_038363915.1). Taxonomy (NCBI): domain Eukaryota; kingdom Fungi; phylum Ascomycota; class Sordariomycetes; order Amphisphaeriales; family Apiosporaceae; genus Apiospora; species Apiospora saccharicola. The sequence continues at coordinate 908,628 of JAQQWM010000004.1, forward strand.
CGGCGGTCGGCGGCCCGATGCAAGGGCGGCGCTCGCGTTCCTAGCTGCACTTGCTGGGACGCGGTGGTATTCGCCCCCTCTCGCGTTCCTGATTGGCCGAAAATGAGTGTCGTGTCCGCATCTAAGCACGGAGTGTGAGAATTATGAAGCTTACTGTTCTTTTGCAACCCCCAACTGGCCAAATGCGCCTTATACTTTCGCGGCCTGGTGTTCGATGATCAGTCAGCTTGTTAAGCACCGTTGATGGGTATTAGCCTGCTAGACATACGTTGCGAAGAAGTTGTATCGCTTCTCCATGACCTGCATGGTCTCCTTCAGCGTCAAAGCCAGCCCATCGCGCGCGTACAGGTACGTGATGGTATCTCTGTAGGCATCGAAGTGAAACGGTTTCGCCCACACCTTTTCGCCCACAACCTGCGAAACCGACGTGGTGGGCTCAGGCAGGCCCTCTCGCTCGATATGATCATTCATCATGGGGCTCTTCATCAATCTTTTGGGACACGTTCGAAAGGCGGCGAGGTTGCCCCTCAATCAGGTTGACCCCGGCTTAAGTCATCATCCCTTGCTACGCCTCCTTGGCGTAAGCGACAAGGGTCATTTTAAACCCAGCACATTCAGAACGGCTCAATTACTAATTACACAGATCCAACTCTGAACACATGAGTTTGACACTATTTACCATTACCAGGCTCCGTCTATGATGCAATGAGAATCCCGGAAGTTGGGAAGAAGTTTTTACATTCCTCGGCGCGGCATCGACTCACGACCGGAAGGTGCTCCTTTTCCCGTGTTACTACCGTCTGTTTACCAATATTAGCCACAACTTACCCCTTGCTACCAGCAGTTTACCCCCTGAGCATCTTTAATAGAAACCAACTCTCGCCGGGTTGAGATCAAACTGAGAAGATACCTATCTCTTAGCCCTAATTGCTTGGAACATCTTGATTCCGAATCAATTAAGATACGCTGTTTCCGTAGAACGACAAAAGCTTGATAACGTTTGGCGGAATGGAGAATGCTAAAGTTACACTGATTAAATCGTACATGCTCCATCCAGTCCTGTCAGTCTCCTTTCGCACCAAAAGTTGCCTACATAATCTGGTGGCAATCTACAAAGTTCAGTTACTTACGTGCTTTTGTAATATACACGCACGCAGTCTAACAACAGCGAAGCTCTCATCAGCAATGTTTCGCGAATGGATCCACAGCACAGCACGCCGGCGCACAGGGACTGAACAACCCCAGTCGACGAGTGGCACGACCGAAGGCTCCCATAACGACAGCAAGATGCCCGAGCCACGCGACAAACATGTCGTCGCACCCCAAGAGACCTCGCCCAGGGAAAGCCACCCCGACGACACCGGGAGCCTTTCCTGCAGCGAGTCTACAACTCTCGTAGACGCCGCCACACTAACCTGCCGAGTATGCCTCGAGGCGCAGCCCACGTCCTCGTTCCCCCAAGCCGCCCTCCTCGCCGCGCAGTGCAACCACCCAGCCCGGACATGCCTGGCGTGCGTCCAGACCTGGATCCAGACCCAGCTCCTCTCCCGTAACGACTGGACGCACCTCGCCTGCCCGGAGTGCCTCGCCCCGATGTCACCCAACGACGTGCAGCACTACGCCACCCCGGAAATGCTGGCCAAGTACCGCGCCGGCGTGATCGAGCGGCCGGCGCTGCGGCTCTTCTCGGCGACGGCGCCCATGACCCTCGAGCAAGCCGAGGACGCCAAGCGCCGCGTCCTCGAAGGGCAGCGCCAGCGGCGGATGCACGAGGCTCGCGAGGCGGAGCGGGCCCGGCTCGTCGCCCAACGGGGCGCCCACGAGACGGCAGAGGTGGAGCGGCAGACACTCTTCAACTTCTGCGTCCGGTGGTTGCAGGAGCGCGAGAGCAAGCGGACCATCCTGGCCACGACGCGCGAGTGTCCGAATTCCCAGTGCCAGGTGCGGCAGGAGAAGAGCGATGGCTGGTAAGCTTTTCTCCTTTTTGTCCCCCTTCCTTCGTCCTATTGTCAGGAGATGTGGATATTTATTAACCATTCTTCTCATTACTTAGTCAACACGTAAAATGTGAGTCCATGTCCGGCCTTTGTCGAGCATTTACGGCGTAGTTGATAATACAGCGTACCACCCGCGAACCTCGTTAATCAGGGAGATCTTGCTGACTAAATTTCTTCTTCCAACCGCAGGTACTGTATGTTTACTGGAATTCTGCTGGAATTGTCGTCGAAAATGGGATAAGGCCTCTGACCACATACACCCATGTCAACCCAGAGGGCGATTCAACCAGAATGGTCGGGGGCTGGGCAACGGATTGTTTCTGTAGCCCTTTGGATTGTCTACCCACTTGGCTACTTTCCGTTCTAGGGTAGCTTACAAGCAAGAACCTGCATGGACATGGAGATCGACGAGAGAACAGTTCATGCGTAGATAGTGTCGAACCAGCATGGTATGCTATCAGGAGTCCGTCCTCACACATGAATTGCCAATCGACTTATATGTCAAGTGAAATTTTCAGTGATTGGTTTTAAACGACGATCGAGAATCAAGTGATGGTTTTCATGACTTACTTTGGTTGGTAACTATTGCCGCAGGCCTGAATGACGAGGCTGTGCCAATCGATAAGTACATGGCATCAATATGGCACACATTCTTCGAGGAGAGCATCTTCCAGGTGTTTCTTCCCCGCTATGCCCGCAACTTAGAATGCAAGATGACCACCGCGACAACAGCTACTATTAAGTAAGTTGCTTGGGAACGTGGGCAGCAAGCGTGGTTGAGATGGCAGTCGACGCAATGCAGCGTTAGTTAATGATATCAGCGTTACATATCTCTTCCTTTGATTGCAAGAGAAACCTGCTCACGTTATTCTCTCTTGGAATGTCGCCATGAATTTAAAATGCACCGCTGCTACAGGTATCTTGATGCTGGAGTTTTATCTTGCTCACCAACCCGCGCGGCTCGAGCTAACTATCCAGCCTCACGTGGTCCGAATAGCGGGTCTTATAGCCTTATCTGTACCTCAAATGCCCTCCAGGTAGGGCAGGAATGGAAAGGTAGTTCGTGTCTGATACGGTGGTTCTCGAACTTTAATACAGGTAGCTTCTGCTGTAGATGGGTTGGAGCGAGCTGCGAAACTCCCTCCACACGGAAAAAGGATACACAGTTCGACCGCAATACCCCTCCGGGAAAACCCCCTTTACATTTCTGTCCCACCAGAGTATGCCGAAGCTTGGGTCATCTCCGAAGCCATTTGTCGAGGCATAAAAGGCACCCTCTCTCCCGGTCATCTAGAGCTGACCGTCCATTCCACAAACCACTTCGCCACACAATACAGCCCAGCCTTCTGTGTTGCAGCCACCAAACACTCCTCTCCCACCATGGCTCCCTCCAACCTCCAGGCCATCATGGCTTTGCTGGCCATCGGGGCTCTGGCTCCCGCCGCCATCGCTGCCCCCATCCCCGGCACCGACTCCCTGATCTTGCCCATCAACCCCCGTCCACTCCGAGCAACGTAGACCCCATCGACGAGTTTATCATCGACAAGCGCGAATCTCCGGGCGACATTATCGCGCCCTGGAAGGATCATAACCCGGGCGCCAAGTCTGGGCTCCCGGGAATGGACGCCGCGGGACTCGGCTGGAAGGCCCCGTACAAGAAGCGTCCCCATCATGGGCGCGATTTCATTGGCGGCGAAATGGTGCCCTGGGACCACATCGAAGAGGCTGGCGACAACGTTGACGACACAGATTCCGTCGACGGGCTTGCCCTGGACAAGCGCCAGAACCCGGGCAGCATTATCGCTCCCTGGCAGAGCGGCAACCCGGGAAGCCAAATCGCTCCCTGGAAGAAGCTCCCGGGAACGGACGCCGCGGGACTCGGCGGCAAGAAGCGCCCCCCCCATGGGCGCGATGTCATTGACGGCGAAATGGTGCCCTGGGACAACAGCTACGAGGTTGAGCCCACTGGCCACGTCGAACAGGCTGGCGACAACGATGACGACAACGAGGACGAAGGTGTGCTCATGGATCACGCTGAGGAGCGCCGGTACATCAAGCCCATCTTGGACAAGGGCAAGGGAAAGATGATCTACACGCCTCCCGGGAGCCCCAGCCCTCCACCCAGCCCTCCACCCAAGAGCCCCAGCCCTCCACCCAGCCCTCCACCCAAGAGCCCCAGCCCTCCGCCCCAGATCCCATCCCCTCCTCCCAAGTCCCCCTCCCCTAAACCGTCCAAGCCCAACACGCCTCCGCCGGCCAACAACTCCCCGAAGTACAAGATCTGCTCCACGAAGCCCTGGATTCCCGGCTACAAGAGCGGTTGCGAATAAAGGTGGCCAGTAAAATGCAGGATTGTTGCCCCCCCCTTTGGACAACGACGATGATGGTGGTTCATGATCTCGATAATGGCGAAGGGGCCGGCGGCTTTTGGGAGAAGGGCGCGCGGTGGGTGAGATGTTCTGAAGAGCTGTTTCCTCCATCGATGTACGTACGTACTGCTAATGCTCGGCATGATGCCGGCATAGCCACAGTGGCGTGTTTCACGCTGGTTTTTCTTCTCCTGGCGTAGGGGTTTTCCAGCCACCGTCACCATTCCTAACTCCCCCTATTTCCCACCGCAGCCATTATGGCCTTTGGAGAGGTTGATGTTCCTGTCTCCTAGGTAGTAAACACTAATATACACATGACATGCCATACTCGTTGATTATTAGTTCACCTGCTTGTCTCGGTGATTTCGGAGGTACCAAGTTGCCTAAACTTTTAATGTAGGCATACTAGAATACTGATATGACTAGATTGGATGAACTAGAGACCCGGATACCCTCTCTTAAGCCTTCAACGAACTTAGAGATGGCCGACTCCAGGAGAGGATTCTCAACAGTAGACAGGCCTTGGGAACCATTAGGGCGTTCCCGGACGCCAGCCTTCCTGGGGGCATTCAGGATTCGAGAGTAATATTGAGTAGGGGATTCGTCGACCTTTTGCTCGAAACGTGTGGAACAGCACATGGTGTTGTGTGGAACGAGAGTTGCATTAAGGATGCTTCTAGCTAGGCGCTCTGCACCACAAGGTGGGTATAATTGATAGTCTTCCTTTAAAAATGCCATGCCAGTTCAAATTTAGCTGTCCCTAGAATAGACGGCATATGGACCGTCCAGATGTCTCCGACAAGCTGTTTGAGACTTGACGCTGCGTATGAGTAATTATTGAGAATTGGAAATACAAGAAATGCTTGTAGGAAAGGGTTTATTGTATGAGTGTAACAGAGACTTTGGCTTGCATTGAACACCCCCAATATGCCAGTTCGCTCTATGATCCAGGTTGTTTTATTTTTGCCTATTAATATGGCTGCTACCACAAATAAAAAGAAACACCGGTTGCTTTCGGACTCTGTCGGAAGTGCCTTGCTTGCAACCGATATTTGACTGGGTATAGGAATATAAGGTACCCGTCTTATGAGGAGAGAAGCCACTATGTTTCTCAGTTACCAATAGATTAAGAATATCAGTACAGTTTGAACGCAAGAAACATAGTATTTTCCTACATCTACCAGCCTGTTTGGAAATACTTCATGCAGAACGCAAGCCCCTCCGGAGTTAACGTCTTACGTTCTAAGTGGAGTTACTCACGATCGAGCAAACGATGGGAGATGTTTTCAAGTACAATCGATTATGGTTAAATTCACAGGGGATTGCGGTTAATAGTAGATAGGATGGAAGTGTCACAAAAAGGACCAGCTTTTTCTTGTACCATTGTGTTATGCTGTGAGAAAAGTCGCAATAGTTCAGGGTGGTGGTATCAGTGTAGCTGAGTACCTACTCATGCAAATGAGCTGAATCAAGGAGGACTCTCCAGTGGTTTGGTCCAGTCCCAAATGCTATGAAGACAATTGCTAGATTATGCGCTTGGTTATTTGTGCGAGGAGTAAATAAAACGTAGCTTGTCATAGCAGTGGCGAAGACATTAAACTCCTGTGAGTCAGCTGTGAAGCTTTGGCAGTCTGCCCCTGTTTAGCAGATGGGAAACACTTGCTGGGCTGATTATTTAGTAACGGAAGCACTATAAAGCACTGGGTTGAGTCGTCTGATTGGCTATATAACAATAAGTAAAGCCCTAACGCATCTAGAACAGGTGCCTGAATTAACGAATAGACACTCCAGATCCACACACTGGGCAGTCTCTTAAAAGTTCTTATCTGAATTACCCCACTACTCCTATAGAATCCCACCACCCAACTCCCAACCATCCATCTTTTTTCCCTCTTTTCCTTTCCACGTTTCTCGACTCATACCAAGTCACATCAGCAGAGATTAAAGACACAACCTGTTGTAATTTTCCATTCCATCCCCTCATGATGGACTCAACGAAAAAGGTCGGTGGAACCATCCTGAGTGCCAGTCTGCCTCAAGGCAGCTATGGTCCTGTCCAAGGGTCGCGGTTGAACCCACTCACGAATAAAGCAGAGTCCTTCAAAGGAGATATTCGTGAGTGGTCCTCAAACGTTTATCATTTGAAGGACACCACCGTCAGTGTGGAGGACCTCTCAAATGTTAACGTGGAGTGCGACGATGAAACTGCCCAGCGCCTGCTGAACAGTCTTAGGCCAGCGTTGGTCAACGACTCCAGCACGCCCGACTACGAGTTCCATGACTACACAATGAGCCAAGACCAGTATGGGGTTATCATTGAGGAATTTACTCTCGACGGGTTCAAGGTACATCGTCGCACGTTCAACATGTTTGACACGAAGGACATGGCACCTAAGGGCTATAGCGCATGGGCCGGGGCCGGGGGCATTCAGGACCAAGCCACGAAACGAGCCAAGCTGGATGAATTGACTGTGGATGAGACCCTCCGTGCCGTAGCGAGCTTGCTCTTCACAGACAAGGCAAAGCCGGAAAACGAACGCCGGTTCTTAAACAAAGAAGGGAAGCTAAGACGGAAGAATGCGGAAACGTGGCCAGCTCTTAAAACAGAGGTGCATGGGCAGATGTTCCGGACGAGGGATGACCCCGACAAACGACGCCAGGTCATGCAAGGTTTCGACGTCTGCCAAGGGAGAACCGACCCAGAATACGAAGCCTGTTTCAGAATGGCCAAGGACTTGTACAATAAGGCGGGGACACTGAAAGAGGAGAATAAGCACAACGACTACCTCGTCGACGTCGAGGCAGCTAGATTGTGCGACTCTATTTCTGGGAAGGACATCGTGATCCTTAGGGACCGGAATGAAGAACTGATTACTGGCGTGGCCACGATCGCCGCCCATAATCTATTCACATCAAAACAGACCCGAAGCTACTCGAGCACGGAACGGATGCATTAAGTTCGGATGAAACCCCTATGCCGTAGCGAGATTACTGCTCACAGACAAAGAAAAGCCAGAAACAGCAGCGACGGTCTTTTAACAAAGATAGAAAGCTAGGACGAAACGAGAAGAAAATATACACTATTACACCGGAAAAGCCAGGTTGTTTGGTTTGCAATTCATTTGCTAATACCGGATCCGGGCCATGGATCCCTTTATACTCATTCACATATTCTCTGACATAAGAAATAACTTGACACCTATAAGTCTTATGCATCCGGCGATTGAAAGAGCCAGTACTTTCATTATGGGCAGTGTTAATTGTTTTCTATCTGAACAAAAACTTGGACAACGATAACCCCTGTTTCTATATAGGGTTCATGCTGGATACAGTGTATTGAGAATTGGTGTTTGTCACCCAAACACACACCCTTTTCAGACATTAAACTATACGTATATATTAGTTGCTATGACTTACCCATTGGATATGACCGGCGGAGAGATCAATTGGGCCCGCTTTGAGTCCACCACGACATGGAAGAGTGGTTCGGTTGCTGGAAAGCGGAATAATCCAATCACGGGCGCCGAGGAAGATTTCAAAGGAAAATTATATACATGGGCTTCTAATATATGCCACGAAGACGACACTTCAGTCACTGTGGAGGATCTATCCAGGTTCAATGTCGAGACGCAGGATGCCCTTGTAAGCGAGTTTCTGGGAACACTCCGGCCCGCCCTTCGGGACCGCGTTGACTCGCTTGGGAATAGAGTCCAAGAGTATGAGACGGAAGAAGATCCGCATGGGGTCATAGCGGAGGATTTCTTACTCGATGGGTTCCGGGTACATAGGAGAACGTATCCCCAATTCGATGCTAAGACGATTGGGGCGAAGGGTTATTCCAACTGGTCAAAGGCTCGAGAGATACAGCAACAAGCTGAAAGCCAAGCTAGCGTGGAGAATCTAGATCGCGATAGATTCATTTACGCCTTGGCTAAAGTACTCCTCGAGGATTGGGACGCACTAGAGCCAAAACGGCAGTATCTCGACAAAAGGAAAAGCCTGAAAGGCAGAAAGGCTGATCAGTGGGGGAAGTTGACTGCAGCAGTACACGGTCGCTTGTTTCGGATCCGTGATGATCAAGAGAAGATATATGAGTTCTGGAAAGACTTCCACTGGAGTGGTGCAAAAACACCACCGGCGTACATGGCCTTCCATGCCATGGCCACGAACCTCTACACCGAGAACGCGGTGGTTAAAAAGACGGGTAAGGACAAGACGATTGAGAACAAGCACAATGCCCTCCTGGTGGACGCAAAGGCAGCGGACCTGTGTGATTATATACCCGATAGAGACATCGTCATTCTGAGGGACAAGAACTGTCACCTGATCGCGGGGGTGATTACAAGGGCGACGCAACGACTTTTCCCATCGGACCCCAATCTCACAGAACGTATGGACCGAGCTGCAAGAGCATTCGCGTGGCGGTATCCATACGTGGCGCCGGACCCCACTAGACATGCTACGACAGTTGACCTTCATTACGTCGAAAAGCCCAGCAGAGACCCTCGATCCGAATACTGCCCCGCCAGCAAGTTGCATCGGGCAGTCTGCGGCGTGGAGCACTACGGGATTCACACCGAGAGAGTGGCCTCCGCACTGACAAACCTAAAGTTCCAAAAGTTCTCGCAAGCTATTTGGGGCCCCAACAGGGGCAAAGGCAAGGACCCGTCCGCCACCCCATCGTGGCGGGACGAGTTCCCCAAACTGAGGACTGGGCTTTATGGGATAGCGACGAAGCAGCTTCGCGAGTCTTTGGTGCGATGGGACCCTGATCTCCACCAAGAAAATGTCCAGGTACACACGAGCTTCCCGCAGGATTGGCAAGCAGGGACGGTCCGAGGTAAGACAAAAACCCGCCCCCCCCTATCAATCCCGGAACAGCTGGACTTGACCGCTGATATTCGATTTGACTCTAGATGGCAATGACCCGTATTCTTACCTTGCCCAGCTGGTAGACCCTTTGACAGAAGGGCATCGTGATGTCGGAGACTTGATGCACGGCCTCGCCGGCCTAGTAACATTCGGCGACTTCAACCAAGGGGGTGACCTCGTGGTCAAGGAGCTTGGAGTCCGGATCCCATTCCCCTCTGGCTCCCACTGCCACCTCCGGGGCCGCGAGCTGCACCACGCCATCACGCACTACGACGGTGGCGACTATGGAGGCCTTCGGCACTCGCTTGTCATGACCAACAAGGAATCGGTTCGGAGACTCTACTACGACGAGCTTCAGCCTGGCGTCGAAATTTTCAAAGGGGTCGTCAGGAGGGCAATTGCGAGCAACTTCATGCCCATTCCGAACTCGGGGGATGCTCGTCTAATGAATGCTCTCGCTACTGGAAACGACGTGGAGTTCACGCAGCTGGCGTTCGAGGCGCAACTCAAGCACGCGTACAATGAGGCAGAGAAAAAGAAGAAGGGCTCCAAAATAAGAGATCCGCTGACCCAGTTGGCAAATGAGGCAGCCATGGAGGCGGCTGGGGCAGCGGAGGCAGTACGGCTGGCAAGGAAAAAGGTGAGACCCAGAGCGGCGACTTCTTCAGCTGCTGCAGACATTGGAGTCGATGACGAGGACGACGAGGGCGACGACGAAGATGAGGACGAAGATGATGATCAGCCCGACGATGAGGAAAATGACGAAGCCGTAGGTCAATCTCGAAGAAGAAGAAGAAAGGACGGTAGAAGCAGGTCAAGGAGTCCAGGCGGTCCAAGTAGGGCTTATAAACAGAGAGACGACGATGTGGAGATGGAAGACTAAGAACAGAAGGACTTCCAACGAGCCCTTAGCAACGAACAGCAGCTAAGAGCTCATAATTCATTCTTTACTGCAGCTTTTGCATTTCCACTTCGATATACTATACATAATTTATAGTAGCTAAAATAACAAGTTTAAAAGTTCATAAATGGACGTTAGATAAGGCCGCGTCGTACAAGAAGAAATTAGTAAAGAAACACACATGAGGTTTAACCACAACCTCGTCTTCACCACACGTCCGGAAAGAACTCCCATCCAACACCTTGCCAAAGCCGCCGTCCCTAAGAAGACGCACGACGTCGAGACCTTTCTTAAGCACTTACAGTAGCCTTTGGGGGTCGAGAGACAGCAGCGACCCACCATATCCTTGGTTCTTCACGACGAACTGCCGAGCAGATCTCGGGAGGCTAGTGCAAACGAAAGCGCCACTCCCTTGTGATGACAAATAAGGAGAGCGTACCAAAAAGGAGACGGTTTGGAGCCTCTATCATTACAAGCTGTCGTCTGGAGCCGAATTTATCCAAGCCGAGGTTGAGGCAGCTCTGAATAACGGCTTTGTACCCCTCCCAGAGTCTAAAGATGATGAGATGATGCAGCTCTTGAGAGATGGCCGTGTGTCTGTGTTCAGGCAGCTGGCATTCGCAGTGCAGATCCAACTCGCGATTGAAGAAGCTAAGGACGTTGCCGATAAAAAGGCGGAGGAACCCCCTTCAAGCACGAACAAATCAAGCAAGAAGCTCATCAAACTTCCATCGAAGAGCTACCAGGCAAAGGACCACGGTGAAGAAAGGTTACCACCGTTGGCAAAACTGGCAGCATTAAAAGCAACACGAATCGAAACTTTGGATGTGACTTTTGAAGAAGAGCAAAGAGAGGGACGAACCGGTGAAGGCAATATTCACGAAGCAATAACGGTGGAGGGGAAGAAAAGCCTCCAAACGCCAAACACGGGGAACAGAACAAGATCTAGGAGTCCAGGCGGCCCTAGGAGTCCAATAAAACACAGGGATCCACTACGGCCAGCCACGGTCACTGTTAGATGATGAAAATATATACAATTAAAAGTAAAAGGTCTTTTGACATAATCTCAATACCGAACACGAGATAAATGTTTGCAGTTCTTATTTATTATGGTTTCTGCGTTCTCATTTCGATATATATAATCTTATCCAGGCAAAGTATCCATACAACACCTCAGCGGAGCCACCGTACTCAAGAAGATGCGCACTCTCAAGTAATTCCAGTAGAATATGAGGGCCGAGAAGCACCAGCGAGCCATCAACTTGGCTCTACATGACGAATTGCCGAGCAAATCCCGACAGGCGACAGCGGACGTCTGCGCCACTCTCTTGTGAGGACGAACAAGAAAAGTGTACGCACGCTGCACCATAAGAGTCTCGACCCCGGTGTGAAGGTGATAGAAGCCGCGGTGGCCCAGGCTGTTAGTAGCGGAGAATACACACCCAGGCAAGACGAGACGGATGATGGTCTGGTACGACTGTGGAATGCGGGCCTCTCCACGGAGTTTAGACAGCTGGCGTCCGAAGTTCAGATGAGGAACGCCAGCGAAGAGGCGAGGGACAAGAAGAGACAGAAAGTCGATGCAACCTATAAAGAGTGCAAGGAAAAGCCCAGATTGCCACAACTAGGGCCGCTGGCAAAGAAGGCAGCTCAACAAGCAGCACTCGTGGCAACTGCAGAGAATGCCAAAGGAAGAACGAACCGGGACGAAAAGAACCAAGCCGGGAAGAGTCAAAACGAGAAAGAAAACCGGGTAAAGATCGAGCATAAGGACGAAGAATTGGAAGAAACGGAGGATGGTGCGATATGTGGAGCTGGTGGTGAATGCCAAGAGCAGAGAGTACATGTTAGGAGTAGGTCCAGGAGTCCAAGGGGGACGACTAGACCAATAAGGATAAGAAGCCCCTTGAAGGTCGAAGAAGAAGAAGTTATATATAATTGAGGAACATATCGAAACCAAGCCGGTATTCAATGGTGTATGCGATAAGAATATTGTTAAGATGTGGATTTGTTTCCTATCAGGTTCGGTCTAGAATGGAAATGAGGTAACGAGGAAATGTGTTTGGCGTCTCTAAGAAACAATTGGAATAGGCTAAGCAAAGCATTTCACGAATTGCCTCTGGAGTACTCTAATGAGAGAAGCGACGAATGCAGCAGTGTTGCCAATTGCGATGGGATCAGTAGGACGAAGCTCCTTAGCCTGATGAGGCGCATCGACGTTGTCCTTGGTGTGTTCCTAGAGGATGGTTCCCATGTATCAAAGACGAAGGGCATGAATGTGAATATGGCTTTCCATGATGGCTCGATATGGTCCATATCCAAGTTACCGTCGCACGACATATTACTTTCCTCCAGGTAGGGATTGACAGTGACGATGGGTCGGCTATGCCAGTCTGCCTGCATCGACCGAGACTGTCATTCCAGGAGTAAAACCACTGTAAAATTTTAATTATGAACAGCTCCATGCTAATCTAGAGAGGGTAGATAAAGAACTTATTCTCGAGATCAGTCAAGTCCAACACCGCAATATCAACCCTGACCTTGACAATCTGCCCGGACTCATCCACCTGCTCCACGAACCCCCATCCCTCTCATCGTCACTCAACGATGCAATCCACTGCAACCTCTCCTTATTCCGCCGCGCCAGGATCCACCGAATAACCCAAAGAATAGCCGGTGTCCCAACCCAGCTAACGGCAATCATCGAAGCCCAGGCCCCGTAGTACCGGGGCCCCTGCGACGGCACCCAGATCTGCGGCGAGACCAGGTTGCCGAGGCTGTAGCCCATCATGAACATGACGTTGCGCGTCAGCTTCTTGGTGTAGCCCGCCGCCGTCGACGTCGTCCAGCCCAGCGCGATGATGTACGTGATGCCGTAGATGCTCGCGCCCAGGATCAGGCACCCCAGCAGCGCCAGCTTGTTCTCCCAGTCGATGGTCATCATGCCGACGCCGCCCGCGACGGCGGGGACGCACCAGACCGTCCCGTGCAGGGCGAGGTTGCGGGGGTACCGTCGTAGCATAAAAGTCGCGACGATGCAGCAGGCGACGCCGAGACAGCCGCCGGCGACGGCGACTAGGGTGGACCCGAGGGGAGAGATGCCGATCGAGGTGGTGATGAGGTTCTTCTGGCCGTAGCTGAGGTTGTTGGAGTACATGAGCGTGAAGGACTGTAGGGCGAACAGCCACGATACGGGGTCTTTGAGGGTTTCGAGGAACTGCTCCTTCTTGAAGCGCTTCTGTTCGATGGAGCTCTGCATCGAGGCGTGCACGCGGCGGATGACCTGCACCTTCTCCTCCAAAGTCAACCATCGGGCCTCGGCGGGGTTAGCCGGGTAATCGATCCATACCCAGACAGCCAAGATCAGTGTGATGCCGCCCGTGACTATATGCAGCAACTTCCAAGGCAACACGGGCCCCGTTGCTCATAGCAGACCGTACGAGATAAATCCCGTGAAGATCGGCGCCGCCTGGCAGGTGATCCACAAAACCGGCTGCAGAAATGACTGCTCGTGCCGATTGAAGAACATGCCGATGGTGATCTCCATGGCCGGCACGATAACGGCCTCGGCGGCGCCCAGGGCCAGACGCATCACTATGAGCCCCTCGTAGCGGACGGCGACGCAGTGCAGGAAGATGACGATGGACCAGGTGAGGATGACGGAGGCGACGAACTTGCCGAAGGGGAGGCGCTGCATCAGGTAGTGGCCGGGCCATTGGAAGGCAAGGTAGCCTGCGACTCGTCAGCGTTTGGAGCATTTCAATCGAGGAGTCCAAGTCATGCTTACCGACGTAGAACATGGTGTTCAAGTTATTGTACTGCGCAGGTGTCACTCCGGTCTCTTTGAACAACCCGAGAATGGCGGCATATCCGAGGGTCGACTTGTCAACCTGTTGGGTGACGGTCAGCATTGAGCTAGTTGGGCTGTATGCGTCAGGGGTTGGTTCGTCGTACGAAGAGCATCACATTGATTGCCGATAGCAGAATCATGAGCCGAAGGTACAGCTTCCGCCGCAGCTTCTTCTCGGCCTCGGGGATCAAGGGGCCGAACTCGTCGCCGTGGTCCTCGAGGAGGCGGAGGGTAACGTCGGCATACTTCTCGGTGACAGTCCGGCCCTTCCCTTCCGGGGTCGCTATCTGGGCCTCTTTTTCGGATCCCATGTTTACGCAGCAGTAACTACCTAGACGGTATTTCGGCGGTCGAACTGGCGTACATCACTTCAGAGCACAGCATGCACGTTGGCCAGCAGGCCTGGCTTATATAAGGGATCTTTACGTGGTGGTCAAGATAAGGAGTCCGCGAGCATGCAGAATCACTGCATCGTTATCCAATAGAAAGCGACCTCATCAAGCACATCATCAGATCCCGATACCAGAAGCAGACTTAACCCGAATCCGGACTTCGCAATAGGGCCTTCTAAGTGATGCCAACCTGTCTTCAAGCGAATCGTGAAGTTGAGGATGCGACTCGCGCCATGGCGGTCCGCAATCACGCAATGCCGATTTGCTGCAAGATAGCCGGCGCAGCGGAGTTTGCCGGGGACGAGAGGCAACGATATGCGAGTTGCAAACAGTAGAGTGTGTCCAGTTGACCAAGTTGGGGCATATCCATTTTCGCCATGCGATTGAGGATATGAATAAAGGTGCCATCTTGTTTTCAGGTCTTGTATTGATTTAGGGGTAGCTGAATGTCGTAGGAGTCAAACTGTCGGGAGCCAGGCGGTTTGATAGGCCTGAGGGCCACCCCGATGAACCCTGGCTGGAAAGAAATACCCAAGTGACAATGCACAGAGAGAACCCTGCATTTCACACTTCTTCCCGAGCAACCATGAACAGACGAACAACAGATCACCGATGACCAACATTGGCCGAGCGGAAACCTGTGCCTGGTATTGACCGAAATGGGGACGAAACTTCGGCCGGGTTTGCGCGAAAAAGAGAACCCCTGAGGGACCCAAGCTCCAGGCGGCTAGGCCAGCTAGATAACTGCGCAAACCTTATTTTCCAGCCCCAGCACGTGCTGCCTACGCCTCAAAGCCAATCAAATCAGCATTATTCCGTCTCTAATCCCGCCTCGAGCTACTAGAGGCTGGAAACAGTGCCTTACCCCACCATATAGCCCCAAATTCCGCAAGTGACAGTAGATATCTGGGCGGTTGTTTTTTCAACCTCAGGACTCAATTGAGGCCAGGCTTCCAAGCGTGCCTGGCATCGTCAAATTGATAATGCGTCAATGGAATATCTGAAAGTATCTGGCGGAGGCTCAAGTCTACTGATGCGCGCATGTGATTCCGTGACGTATATGCAACTACGGTATGGCTACGATACTTGGTCACCGGAGCATTAACTCCCTGGCACCGTCCAAGGACCTGTCAGTCCGACATGCATTGGGAATGTCGGGTCTTGACAGCTGCACGGGTGCTGCTCAATGCACTATGAGGTTTTTGAGTTCGCATCACCCTTTTGTCATCTTTATTCGGGTTGATGCGGACGTGGGGGGGAACTGCTTCAAGCAGCTCAATTGGCTAACCCCGGATGTAACAAGCCACCGGGTGAGGCTCTAAGTTCTAGCTTTCCCATGCCATCCCATGGAATCTTGCCTCCTCATCCCGGAACCTACATCCTTCGAATGCCACCTTATCGTCGATTCTGTGCATGGGTGCAGCTAAGATTTCAGCGTTCATATGCAGGCGCGGTGTAAAGACGTTCCAGCGGCTGCATGCCCACGTCCGCCAATCCGTCTGCCCACTTCCCGATGAGCGGCGCGTGATGGGAATACCCTCTCCTGAAATAGACTTCGAGCTGCGCGAGCTGCATTCTATGCGGCCCCATCACAGCCACCCACCTTGATGGCTTTTGACGTACCCGAGTGCATTTCCCCATCGTCTGCGTGACCGACGTTCGTATCTTGACTTTGGGCGTGCAGAATCGTATTACAAAAATGGGGATGCTTCCCCAGGAATTACTCCCTAGACTCTCCTCCTTATCACTCTTTCCGCTCATTTACGCGTGTCCCTGACTCAAACCAGCCAGCCAATCTCTCCAGTATAATCTGCTGCAACCATGGCGCCCGAAACTCAAGATAACAACAGGATAACGACGGCAGGCGGCGGCCGGTACGAGGACGTCCCGGCCATGTCAGAGACGGCGACGAAGGTGGTCAGTGGCTCTGATGTCGGTGCCACCGTCGAGGAGAAGGAGCTGGGAGGTGTTTCCCCTGCGGGTTCGGCGACGCCTCCTGGGTCGCAAACTGTCATCATCCAAGAAACAGACTACCCCCAGGCCTCGGCGTACGCATTCACGACGCGGAAGAAATGGCGGATCCTGGTCGTGGTCTTCCTGGTGCAATGCTCCATGAACTTCAACACGTCGCTCTACGCCAATGGCCAGAAGGGTATGGCTCATGAGTTCGGCATCACGGAGCAGACTGCTCGTGCGGGCGCGGGTGCATTCTTGGTCCTGTACGGTTTCGGCTGTGAACTGTAAGTGCATCGGCAACCAACTTCTTGTCCTCCCCTTATCGTGATCCAATGCGACTGACGCCATACCCAACCCGCAGCTGGGCACCATGGTCCGAAGAGCTAGGCCGCTGGCCCGTCCTGCAAATCTCCCTCGGGCTCGTCAACCTGTGCTGCCTCGCCGTCGGGCTCGCGCCCAACTTCGCCACGGTGCTGGCGTTCCGGTGCCTGGGCGGTCTCTTCTCGGCGGGCGGCAGCGTGACGCTGGGCATCGTGGCCGACATGTACCACGCCGACGACCAGCAGTACGCCGTGCTGTTCGTGGTGCTGTCGTCGGTGGGCGGGTCCATCTTCGGCCCCATCGCGGGGGGGTTCGTCGAGTACTACATGCACTGGCGGTGGACCATCTGGTTCCAGCTCATCGTGGGCGCCGTCGTGCAGCTGCTGCACTTTTTCTTAGTGGAGGAGACGCGCGTCACCTGCCGCCTGGCCGCCTACGCCAAGCGGCACCTGCGCAGCCGGCCCGGCGGCCAGTTCGCCCACCACTACGGCCCCAACGAGCAGAAGAGCTGGAGGGAGATCCTGGCCCCCGCCGAGATGACGACGCTCTGGCTCCGGCCCTTCAAGATGTTCGTCACGGAGCCCATCGTCGCCGTGCTCTCGCTGTTGTCCGGTTTCAGCGACGCCCTCATCTTCATGGGCTTCCAGTCGTTCGGGCTCGTCTACGAGGTCTGGGACTTCAACTCGTGGCAGATCGGCCTCACCTTCGTCGCCATCGGCTTGGGATACCTGGTGGCCTACTTGAGCTTCTTCCCCGCCATCAAGCGCCAGCAGAACATGGAGAGCCAGAACCCCAACAGCGACTACGCCAAGTTCGAGGCTCGGCTCTGGTGGCTCATGTATACCGCGCCTTGCCTGCCGATTGGTCTGGCCATCTTTGCTTGGACGGGTGTCCCGCAGTCGCATTGGATCGGTCCCATCATCGGCTCCGCCATCATCGGTATCGCCAACTTCGCCATCTACCAAGCCACAATTGACTACATGGTGAATTCCTTTCTCTATCTTCAACCAATCTCATGAACATGGCAATGACTAACCTCTTCCTTGCAGGTCGCCGCCTACGGCCCCTACTCCGCCTCCGCCACGGGCGGCAACGGTTTCGCCCGCGACGTGCTAGCCGGCGTGCTGACGTGGGCGGCCATGCCCTTCTACGACCACTTCCGGACCCACTACCCGGAGCACGGCCTGTCCTACGCCAACACGGTGCTCATGGCCATCGCCTGGGTCCTCGTCGTGTCCGCCAGCGCCATCTACTGGAAGGGCGCCGAGCTGCGCAAGCGCTCCTCGTTCGCGCAGAAGCTGGCGGCGACCGAGGGGCGGCCGGAGGCCATGGTGGGGGTGGTGCCTTAGATATATGTGCATTAATTGCCATGCAAGCAAGGAAGCAATACTTGCCCTAGCTTCCGTGGTAGGATTGCTGCATCCAGCGCGAAATGGGGCCGAACAGTGCAATGCAATGGGCATATGTCTGGCTTGAAAGACGTGTCGGTGCATGTCTAGGTCAAGCTGGAAACACCTTGAATCGTCCAGGTTGGGTCTGACCTATTGTTTTCTGAAACTGACAAGGATGGTAGCTGAATGGCTACGGAACTAATATTAACACTAGTTGGGGATCGTCATGTTGACTTGTTGGATAAGAGTCACAAATTGATACCCCCTTTCTCTTAGAACGTCTGTAAGCTAAATAGATAGATACACGAATAGAATATGACGTACCTTTGCGTTGTGTCGCATTGGCGGACATTCGGTGTTCAGCAATTCTTCGGCTGACAGTCAGCCCTAGCGTCGACGTAGGTACTTGATTCAGCCCTATCATATGCAGGGACTAAATGGGCTGGGAAAAGGCCAATGCCGAACATGATTCGGACAGAAATTCGGATGCGACAAAGTTCCATGGGTCATGTCATGACCTGGACCCTCGATGGCTGATGATCAGTTCAGGCCGTGCAGCCATGGCTTCCTTTCTTTCGGGACTTGCTAACGCCCGAACAGCACTAGCTGTGATACGGGCCAAAGTAGCGCCCGAAGACAAAGCGACCAATTGGCGGTCTCAACTCGGGCTGTATACAGTCAATTCATGTATAAAGGTCTTGCCAAGTCTCTTGGGACTCTAGATTGTTGTGATTTAGATATTCACCTCAGTTGGTTACAGTACTGCATTCTCCAAGCAAGAGACTCGACACCTTTGCTTTTAGGCAACTTAGAAAACACCCGAAATTATTTACAATCCCAGTTAAACAAACCCCTTTTCACTCCTCTTTCCCATAACCCACAATGACTACCCTCTGCGTCGCCATAATCGGTGCCGGCCCCGCCGGCCTGGCACTGGCCCGCCTCCTCGAAGTCCGGGGCATCTCCTACATCGTCTACGAGCGCGACGCCTCGCCGTCCGTGTTCAATCGCACGGGCGGCACGCTCGATATCCACGCCTCCACTGGCCAGCGAGCCATTGCCGCGGGCGGTTTGTCCAAAGAGTTTGAAAGGTACGCCCGGTACGACGCCTCGACGTTCAAGCTCTGGGACGGCGTTGGCAAGGGAAAGCAGTACGTCGATCTCGAGCGCGGCGCCGAGTTCCCCGAGATCGATCGCGGGGATTTGCGGAAGATTTACTTGGAGGCGGTGCCGGAGGAGAAGATCAAGTGGGGGCACGGGCTCAAGAGGGTGACGAGGGGTGTCGATGGACAAGCGCCGACGCTCGAGTTTGCGGATGGGACGACGGCTTCGGGGTTCAGGCTGGTGGTCGGGGCGGATGGGGCGTGGAGTAAGGTCCGATCACTAGTAAGTCAAATTGGCATATCCCCTTGCCCCCATGCGTTCGCGATCTTCCTATTGCTAACACATATCCCAGCTCAGCCCCGCCACACCCCAATACTGCGGCATCCACATCATCGAATCCCGGATCAACCCGAACAATCCCGTCTACGCCCGGATGCAAGCCCGCGTCCGCAAAGGCATGCTGCTAGCCGGCGGCCCCAACCGAACCGCCATCTTCCAGAACCTCGGCGACGGGTCCTATCGCCTCTACCTCGGCGTGCAGGTCCCCGAAGACTACGCACGGGGCGGTAAAGTTGACTTCTCCGACAACGACGCCATGCGGGCTCTGTGCCTCTCCAATGACAGTGTCTTCTTCGGTAACTTCACGGAAGAGCTCCAGACTTACATCGCCCACGCCACCGACTTCCGACCCTGGCCCTTATACCACATCCCCCCTCCTCGATCTCATGGGACCCCGTCCCCGGCGTCACGCTCATTGGCGACGCCGCCCATCTCGGCCCGCCTAGTGGCGAGGGCGCCAACTACGCCATGACGGACGCGCTGTACCTTACCGATAAGCTAGCCGAGCACAGCGGCTTCGAGAGCGACGAGGCGCGGGACCGCGCGGTGCGCGAGTACGAGGTCGACATGTTTGAACGGGGTGCAGGACTGGTCCAGCGCGGGTTGGATATGCTGGCTTGTTTCTACGCGGACAACTCGCCGCTCTCGATTGTGGACATGTTCAAGGAGAAGGGGGCGCCGATTACGGAGACGGAGATTTGAGCACGGGGTCGGGCGGGCGAGTCTCCTAGCGGAGAGAGCTGATATACTTCCTGTCACGGCGGGAGCAGGGAGCCTGCACAGGATACACATAGATAGACCAATACCCAAGCTTAGTTTCTCAATATTGAACTATAAACACCTAAAGGCTACATCAATTCATGATAATTAGTCAACCGTATGCAATAGGAAGGACCAATCTGCTTGTAAAGAAATATGAATCTCCGAGGTCAATGCAACGTAGATCCGTCGTCAGCTGCGTACTGTGATGAGTGTAACAGCCTCTATTTCTAGGCTTGCTTAGACTATATTCCATTCTAAGACTTGGTGAGCTCTCGGATCATCCCCCGTCGAAGGGTATTTCCAAAAAGTCGACTATGCTCAGCATGAATCCCTTTAAATCCCACTTGGCAGTCGGCAAAGCCGTCTCGTTATATTTGCCTCTATGGCGGCCACCGTAAACAACAGTCTGGGATAGAAAACATGTGCCGCTAAATGCCATTTTCGATGTTAGGCATGAAGGCCCCTCTGTACTCTTGAGTGATGGCGCATGATGCAATCATCTTCAATTGGAGGCTTAGCGGAAGAAAGGTGACGAGTCCGGTTGGTCGTTTCAGTACAAGGAGACCCAGGCGTCGGGCGTCAGACCAGCACATGGAATATGAATGCCTGAATATCTATCTCCTTGACGCCGAATATGGCTAAAAATAGAATCCACCGGTGGCGCCACACTTCGTGAACGTGATCTTGCGGCGGTAAGAGGGCTTTCGATTGGTCGCTTGCGAACGGAACGCTTCAGAGCCCAAAGATTGGTAAGTATACAGCAGGATGTCCTATCACTGTGGCGTGGGATCTCAGGTCCGCCACCGCATACGTACTTGAGCACTTCCGATGTGGGTGGCTGCTTGCATAGTGCTATGATTTCGCGCTTCACGACGTGCCACGTTGTGAGACAAAAGCCCCCTCAGGGCGTGTTGTATCCTCGAGCCTTCTTTATTGCACCGCACTTTCAAATGAGGCACGAGGGTACCAATCGTCTAGCCGGCCATGCCTGGGAGGGGTTATTACGCCATACGCCAACGATTCCATAGATAGAAAGAAGTCCGGAGAGTAATCCAGATAGCTCTGCTACTATTATTGAAAGAGTTTTGAGCAGGTCCGTACAGCTACGTTGACGACCTTGCCCTCGGCCCCCCTCTTTTTGCCTCCGTATGCAACCGCAACAGCATCCGCAAGATTAGCAGCATTTCAGCTAATTTCGGTCTAGCTTCTATGCAGGTCTCATGGTACAACACATTTTCAAAAAGTCGACCTGTTATGCTTAGCCGTATACATGCACCCAATCCTAATAGAAAAGGTACAGAGGTGTATATCGGTTCTTTAGCACACGTGAGAAGTTAACAATTTCAGTGGGCTATGCTTTTTAGCTGTTCAGGAAATGTGCAACAAACCTTCGTAGGCTAGTTGATTCAACTTCACACCCTTTTGCGCCGAAAAGCCCCAGCCCTGGAACAGCGAAAGGCTTAATGTGAATGGGTGTTACATCAACCAAGTGGGAGAGCACTTTGCTTACCCGAGATTGACTGAGGTGTAACTCGATTGATAAGGACAGGTTGTTCTGAATTGTCTTCTACATAACGTAGGGGAGGTACACTTCTTGGATAAAACCAGGTAATAAATATCCTTCCGCGCCTTTTGCTTTGGCCCTCCGTACTGAACAAACACATGTCCTCTGTTTCCCTTGGCCACCATGTCGTCAACCCCCCCCGGGAAAGCATGGATCTAGCGCACACGCAAATGATCCCTTTGGTTACGCGAACCCAACACAATTCCCCGGACTTTGAGCTACTCGCCACCCGGGACACGCCTGGGACTCCCATCAAAGGAGATTCATCAGTTCACGATGAACCATTTGATTCTCCCATTCCCCCTCGCCGACACTTCTGGGACAGAACTGGCAAATCTGGGCTTCTTATATTTGTTCTTGGAACCCTTGTACTTATTGGATGCCTCGGCATCCTTCTTTTTGTTTGGGTAGGAGCCCATCGAGTCGCGAAAGACGAAGACCCAGGCCAATACTGGTACGCGATTGTGCTGTCTGACTGGACAACACGAACGGTAACAATCACCTCCGCAGCCATGCGTGCGATTATCACAGCTCAGGCAGCACTGGTTTCTTCTATGATAGCAGCTCTGTACTTGGAGACCAACATCGAGCTGGATCAACTTCCATTCCTGTCCCTGGCTAGGGCGGTCAGAGTATCTCCAACGAATCTTCTGAAACCTCAGCTACTGAGAAGGACGGATATATACTCGTTCCTTATTCTCTCCACGTCGGCATTAGTAATAACGAGCCAATTCATCTCGACCATTCTATTGTGGGATCTTGGCCCCGTCACTATTGCGCAGCCCCAGAACTCCACAAAGGTCCATCTGACAAACACGGTGGACCCCAACCGTACCCGTGTGCTAGATGAACCAAACTTCTTTGGGACGTCTCCAAATGCATTTTGGCGATTTGCTGAATATCAGGATTATCGGGAACGCCAAGAAGACGCGGACTCTGAAACCGTCCTTTATACCGATACCGGTGTCACTCTTCGTGCTTCCATCCCGTGGGTTGACTTGAGCTCTCGACTAAGTTTGAGGAAATATTCGGGGTCTACGAGATTCTGGGACGCCAGGGTTGTTTGTATTAGCCCAGACTTGTTCGACCTCGCTATTCGAACATTTCAGCTATTTCACCAATTTTGCGGATGTCGTAAATGTCAATCTTACCCGAGACCCAATCGATGCCGGGTGGTCCCTGCAGCGGCGTGGGCCCTGGGTCACGGCCTTCGATCAATCAGATTATCGACTTTTCTCAGTCAGCGCATGCTTCACGAGTACACCCCTACTGTACACCTTTAATGTTACCATGGCTGGTCCTCCATCGACATCCGAGCCCAAGGTGGGCTGGATACGGGATGCTGGTGACATGGGGTGGTCCAGCGGCTCCCACAACACCTCAGATATTCGTCATCAATTGGGCGTCACGGCTGAACACGCGAGCCTAGATAGCAGAGGCATCCTTTCACTGGACCCAGAGGGGCCTTTCTCTGAGCCGATTTATAACAGCGATTACGCCGGTTTCGGGATCCTCAACCATAAAAGCAAGGTTCTCGCTTTATTACATCCATTGGACACACCTAACGGCGACGGAGTAATATACTACAGGGCTGACGATATACATACAGCTATATTTCAAGACATCCTAAATACCACGAGCAACCCGGCATTCGCTCTTCAGGCCTTGTCGACCATGATGAACCAGATGCAAATTTTCAAGACAGCCTACCAGTGGACTTATGGCTACCCCGCCACTTACGTCTTTTCGGGAGAATTCTCCATCCCCAAGCGATACTCCGGTCTCCTAATCGTCGCGAGCCTCATCGCCGCCCACGTCGCCTTGACAGGTGCCACGATTGCGATGTTCTTGTTGCGGACCAGGGCCACTCTCCTGGGAAACGCCTGGCAGTCGGTAGCCCAGGTGGTTTCGGACAGGACCCTCAAAGTCCTATGGCGCGTCGACTCCCTGAACGACAAGGAAGTCAAGAAAGCCCTCTCCAGCGCAACCGGCGATCCGGAAATACCCGCGGGTGCCATCCGGAGAAGGCGCAACGGGCGGAACGAGTATGGCTCAGTGGCCTCTCAGTAACCCTTGATGGACTTCTTGGTGTTTGCCATTCCGCTTCGGGGGTTACGGAGTAGCTGGCGACGTTGACGCGGCGATATCTTTGATTAGAAAGCAGAATGCATTAAAAATTCACATGGAACGGAGTTATATGTTCTTTCTTTCTTTGGAAGATTTTGAGGTAACCTGCTCTTTGTGAGTCTTTTGTTTCTGCCGGGGCCACTTGGCATGAATCGGAGAAAAAGATAAAAGAAAAGGGGGCACGTCGGAGTTAGAATGTAACGTAAATGGGAGGATCACATCACAATGGACATATCGTAACCATATTGATCTCTGGGCTCGCTTAGATTGAGTTCCCTGGTGAGATTGGTAGGAGCTTGGCGCGAGACTCCTATTCGCCAGAGTCGCCTGGGCAGGTGGTCTAGACCAGTCATCGAACCGGCACAACGTGCCGCTCAAATCGACTTATCGCTCAGCTGGTGCGGAGATGATTTGGTTCCGTCATGCAGTGTAACAATTCCAGTATAGTCCCGTCCACTGAAGCGGCATGCCACTGCTGACATGCATATTTACGCCGTATTCAATTTCGAGAAAGGGAAAGGCTAATACCAGCCCCTCATGCACCAAAAACAGCTATGTCGGGTACTATTGCCGTAGTTCTTTGGCCTCAATGGTAAGCCAAATTAAAGGTATGACTTGCGGGCAGGGTGGTTCGTATCTCAGTTCCATGGCTTCATAAAGTCTCCGGCCATCTCTCTTGTATTCCGTGATACCACCCCGCTCCGAAACATTATTGTTATCTTGACTAGTAACCTCAGCCAAAATGACGTGCTCTTTGCTCAATCTCGTGGGTATTGCAGCTTTGCTCATCTGCAATGCGGCCTGTGCAAAGACACCTCCTAGTCGTGTCCTCAAGCCAGATGTTGCGATTGTGGGTGGAGGTGCCGGCGGAGCACACGCTGCTTTGCGGCTCAAGGACATGGGCAAGAGTATCGTCCTGATTGAGCAGGAAGACATCCTAGTAAGTGCTACCCCCTACGGCCTCCAACATGCACATCAACCAATCCAACTCGCGTCTAGGGCGGCAACGTAGATAGCTACACCACCCCAGGCACCAACAACTCTATGGACTTTGGCGTCTTCTCTTTCATTGACTACGCCGGAGCCACTGCCCTATTCGAGCGTCTCAATATCTCCACCGCGCCGCCCTCCCGCGTCCGCGCCCCCACCAAGTACGTCGACTTCACTACCGGGGATCGCATCCCGGACTATGCGACACCCGCGAGCGCCAATGCGCGGGTGGCCATGGAGAGATACCTGGCTATCTGCGAACAGTACGAAGACATGATTGTCCCAGGCTATTGGAATTTCCCGCCCGGGGACGCCGTCCCTGAGGACCTTCTAATGCGCTTTGGGGACTTTGTCATGCGCTACGGCATTGAAGACGCGGTACCCCAGATCTATGCGGCCACCGGGTTCGGTCTCGGTCGGCTCACGGACGAATTGACCCTGACGGTGATGCAAGCGTTCGGCGCCCAGATGGCGCGTTCCATGTTGGGCAGACAGGGCGGCTTCATCACCGCGTCGCACCGGAACCAAGATGTATATGACGCCATGGCCCGAGAGATCGGCAACGAGTCCATCTTGTACGGGACCAAGGTCGTGCAGTCAGTACGGACTCCCAACGATGGGGTCATGTTGACCGTCAAGAACCAGAGAAACGGTGAAGAGACAACCATCCACGCCACCAAGCTGCTCATGGCCATTCGCCCGGTCGGCGAGGAGGCGATGATGCCTTTTTATCTCGATCCGCAGGAGACGGGCGTCTTCTCCAAATTCGATTACGTTCACGGGTGGGCGACGCTGGTCAGGCACCCGTCACTGACAGCCGGCAACACGAGCGTAGACAATTTCCCCGCGGCCATTGCGCCCAGCAACTACCTCGAGACGCCACACGTGCCTTTTCTCAACAAGTTCGAGGTGCAAGACAATACCGTGGGTGGTCTAGAAGGCAAGGTCTTCCGGACTCTCGTCATCGGAACCGAGGACTTTGACTACGCCGACGCGAAGCAGCTACTGCAGTCCTCGCTGGACCGGCTGATTGACGGGGGTGTCTTGCCCCGGTCAGCTACCGGTGAAAGTCAGCCGCTCGAGGTGGTGGCCCTTTCGGACCATGGTCCGATGCACCTTCGTGTTTCGGCTGAAGAACACAGGGAAGGGTTTTATCGGAAGCTTTATGCACTTCGACTTATTCCGCCAAACAATTTCCATTCGACGTGCTCGTTCTATAGTGCATTCTCGCCACCAAGCCCGTGTCGGGGTGGCAGAACCTGACAAACCCTTCGTAACACAGCAGATCCAGCCCGCACTCGCAGCGAATATCCCCGCGGCTCGCCCCATTGCTCAGGTACGAAAACTCGACGTGCATTTGCTCCTCCAGATCGTCATTGTCACCTTCATCCAGTGCTTGTTTGAGCATGGCCCAGGTTTCGTGGCCTCGAGGCTTGCAGTCGGGGGTGACGGGGCATGTGCACCCACCATAGCACTCCCGGGTCGTCGATGCAACCCGGTCGAAGAGCTCCCCGTAGGAATTGTCCTTCTCCGACCGGGGTGGAACCGGGTAGTTCTCTTCCAGCAGGGCCTCGAGCTCGGCCGCTTCAACGGGGTTGCCGTACTGTCGATCGCGAATGGGGGCCGCCTCGTAGAGCTTGAACTGCTTGGCGGCATTATACCGCCAAGTCATGATAAAGTAGGCGTAGGACCCCACGAACGCATCCACCAGATCAAAGTCCTCGTGAGTGCAAGCAGCCTCGACAGCGCGAAGCGCCATGTAAGCAGCATCCACGACCTGCTGCGAACTGCTGGCCAGCCCCCGGACGAGATTGTTCGTTTCCCCGCCAAGCACGTCGCGCTCGTAGTCCTGAACATCGTTGACGACGCAGATGATCCACGTCATGATATAGCCACGGTCCGAGGTCAGCGGCTGTCCGACAAGGTGCCTGGAGGCATACTCCCCGCTCCGATCGAGAAACAGAAGGTACTGGGCCGCGCGGTCGGCGAAGCGGTCCGCCTCCCACTGATTCTGCTGCCCCCGAGCGGCGCCAATACGTCGTCGTTCCTCCCCTCCAGCCGCCCGACCTCGCGCCGGTACATCTCCCGCATGTCCTTGATGGCCCCCTCGGCCACGAGCGCGTGCACGTCGAACGGGGTGTCGACCCAGATCCGCTCGGCGGCGACGACCCAGGGCTTGTCCCGCGCCCGCCAGAGATGGCGGTTCGTGGCGTAGTCGATGACCGTCGTGAAGAGGGCAAAGAGGGGTTCCAGGTGGAAACCTGGACGCCAGCGTCCGTCGCGGACGCAGAGGCTCGACCAGCCGTGGCAGGTGACCCAGACCTCGAGATCGCCAATCTCCAAGTAGCCGCCGGGTTGCTGGTCGCAACCATCCTGGCCGCGGCCGAGTACCTCGTCGCCACTGTCGCGCTTCATGACGATGCCCGTTTCGGTCACGCCGGAACGGCCGCCTGCGCCTTTGCCGAGGACCGTGTCCTTGTTATTGGGGTCGGCGCCATCTGCCGACGATTGCTTGGCAATGGCCTTTTGGAGATACGTCTTCATTTGGTGGAGTTCCGCCTGACTGATCAGCGGTACTTCGTCTACTTGCTTTGGTTCTTGGTCACCCCCAGAGGCATCTTGGCAAGCTCCCATAGCATGATGAACCCATGTAGTCCGCAAGCTTTCCAAACATCTCCCGTTTCTTTCCGAAGGCATTTCAACAATGCCGACACCGTCGAACATGACATGGCTACCAAAGATGCAATAGCGTCCAGGGGACAGACGCTTGCGAACCCTTCAGCTCCAGCGTCCTAAACATTGATGTTGGTCATTGAGAGAGCCGTCACAGGTGATGTAGTGTCGGGTGCTGCCGATTGTCTTGGATACCGCATCGGTCCACGATCGGGTGAAACCGAGACCCTCTTCGCTCTTTGGGGCCGGGCCCCAGGCTGGTATTCTAGAGCGGAGCGAATCGTCGCACAGCTCTTTCCGAATCTTCGGGATGACGTCTTCGACGGAGGCCATGGTGAACTATTTACTGAATTGTCCTGGTATGAAAGTGTGTATGATAGGGAGGAAGAAAAGGAAACGAATAACTTTGGGGGCCCATTTCAGATGGATTCCAAATAGATTACATTGTCTTCCACACGAATGAACTCCGCTGCCGGAATTACGGAGTCACCCCTGCATCCACCAACCTTGTTCATCAGTAACACCAATCGGGTTTCGAACATGTCGTACATAGCTGAGTCTGGTGACAGCGGCCACTTCGGCGATCGACGACGTATGGGAGCTATTGCGAGCCGTCCAGATCGTCCCCATCTGCAGCTGGACCAGTCGTACAAGCATCGCCTCCTGCACGCCCACGAAAAAGTGGCACGTTAGCCTGTTTCTACAAAGATTTTGGCTCAGGAAGTATTGGTCAATTACATCTCAGCTCTACGACTGGTGCGCATCAGAAAAAGCAACTAAAAGATCTCCCATCGCAAAAGGCACTAGGATTGCATCTGTATGATTGCCAATGATACGTAGCTCCTGAACGCTACTTTCCGCTTATGGGAGTGTGGCAGCGTTTCCTGGCTGGTCCGAATGCAGACGGGACAAGCGGGACATGCAAGACGGGTCATTTGGCTCACTAATGTGGTTTATAGGAGGATCATCAGTCCGCCTGATGCATCCCATTCCCGCTGCGGCACGAATTGGTGCGACAAACCATTGCCACGAAGTTCCGCGCAATGCGCTACTCGCCCGCTACCTACTTGAGCCAGGTGGCGATCCAGGTCCCTTCCGCCTAAGACTGAGATGGCGCCTAGGATCTCGTTAAGCGATTTCCATGCATACCCAGTAATTACAGAAACAAAATGTTGAGATTTGAATCCGTCTATGCGCATATTCTAAGTTAAAGCACCCCTCGACGGCCACACCCCTTAACGGTTACCTATTAATAAATTATCCCTAAATCGCGCCTACACACCGATCTAATAGTATATAAATCAGTTTTCGTCGTATTTTTTTAAAATTAATTCAATCGTACCTTTTTCTTTTATTCTTTTATTATAATATTATAGTTAATGAGTTAAAGCTTTAATATACCATTTAATATATTTTTAATAATACAAATTTAAAATAAGCCGCGTTATAGAAGGGGGTTAATTATATTATTTTAAAGGCTTAGATTGAAGGCCGGCAGATTAAAGAATATTATAATATATCTCGGCAGGTATTATATAATAGCGATAAGAAATGTATTATTTAATAAGTAATTATTTAAATTAAATTTAGTTATTCTCCTTTATATATAGTTTTGAAGATATTTATTTAATATATATTTAAAGTTAACGATAACCTTTATATATTTAATAAATATTAAATATAATTTCTTTTTAATAAATATAAAGTAATCGGATTTTCCCTTTTTTTAAATATAGATTTTAAATATATTATAAAAAATTTTAAGGAGAATATTTAAAATTTCTTTAATTAATTTAATTACGAATTTATTTAATCTATCCCTCGTTAATATATGTAGAATTATAACGAGGTCGGTATATAATTAAATATTAAAAGTAATTAAATACTAATTAAGTTAATAGATATAAAAAGGATTATTATAAAGGACTCCGTTAATTAAACATAGGTAATTATAATAGAAGTAACGTGGTTTATTACCGAATGGGCCATATTACCGAATAAGCTACCTTTTCTATATTTTATTACTTTTATATAAATTAATTTAATTATAACGTTTTAAATTAATTAAAATTACTCGCTATCTAATTCGTTACTCGATTCTATATCCTTTTTATATATTTATATATTATAACCTATCTCGCCGTAAATACTATAGCGCCTGCCGCCCGTCGCGCGCCTCTTTAATAAATTATTATTTTCGCCTTTATTAATCGTTAAACGCTTCCCTTTTACTTTCTCGTCCTATAGCTCTTAAAATTCCTATATAATAAAGGCCCCTTTAAATTAAATACGTGCTTTTTTAACTCTCTAGCGTTTAAAAAGTATTAAATTAACCTCCTTTAATATATATATCCAATTATATATAAGGGTTATTTTATAAATTATTCTATTTATACCTTTCGTTATTTAATTTATAATATTTAAAATAAGCGTCGGGGAGTTTCTTTAATAAGTAAAGATTTTATTTTTAATAAAGGTAAAATATTTAATCGTTTATTAAGGGTTAAACGGCGTTTAAAGGTTATAAGTATTAATTATCCCCGGACGCGATAGGTTAGATATAAGTATCCGAAGATATATATCTAATTTATTAATTACCTCGTTTAAATAATAAGGTATTAAATTAAATATATTAAATCTAAATTTAATATTGTTTTCTATAAAAATAATAAAATATATAATTTTAAAGGTAATAAAGAACTTTAGCTTCGTAATATAATTTATCGACGCTTTAATAAATAACTCGATTTACTTCGAATACGTATGCTTTAACGCCGAATAAAGTATTATATTTAAAGGCTGGAGTAGGTAAGATAAATAGGGAAGTATATTAATTATAATAATATCGTTATCTTTATAATATACCTCGAATTTAGCCGAAATATAACTCTCGTAGCTGTTTAAGATTAAGAGGCGATAACGACCCTTTATTTACGATTTAATATATTTATCGAAATACTTAATTTAATTTAGGCCCGTTTCGTTATCGGTCTAGCCGTTAGAAATCGGTTTAATTATTTAATCGCCCGGTAGGTTATATTCGGTAGCTTAATTTAAGAAATAATATTAACCTTAAACGATTAGGAATAATAAAATATATTAATTTTAAGAATTAATATATTCGATAGCCGTTAACTATTCCCGATTATTAGGTTAAACCGACTTCACCTTCTTACGCCGATTGATATATATTATTACGAGTATTGATTTAATTATATTTATTATAAAGCCGGTTTTATTAAAATTCTATATATCTTTATTTAAAATACCGTATTTAACTTTAATATTAATAATTAACGTGAATTAATTAGAAATAATATTAATATCTTTATAAAGAGCCTTTTAATAATCGTATCGACGGTTTATTCGGGTTTTAAAGTCCGGATCGCGGTCGATAAAACGCCTAATTTAATATTTATCGACGCGATCGCCGCCGCGCGACTTTAAGAGGAGATTAATTATATTTCCTATAATATTAATATTAAAGGATATTCCTTAAGTATTTAAATTAAATATATAATTTCGAAGTACTTCCTCTTTTATTAAATCTAATTTCCGACCGTTCGATCGGGTTTCGTATCGAGGTTCGGTACCGCGGAGTCGGTTATTTAAAGTAGCTTAAAGGACGTCGTATACTTTCGTAACAATTCTTTAATTAATTCGATTTAAACCTTTTCGCGTCGTTTAAATTATTAAAACGATATAATCTTCTTTAAATTAAATTAAAATAATAGTAATAAAGATATTATATATTAAAGTTTAATAAGGTAGGTTAGAGGGAAAGGTGGCCTATTCGGTAATATAGCTTACTCGGTAATAAACCACGTTAATTAATATAGATAGCTAGTTTATCGTTTTAATATATATTTTTAAAAGTTAATAATTCTAATTTTAATAATTCCTAAAAAAGGAGGATATTTTAATTAAGGTTATAAAGGATTAGGTTTTTATTATATTTTTTAAAAGTTGGATTAATTATAAGCTAATTTTATTTTAATTTAAGGAGATATTTTTATTATAGATTAAGGTAAAGAATAAGGAATAATAGCGATTATTTATTTTTAATAACTACTCATTTTATAATATTAAAAAGTTTATATCAATTTATTTAAAAATTAAAGTATAACTCCACTTTTTATCGGTTTATATATTATATTTCCTTTAACCTTTAAATATTAATATATTTAATATATTAAAAGGGACGTACTATTATAAGGTAACTTTTTATTATTTAAGGTTTAATAATATAGGGATAAATAAGAATGAGTTCCTTTACTATTATAAGAAGGTTAAGACTTTTATATTTAAACTGAAGGTTATTTATAATAAGTAGAAAGTATCCGGTATATTCCCTCACGATATTAATAAACTTTTAAATAGTTAATTTAAAAGGTTTAAGGCTTAATAAAATACTTTAACGTTTAAACCCCCTTCTTTAAATCTAGAGGCTTAGTTTTTAATTATTCTAATTTATATTTTAAAGAGCTTTAGGTAATTAATAGAATTATCCAAGAAGTTAACTAATAATTTAATATAATTTAATGGAGTAATTAAAAAGGTATTATTTCGAAAGGTTTAAAAGAATTTCGACGATTTAAATAGTTAAATCGGTTAGTTAATATATAAGAAGGTTTAATTAAACGTAAATTTTAAGAAAAAGAAAGAGAAAAGAAGAGAAAAAAATGATTCCAGTGTTAAATAAGAAATATATTTATATAATAGAAATAATAATTGGTATAAAAGAGGCGGTAGGGCCGGTATAGGCGTGCTTTATTATAATTCGGTCGGAATCGGTAAAGGAGATTATAAAAAAGGAATTTAATAAAGAATCTAAAACCTAAAGCTCAATTAAAATAGATCTTAATTAATTCTATAATTTTATAATGTTTTATTATTTTTTAATTAGTTTATTATTGTTTTATTATATTATTATAACTTTATTTTATTATAGTAACCGTTAAGGGGTATAGCCGTCGAGGGGTGCTTTAACTTACCCCTATCACTTCACGCTAATACAGAAGGACTGAAATGACAAGCAGCGCATGTATCTCGGGTGGGAGAAGGGCCCGCTCAAGATCCGAGTGCGTCCGAAAAGGACGTAGATGGTAGCGGGGAAGTCGCTTTTGTCTGATTGTGGGTTGCACTTGACAATAATTGGACGCTTTATATCATGTCCATCCTCGAATCGAACTAATCACTTTTTCGTCTGGATCTGCACATGCACTCACTTACCTTACACTCGACTACTTAAAATACTTACCATCTCTTATTTCTACCTATCTGTCATTCCCAGTCAAAACTACTTGAGTAACTAAGTACCTACTCTGTAGCCAACGCCAAGATGTGGGGTTGAGGCGTGGTGAATTCCACAAAGAGACGCCAAAGCCGCCGCTTTTCCTTGTCAAGGGGACGCAAGAAGTCGCCACACCCCTCCAGCTCGGCCACGAGCGCCATGATCTGCATCTGCTCGATCTCGTCCTTGATCTGCCTTGAGTTCTTGGCGTACTTGGACATTTCGTAGAGCTGTACTTTAAACCGAATACCCGCGTCGTTGATATCCATCATCGCCTTCTCCATCTTGGCTTGCTCGTCGGGGCCGTAAATGGGGTGCGGTGGTAGGGGATAGGGAAAGGCCTCCCGATGCAAGTCCCGGTGCTGCGGGGGGCCCAGCAGTTCTGAGCTCCACCGGCTCGCGGCCTTGAGTAAATCGTTGTATTCTTTCGAGGCGTCGAAGGGATAGTCGTCGTGGGGGCCCTCGACGCGCTTCTCCCAGCGCCGGAGGCATTGACGATATTCGTCCACCCTCTCGCCCGGGTCGCTGGGCATCATCCGCGCCAGCTCCCGTGGCTGTCGCCGGTAGAGATCGACCAGATCGATCACGTCGACCGCGGCGAGCTGTCCGAACAGGTCATCGAGGACGAAGATCAGTTGGTTGCGGGTCCGGTCTCCATCCTCCTTGTTGTTTTGCTCCCGTATGTGTTTCGCCAAGGTCCAGCACCAGTGGCGAAACGCGAAAGAGATATCGTGGGCGACGACCTCGCCGCTGAAGTAGAGCGGCTGCAGGCTTTTCGAGTTCAGCAACACCCAGATATCACAGAACATGACCATGACCGACATGCGGTAGGATGTCTCGTCCGTATAGGCACGTTCTATCGGATTCAGCAATATGTCGTCGGCCCATCTTCGCTTTGTGGTGCCCGGCTCACGTGCCTCGGTAAAGGCGGGTTCCAGGCACTTCGGACAGTGGTTTGTCAGCTCGCATGCCGTCTTGGGGTAAGTGATAAATCCGTGCTCCATGAGGACCCCGAACAGCCGTTGTAGGCCATTCTCTTCGGCGACCGCGGTGTGGCCGCAGACGTACTCGAAGACCTCTGGGACGTCTCGTTCGGATCCGGTTGGTTGATATCTGGATGTCATTTTCTTCTTTCTTTGAGCTGTCAGATAGAATGTCAATGATAATCTCTGGATTATTTAGCTTGTCTCTAATGTGTCAGCAGAAAACTGGAGAACAATTTATTTATGTATCCCTGGTTACCCTTGCTCTTCTAGACAAAGGCATTGTTGTTATATATAACAGGCATTGTCTTCCGACAGAAAGAACTCGAAATTGTTCCGTCATTGTCTACCCTCTTAGACCCTAGACCATCAGGTGTTTAGTTTGCGTCTCCACCTATCTAGCCCCTGGGAAACAGCAGACAGCATAAGCATCCCACGTCCTCAGGAGTACGAACTTATTCATTAGAAGTGATGCTAGTATTTCTATACTAGCTTAGATTCTACCTTCGATGTCTACGAGTCTACTAAAGGTCAACGTGACTTTGTCATATGAGAGAATGAACGCCCTTTCTGGGCTGAAGACGCTGCACGGCATGTTTACCATGTCCCATTCTCTTTAGCCTCCTGGATCTCACGGGCCTCCTCTTCCCACTCTCGCAGCTCCTGCTCACACCTCTCCTCCTCAGTCGGCTCGTTCAACTCCTCCTCTTCGGCCTGCTCCCGCAGGAGCTGAAGACGAGGCTTGGCGAACGCCACATATATAGGCCAGAGCTGGCTCAGTCTAGCCTCGAGAGGACGAAGAAGCATGGCCCGCTCCTCCAATTCGTCGACAAGGCCCACCAGCAAGTGGAACTGCTCCTCGTTCTCGATCTGCTTCGCCAGGTCCGAGTACCGAAACAGCTCGTACAACTGGACCTTGAACCGCATCGCCTCGTTATTAAGGTCCGTAATGACCCGCTCCAGGCGGTCTTGCTGGCGCCGGTCATAGCTGGTTTCTTCGCCCTCGAGGGTGACGAAGAGGCATTCCTCGTGCAGATCGCCGTACTCCTTGGGAAGGTATTGCGGGGGCCCCAGGAGCTCTGCGCTCCACAAGCTGGCCGCCCGGAGGACATCGCTATACTCGCTGCCGAGGTCCAACGGGTATGTCCGGTCCGGGGCCCGAGTACGGGCGCGGAAACGCTGGACGCAGGCGGTGTAGGCGCCATCGTTGTCGCTGCTAGCGCCCGGCAGAATTTGGTCCATGTCTTGTGGGTACTTGTGGTACACACCCATCAGGTCGTGTATGTCATTGGCGGCGAGCGAGCCGAACTGTTCTTGGAGGACCGCCATGAGCCGCCGCCGCGCCTGACGTTCGGGGTCGTCGGCCTCCCAGTGGAGCGCGATCTTCTGGCACCAGACGCGAAACGCGAAAAAAGACTTCCAAGGCCGCATCGGCTCTGGGATCGAAGTACAAGCCCTTCAGGTCGATGATGTTCAGCGCGGTCCAGAGATCGTGGAACATGAACAAAGCTGAGGCCCGGTTGGTGTCCCTATCACCAGTGTATTGGTCGACTGGATGTGTCAGCATCCAGCTCCACCGGTTCTTAAGCGACTGTGGCCCCTCGGGGCTCCATGCCTTTTCATAGGTCTCGCCTAGACATTTGGGGCAGTAGTGGTTCAGATATACCTGCTTCTCGGGTGGTGGAACTAAGTCGTGGACTACTAGGCTCCTGTACAAGTCACGCAGGTAACAGTTGTCGTAGTTGGTCTCCAGTTCGTGGTCGCAGACGTAGATGAACGTGTCCGGGTACAATCGCGGCTCAGGGGCGGACGATTCTTCGACGACCTGTTGGCTGGCCGTCTCCTTCCTCGTGAACCAGCCACGCATGACTTTCAGTGTGTAGGCCATTGTTTGACAACTCTATATAGCTTCGAGACTTACGATCAGTTTTGAGGGTTGCTGGTGATTCTCTGACCTTTCCAGCTATCGAACAGGACACGCCAGTTAGGCTGTTTACATACTCCCAGGCTCACCCTTGCATAATGTCATTTTTTCTTGGATGTCATATCTAAAGGTTACAGAAATAAGCACATTGATTTCAAAACAAAGGCTTTGTGTACCAATTTCGCACAAAGCATTGTTTCTGTGTCTTTGTGCATCTGCTTAGTAGAATTGGCGGAGAGCTTAGTTGTACACTTCGTCCGTAGATACCATGTCTTGGGGGAAATAACAATAAATTCACTTCCTGGGTTTATACGTGGCTATAGTAAGGGCAACGGCAACCAGAGGCCCTCAAGCTCCTTGCCCCAAAGTCTAAAGCGTATGGCTATGACAATTCCCGGGCAATTATGGCTCACGTACACCGGGCGTCGCTTGACGGGAGTCAACAAGTCCGGACGACGTTCATAAATGATTGGACTAGCTTGATCGCGATGAGTTAACCAAGTACCAAAATATAAAAACTACGTGGTCTAAGGTACGGGTTGCAATCATAATTTAGGTATCGTGCGGTACTAACTGCAGGGAATATACTTGATTTATAATGGTGTAGCGATGTATTTATTTACCTTCTCAATGATCTTCTACCTGTTACTATATCTCCAATCGCCCATTTGCAGCCCAGTAAAAGGGATAATGACGCTACCGCTTCAGTAGTGGGCGAAAAATTGAAAGCCCTCTACTGGAATGTCGCCATCGCTAGGTTAGCCTGCGAACTTATCTCCTCATATACCTATCCAGTCCACAGAACGAAGAAGACGGGATAGCCTTCTCTTGGGACGTGGGTTCCCTGACCCGAAGGAGATCAGCGAATGGCTTCGCGAACTCCACCCAGGCGTCCCAGCTCTTCCGCAGGCTCTCTTCAAGGGGAGTGATGACCCGCGCCTGCACCTCTAGCGACTCAACAAGGTCCAGCATATCTTTAACCTGCTCCCAGTCTTCAAGAGCCTTGGTATCGCCGGCGTGCTTAAAAAGTCGGAATAGCCGCACCTTGAACTTTATCGTCTCAATGTCGAGGGCCCCGATCAGCTCCAGCAGTTGATCGATATCTCTCTGGGCCACGGCGTCGCACTTGTCGGCTTTGGGCTTCAGGACCTCGAGCCGCAGATCGTTTCTAGTCGGGGGGCCGAGAAGCTCGGCGCTCCAGCTGCTGCCCGCGCGGCAGATGTCGTCGAGCTCGCGGCTGAGGTCCACTGGGTAAGCGCCAAAGCCCCCCCAGGGCACGGTTCCGAAAATTGCTGGCGTGCACGAAGAAGTTAGAGTCCCTCGACGCCCCGGTCGC
Organism: Apiospora saccharicola; assembly: GCA_038363915.1. Classification (NCBI taxonomy): domain Eukaryota; kingdom Fungi; phylum Ascomycota; class Sordariomycetes; order Amphisphaeriales; family Apiosporaceae; genus Apiospora; species Apiospora saccharicola. Next base: position 945,772 of record JAQQWM010000004.1, read on the forward strand.
CGGCCACACGCGGTCCATGCTCCAATCCGAGTAGGGCGGTTGCCGCTGATGGTGCGACATGACGTTCTGGACTTCCTGGCATGCAAGCTTGCCGTACAGGTCATTAATCACGGCCAAGAGACGTGTCCGGGCGTTCCGGTCCGGCTCGTCGCCCAATCCCTGTACCACCCTCCAGCACCAGAGACGGAAGACGGCAGGGCCATCCCGCCCGTTGGTGAACCAGTGATCTTCTAGGTATTGTTCCTGGGTAAGCACGTACCAGATTTGCCTAAAGATCAGCATGAGGGAAACGCGGTCTTTCGTTGCCGTTTCCTTGTGCCGCAGCGGGTCCAAGACGACCTCGAGCGAGTCCCCTTTCCGATTGGCGAAAGCAATCTTCTTCACGCAGTGTGGACATACTTGTATGAGGGAGGCCTTTTCGCCCGGGGGCTCAACAAGGTCGTGTACCACCAGGCTCTCGAATATCTCCGGTATCTCCGGTACCAGTTTGGGGTTGTTGACGACGGGGTTATACCCGATGTAGTCGATGAACGGTAGCTCGGATACTTTCTTTTCATGACCGCAGCTGAAGAAAACCACATCAGGGACCAGTCGCATTTCTCCAGTCATTGTTAAGTTTCGATGTTTGTCAATATCTTGGGTTATATAAGATGGGGTTTTGTCGTTGGAAGGGATGATAGCGTTCAGCACCGTAGGCGTTTGTGAATGATTCCAATCCAAACCAGGATGTCCGGAGATGGCCGACTACATATAGGAGGTTTGGCTCTCGGAGTTCCGAGGCATTTTCGGAACCATCGCTATGTTCTGAAACTCATCTGAACTGTACCCATATACAAAAGTCATTGATCAACTAATCTCAGTACAGCCCATTGTCCCGAAACACATCGGTAGTTCTCAATGGTACTGTTTCTATTCGGAAACAATGGAATTGTTCTCGGTCAATCGGCTTGTAGATGACCCTCAATATCCATTGTCTTTGTCCATCAAAGTTTCACGTTACACTTGTCGGTTTCAGAACTCGTAAAAGTCGAAATGCTCGCCATGCCCCAACATGGTGGCCATTTATCGCCAACTACCGTGCTCGTATGTTAATCGTCAATATAGAATTTGATTTTGATGTTCTATCTAGATTATGGAGTAAGGCCGCCGGTCTTGGGTTTACTGCCCATCTGGGCTGCTGGAACTTCAGTCTCTTTGTTGGCCAGGGGCCTGAAGCAACCAATATCATTCGAGCCCCTATTATAGTCGCTCGGTGCATGATGAGCCAAGCTTTTCGAAGAAGCCGTATTACCTGGAGACACTATACCCAACCTAGAAATGGCCTTGAGAAAAAGGACTGCGTACGTGCACTAAACACGACGTTGACCCGCCTGGAAAGGTACAACAAGGACAACATATATTTGAGAGTCAGCCCTTATGGCATTTTAAGAGTCTAGTATACTACCCTGCAGGGGGTATAGATTAATATACTGAAAATACACACACACACACATAAGGACAACAGTAATTCAATGCTAGGAGTTCGATGGTATGTGGTATCATACCTTTTTGAATTTATACGTTTTGAGGTAACCTGCTCTTCGTGAGTCTTTTGTTTCTGCCGGGGCTACTTGGCAAGAGTCGAAAAGAAGAAAAAAGCAGGGAAGAAAAGAATGTATCAGTGGTAATGGAAAAAGCAGAATAAACACATGAGAGGAGCACTCCAGTCAGAATGCTACTTCGACGCTTAGAAATGCCCGGGGATCATCTTCACTATAGGTCCACATATTGTAGCATGCCCAAGATGTCATAGTTCCATGGATAAAATGACATTGTATTTCTCGTAATCGTCAGCTGATGTGGTTTTTGATGGCTAAACTAAGCCATCTCTCATAAGCTACTACCTCCAAAAGACAATACAGACAGATGGTGAGTTCCTATTAATGGGCGAAGACTGGTTACAAAGTGGTTTAAAATAATTATATTCTACGTTCTAGCTAACGGTATCAACTCACCGCTCGTTTCAAACCCAATGAAAGAGAGCTACGATATGAATTACAGGTCCATAGGAACGGCAGCAGACTCCGTTATGCCTCTTCCCTCTCGGTCTGAATGATGGCGTTCAGCAAATGGCTGGACGAAGTCCACCCACCTATCCCATTCTTCTCTCAACCTGGCTTCTAGAGGAAAGAGCATCTCGGCCCTCGCTACCAAAGCATCGAGACGGTCGAGTAAGGTTATGGCTTGCGGCGCATTACGGATTATCCTGGAGTCACCACGCATTGGGTAGAACTGGTAGAGCTCGATCTTGAATCGCATCGTTTCGAGGTTAACTGTCTCGATCAGGTTCCGCAAACTATCGACGTCACTCATAGACAAGGATGTCCTATTGCCGACTTCAGTTTCGAGTACTGGCTTAAGAATATGTACTTTCATGTCGCTTTTTTGTGGGGGGCCTAAGAGCGAGGCACTCCATGCGCTGGCTGCGTCGCAAACGTCGTCTATGGCAGTGGTGAAATCGACCGGGTACTCTCGATTCACCAGGGAGAAAGTACGGAGCCTGTCAACCGCGTCCATAAAGGCGACGCTCAGGTCCGTTTCCGTGGTTGGCCAAACCTGTGTCATGTCCCAGCTTCGGATCAATAGTTGGTGACGCTGACGATGGTAAAGCTCAACCAAGGCCTGGACCTCTTGGTGGATGAAACGGCCGTACACGTCCTCGATGACGGCCAGCAACCGAGTCAAGGCTTGTGGGTCCTCATCCGTGTTCATGCCAAACGCAACCGTCTTGCACCAGTGGCGAAACACGGCGAGGGCGTCGAGGTAAAAGTCTTGACTGGGCTCGAGGAACCTTTCTTGCAGACTCTCACTGCGGAGATTGAGCAGCGTCAGATGGAACATCAGCATGAGCGAGACGCGGTCTTTGCACCCCCACTTATGCGCCTCCAAAGGCTGCCTCACCATGCGGAACCATTCGCCTCGCGCTATCCCCCGGAGCTCCTCATCTACGGCGACACCCTTACAGAAGCTGCAGTGCTGTTGAAGGTAAGAAAGCATGCCCGGAGGCTCGGTCAAGTTTAGCTCCACTAAGCGTCGGTAGATGTCCCTTACCGTTGGTTCCAACTCTGAGAAACTTTCGGTGTGGTTGCAGGCATACACGATGGTCTCTGGTACCATTCGCCCTTGCGGAGGCGGTGTTGAGCTTTCTGTATCCATGATTAGAAGCTCTGTGTCGATCAATCTCTCGGGCGTATATTTAGTGTCTTGGTAGTATGGAAATGGCAGGCAGGGCTGTTAAGGGTTTGCGGACAGTGTAAATATCCGAACTAGGAATGCAAACGATGGTTCTCTTATATTCAAGTGCCCTTATTCGAATTTTCAAATTGTTTCAACTGCGCAGAGTCCCGAAACATACCGGCAGTTCTTGAAACAGCCTGTTGGTCTAAGTACAATGCTATTGTTTCGCCCAAGGTCAGTTTGTGAGTTTATCTCCTGGAAATTGTCACTTTTCGTACTTTTACAGTTTGAAGGCGCATGTTCGTGAGGGTAATGCATGATCCTCAACTTTAGCCCCTTTTTCACGACTCATTCTGGGTCCCAAGCTTTACTGGTTACTTACGACGCAGATAGAGAATAGTAAGTATGGACATGTTGAGCTTGGTACCGAGAGCTGCTTTGACTTTGGCGACGTACCTTGATCCGCATTATATTAGAGATGAATTTGGATTCTTTGTTCTGATGGGGTTATTGTTCTCTTTTCTTTTTATCTCTTTCGATTCATGCCAGTTCGTAAGTACTTTCTAGTCATGGATAAGCTGTCGGCTGGTCAAAGAAAAGAACAAAGAGCAGCTACTGACACCTCTTTATACATATTCAAAGTATGAGCTTATGATGATCGCACATCTGATATGGTGGTACGACGCTGCTGCCTGCCCCCTTTTCACTGTTCAGGCCCCACCGCCACACCACACCCCGCACCAGCCCAACCCAAACAAACCCAGCAGCCATCCCACCTGAGTCAAAACAAATGCAACTTCGCTCATTCTTACCTTAGTTCTGTCCAGACTCACTCATAATGTCGTTTGAACCTCAATCCGCAAGCGCCTTCTTCCTCGTTCCCTCGAGATTCGCCGCGCGGTCTACGCTAGCCTGGTGGATACAGATGGGATCCACATCACCCTCTCCCCGGATGGGGATGGGCGTGTGCGCCTTACCCGGTGCCTTAACCCGGATCTAGGCGCTGAGCACGTCGGGCTTGAACGGAAGCCCAACGGCGATGACCCGAATAAACAGTTATGGTGTCGTCGCTTAGCCTCCGGCTGGGGTCCGTATTGGGAATGTGAAGCGATTTCCCTTGCCGAACAAACAGAAGAAAGCGACGGCAGTAAGACGATATGAGCCCTCCTAGGCATGAGGTTAACCTAATATCTATTTTAAAAGCTAATATTTATAAATAATTATGTATTATCGATCGGTAAAGTTTAAAACTACTTAATTAGTTTTATATAAGCCCCTTTCCTTTTTCTTAGATGCTGTTCTCAATCGAGTGATGGTCTCCGATGCACATAAGCTTACACAAAAGCAGTGTTGTTTGGGTTTTATGAACAGAGAAGTCACACCAGCCACTGACCTAATATCTGCCCCGTCAACCGACTCTGTTTACTTCCCCTTTCCACTTCTTCCATGTATCACTGAACGGTCAAAGAAACGGGCAATTGCAAAACTCATCATGGCAAACGACGGGTCCCTTCCGACCCCCTTCGTCACGAATCAGGCATGCGAAACGAAGATGGCGCACGTGTACAAGGTTTCACCCTATCTTCTCCAAGGCCCGCCGCTCGATTACATCCGGTGCATGCCCGACAAATATTTCCCCTCCAGAGATCACTACTACTCACCATATTCGGAATGTCCGTCTGGGTACACCTCGGCATGCCAGACACTTTATTCCATATCCACATTGACAGAGACATGGCTCACTTGCTGTCCAACGTAAGAGAGAGAACCCCCCTCTCTCTTCCCCCTTTCCCAGATGATATCGCCAACGCAATGAAAGCTCACGATTGAAAGGCAGCAGAAATTCCAGTGCAAGATCCAACCTGGAAATTCCAATGGGTGGACTCTGGGGTGCGAAACCGTCCTGTCTAGAGCAACTTGGACTTTGACGTCGGTGATTTGGGAAAGCAGCCGTACTACGCCCGTCGAGACCATTCATACCGGGCCCTCGGGTGGTATGATCAATGCGTACAGCGTGCAACTACGTTACGTAGCAGCTAGGGAGGTAAGTTGCGCGCGCCCTCCCCTCCCTGAGGTCATGATTCCGATCCGATGAGTTGACTCATTGGGCGCGTCCCATCTTCTAGACCCCAGGCTCGACGAGCACCCCGACCCCTTCTTCGGAGACAGACGGAGACTCGGCGGCAGAACTGCAAACTGGCGCGGCCATCGGGATCGGGATCGGAGTCACCCTGGCCTTTGTCGCCCTCGTGGCGGCCGCGGTCTTCATCTTCGTGTGGATGCGACGACGACAACGAAATCGGAAACGCAGCGCGGAGCCAGCCTCATCTCTGTCGCCGACCAAACCCGAGGCTCACAGCGACGTTCCGGTATCGTCGGCGCCTTCTCCGCCGCACGACTTCGTGCCAAACTATCAGTACACGAGGGCTTTGGGGTACGAGTTGGATGCCAGAGAGCCTGCTCCGGAGTTTCCCGTCGACCGCCACAACACGCCTGAGATGCCGGCGCAGTCCCCGCGGGGGTTCAGGTCATGAGCATTACAAAGAGAAGGGTCTTGAGGCGAAAAGACTCATTTATTGTAGTATGGTTATGGGGACAGGGGATTGATATCGCGGTGTCTTACGTCTACCTAAATACCTATCAGAAACTCGTAACAACCTAGAGCACACATTGCGGAGACCATTGGCTCATTGGTGTATAGATGTCTATGTGGACCCGGGTAATTGACATGCTATCTCTTCCTCACAGCCAATTCCATCAAATTGCCCCACAGGGATACCCTGATTGCCGCCTTTGTCCCAACGCCTTTGTCTGTCGGTGCAAGATTGCAAAACCGACAATTTCGATGCGGTCATATCCAAGATGAGTCCCTACGAGTGAGGTCGTCCGATGCTCGAGTCGAAAAATCTCATGAAGATCGAATTACCTGACGGTCTGTCTGAGGAGGATCCCGTGGGACGCGCCCTCTGAGATCGAACTTCCCGAAACACCTTGAAGAATGTTCATTGTGCAGCCCCGCCGTCCTTGGCCGACACTTCGGAGAACCTGGCACCCAGTGACTCGGCGAGAGCTTCGCCCTCCTTTCTGGCTACGGCTCTCTCCACGGCCGTGTCGGACATGGTTCCCACGAGAAGAAAAAGACAGAGCCAGGGTCTGGCTTCTTTGGCCAAGACTTGATACGGCTGATACGGCGGTATAGCTCTTTGGCCCGAGCGAATGACGAGTGGGACGTGATGCTGTACGTTACAATGAACCCTTCGTTGTCTTTGATCATTGCGTCCGACAGCACTCCTTCGCCATCCAGTGTATATCGACGAAGGCCGGGCTTCCGTGCAGGAGAATCTGCTTTAGGTAGACGTCTTCAGTGGTGGGATCGTGGAATTCGACAGAGTGGTCGAGGCAGAACTGCTCGCGCGTCAGTAAAGTAGAGAGGAAGGATAATACGGTTGGCATGCCGACCTTTATCACCATGGCTGTCTTGCCAACACCACCATCGCAAATCGTGGCCACCTCGAAGCGTGCCTTTTCACCTTCCATCGCGAGAAGAGCATGGAATTTGATGGTTTATAGCGAGAAGATATGATGTGCAGTGCTCCACACAAATGTCGTAACGATCCAAATGATGGGATGCGGTTTCGGTCACGACAGCAATCTCAAAACGGGAAATCGGACAGTCGATGCGGGTAAGACCGAAAAGAAGCCAAAGGAAGTATGGAGGCGTCAGTTGTTTGCCTGCCTGGTTTTTCATTTGCCGTGGCTGGGAGGAACTCGTAATACTCAGGACACCGGCGCCATGAGAACACCAAACGAAGACTCATTGAATCATATCTAAATGGTACTTTCACCACAATTTGCCTGCATGTCCAGGGCAATCGCAATGGAACCTGCAACAATGGATTTCTTCAGACAAAATCACATCCAAGATGGCCGGGTGTGTTGTAGTATGTCGTTGACCTTGCCGAGTCTAGTGATTTGCAGATCGATGTCGTTGACTACAAGGGTGAGACGCCACTGTGGAGGTGCATCGCTGAGCCATGCACTCAATTTATACATGCATTATGAACAAGCTGCACAGACTCGCATAAAGGAAAAAGATGATGGGATGACTAAAGAAATCGAGAGCTAAGATAACCCCAAAAGGTGAACCAGAGCCACCATGTGGCTGACACCACCTGCGCACCCACCCACCAACGCACGTACAGCAATACCCTACTCACCCCGGATCCCACAGCATCCAAGGCCAAGTTGACGATAAATGAAAGCAACGTCTTTGAAGTCCTAGTGCGTTGACACATTTTCTCTTCTCAATCACCTCTCTTCGCTGCGACCTCCGAACTGCAGGCTGCCAAGAAACAGGCTCCAAAACAAAGACATCAAAGCGGTTATCACACCTATGGGCACACTGGCGTTCTGCAGATCTGTGGCCGAGCCGATGCCAAAAAGCCAGGTGAAGAAGAAAGCCAGAACAGGCAAAATACAGATCAGGTTGTAAATCAGGACCCGCCGAAGGCTCACGGCTTCCCGCGCATAGAGCCCCCAGAAACGCTCTCGCTTGTCGCCGCCTGGCTCCAACTCTTGCGTCCGTCTGGGTAGGCGGTGGAGGACGTCATGGGAGTGACCCTGCAGGAGCTTACAGGTATGGTGCAAGTGGTATCTCTTCGTTGCCTCTGAGCACGTGTAAAATCTGCGGTAGAACTCGTGCTTGCTGATGGAAGGCACCATGTCCATGGGGCGCGGTGTGAACTGATATGAGTGATCGGAGCTTTCAGGGAAGCTGTCTTTCTGGGTCGGTGAGAACTCATGGTCCTCAAACTTCTCACACTATTATACAGTCATGAGAAATTTAGTAATTTGAAGTTTCTGTAACCATCCACTACCCCACTAAGAAAGTCCTATCATCTGAAACTGATACTAACGTAGAAATGAAAACACATATGATAACTGCAGAATGAAATCACAGCTACGTACCATGTAAAAGTCGCAGTGCGAGTACTTCCAAACACTGAACCATGCCCTTAGCCGTCCTCGTAGGCCAAAGTATGTTCCTCGAAGCGCTATGAAGAAGTCGTGACAAGACCTGGAGGCGTCGAGCTGGCTCAATCGGAAATTGCTACCACTTCGGACAAGAAAAAGGACCCATAAGCCTGAACCGGGAATGGATGACTTGGAGGAAGCCGAAGCAGAGACACTCGTGGGCTGAGATACATGTGCACCAGCAGCGGCATTACTAAGCGAAGAGCCGGGTGTTTTAGATGATTGGGCAGAAACATTGCTGCTGGCTTTGGCGGTATTCCCTGTGGCCCCAGCAGCCACGTTGCTTGGTACTGATGAGGCAAAGACGGCCAGCCCTTCATCAAAGAAGTCCTGAGGGGCTATAGCCCAGCGTTCATCTCCACAGGCCTGGGACAGTTAAGAAAATATTCACTGCGGGTATGTGTGGATGGGCTAATAAGCAACTTACACATGTCCATCGAATCAAGACTTCCTCGTTTCTGGAGTTCAATCTTCGAGGACGGAAAGGAAAAGGGGTCCAGTCCCATTTTACACCTGTTTTTGACTCGATCCAGTGTTGAAAACGGCCCAATATACCTGGTTCAATTTCCGAATACACATCATCAACGTAGACCTCCGCAGGTGCAACATGCTGTAGTTCCACCACTAGGTCTTGCAGCGCGTAGTCTTTGATGCGTTGGTGGTATTCCTCGCCTAGGAGCGGGTATTGCTCAATAACATTAATCAGCCAGACTGTCGTGATGGGCAGACGCAGAATGTCACTGTCATAGTCCGTTCGTCTTAGATAATGTATCATAATTCCGTCGAGTCGTATGGTGCCAGGTAAGGCGCCGCCCATTCGGTTCCCTCCAGCTGCGGGAATGTTAGTTTTGTGGCTTCTAATCTGGGAAATCGAAATCACTGCCTGACCTTTGGTCAAGTTCCCTGTCTCTGGGGGTTTCTTGTATTTCAATGCAAAATCAAAGAAACACGAGAAACGTGAGAAACGTGAGGCCGGGCGGGATAGAGATTTAGACAGGATTGTTTGACTTTCGTCTTTTCCTTTGAGTGCCCGAAAAAGCATGTCGAAGCAAGTTCCTATCCCATCTCCGTTCTTGGCCGATACTTCGAGGTATACGATTCCAAGCAAACGAGCGAGCTCTTGACCATCCCGTTTCTATACCTCTCTTTGGACGGTTAGGTCAGTCTTAGTTCCTACAAGGAAGATTATAGGCGAACGCCTATTTGGCCACTCAGTGGTGTTGGACCGGTGATTCGCATATATTGCGTCGTAATGAGTTTTGACTCGCTCGAAAGAGGTTCGGGAGGTGGTGCTGAAAGCAAGGATGAAGCCACGGCAGGCTCGCAAAAGAGATATGTCATGGAATATGCTTCGTTCCCCCGATTCGAGCTGGGCGATTTGGGAATTTGGAAGATCTCCAATTCGTAGCTATTCTCATCGACTTTGATCTCCTTCCAGTAGAAATCACCCAAAATCGCGCCGAATTCTCCGGGGCTTCCGAATAAATACTATTTGATTGTGAGAAAAAAGTCTCGTAGAACAACATAGTTGGGCCACCCACTTTGGTAATCAAATCTTTCTTTCCGACACCACTATCGCCGACCACGGCTACACGCCAGAGAGCCAGTCTCTCTGCCATGATGAATGACACTGAGTGTGAGTTATTCTTAGGTCAAAACTAACTCAAATGGTGCGATTGCCTGCCTCACATTACGAGGTAGACGTCGATGTGGCGGTTTCCCGACGTGTTCGGAGAGGTGATGCGGGGAAACTCGCATTTATGAGACTGCAGCTAAGGCAAGCAACATATGTCCGCCGATCTTGGTCACATCGCAAAGTCCTGCATTACATCACGACATGAAAATCTCCTCCCCATCACATGACGGTTTCAGTCCCATTTGCTATCTGCACAAGCATTCAGACAAACAAGTAGATAGTCTATGGTACACCGTCCTGCAACAGTATCAAAAGCCAATTGAACAATCACAATGTATATAGCGGCGTAATCCTACATCATTAGTTGTGAGTGAGTAGGTAGTGTTGCTACCGTTGCAGTCACTGCAAGGGTACCGTGCCACTGTGGAGATGCTGTGCTAAGCCACACTCTAGATTTGTCTACACACAACATTGCCCTACAGGTGGGATTCTTCTTTTCGAGATGTTGAATGAGATACGGGATTTAGAATCCCGATATCACTGCCATCTACCCATCGGGTGTCATGGTCACCACCTGCCCTTCATCGACTCATGACAAGCAGTGACCAATGTGGAACCGAGCTGTGGATAACGACGCCCGTGCCAGTACCACAAGCCCAACTCCGGCCCCTTTCAATAAGAACGAAATTTGCATACTATTGGGTATAGTTGGTCTTCTAGTTTAAGTTGGACGCATTCTTGGTACTGCGTCTATTCATAGAGTTCTTCGTCCGTATTAGGATAATATCGAGCTCATCATTGGGCTGATCTCCAAGGGCCGCCCAACTGAATATGTGGATTAGCAGTCTTTGACCATCCCGACTTTTCGGATCTTGATTTGCACAATACTGCAAGCCTTGTCAAGAAGGCTCGTTGTTTAACTTGCGCAACAATCACTGCTCGTTAGAAGACCAGCTGCTCACAGACGGAGAGGGCCCAAAACCTCAATCCCGCGGAGACTTTGTTTGCTGGCAATCAAGACACAAATTGCCTCAAATCGCTGGGTAAGGCGGCAGGACCTACATCGGAGGACTCGTGAGCGACGCAGGGACTATTCACTGATCATTGCCTAGTTGGTATCGTGGAAATCTTATGTATAAGATTGACTTGGAGCTTTAGTGAAGAGTCGCCCTTGAATAAAGTAATGGGAAAAGACTAAGAAGATGACTAGTGACAAGAATTGTGGAGAGGGGATATGGCTCCCGTTACCCACAGCCAATACCGCCTCACATTCTCAACATAATGGGCACTGGGCAAGGCTGGCCTGGCTAGCCTGGCGGGCTCTGCTGGTGATAGTGCCAGGGGTTTCTACTGGTATTGGGGGCAGAAGGGGGGTCGCGTTTGGTGGGGGGCAGGCTTTGCTGTCAGTTTTATTTACGAGAGACCCGCCGCAATTTGCCCTACCCCTGGTACTTATGCCGACCAAAATCCCTAGCGGCCGTGGAGTTGCGACTGGGTGCCGGACCCGCCAGCTAGTCAGTCATCAGCCAATCACGACAAACCATGGTCGCTCTCTCGTACTATCAACCCTTGCTGTCAACTCCATCCTGCCCTATTCCATCAAATACTTGTAAACCCGCACGGCACGAGGACCGAGGTGATGCCAACGCGATGAAACCGTATTTTGCCCTGGCTAGGCTAGCTAGGCCAGCTGGGCTGTTGGAATTCCAATTCTTTCCGTCTTTCTGTTTCGTCTCCCCTGCCTCAAACCCCATTGTAAAGTGGTGTACAGCGTTAGGGGTTTGAGGCTTGGCGTGAGCTGGCACACTCGTCCCGGCATTGCCGCCAGTCCGTCACCATGCCGTGCACGCTTCTCCACGTTCCTCTAGACTCAGCCACGCGGCAGCTACGGGTGGTGCAACGCCCTAGAAGCTTTCAATACTTTCTAGCGCCTTCGCCTAGCCTTGCCTTGAGGGCCAAGCTATTGTCCCGGGTCAGGGGTCCGGACGACTTAGGGGGAGAAAGCCGACTCCATCGTCGTGAATCGCGGTGTCGTCGTCCTCCAGAGATGCAACAACGAACAGACTGGCGAGACTGTTGCACGACTTGACAGCGTTCTCCAGCCCGTATACCGACGTTCGTAGGTGCACGGAGCAAACGAGCGGTCAAAGCAATTCTTGGGTCAAGGTCTAATAATAGTCTCGTATTCCAGAAAAGCTCTGCCCCCGTTCAACTCCACCGCAACCACAGAAGGTGCCGATCATGCCTACAACGAGAGCTCCACGATATTTCATGGAGTTTTCGACGGGGCACTTGAGATCTGCGACATTCTGTATAAAGCGAACGATGATCCCGCCCTTGAAAAGATATCCTACCACCTCCATCACCATCACCATCACCACCATCTCTCCCACACCACTCGCTAATACCATACCATCTTAATTAATTATTAACGACTTTCGTTCTACTCCAACTACAACACTCTCTCTGTAAAACCCCCCACAAAAAACACACATTTAATTAACAAACCACCGCCACAATGCACTTCACCAGCGCCATCGCCACTGCCATCCTGGCCTACTGCGCCGTTGCCGCCCCTGCCGGCCCCACCTGCGACCGCAGCGAGAGCGTCTGCCGCAGCTACACTGCCAACAACGGCCTCTCCTCCGCCGAGTGCACCATCGCCACTGCTCAGTGCATTGGCTCTTGCCAGGTCACCTTCAACAGCTGCTCCATCGCCCCCGATGCCAACCACGCCGACTGCGTTTCCCGCCTGGTCGGCTGCACTGGCAAGTCGGTTCAGGAGTCGCTGCAGCCCCAGTCCGCTGTGGCCAAGCGCTTCCAGACCCACGCCGACTCGTGCAGCTTCAAGGACGATGCCTGCCGCACCGCCCCTGATGCCAACATGGCCCAGTGCTCCGCCGAGAAGGCTGAGTGCAAGGACCAGTGCTCCGCCGACGCTGATGCCTGCCGCACCGCCCCTGGTGCCAACATGGCTCAGTGCGCTTCCGGCTACGCCAAGTGCCTGGGTTACAACCCCTACTCCAAGCGCGCTGAGGAGCCCCACTGGGAGACTGGTGACGCCGTCACCTTCCCCGCCGAGGCCAAGAAGGTGACCTCTTCGCTCTTCCAGAAGCCCACTTCCTCTTCCGGCTCTCCCGTCCGCTCGGGCAGCTGCGTCCTGGCTGATAACAAGTGCCGCACCGCCCCTGATGCCAACATGGCTCAGTGCTCCGCCGAGCAGGCCGCCTGCAAGTCCACCTGCCAGGCCGACTCCAACGCCTGCCGCACTGCCCCCGGTGCTAACCAGTCCACTTGCTCTGCCGAGTACGCCTCTTGCCTCGGCGAGAACCCCTACGCCAAGAAGCGCGGCGCCCCCACCTCTTCTACCGGCTCTGCTGTCCACGTCGGCAGCTGCGTGCTGGCTGAGGACAGCTGCCGCAACGCCCCCGATGCCAACATGAGCCTGTGCTCCGCCGAGAAGGCCTCTTGCCGCTCTATGTGCGCCGGTGAGGCTTCCGCCTGCCGCGTCGCCCCCGGTGCCAACCAGGCCCAGTGCTCCGCCGAGTACGCTTCTTGCCTCGGCGAGAACCCCTACGCCAAGCGTGACGCCCCTACCTCCAGCACCGGCTCTGCCGTCCACCAGGGCAGCTGCAAGCTGGCCGATGACTCGTGCCGCACCGCCCCCGACGCCAACATGAGCTTCTGCTCCGCCGAGCAGGCCGCCTGCAAGGACATGTGCTCCTCCGAGAACACCGCCTGCCGCGTCGTCCCCGGTGCCAACATGAGCACTTGCTCCGCCGAGTACGCCTCGTGCCTGGGCGAGAACCCCTACGCCAAGCGCGACGCCCCCACCTCCAGCACCGGCTCCGCCGTCCACCAGGGCAACTGCAAGGCCGCCGACGACTCGTGCCGCACCGCCCCGGGCGCCAACATGGCCCAGTGCTCCGGCGACAACGCCAAGTGCGAGGCCATGTGCTCCACCGACAACGACGCCTGCCGCGGTGTCCCCGGCGCCAACATGGCCGTCTGCTCCGGCGAGTACGCCTCGTGCCTCGGCTACAACCCTTACACCAACTAAGGGATTGGTGGCTGCAAACAGCTAAAGGATGGTCCAAATAAATAAAGATGGTTTACAAACTAAGATGGTACGACAGCAAAAATACGTATTTGTGTAATGGATGTGGAATATGATTGATGGTGGTTGATCTGTATATACGCTCTCTAACTTTAAAAACTTTAACCCACGAAATGTACATACTATTATGGTGGTCAAACAACCTCTGCATCTCCGCTGAACTCTGTGAATCGTATTGTAACTGCCGTCCTTGGCAGTGTTCGAGTGCCCAATCAGCCCTAGGAAATTTGTGCTTACAAGATGCGCCTCCTGCAGCTCAGCCGCAGCACGGATATTGGCTGGCTTCAATTCTTCAAATTGGATCGGAGCCTTATCAGGTTGCTGCTGTTTCCCCGCTCTCACACCAACTTTCAGTTCATCCCCAACTTTCGGTCCTTTTTTTAGCTTCATGACAACAGCAGCTGATGCTTAGGTCATATCCTGGACAAATCGTTTGTGTTTCCCACTTCTCTAGACTGGACGCCTCAAGCGCTGGTTCAAAGCCCTGTCAAACATATATTCTTCGGCATTTCAACGCATAGGATGGATATCGCCACCGTTCCAGAGTTGCTCGGCGAACAAGAGCCTATTGCTGATTCTGGTCTGACCATCGAAGAGCTACGGTCATGGCATCAGGAGTATGTGAGGAAAAATGACGTCAAGATGGACAGTAGTGTGATCAGAGCCGTTGAGACAGACAAGCTCAACTACCATCACATCGAACGTCGTATTCAAAGATTGGCTACTATAGTAGTTGTCGCGGACGGGTTTTGTACCAAATGCCAGTACCGGTTTGATCACTGGCCGGACTCCGAATTGGATTCATCTGTTCCAATACACCTTCGCCAGCCTTTCAACACATTGGAACTCGAGGCATTTACTAAATCAGGGTGTAAGCTCAGCACCCTGACAACGCCCCCCCCCAACAACGCCCCCCTTGAAATTGAGTGAAAAAATAAAGTCAACAGAGCAATAAATCAATTAATTAATTAATATATATTACATTTAAATACACGATTTAACGCGTTTAAACGCGAATTAACTCTTTTATATTATCGGCTCGATTTTAATTAATTTTTAAAGCTTTTAAAACCTTCCTTTTCGGCCTCTTTCTCGGCCTACCCTCTTTTATATCGGCCTGGACCTGCTTAATATCTATTAACGAAATAAACCCTTTATTAAAGTCCTTATCGACTTTCTTTCTTTTTTAAACTTTTATTTTCTTTAGATTTACCTTTAAATTAAATTTCTTATTCTTTAATTAATTAATTCTAAATATTAAGTTATCGATACTCTTACCGAATTTCATTTATAAAAGCCGATAAATAGGATTACCGGTAACGGTATTATCCTTAAAGTATTTAATCGTTAAATCTTTTAATTACCGGCCTGTCTTAAATATATCGATCCTTTTATATTCCGGTTCGGGTAGTTAAGTCGCCTCCTTAACCTTGAGTATAGTGTTAACGGTTTAAATTACGGTCGACTTCTAGAGCCGGTTATTTATAGGTTTCCGGATATTAATTAGCTATAATCCGTTAAACTCCTACCCTTTAGCGATATATTTAAAAAATAAATTAACTTTTTAAATATTAATTTAAATTCGGAGGAAGTCCCTTTTTTTTATATAATTATTATTATTAATAATATATATTAACTTTAATTCTTATAAGAACCTCTTTTTTAAAGCTATAAAATAATTTATATTTAAAGGTTAAAAGATATAATTATTATAAAGGGGTAGGTAAAGGAATTAGATTTTAACCTTTAAAACCGTTAATATAAATTCCGGGTTAACGTAATTATTATAATTATTAAGGATAAAGAGGCGTTATTAAAAAGGGTTATCCGGCTAGGTTTTAAATATAAAAATCTTTTTAAGTTATTTTAAAACGATAAGGACCGAGGTTTAACCTTTTAGCGATACTTTAAAGGATTAGTCTTTATAAAGGGCGTTTATTTTATCCTTATTAGCTAGGAATTATTATTATTAGACCGATTACCTTTTAAAGATTATTAAAAAGGGGAGAGCTTAATTAGCGGCGTTAATATATTTTAAAATAGTAATTTATTTATAATTAACCGAGTTATTCGTTATAAAATTCTTTATCCTTACCGGTCCGATAATAAAAGAGCCTTTTTCAATCGTTATCGATACTCCTACTTTATTAACGTTAAATTAAAGGTATAATAGGATCGATATAATAAATTAATTAATAAGTTTATTAAATAAATTTTATATTAACTCGTTTAAAATATATACGAGATACTAGAAATTAATTATTTTAAACCGTATAGATTTAAAGGCCTTATAACGATATAGAAATCGGGGTAGTTATTTCCTTCCGAGGGGGTAAGGGTCGCCTTTTACGATAAGGAGGCGTTATATATATATACGAAATAACCGGTAAATTAAAGCATACTTTAAATTAATTTAAAAGAACGCTTATCGTATTAAGAACTTCTTTTCCTTTTTAATAAATATCTACTTATTTTAATTAACCTCCTTCCTATTCTTACCCTTAAGTAACCGGCGCCCGAGGGTCCGTTTAATAACGTTATTCCTTTTAATAGCCGATTTAATAGAGAATCCTTTTAAAACTTCTTAGATAGCGGTTGAAAGCCGTTCTTCTTTATTAGGTATAATGGTATTAAAAAGAAGAGAAAAAGAAGTTTAATTTAATATACTTTATATCGAGTAGGAAGGAGAATTAACCCCTTTTTTATAGGGTTAATATAGCTTAGGGGGTGTTATTTATCTGATCTAAAGGGGGGCGTTGTCAGGGTGCTGAGCTTAGATTCTGTACCTTCTTGTTTTCGCTACTTACGATCACGCCAAACCCCTTGCTTGGCCTGGTTCGCAAAATCGAAGGCCGGTTACAGGCTGTCGGTGAAAACTACGAAAGTTATCTAGTCATGATGTTTGAGTTCAGGGAGACTGATGAGCCACAAACACAAAATCTGGACCTATGTTTCCCTGGTAGAGCCGCTGATCGAGGTTACAAGTCCAACCTCGCTTCATTCAATGCTCGTACCTTAAACCCATCAGGTAAGCGCTGTTGCTTTAGAAAACATTGCAAGCTGCTCATGTAACTAATGTCTTACAGTAGACTTGAGCGAAAGCGAAACTCTTGATACGCTCAAAGGGTGGCTGCACCAATGCTCTCATAACCATTTGTTCTGTTGCAGCAATAGAAAGCACAGCCCTCCCACAAGACTTATCTGGATTGGCAATGAGAACATCAGGTTGGTTCTGACCGACGAGCTGGAGCAAGTTCCAGCATACGCCACCTTGAGTTACTGTTGGGGACTTGAGCCATTTCTCATGCTCACTTCTAAGACGATTGATACCTTTTTGATCGCAATTCCGGAATGCGAACTCCCCAAAACCTTCCGCGATGCTATCTTCATTGCGCGTGGACTAGGAATGTCTTATATATGGATCGACGCCCTTTGCATCATTCAGAGAGACTCAAGGGACTGGCACCTGGAGGCTGGGCGAATGCAATCCGTGTATGGGGGATCAGAAGTCACGATTGCAGCTTCATCTGCGACCAATGTGCATCAAGGATGTTTCAACAGGCCTATTAACGATGTTAGTGGCGTATGTGTGCGTATCACAACGAATCAACATTGTAGGACGCAACGCTTCTACAAATCATATACATACGCAGAGATCACAACACATAGCCCATTGGCCAGACGGTCATGGGCTTTTCAAGAAAGACTTCTCTCGCCAAGAACGCTGTATTGCAGCGCCCAAGGTATCTTCTGGGAATGCAGATCGGCTTTCAAATCGGAATACTGGCGTGCTGGCCCAAATAAGGACTATTCACCGATTTTAGTCCCAGAAGACATGCCCTGGAGGAGCTGGGAGGAGGTGGTTGAACGTTATTCTGCTACCATGCTGACATATAGCTCTGACAGGCTTCCGGCTTTGTCTGGTATTGCATCACGTCAGGGTGAAATCAGAGAAGACGAATACTTTGCCGGGATGTGGCGGGAAAACCTTCTGGATCAGCTCCTCTGGCAGAGAAGAGGTGATCAACCGAAGAAAAGGCCGGCATGGCAGGCGCCAACGTGGTCTTGGGCCTCTATCAATCAACCCGTGAAAGCCGGAACGCCACAACAACTAGAAACTAGAAGTTTACACATCAAAGTGCTTGACGCATGGACGGAACCGTCAGGTCCGGACAGCTATGGTCCTGTTTCAGGCGGGGAATTGACCCTAGGATGTTATGACATTCTCTGCGGATTCCTGGACGGCGATACCAATGAGATGATCTTCAGGCCGAAGGTGAAATCCAAAAGGAACGAAGCTCTCAAAGTTGGTATTCAAATGGATTGCAAGGCTGAGGAAACAGACCAAAGCACTCATCCAGTGTACCTTCTTCCAGTCCAAATCGGGCATTTGTACCCCAACCGTTGGATCCTGGTTATAGAGGGACTTGTTCTTCAACGCTGCTCGACAGGGCAAGGCCATTATGAACGACTTGGACACTTCAGATGTCTAGACATAGAAGCGACCTCATTTTCACAACTATTAGATCATGTTGGTGGTGATACTGCGAAGGCAGAGTCGTCTCGGACGCTTTCGGGGTATGAAGATCAGGAATTACCCCATATAATAATTATTAAGTAGTTCGAGTCAACATTTCAAGGTTTTTTTATAGTTTAAACGTAATATCATAGTTTAGCTGCTAGCGAGCTATATTCCGGTTATTAAATTTTCTTTGCATTGAACTCGAGCATTGTGGGGAACCAATGAGGGTGGATATTGTGCGGTTTTCCTTTTCGCTTCATCTCAAGAGCAGGCCGAGCCAAACTACGTGCGAGAGTTAAGCTCCTTCTTTTTTTCTTTCTTTTCTTTTTCCTTTTTTTTCGATTCTTGCCAAGTAGCCCCGGCAGAAGCAAAAGACTCACAAAGAGCAGGTTACCTCAAAATATATAAACTCAAAAAAAGGTATGATACCCTTAAGCTCCTTCCGCAACAAATCGTACCTAGCTGTGCAAATTTCAACCTCTTCCAACCTCTTCCTGTTCACCTCACAGCGCTGTCTTACGGCCTAGATAAGTGCCCAAGTAGACATCCTGCGCAAACTACCAACGTCCCCAGGCAAATCATGCTACATTTTCAAACCTTTACCCATGAACCAGACTCCCATAATCTCATTTCAAGAAAGCCCCTCCCGTCTTAGCAACCTGCTCATCATAATAAGGCTGAAACGCCAACCACCCCTTCTCGGGCCCGCCCAGCTCGTGCACCGCGTACCGCGCCTCATCCTCGTCGATGAACTTCTTCTCGTAGCCCGCGGCGGCGGCCGCGTCGGCGAGCAGCTGCGCCTGGCAGGTCCGCTCGAGGCTCAGGAACCAGAAGGCTGCCTCGTCGACCGTCTGTCCCACGGTCAGCAGCCCGTGGTTCTGCAGGATGACCGCCTTGTTGGTGGGGCCCAGGGCCCGCGCGATCCGGTCGCCTTCGGCTCGGTCGACGACGACGCCGCCGAAGGAGTCGTAGATGGCGTGCGATTTGTAGAAGCGGAGGGAGTCTGTTTTTGTCAGTGATGTGTGGCGTAGTAAGCGGGGCGCTCATAAATGGGGAAACGGGATGCTTCAAATGGGTTGCTTACCCTGAGTGATCATCTCGAGTTCACGACCGAAGACGGAGAATGCCTTCCCGTAGACGCTGTGGGCGTGACATGCCGCATTGACGTCGGGTCTAGCCCGATGGATCGCAGAGTGAATCGTGAAGGCCGCCGTATTGATGGGCTCGTCTCCCTCGACCACCAGCCCATCTTCGTCAACCAGGATCAAATCCGAGACCTTGATGAGGGAGAAATGCATGGAGAGCGGGTTAAGCCCTATCCATGAGCTCGTGGTCAGTTTCTACATCTAATTGATGATGCCGTCGGGTTGGGGGCGTTCGGCTTACAGAAGTGGTCCGTCAAGATGGGATCCCGCACGGAAATATGCCCCGCCACGCCCTCGTCGAAACCGCGGTCGGCGAAGACCCGGAATGCCGCCGCGAGGTGCTGCTTCCGGTACGTGCGCTCGTCTGCTGGGTTGTCGAAGACGGGGTACTTCCGGACTCTCAGGGTGCGTCCGTCCTTGGTCTTGCCCATTGACTGCACCTGAGGCGGGCTGCCGGCCTTGGCCTTCCCCCTGCGGTGCGCTCTCCTTTGGATGGGTGTCATTTACGGCGGATGGCGACATTGTGGATGATGATGGAGTCTCGAATCGTCGCAATTAAGGCGTGGCAGTGTCGTCGGGTCTAGGAGCGATTTGGTCTCCAACAAAACCCCGCATTTCTCGTCGATCCCCGATGACGGCAAACCGAGCATTACACCCCATTGGCCGAAGCACGTTTCACTCGGTAAAATCTTCACCGATGCTCGTCAATCGCTACTCAATTGATATAGATGATGATTGCCTAAAGCCACCTGATATCCAAGTGACCGCCGTAATAAACCGTAGACTGCCTTGGGTACAGGTAGGTAATAATAACCTATCTACGTTGATTATTCCACTTACTCCCTATTACGACAGGGAAATAACCGAAATACACCAACACTTATTCCGGTATAAGCATGAGATACGTTGGTGCATATCACCTGCTGTCAACTCGAATAGTAACCTCTCCATCCGTTGGATTTGGCCAGTTTATTCTCGCAAGGGCTTGTATCCTAGTAATTATTTCCATCATGGACTTTGTCGCGTTCGGAAGCATCCCGAGCCTTGTTCGGAGACCTCCCCGAAGGTACGGAGCGATCCACGCTGTACTCGGAAGGTTCCCCGGTTGTCAT
This sequence comes from Apiospora saccharicola, assembly GCA_038363915.1. NCBI lineage: Eukaryota > Fungi > Ascomycota > Sordariomycetes > Amphisphaeriales > Apiosporaceae > Apiospora > Apiospora saccharicola. Next base: position 966,554 of record JAQQWM010000004.1, read on the forward strand.
GGGACGCCTCGGCTCCTCCCGGGTCCGAGTCGCTGGAAAATAAAACATCTGAAAAGTCCCATGCGATGCTGAATAGGTACCACTTGACCCTGTTGTTGATCCGGTTGGTATTTGACGACAAGTCGACAGAGGAGCCGTCGTTGGCTGGCCCCCCGTATCTTTAGTTCGGAACGTCCCGAGGTGGACCAAAGCTTTCGGAACGTAACTCAAAAGCCACACACCACCGGCCAGGTTAATGCGCCCGTACGTATAGAGTCTGTCATTGCGTGTTTAACTGCGGCTTGTTTTCTTCTTCTTCTTCTTCTTCTTCTTCTTTTTTCTCTTTTTTTTGTATCTTCAAAAAAGCGATAAAACTCGCTACGGCATGCATGGGTAAGAGTTTAAAGACAAAGACACCCAGCAGTGGTTCGCATCGAGTGTTCCGAAACAAGAGCTTTGTTTCTTGATTTGTTACCAGACCAGGTAATTCCATTCAAGTAACGAATTCCAACCTGTAGCGTTACTCAGACAGATGGTATGGAGATGAACAACAATGAAGTTAGGCGTATAGTCTTCGAGTTTCTCACAACTTCCCGTCTGCGCTTTGTGAAATTTCTGTATATAAAAAAAATCGTACCCCAGTAGACATGACGTATCCATGTATGCACCCATTGTGACATAGACAAACCGCATTATCCGATCAACAATGGCTTCTAGAACCATACACAACATCGGCTTCCTATACTGCTGCGGCCACCGCGCCACTAGCATAGTCAGCGCCGCCACCAAGCTCTACATCGAACTGCGGGCTAGGGGTCTAGCCCCGGAAACGCCAGACATGAGCCATCCCATTGACACAATCTGTGGGGACTGCTGGAAGATGACTGAAGATGGCAAGTTGCTCGTCCAGAGATCACAGGTGCTTTACACCGTCCTGACCAAAGAGCAGTCACACTCCCTGATCGTCATGCTGTACCGCCTCGCAGACCGCCTCATGGAGGATGATACCCGTACCGTGCATCTGTCCATCTTGGCCCACTGGGCTGCCCGTGTAGCGCACGAGTACCCCAAAGAGCACCTCGATGCCTTCCTCGACGCTATCAAGTCCCACCCCGTCGGATCCACAATCCCTCGGCTAGTCGTTAACGATGCGGTGCTGTCCATCCATACCTGGCGCACGCCCTCGGACACGCCCCTCGCCTACCTCCCCGAAGCTTGCGTGTGTAAGTACCATCACGCCGTAGACAGATTTGATCATCGCGTCCGCCGGATCCGCTGGTCAGTCTGGAAGCCCTGGCCCGCCGTGGTGGGGCCCCTGCTGACGGACATCGCCCGCGCCGGCGTATTCTTTGCAGCCATGTTCAAGGCCAACACCAAGATACGTCCCCCGTTCTGGGGCGACGACCCGAAGCGGTTCCCGCCGCGCGACAACCAGGTCCACGCCGAGCATGAAAGACTGGCGGATGCGGTCCACAAGTTTAAGGTGGAGTGCTACTCGCTATTTCATGACGCGACATACCACCCCTGGCCACGACGCGAAAGGAGCTCGCGGCGGTGGTGAAGAGTGTTCGCTTCATGGATATGTTGCTGGAGAGGGTGATGCGGTTGAATGAGGCGACGCTGCATCGGTACGGGGCTTGGTGCGACCATGGACCCGGGTAGATACTACGATCTACGAGGGCTTCACCTGACTAGACATGTAGTAATAATTGTAATTTGTAATTATAATTAATAAACTTTCAGTAAACCCCTCCTTTGAAGTATTTCGGGTATCCTGTTCCCCAATATCTATAACTAAATTCCAAAATATTATCTTCGGGCAAGAGAAAGAGTCATCCAAGTCATTTCCCGAGATCTAGTTGCCATTCATCTTTATATCTCACACCTGTTAGATCCAATGGAGTCGCTGTGGTAATTATGAGGGGTCCCCCGTGCTTTTCAAACTAATCCCTTCTTGAATTGCTTATTAAGGCATGCAACGACGCCTTTGTCTCCTCATTTGGGATGCCACACGGAAGCGATACTCTAGTTCTTTCTAGTCAATTGCATTGTTCTAAAGACAGTCTTAGTTCAACAACTACATTGTTTCAACACAGCCGAAATGTGCCCGTAACACCCAACACGTTTGTTCCAGGGCATTCCTGTATATAAGATGATAGACAGAGACCGGTCCAGTACCTCAGAATCAGCCATACTCGGCAAACCACTTCCTATTTGATAATCCGCTATCTGCCTTAGATAAGCAACCATGTCTTCCCAACAGAACCCGAGCATCCTCAACACCGGGTTCCTCTACCTCTGTGGCCACCGCGACGTTGTATACGGCCAAAGCAACAACCTCTACGATGCCCTGATGAACCAGGGCCTGGTGCCCGACTGGCCGGACATGGACCGCGAGCTGGAAACCTGCTGCGCGGCGTGCTGGTCGCACACCTCCGCGCCCGTCCCCTTCGGCATGCGCACCGAGGTCCTCCGCCAGGAGCACCTGGACGAAACGCACGCGCACTCGCTTCTCGCGTTGCTGTACCACCTCTCCACCCGCCTGCAAACCGACCCCGACCCGTCGCTTGTCACTCTGCTCGCCACGTGGGCCCAGTGCGTCGCGACCCGGTACATCACCAACGCGACGCACGAAGAGCGGTTCCGGTCCGCCATCTGGACCGTGATCCCGCCCCTCGTGGCCGAGGACGCGGTGGGCTCCATCAAGACCCACCGCGCGCCCATTGACTGGCCGGGCATCCAAAACACCGCCGTCGAGCGCTTCGCACTCGCCGCCGCCTTCGAGCGGCTCCGGAGCCGCGACCACAGCCTGCGCCGGGCCGCTCTCCTCAGCAGCAGCCGGTGGCCGGCCGAGCTGACGGGCTACCTGTTCGACCTGAACGACGCGGCGATCCGGTACGCGGCCCTGTTCAAGACGGAGCAGCTCGACCTCCGGGAGTTCGGCCAGGCGTTCCGGCCGCTGCTGGACAAGGGGCCGCAGGACTACAGCTTGTACGTGTACCACTCCAAACTCGTCGACGCGGTGCGGGCGCTGAAGCTGGCCATCTACCAGCTCGCTCTGTTCGCGTCGGGCGATGGGTCTGCGGTCAAGTCGCGGGAGGAGCTGAAGGAGGTCATGACTATGGCCACTTTGCTGAAGGGGTCGTGTGACAATGTCCACGACCTCCATGTGGCGTTTCTGGACCACTTGGCGATTTGGAAGGCGCTGTAGAGTAAGGGATGTCCGGGTACAGCGAGTGGGTTGGCGGACACGTACGGTAAGGTAAGGTAAGGTAAGGAATTCGAGGCTGTTATGTAGAGTAAGTGTTATAGAATCAGCTTGAAATATGATTACGCAGTCAGACGAAGTGAAAGCCTCGTTCACCGGATTCCCAACACTGCAGGATATGGCAATACAGTGGCGCACCTTCTATCCTAGCTGTGATCACCACTGCGCCCCATCCAGCGAAGACAAATGTGACACATCGCGACGGTTGATCCAAGGTCTGCCCGAAAGCATTCGCGGACTCTGGATTCTCGACTGCAGGTACGCGACGCGCCCCGATCGCCTTGCAACCGCCTTGGACGGGCTCGCCGCCGCCAAGGCCCTCGGCCGGTTCCCCGAGCTCCGCCACGTGGGGTGCGAGGTGGACGCCATGATGAGGAACTACAACCACCGCGGCCCATTCGGATTCGACAAGGAAAACGGCGTCAGGGACGCGCTGGCCGCCTGCGGAGTGGTGGTGGACTACGGCCTCGAGTGGGAGACCCCTTCGTCTGCACCGGCTCTTTACGAGGATGGGGAAGAGTTTGCGTGCCTGCGGAGGGACCATAGGGATACTGACGCCGATGCACTACCGCTAGTTACGGAGGAGGAGGATCCCGACCTGTGATGATGATCTGTCGCGGGCACTGCCGGCCGGCCGGTCCACATGTCCTCCATTTGCTGTATGACTGATTTGCTCTGGTAGTCACGCCTAGCGGTAGGCTCGGTAGTTCGGATTATGCAGCAACCGGAAACTAAGATGATGCTGAATAATTTGTTTTGTCTATTGCTCCTATCAACTGTTCGGTTGATACGGCATGTCCATTCATGCTTTGTAAAGCACCTACATCCGACTTTTATTTAAGATATGTGAACCAACTCCTGCCAAACCCTTGCGGGCACCTCCAACAGCCGCGTCGCTCTCCTCGTATTCGAAAAGTTACAGGTTTTGCGGTGGATGTTGCCGTAGGCAGTTCTGCCCGTGATCAGCGCAGCTATCTTTGATGCAGCCAGGCATCCGGTGATTGGTTGGAAAGGTTTCTGGTTTGTCTCGGGTTCTTCGGGTGTATGGCGTCTTATCTGGGGCGTTTCCTTCGTACGACGGCAACTTCCCCTTCACCGCCTTGTCTTGCTGCATACGTAAGTAATATTTAGTCAGGTGCCGATTCGGAGTTTCATCGTACAATGGAATCCTATTGACAGTTTCCCTCGGGTAGTAGTCAGTACTGACTCAGTCTCTCGGGCCACCGGCTGGACCGGATCGGCCGGTCAATACGCCTGTGTGGTCGGATCTCGATGAGTGGCTGAAAAACGCCACTGTATCGGTTGGGGGTACACACGCCGTTATAGCGCTACACTGGACATCGCGTTGGCTGTTGCCCAGACCATTCACAAAACGCTTCGTTCTGACACCACTAATTGAACCCTCTTGGCTTTCAGGCTCCGAATAGGGTTTTTTGCGCACGCCACCACCCCACTTGGCGGGTCCCGGAGCCTCAGACAACGGCATTAATTGGAATTGAACATGTCAGAAAGCGCACTCCGGCCGTAGGTATCGTACGATGTTCCATATGCATTGTAATTTGCTGAGAACTTGTGCTGCATTATGCTTCCTCGGTCGGCCCGGATGGGAAGGTCGGCAGCCTCCCACTGGGCTTGCACAACTCTGGTATTCCGCTATTGATAGTCTCTTCGATAGTAGATAGCTACATACTTCTAGTACAATGACTGTGCGGCCGAGACAGTCTTGAACACTACCGACTTTCGTAACCTTATCCGCCTTACTGACTTTGCTCGCGAAATGGGTGGCGCAAATAGCATGGAAGGCTTGCAGCGTCTACGCGCATTGTAAGGATTGGAAGTGTACGATGCTGACACCGGTACAATCGGCATGCTTCGTATGAGTGAGTCCGTATTCACGTAAAGCCCATCACGGGGGAATACGGTAAGTAATCGTGAGAGTAGAGTACTTTGAAATATACTGTTGAGTGAGAGAAAGGGCATGTTTCACGCAACTTATTTCGCACGATCCGAAGATATCCAGATACGCGGCTCGTGGCTGCCGTATTTCCACATTATGGCGGCGTTTTGGAGGCAAGGTGTAGCGTACGGACCAGGCCTGCTCGCAGATATAAGACCCACGACATTGATCAAACCAATAAGTTCTTCTCTCGAGATATACGCTCTCTAGTATCACTGCACTATCCTACACCTTGGGATTCCCAATAAAAAGTTCATCATGCTTGAGGCAATCAGCTTTACTCGGAGCTATAAGGCGGACATCACAAGAACTAGTCAAAGTCTGCCTTATACGACCATCTATCACTTGCATACGATATGGCTTTTCACCGTAGGCGATCTGCATACCACCTGTCTCCAATCCGTCCTCTTTGGCCTGTCCGGCGCAGCCTCAGGCCGTCTCATCACGCCCATAACAACGGGCGATGATGACCTAATGTCCTCGGACCTCGCGACTTGGACGCTCATCCAAAGGCTGCCCTGGGTGTTCCTATTCGACTGGCTCATCTTGCTGGTCGCCCAGCTCAGTAACCAAAGCGCCGCCGGTGCCCCCGAGGAGGACGCCCTGAACAAACCCTACCGGCCTATTCCCTCCGGACGCATCTCCCAGAGTCAAGTGCGCCATGGCCTCATGCCGCCCGCTATTCTTATTTCTCTGCTGTTCTCGTTCACCCTTGGCGTCCATTGGGAGACGACCGTGTTCATGGCCATGCTCTACATGTACAACGACTTCGGCGGCGCCGAAGTCCCCGTAGCCCGTCAGATCCTTAACGGCATCGCTTTGGCACTCCTGGGCTTGGGGGCGCTGAAGCTGGCGGCAGGCCCGGGCAGTGTTGTTAGCGCCGAGGGGTATGCCTGGGCTGGTATTTTGGCTCTCCTCGTCGCGACGACGATCCAGACGCAGGATTTCCGGGACATGGAAGGGGATGCGGCAAGGGGACGGCGGACGCTGCCACTAGTGGTCGGTGACACGGCGATGCGGTGGGTCACGGTCGTGTTGATGCTGCTCTGGGCCTTCTTCGTGCCCTGGCTCTGCGGGGCGGGAGTCACAGGGTACGTGCTGAGCGCTGCCACGGCGGGCGTCGCGGGCTTCAGCTTGGCAGCCTACCGGAACCCGAAAGCGGACGCCCGGTCTTATAAGTTGTGGAGTGTTTGGCTTGCGGTCATTGACATCATGCCTTGGTTGGCTTTGCTTCGCTGAAGTCATGTAAATTGGAACAACATAAGAACTCAAATAGGGGTTAAGCGGGCGACCAGTGGTCAAGTGCAATTTCTAATGTATTGCTCATCTAAACGCGACGACATCATGTCATTAGTGACTGTTAGGCTTGTTGAAACTCCTAAGCAGCGTGAGGTACCAGTGTGCATTCCGAGGTTCTCGGACTTATGATAAGGCATGGTCGGAAATAGGGGGGCAGATGTAGGCAGTAATGGCAAACCACAGCTTATCTGGCTGGATAAGCAGAAGCCCATTGTTTCAAGCAGAGATGTTGCCCTCATAATTGCTAGTAGCAGAGCTCCCCAGTAACATACAGCTTGTGCCCGCTTGGCTTAACGGTCAGGTGTGTGCTCTCAATTCGAGAGCAAGAAGGCAGCCGGTTCGAATCCGGTAGGGACACGCGGTCTTTGGGGGCATACCTCCTCCAGCTTGGTCTGCGCCATCAACCGGTTCTTTGCGGCCTTACTGCTAGGCGGACCGGTCGGCGTTCGCGAGAGATATCTGGTAGTTTACTACCGCAGGCTTCAACGCCGTGTACGAGTTAAAGGTGCACAAAGAGGTAGATATTTGATCTCGCAGGTTGAGAATGCCCATAAGACTAGTGTTCCATTCAAACAAGCATCCTTTTTTTCTTTTCTTTTTCGTCGTTCGTCCTATCGCAGTCCTTTTCCCTGGCGTTGCCCCAAACCCATATTCGCATTTGCCACCCAGATACTTATCTAGTCTTTCCTAATCAGAGACATATCAAGCCTGATTATCTACACACATTAACCCGAGAACAAGTCGAAGGTCAGTAGACGCGAAATCTACCTATTATTACAGAAACAGGAGCTGGAAATTTTATTATGTTATCTTTTAGTTATATAGACAAGTTTCAAATGGTATCGACATGAAATAAAGGTTTACCAGTTACCTCCTTAGCTGTTAAATTGGCATGAGGGCCAGCGATATCTTGGGAACCGCCCTGCAGCGTAGATGCCGTAATTGCCAGTGGCCCAATAGTAATTCCATCAGTCGGGTGGGTCCAGGGATTATTGCCCGAGCAGCTTATGGACTTATCGCCAGTAGTAATAGTAATAGGCCTGCCGCACACTCAACTCATTACCACTTAATAGCTACCTTGTTAACGTGCTTAGCATTTGATGTCCTGGTGCATTACATTGAATGCTTCAATCTAATCAGGGCTGCTATCCGTTCAACGCATCTCGTGTAAATTAATTTTTCGCTCGTCCCAGCCCTCTGGCCCAGATTCCATCTCATCAACAACCCCAACCTCGACAGACGTATCGCGATCGCCATGTCCTCCAACGAGTTCTATCAGAAGCTCTATCACGGATTCCACAGCGGCTTGAACTGGGACACGCCGGCCAAGTGGGATCCAGAGCACAAGAAGGCCTTCTACAAGAAGTACCCCCAAGTCTTTGACGACGACTATCTCCACCTTCCGCCCGACCAACAGGATCCAGAGGAGGTCGATCGCATCCTGAAGCGCTTCAGCGAGGTCGCCCGCGTCACGAAGCTGTACTTCCCCGCCCGCCTCACCCTCGTCGACCACGAAGGCGACGGGACCGACAAGAAGTTCCTCGTGCACGGAGGCCGGCTGTCCACCCACGGCGACGTCCGGCTCAACAAGCGAGAAAGCTTCCTAATGTATCGCAAGCAACAGGGTCGGGGCATCCAGGAAGGCTGGCTGCGCGAGGACGGCTCGTTGAGCCCCTACTACCGAGACCCGGCGCAGGATGACTCCGAGCAATCGGACGAGGGCGAGGAGAAACCTGACGAGGTCGACAGTGAGGACGAGGACGAGGAACTGTACCTTCAGGCCCGGAACCCCGAGGAGGATACTGCTATAAGTGGCGTGATGTCGAAGCTCGACGTCGAAGGTTCTTGAGATGTTTGGCTAAGTGTTGGTTTTCTTTTTCTTTTCTTCTTCTTTCCTTTTTCATTTTTAAAGAATGAAGAAAGAATAGAGATTCATAGTACTTTCTACGGCGAAGATTATGTCTCAAGTATTGCAGCCTGTAATTTTTCATTCTGACCTCAAGCATGCGTGCGATACTTTGTTATGGGTCGTTAGGCACAAATGTTGTAGAGTAGGAACTATAGACATCCCATGGATCGTTGGTTGCCTCAGAGCCAATGAAGGAGTGAGAGCATACGGCTTTACCAGTGCCATCTCGAGAGTCATGGGAAACCGATGATACCGGTCTGTTGAAACGGTGGACCATCAATGTCATTTTCACCACGCTACATGTGCCCTAATCATACGCCGGAATCTACACTGTGACCGCCAGAAAACAAGTGAATAAGAATCCGCCGAAAAGCTGGCTACGTACCTAACAGACGATGAGGCCGTCCTCACTTCATTAGTGCCAATTTGGTAACCTTATGAGCAGAAATACGTGCCGCATAATTAATTTCTAGACTCCTCGATAACACCAAGAATTGATTCACTAAAGGCAACCCCGAGTTTCTGTGCATATCCCCTGTGTTGAGTCGGACACCGGGCCATCAAAGACAAGTTCATTATCTGCCCAAGCTTTGAGATGGTATTAGTCGCAACTTACCTCCAAAGACGAAGACCGGGAACAGCCAGACTAGCGCTATGGGTGTTAAGGCTCGGATCCCGAGAGACGGGCTGGGACTTGGTAGGATCGTCCACACTGATGGTAAGCCCGCCGAGAAGCTCGCTCTTTGTCACGGCGAAGCAACCAGTACTCTAACCAACTGAAGCAACGCGTCCCCAACCGGGCAAAAGGACGACGTTGTCAAGTCAGCACTTGATTGTCTAATAGAGCTTGTCACCACCCCGTACGTACACTCTTGTCGACCTACAACAATACAGGAAGACGGCGGAAGATTACAATAAGTTAGCTCGGATGGGGTATGGTACGTTGAAACAGCTGCGTGAGGGCTTGTTGGCTATTCCTTATTTCCTTTGGGAGCTCGGCATGCAAGCGATCGGGCCAGGTGCTTTTGCGTTTGACCGCAAGGCATGGGAGTTGACTGATCAAACCACGGCGGTAAACCCGACTGCCCGAAAAGAAACCGACTTGGAGAGATCTCTTTGCTGCATTCATCATGAGGTTAGGATTAAGATACAGATAGTAAGCAATAACACTACACAGCCGGCGCCATCGTAACAACGGTCTTCATCCGCCTTCTCGTCATCGTCGTGCTCGTAGGGATGGTGAACGACGCCTCGCCACTGCCCGGCCGCGCCGAGGGCTGTATGGTCGTGGCGGTCGTGACCAGCGTGACCGGAATATCGTACGCGCTAGAGTCGGCCCACGCACCTCCCCGCGCCCACATGCCTTCGTCGGCATCCTCGACGTACATGCCCACCACGCCGCCGTCCTCGTCGATGACGATGCGCGTGCGCGACTCTGGGTCATCCTCGTCGTCGTCGTCGTCGTAGATAATGTCGCAGTTCCGCCCGTCGATCGGGTGGCCCTCCATGTCGACGAACTGCTGCCCGTCGTGGGTGAAGTCGGGGCCGCCGCCCTGCTGCTGTTGCTGCCGTCTCGGAGCTTGCTTCGCGTGACACACATCCTCCTCCACCGAGCGAACGTCCTCGGTGATGTTGCCAGTCGCCGCCGCCATTCTTTCCTGCTCTCGTTTCTGGAACACGCCGGGCTGGATGTTGTACGGTCGGTTTCCGCCCACGGGGCGAGGGTCGTCCCTCCAGTTCTGCCGGGGCCATCCGTACGCTTGTCCGTACATGCTGTTCCCCGCACAACTCATCGTTAGCGCGCGCCATGTCGGATAGAGGGGGGAAGGAAATGGGGTGGGGGGAGGTGTTTTTGAATCACAAGGAAAGAGGGGGACGACTCACGGGTCGTCGTCGAGGACACGGAAGCCGTGGTCCACGGGGGTCGAGGTTGCCTCGGTGCCCCCCTGTTGGTTATATTTGTAGGTGGCGAAGCAGGCCGAGTTGGGCGTCTGCGAGTCGAAGCCGTAGGCGTTCAGGAAATGCTTGCCATTTCCGCCCCCGCGGTTTCCGTTCAGTGGGCCAAATTTCCTAGATGAGAGAGAGAGAGAAAAGGGATAAATGTTAGCAAGTGTATCTCGCAATACTAAGATGGATGCGCATCTGATTACCATGTGGCGGGCGGACCCCTGTCCTGGATGTTGCACTCGGTGCGCCGGTAGGAGGAGCAAGGGCGCCACTGGGCGCGCTTCCAGGCGCTGTAGTCGCCGCCCTGGGCGGCGTTGGCGGGCCCGTTGACGAGGCGGCAGGCCTGGGGCTGGCCCCCGCCCGACTCCTCGAGGTCGCCCATGGGGAACTCGTCCAGCTGGCACCGGTAAACGTTCCGGACCTCCCTTCGCTGGGCCAGGGTGCGGAACTCGGCGGCGCGCTGGTTGTTCGCCCAGGCGGAGTACCGCCGGCCTGCGGGCCGCTGGGCGTCGGGTTGGAAGACGGTGTGGCCTCCCAGGACCTTGTTGACGGCCCACCGCTGGTTGTCGCACACCTCGTCCCAGCCCAGGCCGTAGCGGCACGTGTAGGTCACGACGCAGTCGCAGCTGCTGGTGGTGCCGCCGCCGCCGCCGCCGTTGTTGAAGTCGAGTAGAGCCCATTGGCCGTACGCACTCCGGGTGCCGATGGTCGTGGGCGTGCCCCGATTGGGAGTGCTCATCCCCCCCGCCGAAGAGCCAGCCGAACAAGTCGCCGACGAGACCGGCGATGAAGCCGATGGCCTTGACGGCGATCGCCGCGGCCGCGCAGACGCCCCCCGCCAGCAGCGCGAAGCCGAGGGTCTCGAGGGCCCCCAGCGCCCCCAGCGCCGCGCACAGGGCGATGGTCGTCTCCAGAGAAGATCCCCCTTGGCCCTCTTGTGCAGCACCATACCGTGCTCGTCTCGGACCGCGACGAGGGAGGTCTCCCGGCTAAGACTGCGGCGGCCGCCGCCTCCCATGTCGCCCTGGCCGATCAAATTTAGGTTGCCCGTGTTGGTGATGGGCGAGGGCTCGAAGCCGGAGCAGCAGAAGGCCTGGTACCCGCCGATGCAGGTCAGGTCGCGGATCTGGCCGTCCTGGTTCGTGTGGTACGAGTTGGTGTTGCGCGCCACCAGCGTCGCGTTGCGGTCCGAGCAGGCGGGCGAGCAGGGGAAGCCGACGCCGCGGAACCCCTCCCACCGGCATTGTCCCATGGTCGTCCCGGGGGCGCAGCATAGGGTTTGCACCTCGCCCGGCCCGCAGATGGCGTTCCGCTGGGCGGCCGACGGCGACCCGCGCGACTCGGTCACGTCGAAGTAGCCGTCGGTGCACTGCCCGCCGCACAGTGACCAGTAGCAGCTGTCGGCTACGGCCTTCCGCCGCGTCGCCGCCGCCGCCATGTCCTTGTACCCCTTTTTGATCGCGTCCGGGACCGAGTTGGCGTCGCCGATGCCCAGCATGTCGTCCATGCTCGCCCCGGTGTTATCTTGATCGATCGACCACTGCGAGCCAGGTCAGTAAACACATTTATAGATGTCTGTCAGGGGAGGGGTGGTGCTTCTTACAATCATGACACCGCCCAAGCAGCGTTGATTGGCCAGATTCATCTTTTGCTGCATCGTCACGCCGTCGTCGTAGCTGACCCACTGGTTGCTATCCCATTGCATCCATTTGACGCCCGCCTCTTCGTCGTACGACTCGGTGGCGACCCCGGACGCCAAGATGCGCTTGATCTCGGCGTTGGTCAGCGTGCCCGCATTGTTGGAGCACTCGCCGGGGTTCGCGCCGGCCGTGAAGCGACACACTCCGTCGGGCACGCCACACGACGGGTCGGCCAGCGTGAAGGACCGCCCGTACCAGCCGAGCCCCAACGTCACCTGTTCGGGGCTGACGCCGGCGCGCCACAGGAGGTCAAGGCCGTTGTCGATCTCGGTCAGGTTGGTATGCGGGCGGATAAAGGGCCCCGTGAAGCGGTTGGCCGAGTCCCAGACGCCGTGGATGTCGTAGCTCATGACGTTGAACCAGTCGATGCTGCGCGCCATGGCCGGCGGGTCGAAGTTCTGCAGGTACCAGAACGACGAGGGGAGCGTGACGCTGATGCCCCGCCCTCCCAGCGCCGCGCGCATCTCCGAGAGAAGGATGGGGAAGTTGGCCTTGTCGGCCGCGACGCCGCCGCGGTCCTCGGCGCCCGGGTACTCCCAGTCGAGGTCCACGCCGTCGAACCCGTACGTCTGCATGAAGTTGAGCAGGTTGCGGATAAAGACCCTCCGGTTGGCCGCACTGCCGGCCATGTTGCTAAAGGCCTGCCGCGTGTCGGGCACGTTGCCGGCGTCGTTGAAGGACCAGCCGCCAATCGCGATCCAGGTCTCGAGGCCGGGCTTCCTACGCTTGAGCGCCGTGAAGCGCGACAGGAGCGTCCCTGCGTTGGCGTCCATGGGCGTGATCTGGAACGTAGACGGGTCGAAGAAGGCAAAGGAGAATATGACATGAGTTAGGGACGATACGTCCAGGTCCTCGGGCGGCACGGCGTCGCAAGACTTGGTGGTCGACCAGCTCGCGTAGTAGCCGATCCGCCGTTCCCCCACCGCGCCGCCCGAGGTGGCGCACGAAGGCCTGGGCGCCGGCCCACAGCTACCGAAGCCCTCCTGGCACCCATCGCCGCAAAAGTCCGACTCGCTGCCGCCTGCATACGGCCAAGAAAAACCCAAGTCAGCATTCATTCGATCTATCACCCCCAAAATCAGGTGCTTGTTCGTAACTTACAGAACCCGTACTGGGAGCAGCAGACGTTCAAAGGGCACGATGCGCTTGCGGGATCGGCATACTGCCCGCAAGGGGCTTTGGCGTCGCAGTTGCTGATGCAGACGTCGGGGGCGCAGCTCGATGGGGCGTACGAGCAGACCCCCGTGTTGCTGCAGCAGGCGCCGTTGGTACAGGGCTGCCCTGGCGCACAAACGCCCTCGGGGAGGCCGTTCGACTGTCTTTTCTCCAACAGTGACAGGGAGTTTGGGCTCATACGATCCAGCCTCGCATCCGGGTGGTCGGATAGGAACTGGATCAGCGGCTGGTTTTGAAACTTGGGCGTCTTATCCGAGTATGCCTGGTAGAGTGCTTTTATGGTAGAGGATGAGTTCCTCGGCAAGGGGGCAGACCGGTTGGATGTGGCAGGCAGTGTAGACGAGTTTCCTGGCTTCAGTGGCCGCGAACTATTACCTCCCGGCCCCGAGGCTTGAGAATACCCATGATGGGCTAGAAGGAAAAACAAGGTGAACAGAAGTAGCACCTGCATCGTGTTAACCAAGTGACAACGTCTGCCAGACTGGTAAACTTGATCGAATTGTGGTTCGACTAAAGTGTGAAGATATAGACTCCGTCGTCACAGTATTTGAGAAGTTGACAGTGCCTGACGGCGGATGGGACCGGGCACCATAAAGTGTTCGAGGAGACCCGAGCCCGAAGTACTATTTCAGCGCGGTAGTCTTCAAGTCAGGGGCATTCTCGACTTACCTTGCTCTGGTGTGCCTCGCCTTTGCAGTGTTCTCGACACAACCGATTATGGCCCACTCGGCAGATAATGTTAATCTCGCCTTTCGGCTGCAGGTGTGGTGGATTCATCACCCGTTTGGGAAGGACGTAAGCAGGTGCGTGAGACAACCCCGCCTCTGATAAGATGACCACTTAGCAAAAGTGGCGAACGCAACCTCTATATATTGCTTATCTGCTGTACCACATTGTCAGCTTACGGTTATAATAGCCATGAGCCGAGCACAATCGATATTAGAAAGACGCCGTCACATAAAAGACGGACTCCTATGCGATGTGCCGTCTTGGCAGCTTACGGTTTTGATATTCAGATGACTCGCCCATCAATAAAGATGTTTTCTTATTGGAGAGATAAAAGCCATGGTCCGGTTCGCAATTTTACACTGCATATTACACTGCATACGCCTTCACCACGCCTCCATAGTCACCGGATATACTACCTACTTAGTCTGAAAGCCTCCGGTATCATGGGCCCACTCGTTTTGACTGAATACTTGAATATGCTCACCAGCCAGTCATCAGCGTGTTCAGCCTTTTTCTGGTGTCTTAAATGCATTTTCTCTTTTCGAAAGCGAGAATTTGGGAGCTAAGCTTCAAGCTCAGTGTCGACATGCCCTTCTTTAAGCTATCCTGGGCGGTCCTGCTTGCTTTCTGGACAGCCTGGACTTTGGGGGACTTCTCCTTGTATAAAGCCTACAATGCGGATGCCCTCGTAGCTGGGCTTGCCCTCAGTGCGCCTTGCCTGCAAGCCCTGTAAGTCGACCGAATTGGTCACATGGTCCGCTAGGATCTGAGTATTTATCTTGACTGACATACACACACTCGCAGCAATACCACCGTCACATGCAACGAGACGTTGATCAATCTCGCAGGGGAAGGCGCAGATATCCATTGTAAGCAGCCTGGCATTATCATCAGTACGAACACTCACGCAAAGAACCAGACTGGACGCCCCCGGATCTGACGCAACTCTGCTCCTCGGCCTGCTCCGAGTCTCTTGGGGCCTGGGAGAGCCGGGTCAACAGCGTGTGCGCAGACGAGACGACGATCCAGAGTGGCGTCGTCGTCAAGGCGAGGGCGCTCCCGCTGACCTTCACCTACAATGCCGGGCTCGTGTGCACGCGGGACCAGGCCGCGTCGACGTGGTGCTTCCTGGACTCGCAGACGTGGCAGGGCAGCGATTACGTCCGCTGGGACCCGGATATGTGCTTCAGCAACGGCGACGACAACAGCACCGTGGCGCCCGAGTGCGCGGATCCGGGCTTTGACGTCGGCGAGGTCGACGACGACATGTCGGCCATCAAGAGCCTGTACGACAAGGATCTGTACTGCAGTGACTGCTTCCTGCAGATATACCGCAAGCGGCTTCTGAACCCCTGGCTACCCAAGGCCAACTTCACCGACTACCTCATCGAGCAGTTTGACGACCTCCAGCGCGATTGCTCGACCAGTCTTCCCTACACCACCTCGGCATCCACGCTCTACGTGGGAGAGGCCACTCCCACGACTACAACAGGAGCGACCTCAACAGGCGGGCCGTCCACCACGGCGACGGCGACGGCGACGGCGACGGCGTCATGCCAGGGGCAGACAATACAGCCGGTGGCAAATTGGCTCACCTGCAACGACCTCTCTGACACGTGAGTATAACGACAACCTAGAACGGACTTGAGCTAAGAACTGCTCCCCAATTAGCTACAACATTTCCACCGGAGATGCCCGTGTTGTGACGGGGGACAACACCTGCTTTTTCAACAGACCGCTTTGTGCCCCCCTGCCGTGTGAACTGGACACCGTCTGGGACACCCCAACATGGTACTATTTTCCCCTTTCCTTCTAAGTGGGATCTGTTGCTGACTATCATCTAAGCGATCAACTTGCCGAAAGATATTCCAACTCGACGTACACCGTCACGCCCATGCAGCTCCTCAGCTGGAACGGCAACATCCAGGGAAGCTGTTCCGGCGTTGCTCGAGGGCAACGGGTATGCAAAGGGCAAGTCTACCAACGATCCTTACCTCCGACATGATTGGTTATTATATCGCAGCGATGTGCGTGCCAGGCTTACCTTTTCTTTCTTCACACAGATCGCCAGGCGGCACGGCCCCCAAACCCAACGCCACCATCATCGCCCCGGGCGGGACCGGCACCCCGACGTACTACGAGCCCGCCCAGCCCGCCTATCCGACGCAGAGCGGCACCATCAGCCAGTGCGGCGCCTACTACCTGGTCGCGCCCGGCGACGACTGCTTCACGGTGACGCAGCGTTTCAGCCTGGCGGCGGACCAGCTGTGGGAGTGGAACCCGTACCTGGACGAGGCGTGCAGCAACCTCTGGCTCGACTACGACGTCTGCGTCGCGCCCGTGACGCCTCAGCGGCCCTCGACCGACGGGACCTGCCCGCGCGGCGTCACGTGCGAGGGCACCGCGTTCGGCGAGTGTTGCTCGCCCTTTGGCTTTTGTGGTAACGGGGCCGAGTACTGCGGCGACGGCGATGGCGGCGGCGGCCCTCCCAAGACGGGAGACGGCACGTGCGGTCCGGACCACGGTGGGACGGTGTGCACGGGGACGCCGTTTGGCAGCTGCTGCAGCATCTACGGGTACTGCGGGTCCGGGTCCGACTTCTGCGCGCCGGGGAACTGCCACTCGGGCGACTGCGACCCCGATGTCGGCGGTCCGTCGACGAACGGGGAGTGTGGGCCCAGCAACGCGGGCAACAAGACGTGCACGGGGACGCAGTTTGGGGCGTGCTGTTCGGTGTACGGCTTCTGTGGCGATGGGGACGACTTTTGCAAGGGGTCGAACTGCTATAGCGGCGCTTGTGTCTCCTGAGCCGGTGGAGAGATTGAAGGCGGTGCCTTTTCTGTAGTCTAGCGGTCTTCTGATGAGTCGTTATGGATACTAGGTACATTCTTCTTAATTTGCCTAAATGTATACTTGGTATTAAACGGGAAGAGAATATAAATAAGAAGAATGTAACATATGTAGCAACCTATAAAAACACCCATACTCAACTACTAGTATCCTACTGGTACTCGGCATTAATTCACCTGCTATATGAGACCCCTGTGCCGCATCCTGCCTTGGCTTATCCAGGCCAATGGGCGCTGTACGCTTACTTGGTAAAGAGCGATTTAACCAAATCGGGATGCATGAGCAGTGGGCCCTGCGTTCAAGCGACTGCACTCGTGTCTGTTGGTCGCCGGGCGGGGGCAATGCTTGGCGACACAGCATCAATCTCACGCAAATATCTCTTCCCAGCATATGGGCCCACCGCCGTATAAGAGCTGCAGTCGCCCCTTCAGACAGCATTGTTGAAATTGTTCGGTTTGAACCACCACAACACACAATACCCAAATCATAACAGTGGAGAAAAGTATAAGCCCCAACACCCGCCATGGCCGCGTCCCAGCTCCTCAGCATCGACGACCAGCTTGTCACGCCCGACAACCCGCCGCGGACAGACCTCGATGGCATGGACCAATCACGGTGCGCCGCCCTCCACAATTACCTCGTGGACCTGTGTCTAGCGGCCGATGCGGATGGTCAGATCGACGCAGCTGCTGCTGGCCAGGGCCGCGGCGCCACCTACTTCAGCACGCACGGCGACGCAGCCGAGGCCGTCCGTTCGAGACTGCATCCCTCCCTGGCCGCCTTCCTCGCGGCGGCACGCCATCCCGATGCCCCGCTCTTCTACTTCGTGGACTGCATGCCGCTCCCCAACGACGACGAGTTCACCGGCCTCTTCGACAACGGGACGGCCGACAACGAGGACGAGCCCGAGGACTCCATCGTGCGCCTGTACTTGTCCCACATGGACGCCTGCGACGGCAAGGGAGGCGGCGGTATGCTCTACCACCAGCGCCGCCACCTCGCCTGCTTCTTCGTGCACCCGGACGACACCGAGTTGGCCTTTCCGGTAGACGAGCACCCGCAGAGCTGGCATCCGCTGGAGACCATCCTCTCCAACTGGATCGACCTGATCCGCCTCGGCAAGGTCACCATCTCTCCCACGGACCAACCGGCTCTGTACGGCGGCGTCAAGATCGGGAACTGGGAGTGGCGACCGTATGGCGACGGCCAGATCGCGGGCTGCGTCGCGGCGTGGCATCGACTTTGCGACGCCATCGAGGTGCGTCGTCGACAGATCCACGGCGCCACGATTGACCCTGATGACAGCCCCTCTCCCCACGAGCCTTTGCTCACGCCTGCCGCTATGGACGCCGCCCAAATCCCGAATCCCTCTTTCGCGCGCGCCTTCCTGTCCCTCGCCCGACGTCCCCAGCACATCCGCCAAATCGCCCCGGGGCTCTCCCTCCCGCCCGCCGACACAGAGGCCTTTGCGGCCGCCCAGCCCTTCACCCACTTGCCGCGGCGCGTGCCCCAATGGGACGGCCGTACGGTGCGGGAGGGGATCGTGCCGCCCGTGTACCTCTTCTTCAGCGAGGCGGGCGCGCCGCCAGTCGACATCTCGGGCTGGCGGTCCGCGTTCCGCGGCCACTGGACCGATGGGCACGGCGCCGTCCCGGAGGGGATCGCGTTCCCGTCTCGTGTCCCACCGGGGGTCTATAGCGAGTGCGTCGTGCGGTCCGAGCCCGAGGCGACCGAGGAGGGGTTTCGGCTGTTGCTGCCGTTTAGCCTGTACGGGGCGCACCTTAGTAGCGGGAAGGAGATCCAGGATCAGGCCGCGGACGAGCTGTTTCAGCACGGATTTAAGCCGTTCGGGGGGGACCCGCACCGGCCTCAGCGGCTGGAGCAGCTGCTGGGGCACTGGGCGGGGCTCGTGGAGAGGGGGGTTTGGGCGGTTGGGCCCCGGGGGGTGATGGGGTCTGTGGAGGTGTTTGAGGATGCGAAGGTGGATTGGGGGAGTTATGCGATTCCCTCGAGCTGGTGACCGGGGATTTGGATACCAAACTGGCTCGGTTTGCTTTCTTGAGACAGTTGAGTCTCTACGTTTGACACTGGGAAGGTATCTTTCCATCAAATAGGCTTTCCTGAACAAAACAAGGGAGATAATAGGTAGTCGCTTGACTGGTTGAACGCACGCGCATTACTCGATTGCTTAACGGAAGCCGGACGAAGTGAGCCAATAATAATAAAGATCGAAACTAAAACCTCGAGAGGAAAACTAGAAAGAGCATTGAGCTGTCAGTGTCTAAGATCAAGCCCCCTCTCGTGCCCCCCCTCTCACGCACCCCCCTTTTAAGCTAAAACTCGCTTACTTTAAACCTTTATATTAAATTAGATAGAATAGGTAAAATGAAGCTCTTTTATAATATACAGTTATTATCATTTATATTATTAAATATTGAACAATTTGAATTAAACGAATAAAGTTTAAAGTAAATATAGGAAATTATTAAAATTATATAGATAATAATTATATATCACTTTTTATAATAAATATATTTTTAAAATTATATATAATATATTAAATAAAGTTAAAAACTATAATAATTAATGATAAAGTAAAAAGATAAAAATAATAAATTTAATTTAAAAATTCCTTTAATTTTTTACCATTTTCTTTTCTTTTCTTTATTATATACATAAATTATATTTAAATATATATTTTATAATTAATTAAAGGAATTTGAATTTAAAAGTTTTATTTTTAAATTATAATATATATAAGGTTATCATTAATATATATTCTTTATTATTTTAAAATAAAGGCTTAAATTAATTTATTCTAATTTATTAATAAATATAGGTAAATTTAATAAATATAAAATATAATAATTTAAATACAATACCTTTTTAAATTCTTTTTATTAATTTAATTACTTTATTTAAACTTATAATTAATATTTATAGTTAAATTTAAAAATAAATTTTATTTTATTAAATAAAATAATAAATACTTTTTATATGTAGAAAATATATAAGGAAAGGTTAAAATTAATATTCTAAATTATTTTAAATTTTTCTTTAAAACTTTTTTTAAAATATATTAGTTTATATAAATATAGGGTATTATTTAATAAAGGTTTTATATTTGTATCATTTTATTTAAATTTATAATTAATTACTTTATCTTATTTTATCCTTACTTTTATTAAAACATATACTAAATTTAAAATTATATAACTATAAATATATATTTTAAATAAATACTACTCTTTTTATTCTACTTTTAAATAATATAAACATATAACAATATTATTTATTTCTATTTTATTTTATTTTAAAATAGTTTTTTAAACTTTATTTACTTTTAATATAAAATAAGTAATAAAAATAAAATACTAAAAAATAAATATATTTTATTAATTTATTTTCTATTTTTCTTTCTAATACTATATTATTAATATAATTATTTATTTATTTGTATTTTTAATTATAATATAACTTTATAATATTATTTTAACATTAATAATATTTATTAATATTATATTATATTATTATAAAAGCTATTATAATATCTTTATTAAATAATATTTAACTTTTCTAATTTAATTAATTTAAACTTAAGATAAAAATATATAATTAATAGGTTATAGCTTATTTATATCTATTTTATTTATTTTTATATTTACTATTAAAGTTAAAGGGTTATAGCTTTAAGGGGGTGCGCGAGAGGGGGGGGCATGAAAGGGTGTCTGATCTTATACCTCCTAATACAAGCTTATCCACTCTAAATCTCTCCCAGTTCGTATCTTCACCAGCTTTTGTAACTGATTTGGCACTAAAGAGACGAGTGAGCCAGGGTTCTCACTCATCCTCCGTTTCTCGCTATCCACATCCGATCCGAGCAAACCCTCCTCCGCCAGTCTCGGGTCCAGCAACGAGACCTCCCCCGTACTCTGCGTAACAAATCCAAACTCCCACTGCGCACTCGCGATCTTGGCGGCCCGCGTACCGTCCGGCAGAGGCCCGAGCATGGCCTCGCCGTCGCAGGTGTCCACCATGACGCACTGTCCCACCACGACATAGCTCTGGCTCCCCCTATCCGCCGGCGAGGGCCGCAACAGCATAGGGAACCTGCATCCCACGAGGAGACTGACCTGATCGCCCGCTTGGGCAGACCCGGCACACAAGACGGGGGCGGTATGCGTGTCCCAGCCCAGACGCCGGCCTACCAAGTTCTCGCAGTAGACGCCTATTGCCATGGACAAGCCGGGGCTAGCGGCGGCTCGGTCCGCGGTTAGGGTGCCTGCGAGTAGCTGGCGCACCACTTCGGCGTAGTCGTGCGCCGAGGCCCCGTTCGTGGTCGGGGGATGGTGTCGGTCGGCGCGGACGCCGGCTTGCAGGGCAAGAACATAATGCCGAACCACGTCTTGATCTTGTCCATGAGACGCTCTCGTCACGTCGTCGAGCGCGGAGAGGGCGACATACAACATGGAGACCTCCTCTTATATGGTATGGTCTCGCCTAGGGCCGGCGATGGGTCCAATTGTCCGAACTGCCGTCGTTGCCAAACCCAAGACCTTCAGCACTCGCTGCCCCTGTTGCTGCGTAGTGATCTGGTACAGCGGGGCCAGATGAGACGTAGCAAGTGTCCCCAGCTCGAACCGTTCGAGGGCGGATTTCCGCGACCAGTTGGGGACCCAGCTTGGCAAGCGGCTTCTCGTCTCGGCATGGTCGTCATCCAGCTCGCATTGGCCGATGACGTCTAGCGAGTCGAAGTGCGCGGCGCTGCGCTCCACGGCGTCCGTGTAGACGTCCTCGTACGTCTTGGTATAGTCGGGCGTCACCCCAAGACTCCATATTCCTGGGCTTGCCACGAAAGAGGAGCAGCGAGTTCCGAAAGGAGGACCAGGGTACCTGCGACTTTCCGCAGCCGACGATGGCTTGTTTGTTGGCCAGGAAGATCTCCTGTCGGATCCAGAGGCGTGTGAACCAAGGACGTTGCAGGAGCGCGGCCAGCGACCTAAACTCGTCCTCGGACAAGTTGATGGGCTTGCCAAGATCTGCCAGGTCGTGGTCTACATTATCTGAAACAGGTCTCGGTTCCCAGTTTCCCGAACCGAAGTCGACTTTAACCTGGGACCCGAGGGATCCGATTAATAACATGGCCAGGTCACTTTTGTCTGCCTCGGGGCCTAGCCGGGCCACGACACGGATCGCCCGCCGATAGATCTTGTCCATGATGCCCACCTGGGGGCCTTTCTCGACAACATCATTCTAGTTGATACATATGGCATCAATCCACATTATTCGTGGGGAATCCGGGCGCCGGAGATGGTGCAGGGCGACGTGTAAGTTTTGGGTGACAGAGAGCCTTCGGCGCACTCCATTGCCGCAATCGACTGTGACTTGCAGAGTGTCCTTTTCTGTTCCCCAGACGTAGCTCAGTGCCTCGTAGACAGGAACTGCAGTCTTGAACTCGACAACATCAATCGTACTGGTCACTGGAGTTTCGTACTCGTCGGGCTGGATGATACAACGACGTAGGTGAGTCGGCGAAGGGAGAGGCGCATGCTCGTACTCCCTACCTTTACTTTCCGGCATGCATGGGTCCATGACAGATGATGAAAATAGGCACGTAGTCGCAAGTGTTTACTTTAATCGGCGAGAAGGGAACATGATACTGAGACAGGAAACCCGTTCCTGGGGGTGTCTCGAGGCTACAGTCAAGCACGAAGTGAAGCAAGACTCTGTGGCGTTTTCTTAGAGCCTGTGCTACCACACCTGCTGAGTTATCATGCAGAGCTGACGCCCCGACGTGAAAGTACAAGGAACATGAGGCACTAGCCACAGTCACTTACGGCATCGAATCCAGCTGCAGTGCAGAGAACATCAATATTTTGTGTTGATCAGTAAGATGAATTTCGACATGTATGATAGCTCTAGTGGTAAAAGGGGCGCAGACTTTTCGCTGAAGTTCGCAAGGTCTCGTAAGGTCTCGTAAGGTCTCGTAATGCGCGAGCGATACAAGCGAGCCTCGTCGAGTAGCTCCGCTTACGACTAGAACTAATACCACCTTGAAGCTCTGAGATCGAAGCTACCTACGTATTACGATCGGGCTTTCCGACTTGGCCCTTCGCTTAATCCTTTCAGCTTCTCCGCGTTTGATCATTGGGCCAATGAAGACGTGGTGCGTGGCGAAGTCCGAATTCCCCAAATTCGAATGTGTTTTGTTCTTGGTGACTCTGTGCTTCTCTCCGTCCTACCGTTCTCTCCCTCCACCAACACTTGAGCACGTTAAAAGGAGACAGTGCACATGGCTTCCCCTCCACGCGGTCGCTCTCTTTCGTCAGATGAAGCCCCAGCCCATCAGAGCCTTGGATGTGAATGCCTTGTAGGGGCTCATGAAGGACCTGCAGAATCAAGCAATGCGCTTCTCAGATCCGCGCAGCCTCATAGAAATGGCGCACTATGTGCTAATTGCTCGCAACTGAGAGTATCAAGGAACGACCCACAGCCATTACCCCCGTTCCAACTGTCCCCCACATGGTCTCCCACATGCCCTATGTGCAGGATGCTTGACTGGATGCTGGATACATATACAAAAGAACAGCGGCAACGTTACGAATTCTGGTTTTTCACTCAATCTCACTGGCATCCAAAAATAGCGCGACATTTCCTCAATCTTCCATCCTGGTCAATCATCTCTCCAGAACTAGTCAACTGGAGAAAACCAGAGCACGAACCGTTTGCTTCTGAGCCTAGTCCTAGCCACGACAGGAGATGTGTCATCACCGATCTTGAATCTAAACGGCAGCCAAATTTTGACCCGAGCCCTCCCTTACTCAACCCCCGAATGGTGGACTACAAAGCTCTTCGATTGCAGATTGCCGAGTGTGTGGCTAAGCACGAGGAAGAATGCGGGGTTCAATTGGAGCATCTTGCCAAACCCATTCAGCAGTTCCGGCTGATTCATTGTGCAAGCAGAAGTATTGTTCTCATGGAAGAGCCTTGCGATTATGTCGCATTGAGCTATGTTTGGGGGAGAGAACCCCAAGATATGTTGGTTCAGTCCGGTACCCAACCAAAATTCCCTGCAACAATTGAGGACGCAATACATGTCACTTTGCAACTTGGATTTGCCTATCTATGGGTTGATCGTTACTGCATCGACCAATCAGACAACGTCGACAAGTCGAAGCAGATTCAACAGATGGGTCAAGTCTATTACCAGGCTTTCCTGACCATTATCGCTGTCGCGGGTACAGATCCCAGTTACGGACTTCCGGGGGTCAGCAGGGCTCGGGTGTTTGACATCGATAATGTGGTTACCCCTGAATATACTCTTATGCCGGTTCCAGATGACCCGGGTCCGTATATTGAGAAAAGCATCTGGTCTACACGTGGATGGACATATCAGGAACGACATCTTTCCAGGAGATGCCTATTCTTCACTGGTGCTCAGATTTGCTACGAGTGCCTAAATGGTGGGCTTCAAGAGTTAGACTTAGGCAAGGTCACATGTTTTTCCGAGTCTACACGAAAGCGAGTGTTCATGCACGGTGATGGAGATAAGAAGGAGGAAATGTTTCGCTGCATTAGCGATTATGATTCTCGAGAAGTTGGAAATGTATATGATAGGATGAGGGCATTTCTTGGTATCCTTGCAGCCGCCAGAGCACCTCCATTCCCGGTGTACCATCTCTGGGGTGTCCCATTCATGCGCGATGATTCCTCTCACTGTCATGAGCAATACATGTTTTACTTGGCAACCTTGAGAGTTGAACCGTCTGAAAGAAGGCTGGAGTTTCCAAGTTGGTCGTGGCTTGGATGGTCTGGTGATATTGATATCAACTATGGTACCTGGGACTTAGAAAACGAGTCTGAAAAACACCATTCAGTTCAGGTGGAGGAAGGAGACGATGTGGTTGATCTATCACCTATGTTGCTGCAACAATACTATTCTGGCGATAGTATCCCTGAGGATGTACCCAGGGTCATTCGCGTGTCAGGTATGACCTTTCCGCTCCAAACGGTGGATGAAGTCATTGCTCGTCCAGGATTCCAGATATGGCGGCATATTGGGAGGAAAGAAACTTATATAAAGCAAGACCACAAGTTTGAAAGAATGAAAGACATCCCCATCGACCACATCCAATTCCCTATATCCAAATGGGTGTATTGGCACAACGAGGATGGCCTACGGGTTTACAATACGTATGATGTGGTAAACAAGCATTTGTTAGATACAGCCGTATATGATCGGTTCGGGCGGTTATCTGAAGCGACGATGCAGCACCTGAATGACGATGTTCGGCAAGATGAGCTTGGACAGGTAGAGTTGATAGGTGTCTTGCTTATTATAAGGAGCGTTGCTGAGACCTATGTTATTCTCCGAGCGGTGAACGGTAGGTAAGCTTAGCACCCTAATAACGCCCCCCCTTTAGATCAGATAAATAATACCCCTTAAGCCATATTAACCTTATAAGAAAGGGGTCAATTCTCCTTCCTATTCGATATAAAGTATATTAAATTAAACCTCTTTTTCTCCTCTTTTTAATATTACTATACCTAATAAAGAAGAACGGCTCTAGACCGCTATTTAAGAGGTTTTAGAAGGATTCTTTATTAAATCGATTATTAGAAGGAATAATATTATTAAACGGACCTTCGGGCGCCGGCTATTTAAGGGTAAAAGTAGGAAAGAGGCCGATTAAAATAAATAAATATTTACCGAAAAGGAGGAGAAGTTCTTAATGCGATAGGCGCTCTTTTAAGCTAATTTAGGGTACGCTCCGATTTATCGGCTATTTCGTATATATACGTAACGCCTCCTTATTATAAAAAGCGACCCTTACCCCCTTAGAAAGAAATAGTTACCTCGATTTCTATATTATTATAAAACCTTTAAATCTATACGGTTTAAAGTGATCGATTTCTAGTATTTTATATATATTTTAAACGAGTTAATATAAAATTTATTTAATAAACTTATTAATTAATTTATTATATCGATCTTATTATACCTCCGATTTAACGCCGATAAGGTAGGAGTATCGATAATAATCGAAAGGGGCTCTTTTATTATCGGACCGATAAGGGTAAAGAGTTTTATAATAAATAATTTAATTAATTATAAATAAACTATTATTTTAAAATATATTAACGCTGCTAATTAGGCTCTCCCCCTTTAATAATCTTTAAAGGGCAATCGGTCTAATAATAATAATTCCTAGCCGATAAGGATAAAATAAACGCCCTTTATAAGGACTAATCCTTTAAAGTATTATCGAAAGGTTAAACCTCGGTTTTTATTGTTTTAAAATAATTTAAAAAGATCTTTATATTTAAGACTTAACCGGATAACCCCTTTTAATAACGCTTCTTTATTTTTAATAACTATAATAATTATATTAGCCCAGAGTTTATATTAATAGCTTTAAAAATTAAAATCTAGCTTTTTTATTTATCCCTTTATAATAATTATATCCTTTAACCTTTAAATATAAGTTATTTTATAGTTTTAAAAAGGAGGTTTTTATAAGAGCTAAAGTTAATATATATTATTAATAATAATAATTATATAAGAAAAGGGGACTTTTTTTAAACTTAAGTTAATACTCGGAAGGTCGGTTTATTTCCTAGATATATTATTAAAAGGTAGGAGTTTAACGAATTATAACCGGTTAATATCCGGAAGCTTATAAATAACCGGCTCCGGAGGTTAACCGTAGTCCGAGCCGTTAACGTCGTACTTAAAGCTAAGGAAGCGACCCGGCCGCCCGAACTGGAGTATAAAAGGATCGATATATTTAAGATGGGCCGGTAATTAAAAGATTTAACGATTAAATACCTTAAGGATAATATTATTATTAGTAATCCTATTTATTAGCTTTTATAAACGAAACTCGGTAAGAGTATTAATAATTTAATATTTAAGGTTAATTAGCTAAAGTACGAGAAGTCTAATTTAAAGGTAGATTTAAAGAAAATAAAAGTTTAAAAAAGAAAGAAAGTTAATAAGGACTTTAATAAAGGGTTTATTTCGTTAATAGATATTAAGTAGGTTTAGGCCGATATAAGAGAGGGTAGGTTAAGAAAGAGGCCGAAAAGGAAGGCTTTAAAAGTTCTAGAAATTAATTAAAATCGAACTAATAATATAAGAGAGTTAATTCGCGTTTAAACGCGTTAAATCATATATTTAAATATAATATATATTAATTAATTAATTGATTTGTTGCTCTATTAACTTTATTTTTTTATTCAATTTCAGGGGGGCGTTGTCAGGGTGCTGAGCTTATGAGACAGCAGGTTATTTAAAGATTCGGAAGCTTTTTAAACCAACAATCTTGATTGAAGTACCTGCAGACGAGAATTGGAGCAGCAGAAACTTAGGAACCGATTATTTACCACATATGTCAAAGGAAACGGTCAGATGGCTGTAAGAGGGCCAAGGACGGTAATAACCTTTCATAGTGTGTGAATTTTATAGCACCACAAGATGTGAATTGCAATAGAAATGGGCCATATATGCCCTCAGGCATTGTTAACTTTAATGTTGAACTATACAGTCAAGATACAATTACAGCTTAGAAAACACAGTCGGCACCTCTCCGCCCATCTCCACCAACGTACTCTTATTCCTCACCCAAGCCTCCAACCCGCGACGTCCATTCTCAACGCCAACACCGCTTGACTTCCAACCACCTACGGCCATCTCAGCAGGCGACTCGCCCCAAGTGTTGATCCATGTGATGCCCGCCTCGAGCTGGGAGATGACGCGATGGCACGCGTTGATATCCTTGCCAAACACGCCCGCGGCGAGGCCCATCTCCGTCGCGTTAGCGCGCTGGACCGCCTCGTCTACGGACGCGCCGTCGTAGTACAAGATGCTCATGACGGGGCCGAATATCTCCTCCTTGACGATGGCCATGTCGTCGGTGCAGTCGGTGAAGACGGTGGGTTCGATCCAGTAGCCGTTCTTGAGCCCCGAGGGCAGGCCGGCGGGTTGGGATACGCCGCCGCAGAGTAGGGTGGCCTTGTCCTGCTCGATGCCGCGGCGCACATAGGCCACCACCTTGTCGTAATGGGGCTTGCTGCTCAGGGGCCCAAAGTTGGTCGCGGCGTCGAAGAGGTCTCCGGCACGAACGTGCTTCACCTTGCTCAGCACGGCCTTCTCGAAGGCCTGCTTCATCTGTCGCGGCACGAACACCCTCGTACCGTTGGTGCACACTTGGCCAGTGCTGTAAAAGTTGGCCAGCAATGCGCCGTCGGCGGCCTGGTCGACGTCGGCGTCCGGTAGCACAATCAGGGGGCTCTTTCCGCCGAGCTCCATGGTGACGTACTTCATACCTCCAGCAGCCGCGCCAGCGACCTTCTTGCCCGTGCTGACCTGGCCGGTGAAACTGATCTTCGCGATGGCAGGGTGGGAAGTCAATTGGCCACCAACGTCGCCGGCACCATACACGACATTGAAGACACCCTCGGGCAGACCCGCTTCCCGGTAAATGGAGGCAAGGTACTCCGCATGCATCGGTGTGTACTCGCTGGGCTTGTACACCATGCAATTACCCGCCGCTAAGCAGGGCGCCGACTTCCAGAGGGCGATCTGGATGGGGTAGTTCCACGCGCCAATACCGACGCAGACGCCGAGGGGCTCCTTGGTGGTGTAGACCATGGCCGAGGGCCGCAGGCGGAAGGCCTCGCCATTGAGGCCGCCGCCGCCGGCGACGAGGTTGGCGAAGTACTCGAGAACATCAGCGCCCGTGACAATGTCGACGGCGGACGTCTCGGAGAAGGGTTTGCCCGTGTCCAGGGTCTCGACCCGGGCCAGCTCGTCGTTGCGCTCGCGCAGCAGGGCGACGGCGCGCTGGAGGATGCGGGCGCGCTCCACCGGCGGCGTGGTGGACCAGGAGGGGAAGGCCGACTGCGCCGACTTGACGGCGGCCTCGATGGCGCTGGGCGACGAGGTGTGGATGGTACAGACCGGCTCCGCCGTCGACGGGCTGATGGTCTTGAAGGATCCGGGGGAGTCTGCGGAGGGTTGCGGCTTCCCCGCATAAAAGGTGTGACGGTCCTGCTCACGGCGCACCATCTTTGCGGTATTCAATCGGTAGCACCCGGGTGGTCCAATGGTTGACGTAGTGGAAATATTAAGGGAGGAAGCAATTGATTCAGGAGGGTAGGGACGTATCTAGTCAGGAGCTTTAGGTAACAGGGGTTATCCAATGGAAAGGCTGCAGACGTGAAAGTGTCAGATGAGTCGTGGAGGATTGGAAGGCGGATTGGCAGGAAGCTCTCTGGGCTGCTTGCTACGTTGGTTGCCGTCTTGCATTCAAGTTCAACAATCCAGTTTAGGTGCGCAGATACTTAGGCCAAGCAAGCATTGAAACAAGTACAGTAAGTAAGCCTTAGTCAAGGATAAGGAGCCGCTTTTACCGTGCTTTAGTGGAGTGAAGGCGGTCACGTTCGGGCTTTCACCGACTCGCGCGTTCCATTAGGCCCACTCTGGGACCGACGCGTTAGGGTCGAAGACGGCCGTTTCTGCTTGACGAGTAGCTCAGAAGCAGGAGAGGCCTCAAGAGGTCGAGACTTCTCTCCCAGATTGGGCTAAGACTCAAGGCTGGAGAAATGACCAGATTCAATGGCCGGCCGTCCTATTAATGGCTGTATCGGAACCTAGACCTCTATTTCCCCCAATACCATCAATAATAACATTAACACTTGACTGCTTGATTAATCGCCTGATTGTCTGATTGCAGGAGTACGGCGCGCGACCGTTCCCGGGGGTAATGCACTGTGCGCAGTACAGTATACTGCTTGGCAGTTTGTTTGCATGCTTCAACGGGGCTCAGCATGCCCAGCGCCCCAGACTGCCCCGCCTAATAAGAACTTCTAATTTCTAATTTCTGGGCCATGACGTATCTGTACATCAATGTATCCGGCCGGAAAGTCATTTTTACCCATCCAGAGCTGGATTGATCAATCGATTTGTGCATGATGTTTTCTGTTGCCCTTTTCCTTCCAGTCAATGCTGGACTCCGATGGCGTGCTCCTGCAGCATCCAGCACCAGTGCAGAAACCAGCGCACACCCATGCATCCCACACATGTACTATCTAAGCCATGCAGGGTCCTGGGCTGTCGCGGCCGAACACAGTAGCCGCAGGCTATCGCTATCAAGCTTCCCAGCCTTCTAGCACAGTAACCGCTTTCTTCTGGCCGTCGTCTACCATCCTCAGCCGTCGCTCCTTCCCATCGGTGGTGCCGAATGGGCCTTTCTCGAGTTGCAGTTGCAGCTCTCCACGTCTGACTTTTGTCAGCAAAGGTCTCACTTCAAGTCTCCAACTCGCCTATCAGGGGTATATCTTTACCCATGCAATAGCCAACGACTTCTACCACGCCCAAGGTGAGGGCGTCTCGTATGTGACCAGCCGGCCAACTTCCCAATAAGAAATCACCTGATGGACAACGTGAATGGAATGAACCTGCAGACATTGATTGGATTTGCTGCATAATTACTATGCCTCCGATGGGACGGCTTGAGTTGGCAGCCTTGGAATGGCTAACGGGTCCGGGCCAATACCAAGACCAGCCATCCATCCATCCTCTGGCAACTTTCTTCACCTTTGGACTTCCTGACTCCTCTGCGCCCCACCGAGTCGCTTCTGCATACTGTATTCACATTTCCTTGGCCATCCATCCCTGCGATCCCTACGCTTCGCTTTTCGAACTAGCATCCGGATCTGAAGCGGGCATCCACTTG
The DNA here is from genome assembly GCA_038363915.1 of Apiospora saccharicola. Lineage (NCBI taxonomy): Eukaryota > Fungi > Ascomycota > Sordariomycetes > Amphisphaeriales > Apiosporaceae > Apiospora > Apiospora saccharicola. The sequence goes on from JAQQWM010000004.1 coordinate 997,107, forward strand.
GTGATAGTTTTTCAATGTGGAGTGCCCCTCTAGTCCTGCCTCTCCTGCTTCTAGCTCCAAAGCTCCCCAGCTCCATGAAGGTCTCTGTTTTAGCAACGGGGTGCCGTCTTACCACCTCCAGTTCCTCCGTCCGATCGACAACCTAGAAACACGCCTGGCCTAATTCCTAGATAATACCCTCGTCTGCTCTACCGACCGTTCCGTGGCGCCGCGCTTTATCGATAAAGTATTATTTTCCCGACCGCCTTCGTCGCCGACTTTCTCTCTTCTCTCTTTGTCGTCTGTCCAGCAGCCCTCCAGAGTATTTGCACTCCGAGACTATCCTTATCTTACCAACCAACTGCTTCTATTTCCAGCTCCCATAGCTCGAACAAGCGTCCGGGCTTATCTGATCGCAAGCAGCTTACCACTTCCGTCATTACTTCAATTGCTGCTTCACATCCAACAACATGACTACCCAACAGCTTCCCGTCGCTGACTCGGAGCGGTACGACTATGTCTGTGTTGGTGGTGGTACCGCCGGCTGCGTCCTCGCCGCCAGGCTAGCCGAGAGCCTCCCTCAAAAGAAGATCCTCTTGATCGAGGCCGGTCCTAGTGACTTCATGGACGACCGCGTTCTGGACCTGAAGAAGTGGCTGGCCCTTCTTGGAGGCGAACTCGATTACGATTATGGCACAACTGAGCAGCCAATGGGTAATTGACCTTGCGCCGCCCTTCCAATACTTGCCTCTTTCTGACCAACCCACAGGCAACTCGTACATCCGCCACTCTCGCGCCAAGGTCTTGGGTGGATGCTCATCTCACAACACCCTGATCTCCTTCAGGCCATTTGAGTATGACCTGAAGATCTGGCAGTCACTCGGCGCTCGCGGCTGGACTTTCGACACGTTCATGAGAATGATGGACAAGCTGAGAAACACTGTCCAACCTGTCCACGGACGTCACCGCAACCAGCTGTGCAAGGACTGGGTCAAGTCTTGCAGCTCCGCGCTCGATATCCCCGTCATTCACGACTTCAACAACACCATCACCAACACGGGCTCCCTGAAGGAGGCTGTCGGTTTCTTCTCCGTCAGCTACAACCCCGACGACGGCCGTCGCTCCAGTGCGTCCGTGGCCTACATCCACCCCGTTCTTAGAGGCGACGAGAAGCGACCCAACTTGACTATCCTGACCCACGCCTGGGTCTCCAAGATCAATGTTAAGGATGGCGTCGTCGCTGGCGTTGACCTGACTTTGCATGATGGCTCTGCGCGAACCATCACCGCCAAGAAGGAGACTATTCTCTGCGCTGGTGCCGTGGATACACCGAGGCTCCTGCTCCTGTCCGGCATTGGCCCGAAGAAACAGCTGTCCGACCTCGGTATTACCACTGTGCACGACCTGCCTGGAGTTGGCGAGAACCTCCAGGACCACCCCGAAAGCATCATCATGTGGGAGCTCAACAAGGCCGTTCCTATGGGCCAGACGACCATGGACTCCGATGCTGGTATCTTCTTGAGACGCGAGAAGCCAAACGCTGGTGCCAAGAAGTCGGCTGCCAACCCTGAAGGCATTGCAGACGGCGACATTGCCGATGTCATGATGCATTGCTACCAGATCCCCTTCAGTCTCAACACGCTCCGCCTCGGCTATGCTGAGCCCAAGGAAGGATTCGCGTTCTGCATGACGCCCAACATCCCCCGTCCCCGATCCCGCGGCCGACTGTATCTGACATCTTCAGACCCCAAGGTGAAGCCCGCCCTGGACTTCCGATACTTCACCGACCCCGAGGGCTATGATGCCGCCACACTCGTGTACGGCATGCGGGCTGCCCGCAAAGTTGCCCAGCAGGCTCCTTTCAAGGACTGGATCAAACAAGAGGTTGCTCCCGGGCCTAGCGTGCAATCCGACGAGGACCTGAGCCACTACGCTCGCAAGGCCGCCCACACCGTTTACCATCCCTGTGGTACCACCAGGATGGGCGATGTCACCAAGGACGAGCTCGCTGTGGTTGACGAGAACCTCAAGGTCAAGGGACTGAAGAAGCTCCGCATTTGCGATGCCGGAATCTTCCCGACCATCCCTAGCATCAACCCCATGCTCACAGTGCTGGGTGTTGCTGAGCGCTTGGCCGAGCTGATCATCGAGGAGGACGGCAAGACCGAGAAGGCCAGACTATGAGCGCGCTTCATCATGTAAGGGAAGAAAAGAAGTAAAGACGCATTTGCGAAAACGTTCTAGGACAACGACATGACCACTGAAGATTCACGACCTAGATTTCTGTATATACATAGCGAATAGTTGTTATATCCAATTGCTTTCAATTAATACTTGCCATCCCAGCAACGGCTGTCGGCTTTCATGTGAGGGGCTCTGAGTTACTTACTTGGAGTTGGCATCCAACAAGCTTCCCTTTTCATGGGAGCCCGCTAAACTTCGTCCAGCCAGCGAGCTTTTTAACCATCCCGTCACCCCGTCTCCGTCGTGATTGGGCAAAGTCATTCCGCACTTATGCGTGCCATACGCCCGGGTTGTACGGTGTCGGGTGGTTTCTGCGATTATCACTAATACACCTTTCCTGGGCAAATCTCGATCGGCTCGAGCCTGAAGGTCGTATGACCATATGGCCTTCCGAAATCAATCCAAGACGCTTCAATTCATGGGGCTCTCTTTCAATTACGTCTTCTTGATGCCCAAAATGTCTAAGCCCTCTTTCGCTCTCGCCATTTCCCAACGGCTAAATGATCTTTGGGGTCGTCGTCGCAGCCTGCCGATTCCCAGCCCTCCATCCACGAATAGCATCAATCTGACCTTTTTAGTACTGCATGCACCCGCAGCTCTGCGGTTACCGACTCGTCCACGTTTCTCCTCTCACCGGTTGGCCCTTCCTGCACGCGCTTTCTGCCTCTCGGCCTAGCCCCTCACCTCGGATTATATTGGGCCTGAGCGGTGCCCGTGGCTGGTGATTTGCCAATTGGGCCCCATGCAGAGCCTCAACGTTGCACCTCGTGTGCTGCGTGACAAGTTTTGGCAATGCGGGGGAGCGTGTGAAGATTGGCCTGACCGGGTGTGGATGAGTTGTTCAACTGCAGCGCCAATGCGGTGTCACCGGGCGGATTGGAAATGAAGCCATCATTCGACAGCCTCGTGGCGTTGGAGGGCTTGCGGTATTGACACCCAAATTGCTTCGGAGAGGAGGAGAGCCTCACTCTCTGAGAGGTCAATTAGGGAAGCGGAATGACGCTGAGCATTCTTGTTTATTGGGATGAGAATCGTTGCGACTTGGACTAGGTGGTGTCAGTCGGGTTATATAGCCTCATTGCCACCTCAATTGCCCCTAATAGACTCGCACTTCACACATAAGGGGGTCAATACCCATTTAGTCTCTTCGCCTCTTCCATCTGCCTATTGAAAGGAGCGCGAAAAGGGGTCATCTCCATCACTTTACTCATGATGGCGTCGTCGCAGCATGTGAGTGAGCTGCTGCGCTCGCTGAAAAAGTACGTCTACGTGCTTTCTAAGATTATTGGCCCGTCTCTGGTTTCTCCTTAACTCCAAGTGCGTTCTAACCCGTTACCGTCTCTCGACACCTCAGGCTCTTCGACTCTGGTGTATATACGGATCTCAAGATTGTCTGCGGCAATGACCAGCACCAAGTGCACAAGGCCATCGTGTGCCTGCGGTCGGGGCGCCTCGCGCAGCTATGCTCGGAGATTGGTCCCGTACGTCTCCTTCTCTAGATACCCCTTTGCTGGACCGGGTGAAAGAGGGCTGGGAGAGGGGTGAATACTTCATCTTGATTGCCATTGATCATCACACCTTCTAACACTATCGCATTGGCGCAGAACCAAGAAGCCACCATCACGATACCTGACGACGACCCCCAAGCTATCGACCTCATGCTGCAATACCTATACACCCTAGAGTACAGCCCCCGGCTCGTCGCACCCACCACCACCACCAAATCCCTGACCAACGGGGTTAATGGCATCAACGGCCATCACCAAAAGGATGATACCACTCCATCACCTAAGACCCCGGCGACCAACGGAGTAGGGACAACCAGCGTTACCACCAACGGCACCCCACCACAGTCGCAAACCCAGAAGCCCCAAGCTCCTCCAGCAACGACTCTAGAATACAACATCGAGCGCGAAGCCGTCGAAGCCGTCCCCACCACCGACGCAGCCGCGAAGCTAAGCAAGAAAGCCACTAAGAAGAAGAAGCGCAGCAGCACCGTGACTGCCGAGACCCTCGACGCCGCCGCCTCTCCCACCTCGACAACAGCTCCCGACACTACTACAGTTACCTCCACTCCATCTACCGCCACCACGACTACTGCCAACGCAGCAGCCCAAACCGTCCCTCCGGCCGCAATCGGCAAACCAACCAACGGACCCGCCACCGTCCCGCAGCCGGCCCAGCACTCCCTCCTCCAGCACGCCAAGCTCTATACTCTCGCCCAAAAGTACGGCGTCCCAGGCCTCCGCGCCCTGAGCGCGTCCCGCTTCGCCGCCGAGGCTGAGGAGTACTGGTCTAGTGATGACTTCCTGGCCGCCGCCGTCGAGGCCTACAACACTGCCAACAACGCAGCTTCCACCGCCCCAACTAACCCCCACGCGAAGCAAGTAGCAGCAACGGTAGTTGCCAGCATCCTTGATGAAGGACCGGAGGATGACTCGGTCAAGACGACCTCGATCCGCGACGTCGTCCTGAGCAACATGAAGGCGCACCCGGAGCTGCTGGACCGCGCCGCCGTGCGCGAGGTCATGCGCGTCAACGCCGAGCTGTCGTTCGACCTCATGATGCACTTCCGAGATAACCAGCAGAACGGCGGGTCGGCTTCGAGCGTCGTCAGCGGGTATTGATCTTAGTAGGGCGGGGGCTTTCTTATCGGGGAACACGGTGATGGTTGACGCGGCTGTTGATTGTCGCAAAGCGTGGAACTGAACTGTCATTATCCTTTTTTCACGTCTTTGCGCAGGGGGTCGTGGTGATGAGATGGTCGTCAGGTTGCAAGTGGGATACGGTTGGGTTTTGGTTCAAAACGGGTCGGTCACAAGGGAGTAAATCAAGTAAGGGGTGGTTGATGATTGACAGTAAGCACTCTCTAGGCGTCTTTTTGATTTCGTCATATCAATGATAAATATACATACATGGGCTATCTACAAGTAACTGTCAGCGAATCATGTACATCATTATGAACGCCTCGCTGCACCAACCAGCAACTCCATTTAGCGGCAACGCTCTACCCTTCAAGAGCACTCATTGATACCGCTTGCCTCCCCCAATCCAGCCCAAGTACTGATTTTAGCATAAACACATACTGTAGCCCATTTGTTCGTACATCATATATCAAAAGAAGGAAAGCGCAGTCACTGAGCCCGCCGAGCTGCTGGTGCAAGAACTCGAACCCGAGATGCCGTTGAGAATCTGTCGCAAGTCTAGTGCGCGAAGATCACCGCCGCACCCAGTGCGACTACGAGCCCGGCGGTCCAGGCACGCTGGGTGTTGGCGTTACCAGTGACGATGGGCGGGCCCAGGCTGTCGCTCTGGCCCGGGACACTGGCGCCTGCCGCGGGAATACCTGCCCCTGCTCCTGCTGCTGGTGTTGCTGCTCCCCCAGGACCAGCAGCTCCACCTTTAGCAGGTGGTGGAGCTGCGCCGGAGCCTGAGCCTGCCGCAGGCGGGGGACCGAGTCCGCCCGCACCTGACGCTGGTGCTGCTTGTCCTCCAGCAGCTCCACCCTTGGCAGGCGGTGGTGCTCCTCCAGGACCGGCGTCACCGCCTTTAGCAGGTGGTGGTGCTCCTGCTGGTGGCGGCGGTGGTGCGCCAGAGCCCGCTGGCGGTGGCGGTGCTGCTGCTCCTCCAGCTGGAGGTGCCGGCGGGGCAGCGCCCCCTGCGGGAGGCGGAGGAGGTGCGTTAGTTCCTGAAGGTGGAGAAGGTGGTGCAGGTGCGCCTTTGCAAATTCGAGGTCAGTCATCATCATATGTAGTATGCTTAACAGGGTATAGCTAAGAGATAGATGGTTGGGTCAACCATGCTTCGCAAACACTGGCAAGCAAGGCATGATCACTCCACATAGAAAGGCCGGTTTCTTCCGTGTGACTTACCTGGTGCTCCTGGTGGCGGTGCCAACGGTGCCGCCGGGGCCGCTGCACCAGCACCTGCTGCTGCTCCAAGTGCTACTCCTGGTGGTCCTGCGCCTTTGGCATCTGGTGGTAGCCCTGCCGCTGCCCCAGCAGCCCCCGCCGCTCCAGGCGACCCTGCTTTCCCTTTTCCACTGGTTTCCTTCGCAGGTGGTGCCGCTGGTGCCGCTGGTGCTTGTGCTCCTGCAGCAGCGGCGGGGGCGGCTGCTACTGGTGCCGCTGCTGCACCAGCTGGCGCATTCGCGGTGCCTGCCGCAGCATTCGTGACTACGCCTGGGGGTGCTTGAGCTGCGCCGGGTCCCTGGGCACTAGGCCCTACGGCGTCAGCGCCCTTGGCGGGTGGCGGTGGTGGTTGTGCCAGCGAGCCACTGGTCGCGAGTGCTATCGAGAGCAGCGACGCAAGTGTTATCGTGTTATACTTCATGGTGGTGGGTGAATCTTTGCGGAAGACGACCGATGTGGCAAAGTGCGAAAGATATCCAAGATGGGGGGCCCTAGTGGATAACAAGAAAAAGCTGGTGGTTCAAAGTCGATTCTCTCCGGAACTCGCTCGATGTTGGTTGCGAATGGTTCGTTCGATCAGCACATGATTCTTCTGGTTGGTGAAATATAGCCCTCATCCAAAAAGAGCGACGACAGTGAGATGGGAAGAGGCGATTAAAGGGCGATGAGATGGCGGATCGAATTGCACAGCATCGGAGTACATAAGGTTATGAATTAGGTAGTCTGCGATAGATGAAAATAACATGAAGAAGGGACGAGAGTTCGCCATGCCTTAAGCATGAATAGACGGGGGTAGGGAGGCACTGCCCAACATGTGTGTGGTGGAGGCTCTCGTCGTCCGTTTGAAACCCCTACCAGAGAGCTCGGCGGCATGGGGCAGGCACATGGAAAGGGAAGTGCGGCCCCTGCGCGGCCATTTCGATGTTTGAATGGCCCTCTCTTTCCTATTTCCACCAGGGATCTACCTTATCGCAAAGATGACATGCATATAATAGGCAAGTCATCTGAGCTATATGACAGATATATGGCGATCGCGTTCGTCCCGGATCTACTGGTTGCTGATCAGCCAACCGGACCCATGCCGACTAGTGTTTGAGGAGTGTCTGGAAATAGGGACATGGTCTTGATGGACAAGAGACGATTGAGAACTAACACAGGTTGGCCCACGCTTCCCCTACCACGCGAGTTTCAAATGCCCATATTGATTTGAAGAAACTGGACCGCGGCGAAATCACGAATTGAAGCCAAGCTCCGGGAGAGATTCGTCGGGCGGGAACAGACATCAGACGTGTCTTGAGGCTGTAGAAGTTGGGATGAGTGCATATTGTTTGGTCCGGTGAGGATCAAAACTTGGCAAATCGGTAGGGCGTTGAAACCCCGCATCAGCCACCAAACAACAGCGAGTAGCGTGTCGTGCAACTTCACTCCATCGCGTTGGCCAAATGCAGGCGCATCCTAACTAACAACGACAAACTGCAGAGCAGGTGTTTGGTTTAGAATTGAGACATAAACTTGCTCATCCATAGGTCTATTATACTGTATCGCTCTGATAGTTATTCAGGTTATTCGGGTTGCATCGTATGGCCGGTGGAAGTCGGAGGGCGTGCAAGAAGTGGCGTTTCAGACCAGCATTAGACCGGTTTGGAAGCAAGTGCCATTGCAATGACCATTCCCAACTTCACGCTCCCCAGCCTCCAGATAGATGATGCCGTCTGCTAGAGCCAAAGTCTCCAATGCGCGACAGTGACTGTGACTATTAGTATCAACGAAGCGAAAGATGCGCAGTTTACGATTGAGTTTCTCGGAAGCTGGTTGGCACAGCGGTATGTCAAGCTTGGCCTTAACGCCAACTTTCCCCGAGGGTAGCACCCCCAGAGCAAAACCAAAACATGTCTTCAAATCGCCCCCCTTTTCCCATTGCGGTGTTCCAACATATCGCGATTCTTTCAAGTGGAAATCTTTCAGGAACACGCTTTCCTTGCTGGGCACGTGATTTAAGCCCGAGGGAAGCTTTTAATTAAATTGATATTGATGGATGCGGGACCAGACAGAGCCGACGCGAGGGCACCTGTTTGTCTTGGTCAATCAAAGCTGTGTATTCCTTCGCGGTGACTCTGACTCCTGCATCATAGTTTTCCCCCTGTGGACAGGCACCACGAGCCATGCCGCTAGGCGGATCAGATAGCTCTCGCATCAGTATTGGCCTGCTTATCGCTTCTGGTCTCTTCATCCACTGCGCCTTTCACCTCTTGAACTCCTGCGCTGTCCCTAGCAATCATCGGTTCTTCCGCCGTGCCATACTTTCTCGCGGTGTATCCATCAAGCTGAATTGGGTATTAGTAACATGACTTAAGTGAAAGAACCACATTGAAGCGAAGAAGTTAAACTCACCCATCGGACAACGAACAACCAGCACGCCAGCGCCACGATAATGCACAGCAGCGCTATATATCCATTTCGCCAGTACGGCGCGTCGTCAGCAGGGTACAGCGCGATACCCCAGAAGGTCCAGAGCAGGAAACCGGTGGCGACCATCGACGCGATTACGACGGACCGTGCCGCGTCGTCGCCACCGCGGGCTACGATGACGTTGATCCAGCCGTACAGCAGCGGGTTGATGCTGTAGGCCGTCGCCGCAAGGTAGAAGGCCGCGAAGTGGCCCGCGAGCGTCATAGTTGGGATCAGCAGCACGATCGCGCTCACGGCCTGCAGCCCGCATAGTGTCAGGCCCACGGAGACGCGGTGCCGCGGGAATCTGTCGATGACAAGGGAAGCACCCAGCTCGGCGACGATTCCCAGGGCCTGCACGCCGAGCGGCAGCGTGTTGACCTGAGCTTGCGTATAGTGTCGCACTTTCTGCTGGTTCTTGAGGTACAATAACATCAGGTTCTGTGTCGGGATTGCCTGCAGCGCCGCGCTCAGCAGCGAGTAGACACAGCAGATGTAGATGGTGGGCTGGCCCAGGACGCGCTTGGTGAGGCTCCATACTTGGACTGATGGTCAAGGTTAGTGGGCATCGTCAACATGGTTTGGCGCGGCCCAACTTACTGTTATGTCCGTCTTCGCTCTTCGGCGGTAAGCGATCGAGCGCCAGGTTACGCTCCGTCTGGTTCAAGTACGGCGCACGCGTTGTCTCTGGTAGGTCAGGAAAGTAAAGGAAACCAAACAGCGCGATCGGGCAGGTGATGATGCCGTCGATCAGGAATACCCATTGCCAACCGGCCAGGCCGCTGTGTCCATCCATGGTGGTGTATATGGCGGCCATCATGATGCCAGCAAACATAACGCCCACCTGGCCAGAAACCGTAAACATGGCGGTCCGCTTGGCGATCTCGCTCGTCTTGCTACATCGAGGACAGACATAAGTCAGCGTGGGGTTATTTGCACAGCCAATCAGTGAGCTGATACATACTACCATGACCCCATGACGTAGATGTTGCCTGCGTATGTGCTTGCTTCAGCAAAACCCATGAGGAATCTCACGGCGCACAGTTGGCCGTAGGTCTTGCAGGCAGCGCTGGCCATGGTGAGGCCTGCCCAGAGGAGCACCATAGAGGGGAACCATATGCGCGGTGGAACCTTTTGGATAATGATACTATTGGGGATCTGGCCGATCAGGAGGCTGTACGTGAGGGAAGCCGGCTTGGTTAGTCGGGTTGGCGATCGGATTGCGGATAGGCCGACTCACCCAGCGGTTGCGAGTGACAGGAGGACATTGTAGTCGGCCCCGGTGAGATTCAGCGACTCCTTCAATCCAGCGACCTAAGACGAGATACGTCAGTTTCGAATTGATAATCGAGAGTTGATGGAGGTGGTATTCATACATAGGCATTCGCGAAGGCCGCTCGATCTGTTCGGTGGTCAGGTTAGCTGCGCACTAACGTAGTCGGTTGGTATCCGGTGGGCGCTTACCCAGGTAGTTGAAGAAGTAGCTGAAGCAAGCGTAGGTCTGTATGCAATCCTAGTATTAGTCATAGCGCGCCCCGACAAACATCGGCGAGGGCCAGGAGGAGCAATACCAAGATGAAAAAGTCTGTCAAGTGTCAGCACATTTGCTCGAGTGGCTTTGCCCGTCAAACGGGTGGTAAACGGGCAACATACCCAACTTCCGAACCAGCTTCGTTTCCTCTTTGCTCTTGACCGAAGCGACTCTATCCAGGGCCGGGGCTGTGACGGTGCGACCTCAATTAGCGATTGAATTCCCATCGATAAGTCGTGGGTCGGATCACAAACCGCCCGTGGTGCCCGTCGGTGCGAGCTTTTCTTCGTTCGACATTGCGCTGAGACTTCCGTGAACCAAATAGAACGAGCTGAAGAGGCAGGGAGATCGATAGTCAATCATGCACGAATCGAGGGCCTGGCCGCCTTTTTGTTCTCTGCCCGCACGCCGTGTCGATCTCGTTTCTTGGTCGTTCAGGTCACGAACCTTGGACAAGAGCCATGGCGACCCCGAGAACCGGGAGGCTCCAGGGGTTCATGCCGGGGTCAAACATAAAAAGATTTGATTGATTAGATAAACGTACGATCAGATACCAAACATGCTTTCCGACTATACCTAAAGAGCATCGCGACCGGTGCTAAACCCGCTTGGCAGTGGACCCTCAAGTTCGCGTAATGTGTCGTCGGCGGTGGGGTTGGAGGCGCTTGTCAGGATTTGGTCGGAGCCCCGGACTCTACTCCGATATCCGCACCACGTGCGGTAAGCTAGCTTTGATCTGATAAAGAAATCTTTTTCAAATGCAATTGGTCCCTCCGCTATGCCTAGGTAATTCTCAGAAGTCTCCACGTCGTGGGATCCAAAACTGTTTCTTGTGGCTGGCTGACATTGAAGAGCTATCGATGATGAGGGCCACATTCAAGGGCGTACTCGCCGGCAAATTCCGTGAAGGGGTTTCCCTACCTCGAACGCATGTATACGAGGTACCAGGTAATCGAGTATGAATATATATGTATAAGACCAAAGACTGTTCAGAGAGCAAGTAAGTCGGTGGCGAAGATATCATTACGGGTTCGGTCTCTCCCGAATGCCTTATCGGTGACAGTAGCCACAACGGCTAGACTAAACTCTAAAGATAATTAGTAAATAGATATATATTTTTATAATAACCCGATTACTCGATATATCATATTAATTAAAAGCGGTATAAGCACGTTTAAATAGCTTTATTTAATTTAATATAATATTATTAATTAATTAATTAATTAATTAACTAAACTATTTATTAATAGTTAATTAATTAATACTTAATATTAAATCTACGTTAATTAATTAATTAATAGGTTAATTAAAAGGGCCTTAATTAATTAATTAATAATTAAATCTTATAATAGTTTTTTAATATTTTAATTCTTATATATATAATATTAATTTATATCGCTTAATTATAATTAATTAATAACCTTTCTTTTAACTTTATTTATTATAAAATCTAATATATCTTACCGATCTTATTCTATTATAATATAAAGGAGTATTAAATTAATATTATTAATAATTCTAGTTTTATATTAAGACTTTAACGTTATTAATATATCTACGATTTTAATATTAAGCTTAAAATAAAAGGCATCTTATAACCGGCCGGTTAATAAAAATAATTTCTTATATTTAATTAATATTAATTAAATCGTAAAAAGATCAAACGCTATTTATAAAAGTTTAAAGTATCGCTTATATTAATTATATTAATATTAAATTAAATTAAATATAGTATTTACTTTAAACTTAATATTATATATATATTATTAAGTATACTCGTTATCGCGCTCGTTATTATAAAATCGGCTTACTTAATTATATTAATATTATAAAAAGGAGGTGAAGTTATTTATAAATATATTTAATTAAGGGACTATTAATATTACCGGTTTAAAGTTCGGCTGATTTAAAGTATTATATTTATTATCTTATATACCTTTAATTATTCGTTTTATATTATATATTTAATTAATATTCCCTTTTTATAGGTATTTAAGAGACTTTTAATATTATAATAAATAAAATATATAAACGATATAATATATCGATATTATATAAATTTTATTATAATAGTTATTAATCTTTCCTTAAATAACGTTAATTCTAATAATATATTAAGCTAGTTTAAGTATTACGAGTAGTTAGATTTAAAGGGCTTAAGATAAACTTAATTTAATTTCATTCTAGTTTTATAAATATATTATACGGGATATAAAGGGTGCTTTTAAACGTAAGAGCATTATTACCTTTTACGGATTATAGCCGATTAATTAACTTTATAACCTCGTTATAATTATATTCTTACGTTTTAATTATAAAAATAATAAATCCTTAATTCGAGCCGCCGTACTAGCGAGCTTAAGGGCTAGAGGCCGTAATCGTAACGTTAAGCTAGACCTTAATTAATTATATAAAACCGCCGATATAAAGTTTAAATATCGATAACGCGTTTTAAGAGGTTAACCGTATAAAGTAATATTATACGAAATAGCGTATATATACCCCCCTCCCGATTATTAATAATAACCGGCTAAAGGTCGGGAGAAAACCCCTCGAAAGGAGGGGTAATTAATAACGAATAATTAATTAATAGCTAAAGAGCTAGAGCTCCTCTTAAACGTTCGAGTTAAGACGGCTTAAAGATAATCCGTTAAAAAGGGAGAGATAATTATTATAAATAATCGGATTTAAAAGGTTTAAAATAAGCTTAATCCAATTTAATTCTAGTTTTATAAATATATCGTACGGGATATAAAGGGTGCTTTTAAATATAAAAATATTATACCTTTTACGGATTATAGCCGATTAATTAACCTCGTAACCTCGTTATATTAAAGTAATTAAATAAGTTATCTTTATATTACTTTAACTTTTATAATATAAACTTAAAGCTTAATAAATATTTATATATACTATTATAAAACCTTTTAAATCTATTTAATTATTACTTTATTTAACTATCGCCCTTTAATTAAATAAAGTAATTTTTAAAATCGTTTAAAATCGACGCGATTCTTATAAAAGTATTTTAATTAAAATTAATTAATTAATTAATAGGTTACAAGAAGGTATATATATATTAAAATATATTAAAATAAAATGTATTTATAATATTTAATATATATTACTTAATCTATTTTTTAATATATTAACATATATTATTTTAATATATTAATATAATTAAAAGACTTGTTTAATTATTTTTAATAAGCTTAAAAGGCTTCTTTAATCTATTAAAATCGGTTTTCTTTTTAATAAATTGAAATAAATCTTTAATATAATCGTTATAATCGATCGTGAGAATAATAATATAAAACTTATTAATAAGCCCTTATTAACGTTAATTTTTATAATCGGCGTTAATAAAGGTATTAATATTATTAAACTCGCGAATACCCTTATTTAATAATATATTAAGATCGAGTAAAGCCTTTATTATTAAATTAATAATATAGTTAAAATAACGACCTTATTAACAATATTTATTAAACTTATAAACGTTATTAATAAAGTTTATTACTATATTTATATTAAAGGCGTTATTAAAGGTAAAATATTTAACTCTATAATTAATCTTATATTTATTAATTAAAATTATTATCGCGGTACCGATTATATTTCTATTATAATTACCTTTTATTTTTAATATATTAGGAATAATGTTTTAAAATTAATGAATAAGGGTATTATAAAAAGAATATATTAATTTATATATATTATACTTACTCCTTAATCTTTATTTATTAAACGTAAAATATATTTAATTAAAAGCGCGTTATAATATATCGATAATATATTAATAATAATAATAAAATTATATAATAATATAGAATTATATATTATTATATAAAAAGATCGTTTATTAGATCTTAATTTTAAGGTTTAAATAATAGTAAAGGGCATGGAATCTAAGCGAGTTAATAAGGTAAAAAGAGAGAGATTTAATAACGATCTATTTAATAAAAAAGCGTTAAAAGTATGTTTTATTAAAGGAATCGTAGATTTTATATATTATAATAATATCGTTATAGTTATCGGCGTTAAGGGTTAAGAACGTTATAATATGTTGTAATTTAAATGATTTTATTTTATTATTAACCTTTTACCTCGATTTATATTTATCGTTAAATGTTTTAATATAATAAGTTATATAAATATAACTTATTATATTTATTAAGCCGTCATCGATAAATTTATATAATATTAATAATTATTTTATTATATAGATTTTATAAATCTAATATCTTTTACGATTTAATTTAAAATCAAAATTAAATTTCTAAACTTAAGTCGATTATATCCTTCTCTTAATAGGAGTATATTCCTATTTATTATAACGTATAATAAAAATAAATCGATATTTATCGGTCTAAACAAAAGATTTAATTATATTGGTAAATCGGTAAGTAAATATCGTAACGGCGTTATTAAATAATAAATCTAATAAAGTAAGAAGTTAATAAAATTAATAAAGAACGTATAAATTAAATATATTATTTATTATTTAAAATAATATTAAATATAATATTTTATATTAAAATTATTTTTTAATTTATTAATATTAAATTATGAAGCTCGAGCCGGCTCCCTCGATCCTTATTAATTCCTTATAAAATATTGAAAAATATTATAAGATTTAATTATTAAAGGTTCTAGAATATATTAATATTATTAATAAAATCGGCTATAATTAGCTATAATCGGCTATTTAATAATTAATAAGTCCCTTAATTAATTAATTAGTAATTAATAAGTCCTTTAATTAATTAATTAATTAAAGGATAACGTAATCTATAAATAAAATAATTATATAAACGAATTTATTATTTTTTAATACTTTATATAAAAAAAAAAAAATTAATTCTATTATAATATATTTAATATATTAAATTTAATCGCAATCTTTATTTCTAAATATATCTATATTATTTTAATAAATACGTATATTATACCCGGGCTCCCCGTAAATTCTATAATATCGCGGGCGTGTTTTAAACCTTTTTATATAATTATTACTCCGGCGCGATTTATCCTATAATTATTTATTAATATCTCTTTAAAATTATAAATTATTTTAATTTATATATAAAATAATCTTTTATCCTATAACCGTTTCTTTTTAATATAACGGCGTTAATTAAATATTTTATTTATTTTTTATAATACGATTACCTTACTTTTTAATAAAGCGAGCCGGTATATTACTTATATCGTACCTTTTGCGATTTAATTAAATTTAATAAAAATTAATATAAAAGAGCTATTTTAATATTACGCGATTTAATTTTTAACGTATTCGGTTTAGGATTAAGTTTTAATTACGTTATTTAAAGTCTTTAATTCCTAAAATATAGGTAAATTAAAAAAGGTCGTCGGTAACGTCGGTATATATAGTTTTATATTTAATTATAAAATAATAAATTCCGGATTATACGATATAAATCCTATTTTTTAAAAACCTCCTTAAATATTTAAAATAATAAAAATCGTTTAAAACGTTTTTAAAAATATTAATAAAAAGTTTTCTTTTAAGATATAAATAATATATACTTATATAAAACCTTTAATTTCTTTTTTTATACGACTTTTTTAATATATAAAAATAATCGATATTAAAAGGTTAAAGTTTATATAATAAATAAGAAAATATATAAAATATAATAATCGAGTTCTTTTTATAATAAAACTTAAAAGTTATCGAATAATAACTTTTATAATTATTTAAGATTAATAAATAATAAATACCTTTTTTATAAGATTTTATATATTTATTAAAATATCGAATTTAATTTTTACCTTTTTTATTTATAATTTAATCGTTTTTAATAATTATAATTACTTAATTTTTTAATAATAAGTTATTTTCGTATTAAAAAAAAGGTATATTTTTCTAATAAATATAATATATAGAGGGATAGCGTAACCGGATAATCCGATATTTTAAATAATTATAATTTATTCCCAATTCCTTTATTATATTATCCTAAACTTTCCGTATCGATTAAAGGTAATAATAATTATTTCGAACGAAATTTAATTTATAAAAAAGCCGGTTTTATTAAAATTATAAATATCCTCCTTTTAAATCCTATATTTATAAATTATATTTTATATAAAAATAAATTATATACGATATATATCGGGATTTTTATAAAGGACTCTTTAATAATCGATTTTTTAATTAAAACGTGTTTAAAGGTTTAATTACCGTTATACGAAATAATCGATTTATTATATCTTTAACGTTATTTATTTAAAGAAGAAATAACCGCGAATTTAATTCGATTATATATTATATAATTATATCTTTTTCGAAATCCGTTACTTTCCGAGAATTAATAGATATTTCGCGTTTTATAAAAATACCGAGCTATTAATTATAAAAGGTTATATAAAGGATTTTATATATTCGGGCTACGCGTCGGAGATTTAATTTTAAATTATTCTTAAATATTTAAAGCGTTAAAATTATTTACCCTTTTTCTTAAATATTAATTATAATAGGTAATAAAGGAATTAAATTATAGAAATTATTTATATAGAATTTAACGAAAGTAATTAATTCGTTTATATAATTATTTCGTTTATAAGCTACGTTATTAATTAATTAATTAATTAATAATATTAGTTTAATAAGTTTTAAATATATAAAAGTAGTTCGATATTCTAAATATTAAGATTAAGCACTAGGCTAGTACCACCCCTACTACTTACTACCCTATTTTATATTAAAAACATCGATTTTCCCCTACTTTTATAATCGTATAATAAAATGAAATAAAATCGTTTTAATTATATTTTAAATTATATAATATACCTTTTTATCTATATTTAATAATAGAATCCTAATAGTAATAGATTAAATTTATTAACTTTAAAATAAAGGTTTAAAAGTATAACTTTTTTAAAATAATTAAAATTAAATAAAGGAAAATAAAATAAAATAAAGTAGTTATAATATTTTATATTTATAAATAAATTATATTTAACGTAGTCTATAAACGAAATAACTATATAAGCGAATTAACCACTTTCGCTAAATTTCGTACGAATAACTTTTATAACTTAATTCCTTTATTATTTATTATAATTTATTTGTTATTTTTTTAAGTTTATTACAGCTAATATAAGTAATAAAAAATAAATAGAAAATTATATAAATTGGCAATAACTCCGTACTAAAACAAATAGGTATTTTAAATAATAAATTAAAAAATTAAACCTTTAATAATAATAGATAGTAAATATTAAACCCCCTTTCTATTATAATTATCGACCTTAGCCACTACCTTATTATCCCTTACGGTATAAGATTTATAATAAACTTAAGTCTCGTAATAATATTATATTTAAATATCGAGAAAGGAATTACTCGTTCGCGTTATATAGATTTAAAATTTATTAAAGATTATTTATACCTAGGTAATAAAGTTCTTAAAATTAAGGTATAGAAATATTAATTTTATATAAGCTATTAAAGAAAGCTTTTATATATAAATATAAAATCTCGAAATAAATATTCTTTAAAACTTATAATATTTCTCCTTCTTATTATATATAAATATATATCTATATCTATTACTATCCTTTATATTATACCTTTATATATTATTAAATATATATATAATTATTTAAATCTCGATATTTATTAATATATATTATATCGTACGCGTTAATAAAAAACGCCTTAAATAATTCTAAAAAAGCCGACGCGATTATATTAATAATTATTAAATTTATATTTCTTAAAAAGAATTACTTTCGCGATATAGAAATTATAACCGCT
The DNA here is from genome assembly GCA_038363915.1 of Apiospora saccharicola. NCBI lineage: Eukaryota > Fungi > Ascomycota > Sordariomycetes > Amphisphaeriales > Apiosporaceae > Apiospora > Apiospora saccharicola. The sequence continues at coordinate 1,015,006 of JAQQWM010000004.1, forward strand.
TTAAATAAATTTAATTTTAAAATATTAAATATTATATATAATAATAAACCTTTCGAGCCGTTATAATATATAACTCTTTATATATACGATCTTTACGTTATATTTAATACGAATAATAATAACGAGCTTTATAAAGAATACTAAATAGCGGAAGGCGTATTTATATATATATAAAATAGGAAAGAAGCCTTAAAGGACACGGAGCTTTTATATTAATATAATAAACGCCGGTATAATAATATTACGAATTAATTAAACGTACCGAAAGGGAAGAAGGGCCGGTACCGATAAACGGGAGCTAGTATTAGAAAAGGGGGCGAACTATAATTAATAAATAATCCTTTAATCGGATAGGTTATTATTAATTAAGCTATTCGTCGGTTATTATATAATTAATTAGTTTATAACTATATACTTACTTACTTAATCCATTAAATAAAAGGCAAGGGTTTTATATAATTCTTTTCCGTAATATAATTAATAAATTAACGTCCTCCGCAGGACGGTTATTTATTATAATTAATATTTAAGAAAAAGGATAAATAGTTCTAACGCTTTAAACGTTTAAAAATAACTTAAAATTAAATCTCCGACGCGTAACTTAAACGTACGAAATCCCTTATATAACCCTTTATAACCGATAGCTCGGTATTCTTATAAAATATAAAATATCCGTTAATTCTCGGAAATTAACGGATTCCGAAAAAGATATAATCGTATAACGTACCCTACGGTCTAATTTCCCACACGGTCCAATTTCTAACTTTCCTACATTTTCGCGTAACGCTTTACTTTTACCGCGTTCTTTCATTATATTATTATTATTATCGGCTTTTAGAAAGAAAGTGATATTATTTTAACGTTATAAGCGCTTTAAAACGACTTAAAATTAAATATATAATATACGGTTAAAATATACGATATTTTACGAAAAACCCTTTCTAATCGTCGGCGCGGCATAACTTTAAAATTTAATATTCGATTATTAATATAAAAGCTTATTATTCTTAAAGAGGAAGTAATTATAAAGTATATAATTAATTTAAATTTGCGATTATTTCCTCCCTATATAAATAGCGTTAAAAATATAACGAATTAATTACTTAATTAACGCGATACGGGATATATCGGTATTAATTAAACCTCGAGCTTTATATAATAATAATTAGATTTCCGGACGCGTTTTAATTAAAGAATCGATTATTAAAGGGTTTTTTATAAAGATCCGGACGTATATTACGCGTAATTTACTTTTATATAGAATATAATTAATAAATATAGGATTTAAAAGGAGGATATTTATAATTTTAATAAAACCGGCTTTTTTATAAACTAAATCTCGTCTGAAATAATTATAATTACTTTTAATTAACGCGGAAAGCTTAAGCTAATATAATAAAGGAATTGGGAATAAATTATAATTATTTAAAGCGTTATATTATTTAATTACGCTATCCTTCCATATATTATCTTTATCGGGAAAACCTACCTCTTTTTTTAATATAAAAATAGCTTATTACCGAAGGATTAAATAATTATAATTATTAAAAATAATTAAATTACGAATAAAAAGGTAAAAATTAGATTTAATATTTTAATAAATATATAAAATCTTGTATAAAGAGTATTTATCGTTTATTAATCTTTAACGGCTATAAAAGCTATTATTTAATAACTTTTAAACTTTATTATAAAAAGAATTTAATTATTATATTTTATATACTTTTTTATTTATTATATAAACTTTAACCTTTTAATATTAATTATTTTTATATATTAAAAAAGTTATATAAGAAAGAAATTAAAGGTTTTATATAAATATATATTATTTATATCTTAAAAGAAAACTTTTTATTAACGTTTTTAAAAATATTTTAAATAATTTTTATCGTTTTAAATATATAGGGAAATTTTTAAGAAATAAAATTTATCCTATATAATCTAGAATATATTATTTTATAATTAAATATAAAGCTATATACTCTTATACCTCCAAGGACGTTTTCCGGCCTACCTATCCCTTAAAAATTAAAAACCTTAAATAACTTAATTAAAGCCTAATCTTAAATTAAATACATTCGGAACCGTATCATACGGCATTAAAATAACTCTCCGACGTTTATTTTAATTAAACTTAATTAAATTACGAAAGGTATAATATAAATTATACACCGGCTCGTTTTTTTAAAAGGTAAGGTAAATGTATTATAAAAGGTAAATAAAATATTTAATTAATATTGTTATATAAAAAAGAAACGGCTATAAAATAAAAGATTATTTTATATATAAATTAAAAAAGACTTATAATTTTAAAAAGATATTAATAAATAATTATAAAATAAATTGCGCCGGAGTAATAATTATACGAGAAAGCTTAAAACGCGCTCGCGACGTTATAAAATCTATAAGGAGCCCGGGTATAATACGCGTACCTATTAAAATAACGTAAAAATATTTAATAAAGACGATTTTAAGTAGTTTTAATTAATTTTAAATATTATAATAGAATTAATTATATATTATTATATAACGTTTAAGAAAGTAAGAAATTGGACTATGTAGGAAATTAGACCGTGGGGTACGTTAATATATAATCGAATTAGATTCGCGGTTATTTCCTCTCCGGATAAGTAACGTTAAAGATATAGCGAATCGTGTTAGATAGAAGGAATAGGTACTTGAAGGAACTTAGCTAAAGATATACCGATATTATCCTACAGGTATATATTTATATTATATTTATAAAATTTATATATAGATATATAAATTAAATTAATATAACTAATTACGCGTTTAATAATTAAAAGTTTTATTCGTTTAAAAAATAATTTAATGTATATTAAACGTATTATTATTAAAATATTACCTTATTTTAATATATTTTTTTATTTTATATTAATATATTTAATTATAATAATTAAAAATATTAATTAAATGTGCTTAAGGATTAGGAGATATAGAATAAGAACTTTATATCCTTTATAATCTTTTTAAACCTTTAAAAGGAGATATAGGGGTGAGTCTTATAATTACGAGCCTTTAAAGTACCGGAAATAGACGATTATAAATTAATATTACCTTTTCCGAATACCGGACTATATAATATACGATCGGGTACGAGATTAATTCTAATAACCTTTAATATATTAATTACGGTTATTCCGGCCGGAATATTAATTAAACCGCCGGCTCCTAATTCTAATTAATCCTTAAATACGACCGAATACCGTTTAATATTTAATATATATAAAATTAATTAAAATCGATATATTTATTAATTAACTTTTAAATCGAAGTTTATTAAATATATCGCTATAACTATTAACGATACCTTTTAAAATAATTATTATAACCCTTAACTCTCCTTTTCGAAATAATATAAAAACTTAAAGCTATTTAAGGAAACCGATAATTATATTAATTTTTCGCGATATAGGGGAGAATACTTTAAAAATATACGCCCGCTATTTAAACTTTTTAAAAATATAAACTCTTAAATTTTAAATTAAAAAACTTCGATAGCGAACGATTAATAATATAAGGTTTTAAAAACTTTAAACTTAAGTATTTAGGGTAACGATTTAATTAAAGTAATTAGAAATATATTATTTAATTAAATAATAACGTTTATTCGGGATATAAATTAATTAACTTTTAAAAAATATAAAAAGGTAACGGTAAATTTATACCGCTTTTATAGCTTTACTTTAATAAATCATCCTTATTTAAAAAGCGTTATATTTATTGTTTTCGGAAAAGGAAGCGATAACGAGGAAAAGAAAATTAATAAATTTAATATAAATATAAAATTAAATAAACCTTTTTATTTAAATTGAAATAAAGGTTTTAATTCCTTTTATAATAATAGAAAGGTTAGATCCCGTTAAGGATTTAAAAGAAGAAGAGAATCTTTCGATAGATTATATTATATTTACGAGTTATAAAGATATAAATAAAGAGATTATTTTTATTTATTTTTAGAAAAGTTATTTAAAGGATTAATATAATAATTAAATTTAATTATTAAAAGGATAATCCTAGGTATCTTTAATAGATATCTAATTATTAAAAAAGAATATTAAAGAATTAAAAAGGAGTAGGATAAGACCGCTTAGGAAAGCGTTAAATTAATAGAGAGGATTCTATTTAAATTATTAATTTCTTTTATTATAATCGATTATATTTTAAAATTATATATTATATTTAATTTAAGATTAATTTTATATATCTTTAATATAAGAGACCGATTTATTAATTATCGATTTATTAAAGAAGGAAACGTAATCGTAATAAGAGATAACTATCTATTAATTTAAGGATAGGGAGATATAAAGATCCTAATTATTAATAGTTTAAAAGCTTTCTATTTATTAAAATTAGTTAAAATAGCTTACGTCGAGGGCTTTATTTATAACGTAATATCGTACCGACAGCTAAAGGTCTATAGATATTATTAGGATTAAAAACCGTTTAATAATTATATTTAACGAGGCGACGATTCGATATTTTATAAGATCTTAAACCGGTCTAACTAGTTTATATTAAAAGACATTCCTTAAAAGACCCTGTAAATTATATTTATAATCGATCGGATTAAAATTAACTTTATTAATAAGATATATAAATTATATAAAATAAAGGACTTATAATATCGGCATTTAAAGTATATTAATATAAAAACGATTAAATATTTTTATAAAGGAACGGCGGGCGCTTCCATTTAAATTAAAAGGTATTAATAAGTTTATTACAAATATTATAAGCTAATGAAAGTTAAATAATAAATACGGCGAATTCTAAAATAAGAACTATTATATCCCGGATAAATAATCGCTATAGATTTTATTCTTTTTAAAATAAAATTAAACGGAGTAATACAAGCTTTAATTATTATTAACCATTTTTTTAAATACGCGTAATACGCTTTTATAATTAATAACGTTATAAATACTATTACGATAATATTATAAAAGCTATACCTCTTTATCGAGATTTAATTAAAATATAAAATTAAAATCGCGGAATATAATAACGAATTTATTATAAATAGTTAAATATTTAATATATTTCGAGATAAGTTATATATCGTGATTAAACCTTTAATACTTAATACTTAATTATAAAATAAAAGTATAAAGCGTTTAAAAGGTATTATTATATAAATAACTTATATAATTCGTATTTAAAATAAATTATTAAAATCGTTAATTAAAGAATTTATAAATATAATAATATATATTTAAAATAGAACTTTATATTATAAATTAAGTTAATAAATACTATACGAGATTATATATATAATATTAATGAAATATATTAATCCGATAGCCCCGAAGGTAACCTTTAAGATTAGATATCTTAAGGTCCTAAGGTATAAGGTTTATACGATAATAATAAATACGAAATTAAAGCGAGACCGATTTTATAAAATAAAATTAAGGGTTTAAATTAAATATTTAGTCGGCTATAATTTTATTAATATCTTTAGAATTTAGAATTTTTTAATAGGGAAGATTATTTATATTCGCGATATTAAATTTAACGAAGAATAATTATTTTCCGGTAATATCGAAGAGCTTTATAATAACCTTAAATATCTAGATTATACGCGATTATTAAAACATTTTATTCTACCCGGAGATAGATATATCTAAGGTATTAATTTCGAAATTATTTTAATTATAAAAGCCGAAGATTTTAAGGTAAATAATTATAAAAACGGTTCGGATAAGTTAATTAAAGGAGCGCCGAGAAGTAATATTAATATTAAAATATAAAAAGACGAAATAATAAGACCTCTTTAAGAGATTATTAATAAAGCGGATAAGATTAATTACCTTTATTTAATCGCGATATTCGTTTTAATACGGATATTATCCCTTACTCCGCTTTTAAAAGTTTTATATCTATTTATTTCGGAAATAGGACTAGAATAATTATTAATCGTTATTAATTTAATAAGTAATTATATTATTTATATAGCCGCGTTAAGAAAGAGTTTATATAATTAAAATCTATTTAACTTTTTATTTATAAATTTAATTATATTTAATTTAAACCCGACGGAGCGGTATATATTTTTTATTAAAACGCGTACCTATTACGTCGCTATTTTAAAGGGTAGAAGGGAAATAACGAAAGCCCGTTTAAGCGAGAATATATAAAGAATAGCTTTTTAAGCTTTTTAAGAAAATAAGAAGCTATAGGCTCGAGATTTAATTATCTTCGTAAAGAGGAGGCTTTAAAAAAGAAAATAAATATATAAAAGAGAACTTCCTTTTATTTTAAAAAATAAATTAAAGGGATACCTTTTAAAGGAATAATTTAAATAAGCTAAATTATCCTACTTTTAAAGTTATAAAAAAATAAATTTATAAATAGAACGTTTACGGACTAACACCTTTAAATATTAAATATTTAATTATATATAGGTATATATATATAAATTTAATAAATATAATTAGTTATAAAAGTATAAAGCGTGGTTAATTATTAAAGGTAATTAATAAAAAGTTAGATTTATAGAGAGTATATATATAATTATTTTATATAAATAGTTTTTTAAAGGATTAATAGTTATAACGGCCTGTTTCGATTTCGAATTAATTTAATACGACGTTATAAACGCCTTTATTAACGCTAAGTTTAATAAAGTAATATATATATAAATACCTTTAAGCTATTAGAAAGTTAGAGATATTCTATTTTTAAATAAAGCTCTTTATAAACTTTAAGAATTACCTTACTTTTAATAGAAGGAATTATTAATAACTCTATATAATATAAGTTATTAATAAATATTAGAAAAGTTATATTATTTTATTAAAAATAATATATTTATTTTCTTTTATATAGATAATATTATTTTTATTTATAAATCTCGAGATTAAAATTAAGTAGATTAAGACGTTATTTCTTTAAAATATAAATATAAATTAATAGGAGGAGAAGATTTTTAATAGTTCCTCGGTATTAAAATTATTAGGAACCGAGACTAGAAGTTAATTTAATTAGCTTAAGCTTTATACGTTAATAAATTATATACCTTTATTAATCTAATATTAAGGACGAAGCTTCGGACTCCTATAATTATTATTAAATTATTATCGCGCGATAGCGTAACGATTTAAAGCGAACGCTTTAATTATTTTAAAAAGGTCGGGTCGATTTTTTATATAATAATAATTACGTGTTTAAATATTACCTTTATTATATTATAGCTAATATATTTTAATTTTAATTTAGAACCGGAGTATTATTAAATAGCTAACCGAGTATTATATTATTTATATAAAATATATTTCTTTAGCCTTTAACTCGGGGGTAGAGATAATTTCATTATTATTAATAATACCTCCTTTACCGATAATACTTTTAATTAAAAGAGCTTTTAAAGATACGTTATCCGACTTTTTAAAGGTATTATTTATTAGAAGGCCGGTAAGCAGGATACGGTTACGATATCGATTATTAAAATAGAATTTTTAATTTTCGCCTTTATTATAAAGGAAATAATAATAATATAACGATTAACGAAGGAGCTATATATATAATTAGATTAAGGCTTAATTAAGGTTTAATATAATAACGCTTAAATAATTCGATTAATTAACGTTAAAGTTATTATACTTTAAACGAAGTTACGACATATCGATATTTATAATTACTAACTTCGATAAAAAGCTTATAAAAGGAAAATTTAAATAAAATATATATTAATAAAGGATATAATTATCGATAACCTTATAAAGGCTTTAACGATAAATAATTATAAGGTATTCTATAAATAAATAAATCTAATAAATATAAATAAAGAAATCTAAATTAAAAGGAAAAGGGAGATTAAGATTAAAGAATTAAAGGCGTTTAAAAACCTATTAATTAAAGGAGTATTAAAGGTTTATAATATAATATTTATAAATTAAATTAATATAGATATAACTATTTAATTTAAGCCTTTTATATATATTTTAATAAATAAAGGTATAATAAAAGCTTTAAAGGGGTATATTAAATAAAAGGAATAAGTATTTAAAAAAACTTAGCCGAGGATATATTAATATTACTTTATAAGTATATATTTATATTATATTTATAAGACTTATATATAAATATATAAGCTAGATTAATATAATTAATTACGCGTTTAATAAATCGATTACTCCGTTAACGCGACGCGGGACGCGTCGGCGTTAACTAGGCCTCTAACTTCGTACGACAATAATTAAACCTCCGGACGCGTTTTAATTAAAGAATCGATTATTAAAAAGTCCTTTATAAAGATCCCGACGCGTATTATATATAATTTACCTTTATATAAAATATAATTTATAAATATAGAATTTAAAAGGAGGATATTTATAATTTTAATAAGACCAGCTTTTTTATAAATTAAATTTTATTTAAAATAATCGTTATTACCTTCGATTAACGCGGAAAGCTTAAAATAATATAATAAAAGAACCGGGAATAGGTTATAATTATTTAAAGTATCGGATCGTCCGGTTATATTATCCTTTTATATATTATATTTATTAAAAAAACGTACTTCTTTTCTTAATATAAAAATAACTTATTATTAAAAGATTAAGTAATCGTAATTATTAAAAACGGTTAAATTATAAATAAAAAGAGCGAAAATTAAATTCGATATTTTAATAAATATATAAAGTTTTATAAAAAGGGTATTTATCGTTTATTAATTTTAAACGGCTACGAAAGTTATTACTTAATAATTTTCGAGTTTTATTATAAAGAGAACTCGATTATTATATTTTATATACCTTTTTATTTATTATATAAACTTTAACTTTTTAATATCGGTTATTTTTATATATTAAAAAGGTTATATAAAAAAGAAATTAAAGGTTTTATATAAGTATATATTATTTATATTTTAAAGGAGGACTTCTTATTAACGTTTTTAAAAGCGTTTTAAACGATTTTTATTATTTTAAATATTTAAGGAGGTTTTTAAGGGATAGGATTTATATTATATAATCCGGAATTTATTATTTTATAATTAAATATAAAGCTATATATATTAATATCGCCGATAACCTTTTCCGGCTTATTTATACTTTAGGAATTAAAGACCTTAAATAATATAATTAAAGCTTAATTTTAAACCGAATATATTAAGAATTAAATTATATAATATTAAAATAGCTTTCCGATATTAATTTTTATTAAATTTAATTAAATCGCGAAAGGTATAATATAGGTAATATACCGGCTCGTTTTATTAAAGGGTAAGGTAATTATATTATAAGAAATAAATAAAATATTTAATTGGCGCCGCCGTATAAAAAAGAAATAATTATAAAATAGAAAATTATTTTATATATAAATTAAAGAAGATTTATAATTTTAAAGAGACGTTAATAGATAATTATAAAATAAATCGTATTAAAGTAATAATTATACGAAAAGGCTTAAGACGCGCCCGCGGCGTTATAGAATCTATAAGGAGCCCGGGTATAATACGTATATTTATTAAAATAATATAAATATATTTAAAGATAAAGATTCCGATTAATTTTAATATATTAAATATATTATAACGGAATTAATTTATATTTTTTTATATAAAGTATTAAAAAGTGATAAATTCGCTTATATAGTTATTTCGTTTATAGACTACGTTATCTTATATAATAATAACGTATTAAAATATAAAGTAAATCTATATTTATTTTATTTAATTAAATATAATTTATTTTAAATATAATAATAGTTTAATATAAAATAAAATAATAATAAATCTAGTATGTTTTAATTTAAATTAAAAATACTTCTTTATATTCGTTTTTAATAATAAAACGTATTTATAGTAATATTAGTTTTATAAGGTGTTTTAAATAATTTTAAATTTTAAATTTAACTATTTTCCCTATTAAAAAAGTGAAATGATATAACTAATATTATTTTAAAATAAAATAACATACAAATCGTTTTTTAAATTTATAATTATTATCCGTATATATTATATATATTTTAAGTATAAAAAAGCTTTTTAAAATATACTTTATTTAATTTAATATATTTAATAAAAGCTATAGTTTATATTAAATATTATTTAAATTATTATAGAATATTATATAAACTTTTTCTACCTTTCAAGTATATATATTATTACTATTTAATATTAAAATATATAATATATTAAAATTTATACTTATATATAATTTATTTATTTTAATATTTAAATTTAAATAATTAAAAAATTATATTAATACTATAATTTTTATTTTCGGTTTATTATTTAACCGATATAAGGATATTCTCAATTTAAAAAGTTAGAGTATAATATTTGAAAACTAATAAGTATAAAAGTAAGAAGTTTAAAATAATCTTATTTTTATTTTATTTTAAAACATATATATAAAAATTTCTTTAATAAATCGAATATAATTTAATAGAAATATAAATAAAATAACTATTAAATAGAAAATAAATTAAAATCGTATATAATAGAGTTTCTTTATTATTTATAATTAAATAATATATAAAAACTTATTTTTAAATATTAAATTCGATTTATTATATCTTTTTAATATAGTAAGGTCTAATACGGTGAGGGGTGACAAGAGGTGGGGGTGGTAGTAGCCTGGTGCTTAATCTTAATATGTTTTATACGAATACTTCCGGCCCAGACTAATAAGAGAAGTGCTGGTATGTTAAGTTAAACTGCGGCTTACTGGATCCTTAGTAAAACCTGTAATTGTGCCTGGGTACTTAACCCAAGATTCTATTAATTACACGACAAGTGCAACAAACATTCGCAATATGGCTTGAGACTGAAAAACTACGAATAAACTACGAAACTACCATCATGTGTACCTTTACCGCTGCGAAGCGCAAGTCGCCGAACATCCCACTTCAACCCATTCACGAAGTGCATAACGAGGTGTGAGATTCCACCATGTGCTTGACGTAATATGAGGTGTCATGCAATAAACAGCGTGCTCAACCACGTCCCTAGGAGAAAATATAAGTCATCACCGTAACACTAACATGGTCTTTCAACTGTAAGTGTAATAAGTTTGTACTCGTTATTCAAGATCTTGGTGGATGGGAAATACCAGCTACGATATATAAGGCCATATCCTCATCTCAAAGTCATTATAAGATGATACGGAAGTATCCAATCCCAATCATGAATCATGCAAAACCCGCTCTCTCCTGCCGCCCAAAGACAACCTCCCTTCTCAAACCACATGAGAGTTCACCCCCGACGCCTCAGTCGTCGTCTCTCCAAGCCCAGCCCCCGCCGTCGTCCCCGGCGCAGCTCCCGTCGTCGTAGTCTTGGTAGTAGTGGTTTGCGTAGTGGAGGGAATCCCAGCGGCCGCCGCAGCCTTGGCGTCCTTCTTCTGTTCGTGGCGGCCGACCATGTGGTCCGTCCCCGCAATGTCCTGCTTGCCCTTCTCGATGATGTCGCGGTGCTGCGCCTGCGACAGCTGGGTCTGCGGGTGCTTGGCGTCGTTGTCGAACGCCTGGTCTGTCTTCTCCATGGCGGTACCACGGATGGCGTCGCCGGCGCCACGGATGCCCTTGAGGCCGGACTTGACGTCGTTGATGATGCCTGACATGTTTGCTGGTTTTATGTTTTGGGTTGGTGTGGTTTTCTTCTTGATGATGAGTGTGAGTTGTAGAGAAGGGATGTCTTCGGTATATTTAAATTTGTGGTCTGGTATATGGTGTGAATTGTGCAAGATATCTTGCCGTGATTACCAGCAAGCTTTATGTGACCCGGTAAGAGCCAACCCGCAAAGATACTGCTCATGACGTAGGCGATACCGTGCAGGATACTTGCAAGTCAACATGACGTAAGTTGGGCAGGCATACAAGTGATTGGCCTGGTATGAAGCTGAAGCCCCACTGCGATCTTCGCCTAGTGTCGTTTCCCAAGCGGAGATAAAGGGGAAAGCATTCCGGTAATACGGTCACAGATCACTGATGTTATCTTGTCGCGAGACCTTTTTGATTGGAGTTTGGCTTGTTGTCACCACGGAGGGAAAAGTTCCCAGTTTACAGCGCTGTGACGATAGCTCGCAATCAGCCAGGGGGCAGTCGAAGACAACGAAAGCAACAATACGGAAAAGAGCAGGTAATATAAGAATAAGAATGTTAATCTCATTATCGCCATTATACAGACGTACTTCTATAGGTAACTCTGTATATCCCAAGAGCGCCGCTCCCAAGATATGATCGTGATGATGAAACTGCATTTTGCTCCCCCAAAACGCCAGCCCAATCATGACCCAATCTCTATTCCGGACGAAGTAACCGGAGGCCAATTTACACCGCAATGTGTTTTAGAGAAAAAAAGAAAAGTAGGTATGCGCCAAAACCCAGGTAAACAAGAAGATTAGAAATTACTCCTAGCGCCTTCTACCAATGCATGCAGTCGTACAGGCTCAATGGCGACCCAAAACGTCAATCGTTCCCCGGCTCTAGCACGCCGATCGCGGCTTGTTAATGCGGACACACCACAAGAAGTAGTCCTCGAGCGGGAGCAGGTTCAACATGAACTTATTGCCCTTCCAGGCGATGCCGCAGACCATGGCGCCCGCGACAGCATCGAGGATAAAGTGGTTGGCGGTCGAGACGATGGCGACGAGGATGATAAACGGGTAGAAGAAGCCGAATAGAAGGCAGAGCAGGCGTGGCGTCGAGGGCAGGTGGAACCGCATGTTTGAAATGGTAACGGGCCGTGTGGCGCGGTGGCGCGCGTTCAGGGGCAGCGTGGCTACCGTTAAGCCGATCATGAGGCTGTAGCCAAAGTGGAGAGAGGGCATGGCAGCTAAGCGGATGTTAGTCTAGTGTAAACGGAACTCGGCAACGTCGACCGAAAAGTAAATAATGTCTTACCATATTGGTTGCAGAACTTGTTTTGCGTCCAGTAGCTGGCATCACCATCAGCGCCGTGAACGGTGTCGACAAAGCCATATGCTCGGCCCTCTGTCGCATCGGCGCCCTGCGCATTTGGGTCGCTCAGCAGGCGAGGGGGCATGCAGGGCCAGAGCGTGAAGATGACGAATGCGATCAGATTGCACATGGCCATGGTACGGCGGCGGGCTTGGAAAAGGGGCGCGCCGGCGGGGGAGCCTGCGCTCTGTCCGACTTCCTTGCCGTCCTGACGCTCATTCACGCGGTTGCGCACAATGCAGTAGTAGTACAGGCAGACGAGGAAGAAGATGGTGGCCGGGATGTGGATAAAAGAGTAGAGGCGGTTGATCCACGGCATCAGGGTCGTATGGGGCAGGAAGATCTTCTGGATCGCCGGTTCGAGGAAGAGGCCTAGCTTCTGCTCTAGGTGGATGACCTGTAGGCCGTGACGGCGTGCGACGTTGACGGTACCTTCAACGAGAGTCAATGCCGAAACGGCGCGGCCGAGTTGATAAACCTGGATGAATACTGTTAGTGCCTCTTGTCTGTGTCGCATGGGGGACGGCGCTGTTGACTTACCCAGTAAATCAGAGCCCAATACCAAACCTCGCAGAGGAAAGGGAGCTTGATCAATAATCGGCTTAGGAAAGTGTCCTTGAAGACCCGCGTATTGGGAGAAACCACGCTGCCTCGGAACTTCCAGAACCCAACCTCTCTCCTCCTCCATATGGGCTCGGCCGCGGCCGGTGATGTGAGGTACCCGTCTTCGAGCAGGCTGTCTGTCGCCATGGGAGAGTACATGTCGTCGTCCTCGACAGCAGTCTCGTCTGAGGAGGATGTCCTCGAGGATCGTACTTCGTCATCGTTGCCCTTCTCTTTCCAAGGCATCTCGCCACGCTTGGCAAAGAGCTTATAGTTCGTATTGCGATTCACGATGACACCGCCGGCAAGTAGTGACACCACCACGACGGGTTCGGCAAGACCTCCAACACCCATGGTAACGGTTTGCTGGTCGAAAGTCAAGATCGAGAAAGGATACCCAAAAGAAAGTTCTATTGGTCGGTGGCTCCAAGCAAAGGTCGGTTCCGTTCCGGGGTCGAGCTAAAGCAGGTGGGATACGCAACCAGGAAAGAGGCGTGAGACAGACTGAAAGTCTACCTGGATGGGATGGCGTTAACGGGAAGAAGGGTCTCACTCGAAAAGGCAATGAGAGATGGAAAGCCACAAAAGACCATGCAGTGATGGTGCGAAAGCCCCAGATTTTGAGAGATCCGGCATCCTGGATTTGGTAATCGCTTGGCCTCCGCGGTTGCACTGAGCTGCAACATGCTTTGCTACATGATACCTCCTTGTTGGGCAGACCAGTGGAGAGGTCGTCGGATAACCGGCTGACCTACGTGGGCCGCCAAGAGCACCGCGGAGCCCATCGCATACTCTGGATACTCTGAACTCTCTGGGCAGTCATGCTAGGGGACGCGCTTGCTAGTGTTTTGGCAGCTTGACAACTTGAAGGGTGGTGTCGTTGAATGTGTCACCGTGTGTAATTGATGGTCTTGACGTCAGGTACCCAAAAGCTCTGCTGGCGTGGTGTGGTGGGTACACGGCTTCCGCGTACTTTCGATTCTTTCCTTGTGGGGGAAGAACACCAAATGGCATGGATACAACCGTGATATCCATCGAACATCTTCCACGATGGGTACATTGCTAGTCGGTAGGGCATGGCGTGTCAAAAAGTCTCGGGCCTCGGGATCAGGTCGCATTGAGCTGTCGCGACTGCGCCGGTGCGGGTTCTATCTTTGCCCGCCCACCGGACTTTGAGAGCCCGACTTCAGTCTCCGTGTTCTCGCAAGTTACTTCCAATTGCATAATCTGAGTGCATTATCTGCCCGAGCTGGCGGCAAGCAAAAAGACCATGATGATCGTGTAAGCACTGGTGACCTCGAAGTCGCGTCGTTGCTTGTTTGGCGGCCGAATGCCTGGCATGATTATGCTTCCAATGTGCACTGTAGGACTCCAGGCGCTGTAGGTGGGTTTCATCTCATGTCCAACGCCCATTAACAGATGGAGATTAAGCATGGCATTGTCGTCTGAACAGAGAGCAAGCAGCCCGGAAAAGTTTGCCGTTATGCGGTCGCATGGAGTGTGCATGCCAAGGGGACATCGTCGAAAATTCCTTGATGGTACGGGTATTGGGCCCGGCATCAACTTTTTCGAGACCGCCCCTGCTCCGCTGCCGAGCTGATAGACTGGGCGCTATCTGGAATGGGCCCACCATTAGCGATGCGATGCGCCGCTAGGAGTTAACTGTAGCGGGTAGCGACGCACGAGACCAACCCGAATGTTTGCGAAAAAATGACGAGTTCGGATTGTTCGCATTTTGGAAATTTGCCCGGCAAGGAAACCGCTTGCGCGGGCGACCAGCGGAAAGCCAGTTTTCGATGTGACCGCCATATTGACAGACTTTGTCTAACACGATGTCGCCTGTCAATGGAGAAGCTCACCCCCAGAGCAAATAAGATGAGAACAGCTAATAGTATTACGACAGCAGTGCGTGGACAGTCAGCTCGTCGTCGAAGTGGCGGGAAGCCTGACACGCTCCGGAATTGGTAATAACGTGTACTTGCACGGGAATATTGAAGCAGCTAGAGCAGCACGCGAGCAGTGGCTTGCACATACCACAACGGCGGTCCACGTAACCCGCGCTAGAATGGCTGCTCGCCCAGCGCCTTGACTCCTCAACAGGGGGCATCCCCCCACCTAAACAGTCGTCACCGGCCTGTCGGTGCCGATGCTTGCAAATATCGATCAAAATAAAATTCCCGACGCCCAACACAGACGCACCGATGTGAGAATAACCAACATCGAAATCCAATGTTACTCATGCGGTAGGTGGGCTCGTTGATCACAGAAGAAGAATGATTTACAGCATCCAATATTGGTGTTCATCTGGCGGTACTGGCGACACACATACCGAACATGGAAATGAAATGAGAAGAGGCATCGAGTCTCCAACTCTTGCATTGTTTGTGTCCGGTCCACCTCTCTCTTGGCAGTGTCCCGCTTCCTTATTCGATACCTGACTTCGAGAACTCGGCAAACATATGTCCGGCCAACTCCAGTTTTTCCTGCTTCTCCTGAACGAACCCGAGATGCATGTGCATATATCTCTGATGTATCTACATATAACTGGAATATTACTTAACATGAACGGAAGGACGGTTGTGCATCGTAGCTTCAATTCCGCCCTCTGCTCAGCGACCATAACTAGGATTTAGATTTGAACAGTTATCAGTCATTCGATATGGCATTACCAACCGGCGCCCCTTTCTGTTGTTCTTCCCTTCGCGACTGCCGACTCATAGACGGACTGGGTGTTCGTCTGTCCGCGGGCGGCCGTGGCATCTTAACGACCCCTTACCTGATCCATGCAAAAGCACATGCCAAGCTGCCGAAGTTTGACTGTTAGGGTAGCAGATCGTCCGTCACGGACCGTCTGCCGATCGCATCGCGCATCAACCAATCGATCCCCGATCACACTCAATCAAGAGTCCATCATCTTTCGACCAGAAAGGAAACTTATTCATTAAGGTAACATCATGTCGTACTGTGGGGGTGCTATATTGTAGGAAATGAGCGAAAGGGGGGGGTATCTGAATCGTGACACATTTCCAACGTCCAATCCAATCTATCGCATCGCATGAGATTCCAGTCCTAACAAAACCCGCGGACGACCGATCGCAACTGCTCGCTTGACAACAATAGGATAATAGGGTGAGCGTATGCCCATCTATCACACGACGATGGTGCCCAGCTGCTGCGGCGACAACACGCCTCCCTGCCTCTCAATTTCGAGCTTCTTTCTGCCACCGCCTCGGATCCTCCAAGTAAGCATCTGCCCCTGAACATCCCAGGCGTCGCTATCGGCAACAAGAACCTGCAGCGCAAGCTGCTCCGCCTCGTCGCTCTGCCGATAGTGAAGCCACGGAACGTAGATGCTCGCGACAACCTCCCCTTCGCCCTCTTGCTTTCCAACATCGACCTCAGCCTCGAATCGCGAAGTCTTGAGATCAAAAGCCATGCGTACCAGCTTCGTCGTCGACGACGCGGGGGTGAGACTCTGCATAAAAGGCCGGCACCACGAAGCCGGAGCCCGGGCCCCGGCAAGGTAAGGGTGCTGCGGGAACGAGCCCGTCTCGGGGCAGTACAGACTCAGATCCTCGCCGTTCCAGCCGTCGCCCCACTCGTGCGTGTTGACGGCCGAGTAGGCCCAGAGCGTAAAGTTGACGAGGTGGTCGTCGCAAGCCGACACCAGGGCGTCCATGGCCTTGACGTGCTCCGTGTAGTCTCCTCCCCCGCCGCTGGTATCGCCTCCCTCTGTCTTTTTGTCGTTGTCGCTCGTGTTGGTATCGTTGGCGCTCTTCTCGTTCTTCTCAGCGCTGGGAATCGGAGACCCGCTTGGCGATGGAGCGTTCGAGTTCGGTCGCGAGAGCCGGTAGGCCTTCGCGTCGTCCAAGTTGAACGGGATACCCGTCTCCCCGATCAAGGTAGGCACCCCCTGCTCAGCACCGTCCTGCGCAAGCCGGCCGATCTGGTCCGAGATGACTTTGCGGACTTTGCCTTTGCCGACCCTCAACCCGAAGGCCTTGAACTTGTAGTGGCCCCGAATCAGCCCAATGACGTCGGCGTTCCAGCTCTCGTGCCAGTGCCGCCGCATGACCGTCAGCCCGTCGTAGAAGTGCGGGCTGTAGGCCAGGAGGCTCATCTGCTCCTTCTTGCCCAGCTTCTCGCCCGTCTGCCCGCTCAGTGAGTTCGGGTGTGCGTTCGAGCCCGCCGAATCCGGGGGCGAGGGCGAGGGCAGGGGCGAGAAGACGCAGGGCTGCATGAAGCTGACGGTCGTGGATGAGTACTTGCGCACCACGCTCTCTGTCCACTGTCGGTGGAACTCGCGCCAGTATGACTCGACAAACGTGAACGCGACGCTGCCCGCGTCGTTCTCCTTCTTCGTCGCGGCTTCCGACGTATGCGGCAAGTTGGCAAAGTAATCCGGGCGTTTGAGCTCGCCCGAATCGACATCCCAGACACCATGCAGAGCCCAGATGCAAGTGCCGATGGGCCAGGACTCGCCACGACGGAATGGCCAGCGGGGGTCCTCCTTCTTCAACCAGCAGCCAACATCTTTCTCGGGGCTGATGGCCATAGTGCCCGTCTCATGGGGGCCCGTCTGCCCGAGCCTGAACTTGTGCACCTCGTTCTGTGTCTGGCCCATGGCGAGCCGCATACCCTGGATCGGGGTCGGGTTGCTGTGGATCTTGGCCGTGTGCTCGCGCTCGTTGACGTCAAGGTTCTGCCACCCGATGTAGCCGGGCTCGGGCTCGTTCATGCCGTCGTATCCGAAGGGTGTCTCGCCCAATCGTTCCGCCAGCCTCGCGTAGGCCGCATAGTAGTGGCGCTGCAGATAGTCCTGGATATTGACGCCGGCGCCGTCGTCGTCCTTGATAGTGCAGAGCGGTGCGAAGTCGCGCCCGCCAAAGAATAGAGCGAACACGGTGCACGACACGAGCCGGTTGTGATTCGTCGTCCACATCATGGGCGGGATGGCCTTGGGGTCCTTTTTAGCTGGGTCGGGCTCGTCGAGGGGCCACTCGCAGTAACGGATGGCGGCATGCGTCTCGCCGAACCGGTCCGGGTCGAGGCCGCATGCGTGCAGGGTCCAGAGCGGCGCGCCGCTGCCGCCAGCGTGGCGCGACCAGAGGTCCTGATGTGGGTTGATGATGACCTTGAAGCCGTGCTCGTTACAGATCTTCACGAGCTTGCACACGTACTCGATGTACTCGTCATCGTATTTTCCAGGGCCGGCGTGCTCAAGCGCCTCCCATGGGACCGGCAGGCGCAGCACATTGTAGCCCACGTAGCGAAGTCTCTCAAGGTGTTCTGGTGCATCCTCGAGCTTGAGGGGCGCGCCGATGTAGGTGCAGCTCTCGGCGTCATCTAGAGACTCCTTTAGATAGGTCGGGCGACCGGGCGGGTATTTGGCGTCGGCGAGGTTGACGCCGCGCAAGAACAGCGTCTTGCCATCTTGCTGGAACTGCATTGCCTGCCTACCTTCCAACAGTCCCGTGCTTAATGGGTGTCTTATTGAGGAGGGGTATACAGCAGGGGTATATGTATGGGATGAAACGGTGAATCAAGCCAAGAATAGAGTAATGTACAATCGTAGTCTAACGTGTCATTGGATAATGTAGTTCAGGTGTATCGCTGTCACAATTAGTGCCGGGTATTTTGATGAGTATATAATGCAAATCCAAAAACTATGGGCGAATGTCTTTTCCTTGTTCTTCGTCTATCAATGTGTTGCTTGGTTTCCCCGTATATCTCTCAGCTAACGGCTCGAACGGTGATGACGTCAAATGCGGCGTTTACCAACGCTCCATGTCTGGTTGGCTGATAGCCTGGACTGCGTCAGCGCGCTTCGCTTTCTCCAGGCAATCAAGTATTTCCAACCGCTCATGTGTACGCCGTTGCCGTCCGTTCCGCAAATACATGCCCTTTCAGACCTGGTCATATCAACATGAGGATCATACAATTTCCTTCAACCATTCAAGTAGCAAAGTTGTGGCTTTCGGCTGCCAGCCGTTGGACGCATTTTGAATTCTTTGATGTGGGCGCCAGTGTGAGGATCCACCAGAACGTTGCTCCTAGAATGCCAGGGCAGGTTTACTGGAGCAGCCCTATTACAGCTACGTCGCATCGATCGCCAAACAGCCAGATTAGCTCGGAATACTGACTGAGTCGGGGCCAAATCGCCACAATTTGCAAGTATTTACGGATTTCAATATGCGTAGTAAGAAGTACCCTATTGAAATATACGATTCCATCTCACTCCTGCCATGGAAGTCAGCATGTGGGCGACAGGTGGAATGCTGGGTGTGTTGGTCCATCGGCATTTGTAGGTTCCCCGCTGAAGCGTGGGGGAGACGGCGCTGAACCATAGCGGATCTCTACCGCACATGTCTCTGGGTAGAAACCAACTTGGTCGTCTGCAAACTCTTTAGAAACTTGACCAGATTTAAAATTTGATCGTCCAGAAACATGTTAAAAAGTATAGCAGTTTTAATAGAAAAGATGAAGAAGAGCTGGGGGAAATGAATACGAATTACTGCTTATGAGCTGCTTGGTCCAGCCCGGCGACGGTTCGATTGCCAACGACAGCTTTAGGTAGCATTACACATTTTCAACGAACAACTTTGCAGAAAGATTTTCCAGCAATACATCACTTTTATTGCGCGTGAAATAAGCGCCTATTTAATCATTACGGCGGTCCTAGAAACCAACGTTCATGCAATAGAACGCAAGCAAACCACTATAATCAAGCGCTACGAACAGAAAATAACAGAAAACAAGATGACTTAATCAAAGTCAATGAGGTTCTTACCCTCAAGGTCAACCTGCTCTGGGACAGCAGCGTTTCCTCCATTGACCTTCAGACCCTCCTCCTCATCCATTCTCTCCCACTCAGCAATGACAGGAGAAGTATCCTTCGCGACGCCCGAATTCAGTGTGAACCTGATGGGAGGAACAATCGAGACAGGCGCGCGACGTCTTCGGCCAGTATTGTTCGACGCTCGCGCGTTTCCGGGACGTCGGGAAACAGGAGGTTTCGGCATATGTGGCGCAGAAATATTCGAGCTCTTCGCTGAAGACGTAGCCGAGTGACTGGTGGTGACGACTAGATCATCATCCGTCGACTTGTTCGGGGAAACCGAGCCGCTGCTGTTGACGACAACGACCTGGTCTCCGACGGCGCGAGTTCCATCTGGAGTCAAAGTAACAGGCCGGAACGTGTCAACTAGAGACGTTTCGTAAGTACGCGGTACATCAACAAGCAGACCAGCAGCCCCATTTGTGTTTTGCTGTTCAGATAGACGGCGATCATCCGCCCGTGCATCGTATCCCGTCCAGGCCTGGAGGCTCTGAATAGGCACGCTCTGAGCTTGGTCAGGAGGGGGCGGAATGCCTTGGAATGCTGCACAGTTCACTGCGCAACGGCATTTGTCACCGCAAGCCATCTTGCAGCGATGGCGACAGCGCAACTGGCGCTCGCACGGCTTGTTGCATCGGAGCTTCTCGTGGGGCATGCTGAACAGGGATTCCGTTAGCTAATCTTTTTCATCGATGAGGCGATAAATCAAAACAAAAGAACTTACGGATGACAAAACAGCTGGCATGGGTGACCGCAGTCAGGGAACACCTCGTCGCACTTCCTGTAACAACCTCCGTGGTGGCCATCCCATGAACTAGCATATTCCATATGAATGGTTCTGTTGTGCTTCGCGCAGTAGATAGGCAAACCAGGCTGGTTAGGATCAAAGAAGCCGCCGGTCTGGAAGACTTCCCGGACGGGTCTCCACATCGCATTCGATTCATGGGTGGCGTTCTCCAAGTTGTAGTAATTTCCGAATATGTAGAATCCGCGACGAGCACGGCTGATGGAGACCACGCCACGATGCATGTCTTGAACGAATCCTACGCGGTACATCCCGAGGGGTTTGCAGCTGCGGACGAGAGACAGGATAATAACATCGTTCTCCTCGCCTTGGTACGAATCAACAGTGTTGACCTTCAGGCTCTGGGGTGGAATGTAAAGCCGTTTGCCCGCTTCCCGTAGGATCCTGCTCCGCTGGCCACGGTAGAAAGTCAGGATGGTGATCTTTTCGATGGGTGTTCCGTTCATAATCAGGTATTCGGCAAACCTGGCAACATGCTCGGCTTCCTCAATGTTGTAGGGGCTGTGAAGGTACTCATCAAACTCTTCAGGATAGCTATGATGGCAGAAGTAGAGCGGTTGCTTCATTCCTGGGATGGGCGGTCGGTGCAGAGGATCTTCCACCATAGGGTGATCTCGCAGCTGTCTGTAAAATGGACTCAGAACTTGGCGGATCTCTGGAATCATGCGACGCTGCACTTCGAGCAGGGTGAAAGGCAGTCGCAGGTGTTGGACAAGACGCTCAAACATCGAGGTACAGAGATAGTGAGGATAGCCCTCCAGCATAGGCACGCTGCAATGGGGTGCGAGCTGCTGATGATCTCCCACCAAGATGAGCTGCTGGAGGCTGGGCAACAATGCTGCAGTGATCTGGGCCTCTCGACTCTGGGCAGCCTCTTCAACAAGAAGAACTTGAGGTTCAAAAGAAGATATGAGGTTGCGGTACTTCGATAATCCAGTAGTGGTACAGCCAATAATCTTGATCTGCATCTTCTTGATCGCCTGGGAGTCTTGATTACAACGGCTAATCTTGAGATTCTTCGTGAGGCGCATGTTGTTGGCGAGCAATTCACGGAAGGCAGCCATATGTTTCTCAACCAAGCGCCTCTGCCAGTGCTCATAGATAGCGCCACGGAACTTATGATCGACTTCCCATAGATTCTTCTTGCGAAGTTGCTTCTTGAAGGCTATGTCGGTTTCGCCGTAGCCGTGTTCATTAGAGCCGCCATAAAGACGATCGATGTCGATCCATACTCCCTTGAGGCGACCGCTGTCTAGGTCATCGATGGCCACATCGTCTTCCATAAGGAGTCCAGCGCCCTCAACTTCATCTTCTTCGCAAATCTCCTCTTCGCCGAAAATGGGGTCGCGGAAGTGACGCAAGTTCGCAGTGTGGCAGAGTGACTGATCAAGCCAATCTTTCATGATATTTGCATCATCATCGCCCCAATCTTCGCCTTCTTCCATAAAACGATCATATTGCTCTTGAGTGAGGATACCTTGCTCGCGCAAGTCGTGAGGCTTGAGAAGGCTGTCACTGAAGACTGTTGCAACGAGATTTTTGAACTCTTTTCTGTTGTTGTCGAGAGCTCTATAGATGACGCCATGGCTCTTATTTGCGTCATTGGCAGCGCGCTTGTCTGTATCATCGGTCATGTTCTTGGCGCGTTCACGTAAGTTGTGGACGCTGTACTGCTTGAGGGCGGGGTCTTTCGTCCTGCCGCCAAGCCGAACTACCTTGCCACCCAAGCCGAGGTCGATAATCTGCTTCAAGATTTGATCGACGGCATGGTTGGTCTCTGCGGCGACGATGATTGGCTTCGATGTGTCAGGGTTTTGGGATTGCATCATGATCCGCAATGCCTGCACCGATGTGAATGTTTTACCGGTGCCTGGAGGACCTTGGATTATGGCCAACTCCTTGGTTAAGATGCGGTGGACAGCCTGAAGTTGCGAATCATCGAGGCTTGTGTAGGGCTCGATGAAGGAAGGAACGCCTTCGAGGATATCGACGTTCTTGCAAGCCAGCTCGAGATTCTGGGGCAGATCTCGTTGGGTAAGAAGGGGGGTTATGTCCATGGTCGGATTCTCATGTACGTATTGAGGGATATCGTCAAGTTTGCTGCCTGTCACCAGATACTTGGTCAACGGCGATTTTGTGGTAGCGACATGTTGAAGTCCGACAAGGGAATGGCGGACAGCTTCGTAGAAGCCATGTCGGGATTCGACCATAATAAGCTGTTGCATCGGATCGAAAACAGCATCGTTGACATCTGCCCACAAGAGATGGATCGTGACAATTGGACCGTCAACAATCTTTTCGACAACAGAGGCGACCTTACATTGGCTCTGGAAGTTATCGGCAGATAGAGCAACAATCGTGCCTTGGGTGAGACGGCGTGTGTTGCTCCATTTGATCTTCTTCCCGGCACGTACGGTAGAGAAGGAGATGCTGCAGAGTGGTCCCTGGTTGGTCATTTGGTAACCCTTGACGAAGACCTAAAAAGGAAGTTAATATGACATACGGAAGCAAGTGCGCAGCCAGAGCAGCTTACCATGGTGTAGATGCAAGTATCATCATCATCAGTAATATTGGGGTCTTCCTTGAAGTCCAGGATGGACTTGCGTAGGTTGGCGACGCCATCCTCACGTTGCAAAAAATAATGGTTCTGCAGATATTCGTCCTTGGTGACATAGGGTCGAGTGACATCGTTGAACCTGGCACGGGCTCGGATCTTCTCTCCGTCCCTCTCCCAGTCGGGGTTTAGCTCGGAGGATGTGGGCAGTTCTGGCATACTGACCCAATCCTCCGACTGGGAGAGGGAGGAGTAATCGTCGCCAACGTGATCCATAGTGAGGTTCTGCGAGAGTTAGGACGGAATGTAAGAGATGGTGATGGTGATGATAGTGGTGGTGGTAATAAAAACGTACCAACAAGATTCAAACATGTGACGGAAGTTGAGAAGTGGGAGATTGGAGAAGGATGTTGGATTTGACTGAATTAACAGTTAAGAATTTGCATTAAACGTAAAACAATCCACGTGACGCAATGGGAATTGATGCGTTAAATGGGATAATCAACTTGAGGCCGGTGATTCCAGATGCGTATTAAGAATCAGGTGGGATAACAATCATGAACGTACCATTGATGCCGACAGTTATTCCGCTTTGTCGAGATCTGGTCTCGTATAAGCACTTCTTCCGCGTCCTGTTTGGTTATTCCACTGGGGGAAGTGAAATAAACAAAACAAAAACGTGGATGGGAAAACAAAACTTGCCACAAGTTTTGCAGAAGTAATTCTGCAGGTATTGATACCAGTAGGCCCAGATGGGGACACAAATCCCTCACGTTCGGTTCAGCTTTCTTGAAGAAAGGCTGTGTGGAGGCCGACAAGAGACTCGCCGATATTGTCGAAATCGGCGACAGGTGCTGCTGAGGTGCAAGTGTACCTCTTTCTGCAACGACCTGTGTTAACAGGATACGGCTCACTGTTAAACCCCCTGGGTATTAGGGGAGTGTGCGAACTCCTAGCGTTCGAACGCAAATTGTCCCCACAATACTTCACTATGAAGAAGTCTTTAAGGGATCGGAAATACTTCTTCAGAGGGCTCAAAGCCTGGTTTGCTTTCTGTAGCAAAGCGCTTATCGGTGCCGCCAGTATACCGCCGTTTGTAGTGCAGGGATGCAAGCGGGAACTTGCAGGCAGCCCACAGGTACAAGGCCAGTGACGGAAAAGAATGTATTCACTCCTCTCGGACAATATAGTCAGCAACGTTCTGCAATGATTGTTGCCAAAAGCAAATACAAGAAGGCTTCAGCCCTCTTGTATGATTTCTTTTTGAAATATGCTGTGGCATAGGGTTTGCCTGCCATCATCATCTGCATCCCCGTGTGCACAAGTGGCTGCAAGCAGCACTGGCAAGACATGTAGCAAACACACAATACCGTCTCTGACTGACCCCGGCTTAGTCAGTCGCGTGTATCATTAACCTGTCTAATAACACATAACTTGGTCAGCTTTATACACTCTGAGTTCAGATGATCTATCAGTTGGGTGACTCACACAAAGGCTAGGTGCATAGCCACTTGTAGTTCATCATGAATACACACTGCTCTATCGCTTGGTGGCTTAATACACCTGCGTCACCAAAAGGCGTGTAAGCTTGTCACCCACCATACTGGGTTAACCAAGAAGAGTGAGTTATGTATACTGCTGGTTCGATGCCTCTGTTCAAAGTTAGAACCACGATCGATAATAGTTAATCCTTTCTGTCCACCTACAGGATATAACAACTCCTTCGCCTGTTTTGGTAAGGTATTGCAGTTTCCTTGAAGTGGACTCTTGTTGGGACACCGAGGAAAACCGTCGGAACTTTACCAAGAGGCTCAGGCCCTGGGCATTATCCCGGGCTGGGTCAGCACCAGTGACGGCAAGTTCGTCTGCCAGGTGCCCAAGCCGAACGGTAAGCTTTGCTGTAGACGAGTCAATAATGAGGGCGGCTCGGTCTGCAACCACGAGCACAAGATGAATGAGGGTTTCGAGCCTCACGCCCGCCAGAAGAACCTTGAGTACTGCCAGTGCCACAAGCTGCACGAGGCCGAAAACATACAGTGCAATTTTTGCACCGAAACTCAGGTTGTTGCAGGTCGGCTGAGTATTAGCTCCTGGGGTGCATTGAAGGATACGTACACCGCTGAGCTGGATTCCCGAATACTTAGATGACAGAGAGAAGTGATGGATAGAAGTGTTTTTTGAAGTGTTGCTGATGAAATGTGATGAATGAAAGAAAGTGATGGAAGACAATGTGTTGGAACAGTCTTAAATTGGAGGTGAAGAAGAAATAATCAAAGGAAGTTTGTGACCGGGGCACGATCGAAGCTAGGCTCCGATTCGGGGAGCCGGCTTGTGGCGGTCATTTCGGATGTCCGGTCCGGTCCGGCCCGGGTCTAGCTCCGATGTATCTAGGGGATTAGTTGAGTCACAGTTCCTTCACATTGTGGTAAGCATAATAACTCACACTTAGAGGGTATACAGGGTGAAAAGAAAGGAGTATACAAAGACCAAATTGCAATACTGGAGGCCCAAAGACATCTTATACAGATAAACAGTAGTCTGTACGCGTTTCTAGTGTTTTGTAGTAGCGGCATGTTGTACCTGTCTGTGCCACAGTCCGTGATCTTTCAATGGGTATAAGCTACGATGATGGGATTACGCAGGGTCTAAGTGGCACACTGATATGGCCCCAACACTTATACACTTGAAATGGACACCGAAGATCAAAGGTGGCCGGCAGTATAAGGGAATATATGGTAGGAAGAACTGGTTTGAGAATCATGAGCTATTTCGGGCCAATCAAACCCACCATATGGCCTGACTGGTCACCAAACACTTAGCATTGGGGAGCTACGAAGTGGGAAGACATCGACCAGTTTCTATTAACGAACTGCCACTAGGCGTTTGCTTGTGGTTTGGTCAAAAAACGCCAAGAAGCATGATATGTGGACTTGAAATCATATATGTTGAAATAGCAAGGCTGGTAATAAAGAAAAGATGAGAACTTGAATAGTGGCAGTCTTCTTGACAAAACAGCCTCATAACTCGTTAGGATGCTCAAGAACGTTGCCTGAATGAAATTGAATACATGTCACTCGCAGTCAGAAGATATTGTCTGGGTGATTATGTTGTATCCATTTGATCATATCTATCATTACGTTCGCGTAACCATCATGGTAATACATGCCATGAAGTCCTCATGTTCCCACAAGTGTGCCTCCATCGCAAGAAAAATTGGTATCTTGAACAATCAATTTGTTCGAATTATCCTCCGAACCTCTTCATGTCGTAAAGTTGATGTGAAGAAGGGGAAGCTTAGTTGCCACCAGGGATCTTCTCGTTGATCTTGGAGTCGAGACCCTTGTGGATGGTGTCGTTCTGACCAGCGGGGACTCCGGCGGAGGCACCGAGGTTGTCGGCCTCTGTGATGGAAGGGAATGTCAGTTTACTATCCATTATGAGAAGCCGAAGAGTAGTGCAGGTAACTTACGCTGGTTGGCGGCTTTGTCAGCACTGCGCTCAATGCCGTTACCGGGCTGCGAGGACTTTCCACCGACGGCGGAGTCAACGGCACCCTTGAGCTTGTCCATGTTGATGATTTGGTTGGTAGTGGTGGGAAAAAGGGTATGTGTTTGTTTGTTTGGAGTGATGAGATGATGAGGAAAAGAAAACAGAATATTGAGAGGTTATGTACAGCCCTTATATACACATATTCACTCGGTATTGAGATAGTAAGGTGCATTGCCCCGGCGTATACACTTGTCTACCCGTGGATCCTCCCGTTTTTGCATCACCATCAACAGTCGATCAGGTTGCCGGGACCCGAACCTGTTCCAGTCGCGCGTGTTGCGTAACCAAGGGCGTCATATCACGGTCAATTCGAAACACGTAACAAGCAATTGGATCTAGACCGACAATCTAGATCCGGAGCATTTACGTAGCGTCCATAGTCAGTGAGGGGCACCACGCAGCGCCTCTCCTTGGGTGCTGCCAACTTTGGGATCTTGGCACAAGTTCAGCCCTTTGGAGCTTGATCTCGATGCTGGAGGCGCGGCTTGCAGCAAGCGGCCCCCACAGGAGCTTCGGCCGGGCTTATCAGAATCCCGCGCTTGCCTCACCTTGTCAACTTATGTAGCAATGTGCGAAGCATGAGGTTGATCTTGCAATGCGATTAGTTACTAACGAACGACTGCATAACAATAATGTCCATGCTAAGGAGTAACAGCGTTTCAATCTAGGTAGTTGTTTGCTCGCAGTAAGCAAACGAACGTTGAGGACAACCAACATATGACGCAATGCGGGCCATGACGTTGAGCCGATCCCCTCCAATTAACCCCTCCACACATCCATTTTGGTGGGGTCGCCCTGGTAGCTTCCCCCAGAATAGCGATGCCGTTAGAGCCGCCCGCCATACTGGCCCGCCTGCAGCGTGGAATCCGATCACCTGCCTTCTGCGAGAGTCCCATCACCATAACTGCTCTTTCCCAAAACTCCTGATTGCCAACTCTGCGGCGTCTACTGCCTCCGTCGCTTCCGTCATTGGTCAGGCATCTTGTACAATGTAATGCAATTCGTGGCCATCTTTACTGTTGATCGTCGACGTGCGCATGGGGCGATTCACGCAGCAGAGGGCGGCCACGGACTCGATGGGGCCTGCGATCAACTCGATGTGGAAGCCGAACCAGAATGATGCGAAGATGACCAACGAGAATGATAGCCAGGTAGTCGCACCGCCGAAAATGAAGAGAAGAATGGCGCCAATAAGCAGTGCTATAAAGCCGCCAGCCGCATAGCAGATGAGGCGCTCATGTTCACAGAGAACCATCACAATAGCACCACTGTAGACGATCTCGCACATAGCCAAGAGGGCCGCCAAGAGGACTCGCAAATCCGGTTTCTCTCCCCCACCGGTGTATGGAAAGTGAGTGAGGAGGTATCCATGTAACGTGACAAGAACGCCCCAAGCTAGAACGACGACCGCGGCACACATGGTCGATTGTAGGGACTTGCGCTGTGCTTGGATGGAGGGCATGGTGATTCGTATGCGTAGTGTCTTGTGATGTATGTATGGTGTGTATAATATCCGGGCACAACGAGTAACGACTGAAGTTGAAGATGAAGTTGGTTCTCCGACACCATTCTGACCGATGCCCAGGAACGTAATTCGAATTCGTATCAGACTGGCAATCGGAAAGGAATCCTAAGGTTCGTTCTGGAGGAAACAGCTTCCTTCAGATTTGTCCTGACGGCAAGCACGTCCACCTGACTGATCCCATATCCAGGAACTGTAGGATAAACGGCTGGATCTTTCCAACGCGTGTATCAATTGTAGTTCGACTATACATTGGAATGAATGCGTCTCGAATTGTTAAACGCTGGTTGACTGGAATCAACGGTCATTCCAACGTTAGAAATCGGAGGCGTTGAGTACACAGGTGATATTCAGACATTGATTCGCTTCGACACTATATTGGACGTTCCTCGAGCGTTGACGTGGCGTGGAAATATTTCCAGATATTGCCCGTACTGCAAGTTCAATGCTTGCGGGCAGCTCCCACCAACGGCCCTGTAGTCGAGCTGTGACCTTCTTTGGCAACCGCGAATTGCGCAAGTAGACCGGCAACGAGGAAGCAGCTACTGGAAGAGTAGACGAGTAAAACCTCAACCGTGCACTACATCTTTGTTCGGGTCGATCGTATGCATGTGCTGAAGAAGCCCACCAGGAACGACTGCAACTGCCGCGATGGCCAAGCATGCCGGGTCTAATGACTGGCGCCGCAGCAAGTAGCAGCTTGTTGATACTTGCACAGCTAGACCATCTAACATCTCAATCAACCAACCGCCATCACATCTTAAATCATGGTGTCGTTGCTATGTTAATGTGTAAATACGGACATGAAGTCAACCTCGATTGGGTCGATCAGTCCAGTCATCTCCAAGGGACCAGGCGCTACAACGACTAACCCAACCCCACTTGCATCTTTCAGTGAAGAGTGCACCCCCCAAACAGCCTAAACCACAGGCGGCACAGCCAATCCACCGATGCTGTGCGTCCACACAAGCAAGCTGTATTGGCGAACTAGTACTCTGCCTGTTACAATGCATAATCTGTAATAATTGCACTGAAATGTAACTATATATGCATAAATACGCACATACAATAAGTTGAATAGAAATTAATATGGTGTGTATATTAAAATCGCTAGTTTTGTCCCGTGTAACGGACGTCTGTGGCATCCTAGTATGAGCTCGTATCACAATGGTACGGCAAGCAGGTAGGTATGAAACCAGAGCGCGAGGCCGAGGATCTGAAGAGGCTTTTCTCGTCCATCGAATCTTTCGGAGCTCGAGATCGTCGCTCATCATGGACGGCCACCCCCGCGATTCCTCGATCGAAAGCACAGCTTGCTTCAAAAAGACAAGTCGGGAGTGACTATTAATACAAAGCATGCTGGGGTCCACTTGCTAAGGCAACCTCTTGAGCTACCATTAGAGGGGCGCCGCCGAGCTGAGAAGACGGTAAACCGCCAATCTCACAGTATGCCGGCTGTTTCCTGCAAGCGTTGAGCTGAAACTGAATAATTGCAGCGAAGGTATGCATCCCGCTCATCCCCAGCTTCTGAAAAACGAGTGCCAATGCCGCCTGGTCAGCATAATTGCTATCGCCGGCGACAGCGGCAGCAGTAGATACACTTTGGGCAGAAGGCGGATGTGGTCCCATCTGCGTGCCCAGCAGACATATGGACGCCGCATCATCATCATCGCTAGAATGAGGATGCCGTTCGCCACGTTGGAAAACAGCTTGGAGCGTGTCGGTCAGCTCCGGCGACACGATGCCCTCCATCGAACACGCAAAGCCGAGCGTGTGCTGCGTACATCTAGCCGCGATGCGCCGACACTCCGCCGGCGAACCGCCGCCCTCCCGCATCACGGCCCGGAGCTGCAGCGCCATGCTGCGGTCGTTGATGGTGTCGTAGTGCCACGTGCCGTGATGGGCGTCGCACACGGCCGAGACCTCGGCGGCAATCTCCCGCGTGCGCGACGGTTCGCCCGCGACTAGGTACGCGTAGGCCGTCACCAGCCGGTGATGCAGGAGCTCGCATTCCTCGCCGAGATACCGCTTGACTGTGGGCAAGACGGAGCGCTCTTCTACGACGGTACTGACGACGACGTTACCACTACCACGCCGGGTTGATGGCGAAGAGCCCTTTTGCTTGTGGGCGAAGTATAGTTCCGGGTCGCACATGACGGCCGCCAGTTTCTTGAGCATGGGATCTGACGTGCCGTGTGCGCTTTGGAGAACCTCAAAGTACTTGTCGATAAAATAGAAGGCCTGTCGCAAACCGTGTTAGCGTACCCTGGAACGAGTTGCGATCCCTTTCTTCGATCTCGAGTAGAGAGCCCGCTTTGGAGACGTACATTCTCCCATACAGATTGTCGATCTGCCTCCAAAATCGTTGTCCATGCCTTCACGATTGGATGCGAGTTTGGAAGTTTGATGGCGACAAGGCGGCTGATGAACTCCAGCACGCGACTGGCAAGGTCTTCGGGCAGCCTCATCATGACCAAGAACGCGACGACGAAGAAACTGATATTCCCATTGCTGAGTTCAAGCATGCACTTTGTCATCAAAGAACTTCTGCAGTATGTCAAATGCAAGGCTGTATTCTTTGAGTTCGATGGCTTGGGTAGCGGCCCGTACGGACATCATCTGCAGGTGCAACCCTCCAAGGACGGATCTATGCAGCAAGTACTTCTCCGATGACCCTGCTAATACCATGAGTCTTGAGTACTGCAACATGGTTTCCGGCAGGCGGATGCACTCCGGGGCCAACATATACGACGGGCTAGGCGGTCGCTGCGTACGGCTGACAGCCCGCTGTAAAAGTGAGGCAGCACCTTTGCGCGTGCCTGGGATCCTGGCTTGGACTTGGTGTACTTCTTGTTCTTCCTCAGGTGCCAGTCGGAAAAGCGCCGCTTGTACATGCGGTCTCTATATGTCGTGACATGCCGTAGTCAGCAAGTAGATCACCAAGAATGGATCTCGATTGTGCCATGCATGGAAGGTATAACATTGGTCCTGGTTAGGCGGGTCAAACTGACGTGGCGCGGAAGTCGTAGTCTCGGGCCATGTCGGCGCTGACCCGGTTCAGGGACTTTGCTTCATCGATGTAAAGGCGGGTAATGATGGCGCGGTGCGCCTCGAAAGCCTCGGATGTGGCCCAACATACTTCTGGTGACGATGCCAACGAGGGTGAAGTTGAAGACGAGGATTGGGAGCACGGAGGGTCCTTTTCGTACTTGACCAACGTCCTCATTATGGTTGGTGTGGGGGCCGGGGCATCAGGGGGTGGGATGGTGGGATGAAATGCGGCTGCCGGGTACGCTAAATGCGGGTGATAGATGCTAGCCTGGTTCTCTCTCGGAAGGGAGCGAACAACTGTTTGTTTCGTAAGTCGGCAGCGTTGAAATAGCCATCAGTCATCAGCTTTTCAAAGCCTCCTAACTGTACTGCTTAGTTCCCCGTGACTGTCGATTGTCATATGAAACCGATGCGACGGAATCGAGGAGCCGAATTGGTAGCTGATGGCCGCTATCTAGCAGGGATTGAAGACTGCGACAGGCGATGGCGGTGGGCTGTTGTTGGTGATGGTAATCACATAACCGCACCATTGCAAGGCACAACATCAATAGTGAGCTCAACCGCAGTCACTGACAGGACCTTTCGAAAATATGTCAATAATGAGGCTTGCATACCTAGCTAGACTTTCCCAATATTATAAATCCCGTTGTTATGCGAAGCGGGGATGGTAGAGTCATCAACACGTTCTTTTGCCAGTTGTAATTATGGGCCATTTCGGGCCAATAACCTTCATTTAAGCAGTGCAACAGTAGCGATAACAGCAATGGCCAGCCTGCAACGCAACTTGGAATGAGGTGAGGGATTCAAATACTACCAAATCATATCACGAGCAAGCTTTTTCATGAGGCTACACATTGCCCGATATCCAATAATATGAAGGTTTGATACCGAAAATGTTACCTAGATTCTATCGCAGTAGTGATCCATTTTAAAGTGCAGTATTAAAGGATACCCAAGATACGGTCGCAGCCACGAACAGAGAAAGATCCAACGGAACAAGCTCAGGTAGACTTCCGAACCGGGCCATACGTGCTCTCAAACTTTATGATATCCTTGTTGAAGATGGAGAAGCATAGGCGGCGGACTGTCTCTTCATCATGCCTGGAGTCGAGATCAACACCACCACTGGTTCCATCGCCTCGTTTGAGCGCAGTCGTTGAGCGCTCCGGTGGTTTTGTCTCGACGTCTTGCCTCCCAAGCGACCTGCGCACGCGCTTCATGAACCGGGCACCTTTGCTCGGACGCGATGGGCCGTCTACCCGCTCGGGGACCGGGATATGCGGCTCTTGAATGCTGCCATTGCGGTACGATTGCCGGTTACTCAAATCTGTGGCTGATGCATGTCGACTCGGCTCCGAGCTATTATCCGCAGGACTCCTCCTACCCGCGCATCCGTCGACGGACCGGGGCAGCTGGCCATCGATGCCAAAACCAGACTCGTCGTTCTCCTCGCTGCTCTGCACCTCCTTCATTGAGGCTGTTGACTCATCGGGTGTATCTTTCAGCAGTCCCTGCAGCAAATTAGCCGGAGAGACTGCGCAAAGCTGGGTCAAGACCCGATTGCCCTTGGCACTGATCCGCATCCCGGCGGCATGGCCAGCCTCCGGGTCACCGTCACCGCAACGCTCATAGAATCCTTCCGCAAGCAGGCGCGTCCACAGCATGATCTGTGTCTTGGCCTCTTCCGTGTCGCAGCGGAACCACTCGCGGTGCCTCGCCACACATTTGGAAGAGCCACACTCGACGGCGGTGTTGGCCTCCTGCAGCTGCTTCTGCACAATCTGCTCCACCCGGTAAGCGCCCACGAAGGCCTCGGGGCTCTCCCAGAGCGGGGTGGTGTTGATGCCGTAGCAGTTTCCGGGCTGCGCGTGCCGCTGCACGCTACCTCTTGCCGAGGCGGACCAGCCGATCTTGATGATGTCGCTATGCTGGTTGTGCGTCCAGATGTAGACCTTGCCCTCCTCGCTATCCCGTGCCGTCCAGCCGTGGTGGATCGCGCGCAGCAGGGATATCTTGCCTATCATCAGGGTCCTGCGCCTGAGCAGCTTGGCGTCCATCATGTTCGCGTCTTCGAGCGGTGGCACTTCTCCGTTGTCGTTGTTTGGGCCCTCTACCTCCTCGTCGGAATCGCATGGGATACGAGGAGCCGGGCAAGGAGTCTCCGAGCGGCTCTCTGGATCGAATGAGAGAATTTGGTCAACC
The DNA here is from genome assembly GCA_038363915.1 of Apiospora saccharicola. NCBI lineage: Eukaryota > Fungi > Ascomycota > Sordariomycetes > Amphisphaeriales > Apiosporaceae > Apiospora > Apiospora saccharicola. The sequence continues at coordinate 1,049,060 of JAQQWM010000004.1, forward strand.
TGAATCAGCGGTGTCGCATCGGGTGTGGTAAGTGCAGTGTCGGCATCGCTCATGCTGCCGAAGCTGATCTCGGACTCCTGGCTAGGCGAGATGGACAAGCTGGACAGTTCCTCCGTAACTCCATCATTCTCAGAGCCTGAAGAGAGAGGACCATCCTTGGTTTCTTCATCCATCCCGAGATCAGGATGCGTGTCGGTCTCAAGTTGCTGCGTCGTGCATTTCTGGTCCTTTATCCAAGCGGTAAAGCTTTTCCGAGGGAACTCCCAATGCTGCCAACAATGTGTCGCTTTGAAGAATACGTTAATTCTTTCTCTGAAATCGGCGTCCTCGTATCGGAAGCTCGTTTCGTTAACGAGGACCATGATCTGGGCATCAATCTCCTTAATCGATTTGCTGGGGTTCTTCGTACAACGCCTGCCATCACGGTACGAGGTGGTCATGCCTGGACATTGAGACAAATCCCCCACTGTGTGTTGGGTGAGATAATTGCCGCATAAGCGAAAGAGGACGCTGAAAACCGGGTGGTTTTCGTAGTCAATATTGGTAGAGTCCTCGGCTGACATGCTGGCGACTCAGAGACATTAGCACCGAGTGATTTGCTTTCTATCGAGACGAAAGCGGGGTCTGGAGAACTACCAATGGTCTTTTGTAGGAGGCGGGAAACGGCCCCCAAGGGCGGTGCAGTCTCAGCCCCGGGGAGACCGGTTACAACACATGCAAAGGACAGGAGAATGATAAGAACACCTTCCTATATTGGACGTCCCAGTCGTTGATCCTGTAAGATAACGCCGCGGAACAAATTTCCGCCTACCGCGGAACGACTGAGGGTGACCCCGGATTGAGGCAGTGGCCTGCATGGGTTACCGTTCGGCTGGTACCCTACCAAACCTACCCTAGGGACCACACGGCACAGTGTACCAACTGGGGGTATTGGGCTGTGCCAGAGACAGCCACAATATGGTTACTTTTATGAAACGATACATCTCTTCACCATTCAGCTAGCAATCTAAAAGAGTGAGCATGGCACATGAGAGTTGGTTTACCTATAAACACATTATCCGGGGGCCAGAACCGTCACGTCTCGATTGTATCCGTACTCAAACTTGTGCTATGGGCGCTGAAGCTTCTGCAACAGTCGCCCATGTCCCCATCAGGAGCCTCCCAGAAGATAATCCGCAATGAATATTGCCGTGGCTGATGTACGGGGTTGCGCTCCGCAATAGGCCCCAAATGGGTGTATCTGCCCTTTGTATTGTAATTTATATATACTGAGAACTGGGGAGAGCCGGAACAGCAATCGGTCTCGCGGCGAGTCGTCTCTTTGGACCGAACCTCTACGTTCAGGTGATCGGTTTCTTTGTTAGATTAGGGTAGGTTTATTGGCACTTTCGGCCGCTCCGAGAACGTTTCATTAGGAAAGACGTATGCAGTTTCTTCGCATATAAGAGGGCAAGGGAAAGAGATTTGTGAGCCTGGTGTTTTCCTCGCATGCATTGTCCTGTTACCACCTTCCTATTGTGCACCAGTGTGTTCTAGGCTCGGCAGGCTAGCATAGTTTCGGGAAGCGTGACCGTCATCCTGCTCATTGCCCACGTTATCTTCTTCTTCAACGTCGTGGCGTTCGTTACCCGGGGGTCGGCTCTTCCAGGGAAATCTTGGCCTCCTCGGCCGTGACATCCACTGGACCAGCTGTGCGGGCGGTCTGTGGATATGTGTGAGCACGAGCACGAGCACGCCGAAGACCACCAGACAAGTCGTCGGCAGGATCCAAGGGCTGAATTCGTAGTCGAGGAAGTGGTCGCAAGCCGACCGCGGCGAAGAGGCCGACGCGAAGGTAATCGAAGGGGGTCCAGCGCGGCTTGGTGGAAGTGAGGGGGTGGAAGACTACCATGAACAACAGCACGAGGCCGGAACACGCGAAGTAGTACCGGAACTGTACCCGAGCAAAGGTTGACTAGTGCCTACTTCCCCCATAATTGCTTAGGATAAAAGGCAGCAAAGTAGTTGAAAGAAACAGCGGTGATTGGAGGTCGTACCGTAGTATCCACACGATCGCTACTATTCCCTAAGTCATCAAATTCCGTGTCGGCCGGGTCAGGTTTGGTTACATTGGGGCGATCTCGAAGGTGGCCTTCCCATGACGACCACCCTTGCCTCAACAACTGCCGACCGAGGATTTGCCAGGAGAGAAGGCGCCTGACCTGCACACCCTTGCTTACGTCAGATCAGTTCGCAAAACAAAACGATAATCCCACCCACCCTCATATCAATTTTTGACGTGAAAAATGGTATGGTAGACACAGGTCGGACAATAAAAATAGTGCGGCTAAATCTGCAGTACGTCATACTGAGGTGAATTTCATTTCGACGTAGCATAGGGGAGAAGGGGTTGGAGCCAGCTTTACCAACGGAATTGATCTCGCCTGTGTGCCATCTATCATTCTATGTAATTAGCGACCACCAATGAATCAAATGAAATGCAGTGGTTCATCACTCTGGGCCACTCTACTAGAGCCGGGTAGTTGTGGAGATCCCACAGACGGAGTTTTTGGGCGATTCTTGGCATCACATAGAGATTCTTGGCCAGGTTGACCCAATGAGGTCGAGCTGGAGATTGCAAGCGCTGCAAAGCTTCAAAGATCAGAGCCAATTGTCACCCATTCATCCACAATTAAAAGATCATGGTGACGCCTACCCCTACCTGTGTCAATGAGTGCACGCAGACATTGCCAGGGTGGCTCCTCGGAGCAGAAAGGGTAGAAGGTTTGATCACAAAAGGAGTTATAAGCTCAGCACCCTGACAACGCCCCCCCCTAACAACGCCCCCCTTTTAAAGCTAAAACCTTTTACTTTAGAATTTAAATATCTAATTGAAGAAAAATATTAAAATTAAAGTCTTAATTGATTTATAATTCTAATCTATTATATTTTAAATCTATTATAAAATATAGTTAATTTAACGTTTATTAATAGTTTAATTAACATTTATTAAAAGAATATATTAATTTAAGACATCTTTTAATATTTAAATTTCTTTTAAAACATAAAGTTAAAATTTTAAAATAGAATTTAAATTTAGAATATAAATTAAATAAATATATCGTTAAAGACTTTATATTAAATTTAAAAATTCGTTTATTATTTTATTTTATTCACTTCTTATATTTAAAAATATATATAATATTAGATAAAAGTATATAATTAATAGTTAAATAATAAAAATAATTATTAAAGTTTTGATTTTTAAAAGTAATTATTAAACTTATGAAAAACAATATTATTAATATAATATTAAATAGAAAGCTTTTATAAATTTAATATTAATTATTTATTAATTAACATTTAATTAATATATATTAAAAATAATAGTTAATTAAATAAATTAAATATCTACTTTAAAACTTTAAATTTATACGCTTTCTATACTATTGAAACGTTATTTAAGACTTTTTATTAAATATATATTTTATTTAAATAAATATAAATTAATTAATATACTCCTTATATAAATACATTATATAAAATCATTAAGTTTTTAAATCTATTTTAAATATTATTCTATTAAACCTCATATATAATATTCTATTAATAAATACTATAGATTATATTTAAATACTATTTTAAGGTTAATATAAATAAAACTAAAATATATAAAATTGTATATTTATTAAATATATTATAAAATAGGAATAAAATTAATAATAGTTTTATAACGTAATAAATTAAATGTTTAATAAATTAAAATATTAATTTTATTCCAAATATCCATATTAAAATTTATAAAATATTAAATATTATTTTATTCTATTTTATAAAAAGTAATTCGATTATAGTTTCTATTAATATATAAACCTTAATAAAGTAAAAAAGATTAAAAATAAAAAGATAAATTTTAAATTTAATTCAAACTTTTTATAATGATATTTATACCTTATAATCCTTAAATGTTTCTTAAAAAATTTAATAAACATATAAATATTTTAAATTATCTTAATATTTATCTTTAATATATAATATTATAATATTTAAATTAAATATAACTTTTTAACTTTAATAATGATAATTTAAAGTTTATTTTATAATTTATTTATTACTGTTCTATTCAATTATAATATATATTTTAAATCCTATTTTTATCTATTCTATTTATTTAATTATAAAGCTTTTAAAAAGACTCCTTAATAATAGGAGGGGGGCGTTGCTAGGGGGGGCGTTGTTAGGGTGCTGAGCTTAATACCCATACGTATCTAATCCCAAAGGCCATATCCCCGAAGAATGTTTGTTTCGAACATGATGGAAAACTCCTTCAAGCCCCTTATCCACAGTAAAACAGAATCTCGATTATATATACACAATATAAACACATCTTACAGTGTACCTCCCACGCCCAAATCCCTCGTGTACTACAGCCTCAATCGTCTATCTGCATTTCATCATCCGGATCATCTCCATCCTGCTGCTGCTGCTGCTGCTGCTGCTGCTGTTGCTGCTGCTGCTGCTGCCCCTGCCGAAGCTGCTGCAGTACCCCCTGCAGCTGGTCCTCCCGCTCCTCCTCTTCCTCCAGCATTTCCTGCAGGTCCGCCAGCTGTTGCGTCGACAACGCAGGATTCACGCCCCGCAGATGAGGCGGCGGCAGCTGCTGGTTCACCAGGGGCGGCGGCGGAGGTTGGTACTGGTTGGACGGACCCGCCGTGGCCTGTCCCTGTTGCCGCTGTTGAGACGCCGGTGTAGGCGGCCACCTCAGGTCCGGCGAAGTGAGGGACGGCATTTGTATCTGGGGCGGTGGCGTAGGCGGCGGCGGCCACACCAGGTGAGGCGGAACCGGGGGACCTACGCCTTGTAGGTGGGGCGGGACCGGAGGGGGCGGCCATTCCAGGTGAGGCGGGACTGGAGGAGGCGGCCATTCTAGGTGAGGCGGTACCGGCGGACCTACGCCCTCCAGGTGTGGCGGAACCGGGGGCGGAAGGGGTAGTTGCTGGTGGGGCGGGACAGGAGGGCCCACCTGCTGTATCGTAGGCGGACGGGGCAGTGGACGGGGCAGTCTCCTGGCAGGACGTAGCCCGTACTGGTCAGGCGGATTCGATGGTCCCGCCACGGTAGAAGTAGAAGAAGAAGAATCTATATCCATTTCGTCATTCTCCTGCTGTTGCTGCTGTTGCTTGTCGGTACTGGACCAGTCCGTAGTGTACCACGAGTCCGTATCCCAATCACCGCCTTCGTTATTCTGGTTCTGGAACATCTGCAGAGGCGGAACCGGCAGCGGCCGCGCTGGACCCGGTGGTCCTGGTGGTTGCCCAGGTGGTTGCGGCAGTGGCCGCGGCGGACCCGGCGGCGCGGGGGGGGTCATGGAACGCCTCCTGGATGAACTGCATGATGGCCTGGTCGGTCTCCTCCTGCCAGTTGATGCCGTAGTTGCCGGCGGTGCGGTTGCGGACGGCGTTCTCGGCCCTCTGGAGGCAGAGGGTCAGGGGCCAGCGGTGCCGTTCCTCTTTGGCCATCATGCGGCCGATCAGCTCCCGGAGCTCCTCGTCGAGCCATGGGAACCGCTGCTGCGCCCCCGGTATGTACAGGTCCCACGCGTCCGTCTCGATGGTGCCGTCCAGGAAGGCCCCCGCGCGCACCTGCCAGTTGTACTCCTTGGCGATGAGGGCCATGACGATGCCCGCCGTGTCGCGCGTGTTCCAAAAGGGACCCTTGTGCGCGTCGAGACTACATACCCCCGGACGTTTGGTTAGCCAAAATAGTCGTACCGCCTAAGATACATTCATAGACGAATCGAAAATGTGGCAACGAATTGGTTAATACATACATTTGTACGGCGTTAAAAGTGGCATCTCTGGCCGTGCCGAAGTCGATGAGCTTGGTCGAGGGGACTAGATTGTGCTCTGCGGAGCCGTGCTCTATATCCGCAAACAAGACTGTTCAGACTCTCCACACATTAGCATGATTGTGCTCTCTCTCTCTTTCCTTCCTTTCAGTTGCTTCCCGTCAGGGTCCTGTCGACGACGTCTTTCTCCACCACTCGACCCGAAACTCACCATTCTGCATATGTATATCGTAGTGCTCCAAAAGTACGGGAGCCCGTTGGGGCGAATCAATAGTCTCCGTCCGCATGGGGGCCTTGTGCGGCGCCATACACGGCCACGACATGCCAATACACATCCGGATACCTGTTCATTATTTCAAACCAAAAAGTCAGTGTCTGTCTCGATCAACCAAATGGAGAGGCGAACGTATTTCCAGCCAACCCAACAACACGACTTACCGCACAGCAAAAGCGACCACAACAGCCGATTCGGCACATGCCTCTCCATGGCGCAGCACTTCAAATAAAACTCCTCAAACGTCCCGTTCTCCACGTAGTCCGTGACCAGCGTCGGCCCCGGCAGCCCCTGGACGTACCGCCCCCTGGTCCGGAACAGCTCGCGGATCTCGCGCAGGGGGTCGTCGTCGAGGCGGTCCCGGAACGCCAGCAGCTGCGCGAAGTGCTCGCCGCCCCGCACGACTTTCAGGTACTCGATCTCGCGCTTGACGCCCCACTGCCCGGCCTTGCCGAACCCGCGCTTGACCACCAGCTTCCGCGGGACCACCCCACCGCCGCCTGCTGCTTCGCGGTGGTCGTGGACCAGGGCCGCCGTGCCGTACGTCCCCGACCCCAGGAATTTGACGAATTGGAACCCGGGCGTCGCGCGTCGGGAGGTGAAGTGGAACATGAGCTCGGCCCGGATCGCGTCCGGGCCCTGGGGTCCCTGGTCGACGATAGCGGGCACGTCGTTGCCACTACCTTCGTCGGCGTTTTGCTGCGGTTGGTTAACACCGGCAGCCCCCGCCGCTACCACCGCCGCCCCTGGCGGTTGTGGTAAGGGCCGGGCCCCTGGGGCGGCCGGATTCACGGGATTCATGGCCAGCATCGGCGCGACGGGATGCTGTATTGCCTGCGCATTGTTGTTGTTGTTGTTGTTGTTGTTCTCTTCTGCGGCCGTCGGCACGTACGGCGAAGGAAAATTGTAGCGAAACCATTCAGGCACCGGCACTGGGGGAGCCACCGGCGGCTGAGGGCCTGCCGGCGCACCAGGAGGCGGCGGCGGCGGTGGTGGTGCCGGCTGAGGTTCAAAACCAGCCGGGATCCCCGCGAAGGTCTCGAGACCGGCCCGCACCCATCTCCAAGCCATGATGAGTATCTGGCGTCACTAATAGGAAAAGAAAAGGCAATAATACAGACTACTACATGTAGATCCAAGAGGTATGCTGGCAAGGTTGAAGGTGGGAAAAGTGTTCCAACCCGGAAACGAGTTGATCGAGGGGGGCAGACGAAAATGCTCATTGTGTACCAGGAATCGGACAAAGCACAATAGACCATCATGGGTCACGTCTTTGTTCTGGTTGCGAATGCACCATTAGCTCCGTAGCACTCGTAGAACAAAGGCACGTCGAAGAAGTCAATTCTATTTGGCAAACAAAGCAGAAAATAGTTTATGACATCCTGCACAGAAACCGCGGAAAAATTAGGCGAACGGGGGTCGAAGCGCCTATGGTGAAAAAGAAAAGGAAAGGAGAGGAAAATATAATAAAAAACTCCCCGATGAATCATTCACGCTCATTTGCCATCATCTCCAGATACTCGCCCGCGACTTCCTTGATCATGTCCTCGTACGTAGCAAGCTCAATACCGAGCATGTCCCGTACCTGTATAAGTATCAATATTAGTTAGCCGCAACTTCCGGAAAGGATGTTTACCGGTCTCACGTACCTTGGTTGTATCCCATCTCAGGGGCACAGTAGTCCACTCCGGACCACCCGGCCGGAACGAACCCGATTCGAACGCATTAGGGAAATGGGCTTTGGCGACGGGCACCGTATCCTCCCACTTGGCGTCGATGTTCAGGACAAACGACTGGTTCCCCTTTACCTCCGGCTTCAAAGCCAAGACGTGTGCCCGGGCAACATCGGTACAAAGAACCGCATTCCCAACAGCCGCAATTTCGCCTCGGTTTGGGCTGCTGGAAGCCTCGCCATCCCTGGTGGTATCCACAGTCTCGTCCGGTATCAGACGGTACATCAGCATGCGGGTGGAATCCGTGCCCGTGGCCAACTCGTCCTTCCCAAAGACCAGGGACGGCATGATGGAGATCAGGTCGAAGTGCAGGGGGGCTTGGTCCTTGACGAAATTCTCCGCGGCTTCTAGCGAAGCCGTCTTCGCCGCGCAGTAAGCGTGCAGCTGAGACTGGTACGGTGGCACCGGGACGGGGATGCGGGTGTCGGGCCCGCGGATGACTCCCTCGCCACCATACCTCTGGACGGCAGCTGCTGCGTCGGAGAAGAAGTCAGCCGGGGCGATGGCCACGGTGGAGCTTGTAATGACGATTCGCCTCACCGTATTACCCTTGTCACGCGCAGACTTAAGGATGCCGAGGTTGCCCTGCACGCACGCTTTGACAAAGGCTTCCTCTAGTGGTTGCTGTTGTTGTGGATCTGAGCTGCCGCTGGCGGAACTTGCCTGGTCAGCGTGAATAGGTGCAGCCGCGTGGATGATATAGTCAACATCTTGCACCGCCTCGTCGTACGCGCCAGGAGCAGCCATATCTGGCACAACCACGAACATCAGCTGGGTCGTCGGCAGGTCGAGGGCGACGATGGAGGGCGCGGCCCGTACTTTGGCAATCTTCCCGTCAGACCGAGCAGCAACACGAACACGATACCCATGTTGCAAGAGATCAAGTAAAATATTATAGCCCAAGAAGCCAGTGCCACCGGTGAGCAAAACGAGTTCCCCTGACATGTTTTCGATATAGATTCAGAGAGTCCCTTCCTGGATGTCAAAGGAGATGAAGCGAAGTTGTTTGTAGTGTTTCATAGCAATCTTCATCTGCTTTCCTGGGCTTCTTATACACCGACATCTGTCTGTAAGTGTCGAATTTCGGGACCTCGAAAGTACCGCCAATTAGGGGGGCTGTCCGTTTTAGGCTAACAGTGCGAGGCATACTCTTCAAACATGTTGCCTAATCCGGAAGATAGCGAGTCAGGAGATCTGTGCGTTAGTGCGTGCCGCTGTAGCGCCGCAGCTAGCACTAGCACTGGCTGACAATAAGCTTCGTCCCACAGAAATGCAGACAAGATCTCCCGGATGTCGCAATCATCCAGGACGCAGTTGGCGCTCGAGTTTGCGCATGCTGCGCGTTCGAAGAGACTGGAAAACCATCGTCCCTCCGTGCGGACTTCTGCCACGCCAGCTCCAAGCATGCCGATGAAGGCAATCCACAAGAGAGCCAATTTGTTGTCTGCCCACATGTTACCAGCCGCTAGGGATTCCTCCATCGTGTGCTGTAGCCGTGTCACCATCCTGCGCATCAATGTGCTCTTGGAAGGTACGTGGCGCAATGTCGCGTACATGAAGACATGCGCTGCAAGAATCAGCGCGAGGCTTCGCTTGATGACATCGGAACGAGTATCCCGCTCTAAGGACAGGTACCGCAGAATGCTGCAATCTGCATCATGCAGCAGACTGTATTGAGCCTCTGGGGATTTGCTTGCTAAAAGCGCCCGTCGTAGAAGGCTGAAGATGTCAGCAACATCTTTCGAATTTCTTTCAGTTATTGAGCTGTCAAAGGGCTGGTTCTCTGCAGAGTCCAATTCCAATAAGGGAGGCAAAGCTTGATTAGTGTGCAACGTCGGAAACATGAGCTGTCGGTCACGTGTAATAGCCACCTCAATATCGGCCCTGAGCCTTCGAATCAGCGGCGCTTATTGAGATTTTGATGGATATACTAACAGACTGGTGGATTTGCAAAAGATGAAGTCGGCCTCCAATTTGCTGCGGCGATTGTTTGAGTTGAAAAGCGTTTGGACACCTTGCAGGTGCAACTCGGCCGCTTCAAAGTTGCCATCGTAGATCTAGACCAAGACTCAATGAATGGAGGCGTTGGCAGTTATCGAGGGACTATCACCACATACCTCAACAAACACCAAGGTCGACATAGTAGACATCAAATAAGCCAGGCTGTTATCCATGCGTCCAACGCCATAATGCCTAGGTAGCTGAGTCCTGACCTCTCGGATAGCCTCGTATTTCTGGCGCATGCCCTCCAGCTGCATTAGTTTATCCAGTGCCGCGTTCTCTGCGCGCCATAGGACAGCGGCCATTGCCAGGGTGCTATGCATCATCGCGACACTCCGCATAGCATACGGTAGCCAATGTCTCTTGGGATCGGAGGTGGCTGCATCGAAGTCAAACTTTGTCAGGACTGAATCGAAGCAGTTGGGGATTAGCCAACAATCCGATTCGAAAGCTGACATCAAAAGTTACTCACGGTATTTGACCAAGTTGTCGACTTGAAGACTATTGGGTACCGGGAGGCTGTTGAAGGGATCCAGGGTGCCATCATCGAGCGATTCTATACGTATTGGCGACACCGGCACCAAGAGCTGTTTGCATGATCAGTTCGCATCCCGGACACCACCGATAAGCGCCTTCGCTCAAGACAAGAAAGCAGGGACCCCCACCATTGGAGCTCCATTTGCCAGCGTCAACGGTTGGGCGGTCGCCGCATCACGGCATTTCCGACTTCCTGATGCGGTCACGTCGCTGCTCTGATCCGAAATGCGAATGCGAGGCGCCGCTGCTGTGTTTGTTGACTGCTGAGCTGAACCACTGGAATTTTGGAGGGCGGTGCGTATGGAATGGCTTCGGATGGATCTGGTCAACTTGGCGGGTTTTCCGGTCCCACCTTCCACCGCGACGAACTTGTATTGGGGCATATGTAATGGGAGATTGAACTTTGAGTATATATGTGGCCAGACGATATATCTATACTCGGTGTATCACCCAATTGGAGGTCAAGATAAAGATATGAGGCAATTGATCAAAGCGCTGGAGGTGTGAGATGGGTGATGATTAGCGTCAAAGGTCTCAGGGATCTACCCGCCATAGTGTGATCAGCCTTAGCGCTTACATGGTGGTCCATATCCTGAACACTTGCCTAACTGCCTGCAAGTCCTTTATGAACTTACCTACATCATAGGTACAAGTGAAATAATCGCCATGGATAGCTGATATGATTATGCTATCAACGGCATAGCACTCTGACAGTTGGACGGCCTAGCAAAGGGATAGTGGCAAATTGGTTACCCAAATGCGATGCGATAAATCTGTGGAATACTTGATAAACAATTGTATCATAAACTAGATTCAAATCACCCCGTCGGCTCCTCGTAGCCTATTTAAAACTATGCTGGCTTGTTTGTGTTTGTTCAATAAGTAGTTATCGCTGGACGACAGTTCGTTGGCGCCTGATGTCAAGCATTCAACGTTAAGCGCCTGCAAATGCAGCCGCTGGTTCCAGGCCCAGAGTGATAGCCCCCTACATATCACCAACAACTTCAATGAGCAGCAACATGGTGCCCTTATAAGACATTGACTCGATGGAAAAAATGCATCTAGAGTTTCATCATTATTCCTCATCCATTGACGCTTCTGTCCTATTCTTTCCTGCCTTTCTTCAATCATCTTCTTCATATCCTGCATAAACAGAACAAGAAAGAGTCAATTTGAAATGGGCTCTAATAAGAAGAGGCTTTACATCGCACTCTACCCTAGCGGTGTTGTCAATAATGAAGAAAGACGGTATGTAATACAGCAGACTGCCTCATAGGTCCTTTAGCCAGAACATCATGCTGATTTGCTGCGACTTAGGTACCATTGGGGATTCCTCATAGGGCCTAAGGTTGAGAAAGCGGAGAAGATCCCTGGGACGCGCTGCCACGTCAAAAACGGGCCCAAAGGCTGGGTTTACGAAGAGGTAGGGCTTCAGAACGTGCGCAGCACCGCGTCCCTGCTGGTCCGCATCGTTATCGCCAAGATCACGGACGAGAGGCGCCTCCTCCAGATCCTGCGCCAAACCCCGGTTGTGCAGAATAACCCCAACTGGCGATGCCGGACCTGGGTCGCGCAGGTCTTGGAGGCGATCAAGCGGGACGGCAAGTGCGTGGGGACGTCGTTCCTGGACTGGACCGCGATCGAGCCGAAGGCGAGGGAGTACGTCGCGACCAAGTCCGCCGCTGGCCGCTACGCAACTGGAAACATGCTCGCGCCGAAGCCAACGTTCAACATACTCGAGCGCAGGGAGACGGTATCGTAGGCGCCGCTGCTGGCGGCAGCGTGGGGGGCCGGTGGCGTGATGCAATTAGAGAAATATAGAATTTCTTAGTCGACGGAAGGGAATTGACGTATGGTCAAATGATGTTGCTTGTCGTGTGCGGCGAGATGGTGCACTTCTGTTTCGGTAAGAATGTTGACAACATGACCTGCAAGAGAGGGTGCACCTCCATGTTATACTAAAGCCCAGCACACATAACTGAAAAAAGAACTGTTCTATCCATCGTGCAAGGAGTAACAGTGTCAAACTTCCCCCACCATCTTTGTCGAGTACGTTCCATTTTCAGTGCCTCAGGGTGCGGCTCCAAGAACTGATCGAGTGTATTTTGCCATCCCTCGTTATTAATGCTGACGGTCCAAGCGGATGTGTATTCCCAGTAGATGGGATACCATCCGGCGGTTTCCCAATCAATGATACCGACGACCTCATCGCCACGGACGAAGATGTTGCTCGGATTGAGGTCGCCATGCGTGAACACTGGCGCCGGCCAGGAACCGTCCTGCAATGCCGCCATTTCGATGAGATCCTGCCAGTCCTGCTCGTCTTCGTGCCAATTTTCCGGCTTCCCCTCGGATGGGTCTAGGCTGTCGCGCAACCAGGTATGAAAGTCATGCACCGTCTGAAAGGGGCCCATCCGGGGGAATGCCCTCGTGTTCCGAGAATCGTAGAGCGAACCACCTGTACAGCTCTGGACACCTGCGTCAGTGGGTGGCTTGAGCGAGCGCAGCTCCTGCATTATGCGACGCAGCTGTTTGAAGATCTTGGCGAGCGCTGCTGGATCTGACTCTAAGCGGCGCCATGCCCGCGGGAGTGACTCGCCCTGAATACGCTCCATGACAATGTAAGCGCGGTCTTCGTAGACAAAGGCGCAGTGCACCTTGGGCACAGGGACGCCAGACGTGTTGTCAGCGACGAACTTCATCGTCGCGGCCTCCTGCAGATGGGTAAGAGGCCCGGTTTTGACGAGCAAGTGTTTTGAGATGTACACGCATGGGCCGTCACGGCACCAGGCCCGAGGGAGGAACAGAGTCGTCAATCGCACAGCGGCGCGGGTCAAAAGTCTACACCCCCGGGTATTGTTAATAGCGAGTGATTCGGTACCATTATGCCAGCCCTTGAGCGCATCCCAAGGCGAGCTATCCGGAGGCGCCATCTGTGCTTTTGGGATGATCTCCTGGATGGCATCTAAAGATAGGATACCTAAGTGTAAGGAGGTGGATCGCGTCTGGGGATTAGTGGAAGCAGAATCAGTGGGGTAGCCCACGTGATGTGAACATGTATGTACGGATAATGGACCAACAATTCGCCCTTTGCTTTCTAAGCATCAAGCACGCTGAATGATATTTATCCTGAGTAGGTGCATGTGTCGCATTTTCAATGTATTAAATAAATTCTAGTATGTACCCTTTTAACGTCTTCTCGACATTACATAGGTATACTGTGAAGGGAGGTCGAGGGAGAACTACATGTAGTTGATCAGCAAACAGTCTAACGAGAGCCGCAAATTGGAAGGTGTGCTTAGTGCCTAACGCTTGTAGACTGGCGGGTGCTGTAGATGTTCTCTGGGCTCTAGGTACGTACCCGCAACAGTAACCCCCCACAAAATATTGGATAACTCGTCGCTCACAACCGACAAACCGCTTCGTTATACCACGTTGTTCTTCGGATATACGGGGTGAGGAGGGCATGGCATGCATGGTTAAGCTTACTTTTTCGAATCGGAATTCCCATGCATGATGGCCTCTCTATACTTGGTCAATTGAGAGGCAGCCCCTGGTCATTGATCAGAGGATCGTCGACATGGGCTAAAATCCTACTTTGGTCGACCTTGTACTGTAGCTTCAAGGTTCGAAGACGGGAGTTCCCAGAACGCAGCGACACATCTTCTCGGGCCAAGCCCGACGTTATCTACTCATGACTCTACCGGTCGCCAATGCCTCGGAGCCCGACAGCTATAAACAGCATGTTACGTTTTTCGGCTTCGCCACGTAATCATACCATATTCCACCTTGATGCTTGCGTCAGACCCTTTCAAGGAGAACGCACAAAGAGATCGAAGTTGGGGGGCTCGGGGGCTCCCAGCTCTGCGGTTCGCCGTTGGGGCCCAGCCCAGAGCTCAGGACGGCCTAAGCCCGATGTGTGGGCGATCGTGCTCCTGCTACCTAAAGGCTAAAACATGCGATGACCCGCTTCATCTTGCCCTGTTGCCGTTGGCTAATAACGGCCTGTTCGTCTGCGTAAATCCCACGAACCGCCTTCGGCTATGCATACCAATCTGTTCAGATTTTGTTTCGAGATGAAATCTGGTGGGGGGGGTAATGACGGTACTGGGCGAATGGCGACTGGGGGTTGCGCGCTCGCGCTGCGTACCTGCGTCGGCCGAGCCACCTTGGATGAAACGGAAAATCACCAGGGTATCAAAAGTGTTATGCGCTATCCAGTAGGTGGAGCCCTGATTGTCCATTGAGTGCTCAGTGAGGGAGTATTGGGAAAGCTCCCACAGAAGCTTTAACATGCATGCACCCTGTGTTCACCTTTCATTAATTGCGACTGCGAGCGTGGCCGAAAGGATTTATCCGATCTCATTTCTCGTCGATTACCGCATCTAGCCAGTTTTCTTTAGGTACGCACTATCCTTGCAATGTCGCTGCATCGCGCCTCCGGACGCGTTAGGAGACAATTGTCGGAGTCTGCTCCGTCTGCACTTTCAGTGGTGGCATAACTCGAATGGTGCTGTCCGGCCCTAATGTTTAGGCCAGTGCTCTCTCCCGGCAATCTGGAGCCGACTCGCCTTGCTCATTTGTTTCTGGCCCATCTTAACCACGACTGTCCAGCACTTGGCTCAATGCTACGTTTCGTTTAGTGAGGTTGTCTTCGATGCTCCTTGCTGTATGTAATATTCTTCCGTGCAGATTCCCTGTTTTCCGGTAGGGCCCATAGTCATCGCGCATGCAGATGCAGCATCGGAAAATCTCTGGCAGTCTGTCAGGCGGACATAACCCGAACTGACGGGACTTGGCAGTCATGTCAAAGCCCCT
Organism: Apiospora saccharicola; assembly: GCA_038363915.1. Taxonomy (NCBI): domain Eukaryota; kingdom Fungi; phylum Ascomycota; class Sordariomycetes; order Amphisphaeriales; family Apiosporaceae; genus Apiospora; species Apiospora saccharicola. Next base: position 1,064,250 of record JAQQWM010000004.1, read on the forward strand.
GGATGAGTTGCATACTGTGCCGTCGCCCCCCCACAAATCCCAGATTTCATGACTCAGCCAATCAATCTCAAACCCAACACGCATCGTTTATATGAGTTGGATCGTTGATTCTCCAGTTCCCTCCGCCGGCTAGGGCCACAGAAGGACGTTGAGATGCATACAGAATAGCTTAAGATCTCTAGGCTCTTACTAAGACGGCCTCATCGTTGTCCACTTTCATTTCTTCAACCGTCAGCCCACCTTCTCCACCACCTCGTTAACGGTCTCCATTGGCCTCCCATATCTATTCGGAAACCTAGACCCACGATGCAGGCACATACCTGGGTATCATCCGGCTGTGATACCGGGGAGCTAAGCAAGGCTTACGGAGAATTACCAATGCCTTCCAAGAATTCTCATGTGTCCAAGGTTGGCTATAAGTAAATGCCTTGCGCCGGGCAGGCTATTGAACCTTCTCTCGAGTCACGTCGTTCTCAGTCACCAGTTCACTGTCTACTTTTCTTGAAGTCGTTTGAATCTCAAACGCGTCCTTTCACTTCCAGCCTTGACGGCACCCCTTTACCTTCTTTTTCTATTCATCCCTTTTTTCCCGTAACGCCGACTATACACGATGCAGATCGCTGCGTTTTTCTCTTTGGCCATGGCGCTAGGCGCCTCGGCCGCCGCCAGCACCGTCAAGTACACTGACGCGAACACTGGTATCTCTTTTGCCGGATACAGTGACGAGAAGGGGCTGAAGGTCGGTATGGCCCTGCCCGAGACCCCAGACAAGGACTTGATCCTGCAGATTGTCGGTCCGGCCACCGGCGGAGCCGGCTGGGCGGGCTTCGACTTCAGCTCCTCCATGACCGGCAAGATGTTGGTCGTCGCGTGGCCCAACGGCAAGAACATCATGCTTTCCCCACGCATCGCCACTGGCTATGTCACTCCTTCCGTCTACACTGCCACTGATGTGAAGCTCTCCCCTATTCCCAAGGGAACCTTTGTCAACGACACTCACTACTCCGCTACCTTCCTGTGCGCCGGCTGCATCAACAAGGATACCTTTTCCGCCGCCGATACCGATGGCGTCTTCGCCTATGCCTACTCCACTCTGGCTGTCACTACCCCTACCGATCCTTCCTCTGCTCTCTCCTACCACTCTGCCGGCTTCAGCGGCTTCGGCATGAGCCTGGCAGATGCCAAGTCCGCCGACTATGCTAAGTGGGCTGCTATGGCAGATACCTCCGCCGCTCCTCCATCCGGCACCGTCCCTTCCGTACCCGGCACCAACGTGACGGCCCCCATCCGCACTTCCAACGTCACCTACGATTACATTGTTGCTGGTGGCGGCCCTGCTGGCATCATCACCGCCAGCCGTCTGGCCGAGTCGGGTGCCTCCGTTCTCCTTGTCGAGCGGGGCCACGCCTCAAGCGCCTCTACGGGTGGCAGGGCTGTGATGCCTTGGAACTCATCCGTTACCCAATTCGACGTTCCCAGCATGGGTTACTACTTGGCTTCTTCGACCCTCGACAGCACCCAATACTGCGCCGATACTGCCTCGCAAGCCGGCTGCATCCTCGGAGGAAGCGGCATGATCAACGCTCTCATGTACGTCAAGCCTCAAGATGCCGACTTTGACGACAAGTGGCCTGCTGGCTGGAAATCTTCCGATGTCAAGGCTGCCTCGGACCGGTTGTTTGCGAAGCAACCGGGCACTGACATGTCCTCCGCCGACGGCAAGCGCTACGACCAGGGCGCCTACAACGTCCTTTCCACGTTCTTCCAGTCCAATGGCTTCAGCTCCGTGGAGCCCCTGAAGGAGCCCAACAAGAAGGTCGACGTCTTCGCACACCCGCCTTGGCTGATTCAGAACAGCCTGCGCGGCGGCCCAATTCACAGCTACCTGCCCACCGCCCAAGCCAAGAAGAACTTCAACATGCGCCTCAACACCAGCGTCGTCCGCGCTGTCCGCCAGGCGTCCTGGACCTCGGGTATCGAAGTCCAGAACGAGGACGGCTCGCGTGAGTACATCAACGTCACCCCTAAGACCGGCAGGGTCATCCTCGCTGCCGGCGCCCTCTCCACCCCTCGCATCCTCTTCTACAGTGGCATCGGCCCTGAGGAGCAGATCAAGAAGGTGCCCTCCACTGTCACCATGGCCAATGCTTCGCGCATCGACCTCCCCGTCGGCAAGGGTGTTCAGGATCACGTCATCTACACCATCTCGATGAAGACGAAGCAGAACATGACCGCGCTGAAGACCACGGCCTTCACCAAGCCCGGTCAGACCGACATCGACCTGTTCGCCAAGGGCTCCGGCGTCCTGACGCAGGCCGGCCAGCGCCTCAACTTCTGGACCTCGGTCAAGTCGCCCAGCGACGGCAAGACGCGCTTCATCCAGGGCACCTGCAACAGCCCCGCCGACAACGAGGTCAAGCTCAAGGTCTACCTGACGCACGGCGTGACCTCGCAGGCCGACCTCGGCCTCGACGCCACCGGCAAGATCACCGAGCTCAAGGGCAACCCCTGGCTCGACACCAAGGGCGACCAGGACGCCCTGACGACCTTCTTCGACCGCCTCATTAAGATGACGACCAAGGGCAACTCGACCCTCTCCCTCAAGATGAAGGACGGCTCCGCCGCCCCCGCCAACCTCACCGGCGCCGCCCTCCTCGCCGACATCAAGTCCACCCAGGCCACTGGCTCCCACTGGGTCCGTTCCGCCCGCATGGGTCTCGACGACGGCCGCAAGAACAACGGCACCGCCGTCGTTGACACCAACACCAAGGTCTACGGCACCGACAACCTCTTCGTCGTCGACGCCTCCATGCACGCCGACCTGCCCACCGGCAACACCCAGGCCATCGTCATGGTCGCCGCCGAGCACGCCGCCGCCAAGATCCTGGCGCTCGGTGGTGCGGGTGCCGGCAACAGCACCGCTGCGCCCTCCACGAAGGTCAAGCGTCGGGGCGCGTCTCACCGTCGTCACATGCACGGCGGTGTGGTCCTCAGCTCTCACATGAAGGCCTAAGCATCGCCCTATGCTTAACTTGTTCCGAGAACAAGAGACGAAGAGGAGCTTGACTTGTTCGAGCAGAAGATGAACCTAAATTTCGCTGTTTTTGTATTACCATTAGACCTTGGCTGTAACACCATTAGAACTTGACTGTACATATATTTTCTCTGTATAAATGAAGATATGACGATTATCTAACACAAAATTGCTATGATAACGTGATAAAATTTGTTGTGTTAATTGAAGTGTAAGATACTCAGGCCGTGTTGTATCCTCGAACCAAGTATGATGGGCGTGTCGGCTCCGAGTCTAGTACCTAATGGTACCCTAACGGGACTTATGTCAAACTTCGGAACGTGCTCCGCAGACTGAAATTGGCATAAGAATTGCCCCTAGAAACTGTCCGAAACTCTAGGGCGAGTTTCTTAACGGATGGCTTCACTGGCCATGCGAACATTCCCGAAAAATTATATTTAAAATTAACCCCTAATACCCCTAATTGATTCAGCTTTCGAAGCACCCAAGTCCAAGATAGATACCGCAGTCTTGACATGTGGGATCCAGTTCGCTTGATATTTTAAAGCCAAGCCGCCAAGTCCGCCCAGCAGCTGTAGATTTTCCCCGATTCAACTGCTTTTGGCAATTTAGTTTCCCAGTAGCGTCGCGGAACCGCTCCCCGTGACGCCTCGGAAACGTTCCGAGGAGATACTTGAAGCAATAGCGATACTTTCTCTATCGTCCACTCTCTTTTCCGGCAGTTCCTTACCTCGCCCATGACTACTTCGTCACCTCCAAAACGATAGGTACTCCTAGTTTAGCTCACGGTCATACTAAACTGGAAATTCATCTACGTCCTGCCCACAACATGGATATTGGATATCACGGTTTTCGAAGAAAGCGCCCTCGACTATTCATCTCAAGATTCATATTCGCTATCTGTGTTGGCTAGCCGACGCTTCGGCCGCGGACTCTTAACCCTTTGGGTGGTCCTCAATAATGCCAAATCGCTATGCAAACCAAAGTTTTTGTGTATCGCTGAACGGCTCATTATTCATAACTCGTAATCAGAAGATTCCGAAAGTCGCCTCCAAGCTACCGGGATCGCACAGTAATCGCAGGTCTCGAGAGAAGACTAGCTTCAAGTACCGTTGATTACCGGCGTCCACCTCGGGGCGCGTTCCGGCCTCCCCGGCCTACCCGGCCTCTCCGACGGGCTCCTGCTGCCTGATCACCGGTGCTGTCGCCATTGACATCATTGCTATTCGTGTTGTTGCTAACTCCCCCTGAAGACGAACCGACAATGGTCCATTGGTCACCAGGAGTGCCAGGCGTGACAGCCTCACCGCTGCGTCGAGGCCAGGCCACGCCTCGAGGCTCTCGATTTCCAATGACAACACTACCACCTCTGCCTCTATTGCCCCCTCGCTTGTTGCCACCAGGGAAGAAGCTGACGTTCGATAGGACGACAGTGGGCAAGTAACGCGCTTCGGCAACCATCTCGGCAAACTCGGGCTTGACGCCGACGCCCGGCTCGCAGTCCTTGTGCATCCGCAGCGCGAGCGCGTCGGACTGCGCCAGGGCCCAGCGAGAGTAGCCGCGCTTCATGCTGTCCACGACGGTGTTGCGCAGCACGGCCGTAAATTGGGCCGGCGACGGGATTTGAGAGAAGCTCATCTCGCGCAAGAAGGCCGGGAAATCGTTGATGGCGTGCAGACGCCGGACCTCGGATGCGAGCCGCGCGGCGGCTCCTGGGGGAGGGGCGCCATGGCGGCGGAAGAGGGCTTCACGGACTTTTGTTAGAGACGACGACGAGGTGGAGGAGGTAGATGGCCGCGCGGTGCGTCGGAACAGTTCCGAGAACATCAGGAGGCGGTACGAGGTCCGCGAGCCCTGGAAGGTCTTGTCGAGACGGTAGGCGCTGATGGTGTCTGGTTCGAGGTACGCAAGCTCCGGGTAGGTCTTCTTCGTGTTGTTGCTCTTGCTGCCACGGTTGTTATTGTGATTGTGTCTGTTTCCTCGGGGCTCGTTGTTGGGGTTCAGCAGCCATACGACGTTGCGCGTGATAGCCTCGGTTATGATGGCCCGGCGTAGCTGGTCAGTGACAGGGATATCACTGACAAGCATGGCGACAAGTAGATGACCAAGGTTGGGGCAGTGGGACTTGTCGCGCCGGCCCTCGAGGAAAGATGTCAGGGGCGTGTTGGCCTGAGTCACAATCTCCGGGTTCTCGGTTGCGAGACAAACAAGTAGGTGGAACAAGTGGAAGTAGGACTCAATGGCCTTCTCCGAGGCGTGCTCCAAGGTACTAGAGCTCTTGTGGAAAGATCTATCATATTGGAACAGATCATCCAGATAATCCAGATCATCCAAAAGCAACCATTGCTGCTGCTGCTGCTGCCTAGGCAGGTTCTCCTTGCCATTCCCCTTCCCGTTGTCAAGGTCGACGAGGTTGAGCTTGACGACGATGTCGTTCATGAAAGCGTAAAGGACCTGGGCATGTGTGGCGTTCTGCAGCTTGACGTGATCTTTCAAGAGCGATAGCGAGGTTTTAGCGTTTTGTCGGACCGAGTTCCAGTGGCGCGGTGAGATAGGCAGAGGGAGCCACCGGGTGAAAGGGATGCACTGCACAGACTTCCGGGTGGGAAGGGCAAAGGCCTCTTGCGAAAGGAGATCAAACTCGGAGGCCAAGCCGTCGGTGGTCGAGACGCCCACGCCAAGCTTAGCGTCTCGGTATGTCTTCTTGGTAACGAAGCACTGTAGCTCGCGTTGGCGGATTACGTTGTGTTCCGTGATCAGGGTGCTGACGCGGGGCCACGCTTTGGATAGACTGGTCAGATCCTCAAAATCTTCAAGTTCTTCAAGAACTAAAAGTAGAATCTCGTTGGGGAGGCTATTGATGGCGAAAGATCCTCCTGTCGCCTCGTAATTGGTAGCTTCCTGGACGGGTCTCTCTGACGAGCGGATGTCCTGCATCGCCGTGTCGAAAAGGCTCCCAAAGTTACCTGCGGTTTCGAGTTCGGTAGCAGAGGGTCTTCCAGTTTTCAACGCTCCCTGCTGGTCGCGATAACGGTATTCACGGGTTTCTTTCTCGAGTACGTTTTCCTTAAAGCCGCATCGCTCGCACGCAGTGAACGGGCTGAGGTAACTTCTCTTTCGTGATCCCGTCCGATATTCTTCGAGACCGACAACTTCGCCATAATCCTGCTGAATCGTGTCGCTTCCGAAGAAACTAAGTAGCTGGATGGCGATGCCCTTGAGGGTGTAAGCAGGGGTGTAGTAGTCGTCTCTGTTCAGTATGGTGGCACAAATGTAGCTGCCAAACACATTGGGATGATCCACAGATGTGTCCATTCGGATACTAGGGGGCGCATGGGAAATTCCTCGAGGGAATCGACATTCAGATGCATGCGCTTCCAACCGGGAGGAGACAAGATCAAGCAGAGTTGGTTCAGGTCATCGCCGACATGGAGACGGATGTTGGGGTAGGGCTTCCGGACTAGTTCATCAATGTCGAGCAGCAGACGCTGGCGCATCTGATTGGCTCGTACGTCATTAGGTGTGGGATTTGCCATGCTGTGCTTGCTGGATAGACTGTTGATGTTGACGAAGTGGAGAAATGAGTGTTGTCTCTAGTAGTGGCAGAGCAAATGGACGAGTAAGAAAAGAATGAGTGGTGAGAAGGAAGCAAAATGTGCAGAATATGTAAGGGCAGGTCTAAAAAAGCTGATGGGTTGGGTTAGGTTCCTGTAGGTACAGGAGCACATCGAACACAAGGGGATCGTTTGTTGCTGGGCAGGCCTCTCCTGTTGATTCTTATAGAATGTGCCAGCCCGACCCAGGCACACAAAGACAGCAATCACTGTTGACCAAGGGTTCGCCAATTGGCCCATGCGGACTCGCCCTTCCTCCGATTGACTCACCTCGCCGCAGAATTGACGGTTTCCCCCACGATGGAAATGGGCGAGAAGGATTGTCGTTAGGATCTAGCTGGCCGAGATCAGCACTGGCCTGCGTCCCCGTCCGTCTGTACGCTTTACCTGATCGGGCTCGCCGCAGTGTCAAATCACAGCATATTTGGCCAAGGTAAGCTTTTCCTCACTTTCGGCGTGACATAAAACATTCCGGAGTGTTATTGATTATAATTACGACGAAGCTGAGGCTCAGATTGAAGTTTCCTACAAACCGACTTAGGCAGGCAAACCACCGCGCAAAGAGGAAGATGGTATGCCCCCAATCGCCGGTCCACTTTTCTCTGAGCAAAAACCACCCCGACCGAGAGACACTTTGACTTATGATACATAAGAAATGAGAATTAATGGTATTAATATGATAAATACAGATTAAACTACATAATTACACATATATTTGATAAGTGTCTCGAGTGCGTTGTTCAATTACAATCTGTAATCGTTCCACGTCTTCGGCAATCTCCAGTCGATGTCAATCTTCCAGTCTCCCTCCCTTCCCCTTTTACAGTTTCAGCTAACACTCACAAATTCCCAATATTGTCCCACTCCTCATCCACCCACTCGCGCTCGACGGGATCCCACTTCTTCCCCTGCTGCCCGCCGCCCGCGTTCTTGTTGTTGGACGACGAACCCTCCCACTGCTGCGGGTTGAGGGGCTGCCACGGCTCCTGCTTCTGCTTCGGGTTCATCTTGTCGCCGACCGCGGCCGCGAAGTTGCGCGGCTTGGGCATGGCGTCCTGGTGAGCGTGGTGTTCGCCCGTGTTGCCGGTGTAGTGGTGCTCGGTGCTGTAGCAGGCTCGCTGGGCGAAGCGGTGGAGGGTGGCTGTTGGATTGGGGGAGAGGGAAAAGGGGTGGTTAGCCTCTTGGTCCGTCATGGCATTGCTGGGTGGAACTCCAACGCAAGAGGGTCGGTCGGGTGGGGTGACGAGAAACCGCGATATTGGGAATTTGAGATGCGATTTGCAAGGACGGATGACTTACCAGTCGGGGTTCGGATGGCCCCTCTCAGGGCCACGCACTGGGACAGTCGAGAGGCCATCATGCCTAGTTTCTAGGGGTTGATCGATGACTTATATATAGACTTGATTGAATAACTTGAAGAATGCCGAGGGTTGAAGTTCCATTCGTCTGTGGGACCTTTGACAGGTGCCGAAGTGATCCTTTTGAATCATGAGATTTGGGGTCGGTCGGCCTTTCATCCCCCTCCTGTGGACGTCATTGCGCACACAGCATGAAGTCATCGCGAACCAATCGTTTACGTCCCCGCATCGGAAGCTTATTTGATTTCCCCATCGCTCCAAAGTCAATGTACAAGTGCATTGGCAATCTGATGATAGGTCATCTGTTGCAATCTAGAACGTCCGCCAAGGCGCTGTGCCGTAGCCATCGCGCCGGAGAGAATGATCTTTTGATATGTACACAATATAATGGCTACGGTGATTGGATACCGGGGGCTGGGTTCAAGTACCGGAACTGGAGACGAATGCAACCTAAAAATAAACATTAGCTGTGCCGCATCGAAAGAACTCGATCCTGCAGGCGGCGCCCATTCTTCTTCTCCCTTACTCATCGAGGTCTCAATGGAGAAGGTAGCAGTGCATGAAGCTCATGCATTTCAGGCAACACAAATCAGAACAACGGAGTAACATTTGGACCGTCTATGTGTAGTTGAGCATAATATATACGACCCAGTAATAGTACATAAAAGCCATCAGGCGAATACTCCAGAAAAAGTAACATATCAGTTTTTATAGCTGCCTCAATACATAAATCCAAGCCCGCCTATCCAGACGCCTAAAGTATGTTTTCTCGCAGGAGATATGAAATAAGGGATTTAGGGGTATCATTGCCTCAATATAGAACCCGGGAACTACCAAGGAAATCCACCGAAAGGGCTGCTCGGGAGCTCAGTCATACACCCTCAGTCTACCATTTCGAGTCCCCAGCAATAAACTGTTCCATTGTATCCACCGCCGCATTCTGCAACCCCGTAACGTGCAGGTTATGGACCGCAGGCCACCTCTGCCGCAACCGCTCCGCTATACTCACGGGGTCCAGATCCATTGAGGGCCCATCACCGCCGCGTCCGAGCAAGGTATTCGTAACATCCGACGCCGCACGTACAACCTGATCGGCGCGGGGCCTACAGACAGCGTCATAGGCTTGCAGTGCGTAGAAGGGCAGCGACGCCTCCACATCGTGGCCGCTCTTCGTAAGACCCCTTAACCCCACACCGGAGGACGCGGAATGCCCCAGAAGTGTTGACAGCACCATGGCGTGCTCGAGCGACAAACCGGCCGCGGCAGCATGATAGGGGCTCGCGGCGTGTGCAGCCCCACCCAGGACGCAGACGCGGCCACGGGAGTAGCTCCGGGTGGGTGCGTGTTGCATTTGCACGATACCCGCGATTTGAATTGTGTAAACGCTTTGAACGAGCTTGGTTCTTTGTCAGTTTTAATTCCATTCAACTCAAAGGTCAGTTATTAAATATAACTTACTTTGATCATCCCTTGACAAGCGGGAGACCGATTTTGCGCAAACGTCGCCTCGAACTCCTCGGGCGTGAAGAGCTTCGCCCAACTAGGCCCCGCCGAACCCGGATACGGGTCCTGCCGGCTGTTGACGGGCGGGGGCGGTGGTAGTACCGCCGAAAGCGAGATCTGCACGTCCCGGCCATGGTTGATGAGGTCGTGCTGCATCAATATCCCGTCGCCGATCCAGCCCGCGCGACAGGGGCTCTGCGGGTCCAGGTACCCCGGGCCCATGACCTGCTGGGCGCGCGCGAGGGGCACCACGAGGGGCAACGTCCAGCTCCCCGCGGGGACGGGCTTGAGCGCCGGATCCTCGTCCCCGTTTACCGTGGGGGCTTGCTGCCCGGATCCTTGTCCCGTCACCACGAAGGATCGCGCCAAGCTGTGCGTCCCGTCCGAGCCAATCACGACGTCGTACCGCCTCCGCGTCCCGTCCACAAACTCGAGGAACGCGGCGCCACCGCCGCCGCCGTCACTTTCTGTCGTTCCGCTCACCCCGGTAATGGGCGTGTTGGTGTGCAGTAGGTACGGTGGTACGTCGGCCAGGATCTCATCTAGAAGGGCCTGTCGGCTCACGGTTCGACGACCGGGAATAGGCAGACCAGAGACATCAATGCTGCGATGACTGGTAGTAGCAGTGCCCACACAAAGGGCCACAGAGCTGTAGACGGCGCCGGCGCGGTCGAGACAAGCATCCAAAGCAGGATCCAGGGACCGGAGCACCTCCTGATGGGCCTCACTCAGGTCAAGTGCAGGCCCCTCGTCCCGGAACTGCGGCCTCGCATCGTACAGGTCCGCGACAATGTGGGGGTAGCGCATGAGCCCGCGCATGAGGCAGGCGCCACCAAGACCGCCCCCAATGATGGCTACGCGAAGCACGTGCGCCGACGACGAGGTCGAAGATGTGTGGTCCGACATGTTGTCGAAGTCTGAGAGACCAAGGAAAGGCGACGAGTAGGGGGAAGTGTCGTCGTTACACGCTGGCTGGCTGCTCCAAGGGTCACTGATAGATGTCCATACGGACGGTGACGAGATCTGAGGGGTGGCCATCGTTTTGTCTTATGTTGTGCTGTGTTGTTGGGAGAGTATTATATAATATCGAAGTAAGGGCTGGCTGTATCATACGAAGCTGAAAGAATGTGTCTGCCTCGAGCTCCTACCAATGACACTAAGCCATGGATCCTTGGATCCGAATAATCTTGTGTCTTGGATGGATTCGTGTTTGTGTCTCCCACACCAGCGTGGAGTATCAGCCGTCCTAGGATTGTTAGGCGCACGAGATAATAGTAAAAGTAGGTGGGGGCTGTGTGAAGTCAATGGGAGAATAGTATACAGAGGAGATAGGTTATGTAATGATTATCGAAAAACAAGTGACCCGGTCTACAGGCTTCTCGATCCCTCCAGGTAGAGATATAAACGTTAATATACTGCGGCGGGATTCGGGGGTGATCCCGCATAGGCCCTAGGTCTTGGGGGCGCGAAGTACTCTCCATTCCGAGAAGCCTTGATAGCATGACATAGCAAGTCTTGGCGTTCCACTTGGCATAAGGCTGATGGAGATGATTCTGGCTGTGCAGGTTCAAGCTGATTGGTGAGTTTTACGCTAAGGGAGGGTAGCAGCGCATATCGCTGCCATGTGCGTCGTGCGGAGCTAAGCAAAATACCATAATGGGGTTCGTTTTAACAAGCCCACTCGTTCTGCACCGTACTTTCGGTTAAGTCTGTAACCCGTTAGCTGAATTCTAGCCTGCATTGAGAGTGACGTTCTGGCAAAAGCTTCGACTACTGGCAACTACAGTAGCAGTACGGAGTACAAGTCAATAGCTAGCCAGGGGTATGGGGTCGAGATGGGGTTGAAGCAAAGCTAGCTCGGTCTTAATAGCGACTTCTTGGTGGCTATTCTGGTTCTGGCAGTGTGGTTATGTGGTTGAAAGTCTCCTCTAAAGTCTCCGAAACAAGAATGAGGGAATGCGACCTGAGGCGGTCCAAACTCGAGCAGTTTGTTTAACCACATTGGCGGAGCGCCTGTCATCGATTTCCGCAATTCGACTAGGCCGGGATCTCTGCAACAGACCGGATTGGCCCAATGCGACATAAGTTGCAGAATGAGGGGTCAAGTATAGACAAGATGCGATGCACAGTATTAGTACCATGCATGTCAGCAGCAGTGGAAAAGTTGAAGGTTCGAGACGGTGTGGGCCGACTGAAAGCAAACCCCTGTCGGTTGATCCACATCTCTCGCCGCAATCCGGCGGCCTCGGCAGACCTGATAATTAATAATATTTTCCCGGCCAATCTCAATCTCTAGCCTGCTTGTCGTCGGTACTGGGGGCTCTAGGGTGAAAGGGAAAAGGGCGCTTGGCGTCAAGCTGAGACACAAAGTCGGTGCCTGCTTTTGGTGCGTGGCGCATTCTCGTTGGAAGGATCAGACGATTACTAGGCCTTACCACATCGCTGGAACCGCAAACGCAGGCACCGAGATTACTCTAAAATAGATGATGATGGCCCGAATAACCTTAATTCGAGGCTTGCATACTGGATGAATGATGGTTTCTTGGGCAGCGGCTTCCATAAGCTCGCTCGCTGACGGCCGGCAAAGTTCTTTCCTTCGCTCTTGTTTCCGTTCTTCGCCCTACCGCTGATGCCGTGCCACCGAGAGAGGGACTAATTGCTGACTGCATCACCAATTACCTACATACAGTATACAGGCCTTACGTTTCCCCACGCGCTGCGCTGCCACTTCGCAGTACAATTGTAGCCAGGTCATAACTTCAATTGAAGTGTACATGACTTTATGTGCGTTGTCCAGCATCAAAGCAGCGGCTCCACTCGACGGCAACACCCTTGTTTTCGGTCGATTGAACCGAGATGGATCATTAAATAGGCAACGAGATTCCAGTGCTTGTTAAGTAATCCACGAGACATCGTAATCAACGCAATTTCTTTTATTCTAAAAAAAGATATCTCTTGAACTCCGACGCATACGGAGAATATCAGCGTTGCATCATGGTTGACGATGCAGCAAAGAGACGGCAACTTACAGTAAGCCGAGCTGGGTCGCGTTGGGTTTGCTTGGCATCGAAAGAAAAGCGGAAAGAGCGTCCGGTGTTGTTGACAGGCCATTTTGACAGCGACACCGCCGAATCTCGATTGTCGAAATAGCCTCCATGTGTCATCTGCCTTGAAGGCTTTAAAATGTTTTTGATCTTGGCGATTTGGACGTCTTCTGAGGCTGGCGTCTTCCCTCCGACTCAGCCGACGGGCTCAATCACGCCACGCAACGTGACAATCGCAGTTATCATATGTTGGGTGTTCCTCAATTAGTAACAGGGCAAGGTCGGAAGTCCAATATGACAGCCCAATACTTCGTTGCTTGTCACCGCTAGCCACTGACTTTAGGAGGCCGACACATCTCGCTGCGTCGGTCGCTGCGTCCGAGCAACAGACAGCCACCTCAACTACACAATGAAGAATCGGGATGGCGATATCACGCATTCTTGAAGCTCGGGATCCAAGAGTCATGTCAGATAGACCGCCACGGCTTGGCAGGCGGGGTCCTGAGGTTATGGTTCCGAATTGCATGGGTCGTCAATTGCTTTACAATCGCAGGCCATAGGTACCTACTGTTCGTTTGCCCTTGCAACGAGAAAGTAGTGCCCTACCACATGACTTTCACCCGCCAATTGGAAGGAGAAGCCTAGCCTTGGGGACTTGGGCCTATGAGTTCGCAATTGCGACAAGATTTGTAAACATGAGAACCCTCCTCCACCGAAATTAAATTGGTGGAGGTAAGCCCGTATGCCAATTTGGGGGGAGCTTGGGCGGAATTTTACAATTTGGCACTAGCCAGCCAGCCAAACATGTAGCATACCACGACAACCACATCATAATTAGTAGTTTCAGAATCGTCAAGCTATCTGCCAATCGTCGGTATGAACCAGAGTTTGGTAAGATGCAATATGTACGATGCATTGGATAAGTGTCAGAACAGCTGCAGCATGGTGACTTGGTTTCAAAATACCTCTCTCGTCGAATCTGAATGAAGCTCGTCATTAGGACCTGCGACAGAGGCAGACGAACGCCCTTCCCCTCTCGCTACATCCATCGCTCAATTGGGCCATCAAATACATTGCTGTACATTCGGGTTCTTTTCGGTTAAGATTGCCATTGAATTGCATCAGAACTGTTTCCCATTTGAAGATGTATTGCTGAGGAGTTGGAAGCGAAAAGCCAGGGTAATGATAGGAGGTGCTGCGAGAGAGGAACCTGGGGAAACCCCCAGACTCGTTTCAACTTTGGCGCCCTTCGATTTAGCCCCAACATTCATTATTCTGCCATCTTTGGCAAATCGCCCAGGAAGAAAACTCCAAAACACTATGAGACGTCGCAACTCGACAATTTGACCACACACGAGTGAATGTTGGCAGTGATTCGCCGCTGGATCGCATGGGTCTGGCTCATCTAGACTAACCAATTCTCGGCTATGATGACCAGCCCGTCGGTTGGTCATATATGCTTTCATGATCACTGCAGCTGCATGAACAAGCATGTAGGCAGCAGCATGATACATCGATGCAGCAATATGGGTGACTGTTGGACTATGTTCATACAGGTGTATACCCTTAAGCCACTACTGGCTTCGACCCGAGTATATAACCCCGAAGCTCACCTCTTCATCAGGTGGTTTCTTCGAAGTAAACTTTCCGTCTCATTCTCACCACACTGTCGTTGACCTTGTATTCTTATTCCTTGGCTGGTCCATTGCTTTCTGTTCCTATTATTCGTTGTTTGCATACTCTGCACCAACCCACCGTATTCAATCTTTACCTTGAAAGCGACTTGTACGCAACACCACTATCTTGAAAATGAAGTTCTTCCACGTGCTTGCTCTTGCCGTCGCCGCCTCGGCCATGGCCATCGACCCCCGCCAGTAAGTAAACCGACCTGGATCGTATTCACGTGAGACGCTGATACTAACGACGCACCCAGCCACAAAGGGGTAACCCAGGGTAATGGCGGCGGTGGTGCCCAGAACGGTCAGGGTGGCGGCGCTCAAAATAACGGAGGCGCCGCCCAGGGCAATGGCGGAGCTGCTCAGAACGGCCAAGCAGGAGGGGCTGCCCAAAACGGTGGCGGCAACAACGGGTTCAACCCCGGCAATGGCGGTGCTGCTCAAGTCGGCCAAGGTGGAGCCGGCCAGAACAACAACGGCGCCGGCCAGAATGGCCAGGGAGGACGGGCCGCTCAAGGCGGGCAGGCGGGAGGTGCGGCCCAGGGTGGCCAGGGAGGGGTTGCCAGCCAGAACAGCAACTGAAGACCCGGCGATACAGTTCAAATCATGGGAACGCAAACTAAGCCCAACGGCATTGTGCCATGGCCCGAACGGATGTCTTAGCCGGGTACGAGTGTTTCCCTTTTCTCCTGTTTTGGCTATGGTAGAAAGATGTCAAGCAGTGGTGGGAGGATCGACCAGGGCTTTTTCTTTTGTTTTTCCTTGCTTCACAGTGGACGCCTCTGGTGCTGTATATATTGTCAAATCGAGTTTGACTTCATAGGTTTTGTGGAAGGAACGCAAGGGGAGGAGTGGTCCGGGATAGGGGGAAAGGAAGAATACGAAACCCATATAACTAGGTAGCAACACAGGCCACTAATGAGATCAAGCATTGCCTCTTGTAAACAAGATGACATCGCTTGCCAGAATACGTGAGCTGAGATAGACTATGCATTTATATATGGATTACCGCTATCCGTAAGCGTGTTTCTTGACTAACAGGTTCTCCACTAAAAAGTGACCACGACTTGGGCAATTGCAACGGGTGTGTTAAGCCCCTATCCCATTTCTAGCAAGCAATGGTGGCTTACAAGTACAACTTATCTAGAGCCAAGAATCACTAGGTCTGAATGTTAGACACCTACCATAAAGATGATGATATTTAAGTGGGTAGAATGGTAGAATGGTAGACTGGTACACCCAGTTCTACCAGGGCTGACAAGCAGGCTGAGTATCCCCTCCTTGCTTGGGGGCCAAAAAACGGAACATGCTGTGCACAGCCCCCGCACATACTAATAGCTAGCAAACCGCTGGTCAGCAGATCTCCAGTCCGAGATAACTACTTAAAAAACCCCGACCTTTCGTTCCCGCTCCCCCAAAGTGGCGGCCCCGTCTCGATATGGCGGAGCTCGCGCTTCTTGGCCTCGTAGCCAACATCTTCCAGTTTGTCGAGACGGGCGTCAGGATCGCCTCAACCGCCCGGGATGTGTACCAGTGCGTCGAGAACCTGCAGACGCGCGAGATCAGGCTGCTGCTGGACGACATCAAACAGAGCGGCAGCGAGATCTCTAAGTTGCCCCGTGGCGCCCTTTCGGAGGATGAACTGGCCATTTGCGAATACTCGGACGAGTGCAACGCCATTTCTGTCGAGCTGGAGGCACTGGCGGCCAAGCTCGCCCGGAGGGATGCTGCCAAGTATCGCGCGTTCGACAGCGTGCGCATCTCCTGGTACAGCCACACGAAGAAGAACGAGATACAGGACTTGGTCGCCCGCCTGCACCGGATTGACAGCCGCCTTCGGGCGTGGTTCGAGAAAGTGTTGCATCGGCAGGCCGGCCTCGAGAACGAGGACCGGTGGTCGAGCGTCATGGCGGCCATCGAGCGCCTCGATCTCAAGGCCGGGACCATGGACATCGCGCAAAAGAACGTACTGGAATCGGCGGCCCAGACGCTGAAGAACCAGCTCAAGACCGAGACGGTGGTGGCCGAACTGGTCCGACTATTCTTGGGCGAGATACGCACGATGCAATACTACCAGAACCAATTGCAGAGTTTGATCTTTCAGGATATAAAGCAGCATTATTCGGACGTCAATCCCGCTCATGAGGCGACCTTTAAATGGACCTTTGACCGAAATTACACTGAGTTCTCGCAATGGCTTGAGAACGGCGGTGGCTATTACTGGGTTCATGGGTTGGCCGGGAGTGGCAAGTCGACGTTGATGAAATACTTATACGAACACGATTCTACCAAGGCTTTGTTGAGGAAATGGGCAGGAAAGAAACAATTGGTGACGGCGAACTTCTTCTTCTGGGCTATGGGTACGCGAATGCAAAAGTCGCAGTTGGGTCTCCTGCAAAGCTTGCTTTTCCAGTTGGTCCGCACCAACTTATCCCTGGCCGCCACCATTTTCTCCACTCGACGAACTAACGAACCCTGGACCGTCCATGAGCTACGGGAGGCTTTCAAACTGGCCTCGGCCCGTGCGGAGAACCATACCAGATTCTGCTTCTTCATTGATGGCCTCGACGAATACGAGGGGGATGAGACGGATATCATCTCCACGGTGGCCGAACTGCTAAGCTCCCCCAATATCAAGATTTGCCTCTCCAGTCGGCCTTGGAACCGCTTTCGCGAAGCTTATTCAGACAGCCCTGGACTCACTTTGGAATACCTCACAAAGGCCGATATCTTTGAGTACATCAAATCCAAGTTGCTTTCAAACCGGTCTTTCCAGCGTAGTGTGGAGGATGATCCAAGATGCCAGGGCATCATAACGCAAATCGCGGATCAAGCAAGGGGGGTCTTTCTTTGGGTGTTCTTGGTTATCCGTAACCTTATAAGAGACATACAATCTCGAGAACCGTTCGAGCACTTGCAACGAAGGGTCAGCAAATTGCCACCTTCGCTAGATGACTACTTCCAGCACATCTTCGACAGAATCGATGCCATATATCGCCAGCAAACCGCGAGATTATTCTTGGTAGCTCTCTACCTCGAAGAGCACGACGAGGAGCCCTTGCCTCTGATGGCATACAACTGCCTCGAGGCCGAAGTTCGGGATCCGTCCTATGCTGCAAAACAACGGCTGCTGGCTCGAGACCCCGACTGGATCAAGGATCTGCCGGAAAACGTAGCCGAGTCCCAACGTATCGCTATAATCCGGCTTGATGATAGATGTAAAGACCTTCTACAGCCACGGAGGGACGAGGAATACCATCCTGCATCCATCCATCACATTCATATCAGCCTCTTGCATCGAACGGTGCGAGATTTCTTCCGGGACAACTATTACGCGGCGCTCCGGGAAACGGCTGGTGTTGACTTCTCCCCTGAAGGATCGATTGCCAAATGCTTGCTCTGGCTATTCAAGACCTACCCGATCAAACTTTTCTTTTCTCCAATAGTGAGAGAACGAGACGACCTACCAGACCACCTTAGAGTCATGGCACACAGGTCTAGACAGCCCGGGGACCATAAGATGAGCCTTGTCTTGTATCGATTCTGGTCGCACGTGACGCTTAATGAGTCCCTGGTCGATGACGAGGTTGTAGCGAGTTTCTTCGATACCATGATAACTTTCTGCGGCCAGAGCTGGGCACAGCTAATTGTCCCACAGCGACTGACACGATACTTCAGCCCCTATCCTTCGGACTTGATGATGACCCCCTGGGCATCCTACTTGAATCTGGAGGGCTTCCTGCGTCGCAACTGGAAGCCTGGTAAGGCTAGTGGGGGCTACTTCGACTACGAGGTGTTGACGCTCCTGGTTGCCCTCGAACCGCGGTGCGTGCAAGCACTGCCACCACCTTCTTCAGAAACCTCAGCAAGGGAAAGTCAAAGATACAGCTACACGGGCAGCGTGTCGTCAACAGCCGAAATGCCCTCCGATCCAGCAACCAATCCCGCGGCGGCCAGAAAGACCACCCCCGTGCCCATCAGCCCCGCAACGATTCGAACACTACTGGAACTGGGCTGCGACCCGCGGGACCAGAAGCTGGGCCTCGTGTTCCTGGACCGATTCCAGAAGGCGCACTGTGGCGACAGCAAGACGATCGTCGGAGTGACGCAGGTGGGAGGTAAGGCCGAGACGTACGTGTCGAACCGCAACGTCTTCGAGGTCGCCAAGTGTCTGTTCGAGCACGGGCTCAGCCTGCCCCTGGGACCCGACGAGGAAATCTCCCTCTGCAAGGCCAACTTCGGATCCGTCTTCCGGCCCATATTCGGGGTGGAGGGCGTCGCAGAGCTCGGGGACATCCGCCGCCGGCTCCAGGGGCAGGTCGGCTGGGCGGGGAGGCTGTCACGGGCGTTTGGGGAGTTGGGTAGGTGACGACGAGGGATGCTGTCTAAACGAGGCTTTCTTGTTATCAGCAATAATTTTGATATGCGGGGACAGCGGGGCCTCGAGTTTCCCCTTTGGCGCGGCTACGCCCATAGTGAAGTCGATCATGCAGGCCGTCTACGTTGTGCTTATGGTGCTCCAATTCATTTCCGCGGTGGTTGGTCAAGCCAAGAGCCACCGTGCTGCCTACATGATCTCTTTTGCCATCTTCGGATTCATCTAATGTTATCTTTTTATTAATTTGAAATGTCTCACTAGACGCTTGGTCGACTTGAAGATGAACACGGTTGCAGCCAATTCGTATGCTTATATCGGCGAGTACTACAGCGAGCTTGGCAACTTGACGGTGCTGGTGATGGCCGTAGCGGCTTCCGGAATCTACATCGCAGCTGGAGTCATCTATTTTGACTCTTGGCAAGTCTTCCATAACTGGGCGCCATATCTGTTCATATTCTCCTCGTACACGAACATACCGAAGGCTTACTCGTTCAGCAACATTCAAGATGAATCGTGGGGACTAAAAGCCGGCAAGAAGCTCGTTGACATCGTGCTCGTTCCGGAACTCAATAAACAAACGTCTAAGCCTGATAAGGAGGGTACGGCGGAGTCTGAGACTAGGTAATCCGTACGAGGAAATCGACATAATTTTCGGGGACCTGCTCCATTTATCCTCAACTCTAGCACCCTCCCATCACCAGTACCCCCTGGGTCAACACCAGCCCCTTGCCAGCTGCCTCTCTTCAACACCACCACCTCTACGCAGTATAGCTAGGAAGGGCATCTCTAGTCACACTAGCCGTGCCCGGATAGCCATGCTTAAGCGGCCTTGTACCAAGTTGAAACACTTTAACTCATTTTGTTTTGTAGCATGTTTTAGTACTACAGATCAATACTATAATTGTATATGCACAGGGCAAATCCAAGCATGGATTCTATAGCAAAATATTTCCAGTCGAATTTTGGTACAATGCATTGTTCAAGCACACCATCGCCCCTTCTTATGACTTGGCCCGCTTTGATCAGACTCTAGCCTTACATACAAGCTGAACGGTGGCTGCTTACGTGCATTTCTGATCTGTCAGACGCTAACGCTTTGCGAACCGGCCCCCAGTATCTCGCGGGAAATCATTGGACGATAAGCTATGATCATTCTAGCCTTTGCTGCCGTGAAACTCTCGGCCTTGAGTCCGGCCGGGCTGGCTGTGTAGGGGCCGAAAGGGCAGGCTGTCTTTCGCCTCCTTCAAATACGAAAGAGAATACACACATATTGATGAAATGCCAGGACTTCTACCTTCTCCCTTTCAAATACCACTCTCGGTGGAACAGTGTCTCGCCCCTCAACTGCTGCTGATATGGGTGATAGCATTCCACTTGTCGCGCTTCCACAGCGCAGTCCAACTCTGGAATCTGCAAGTGACAGGCATCGGTATTCCTCCCAGCAAGGAAGTGGCTCCAGCACGAATCAGTCACGCGACAGGATCCAGGTTCTACTGGCCAGGAGTCTGTTAACCAGTTCTGATGCAAAGTCATCATCTCGCATCCGGCTTCTACAGCGAGATTACGTCCGCATCAAAGATCGTGGTGCCGAGGAACGCCGAAGAAAGAAATCGAAGAAAGCCTCGTTGTCGGGACCAACACCTGATACCGATAAGAGATCTTCTTGTGACAAGTTGTTTTCTTATTGGCTCTTTACCACACCTGGAACCTTGGTAGGTAAGTGACACTCCCTCTGATTTGTTGACAGTTAACTATAGCAGGATTGCGACCCTTTTCGCCGTCACTGACAACTGTGCAGATAACCGGAATGGAGCAACACGCGTTCAGTCTAAAGACTCCTTTTCCGATTGGGCCTGCCGTATCGCAGCCAACTTGGAGACAGAGCAGAAAGATACGCTCCAGCTTGTGTAAGTAGGCATACTATGTCGGGCTTGGTTCGTTTGACTAATGACCAGTAGGTCAATGACTGAGTCGCCGGGGCCAGAACTAACGAAATTCATGTTTTCCTCTTGGCACTACTTTATCGCGACGGTCGTTGGGCGCCTGGGCACGGTTTACGTCCTTCCGGTTCGTATACTTCTGGTCGTGGTAGCTCACTACTGGGGCATCGAGATGGGCTCTGATCTAGTCACGTCAAATGCTTTGGATCCTGCTTCCTTCCTCCGCCCCAAACCGCTCAGACCGCCATCGATGAGACCCGCCAAACAGTCAGAGGAACATCGTGCGTCTCCCTCAAAGGTCACCTGGGGCCACGACAGCACCCGACCGGGAAATCTTGACCCCTTGCGGGGCGACCACGAGATACTTCTCACCTGGAGACGGCATGTTACACGGTTCGACTCCGATATGGCTGTCTACATATGGGAATACCATAAGTCAACGCCTGAGGTGGAATATGCCAAGATCGTACTTCGCCCTGAACGCGCAGTCCATGAACAACTGAGACTCCTCATCTCTTTCCGTTCCTCTCGCAGCAACGAAAGGTTCATCGACATGCGCAATTCAACCACCAACAAAGCGCTACCCGGTCATATCGCTACAGCTTCAATCGAGAATATAGGCTGGTCACCCAACTACGAAGCCTTGGTCTCGATATTTGTAGTCATGGAGCTGATGATTACAGACACGACAGAGTTTCTGGATGCATGTCACGATGAGGTTTCTCGAATGGTAAGTTTTCTGTTTCTCGCTCTACCATGGTTTTTGTGTCAGTGCTAATGCCGTTGTAGAATCAACTTGGTCGCGAAAGTCCATCGACTAGTAAGATGAGGTTCTTAATGCACCTTGAGGACTGTCGTAAAGTGGGTCATCATGGTGTACGGCACGGTCTCGAAGTTCTGGATTCATTGGGCAAGTGGGCCCAAGAGAGACAGCTAGCATCAGACTATCGGCGGAAGCTGGACATTTTGGAGACAGATCTTCGCTTCCTTGATGAAGAGTTCGAGAAACTAGGAACCAGTATTCGAAGCGACAAGGATATGCTTCGACAGCATTTCCAACTCTCATCCGACATGACGGGGTTCCGGCTGACCTTGTTGGCGGGCATCTTCCTACCCCTTTCGTTTACCACGAGTATTTTCGGCATGAACATCAACAGCACGACTCCAGAAGGTTTCGAAGGCTTCTCCAACTTTACCAAGGATACTCTGGGCAACTTACCCGACGAAGCAATACGGAATTCGTCCCAGGCTCTTGTCTCATCCGTTACGACTAGTGGCCCGCTGACATATAACTGGACAACATTCGCGGTAACATCCCTCTGCATCCTGGCAACGCTCCCTTTGACCCTTACGATTGGATGGATTCTAAGGAATTTCGTGCTGCTCTCGTCCAAGTACCTCATCTACTGGAGGATGGCCTTGATCATAATAGGCGTGCCGTTCGCTTTGATCAGCATGCTTGGCAATTTTGCTTACAATCTAATGGAGCTACACGCCGAAGAGCTTGAACATGCATCATTATATAGTGCATCTAATGAGGAAGATAGACGAAACTATTACGAGGAGTACTCAAGGTACTCGACCGCTAGTCTCGCCATCCTTTGCGCGTCTTGGGGGTGCAACGGGATCTTGATTCTTGGCCTATTTGGCAGGACATACCGTGCCTGGAATACGAGGCACAGACGCGTCTTCTGGTCAACAGTTGCCTCTGCTACTACAGCATGTCTGTCGGTGGAAATATATGGGACGGTGATGGAGAGAACAACCACAGCGTTTCCTCTAATGACTGCTCCCTGGATGCTGATTGCATTGGGGTACTTGATACCTTGGTTAGCAAACCGGCGGCGAGAATCCATCTATATCGCAAACTTGAAGCGCGGCACTTTGGAGGTTGATAGTTTATAAAGTCGGACGACGGTCTGGGCAAATGGTATTGATCCGGTCTCTGTAGTGAGCGAGGAAGGAAAGGGGATTCAATGTTGGACTTCGCCACTTTATTATTAACATTTGATACTCAGAAGGATTTTGTCTGCTTATGAGCTGTACTCTGTATTACCCTATGACTGCCATTCCACATATTCTCTGTGCTAGGGTACAGTACCTAAGTCAACAACAACCTGAAATCGTCCATTACTTGCCAAGAGCCTAGCTTTGGTCTTCTCGGCCTTCTCATTCATACTCTTGACCGAGTCCGCCTCAAAACGCCACCGTCTCACCACCTTGTCAATTTCCTCCTGCTGTTGTTTGAGACTCTTCCTTTTATCATTCGCATCTTCCGTGGTCGCAAGCTCTATATAAACATCGTGAAATAACAACGCCAAACTGCTCGACTTCCAAACCCGAGCCCCCTTCCCCCAGCTGCGCCACACCGCCACACACAGCAGCCCCAGTATCGCGACCAGCACCACCAGCGGCAGCGTCAGGAACACCCAGCGCACCTCAATGTACGTCTCCTGGCGCCACGCCTTGCCGTTCCACCTTTCCCGGCCCTCTTCTGCAAAAGATCCGCCATCGCTGCTGTCGAGGTTATAGTTATTGCGCACGTACTCGGACAGACCCCGCGCCGCACGGGCAAACGAGGCGACGGGCGAATTCGGCGCCGTTGTCGCCCCCGCGGTACCGGCATCATCACCACCACCTCCATCACCAGCAGCCGACTTATCGTCAACGTTGACGTTGAACATCGCGTCGGTGAGGCCCCACATGCCCTCCCCGGTCTCGGGGAACGCGTCGCCGAAGTTCTCGTTTCCGGCCAGGAACGTCGCGCGGTACATCTGCGTCATCAAGTCCGTCAGGTTGTTGGCCACAGTGCGGCTGACGGTGAAGGTGCCGTTCCCCGGAAAGGGGTCGCCCTCGTTGTTGACAACGCGCAGCACGTCGCTGTAGTCGGACCGGTTCGGCGTAGCGTAGAACCGATCCCGTCCGGCGTCGTTGAATTGCAGCCGCAGCGGGGCCGACGAGGTCGGCATGCCGCCATGGGCCATAGTCCCGTTGACGACACTGGGACTATCCCACACCTGTCCGCAGGGGTGCAGGCCGCAGCCCATAATCTGCGGCGCCAGCAGGGCCGGCGTCGCCTTCGGCAGCGGGTGGGTTCGCGAATCGAAGAAGGTCGAGTAGGATAGCACGGTCGTAAACCAGTAGTTGATGTCGGGCGCGATCATCTCCCCGAGCGTGTTCTTGGTCGAGTAGTTCTGGTAGCCCTCCTGTGGAAGAAGCTTAATCTTGGTCCACTGGCTGGAGTGCTCCCCCGGCTGGCCATTCTCTCCCGGAAACGACATCGTCTGCATGTAGACGGGGATGGTCATGTTACCACCCACGGTGTAGTTGCAGCTAGTGGTCTCAAATGACCATGGGTCGGACTTGGAAGGGGCCATTGGCCCTGGGGTGGTGGAGCACTTGATGTCAGCCTCAGAGGTCAGGTCCTTACAGGCGCTGCAGACGCCTAGTGTGGTGATGGTGGGCCAGCTGCATGACGACTCGGTGCACGTGTAATTGGTGATTTGCGGGTTGCGGTAGATTCCGCCGATTATCGCCCCCTGGACAGAGGTTATGTCCAGATCTCGCCAACTCTGCGTGGATCTGAAGATGGCTTTTCCGTCTTGGGCCGGGATGGTCCGATTGGGAAACGACATGACTTGCTGTACAAAAGGGTCGAGGTCAAGAGTGGCGACGGTGATGACCGCGCCAACTATGGCGATGAGATTGAAGCGCTTCCCCTTCACCATGGCGGTGAGAAGTTTGATCGATCCCCAGGGCCCACGCCCGGCTTCTTGTATCTCCTCCACACGCAGGAGTGGCGTCAAATTCTGCTCAAACTGCATCCACATAGACTGCGCGATGGCGCCGGTGATGACTGTCATCATCGCAGATTTGGATAGTGTGATGAAGATGGAGATCAATGAGTTGGGCTGAATGGGCAAGGTCCAGTCGTCTAGTGACTTGCCGTCCTCGACGGCCAATGTCACAATGACGGCCGTCATTGATGCGAAGCTCACAGACATGGTTGCCAATTCCCAGAGCCACCAGTAGTCCTGAAGGACGTGCCATAGGTGACAGCTCATCTTGTATAGCTCGACGGGGTGGAATGAGAGGCGCAGTCCCGAGCGGATCTGCCCCCATAGCTGCAGCTTGGACGAGACGTTGAAAGTGGATTCCTTCTCGAGCTCATGCTCTTTCGACTCGATCTCGGTACACTTTGGCTGAACGACATTTCCCTCATGCTTAACACCAGCCTCATCTTCGTCTCCAATGAGGGTTGTAGCACTCGTGTCGCTGAACCCAGAGTTCACTGGCGTGATATCTGGTCGCACTTGGTCCGGAGGCATCATATTTGCCTTTAGTGTAAAGCAATGGATACATTAAAGATGATTTCACCATATGGGAAGCTGTATCCCGACGGTGCTGGAGTAGGGGCGTGATATACATTTCCTTTTATGCCCAAACCCATGGCACACAACAGCCATTTGAAGACACGCATCGACATACGAGTCGCGGCCGCCGCCAACCTAAACCATACTCTTGATTGGACGATGTGCCTTACAGTGATTCCAGAGCCGTCTTGCAACGAGTGGACTGTTTCTCGGTCAGCAATCTAGCTGAAGAGGCCATCCCAGGGGGTGCCTTTGTCCAATAATCAAGCCTTCTCCAATGCTTGCCAGCTTAAGTAGAGTGAGATCAGTCTCGTTGGTAAGTTAACTCGAAGTTTCAATTGGCCCAACACGAAACACGAGCGCTTATCGATTTTCTTCTGATATTTAGTATATATCATCTTGAGAGTTCGACTGGCCATCGTCTGGTCCGAAAGTTCCGAGCATACTGTGCGTTTGCTGGTCTCAGTCGAGTTCATGTCTTGGGCCTATGGCCAATGTTCAAGACCCTCCATCACCAAGCTTGTCTGTACAGCCGTTGTAAGCAGCTTCTAATCTTAGTGGTGATTGCGCAGCGTTGCTGAGCTGGCGGGACCCTGTGAGCACTAAAAGAAACGGTTTTCTACGCGCTAATCAACCAATAGAGTTCGGGGAATTACAGTGCTTAGGCCCTGTATTGGAATCATCGGCCCTGAAAGGTTGAGCGCTACAGCTGAAAATGATGCAAGTGAAGTTGGGGTCCAACGCAGGGACCAGTGGGGTCTAAAAGGGGGTGCAAGACTGCAGCTTTCAGTCATAAGTCTCGAAATCCAGGGGCTAGAAGTTGCCATTGGCGCTCTCAATCCAGCAACGAATCAGAGCAAAGGCGCAACATTAGCTCGAATAACAAAGGCCTAGCCTTTGGGGAAGCTTGCCTCAAACGGTGCAATGTGTAAGCAGCAATGCCCCTTCGCACCGCAAAAGGGGAATCATGGCGCGACCTGGACTCTTTGGGGATGATTTGGTAAGCTTAGACACAGACCTCGCTGCTTCAGACCTCGATCTCGTTCGCTCGTATCCGCGCCATTCTTGTCGGACTTGCATCGCAAGTCAATTAGGACGACGCAATGATTCTCAGGAGACATAAGAGGGCCACGATACTGACGCGGTCAACTTAACAGAGGCCATCCCAGACGGAATTTGCACCCCTATCACTCATCCTGTCCATCATGACTTCCCAATCTACCATAGCCCCCCCGCGGCGGCATCACAGCCATACCCGCTCCCACACCTACCCCAACCCCAACCCCAACTTCTTCTTCGTCCTTCCCCTGGACCACCCCGTCCAACTGGGACCACAAGACCCGCGTCTACCTCGACGAGGTGCCGGCCTACTGGCAGCTCCCGGCCTGCGCCCTCACGCCCATCAGCACCATCGTGCGCGACATGTCCAAGGGCTGCGGCGACGGCGGGCGCCTGACGTCCTACGCCTGCTTCTGCACCGAGAGCCACCGCAAGGCGCGCTGGGACATCTCGACGGAGATCTCGGCCCAGTGCAGCGCTGCTAAGTCTTCTGCTGGGATGATGGCTCGTACGATCAATGCTGGCCCCACCACTACCACTGCTGTCACTATTCCTACCCTAGAGGTAGAGGCGGCGACGACGACGACTGGGTCGGGAGTGTCGGGCACGGAATCCTCTTCTCCTCAGGAGGCTGTCAGCTCGGCCCTGGACGTGTTCGAGGCGTACTGTAGCATCGGCATCGGCCATGGAATCTATGAGCCAAGCCATAAGCCGACCTCTGGTGAGTCTCATCCGTTCTCTGTACTCTTATTCCCCACTTGCCAACGTGTATGCTTCACGGCGTGCTTAGAAAGGATGATTAGCTGACTTCGTTTCGGTTGTTGCGTTCATCAGGCACCGCGTCCCAGACGCCAGGTGTTGCGGGAGGAGCAGCCTCTACTTCTGCCAGCGTTCCAAGTAAAGGTACAAGGAGTTTGCCGGGACCTTCAATGTACTTGGCTCCGATTATCCGGCTGGGTCTAATACTGTCCCACGTCGCGGCTTTGTTAGTGTGTCTGTAACGGGCTGGTGGTTCGCAAAACTCTGGTATCGTGTTCCACAATGCCGTTTGGATAAGCAAAAAGCGTGTGTCCTTCACAGAAGGCGAAGTGCAAACGAATCTCAGTGGAAATGAGGGTCATGTTGTCGTTTTAAAGTAGGCAAGCCAAGTCATTAGATCAGCTTAACAGGTGTCACAATAATAGAAATGCAATTTTAGCTTCTAGAACATTCAACATCGTCGTTAGCGAATAAGGCGCATCATTCAGCCTGTCGACCGTCAGCCTACTTGAGTTTTGCCCATTTCGGTGCTGGTGGTCATGCAGGCACTTAGCTAATTGGTTCTCAAAGCGCGAGTGGCGTGCTGCACGGCTTGCGAAGACGGGTTAGTTCCCTGGTGAATGTTTGAGTTGATGCATATCCTTCTCCTCTGTATGAACACGAGGGTATTGGATTATAGATCTTCCCAATTCATGAAAGATGGCACCAGTAAAGGACCTTTTCGGTTTGATACCTGGAGGGTAGGTTAAGTACATGGCTTTGGTCTGCCCCGTCTCACGTAGTAGTAGTCACTTTACTTAACACATCTCACATAAAATCAACCTAAGATAAAGCGGTACCCGATGCCTGTCAAATATGGATTATGTTTAAATTGGCCTGACATTACTTGTACCTGAATTCGTCGCGAATTTATAGCAGACTAACCAGAGTCATCCGCGCCCAGACCGGTCAGATGACCAAGTCAAGGGTAAATCGGCCGGCCAGCTCTGAACGACAGGAAACCCAAATAACAACTGGCATGAATCCTCCCCAGGCCAAACAAAGAGATCATTTCAAAAAAGGATAACCGATTAGCATTGTAACTCCGACGCTGCTCCGTGTCAACGTATCGGTATCGCGCGCGTTGCTCCCCACCCTCGCCTGTGCATCAGGCAAAAACAGGTGACCCATTGTCGGTCAATATGGTCGTGGTCCTCGAAGTGCTTCCCATCCTCGAACAGGTGGTCGGGGTCACACATGGACGGATCCCAGGGCCCCACTCCGTCCACACGGCCGCGGCCTCTGTCGACAGCGTCATCGTCGTTCGGAACACTCTCGGCTTCGCCCTTGGAGAAGACGACACGGTTAATCAGTCGCAGTCAGACTGCCAACCGCCATTGATTTCGCACCAATACGGTAGTGGCTGGGGCCTGTGCCCTCGCACGGCAACAACCGTGCCGTCGTTTGGGGAGGAGTCGGGGCCGTTGGTTTGGACGATGGGCGAGGCGGCGGCGGCGGGGGTAGGAGCGGCGAACTCGCCCCTGGAGACGACGCACGGTTAGTCGCAGCCGGGCTGGGGACCGTTCATCTCGCACCAATATGGTGGCGGCCAGGGCTTGTGCCCTCGCACGGCAACAGTTCCATTAAGCGAGTCGGTGCCGTTGGCTTGGATGATGGGCGAGGCGCCGGAGGTCATGGCGGCCAGTGCCACCAGGAAGGCAACGGCCGCGTTGCGGAGGTTGAAGAGCATCGCGATGAATCGTGTCGGAGGCTGAGTGTTGCTATTGGGTAGATTTGTATGCACGGCAGGGAGACGGATGATTTCCCAGTGAGTTAGTGGGTTGGAGTAGCCGAATAGCAAACCTGAGAAGGGAAAGAAGAGAAAATGGAAGATGTAGATTGAGAGATTTAGAGCAACGAGAAGGATTTAGGGCACCCTTTAATATCAGGCATCCGGCGCTTCCCAGGAAGAGAGAAAGAAAAGTTTATGTTTTCCGCGGTATATCGGCTTTCTTCAAGCTTTTACCAATTCAAGGGAAGGAGTCGATGACCTTTTTAGCCCTTTTTGGATTTGCCAGTTTTTCGGCGACAAGTTGGTACAAAGTAGTCTAGGTATACTTACGTTTAAGGACAGCCGGTTCGAGAAGAGTTTTGTTGTAGCCACACTAATCAACTTGCTCATCGTTGGTCGGCGAGTTTTTCCCAAGTGCTAGTTACTGCGATGGGCAACCGAGAGATCAGCTGCTCACTAAAAGGGAGTTGATTCACTGCAGCTCTGTGGCAGATTTCATCATTATTGGATTCAAAAGATGCTTGGAGTGTTTTGAGAATATTGCAATGAGTCTAGACTACTACTTACGATGCAGCCAACTTGAGATCAATATGTGTCTATCTTTATTTGTACGGAATACTCCACTTCATATTAAGATATGCTCCGCTATAACCACTGTCCTGGGAAGTTAATCTGAGCGATACTCGTTCGAATCTACCAACTAGACACACTTAACCTATGCTCTGACACCGCATCCAACAACCCAAATCAGTCTCCACCCCCTCCGGGTCCCAATATGTGCAATCCCAGAACCCTCCACCCCTAGCCCCATCTTTCCCTTCATCCAGATCTCAAAACGTCCTGTTCCCGCTCCCGCCCTCGTGAGCCGCCGACGAGACCATGACCTCGAGCCCCTTGCCCTTGGGGAACCCGGAGAAGAACTCGTGGTAGATCTTCCAGTCCTCGTCGGCGGTGTTGTGCATGCGCATGCGAAACGGGCAGCTGGGGCTGAAGAGGCGCGCCACCGTCATGTACGTGTCGATGGTGGCCAGCTCCATGCCCAGGCACAAGCGCAGGCCCCGGCCCCAGGGCAGCAGGTACCGGTTCAGCCGCCGCCGCTCCTTGGGGTCCGTCCACCGCTCCGGCCGGAACTCGGCGGGCGAGTCGAAGATGGCCGGGTCGTTGTGCACGTCTTGCACGCACGTCGAGATGGTGGTCTGGAGGTAGAACATCGAAGTTAGTTTTGGTTGGGGCAAGATACTTTAAGACTGTGGGGCCGAGAGGAAGGGGGGGCGAGCGCGCAAGGTATGCTTCGCACAATGTGAAGGTAACTTTACACTTTAAAGAAGAAGAAAAAAAAGAAACTTACGCCTCTGGGTATAACATAACTCCCATACGTCAAATCCTGGTCCGGGCAAGTCCGAGGCAGGCGAGTCGGCGTGGGGTTAGCCAGACGCAGCCCCTCGTTGACGACGCCCGTAATGTAGGGCAGCTCGCGGATGTCCGAGTACTGCAGGGCGGCGCCGCCCTTGGCCAACTCGGCCTGGCCGAGCTCCTCGCGCAGCTTCTCCATCTTGTCCGGGTGGTTGAGGATGTAGGCCGTGATGGCGACGAGCAGGCTGCCCGTCGTCTCCGTCCCGGCCATGATGACGCTGCGCGTCTCCGAGAACAGCCGCGGGAACGTCTTCTCGTGCGCCGGCAGGTTCGAGGCCAGTAGGGTCTGCACCACGTCCGGGTTCTGACCCGGACCGGCTATGGGCTTGTCCATGGAGCGGCGGACGCAGGATTGCATGGTCTGTCGCGTGGTGTCAGCGTCTCTCAAATACTGGCTCTGCTAGTTCACCGAGCGTTTTGCAGGTTATGTCTTACCTCCATCAGCCACTTGACTCTCCCAAAAGCCGGGTTCATCTTCCGGGCGAAGCGCTCAGGCATGCTGTGCAAGATCGGCAGTAACAGACCATAGGCATGTCGGCTGAAGGTGCTGACCTTGACGACTGTGCGAACACTCAAGTTAAACTCATGGTCAAA
The DNA here is from genome assembly GCA_038363915.1 of Apiospora saccharicola. Taxonomy (NCBI): domain Eukaryota; kingdom Fungi; phylum Ascomycota; class Sordariomycetes; order Amphisphaeriales; family Apiosporaceae; genus Apiospora; species Apiospora saccharicola. The sequence goes on from JAQQWM010000004.1 coordinate 1,094,766, forward strand.
GGTAGGCTCATCCAAGTTTCCAAAGGGCTTGCCGAAAGCGAAGCCAGTAGCGACATCGGTGGCGAGGCAGCGGTACGCATCGCTGAGGCTGACGGACCGGCCCTCGAGGGCGTGCACGCGTTCAACGAGCTTGTCTATCAGGGACGTGACCATGGGGATGTACTTCTGGATGTTGGAGGAGGCGAAGTAGGTGTTGAGGGGTCCACGCCGCAGCTGGTGCAGCTCGTGCGACTCGGCCACGTTGGTGCTGGGGAACTTGCCGAAGAAGCGGAAGTAGAACCACTTGGGCTTCGACGCCTTGGATGAGTACTTGTATACGTCGTTCCAATGCGAGTCCGAGATGTGCACCTCGCGCGGGTTGATGCGGACGATGGGACCTAAATGCGAGATCTGATGAGACGACTCAAGGTCTATAGCAAATCATGGGGTTTTTCTTACCGTATTGTCGATGCATCTGCTCAACCTCAACCCAGTAACGGCCTCCACTCTCCTTGAAACATTGGTAGTATGCCTCGTATAGCCCTGTGCATGCTGCAATCTTGGGACCTGGGAACCCCGCCAGCGAATGGAATGTCAATCGATAGAAGATGATGGCCAGGTATGTCGCGGCCGGGACGAGTAGAAACGTAACCCACGACGGCAGTAACGCTGCGGGGAAGAAGACGTCCAGCGCACCCATCTTGTGATAGATTGACTGTCAAGGTATGTGTATAAGAGCCAATAGGTAGCCAAGCCAACATCTATTTTGGTGATTCTGGGGCAGCGTATATGTAGCGAGACAATCTACAGACGCTTCTCATGCAGAAAGCGTTTGATGAGCCTCGGCGTACTCAACGAAATTGTAGCTTCCTTTCACGGCAATGGGTTTGGCATTTTAGCACTCAGAGGGGGTCTAATCCCACGGGCAGGAGTCAATCCTAAACTTGAAGATTGCCCGAGATCTGAGCGGACGGGCCCTTTGTTTATTTTGTGTGCCGATCCCGCAATTCCATGGTATTACAGTGAGAAACGCTTGCCCTGAGCGTTTCCGTGTCTCACAAATCTCGGAGTCTAACCCGGCGGGATGTGAAACTGTCTCATCCCCACACTGTGGTCCGGTTGTTCCACATTCATTTGCTACAGGAAGAAGAAAAAGGATTTCTGTATGTATTCGCAAATCGCTACTCGAAGCAAGAATCAATGAAGATCCTTTACGTGGTCACGTTATGAGTGTCTCACTTCCCCTCGTAGATATCCCACGGAGCAGGCAAGTTGAGCATTACAAGCTCCAAGGACACTGAATTTGTTTATTTTTTGATATCTAACACTTTCGTAGTCTGACTTACCAAGAGCCTGATGATCTTGTAGTAGCATTGATTAAAATAATGTCGCTCAGTACCCTTAACTAAATTGAGTCGAAGATGGAAATCTTTGCGGTAAACTCCCCAATACGTTATGCGGACCTCCAATACTTGGGATTGGCCCTAATAGGAACAGGTCCTTCCAACTTGAGCGTGCTTACGTAAAGTTGAAAAGGCACTAATGTTTCAACCATTAATACACTCTTTGGTATCCGTTGCATGCCATATGGGGGCACTGCCTCAACAGCATATTTTACAAAAGGGGTAATACCAAGCATAAATGAGTATGATATTTAACCAGAAATATAACACGTATCCTTGAAAAGTATTCGCCTGTTGTCGTGATAGGAGGTGCTCGTCTGTCATGTATGAATATCTTGTGATTCATTTCAACCGCGAAATCTAAAGACACTACAGTAAATATATGGCAAGATTGCAACCGAATAACCATGTTCGTTGTAGTAGATACATCCTGTTAAACCTGAGAAGATTCCTTAGATCGCCTGGCTACCTTGCTTTCGCTTTTCTCGCCTTCCATGACCGTTTCAAGTGTGTTAAGATACCGGTCCGCTAGTTTGTCGAGCTTGGAGACGGTATTCTTGAAAAATGAAGTCCCCAATGTTAAGCTACTCTTGGCTACTTTTGTCTGGGCCTCCAATCGAAGCAGAGACAGGTTTTGTGCAGTCCCATCCACTCCCGCCGCTGTCGCTAGCCAACTCAGCAATATGAGGCGACTTTCCATCATTTGATCCGCGCTTGCCGTCAACCCTTCCAGGGCGCACGGAATATCCTCATTGGGGCCGTAGAATTCCTTCTTGGTTTCTTTCTGGGCAGAGATGCTAGGAATCTGGGAAACATGCGGTGCTGTTTGATTGTGCGTTGGGATTTGTCTTAGGAGCATCTTCGATTTGCCGTGGCGTCGCTTCCGTCTCGCCTTTTTTCTTGTTTGTTCATTGCTATCCTCTAGGGGAGCGTGAGGTTTCTCTGCGGTACCCCATTCGCTCACCAGGTCAAGAAATTCAAGAACAGACATTTCTTCAGGTCTGTCGTTGCTGATGGTGGGTTGTCTTCCTTGGGCGGCAACCCGCGCCCACGAGTCTCCTGTTGTTACTGTAGGATTCACGAAGTTGTTGAGTAACTTCAGTTTGGGGAATTGGAATGGGTCAAGGACGAACTCCGGTGCCCGTGATCGGGCACTGTTGGACGACCCGGCCTGATAGCGAGGTTCATGTATGAGGAATTTCATGCCAGCTTGGTCAATCTGGCATAAGCTTTGCTCTTTTAGGCGACCGAGTTGTCGCTTCCGCGACTGTTGGAGCTTTCTGGGCAGCCCAGCGAGACAGAATGCGGTGGCTTCCAGTCTCCAGTGAGGACTCATGAGAGGATGTACTTCATATACTCTCTTGTCCCATTCATCCTCGCGAATGATCGCACCCAGCTGAAATTGATCTCCGAGGATTGTACCGATGTAGGACTCGTAGGCGATTAAGTGCTCTTGCTCAACGTCATTCAATCGGTGCTTGACTTCATAGAAGTCATCCCAATCACTCTCGACAGTTTCACTATTGAGCGTGCCAAGTTTAGTCCGTGGTAATGGGGAGACTCGGTAGTTGGGCATTGACATGGACTTGCTTGTCAAATTCGGAGAATATATGTCTTCCACTCCGACCATATTTCAATCCTTGACAGGAGGGGTGTGGCAAGATGTACCATGGGATAGATGGGAGAGGCAGGACGGGGCCCTCTTCGAGGCCATAACCTCTGTTTTTGGGCATCGTCTTATGTGCGACTTTTAGTTGGTTCTGACGATACGTATACCCAAAGTACCGATTGATTCCATCAGTCGGCCGTCGGCTTTTGGTTCAGTTGGCACTTCAACACTTTCCCCTGGATTAGCGATGTGTAGAAACTATGTGAAACTTTTCAGTTTCCTCGAAACAACTTTCCATGCCAAATTTAAAGACCTGCATTGAATAGCACCCGCCCAACATGTGCGTCGTCAGGCAGTCAGCTGTAACACAATACCCCGCACCGTGCTGAGCTTTGAGGCCAATTTGTGATTGAACACTCATCAGCCCGACGTTTTGGAGGTCCCAAATCTCTTCGGCTGGCCGTCCCTTTGCCACCGCAACTAACGATAGCAACAACACGCAACGCCAGCATGCTTTTCATATCGTTTAACTTATCTCGATACTTGACTTGACGAGCAGCGCATAACCAACGGCGTGGTGTATGAATCCTATTTTTAGAACTATTTACGTTATAGGTAGTGTATCATTTCTATGTAATTTATAGGTTGAAATGTTCGGAGCTTTTACGTCCAGGAAATTTGAAAATACCAGTAAGTAATGGCAGACAGTAATTACAGCAAAACCCTGCAGAAAAGAACTACAGGGAAATAAAACTGCAAAACCTAGTGCATAAGTAAAGTAAACGTTAAATGTAAGAGAGTTGAAAATGGACAAATGACAAATGAAAAATGAGAAAGGAATGTGGAAAAGAGAAAAGGGGGGCAAAAATAAGAAATAAAGCTGTATCCATCCGTTCGGCCCTCACGGCTTCCAATGATTATCCCAACCGCAGAAGCTCTGTGCAGTAGTGATATCACGATCTCCTCTCTTTCTCTTTGGTAAATTTTCCGAACGAATCTACCCACGGCCGAGTCACTTGCCGGGAGCCGATCACCACATCAAAGCCTGTCTGGTCGCTTAATTGTTGGACTCTGGACAGACTTCTTTCTTGTGGGTTGGCATGCAGCCAGACAAGGCGAATCCATAAAACGGTTTCTTTGAAAATGCATAACACGGTTATCCCTCAATCCAATCGCCCACTCATGGTTATCTTCCGCTTTCTCCCATGGCGCTTCTGGCACTGGCCGAGGTGCGCCAGGTGCTCGTCTTTACCATCGTGCTTCCCCATGCCACAGTTGCCACATGTGTAAATGCCGCTTTGCGTTGGTGTACACGACCTCACGTGGCGTAGATGGTTGTCGCGCCGGGAAAATGAGCGTCCGCAGGAGCAGCCGTATTCCTCTGGGTCACTGATGGTGGCATTTGCGGCTTCTCTGTGCAGCTGCGAGTTATAATGCCGGGTTCGATCCCGTGCCGAGAGAAATCCCATATCCTTGCAGCCCAAATGACAGGGATATTGGTGACATTTGTTGATATGGTTACTAAGGCAAACAGAAGTGAGTACATGCTCGATTATCAAAATTGAACAGGTGGACAAGTAAGCTAACCTTAGTGCGATGTCATCTGGAAAACCCTTTCGGCATTCATTGTCATTGTAATGGCAAATAACGCGCCCGGGCGACGAGATGACCGAAAGTGGAGTAACCGTAACCTGGGATGCCACACCGGAAGGTGCTGTGGCAGGGCTGAGATCGGTCTGGGGACTTGCAGATGGGGCACTGCTTGGTGGGGTGGAGGCAGTGTCGAGTTGGTGGGTCGAAAGGATAGGGGAAAGGGATGGTGTTGGGATATTGGTTATGCTCTCTAATAAATCGTCTTCCAGAACTATAGGTGTGTTGCTGTCGAAACCATGGTTCCCGATCCAAACAGAATGCGGCTCATAAGTAGTGGAGGGGCTTTCAGCGACCAAAAGGCCTGGGTCGATGCAGTCTGCATTTGACAAGAGCCGTGATGCATACTGATTGACCCGCCATTCGTCCCCGGGCCCGTTTCCACCGAAGTGCACGAAAATTCTCCAAAAATTGGACCATAGTCTTGATAGCTGCCAAATTCGTCGGGATCTCCCTCAGAAAGCAAGAGAGGGGTCGTAAACCCCCTAGCTGCAGCAGACTTTCTGCGCGCTACATGATAATCATGATGTTGAGATTGAATGGGGAGGCCGCGGGACTAGTCCCGCGGACTCTCGGTACTCAAGATGAGTGATAAAAGTGCAACAACGCTCGGCCCTTATCCGCAGAAGTTTATTGTACGTGATCTGAAGGGGGTATCGAGTACCAGCGTTGTTAGCTTATCATTATATCAGGACCCAAAGTTGGGGGGACGTAGAAAGGGCAAAGGTGTAAAGTAACAGTGTTATGGTATACGAGGCGATGCAGAAGTGGACAATATTGAGGTGTATTGAAACAAGAACCAGAGCATGTCTTCTCAGGCTGTCGTAATGCGACTTATGTAGAACAGCGGCAGGCATCATTTGTGTAGTCCCCTATTAGCGCAGCCAGTGAGGCCAAATTTGTAACCAATTATTATCGATGTTCATTGAGACACATGCAAACTCTGGAGACAGCCAATAGCATAGCGACACAACCGCCAATTGGCCTCATGCACGCAGCCAAGTTCCGTTGCCGGCAGGGGGCTTAGGCCAACTCAATTGACGCAAGACAACTCGGTCAGCCAGCCAGTCAGCCAGCCTGATTTGCTTCGAACGCGATGACAGCCACGAATCCTCCCCAGGTCTTTCGAGGTACATGACAGGAAATCCACAATGGATCGTCCTGGCCAAGATGAAGAAGTCGCATTAAGGAACCCCCGCATAGCTTTTAACCCCTGAACGTGGAGCTACCCCAATTTCTCCGCACCGCATGGCCCGATTTTGCAACTGAGGGCGTCGTCGCCGAGCGTCGAATCTGGAAGTACGGAGGACGGCTCCGATAAGGACAGGTCAACAAGAACAGAAAGACTGCAAGTCTTAATAAAAAGAAGCAAAGCTATGTCATGATGGATGTCTCTTTTCAATTTCCAAATTTGGTTTCTGTGGTCAATTATTGTCGCGCAGGTTCCCCATTTTTTGAAGCTCAGCTGTAAGCGAACAGCAATTGAATCGCCGTATAAAAAGGAAGAACTACGTAATAGGCTGACACCGTCACGATGGCCTCCACACTAGCCACCGCCCTCCTCTGCTCCTTATTCCTCCTCAACAGTCCCGTCACGGCCCAGGAAAGCATCAACGTCGGCTTCGGGAGCCCCGCCAAGGAACCCGCGCGACCAGGCGGACCCGGCGCCACGACGGCGACCAAGGACTTCCGCTGGAAGAACCCGTTCACTTCGTCGGGAGATGGTTCTGCCGCTGCCGCTTCCTCTGGTATCCTGCTCAAACCCTCATGCAGCGCCACCCGCTCCTTCAAGGCGCACCAGTACCTCCTGGACGACCTCAAGGAGGCGCCACCGCTCGGTCTAGGCCCCTACGCCGACCGCCTCAAGACCTTCTTCCAGGGGCGCGAGTACCCGGGCAGCTGGGACGGCCTGGACCCGCACGGCTATGACCGCAACGTCGTGCTGATGGAGTGGGACGACGTGCCCGGGGCCGTGCGGGCCTGGATCGATGAGCAGGCCCAGCAAAAGAAAAAGGAGAAGGAGAAGACGGACGACGAGGAGAAGAAGAAGGCAGAGAAGAAGAAGGAGGACCGCTCGGGTAAGGGTCTCTTCGCCGTCTATCGCAAGGCGCGCGCGCCCAAGGACCACAAGGTCGTCATCTTCGCGCCGGGCGCCATCTACGAGACGTTGCCGCTGTGGGTGGCCAAAGACAGCGACTGCAAGAGTATGTGCCCCTTTCCCTCTCCCAGATCGAGATCCGCAACTTTTGATGGGATCATGCTAAGTAAACGAACCTGCTTGGAAGATACCCTACTTGATCTTTCCAAGTACACCCCCGAAGTGGGGGACGGCGCCGTCGTGGGCTGGGTCACGGAGCACACGACCCCGAGTCGGGCAAAGCAAGAACGTGAGATGCAGTTCACGATCCGGGTGGAAAGGCTCAATCTCGCCGAGGCGGTCCCCGAGAGTAGTAGCAGCAAAGTCAGGGATGAGCTGTAAAATGTCACATAGCTCTCTCCATCTTCAGGCCTCTAAGGCTCAGAGCGACAGATAGAACCGAGGAAGTAGGCATGAAGACAGGGGGAAACGACAGTTGCTTTGATTGATTCTAGATATTTCCTGTCCACAACTCTTCAGAGTAGTACCGGTAGTAGTAGTAGTATGTGTATGGCAGATCCAAGACTATGTACCCAAGCTCCCTTGACACGACGACCCATCTGCAGCAGTGGGATGTCCTATACAGCTTTGTCACAGTGGGCCTTTGTATGCCCCAGCGACCGACTTAGGCAGGCAGCAGCTGGTAGTCCACTCCTTTTTGTCGGGAAAGATGGACGTGACGCATACGAGACCGGCATCGTAGTTGCACTCCTTGACGCAATGTTGGGGACTGGCAAAATCGCCGGCGCAGTCGGCGACATCAACGGGCGGGCCGGGCTCAATATCACGGCGGAGGGGGATGACATATCCGTCGTCAGGATGGGGGGGGACAGAGTGCCCGGGGTTGGTCCTCGTCATGCAGCAGCTGCTAGCCCCCTTATTCTTGTTCCACACCCCCTTGATGCATTTGAGACCGTCATTAAGGTCGCACGCCTCTTCGCAATCGGCGAGACGGTCGTACTCGCCGGCGCAAATGGTGAATCCTTTATCTAGAAGATCGCGGCGGATGGGGACGACATCGCCGTCGCCAGAGGGGGGCGATATCGGCGGGGATGGTGGTCGTCCAGCAGCAGCTGCTAGCCCCCTTATTCTTGTTCCACACCCCCTTGACGCATTTGTGACCGGCATCAAGGTCGCACACCTCGTTGCAATCGGCGAGACTGTCGTACTCACCGGCGCAAATGCCGAATTCTGTAGCTGTAAGATCGCGGCGGCCGGGGATGGCATCGCCGTCGTCAGAGAAGGGGACGACATATGTGGGGGGGTTGGCCATCGTCGAGACGGCGACGGCGGCGGTGCCGATGGCCGTGGCTACAGCCGTGATGCAGATCGAGTTGAAGGTGAAATGCATGATGAAATCCGAGGTCTTCTTGTGGTTGGATATATCTGCGGTGGTGTGTGTTGCAGTAATGGTGAGAGCATCTCAAGCAGCCGAGAAAGGGGTCGAGAGCAGCCTTATTATACGCGGGCCTTTGTGCCACGCTTTCCAAAAAAAGTAAATACGTTTTTGAGGGGTTTAGAGGTATTAGGTATAGAATAGCTTTATTTTCAGTTTACATTTGAGCATATTCTGCTCTGCGTTGGCTTTCGTTTATGTGTGAGGTATTGATATATTATCGATCGGCAAAGACTAAGAGTACCTGATTGGCCTCATGTGAGCCCCTTCTCCCCCGAGATCTGCTCGTCGCCCTCATCGTCGAGCCCTTCAATCGGTGCTCGGAACCAGGGATCTTTTCTTTTCGATCGGGTTGAGCGGGCAGCAGCAGCAGCTGGTAGTCACGGGCTTTCCCGTGTCACGAAACGTGACGCATCTCATGCCGGCATTGTAGTTGCACTCCCTTGCGCAATCTTTGAGATCGGGGAAATCCCCGGCGCACCTGTCGTCATCTGGGCCCTGAAAATCCCGGCGGCCGCGGATAAAGTCGCCGTGGTCAGAGTGGGCGGCGATATAGGCGTCGAGCGGCGACGTAGAGACAGCAGTCGTCGTCGTCGTCGTCGGCACGGCAACGGCAAAGGCGGCGGTGCCGAAGGCTGTGGCTATGGCCGCGATGCAGATCGAGGTGAAAGTGAAATGCATATTGGATCGAAATGAACGAATGGTGATGTTTTCGTCCGTGGGTCAATATTGGTGTGGTCGAGAAAGCGCTGTGACACCTCCCGGGTTTAGCCCCCTTACTAATTTGGTATCGCGTGGCCGTACCACCTACATACATATAAGACAGCGCGCGCGAAGTCCTCTCCTTGTATTCTTGACTTCTCCTCTTTTTGCTTTCTTATACAATCAACCGTACGATTAATTGCGCTTCAGTGAAAGCTACGGAGGCCTCTTATCTACCCCTCCCAATTTTACCCATGCTTGGGAGTCATACTTTTTGAGATGTTTTTGAGAGATTCGAAGGTATGGGGTATGATACATTTTTGAGTCTATACGTTTCAAGGTAACCTGCTCTTCATGAGTCTTTTGTTTCTGCCGGGGCCACTTGGCATGAATCGAACAAAAGGAAGAAAAAAGAATATACGTGGCGATGTATCACTACTCTCGACTTCTACGAACATATCACCTTCTCCTAGAGTTCGATCTGCGGTGACGGTCTCTGGTTTATCACTTTATCCCGATCCTCGTTAAGAAACAAGTCACCAACGGAAACCTCGCTGATGCTCACACTTCGGTCAACTCAAGGACCGCCTGTACTCCAGGCATTGTTCTCCCTCCCCCTGGGCGCCATGACACGCTCTGCCTTGTCCCTCCTATGGCGCTGAAGATGTCGTCAATGCCATATTATTACTGCGACCAGATAGGTAGCCTTCATTCCGGATGAAGGATTCCGCTTTTGTCTCGTCTAATCATGCCCACGGCATTGGGTGCGCTATTTATCCCACATTAGCAGTGCGGCCATATATCCGACCTTGGGTCCGATTCTCCGCTCTGTCTTTACCGAAATTTCCTTGTGCTACGTCAGCGTAATAAACCCCCTTCTGGCTGAAGCATGGTTCCAACTTGGTCTTAACAGACCATTCGCGGGTGCTAAAGGAGAGGAAGGGGGCTGTAAGGCAGAGACGCAAATAGACTAGAGGCATGGAATATATCTACGAATATATGGTGGCTGGGGTGGTCGGCGCTAGTTAAAATGGGCTGTTGCAGATCCAGGTCTCAATTACGATTTCACTTCCGATGATGCGCCCCATCTTATGAGCCTCGTTCCTTGTTCGTCGTTCTGTCCCTCGATAATTGGTCTGAGATGGCATCGCTTCTCCGACGATTGCCCTGGCCTGGTCGGGCTTGGAGGCCCATTACCTTCTCCAACCCAAACTTCACACGCATCTCACTAGATGAAAAGATAGAGGAGGAGCTCTTTCCAGACTACGTCGCATCGCATTACTACCCCGTCCGCGTCGGCGAGGTCCTCAGGGATCGCTATCAAATTGTTGGTAAGCTGGGCTTCGGAGCTACATCGACAGTCTGGTTGGCGCGTGATCTAGAGTAAGATGCGGCTCCATCCATCGTTATCTGTGATAAGTGACGATTCTCTTACTGATTAATACCAATGGGTGTGCAGTGGCCGCCGACATGTGACTTTGAAGCTTGTCGTCAACTCAGAGTCTATGGGCAAGCAACTGGAACACGAGCTCTCCATGTACCGACACATTTCTAGCTCTGTTGTAAAGCACCCCGGTCGCGAAGCTGTCAGAAACCTGCTTGACTCTTTCGATGTTGCTGGACCAGACGGGTCCCATAGATGCCTAGTTCATCCTCCATTGTGGGAGAGCGCCTTGACCTTCCTCCACCGCAACCCAGTACGGCGACTACCCTCGCCAGTCCTTGCCTTCATCCTTCGCCGCCTCTTCCTGGCAATGGATTTCCTGCATTCAGAGTGTCAGATTATTCACACAGGTGCGTTGTTAACCGAACGAAGCTATGCTTGATTAGACTTCTCTTATCCGTAACAGACGGCGGTGCTGACTGCCACGGAACAGATATTAAAGCTGATAATATCATGTTCGGCATCAACGACGATTCCGTGTTTACCAAATTCGAGGAGCAAGAGTTGCACGATCCGTCTCCGCGTAAGTTGGTTGATGACGGAAGAGTCATCTATTTATCACGCGAGCTGCAGATGCCAAAGGATTGGGGTGCCCCGGTCCTTTGTGATTTCGGCTCGGCTGTCATAGACGACAAAGAGCATCTAGAGGATGTACAGCCCGATGTTTACAGAGCACCCGAAGTCATCCTAGAAGCGTCGTGGTCAAACAAAATTGACATATGGAACACTGGATGCATGGTAAGCCATTTAAATGACTATGCACGGTCTTCTGAAGATGTAGCAGCTGACTTGAATTCGTACTGTCCTCTAGATATGGGACCTATTCGAGGTTGGCCACCTGTTTACAGGACAAGACGCGGAGCACGAGACATACCGCAGTCGCGCCCACCTTGCAGAAATCGCTGTATTACTCGGACAGCCCCCTAAGGCACTCCTCCAATCGGGCAAATCTAGTCATAAATTCTTTACCGATCAAGGTGAGTTTGATATGCCTGGTATATGACCAAAAGATAACCCTCGCAGAGCGGGAGACACAGCTGGAGGGAGAGAACCGAAAGAAGTTCCTCGCCATGATGTGGAAGATGCTTCAATGGGATCCCGTGAAACGCTCTTCGGCGAAAGAACTCGCCGAAGACGAATGGATCATGGACAATATTTGAAAAGGAATGTGACTTCTATTAATTCCTATTTCTTGTGCGTTTTCTTTGGCCATTGATCACAATATGCAGCCTGCGTTGGAAACCGGTGCAAGTCAAGAGTAATCCGACTGTCTCCGCGTGGTTTATGGGAATTACGGGTCAGCCTTGGCTCACTGGGAAAGGCATGTCCTGGCCCTAGATATGGAAAGCGCCTGATGGTGTCATTGCAATCGTTGACCAAATTGAGACGTCGGTAAACCTGGACGCCCTTGTACAGAATGGGATTGAGAATGAAACCAAGACGATTACCTGGGTTATTAATAACGTCTATCTTTGGCGCATATAGGTTGAGCTCCATCGGTAGAGGAATTTGTACAAGGTCTTTGTCAGAAAAAGTATGTGTCAATCTTCTGCCGGGTCCTTGATTGAAAGCGGGATGGATTGGCCGGAACGGACGCACCAAGTGGCGTGAGTGAAGCTAATGGGTATTTGGATCGTGATCGCGGGCTCTTGTGTGTAAGTTGTAATTCTGCATGTATTACAATTACACATCCCTTTTGAAAATTCATCCCACATACTTTATTCAGGCGGTATTATCTAGCAAATACGTGTTCCCGTCTTCGAAGTGTACTGATTCGTCATGCGTGATGCATTTTCAAGCCTTTATTGATACCCAATGGTCTGTTTGAGCTCATATCTCGCAAGATAAATTGCTCGTGGTGTCTTTCATTCCTGCCACGGTGGCTTGCAAAGATGGGGGAAGCCCCAAATTCACTCAATCTTAGCAGCCAAGTAAGCCCATAACCTCCTCGTACCAACTCAACTAGGTACTGCAAGTGAACAGTTTGCCATTGCCATCTCCATTCCAAGTACCTGTCCAAACCAGCAACAGCCGTCTTGCTGGCCCCTTAACAGCAGCGATACTGCACCTTCATATCCACGTGCCTGCAGGTGCCTTCGCAGCCGGCGTTGCAAGCAGCCTTGTCACGGAAGGTGTAGCATTGACTAATCAACCGTCGACACAAGTTAGACATGTTTAGCATCTAATGACTGCAACGAGAAAATGAAGAACAGAAAAACAGCCTAGGGCTCGAAGAACGACCGGCGGCCGGGATTAAGGGAAAGTTGAGAGGGACCAGGACATACCGTTCTTCTAGAGCAGCCTCCGCACCGACAACGGGCGCAGCAATGGCAGCGCCAAAGGCCAGCGCCAGGGCGACGACGCGGGCGGTCGGGGCAGTGAAGAGTTGCATTATGCGTAGGTAGTTTATTGAACGGTGTGACCTTTCCGGCTCGCGAATATGCTCCCATGATTCCAAAGTAGATAGAGACTCCTCAAATTATCAATTAGTGGAAGAGAATCAACACGTAGTGATATAAGTAGCAGGAAAGTGAAAATAGGTTGGCCGTAGGGAAGGACGTAATTAGAGATGAGAAAGAAACAAAAGCAGGAGGGATCCTGATACTTCTCATGATGTGGTGTATCCGTGGCTCACATTATCTCTATTGACGGATTCTCGGATCCGCCCCCTGAGCCAGCTACTATCAAATGCGCCCTGCGTATATCGGATACCTGAGAAGTTCATCGCCTCCCCTTTCAAGTAAGAAAGCATATTTGGCTACTCTTCAGCTCTATTAAACAGGGAACCAGTCATGAAGAAAAGAAAAACACCGTTGGTTGTGTTCCGAAACGCCGTTAGCCTACGAACCATTCGGCAACATCAGGGACAGTGCAGCTCGCGTTCTTCAACATATAATACATTTTCAATATCCTAGGTGCCTTTCCATGGTTGATGCACCGATCTTGGATTGGACAAACTTCATATACAGAATTGTACGAGAGCGACTATATCTCCTAGGAAGAGAGACAGAGCGACAAGAGGCTACAGCAGAAGGGCGCAGACATCACAGCAATCAATCAATCAACATAAAACATTTATAAGAGAAGATCTCAATTCAACCGCTGCCATGCTGCTCCTCTAACTACTTTTTGGGTTTCCTCAAAGCAGGAAAAGAGAAACGCTGATATATGATGATGATGATGGGAAAGACGGGAGGATGCCGCGTCGTATGCATGCGCTTGAACCGTTCCTTCCATTGCTCCCCGCCCAATCCAAACCGCCTCACTCAATCACGCCCGGCTCCGAAAAGCAGCAAGCAGTAACAAACACAAGAGCGGCCGAATCTGTACAAGTTCAAAGTTGGAACGCCATCTCAAACTCCGCAAGTGTCGGTAGTAACGCAAACGTGAGCAGTCAAGCTTGTACGCATACAAGGGTATAGAGATTAAGTTGCAGGGTGAAGTCGATCAATCAACCGAATCGAAAGACACACAAATAAAAAAGGACGATGAAATCAGTGAGAGAGTAATAAAAAGTGTACAGCAAGAAAGGTCGTTGACGTCGTCAGGGTCCATAAGCGGTCTTCATAACTCAAATGGGGGCTTGTTCAAAGTGCAGATATAGCGATTGACTTGAATCGAAAAAGAGATCCATGCGTTGTTTGGCTCGAGTGGTATTAACTTCCAAAGGCTATCGAACATGTAAGGATGTATGGTTTTTGTCGTCAGCGGAATGCTGGACTCAGGTCTAGAGTGAGAGAGCGGGTTACGCCCGGGACCTCAAAGTAGTAGGTATCGAAGGAGTGGGCGTCGCGGACCGCCCAGGGTGAGCATGATTATGTGGTGTTGCGTTGAGCTGATTCGAGGAGCTGTGTCGGTTCCTCTTGGAGCTGTGCGACAGGGTCCCAACATCGTGTTTTCCTGGTACGTTGTAAGCATTAAAGTCGGAGAGGATTATCATCGGGAACGGAATTCGGGAACTTACCATCGCAACAAGCGCGGACGTTCTCGAGCCTATCAGACTCGCGGTCCTGCTGCTCGATGATCTGACGCAACTCCTCGGCGCTGTCGTTCACCTCACTGGCCTCGTAGATGGCATTATCCTGATCAGTCCTACTCTTACGGCCCATGCTGTTGAAGAGCCCACTACCATAGCGGCTCAGTCTCCCAATGGTAGTAGGTCGCGCAGTACCCCTCTCGTGCGTTGGGGTTAGCGTCGGAATGGCCATCATATCGATGTTTGGGGATTCCGTCCTTGTCGTCCGCGAGTTGTAAGACGACAGCGACGCTGGTGCCCGCGGCCGGGTGCCATTGGTTGACCTCTGGCCCACGGCTGGGTTGAACTCGTTGACATCCTCCTGGGTGATGTTACCAGCAATCTCTTCGGTGTCGGCCTGGCCTTCTTCGCCTGTTCGGAGCAACAGGTAAGAAAGGGCATTGAACCACGTCTCGTGGCGTTGGCCAGTGGTGCATGTGAACTTGATGGTTCGTCCAGGCGAGATGATCACCAGACTCTTGCGATGCAGACCAGGTGGCATGGGGTTATCGTCGGAGACCACCCGCACAGCTTCAATCGGGACACTCTTGGCTCGCAGTTCCGTCTTGCCCGCTGCCGAAGGATCACTAGTGCTCCAGTACAGGGTGCGTGTGTAAGGGTGGACCCAGAAGTATCGCCTGTGTCGGTTCTCGGACATCTCGCCCCGTCCTGCTTTGCGTGTGTACTTCCAGAGATATTCACCAATCATTGTTTGGGTAATGGCCTGGATCATGCGAGGATCAGTACCAGCGAGGTCGGACATATCGACACCCATAGCACCGCCATTCGCGTTGAAACGCGTTTCGATCTCGGAAGTAAACGACGAGAGGGACGATTGCCTACTTCGGCCCAAGTGTCGCGATGGAGATGATTGTAGGTCGGCGTTTCCTAGTGCCGAACTCGTCCGGCCTGCGCGAGGTGTCGGCGTGCCCAAACGATGCTGAGACTGGGAGGCAAAGGATGCTGGTGACATGGGTCGGTTTTCACGCGGCGTCCAAGGTCTGTTCGCGTTCTTGTAGGCCGAGGCGGGCAGCAGTGGGGGTCCCATGGCGCCCTTAGCACCAGGTCCACTTGACGAACCTGTGCGGGCCGCTTCGATGACCTCCCTATGATTAGCAGGCAGGGGTGGGACGGGTTGCACAGAGCTGTGGGCGCTGGCTGAGCTTCCCGGTCGTCGCGTGGGGATGGGCTCAGCCCCGGCGATAAGGCCAGAATCACCACGGGCACTATCATGGGATGGACGTCGTTGATGACGGATGGGTGGTCCCGGTGTAGCGACGTATGGCGTGTGTACCACCGAGTCCGAAGATGCAGTACGCTGATGCGGCTTCTTCATCATCAGATGCTCAATGGCTTCCGAAGTCAGAGCAGTTTGAGCGCCATTGTCCGATGTTGGCACCTTTGGCTTCCGCGAAGGACGTGCGTCAGTGTTAGTGGACATCTCTTTGAACGGACGCTGGGATTCAGGTGTCTCGGGTCCTGCCATCGCAGAGCTAGGCGATTGGCGGGTCTCATCCTCGGCAATGAACGGCACGGCACTCATATCCTTGCTTCTTCTGCCCGAGGGCGTTAGCGGTTCACGCTCGCGAGGGATAATGAAGGCATCCCTCTTAGGGCTGCGAAGGGATTCGGGCTCCTCGTTAATCTGCTCAATAGGCTCAGTAGAGACCGCAGAGACGGTGGAGTAGTCTAGAGAGGGTTTCACCACTGCAAGTGACTTTCGGAGTGCCTCTAGCTCCAAAGCATGGCCGGCAACAAGCTTCTCCTTCTCGGCCAGGCTTCCGGACTTCTGGTCCTCGAGCTGGCTTCTGTGCTCCTGACGGATGCTGTCCAAGTGGCGGGCCAGATCTGCTTCGTGCTCCGACTTCAGAACATCCAGTTGCTTCGAGTGATTTGATTTCAGTGCCTCGAGTGCAGCAGCTGTCGTCGAAGCATGGGTACCGTTAAGAGAATCGATATCCTTGTCGTGCGTTGTCTTAAGGTTTGCAAGTGCCCGGTCTAGCGTTGTCTCATGCTCCGTGCGGAGGGAATCTAGTAGGCCACTGTGACGCATATTGAGCTCATCAAGCTCCTTGGCGCGCGAAGCTTCATGCTCGTCCCGGAGAGCTGCCAGGTCCGTTGCATGGGCTGCGCGTAGAGCCTCAAGTTCCTTAGCCTGTGAAGCACCAGTTTCGGTGCCAATCGCCTTCAGCTTCAATTCATGGCTTGTTGCCATTTCGTCCTTCAGCTTAGCGATGGCATCTTCATGTTCTGCCTGTCGAGATCTCAACTGTTCAGCATGCATGAACGAAAGTTGGTCCAGTTCCTTAGCCTTCTGGGCCTCAGCTTCGGCACCGAGCGACTTGGTATGGATCCCGTAACTAGCTGAGAGTTCCTCAAGCGCTGCAAGCTTCGCCGCGGCAGCTTCCGCCTTGAGGGCCTTGACGGCCTCGTCATGTGCCTTGGACATTTCCTCAAGCTCCTTTGCTTTCGCGCTGTCAGATTCGGTACGCAGAGCCTGGACGTGTTTCTCATGGCTTGAAGTCATGGCTTCGAAGTCCTTGGCCTTCGCGGCGGCGTACTCGGCTTGAAGAGCTTCTACTTGTCTTCCGTGAGCAGATGCCAATGCCTCTAACTCCTTAGCCTTAACGGCAGCCAACTCAACCTGCAGTGCCTCCAACTGAGCAGCATGTTCCGAAGAAGCTTGCTGCATAGATTTGGTCATGGATGCATTGTGCTCCTCCTTGAGGTTCGCAAGTTGGCCGTTGTGCATGGAGAGCATCTCATCAATCTCCCTGCCCTTTGTGGCCAAGAGTGCGGCGGTAGCAGCCGCAAGCTGAGCCTCATGCTTGGAGGAAAGGTGTCCAAGTTCCTTGGATGTGGCAGCTGCGTGTTCGCTCCTCAGGGACTCCAACTCCCGCTCGTGGTTAGCCTTGGCAGACTCTAATTGTCGCTCGTGGTTGGCCTTTGCAGATTCCAAAGCCGCAGCAGCTGCGGCCTTATCTCTCTTGTGCGCCTCGACGATCTCAGAGTGGGCAGCATTGATCGCCTCAAGCTGTTGCGAGTGAGCAGCGTCGCCCTCGGATCTAGTCGATTCCATTTGCTTGGACAAAGCGGCCTTGAATCCTTCCAGTTCTTGAGCGCTGGCGGCTGTATGCTCGGCTCGGAGTGTTTCTATCTCGCTGCGGTGCGACTCCTTGAGAGATGCAAGTTCCTTGGAGTGGGAATCCATAAGTGAATCAAGTTCTTGGGAGTGGGACTTCCGAAGAGAGTCAAGCTGTTTGGCCATTTCTGTATCAGCCTCTGCCTTGGTCGACGCAATTGCCTTGGCATGAGACGCGGTCAAAGCGGCGATGGCAGCGGCTTGTGCGGTATCACTCTCTTGCTTCAAGTTCTCAAGCTCCTTGGAGTGGGCAGCCTTGAGGGAGTCCATGGCTGACTGGTGAGAGTTCTCACTCTTTGCCTTCACTTCTTCAAGGGTCTTTGCATGAGAGGCAGCCAGGGCTGCAATCGCTGCAGCTTGGGTAGACTGGCCTTCTTGCTTAGATTCCTCGAGCTGTTTGGCATGCGCGGCGCTGAGACCTTCCAGTTCCCGGTTGAGATGTGCAACGCTTTCGTCATGCGCAGATTGCAATTGTTGAGTATGTTTAGCCTGGAGGGTATCCATTTCTCTTGCCAGGGTCGCATTTCCATCGGCCTTGGTGGACTGCAGCTGTTCGGCGTGGGTGGCCTTGAGGGACTCGAGTTCTCGGGCGAGGTGGGCATCCGAGTCGGCTTGAGAAGTCCGTAGTTGTTCCTCGTGCGTGGCCTTGAGAGATGCGATCTCCTTCGCCAGGCTGTCCTCGCTTTCGGTCTTGGCCGACTTCAGCTGGGCAGCATGAGTAGCAGCAAGAGCGACCAGCTCCGCGGTATGCGCCGTAGTAGCAGCATCCTTAGACTGTTCCACCTGTGTAGCGTGGGCAGCCTTCAGAGCTTCAAGCTCCTGACTGTGAGTCGTCTGCAGCTTGTTGTTTGCATCATCGATTTGTGCAAGATGAACCGCCTTGAGATTCTCGAGCTCTTCGGCGTGGGCCGCATCGCTGCCTTGCTTTGACCTGTCGATTTGCTCCGTATGTGCTGCCTTGAGTTCGTCGAGATCCTTTTGGTGGCTGGCACTCAGCTGCTTCTTAGCAAGCTCGATCTGTGCTGCGTGCGCGGCGACAAGAGCTGCAAGCTCGGCTCCGTGGGCTGTATCACTTTGCTTCTTAGTAGAGGTCAGTTCCTTCTCGTGATTCGCCTTGAGAGTCTCCAGCTCGGAAGAGTGCTGGGCCTTGAGCTCCGAAGCGATCTGAGCAATCTTGGCCTCATGATCAGCGCGGAGGGCCTCGAGCTCAGCGGCATGAGCTGCGGAAGCTTCTACGGACTTGTTGGCAAGTTCGGCGTGTGTCAGCTTCATATTGTCCACTTCTTGAGCATGGCGAGACTTGGCTTCTTCCAAGGCACGGCTCAGTGCATCAGCATGGCTTGCCTTGAGGGAGTCTACAGCTGTAGCGTGAGCAGTTGCATTCTCGGCGTGTAGCTGCTCAATCTGTTTGGCATGCTCCTGCTTGAGATTCTCCGCATCCTCATGCGAAAGACCGAGATCCCGGGCTGTATTTGGAGGAGACGGGAACTTGGCGAGGCTTTGGTCCAAGTACTGGGTACCGATCTCGCTATACTCTGAAGGCGCGAACTGGCTAATAACTGTGTTCATAGACAGATGACGATCAACCGCAGTACTGTGAGCAATTGGAGACAGCCCCGGTAGCGGCTCGGTCATCATACCACTTTCGACCATGAGCATACGCGGCATGGCAGGCACCGGAGGCACAGGTGGTGGTGGAGACACAGTCCTGCTCTTGACAGACCCTGGTCTCGAGCCGTACCTGATACTCCTGCTAGGAGTAGCGGAGCGGTTTGACTCGTTGTCACTACCATCAAAGTCGCCAAGCTCAGCCGCCAGATTCTGAATGCCTTGTTGAGGTGTTGTAGCAGCGCTGCTAAGAGTGTAGCTTGCGGGACTGCTGAAGCTGGGATCCTCGCTGCCCCGTCGTGTTTGCCGGAAACCGCCCCGGTTGACGCGTACAGGGAATCTAGGTTGGAGAGGCGGGAATTGGGATGTGGGCGTTCGTCTCCCATCAAAGCCATATTCGTCGTCTGTCGTAGCTGTGCTGTCTATAGAGCCTTTGTGGACATACATTTGACTCGGTGGGCGGCGGCCTCTGAGCGTGTTCTTGGAAGGACTATCCGTTTCTGTCATAGCATCGTCGGAGCTGGAGAAGTCCTCTGCGCCAGTATGGAAGTCGTCCGTAGTTTCGCCGCTACGATCGTTAGCAGTATCGAAATCTTGGTCGTGATCGCTGGTCTCGTGGGCGGTTTCAAAGTCTTCAATCTCGATGCTCTCGGCAACCTCTGGGACGCTTGACCGTTGCCTCGAGAACGAACGGTTAATGCCTGTGATAGTGCCGTCGTCCGTTTGGTCTTCCCAGTCTTCTTCGTCGATATAGATCTCGCTACGAACAGGACGCAAGTTACCGAGCAGCCGCGGCGGTGGCTTCTTGAAATCTTTGGTGTCGCTCTTTCTGGGGCGTCTCTTCTCAGGCATAGGATCTTGGCGAGTCTTCTCCAGCTCATCGCGGGCATCTTGGAGCATACGTCGGAGCTCAAGCTTCTCGGTCTTCTCCCTGTGAACGTTGGTTCTCAAGCTCTGAATAGTTCGCTGGGCGTGGGAAAGGGACGTCTTGAGTGTCTCAGACTCGAGCATTGTGTGTCGCAGAGGTGTGCCCTTGATAGGTGACGGAGGAGGTGAGTCATCGGGAGTATCTCCGTTCTGGGCGGCCTTGAGATCATCCTCGTTCATGCCGAAGACTTCCTGTCGATCGCTCATTCTGCTCCTTTGTGATGAGATCGCCTTTGCAAGCTCTTGGTTTTGGCCAGTCAAGTCCTCGATCTTCCGGTTCAGTGCATGACGCTCAGAATCAGCCATTATAAGATTGCGTTTCGCAGCGCCCAACTCAACATCATGAGTTTTGATGCTAGCTGCGTACTCATCAGCCAATCTGGCGTGATTCATCTTGACTTCGTCCAGATCTCGTTGCGCAGTATTCTTCTCAGCCTGAAGTATGTTGACGGTTTGCTGAAGCTTCTTCTCGCGGTTGGCGCCATCCCTTTGTGCAGCCGTAAGTTCGTGGACTTGAGTTTCGAGGCTCCAGTTCTCATCCTTGTATCTGCTCTCGCTCTCATCCAAAACCTTGACCCGTTGCTGGAATCCTTCTGCGTCATACTCGAGCCTGGACTTCTGGACCTTGATGTCACGAAGCTCTTCTTCTTTCTCGGCAAGTATTGATTGCAGATTCCGCACTTGGGCGATCAAGGATGTGCTGATTTCGGCCGCGAATTCGATATCGTGTACACGCTGGGCGGGCTGGTTTCGAAGTTTGCGGTTTGGGATGCTCAGTTTTGACGGAGATGCGATTGCCTGGGCTTCGAATTTAGAAGGGCTGACAGAACGCTGTAGCAAAAAAAGATTAGTGGTCCATTTTCTCCTATATCCATGATTCTCTGCAACCAGAAAAGTCGATGTGCTTACCCTGCCACCCTTGCCCTCGGGCGCAAGTGATCCCTCGCCGGCCTCGTTGCTTGGAACGCGGGCCTTGGGCAAGAAAGCCCTTGCGGTTTCCCTAGCGACTTCATTGTAATCGCGCTCGATCTCGACGAGCTTCTCCTTGAGCTCTTCGGAAAGCTCGCCTTCGGCTTGCTGGTCGACAACCTCTTGTAACCTCTCCTCGAGCTCTTGCCGTTGGGCCACTAGAGCAGTGCCCAACCGTCCGGCTTCCTCCATGCGGCGGTCCGTTTCGGCAAGATGTGCTTCTAGTGCTCGTTTTGCTTGCTCTGGTGAGGCATTGGGGCCAAGCGCAAGAAGTTGGGGATCGAAGTTTGCAAATCGCTGGCGTGTGCTGTCCCTCGTTGGGGATGGAATCGGTTCGTCAAACGGGTCATTATGGAATGCGAAGCCAGGAATGGGCGACGAGGGGGCTCGTCACCCGCAGCTGACCATGAGGCCATGATGGGCGGATATTCGTAGTTGCCGTATTCTCGAGGGAATGCACTGCATTAGGTGCGCAATTTCCCCTTGAATTAGATGTGCGACATGCAGGCCGTAGTTCCTCGCCTGCTGAAGCAACCAGAAATGCTCCGAGGTTGTTGTTGTGAATCGTCCGCCGAAAACTTCGTAATGATGGAATATGGCGCGGGGCCGAGAAAAGCGAGTGCAAAAACGGCAGGTGCGGCAGACCTGTCTGCAGCCAGGAACGCAGGGCAGCAAACTGGGCCTGAGGAAGCACAGTTGGTTCTGTTTGTGTATTCTCAACAAGAATGCACAGGTCGCGCGCTTAGGAAACAAAAGATCCCCTTTCTGGCGCCAAACAGGAGACTCGACGGTGCTCTAGTCTCAGTTGCACGAAATGGGCGGAATGCTTTCAAACTAGGCGGTATGGTACAGCGTCTCAATGATCCGGATTGTCGATCTTACGGACAGCAGAACGCGCCCAGGAATTGGCTGAGTCGGGTCGGACTAGTCTAGCTGGCTTGCTCGGGCTTTTGGCGTGTCGCGCTCTGACGGGCTTCAAATGCTTCAATCAAAGCGGCAGAAAAGTGGAAGGACCTTGGGTATTTGCCTCCTTGTCGGAATCGGTAGTCTGTCGTGTTTCTGCACAGCTGTACGTTCTACTGTTCAGCAATTGTCGGCGTTCTTGTACCAACTACTGGATGCGCTCCAAAACACATGGGACACAAACACACAATTGGTGGCACGGCAGGAAAGATGGAGACACAGCTCCGATGCAGGGATCCGGGGATATCTTACATGCACCAGATATTCGATCAAAAAAATGAAATGAACGAGCCGAAGAACTCTGCTAATTCGCTCTTGTCGCAAGCACAGCTGCCCTAGATTTGATTTGAATTTTCAGTTTCCAAACAGAATCCCAGACAGGTCGATGGGGCGGTCGCAGTCTGGACCGGCAAAGGGGAAAGTCGAATGTAACGCGGTGGCTGCCGTTGAATCGAAATGGTCCAAATCGCCGGGAAACAGGGATAGTAAGACAATTACTTTTTAAGGCGAGAAAATAAATTGGTCGAATTGAACGTGAAAAGTCGTTGAATTAGTCCGTCGCAAGAAAATCCTCGTTCGTAGGGTGTGGGTTTTTTATCTTCTATAAGAGAAACAAAAAACAAGATGCACAATAGTAAAGAAATAAGTAAACAATTAGTCGATGTGGTGAGTCAAACGAGTGGAGGGGTGGTGATAGGAGAACGCGTCTCTGGACCGGATTCCCATGTGCAAGTAAACAATAGCAAGAAGAAGGGACGGGAAGGGAGGCACGGGAGACCAGGAGAGTGACAACTCTGGACACCCCAGACTTAATGTCTTTGTTATGAGGATATGTCTCGCGATGCGAACAACCCTATAGAAAGGAGGTAATAAGGGAGTGAGGGAGAGAAGAAGAAAAGAGAGAGTAAGCAGTATGCTACAAGGTTAGCAGCCAACAGACAGACCAAAAAGAGAAGGTCGACGATGGGAGAGAGGGAGAGAGGGAATGAGCGTGAGCACAGCACCACTTGGGATTGATGAAGAAAATGGTAAATGGTGCCCCCATTGAGATGGGATATTGTGGACGAATTTCCCAATCGGGGATCCAGGTCAGAGCTGGACAGGCATCGTGGGACCAGTTTATGGGAGCAGGCCAGGGGTCAAGGGTCGATGCCAGCAGCAAGCGGGATGTGCCTGGCACCGAGCATGCGCACCAGCAGAACGACCAGACTACTGCGAGCCTAGGGAGAGCCAGGGTGCGGTGAAGTGGGAAATGCGCTTAATACGGGAGATCCGGCTTGCCATGTCATCGTCACAGATTTACGAGAACCACGAACTACTCTTTGGCTATTTTAATAGATCATCTCTTCATGCCCGACCGTTTTTGCTAACATGTTCGAGGGTGCTTCTATGCGGAGCTCCCTCGAGCTCTCTCGACCTTTTTTTCCTTTCTCTTCTAGTTATCAACAAGTCTAAAAGGCAGCACTAGCAAACGTCATTTCAAGGCTTGAAGCTGGGGATAATATTAATTGTTTACCTATCAATGCTATGGACAATTCAGGCAAGTATAACATCTACCAGCTATAGATGGACTGCTGGGATTAACTGCCATCCATAGCAGTTGGTGCGCAGTCCATTTGGCTTCCACGCGTTAATGAGTGCGACAATAGCCCTGGAGTTCCACCTCTCTGCAACCACAGAGCCTCCCAACCCAACATATCCCCATATACTTATCCAGGCATGCGATATTCACGGCGACAGTGACTTGTACATGCACATGCATATGCATGCACGTTGGTACCTAGTAAGAACCAAAATGGTTGCCGCATTGTGGAAAAGCAAGCTCGAACAGCTGCGAATAATGTTTGAGGACTCGCGGTTGCCCATCGCTACAGTCAACTCTCTTTGCCCCGACTTACGAGTTATTGACATTCGAACTTCAAAACAGGCCGGAACGCGTCAAGCGATTGGTCGCTGCCGGCATTCCTTTGACACGCGCATGAATAATGGTGCAGGACGCCAATTTTAGAGCTGCGGACCTACAGGACGCTAATGGTGGGGTCCCTCACGAGCGAAGCGGTCTTTTTCTCTCTGAACGCACATGAGCTGAGTTTCTTTGTTTTTGTTCATCCTTCCGCAGCCAGCTCATCTGTTGCGCTTGGCTGGGAACCGTTCGTGCCGTCCGAGGGGACCACTGGTGGTTTGCCGTCGCGTCCTCAACGCTGGAAAACAAACGTCTGCTCCTCCTATTGAACTCCGCCCCAGGGAAGACGAACCTTTGGAACACACCCCCACTGCCCCACACTCAAGCCCTGGATGCTTGATCGTTATCTAATTGGCCCCTGAACACAAGGCTACGCTAAACTGTATTTGTAAGCTTCAGCCACAAGAGCTTCGGAAGCAGCTAGGCATGCGGCTGTGGCAATCATTGCCTGGGATCGGATCTTTCGTCATTTAAGTAACCACAGCCTTGGCAAATTTATGAAAGACAGTCCATCGCAAAGTGTCCCATGCGTAATAATATCTTTCAATTTAATCATTCTGGAGTTTCTCTGAGATCATCATGACGGATACAAACCCTCAGGCCGCTGCTGCGCCAGCAGATGGCCCCATCGCCCCGGTGTCACTCTTCAAGAAGCGAGGCGCAAAGGGCAAGGCCGCGATGAGAAAGCGACCAGCAACGCCTCCGCCAGCAGAGAAAAACAGCGATTCCGACTCCGACTACACATCATCCGAAAACGAATCAGGGCAAAGGGTGAAGCGGCGGAAGAAGAACAGCGCCGTCGTCACAGCCTCTTCCAAAAACAATGTTTCGGCGCCGCAGCACGAGTCCGCTACGCTCTTCGAGGCCGACCGAAGCGTTCCCATGACCAGCACCAACGACGCGACCAAACAGAGCAACTGGTACGATGAAGACAAGAACCTACTGGGCAAGACACGCGCCATGCCGAAGTCCGCAGACATCCCCGACGCGCCTACGCAACCCGACGGCACCTACAAGGGCCTGGCCAACAGCAACAACTTCATCCAGAAGAACCCGAACGCGCCGTCAAGGTCCGTCGGTCCCATAAAGGCGCCCACCAACATTCGCACCGTGACGACGACCGACTTCGCCCCGGACGTATGCAAGGATTACAAACAGACGGGCTTCTGCGGTTTCGGCGACAACTGCAAGTACCTACACGCCCGTGAGGACTATGCGCAAGGCTGGAAGCTAGACCGCGAATGGGAGAACGTCACCAAGGGCAAGAAGAACCTCGGCGGCACTGTTGTAGCCAGCGCCGACCGTAGCGGCCGGTCCAAGGATGACGACGACGACGAGACGACCGAAGCCGCCATGCTTGAGAAGATCCCCTTCGCTTGCATCATCTGCAAGGGCCCCTACCGGAGCCCTATAGTAACGAGGTGCGGCCACTACTTCTGTGAGCCGTGCGCTCTGCAGAGGTATAGGAAAGACCCGAGCTGCGCTGCTTGCGGCTCGGGAACGAGTGGGGTCTTTAACAATGCGAAGAAACTCACTCAGCTGCTGGACAAGAAGAGAGAAAAGGCTGCCAAGAGGCGGCAAAAGGCCATTGAAAATGGGGAAGAGGTACCCGACGAGGAAGAAGAGGCTGCGGCTAAGTAAGATCTTCTACCGTAGCATTTAATGAACAAAATTGTCAAGTGTAAATGCCGAAGCTTATCGGGCCTGGGTGAGCACTAGAACATTCATGGCATATACACACATGCAATTTATACATTTCAGACTCGTCTGTAAGGAAAGTCTTGGCGAACTCGTATTGAAGCAGGCATGGAGCAGGCCTGGCAGTCACAGCTGGTCACAAGTAATCAGCCCGGCGACACAATCAGACACTCTCTCCGAATAGGTAGACTGTACCATTGACCGTTAGCGAAGCCCAGTCGTTTGTCAATCCTTATTTTCTGTATTAGTGCTCGTGTAGTGGCGCAGTTTGATTTGCAATGAAACGGGCTGTCCCGGGCCCCATGGTCGCCCGCGCGGCGTGATTCCCCGCCGAAAACAAAGGGGCTAAAAGGAGATTTGGGTTGCTCCCACGAGATCCCAGCCCAGGGTTGCGGAAAGAAGTTCAATAGAAGGCCGTTTCGAATTGGCGATATATCTCTCTGATCTCCGCGAAATAGAGCGGAGAAAAATCATTCAAGGTCGCAATACCCCTAGCGATGGCACAGCAGTCCGACCTTTCGCTGCTTACCTACTCACTAATACCAACTGCATCACAGGTCACCTGTGGAGACAGGATGAATGTGGCGCGTGATCTGATATGTCGTCGCCATGAAATTGAACACACCGAGCCAACTCCGCTACGTAGCTGCAGTTCCTAGAGTCGTTCGATAGTCTCGAATTGCGTTTACTGGCATTGCTGTGTTGCACCAGACGGGCTACCCGAAGGAACTATCAAGCTCCTGAGTTTAAAATATCAAAGTCAAGGTCGCCTCCTGATCACAGCTCTAACATGGTCGAAAAACTAAACGCCCCTCCCACGGTTCGTATTAGGCTGGCTGTAATACACATTATGAATGGGTCATTTGAGTGCACACTCGTCAACCGCGGAAGTCTAACCTGGTCTGCCCAGAAGTCTGTCCTCGATTGCCCCTTTGCGGATTTATTTGACAAGTTTGCCACACCCCATGTAGGGCTTTCGTTTCTTCGCCCTGGGGAGCTTGAAGAAACGCATCTCGTCCGCCTTAGGCAACTTTGCTTGAGGTGTCCATTAAAGACCGCTTGCCTGACTTAGAGATCATAGAATGTTTCCGCCCAGCGCCGAAGGTCAAGGCGCCAAGAAAGAATGTGATGTGATGTCTGTTCAATCCAGCTCATGTATCCGTAGTTGGGCCAGCTATCGATGCTTCGTCTCTTCATCGCCCGGCAGGAGCAAGAAGCCGCAGTTCCCAGTAAGGAACACTTTCGATGCCGTTCGTGGACGACAGGATTAACTCACTCGGTAAGAAAGTTTTCTTTGCGGACCCTGCCATATGGAGGCTCAACATGCACCCGAACGGCGCAGCTGCCCAGTGTTTTCTTATGGAAGTAGTTAAGCGAGAGTTTCCTCCGCCTGAAAGGGTCCCTTCGAAAGACATCTCCACCGTTACAATTGGGTAAACACGGTTGTGCTCCCTGCTTTGCAGGGAAAGTCTTTCGCGGGGCACCATCACCACTTTGGTACCATATTACGTTACCGCCAAGCACACCGCGCAACACGAGATCTACCTACCAAACTTGGGGGCGGCGCGTAGAGAAGCTGGAGAGGTGTAGTCACCGTAACTTTTTGGTTTTCTCTTCCTAAGGCGCAATTGCGATTGTTTTGCTTCCTTCCACCTCCCAGCCTACTCAGAAACAGCAGACTTGGGCACAATGGCGCGACCTCTGGCTATCATCGCGATTCTGGTCGCAGTGCTGTCTTCCATTTTCTACGTGCTGGATCGCAACCTGGAGTCTTTCTACATCTTCCAGCTGGATCATCTTCATGACCTGGCCAAGCGCGGCATCGCCGCTCATGGCAATGACACGCGCTCCATTGTCAACTACATCACGTCGGAGCTGAACGAGATGTACCCCAACAACGTCAACCTGAAGCAGGAGTGGTTCTTCAACAACCACGGCGGCGCGATGGGCTCCATGTTCATCATCCATGCCAGTCAGTAAATGCCCACAGCCGATTGGTGGAATATACATTACTGACACGCACTCTCATCGCAGGCATTACTGAATACCTCATCATCTACGGCTCCGCCATCGGAACGGAGGGCCACACCGGCCGGCATACGGCCGACGACTACTTCCACATCCTGACGGGGGAGGAGTGGGCGTACCGGGCGGGCGACTACGTGGCCGAGGTGTACCGCCCGGGGTCGGTGCACCACCTGGTACGAGGCGAGGCCAAGGGCTACCGGATCCCGGACTCGGGCTGCTTCGCCCTCGAGTACGCCCGCGGCTGGATCCCGCCCATGATGTTCTTCGGCCTCGACGACGCCCTCTTCAGCACCCTCGATCTCCCGACCGTCTGGACCACCACCGTCGTCACGGCGCGCGAGATGCTCGGGAATTTGCTCGTGGGCAAGTTTTAGGACAGGGGGTGAGGGAGGGGAGGCATGGTGAAATGTTTGCATGTGAAGTGTGTTTTATGTACGTAATTTGATGTGGTATACAGTAAGAGAACATCCTGTGCCATGCCTGGATACATAAATATGATCATTCGGACCTATCCTGAGCCATCTGGAACTTTTATTGTATGTATACAATTTGTCTCGGCCCGAAACGATTTGCACATCTAATGATATATGACATGCTGCAAGATGCCGAGTGTGCTGCAGTCGTAATGAGGCTTCAACTTGACCAGACTTTATCTATGCCAAGTGGTGAGAATTCTACTCGCGATTTCGAAAGTCGATGTAGGTGAATGGGTAACAGTGGCAACAACCAGAATTTGCTGATACGTGCTCAACGTGGGCATTTGCGCAATGTGAGTAACCGTTATGATCTCCCCAACGCAGTTTACTCAAGGGGTCGCAGTTATGGGCCCTAGTTGGGTTCTGTTTGATCCAAGCTACTACTATGCGCTGAAGACACGTCAAACATCATTATGAGCTACGCAGGTAGCATTGTACAGAGTGTCATAATTTTACTGGTTATGCTTGTTCATGTTCCTGGCCTGTATCTTGTGGTTTTGGTTTACGCCTTGGCCCTTAATAGGCCACTGTTACTTCTAGACATTTTGGTGGTCTGGTGATATGGGCTACGTTATGAATTACTACATTGTGAATTACTACGTTGATTTACTTCATTACCGGTGGGCTTTAGACTCAACTTGGATGGGTTGGTTCTGCAGCATTTTGCTGAACAAGTTTCAGAGGTAGCTGCTTCAGTAGTTGAGCTAAGCCCTTGTGCTCGCTGGGTTCTATGACCTCAAGTTTTCTTTTGTAGCTCGCTGGTGGCAACAACTACTATAGGATTGCTACTGTATGTGGTACCGTTTGATGCATAGTAGGAAAATTCTAATTAGAATGTGCTACTGACATTGTGGTACTGGTTTCCTTGAATGGATATCTAGTATCTATGGGATGACTGCTAGGTGCTGTTCTTATAGAATTAGTACCACGGGGTGTTTTATAAGCTAATAGTATCGATGATTAGTAGTAACTGGTTCTTAGCCATCGCCGTATGGTGCGGTTGCCATGAACCAGTTCCTTTTTCTCTCTCACACATTCCCTTGCAGATCACCCGTCGGCCATAAGTTCAAACCTGTCCCATGTCACCTGCTTTTGAAATCCCCCACTAGTACTGCATTTCTGGCCTCTCTTTAATGTATTCATATTTTTTATAGGACTCATATGCCTCTTATAGGTCAATAACTCGGCGGCTATCATAAACTGGTTCATGGCCATGGCAATGTGGCGCGATGGAAATGAACCAGTTTGTGTTTATTTTGTTTTTGCATTCCCTTCCGACTTAGTCGGTCTTGAGTTCGAATCATTTCCATGCTTTGTGCTGTGTTTTTAGTTTCTATGTAGTATCCAAGTTCCCTAAAGGACTCCTAGGTCTCTTATAGGCAAATAATACGGCGACTATTGTAAACTGATTCATTGCCATGGCAATTTGGCGCGATGACAATGAATCGGTTCGTTTTTATTTTTGTTTCTTCACGTTCCCTTACAACTTGCTCGGTCCTGAGTTCAAATCCATCCTACGCCACGTGCCTTCACTCACAGATAACTATTTCTTGGCCAATAAGGCTGCACATATTCACCACGCCAACTCGATAACCAATATCAGATAGTGTGTTACCTATGGAGTGCTCTTTGACGATGGCGCATCTTCTATACAGAAATGTTTGACCAAAAACGGCACAGTTTGCAAAAGCAAAGCCTCGCTAGGCGCACACAGAAACACTCAATGTTAGCTTGGACAAAGCACATATTCTTTTCATTGTTCTTGCCGATAGTCTGCATATCTCCCGTTGCCTTTATTGGGGGGGGTTACTTGTGCTGTAATGTTTAATAGGCATACTCGATACTTGTTTACGAACGCCTACCTTGCAATTCAAAGTCTGGGTATTCATGTTTATCAGCATACTCTCTGATTGCATCAACTCATAGTTACTTCGTGTAGAATATCTCGTGCGTCTTCTCCAGCGAAGCATCACTGCCTTGCTGATCACCTAGCCAATGGAGAAGTCAGGGGAGCTTTGGGAACCAGCCCATATCTTCTCCAGTCCCCCCACGGGACACCGTTCCTGGGATCGCAAATGATGCACACACCCGTTAGTGGAGTGAGAACATTCTCTTGGAGCTCTGGGCACTCGAACTGGTTGTATTCGTTGTCCTTCTCCGGGCAGCTGGTGCATGTTGAGATCTCGTTGATGATGATTTTGCCACTCTGCTTGCACTTCTCGCAGTGGAAGGGCTTGCTGTCGATGACACACATATTGAAATGACTGCAAGAGGAAGAGTAGGGGATTGCTTTGCTGATTTTGGATCGAATGTGCAGCTGGGAGTTTTGCTATTTTTCGAACCTCTAGGGAGATCATCCTTATTTAATGGCAGCCTTAGAGAAAAACTGCCTGCTTGTTCAAGAACACCCAAACGAAATCTTCCACACATACTCTTTGTAATGTCTTCGCAATGCTAATGTTTCTATGAGGTGTTAGACCTACCTGCCTATGCATGTATGCTCCAGCCATATGATGACTAGGGTATGTGTTTGCAACATTTGTTTAATTCGCAATAATGTAGGTTTGACATAGGAAAATAAAAACTTCTATACACGGCCATTGGAAGATTCAAGATCCCTAGAGCACAGTTAGGAGAGTTAGCACGCAGCTACTCTTGAGAAAAATCAGAGTCGCCTTCCAGGTGTAAGTGGCGTGAGCCTCAACTGCCATACCATTAAGCCTTGGCTTGGTCACATACCAGACGAGTGACGAACTCTCGGTGTGCTACATTCTGCCGGAGCTTTTCGGGAAAATACTGAGGCCCGGCGGGTTTGGGTAGCCTCGTATGTCACACGCGTCATATGTTGCGCCGGCGGTAAACATACGTATGGAGTACGCGTGTAATGCACTGAGGGTACACGTACACAAGATAAGAGATGCTGTCAATAATTGAGGATGGCTTGCTTGAAGCTGGAAATGGTTCTAACATATAAGAGTCGAGATTTCTACCCCTATCAGACACCCACGCAATTGACTCCCAGGTACTCCGTACTCTCGTATTGATTGAAGCTTAGGTATTGGCTTCCCCTTAAAGTGAAGTCGCAATAAGATAACCGCTCGCCCGACCCGAACCGTTGCCGCTAGGGGGTGTTTGGTTTAGCGGGTCAACTACCCCACACTGGCATCGTTTAGCATGTCATCAGCGGCATTACGTACGCACCTTCCCGAAACAGTTACCCAGCCATCCGTCTCCCGTCTGATCTCCCTGCGATCCATGGACGCTGTTGCCTGTGCCGCAAAGAAGGGATATGAGTCGTCTTCGCCTGGGGAAGACGATTCCAAGCAACCATCGTTGTCTCATGCAACATTCCATCGTATAACCCCTCAATTGAACACGATGGGGAAAGCAGCAGCTCTAATGCCCAAGGAGAAGGAGAACCAGCCGACGGAGCGGGAGCCGCAGCCAATACGTAGGGAGCGCTTCACGGTCCCCAACTACGTCTGGCAGGCTCTTATCGTCCTGGAACTCCTTTATCTCCTTTATCCGACGCTGGTCTCGTTCCCCGGTTTCGATCACCTCTTCCCGCCCAAGTGGTCACACCACGGCCACCACGGTCATCACGGCCACCACGGCCACTGCGGCTCACCGTCGTCGCGTTATGGCCGCTTTCCTCAATCCGACGACCCCTTCCGCTTCATCCCCTGCACGGCCACGACTCTCCCGCCCGCCCTCGACGACTCCAAGCCCGACGAGTCATGGGCGAAGCTGTTCGACCCCAACCCCGACCACTGGAACTGGGGCAACCAAACCTCTTCGTCGTCGGCGGATGCAATCGAGCGAAATGACCCCTATGCCGGCCGCGGCATCTACATGTGCGGCTACCTCGATGTCCCGCTCGATTACACCAACAAGTCCGACCCGCGCATCGCAAGACTCGCCGTAATCAAGTACCAGGTCTCGGGTCTTTCATCTGAACAGACCGACTCCCCGTCCAGCAAAAAGACGGAGCGCACCATTGTAGTGAACCCGGGCGGCCCCGGCGGTAGCGGCACCGAGTATACCTGGCGGGCAGCAGAGGACATCACGGAGCGGCTCAGCAGCGGCCGCTACGACGTCCTGGGATTTGACCCGCGCGGCGTCAACACTTCGCTGCCCGCGGTGTCCTG
Organism: Apiospora saccharicola; assembly: GCA_038363915.1. Lineage (NCBI taxonomy): Eukaryota > Fungi > Ascomycota > Sordariomycetes > Amphisphaeriales > Apiosporaceae > Apiospora > Apiospora saccharicola. The sequence continues at coordinate 1,127,023 of JAQQWM010000004.1, forward strand.
CTTCCCCGCCGACGCCGACCGGGACCGCTGGACGCTGGCGACGCGGAAGCACCGCGCCGCCGTGGACTCGAACCAGATGCAGCTGGAGCTCATGAACGCCTACAACAACGCCACCTTCCGCGCCTGCTGGGAGCGCCAGGGCGACCTCGGCCGCTTCCTCACCACGGCCTTCGTGGCCCGCGACGTGGAGGAGATCCGCAAGGCGCTCGGCGAGGACGAGCTGACGGGCTTCATGGTCAGCTACGGCACGGGCATCGGACAGACGTATGCCAACATGTTCCCCAACAGCGTCGGCCGTCTCATTCTCGACGGAACCGAGTATGTGCGCGACCACCGCCTTGCCGGCGGCTTCGGCTGGACGGCTCTCGACAACGTCACCGACGCTTGGCACGACGGCTTCTTGGGCGAGTGTCTGAAAGCCGGACCGGAACATTGCGCCCTGGCCAAGGGCGTAAACGGTCAAGGCTTCGCCACGCTCACCGAGCTTGACGTGTGGGTGCGGGGTGTCATCGGCTCTCTGGTCACTCGCCCGCTGCCGGCTTACACGGCCAAGAGCGGTGCTTCCCTGGTGACGTACTCGGAGGTTGTGGGCGCCATCTACGGCAGTCTTTACAACCCGCACAGCTGGAAAGCCCTTGCCCAGATGCTGTATGAGCTTGGGCACTACAACACCACCCTCGCGGGCGAATTCCTCGAGCGTAACTGGGAGTATGACCCGACGGTGCCCTGCACGGCCGCCAGCAAGAAGCCCTCCTCCGAGGAGCTCACTCTCATGGTCGTCTGCTCCGACGCGTATGACGACACGAACCCGGGCCTGGACTGGTGGAGCTCCAAATGGGACGCCATGACCAATCAGTCCTGGATCGCGGGCGACTCGCGGTTCTTCGTGTTCGCCTGCCACCACTACACCCGGTACTGGCCCAAGCCCGCCGAGGTCTACCGCGGCGACCTGAACCACACGCTGCAGAACCCGGTGCTGCTGGTCGCCGAGGTGTACGACCCGGCGACGCCGCTGCGCAATGGGCGCCGGCTTCTCGCGGAGATGGGCGATAATGCGCGGCTCATCGTTCACCATGGCTACGGCCACTCGTCCGGCCGCGACCGCTCGGCTTGCACCGATGCCCGCTTGAAGGCGTATATCTTGAACGGGACCCTGCCGGAGGATCACGAGACGGACTGCTATGCGGACGAGAAGCCGTACCTGTACGGCGTGAAGAAGGATGGGGAGGCTGGGTCGCTTGCGGCTGCGGCGGCTGAAAGGGGGTTTGATCCGGTGACTTCTTGGCGGGAGCATCTTAAGGAGGCTCAAGTGCTTGGTCTTCGTGTTTAGTGTAGTACATGACGATCTTGAATTTGCAGCGTGTTATAAATGGATATACTAATTGAGTACTTTGAGTACAGCAGAACGTAGCGTAACATTATTTATATCGTACCAGTCGTTCCCGACAGGCAGTAATTTACAATTTTCAGCTTGAAGCGAGTGGCTGCATGTGTTGGGACAGCAGTGCATCCATCTCTGCAGTCGCTGATCTGCCCATCACTTCGGAGCCAACAGCATAGCATGGGATCAACGATGAAATCACTCGCCACTACCGACTGTTTCCCTCGATATTTCTTTCTTTTTGCCCTCCTTGTCCAAAAAGTCTTTTTCGTTCTACACCTGACAGCATTCAGAGTCCACCAGCCGCCATGGCCCACCCGGGCTTTTAAACATCACCAACCCAGGTGGACCTTCTCAACCATAGCCGTCATCTCCCATCGCTTCCCAGAGCAGCAGCATGGGCTCTACGTCTTCTACATCCCAAGCTGATTCAACCTGAATAACCACACTACGATCGCCAACTGCAACAAGCGACAGTGGTCTACGCGATGAGCAGAAGATCGGACTGGACGTCGGAATCGGCGCCGGCATTCCGTTTCTTGGGGGTTGATGGGCATTTATTGCTTCCTCCTGTCGCGCCTCTGGTAGCGTCAAAAGAATAAAGAATAAATAACATCAGGATCAAGTTGCCGCCGCTATTTTCGGCAAGGGATCCGGGCTTTGCTTCTTCGAGGACAAGCAGAGCCAATAAGATGGGCGTGCAGAGAACCACCAGTTCCACCAGCCGTACCAGGTGGGCGCCCAAGAGCTTCCGTAGGTCTTTTACGCCAACCTGTCCCGCATACAGGTTTGGCAAGGCTGAAGCAGGTGGTTAGGTGTCTGCGACCTTGGGGGCCATCGGAGGGAGACGCAACTGCTCGGATCTGGCATTTGATTTTCGCAGCCCATGATTCAAGTTACAAGTGACTTACTTCATAATAGGTGATCGGACATGACGAGTTTCTCTAGTGATAGTATGAAAGGTCAGTGTGGTACTTCGAATTGACAAAGACCCCCCACAACACCAGCACCGAACAATACAGGGCAGGGCTCGCGCCATTTCAGACCAGACCTCCCTCTCCCCCGCCCCCGTTCTCAGTAGCGCTTCATCCCATCCTCATCCACATACTTGGTCGTTCGAGTAAAAGCCCCACAGCCCGGGCCGTTGGGGTAGGTCAGGCTCGCGGGGTAACGGATCTCATTGTTCCCTGCCGATATATCCATCCCGGGCAAGCGGCGGCGGGCCGCATCCACGGCCGCCTCCCAGTCCGGGTCTATTTCTAGAGGGGGCTGGTTCTTCATGCGCCCATGCTTGCCGGGCTGGTCCCGCTTCACGACGTCCGAATCCAGCTTTGGGTCGTACCGGAGGAGGAAGACTCCCTGCGGCGTGTGCGAGTGGACGAAGACTGCTAGCTCGCGCAGACGGCAGGAGGTACGATGGTGGGGACGGGGGCGAAATGTTGCTTCATTGTCACCATCTTTCGGCCCCTCCTCGCTCTCAAGCTCCTCCTCCTCCTCCTCCTCCGGAGCCAGTGCGGACCAAAACTCCTGACCGATGACCCCTTCCAGGCAAACGGTTTCCATCCGCATGGAGAGCGCCGCCAAGGCGACGCTGATTTCATCCGGAGCCTCCGCCGGACAGAGCCGCGGGTCTAAGTCGACCACCCAATCGTGCAACTCGGGATCGTCCCGGATGTCTTTGCGACGTATCTGGAACGCGAACGTAGTGTGGCCGTACGTCAGCGTGACGTGACGAAGAGACGGGGGTCTAGACGGCCCTCATCCGTCGGACAAGCTGCGCCTAGTACCAGTATGATGCCGGTGCTCCCAAAACCCTTGACAGCGCCGCTGATCCATGGAGACAGGAACCCCAGCAGGCCCACCACCGCATCCGAGAAAACCTCGTTATTCTGCCGGCGCTCCGTCTCCGTCTCGGGGTCCTCGGGATCATAGCTGTCATTTGTGCTTGTCTTTAGCCGGGATAAGTGGTTAGGCACTGGTTGCGGGCCCGTAGGGGCCGGTCCAGACCATACAATATGAGATCACCTACGTGGGTAGAGTCGCAATGAAGATGAAGTAGCGAACATACGATTGCCTAACCAGAGTGAGGGTCTTCCTTGTCTGTATAAGCCGTTCTTGGTTCATCATAAGTCTGTAAAGGGAAGTAGGCTCGATTAAAGCTTGCCACTCTCGCGATACCGCGGCCAAGACACCCGCGATGCCAGGCGGAGATTCCTCCATGACCTGTTGCATAATGGGTATCTTGAGTTCTGGTGGTAGTCGATCCATGTTGTTTTTATCTTGTTATTAGTATTACCCTTTTACTTCAATATAAGAGCATCCCGCCAACTCCTTATCATCTGTTTTTTGTTTTGTAGGCGTGGTCAGTTGGTTGTTGGATGGGTTTCGTGCAGTGGGTTTAAAGGGGCAGTCCCACAACAACTTGGCCAATCGATGTTGTTGCTACCCCCAGCACAATTAGGCAGCAACGGCCGTAACAGAGTATGTAGGCCGAATAAACTCAAGCGTTAAATTGCAGTAGCGATATCTAGAAACATCTTTCTGCGCCCAGTCGACGCACAAGTGACACCCAAAGTGCGCTGGAAAGAGAATCATGGTTGAATTGTTTTGGGACACTGGGATAACCGTTTATTCCGAAATATACTAATGATCATGTTATATATTTATACAGTGTTTATTCCGGTTCGGGATGATACAGTAGTTATGTCGTGCGTCGACTAGATCCAGCACTTTTTCCTACGGGAGGATAGTTGGCAATATAACCAAACTTATTCTGATGTTGACTTCAAGACCTTCGGCATGCTAATTCTCCCTATAAACAATTAGTATATCATTCAGGTAGTTAAATGCTTTCACTGTTCATTCTCAGCATTGAAGGTTGGGTCTGTCCCGCGGGGATCTAATATATGTATCAATTTCGAGGGCAGGCACCTCCCATACTGAGCTGAGATGACCGAGGCTACTGAAGAGTGTTAATGCATGCTCTGCTCAAGTGTGAGGTTGGATAAAGACTGAAAGTCGGTACACATGCAGGTCTAATGATATCCATTGGCTGTGATAGTCTCCAGGCTCCTTCCCTTCTACCGCCCTTACACGATGCACGTGTCAACAAACATGGACCCTTGCCGGCAACCACGTGCCTACCCATAGTCTGCATGACGCTCCTATCCTATCCTCTGCCTAAGGTGCAGATGGAAGCTTTTCCTCGTTGGCCTACTCAAGCGAAAAGAATCAAGACAAAAATCAAGAAAAACTTGAAGATTTCCCACACAAGTTGCTGAGCTTCCTCCCATTTGGATCCCTTCGCTGGCCAATGCCAATAGAGGTTCAGGATGGAAGAGATTGTATTCGCCATGATTGCCCAGTTGAGTACAAATATCCAGGCAAAGTTGAAAAGGAGACCCGGAAGGTTGTTGGCTTGTGGTAGTATATAGTCTCTGGGTCGTAAGGGTTTGTCTAGCACCGAGCTCCACTCTTGTGCCAGATGCATGATGTCCAATGGGACAAATACGGGACCCCACGAATAAATGAAGCGGATCAAGTTTCTCATATCAGGATCCGAAGGCATGAGTGCTGCTGGGGGAAAGGCGCGGAATGTCGTTTCCGCCCCGAGGCCTAGCATGCGCTGCAGAAGATAAGTCTCAACTTGGGCTGCATTGTCTGTGATGGCATCCAATGTGGGGCAGATGCTGGTTTCGAAGAAGAATTCGAGCTTGTCCATGTTGAACGAGGGGGCGGAATTCGAGGCAGTTGCTATTTTGATACTTTATGTGGGTTTGGTGGTTTGTGCCGAGTTGTTTGAATTCTGTATGTCTATAGGTGCATGTGATTTTGAGGGAAGAAAGAACTTACTATATACTTATACAATATGCATCTGTGCTGTGACAGGCCCCAACCATATCCATCGGAGATAGCAAGTGCTATGTGTTTAACTCTGTATGAACCAGTATTTCGAGGCCAATATCTGGGACGATTTGGGAAAGAGACTTTCCCAGGCAGACATGAGTAATCAGTGTTGTCAATCAACCGACCGAAATCAACCAACAATCAACCAACCAACCAACACCCTCTGGTTGATCAACCAACCACGACCTACTGGAAAACAAACCGAACCAACCAAAGGAGTCACTGGTTGCCAACCAGTCGATATTGGCCGATATTTGGTTGATTTAGAGCCGAGATATCCCCGATCTCACGATATTTCCATGGTGTTGAGCATCGATGGATGGATGTATGGAAGTTCCATCGGAAGCCCCCGGTCCGATGAAATCCTTATCGATAACCTTATTAATTGGGTCGACTATACCCTTTTAGGCTAGCCCCGGCTAAACTTCGGCCAATCTCCCGATGGACCCTCCATCCAGCCATCCCATCCATCCATCAAGGCTCAACATCATGAAATATCGTGAAATCGTCGATATCTCGGCTCGTGAGATCGTCGATATCTCGGCTCGATATCTCGGCTCGATATCATCTGATCACCACCGTCAAATATAGCACCGCAACGCCTCGTCGGTGCCCCCTCGAGAAAAAAAAATCGCACGGACCACAACACCAAAACAACATCACGAGATGTCAACATACCGACCAATAATCAACCACATTCAACCAACCAACCAGCGCAGATTCGGCGTTAAGTACCAACCAACCAACCACCGGTAGGTGGTTCGGTTGGTTGGTTGATTGACAACACTGTGAGTAATCCAGGCATTCTTCTCGGTAACCGCTGAATTTCGGAACCTTCTCTTTAACCTCTACTACCCCAAGGCCTTATTGGGGCATTCTACCAACTCGGGCTCTCTTCTATACGCTTTCTTTTAGACAAGCATGGACGAGCACATTACGCGTATGGACCGAATGATGGGCCTAACGCTGCTCAATGGCTATCTTGGGGTAACTGCGCAGGGATCCATACTTGCCCAGCTTACATAACACTGCAAACCATTTGGAGTTTCCACTTCCATTATGCTGTGGGTGCTTGGGGGTGGGTTTCTTCCGAGGTGCGTTCTGTCATCCATCCTCATGTGCTTAGGCAGGTAGTTTGTGTACCTCACAACATCCGTCTATCGATGAACTGACTGATTTGCTCGTCTAGAGGCTCACCCAAAAGCGTGTTACGATTAAGAATGCTTTTAGGGTATTAAATTATTAAATATGTTCGAAAGGGGCAGAATTATATTTTTGCTTTCTGGAAGGCAGCATTTCTGTTCCCATTAAACGGCAAAAGCGTTACTTCCGGCAGGTTGTTTCATGTTGTATAGGGCAATGGCTATCAACGCTATCAATATAAATCTATATAGCTAAATATAATGGTTCCTGATCAACTATTTCGGTCTGTCAATCACCCACGAGAAATGCCACACGGAAATTAATGCTTCCGCAGTAAACAATATATCATTTGGGCATCTGTAGTAGCGTAGCTATCCAATATAACTTTACTAGGAGGCTCCTGAATTGGAGAGGGCGATATAAACGTTGCAGAAACGCTTCACATTTGGATACACAGCTAGCAAGGTGTATTGCATGTGTCTAACCACCATGCAGTGGTTTCCATTCCCTATATGTCTGTCTGTCCTGAAATTCGTGCCTCATTGCCAGCTATCTTCTGCATCAAGGACTTTTCGCTGCTTCTGAGGTCTCTGTCCTACAGTTCGAGTCTACTCAAGGAGTCTCGTGGGAGGCAATGAACTATCCATTACCACTGAAATGTGTAGTTGCGAGTCTTGGGATCCCGTCTGCGCAATGTGCTATTGAGTTCAACGTGCAGCTTCCCCCAGCGCCAAAACGCTCCTTTGCCGCCACCAGCCACGTTTTCTCGACATATTGATCCAGTTCCAATTCGGCTCCATCTGGGTAAGTGCCATATACAACGAGATTGGCCTCAGTAGTTTCCTCCCTGGTAGTATAGAGGAGGCTACCTGGAGAAAACTGAGGCTCATGCCAGAGAATCAAAATGGTTCTGAGATTACGCATAACAGCCGCGGCACGCCCAGAAGCGAGATAGTACCGGTTGATCGTCTCCTGGGTAGGAACTGTTCGCCCTGATTCAGAATCTGTATGGAAAAAGCTGTCTCCTCCGGGTGTTCGAATTCCCCCAGTGACAATAACATCGCGCATACGCGGCCAGTGTGTCTCTTCGGGGTTAATGCCAGTGCCGAAGAACAACTCACTGTCAATGGCGAGGCTCAGGTATACAAACTCCAACTGAGTCGATAGTTGTCGTAAGGCCACGCTGAGAGGGTCGGGTTCTCCTGATGAGAAGAGCGGAGTCAATCGAGTATTTTCATCGTTGCGATCAGTGCTGGAAAGGTACATTAGGCAGAACGTCCGCACGGATGCAGGTACCAAAGCCAAAGCGGCTGCGAATTCTACACGGGACTGGATCCGAGCAGCATCGTTCTCGAGGGCTGATGTCAACCACCAGTCTATGCTTCGTACGTTGGGGAACAAGCTCGAAATCTCGCAACATGTCTTGGGACTGAGTTGCAACACCTCCCGATGAGTAAAGCTTTTGAGAGTAAACTTTGTGATAAAATGAATCTTTGGCAGTTGACGATATATGTCTGCTTGCAGGTTGATGATTGTGCTGCGTTCATTCTTTTGGACAGGAATTAACAGCTCGACCTTTCCATGCGCCACAGTCCATCCATTCAAGTAGTTCAGTAGGCTGGACAGCTGTTCCGTGAAATGCTCGCTGTTGGCGTTGGCCTGTTGTTCAGGTGAATCTTCTCCATTGGCGTCATTTTGCTCCGAGCTGGTCGAGGAACTCGGGCCATCCGACGACCACGCGCTAAATTCGATTTTTCGAACGAAGCTCTGTCTTGACGGCGTTATAATTTCCTTGGCCTTAGCAAGGCGACCTGGGTCCAAGTAAATGCTCTTGAAAGCGATGGACTCGATATGTTCTTGCCATTCTCGCGATACTGTGGCATATTGTGCAATGGGTACTCTTTTCTTTCTGGCGAAGGCATGTCGAATTATTTGACTCTTGATCTCGGGAGGGATGCGGTCCATGGTTGGAGTGTTTGAGGAGACTGTGTGAGGCAGGTTGAGTTGTCAAATTGATCGATCATGTGTGATGGAGTTGTGGTGAAAATGGACAGTGGGCTTGATGTTGGCCTTTGTTTGTTGCTTGGTTCATGTAGAGACAAATTGGGTGGCCCTGTTTGGGCAAAGAACCACAAGCTACAGAATGGAAATACAAATTCTTTACTGAAGTTTCACTGTTTATCCCTTATGGAACACCTAGCCTGATATAATTAAAGATGCGAGACTGGCAAGAACCACTGGAATAAAATGTACTCTGCACAAAGGTAATAATTATTTATATGTTTTGTTTATTTTAATTACTCCTTATTAAGACAGTGAAGTAAACGAAATACGCTTACGTACATTTCAGTATCATATTCTGCTGCAATAACCGTTTAACTAGTATCATAACTTCTCGATCTGTTAGAGACTTGGCTGGTTCATTCTCGCAGCAGCTTGCTGGTTAGCAAGCTGAACCACTACAAGGCCTCGTAATTAGAAGCTCTATATAATCCAGTGGTGAACTGAATGTGAAGAATCGATATGATCATTTTTTCCGACCAAATCAACCCGCCCATAAGTCAACAATCCAATAGCCAACCGAGCATGTCATCGCCTACATAAAAAGCCAACCATTCTCAAGCCTGTGCTGATTTACAGCGCTCCAGCAGTTTCTCCTTCTCTTGGGATCTTTTCTGTATCTCTTAAAGAAAGCACATCCCCAAGATTGATTGATTCGTGGACCTCATCATTCCCAACGGCGATCAAGTACACAAGATCACCTTGACTTGGCTTAAGCACCACCACCTCAACGCCCAACTTCACCGGCACCGTCTCCACAGGAGTTGAAACTTCTACGGGAACTCTGTCAAGAGTAAGTGTTCCATTTCCCCTCGAGAAAGCTTTCCTGTCGACAAGTTTCATTATTCATGATGTGCTGCCATTGATGGTCGACGCTCTTTTCGCCTTTCTCGATACCTGCATCTCAACTGCACTTTGTATCATTTATGTGGCAGTTTCCTGCCATAAGCAATTTCACATCACTGCGTTCCTCAACTTCAACTTGTTTCACGTTACTGATCTGCACAGGGAAGATTGCCAGGCAGCTCTACTACTCAACCATGGATCGCCTCCCGCCCGAGATCACGGGAGAAATCCTGCGAATGGTCTGTGACACCTCAGACAGGCAGGGCCGCTGTTCACACGCCATCGTGTCACGAGGCTGGCAGGCCTTCGTCGAACGTGCCACCTTCGCTAAACTGTACCTTACTCAGTCACGTCTTGAAGAAGCACAGGCAGATGGTATTCTCACCCCAGCCAGACAGTCCTACATCCGCTGCATCGACTTCTTCGCGTTGATCCCCTCGCACTACGACAGAGACAACACTACCATCGACCCCCAGGAAAGCAGCAGAATCGTCTTCGAGGCGGTTGATAAATTGCTGAATGCTGTGAATACATGGCTGATCCCGCCTTGCGGTGTTGAACTGATCTTGAACGCTCATTACTACGGGCCAGATGCCGAACGGTATCCTCCGCTGCGCCGACCCCCCACCCTATTGGGAGTCTCGCCCATCGTTCGTCAAGCTTCCGCACGATGTGCATCTCCGACTACCAGAGGTGCCTCGTGTTACAAAATTCACCCACGGTATTGATGTGTGGTCCTCTCCGTTTCGCCTCACCCCAGGAGCGTGTTGTGGAATCGCTAATCGATTTCCCAACCTAAAGGCCATACACTGGTTTTTCCTTCATGGCCCTCCAGAAAACGACATTCCGTCCCAGCTACTGTGGCGTCATGATTTCGTTACCGGCATACCTCTGATACCCGAGTCTGTCCGGGAGGCCAGTATATGCGAGGAATTAATTCCAGAGAGACTCGTCGGGCTAACTTCCGGGCAAACCCTGGACCCACTCAGCTTGGCCTTAAGAGGGTTCATCAAACAATTGGAGTCTCTGGTCGTAAGAGCGACAGTCGGTAAAGAGATATTTGACAACCCGGATTTTAATGGCGACTGCAGAGACTCCCCATGGCCGCGATTGCGTGAAATCACCCTGGTCATTGCCGACAGAACACCTCAAGGACACGGATTCTTTGACAAGCGTATGTCTACCACCAACGCGGGCGAGCACCCTCTGGACAAAGTCCAGGTCTGCCAGTTATCACCATATGGCGAGATCTACTGGATCGCGCTCGCACGTGCTGCAGCGCATATGCCCAGACTCAAGAGGATGGATGTAAGATGGTACACCAGCCCCTATCTTACATATTCAGTTGAACCCGACTCATCTGGCGCCAGTTTAAAGCTGTCAAATCTAAATCAGTTTAATATCCGAGGTGCCCTTCAAGAAGCATGGTGGGAGACAGCGCGAGTGCACATTCAAGAGGGGGCAGGATTTCGTTTCATGGCGGAGGAAAGGGGTAAAGAATTGCATTTTACATCCTTCCGAGATGGAAGACGTTTCCTTAACAAACGTACAGTTCCACGACGCAAGTTAAGCGAGTGGACTCGAACCAAGGTCTGATTTAGAGTCACGCGGTTTGTTCATGCAGTCTGCAAGTATTCTCCCTCGAAAGCTCAACATCTTGAGTAAACAAGTTTGGCTTGACAGAAAATGGATCTTGCATTGAGAAGAAAGATGTAAATGCCAGCTTTTCTAATCATGGTAGTAATGAGAAAGCTGATCAATTGCGAAACCTTTGCAATGTGTATATCCATATATTGTGCAAAGCAATGTTCTATGTATGTGACTTTTCGGTACGCGTTTTATCTATACGACTACAGAAAGTAGACCACCTGTCCAGGCCCGCCATCTGTCGAGGCCGCTGGTCCATGCAGTTGGTATTGGAATAGTCATTTTTGGTAACTACGCCAGCACTCAGGCGAGAGGTGTGGTGACATTGTTGCGAGAAACTACGGGAGATGGGTCGAGATCGCAGACTCGGAGGGGCTCAGCCGCTTAGGCGCCCCGGACGATCATGGACTCGCGGTCGGGACCAGTGCCGATCCACTTGACCTTGACGCCAACGAAACCCTCAATGAACTGTTATAAGTTGTGTTAGCCAACGGTCATCATCTGAAACCTCGTTGTGAGATATGTGTGTCACTTACCTCGACGTATTCCCGGGCCTCCTGGGGAAGCTCCTCGAAGGTCTTGGCGTTAGTGGTGGGCTTGTTCCATCCCTTGAAGCTCTTGTAGACGACCTCCACCTTCTCGAGGAATTCGAGACTGGCGGGGAACGTATCCAAGTCCTAAGTTGTGTGTCAGTATAGGCGACCTGCATCGTCCACTATTGTCTCAAAGAGTACTCACCTCGCCTGTCTTAGGGTCGCGGTAGCCGATGGCAATCCTGATCTCTTCGAAGGTGTCGAGGATATCGAGCTGGATCATGTAAGCCTGAATGTCAAGAGGTCTCCAATTCCTGAACACAACATACCTTGGTGAGGTTCAGAGAAGTGTAGTGGTTGCTATGACGATCCAGTCAGCTGGGCGCCCTTATAAGATTTTCAAGTATGAATACTCGAGACTTACACCGATGTTGAGTATTTCACTGTTGATTGGTGTTAGTATCTAACAATAATTCGGGGTTACAGGGTCACATACCAACAACCAGGTCCAACCAACCGCAACGACGCTTTCGGCCTGCTTCAAGTTAGAATCCGCTATGCTGAAGCGTACTTGTCGAAGACTGTGCTTACCAGTGCTGACACCCCTGTAGCATATCAATTAGTACTTGAATTCGTGGTGGATTGCCGCATTGGGTGTACTTTGGGACTTACCATTCACGGCCAATATCTTGCAACTTAGTGCCGGCCTCACCAGAGTCTTCGGTAGGGAAGGGGCCACCTCCAACGCGTGTCTGTGTGATTGGTCAACAAGCTGATCACATAGTACCGGCAATGAAGAGACTGTGGAACATACTGTGTACGCTTTCACGACTCCGACAACTTCCGTGATCTTGAAGGGCTAGAAGATGTTCAGTAACGATTCACCAAATCAAGGTGTTTGGTTGACTAACGTTCAGCGCAAGACCGGTAATAACACCTCCGAGTCCAGCATTGCTGCTGGTAACCTGAAATGGAGTTAGTTTCAAATCGAGGAAATCGGTCCATAGTTGGATTGTACTCACATAGGGGTAGGAGCCGTAGTCAATATCGAGCATCACTAGGGGTCACAATTAGTGGTTACTTCCCACCGGAAACTCGGGCTTTACTTACGGGCATTGGCACCTAGAAAATGTTAGTAAAAGGTCATGGCTAGTATGGAACGGGGGTTTCGGAATGGAAGGGATGAGCCGGAATATTATCAAAGGAGCTTACCCTCAATAAGGACGTTCTTGTTGGCCTTGACAACGTCGTTCATGAACTTGATGCCATCAACCATGTACTTCTTCCTGTCATGGGCATTAGCTTTTGGTGACTTGAACGCACAGTAGGTATGGAGGCGTACAATTCTTTGCGGTAGTCGTTGAATCGAGAGATTTCCTCCTCGACGTCATATTTGAGGAGATCCTGTATAACAAGCGCCACTGGTTAGAGACAAAAATGCGAAAATGCGCGACCACGTGCGTTACTGGAAACGAAGGCCATGAGTAGGATTGGAACGTACGCCATAGCGCTTCTTGTAGCCGCTGGCAAGCTGGCGGATCATGCGGTTGAACTTCTCTTCGTCAAGAATGTCATGTACACGGATACCGCTGCGCGCAGCCTTGGTAGCATACGAAGGGCCACTAGAAAAGGGTGTATTAGTAAAATAGTCTCAAGGAGTTCAATAGGGCAAAACACTTACATGCCACGACCGGTGGTGCCAATGGCACGAGTACCGAGCTATATAATCTGTTAGCTTCGGAAGCGAGAATACTGGGTCTTAGGACAATGTACCTCGACTTCTTCGAGACCATCAACAGCAGCGTGGAGGTCAAGGTTCACCTGGGCGCGATCGCTGACTTTGATGCGATCACGGACACCGGTGAGACCCTTGGCTTCCAACTCCTTCAGCTCCTTGAAGAAAGAAGGTCTGCGTAGTTCGCATTAGCCTCAGCTTGAGTACAATCTTTCAAATTGGAACGTTTCCGATATGCTTACACATGGAAGACGACACTTGTGCCTGTTGAAGTTAGCACTCATATCTTTGAGCGGAGTGGGATCTTTCTTACCAATGAAGTTGAGGCACTTGGGGTTGATCAGTCCCGATGCTGAGTAAATGTGTTAGAAGATAATGTTCAAGGAGGTTGCAGGTGCCTGTGGGAGTACACACGGAGAAGATGGAAACTGGTGCCATGTGTTAGCATATTGCAAAGAGATGAGGTGTGGTTGGCTGAGGCCGGTACGCACCCCTAATGATGCACGCAAAAGGGGTGCGACTGCCTTCCAAAGGTCTGAGTTACCTGTAAGAGACACCGTTTGCACTGCGGAGAGACATAATTAGTTTCTGTTTGCTAGAGATAACAGTATCGAGAACTTACACGATGGAGTGTCCACTACGATCACGCCGGCCAAGTCAGTATCATCCGGTTGTATGTCTAGATGTGTTCCCAGGGTATAATCAAGTCAGTCGGCTGTATTGAGCATCGCAGCCTCGCACAGCCAACTGACCCAACGCTTAGGCAAAGGGGTTCACTGAAAAGGGTCGTTTCACTCACGCATTGTGGCCGCCCTGTATTTGATCATGTTAGCAACAGTTTCGACTGGTGTATCAAGGGGCAATGCAACACGACTTACAGCGGCACGAGCACAGATCTCGGCTTTAGGGCAGAGGATGTCGGTAAGCTTGCCCTTTCCCTCGTCACCTACAAGTTGCACGCGTCAGAGGATTCCAGGGTAAGAACGGTATAGTAATCGAAGGTATTTGAGGCGGTTGTGTGCGTCACGCGACAGGGTGTTGCAAGTTGAGTATGAGTCTGGAACTACGACTCGTTATGCGCCATGATCCCAGGTACGACAATGCTCCCAGATGTGCCCAATTCGTTGCGTGTTTGATATATCGCGATCTGTCGCGAAGCAGGAGCATACGCTGGACCAATGCATATAGTCGCCATTACTCCAAGAAATATCGCGACGTGTTCGTGGGATTATACAGGGTTTATCGAGGCGCGCATCACAACATAGCTCGGGGAGGCGGATTGGAGGACGTGCTTACCCCATTGGGAGCCGAGACTGCAAGATGGAGGAATTAGCAGCTGTATTAAGTTCTCATCTAAGTCTAGATTATGATACGGGGGCCACCGGATCGCATCCCAAATCAGTCCCCTGATCGAGACTACAGGTCCAAGTTGTGGCGCGAAAAGACACGAGACCGTAAAGGTTTGCGGATTGGCTTACATGATAGTAATTTTCCCAGCTTCAGACATGTTGGGAGGTATACAGGAGTAGGATCGAGAGGAAAAAAGATACAACGATATGTTTTCGACAGAGGTAGCGTACACGATATCGTCGGACTAGAGTCGCAAGGCGAGCAAGAGTGAACCACCAAAAGGGAAAAATCCCTACCCCGCGGGCGGACGCGTGAATTTATTAGGGGGAGAAGGGCTGTGGAGGGGTTAGTGGGGCAGACAGCGGGAGGGTCTCCAGTAACATGATGCAATAGTGGTTCTTCTTTGACCTACAGTCCGTGGAGGGTTTCCACTGTGACTGGGTTTACTTCAACAATGATGCATCGTATTTGATACCTAGATAACTGGTCCATCGTGTTCCTATCTTTGCAGTCTCGTTACAAACAGAATCAGTCGCTGAAACCGAGACTCAGCCAAAGGAGCATCGCGGTCCCGAAAGACTTTTCTAGTCGCAAAAAGTCTCGTGGTTATCTCATGGTCAGGAACAAAACCCTCAAGCAACTAACCTAAATCAAGCTAGCGACACCCCCTACCTTAATTGCTATGCACGCAGCGCACCTCACGGCTGGCGGCTGAGCGGCTCTGTCACGTAACTCATATGTAACATCCGCTGGTTCTGGTCTACGTGTAGTACATTAGTGCATCTGTAGCTTCCAGCATCGACTCATTAGATGTCTTTGGGTGGCTGTAGCCGACCTTTGAATGCTGGAAGTGCTGTCATATTATCCACGGCCGATATCGCTTTAGCATCGTGAGCACCAGCACTTTCAGCTTAAGCTCGGACAAAGCTGGACCATTTACATCTGGAGGTTCACCGCCAATTTAATGTTTGGAGGACGATGCAACGACAAGCCCTTATGTACGAAACTGGCAGACAGTGAATGCTCATGTCTGGCAAATCAGATAACCTGACCTCTGCGCGGTTTCGCAAATTCGCTGGGAAGTTGGTTCAAAGGTTATGTAATGCGATCTGGGAAACATATTTTATTATCTTAAGCATCAATGGACTGTTTGCGCAGAGAGATATATCTTAAGGTATGTTCTGAGAGAGAATAAATACAAGGCGTAACGTCCAGCTGAGTTAACGACTGAATTAGCTGAGTCGCTATTGGAGCCGCGTTTGGAGCAGGCATTCGCAACACCTCAGCCACATGCGCTTTCCGGGCCAAAAATGGGGCTTGTGTAACAGACCATAGGCATCCCTGCAAGCCCTTCAGCTCCAAGCTTGTCGCAATTGCTCCATGGTCGCGAACTGCTGTCGCGTCTTGTCAAAGAGCTTCTGCCCGCCCAAGTCGATAATTCAATAATTGCTCAAACCACTTTTACCTTCAATCCAAGCTCGGAATAAAGACTACTCATTTTGAACATAGTCTTCTTCAAATTGAATTATTTGGATTATATTGCTGTCGATTGGCTACCGAACTGTTGCGTTGGGCCGGCCCAAGAACAAGAACAAACAGAATGAAGTCATGTGCCTGCGACTTCAACCCGTAGCGACGTGAACATATACTCTCCGCTTACGAACATCTACTCCAGCGTCGGAGGCGCACCGGTTTCAATTTGCTATATCGACCTCAGCCCAACCAAACTTGGGCAAACCAGTAGCTCCTGGCCGTTGGGCATAATAACATACAGCCTAGGAGCTTAATTTGCGCTGCGCCGCGAACCCGGTCGCAATGGATGACTTTGATCGCGACTCCAATGCCAGCTCGTCCGAGCCAGAGGACGAGCTGATGGCGGAAGCCGAAGAAGCTGAGCAGGACAACCAGCGGGACCAACAGGCCGAGCGGGATCACGAGGACGAAGAGAACGAAAACGAAAACGACAATGACGACGATGACGATGACGACGACGATGATCACGACGACGACGATGAGGACGATAATAATAATAATACTCAAGATCATCAGCATGTCAACGGCAACGCCGAAAACCGTGGCAGCCACAGCCCGCAGCCCGACGGTCAAGGCTCCTTGTCACAACCCACCATCAAGCGAACGTCGGCGACACCAGGACCTTCGAATTTAACTACCCCTAAGTGGGCACCTATGGTTCGGCCAGAGGTGCTGAACGCGCGAACCTACGATATAGTCCCCACGATGGCTGCGCCCATGTCGACCAGTATCAATGCGCTGTCGGTCACACCAGATCTAAGGTATTGGCTGACAGGCGGCACCGATGGATATATCAGGAAATACGACGGACCCGGCACAATAAATGGGAAACAGCAGCTCACCGTGGCGCAGAGACATCCTTTCGTTGACTCGGTGACGAAAGCTGGCATTCTGATGTCGTACTGGGAGAATGCAGAACCGCACTCTCCATCTATGCGAACAGAGGACCTCATTCTAAGCCCGGTCTATTCCCTAGCTGTGCACTCGGAAGCATTGTGGCTGCTCTCGGGTCTGGAGAGCGGCGGTATCAACCTGCAGAGTGTGCGTCATGACGAAGGAAAGCGGATTACTTGTCTGCAGAAACATAGCAACGCCGTTAGTGTGCTCACATTGGCGGCGGATGAGAAGAGCGTTCTCAGTGGCAGTTGGGACAAAAACATATTTGACTGGGACCTCAATACGGGCAATGTCAAACGTACATTCGACGGAAGCGGAGGACAGGTGTCAGCCATTGAGACGAGACCAATGGGGGGTTGTCCCATACCACCAGAAGCCAGCGAGGAGGACATTAGCGACACCTTCTTCAGCAGCAACGATGCTCCTGTCAAAGACGATTTCGACTTTTCTCTAGAAGGTGTGGATAACACAGCCAGCGGTGCTGTGAACGGGGACTTGAACGGCTCTTTCGCTACAGACAACAACGGAGCTGTTGGGGACATGAATGGCGGCATGGATGCTCAGGGGAGCCCGGCCCACGACAGTCTCTTCGGAAGTCCCGCTGCGGGATCGGACCTGTTTGGCGATAATTTCGGGGGCGACGACGATAACGAGTTCTCGAGAGCTATGATGCAAGACTCGGCCCAAGAGAATATGGAGGCGGCTCAAGAAAACACGACCATGCCTGAGTTCGATATGTCATTGCCCAGTTTTGATGGGATGAACACTGACGATTCCCACAACGCCGCAACACAAGACAGTAGCCACGAACTCGCAACAACTACTGCAGAGCCTACGCAAGAAGAAGACAACACCACGCTGAACGGCAGCTTTGACAGCAACTTGCAAGCAACCTTACCATCGCAACCCATTACAGAGGATCTATCCACCCAGCCAGAGCCGACGCAACCGGATGCTGATGCGCCCGGGACGCCCTCGGCACTCTTCGAGCCGGCGCCGGAGTCCCCTTCAATGCTCTTTGCAGAGCCTCCGGCGACCCACTACGATACGTCCCAGACATCCGACTCCACCTTCCTGTCGGCCTCCATGGACGGCACCCTGCGCATATGGGACCGCCGCGTGCCCAACCCCATCGCACGCATCGGCAACCGCCCCGGCGTGCCGCCGTGGTGCATGGGCGCGTGCTGGTCCAACGACGGCAACTGGATCTACGTCGGGCGCCGCAACGGCACCGTCGAGGAGTTCAGCGTGGCCAAGGCCCGCGGTGGGCGCCAGGGGTGGCAGCCCGAGCGCGTGTTCCGGTTCCCCGGCGGCAGTGGGCCCGTCAGCTGCCTGCGGCCCATGGCCAACGGCCGCCACCTGATCTGCGCGTCCCACGATATTCTGCGTCTGTACGATCTGAAGACCCAGGACCCGTCCACGCGGCGCGCGCCCCCGCCGTTCCTCATCGTGCCCGGACCCCCCAGGGCGGGTGTCATCTCGAGCCTCTACATCGACCAGACGAGCCGCTTCATGCTGTCGGCTTCTGGCACGCGGGGCTGGGAGGGCACGAGTACGGAGGTGCTTATAGGGTACGAGATCAACGTCCCGCCGGCGTTATGATGAGCAGAATGATTCGAAGAAAAAAGAAGACGTGTGTCTAGAGCGAAAGAGCGAAACTCGAGTTATAGAGTGACGCGGGCGCTGTTTGTTAAAGATTATTGGTTATGGGTGTATGGGAAACAGGACATTATGTGTCAGCGTGGGACTACGATTATCTTTTACACTGCCAGCACCAATTTTTGGTGGTTGGTGGTCTAGCTTGGTTATTAGTCAGTAGTACAGATATATATATACCCAAGATGTCTACGTGGCTAGGGATTATATTCAAAGAACCAATCGTGATGCTACTGGAAATGGAACTTGTTTGAGTTCCGCAAAAGGAGCTTGCATTCTAGACGGAGCAGGTCTTTCTGTGTCAAGCTTGCATATCCTCCATCGTAAGCCGTTGCACTTGACAGGAGTGACTTGATGCATCATGCATTCTGTCGAACATATTTATACGTCGTCAAATGCGAAGGCGAGCCAAACCAAAGCACAACTTGATGTCGGTTATTACCGGTATACACCCAAGCACTTTCGAAATACTTACCTACATTTGTACGAAGCTGGCCGTGCAGTGTATGCAGCCAGGCAAACCAGAGTATTCAAAGTTAATCTCGGCCGGACATACACATGCATATACTTCAAATGTCAAAAATGTCAAAAAGCACAACCGGAGGCAAGCCGTGAAAGTGTTCGGGAGGAACTGACGAACATCTGACCTGTCAATTCCCGTTTGCATATGCAGAGGCAGAAGTGCAGGCTCGGTTGCTACGGCAGTGTCTAATGCGCACCAGAGAGGAACGGCTGATCGCCCGAGATCTTGACTGGGATATATTATATCGAGGCAAATGGCGAATGGCGATAGCTGATTGCAATAAATTTTCTGTCGCCTTTTGATATCTTTTCGGTGTTAACACACCAGGATCAATGGAAGACGTAAGATCAAGGCTTTGGTGGGCGGGCTAGCACAAGCGGCCAGCAGGGGGTAGCTCTTGGTTGGAGCTCAAATACAGGGGATCGCCCAGGTCGGAGAAAACACTCCCCCCAAAATATCGAAATCTTGACTTCTCAACGTCACCACTTCCTCATCCCAGACCCTCGAGGCGCCCAATGGGCTCGGTAGAGCCATCCACCCTTCTCCCAAAAAGAAATTGGCCGAGAGTTGCAGGACAGATGCGGGAGGTACCACTTTAAAAAGTATTTGCCCGTTTATGTCTCAAGTATTGTATTTGACCGTTTGTTTGGGTTTCGGGAGCGACTCCGAGTCTCGATATTCTTGATTTGTCCCAATGAACGAAGTCGTCGCCGAATTGACCGGTTCGCAGCATCGATATCAGCTACCTGCCTGCCCGCCTACCAATGGATCGGATCTCGCGGAAGATCGATCGTGTGTGACCAGCGGCCAACTGTCGCTCGCCGGGTGACCTGAGGGATTCAGATCCCCAAGAAAAGATCGAGCACGGTAGTTGAATGTCACCCCACATCCACTACAGATGCCGAAGCGAGCTTTCCATCGCACCACCTTTCTAGCTTTGATATATTGACCCGATCCAGTATTGGCTCTGATCGGAGAAGGATGTGGCAGGGGTACCACCCGAAAAGCCAGACATATCTATGGGCCCCAGATGGCACTATGCATCGGTGTCATCCATATTGCTTTCCTATACTGCTACCATCCTGTCGTGGGTGGGGTCTTGTCTATGTGCGCCATTTGACTATTGATTGCATCTGGGCACCGCGACGGTTGCCGCATTGGCTCGACCTGGCTTGCCTGGCCCCCCAACCTCGTTGCCGAGATTGCTCCTTTCCAACGGCCAGGCCCACACAGGTAGGTGCAGTTCTCGATAACGATGACGGGTACATAGACTTAGTGCGGGCGTGCCTTGCCCCTGCATGGCCGCATTCGAACTGCACCGGCTGCACCGACTGCACCGCATGCGCATTGCTAACGTAGAGGGCACTCTGCCTGCATTCCCATCTCCGCTGGGAATTGCTGCGAACCATGGGTGCTACCTGGGTGAACGGTTAGTATGTGACCCGAGCTAACTGAGCGAACGGCCCTACGTTGTCCAGCTACACAAGGCTGTTGCTTTTTGTCATCATGACGGCCTGAGCATTCCACCCATGTAACGATGCCAATGTAGGATAGGTAGGCCCGTGGAATAGAGCAGCTCTATCCAAGTCGTCATGTGCAAGGGAAAAAAATGCAGATCGCGAGCGGCCGAGGGCTCGCTCCTAAGAAGCAGATATAAGGTGGGTGAAACACCCGGAGATTCCTGGATTTCGTTTCCCTCTCTTCATCCTCTCCCAAGATACCTCACTCCAACCCACAATCATGTCTTTCTCGAGAGTTCTCACCGGCGGAAGCCTTCTTGCGCTTGCATCCCGATGCTTCGCCGTCCCGGTCGTGTCCGAGGCTACGACCACCTTCACGTCGGTTCCTACCGCGACCCCGTCGCAGGTTCCCAACACCAACGTGACCTACCACGGCCCTTACACTGGCACGCCGACCACCACTGGTGCTCTGTCTACAGATGTCTTGGCCCCGTCCGTTGCGCCTCTGCCCGCGGAGCCCTTCAAGTCGGCCTACCCGGCCGACGGCAAGCTCCACGCCCCCGAGCCGGCTCCCTACACGCCGGCCGGCGGTCTGGGCACCAACGGCACTCTCCCCGTCTACAGGCCCATCAGTGACTTCGACTACGAGTCAATGGCACTGGCGCTGTACCAGGAGTGGATCGAGCTCGACCTCTTCCACTGGGGTCTGGCCAAGTTCAGCGTCCAGGACTTCGAGGACGCCGGCCTCACTGCCGAGGACCGCTCGCTCTTGGAGTTCATGGCCGACCAGGAGGTTGGCCACGCCACCCTTCTCACCAACATCCTGGGTGCCGAGGCGCCCGTGCAATGCACCTACAACTACCCCGTCAGCAACGTGCGCGAGTACATCGACTTCTGCCAGAAGCTGACGCGCTTCGGCGAGTCGGGCGTCTACGGCTTCCTCAACCACCTCGACTCCCGCGAGAGCGCCCAGCTGCTCCTGCAGTCCATCAGCACCGAGGCCCGCCAGCAGATGATCTTCCGCCAGTTTGAGGGGCTCTTCCCCATGCCCGTCTGGTTCGAGGTCGGCATCCCCCAGTCGTGGGCCTGGACGCTGCTCGCCCCCTACATCTCGTCGTGCCCCATGGACCAGACCCGTCTGATCTGGCAGAACATCCCCTCGCTGAACATCCTCAACCAGCCCAACCCGGCCCGCATTGACGGCTCCGACGTCTGGAACGAGACGACCGGCGGCTACACCAACACCCTCTCGACCGAGGACGTCAAGGCCAACGAGGACTGCCTCAACTCGGACGTCGTCGGCGAGAACTGCGCGCCCGCCGTCACCCACAACCGCACCAACCCGCTGTCGTACCCCGGTCGCCAGGTCTTCCTGACCTGGGACGAGCCCGGCATGGCCGTCGGCCCCAACAACAGCTACGTGTCGTCGACGTCGGCGTGCGCGCCGCTGTACGCCGCCTGGGTCTCGCAGCTCAACGTGACCTACACGCCGCTCCAGAACGTCAGCGGCAACTCCGCCTTCACCATCCAGCCCAACATGAGCACGTTCCAGGGCGACCCGGCCGTCAACGGCACCATCTTCCTGGCTCTGACCGACGCCGAGGTGCCGGTTACGCCGTTCAACTTGACCATGATCAACCCCCACGTGGTTGCGCTGGGCATGTACCAGTCTGGTTAAATGGGCTTAGTGGAAGGTTACTACACTTCGCTACCAAAAAGTCACGCGCTCTTACTTTTATGTAATGATTGGATGTTTTATGATGAACAAAAGATTTTCTATTTTCTGTCTGGACCCATGGGCCGGCTTCGTCTGCGGACGAGTCGGTAATGGGATGCTGTTGGATCTTTTATATCTTAACGGCCTAACTACTCGCCAATGATCTGTGTTGCGACACGGGTCGTTGGTTTAATATCTATTCTTAATACCTATTGATTATACCAACCCATCCTTGTCTTACTGCGTGACTGCTTGAATTGCAATTCCGTCCAGTGTTTAGCTAGTATCTATTAGTATCAAATAAGGAGTTGCCACTAAATAATAGTTGGCACATCATACCTTGATTGACACCTTCCACCTTCAAGTCGACGAAGTTGTTTTCCCATAGGTCTCAATCTCAATTGAGAACTGTATATATACAATATTCCTAGAACTTTACCATCTCCTTAAAGGTAGGCAAATCATCAAGCCGGTTTCCACATTCAAATGCGACTGTCAACTAGTAGTATCGGCCATCCTAAATTTCTCTCCGTATTTCTTCTTGTGTCCCTATCAATAGTATTCTGGATACTGTATTTCGCACAAGAGCAATGAACAAAGCTGGTTATCTAGCTGGCTGGTCTATGTTCCACAACAAGTCAACCGCCAACCATCACCCCTTTGTCCTTTCTTCGGATCGCCTTTCACACTCGAACTCTTTGGTCATTGGGTAAATAGCAACACAATGAAAAGAACAGTAGTCGCGAAGGGGTCTTGTAGTCCTCTGAGCTGGTCCGTCTGTTCTTGTTTGTTCAATGATACTCAGCATACGATTCGTTTCTGCGGTCCTGTCGCCCAGGACAGGTTCGATTGTAGCCCGTATCGTATTAGCAAGGCTTACCTTGAATAACATTCGAGTTATACATATACATTAATACATACACTATATATACAGCTTATCACAATGTCGGCCCCAGGACAGTCCTCAACTCCAAATCTAGCACCCCCGCCAACCGCGGCCCCCGGTTCGTCACCCACGGCACCCTTAGAGCTGTCGGATTCAGGCAGCGACGACGGGGGCGGAGGCGGGGGTGGAGGTACGGCCGCCGCCCCAGCGGTGCAACAGCAAGTTACCAGCACCAACAATCCGGAACAAGACCTGAAGCTGGGACTCGTGCTCTGCAGCAAAGCCGACAAGTACCGCCACATCACCTCGGTCCCCGACGACGTCTCCGCCTTCCAGCTGCCCACGCCGGGCGCCGTCGGCAACATCGACAGCCTGCACTCGCTCCAGGAGCAAATGACGTCGTGGCTCACCAGCAACGCGCTCCTCACGGCCCTGGACAGCCTAGTCGAGCAGATCCTGCCGCCGTCGGTGCGGGAGCACGTCTACGTGGGCAACTGGGACCAAGAGGCGCACTTCCAGTTCGCCAACGGCGCGGCCGACGAGCGGCTCCACGAGGCCCTCGTCGGCCAGATCCGGGTCCAGCAGGTCGACGCCGCCGACGGCACGACCCGGATCCGGGGTGCGCGGCAGCTCAACTCGGTGCGGGGCAAGCCCTGGTCCATCCTGACGGTCAACGTCGACGGCAACCACTGGGTCACGGTCCTCGTGGGGCTGAACCCCAACGTCCGGCTCGGGGGGACGCCGCCGCGGCACCACTACGGCCGGGTCGAGCGGCTGAGCATTATCGAGGGCCTGTACCAACGGCGGCGGCAGGACCAGGACGACGACGACGACGACGCCTCCGACCCAGGCGAAATCGACAGCGACATCCGGAAGAAAATCTACGTCCGCCTCGAATCCCTCCTGCTCGCGGCGGGCCTGACCTTCGCCGGCGAGGGACCGGACGACTGGCGCCGCTCCATCTGGGCCCCCGCGCAGACGGACGGGACCTCGTGCGGGGTGCGGGCCTACGCGCACATCAAGCAGCTCCTGAGCCGGCTCGCGCGCCTCGGGGACGCCTACGCCTACGCCTACGCCTACGACGATCGGCCCTTCCACCAGATCAGCCCCGCGGCCCCGGAGTGCCAGGCGGCCGTCTTCGAGCCCCTGCCCGGCTGGTTCCACTACGAGCACGAGCGCTGGGAGATGGTGGGGCGCGCCGCCGCCGCCGCGGTGAGGGCGTGCGGGTACCAGGCCCGGGTCGCCGTCGAGATCGTGCAAGAAACGCGGGGGCGGGGGGGTCGGGGATGGGGGGTCGTCGGGGGACAATGAGAATATCATGGCAGCCACGACGGGTAACAAGGGAGGCAAGAAGACGAGCACCACCACCCCGCCGCTGGGGACGACACCGGCCCAGCCTGGTGGGGGGTGGGGGACGGGGGACGCGCAAGGTGCCGCCGCGGAGGCCGATGCGGCCGGCGTCGATATAAAGTATGGGTCATGATTGGTTACCTGTGTAGGAGGAAGGCTGAAACGATACGGGAAGGGGCGCTCTGGGTATGTGGTTTACCAAGGTACCCTTGTTTATTCTTGTTTCTCGAGCGAGCACTGTAGATAGTTCCTGTACAGTATCCCATTCACGTGGTTTCTGGGTCAATTGGAGAAGTCAAGCGTCTGACATCGTGGTCTTCACGTTTTCGGTCCACGGTATGGCAAGGACAACCACAACGGCAAAAAATACTACTGGGAACGTAATGTCTTCTCGTGTCTATATAAAGTGGCTATATGAAGGAAGGTATCGAAGCGAAGAAGGGAATTAGTAAGTAATGCATCTAAAGGAGTGGTAAGTAGGTGGGTGGGGTGGTCACGTTTCGTCATGCCGGTCGTAAGTGTTTCTTTATAGTAAAGCGCCTTCCCGAACCATCCGTTTTGTCTTTGTGTTTTTTCTTCTCTTTCCCTGATCCCAAATATTCATCTCAGGAAAGTAGTAGCCGACTCAATGAAAACCCCTTAGAATAATCTCCTAAGGTATCCGCCTTTGCTCGTGGTAGGGTACCCGTACCCACCGCCGCCGCCATCCTTGGTCGACGTAGTGATGACTGGTGGAGGGGGGGTCGTGGTCACCGGTGGGGGAGGAGGCGGGGGAGAGGTTCCGTAACCGCCGCCATCACACTTGGAGGCGGTGGTGGTCAGCGTCACCGTCGTCGGCGGCGTCGCGGTGCAGTATCCACCGCCACCACCAGTAGTCGTGGTCACGGTCACGGTGCTGCCGCCGCCTCCGCTGACGGTGATGGTGCCGCCTGGCGCAGTCACGGTCGTTGTGCTGCCGCCGCCACTGACCGTGACAGGAATGGTGATGGTGCCGCCGGGCGCCGTGACGGTGGTCGTGTAGCCGCCTCCGCTGATGGTTGTGGGGACAGTAATGGTGGTCGTCTCCGTGCTACCGCCTCCGCTGATGGTGGTGGGGACGGTCACGGTACTGACACCCCCGGGCACGGTCGTGGCGACGGTGATGTAGGCAGTGACGTACTCGGTCGTGTACGCGGTGGTCGTATAGCCCCCGCCGCTGACGGTGGTCGGGACAGTGACAGTACCGCCAGGCAGGGTAATGTACTCGGTGGAGTACTCCGTAGTAGTGAAGCCCGCGCCGCTGCCCGTGATGGTGGTGATTCCTCCACTAACAGTGGTAGGAACGGTGACAGTCTCAGTAGTGACGCCGCCGCCGCCCGAAACGACCGTGGTCGTGACGGTGGCTGTGCCGCCAGGCAGGGTAATGTACTCAGTGGAGTATTCCGTAGTGGTGAAGCCCGCGCCGCTGCCGGTAATGGTGGTAATGCCTCCGCTAACGGTGGTTGGGACGGTGACAGTACCGCCAGGCAGAGTGACGGTGCCGCCGGGCAGGGTGATGTACTCGGTGGAGTACTCCGTAGTCGTAAAGCCCGCGCCGCTGGCCGTGATGGTGGCGATGCCGCCGCTCGCGGTCATGTACTCGGTGGTCGTGTAGGTGGTCGTGCTACCACCGCCACCGCCACTGCCGCCGCCTATTCCACGTCATCAGACGAAGGTTAGCCCAACTATGCTCATTCCACTTTCACAATTGTGCAGGAGTTCTCTCTCTCCAGGATGAGACTAAGGGTAGGTAGACTTACTCTGCGTTACGGTGACGGTCGTCTCGCCTCCGGGAACCGAGGTGCAGTAGCCCACGGGCTTGGTAATGGTGGTGCCGGGACCCGGGACAGTGGTGGTGTAACTGCCGCCAGAGACTGTTTACAGGAGGGAAAAGAAAATCCAAGTTAGTCTCAACTTAAAAAGGCAAGATCTGGGTTGGTGACGAGAAAAGGGGAAACATACCTGTGATGGTGGTCTCACCACCTGGAACCGTGGTGGTATCCGTGACTGTGGCGGTAGAGCCTCCCGTGGTAACCGTCACAGTCGCCGTGGCGGTAGAGCCTCCCGTGGTGACCGTGACGTAGTCAGTCTCGGTAGCGGTGCTGCCGCCGCCGGTCAGGGTCGTGGTCAGGGTAACGTAGGAGGTGCCGCCGGCAGAGACGATGGTCGAGTACGAGTACACGGTGGAGTACACGGTCGTGGGCACGGTGACCGTGGTGGGGACAGGGGTGCCGGTGGTGATGTAGACCGTTGTCTGTTTGGGTCAGTTCAAACTGCTCCAAGAAGTACGTGTGAAGCACAAAATAAAAGGGCCGGGTTGCCCCATGGCCCGAAGATACGAAGCCAAAGTGGGTGAGGACTGGCAAGCAATCAAGTCAGACTTACCGTATCGTACTCAGTAGTGCCCGAGTACACAGTAGTAGGCACGACCACCGTAGACCCCGAGTAGACCGTCGTGGGCACCACCACCGTGGTTCCGCCCACGGTCGAGGTGTCGACAATGGTGGAGTAGATGGTGGTAGGCTTGCCGCCGCCGCCGCCGCCGCCGCCGCCGCCGCCATCTGCCGTCGTCGTGGTGATGACGGTCGTGGGCACGGGCACGGTGACGGGCGCGCAGGACTCGGTGATGGTCTCGGTGCACGTCGTCGTCTCCGACACGGTCGTGGTCACGGGGTAACATCCACCACCCTTGGTCGTGGTGCCGTAGCCGCCGCCGCCGCCGCCGCCGCCGCCGTGACCACCGCCTCCTCCTCCGTAGCCCCCGCCCCAGCCTCCTCCGTGGCCTCCGTGGCCTCCGTGGTCTCCTCCTCCACCACCACCATAGCCACCACCACCTCCTCCATAGCCGCCTCCCTCTCCGCCTCCACCCGGGACCGGGTTGGCGGCCGTGAGTCTTTAAGAGGGAAAAGGGGTTAGTATATCATCTGTCTGACGGGACATTGGGTGTGGACAAGTTTTCGAGTAAGGTGTTCTACTTACGTTGCCAGGAGCAGCAACGGGCTGATCTTCAACATCATGTCGGTGGGCAGATGTGGCAAAGACCAGTCAAGGGTTCAAGGTCAGGGTAGGCTGAGCGAGCGAGCGAGCGAGTGTAATCGATGAGTGAGTGAACGACCAAGAAGGAGAAGTGCCTCTCACTGTGCCTTGGGATTGGCAGAAGAGAGAGTTGTTGCTCGAAACATTGGGGATCAACGGGCCACTTTATACTTGGTGACCCGGACGCCAGACGTATCCAAACAGAGCCGTCGAACGGAGAGAAAGCGACCTGCTAACATGTTACTTGGTGATACGAAGCCACACTCCAGCCCATCGTTCGATTCGATCGTTCCCGTTCCCGTTCCCGGTCCCGGGCCCATGTACCCATGAAATCGGAAGACTTTAATTAAATCCGAACTGGGGATAGAACGTAGAACAGGGAAATGGCGAGTTTCTGTTACGAGAAAGAAGAACGACGAAACGTCGTCCGAACCTCCCCGAAAGCAGCAGGGCCCAGGCATGTTGACCGGGCAGTCCTTGGATAGAAGAAGGTCGACCTACCAACCACAGCATGAGCATGAACCAAGCGTGATCCCCTCACCTCCCCAGGCTGACAGGCATATTCCGGGTCGAGGTAGGACATGGGCGACGGCCAGGGAGCAGTCGTGTGTCCTGCAGTAGTAGCAGCATGCCTGCTTTGCCTGCTTCCTGTCGTGACCAAGCATCCGATCCGCTCACCATGGGAGAAGCGGGGAGCGAGCGGGGTTGGTTGGTTTGATGTTGGTGTAAGTCGTTCGAGAAAGGGCGATTTCCAGGCACTGGTCGTCCCGTCACCGACGATGTATGCTGCGTTCAGAAGCTATTGACATGTCGTGATCCAGTTGTTGCCGTGGGGGCCGAGAGCCCAGCGGTGCGACTCGACCAAGGGCAGTAGTGCTTATTTCCACTGCGTCCTTCACCTTACACAAGACTGTTTCCGTTCGGGCGTAGGTAGGTAGTTCTCTTTTCTTTTCTCTGTTCTCTCTCTCTCTCTCTCGAACTGACCTGACCTGACCTGACCTGACCGAAACAGCCCAAACCGCCCCCGAAATAGCCGTTGGCATGTTTGACTCTCCTCTATGCTAAGTTGACATCGACATCATGCTATATCCCCCTCTGCAAACAGCCATGTGGGTGGCTTGCATAGATTTCTTGATCTCCTCTTGTTATTGGATGACTTAGACGAACATCGAGGCAGCGACCCTTTTGGCGTCGATGTCCAATATGGGACCTGGCAGTTTGAAGTGCCTGGGCAATAAACGACTAATTGCCCCCAAACAGCCAATATTGTGAGCAGGCTGGGCAGGGTCCATGTCCCCGGAAGGGGAGCGGCAAGCGGGTCACCTCAAGCAAGGCCAGGTGCGGCCCAGTTTGTTTGCTTCTCTGGGGCTGGGGTGGGTTGTACAGACGAGCCCAAGCTCCCCCCGCAGATCATCAGGGAGGAGGGAGGGGAGTTCTCGTGCGGCTGGCCCGTATCTGCATCGTTCAGTGGTTGTATGACCCTGCAGGTCGAAATATGTGTGGCGGACTCCGATTGGCCGCTGCCCGAGGGCCATTGGAGCCAACGGTCGCACGGCTTGGGGTGGCCTGCGTACGACGACGAGCCAAAGCAGAAGCATGGGTCGGTGGCTTGAGAGCAGATCGACAAGCCACCCTCATCACCATCCTCGTGGACCGGGCATGATTTCCCGGGAGGCTGCAGGGACTCTCATCATATTAACAGCGAAGTTGTCCAAGACATTCCAAACGGCCAGTAAAACTTCCTTATTGGTGGTCTCAGCTGGTCCTGCGGTAGGCTGAATGAAGAGGGCTTGACGCCGACGTCGCTGGGGCCGCCTGCAGCTGCTGCTGGCTGACGTGCTTCGTGGCGGTATCAGCCAACTTTCTACCACGGACTTCAAAGAACCTTCTAGCCCAGATCAATATATCTCAGGCGATGGGGCTTTTGGTCCTACCATGAATAAGTTCTTGCAAGATATTGACCAAGAGCGGTGAGATGTTTGTTGGTACTTGGATCGCGCGGATCATCCGAACTTCCCGTATTCCCGAATTCTGGGGGAGATGATCTTTTGCGCCATTGCCAAGGGTGCAATCCAGATAACCAACAAGCTAGGAGAAATACGAGGACCCAAGATCTTCTACGGGACGAATCATTATCCCTCCCGCTGGGCTCGGGCCGAGTGTGTCGGGATCAGGGATCAATTCCCGGCAAGGAGGATGGGGCTAACGTTACCGAGCTGATGGCGGCAGCAAGCAGATACGAAAGGTCTATAATTGGGATGAAGACCGAGAAACGAGTGAACAGCATTCAACATGGACATTGGAAATAACATTTGCCAAAGGACAGTAAAGTACCAGGCTTCGCAGGAGCGACCTCTCTGGTCACTTACATGTCAGGAGGGACTGAGCTGAGCGACGCCCATCATGATGAGATCATATCGGAAGCAGCTCTGTAAGCGAGACGAAAATCCATCGCATAAACCTGCCTCGTCAACTTTCGTGAGGCGTTCCCAGCTATCATCATGATCCCCAAACAAACACAGACGCCTCAAGAATACACAAGCACAATGCCACCCACCACCACCACCACCACTCACTCTACCAAGGCCAGCCGGCTGAAATCAAGACGAGTTCTCGCGCGCAGCCTTCATCTCCATGTCCTTGTCGTGCGTCTTCGGGACCGTGACGAACGCAGGGACAGTCATCCCGTTCAGCTTTCGGAAAGCCTGTGTAACACAAAAAGGTCAGCCAAACTTTCATGTTCTCTCAAAGCCATCTGACCACACAGCCTTCCTCACCAAGAAGGGCCGCCACCAGCTGGCGTTCATGAAAGCCCACCAGCCCCACGCGACGCCCGTCCTGGCCAGGTCGCGGAGGAGGGCCGGCAGCGGGAGGAGGTCACCTACCTGGCTGACGGCGCCGTCGGGCAGCTTGTCGTCCCAGCGGTCCTCGACCCGCGTGATTTTGAGCCCGTCGGCCTCGTCGACGTGGATGAGCACGCGCGACGAGATGAGCTGCTCCTTGCCTTTCGCGAGGGGCACCTTGGAGGCCACGACGTACTTGTTGGTCAGCTCCACCTCGATCGGGTTGCCCCCGCTGATGACCCGGTGCGACTGGATCGCGATCGGGCTGAACAGCGACGCCAGGCCGTACCACTGCGCCGCGAACCGGTCGCGGCCCTCGGCCACGCTGAGCGGGTCCGCGAAGACGGCGTCGTCTTTCCAGAGGTCGAGGTGCTTCTGGGTGGGGTTGCCCTCGAAGAGCTGGCGGGTGGGAGGTCGTTAGCGGGTTGCGCTTAGAGGTGTCTAAGGGCAGTATTTGGTAAGTAGGTAGGTAGACAACTTACATCTAATACGCTAGAGACTATGATCTTTTGCTGGTCGTTCAACTTGACGCCCGGGCCCTCGTTCAGGTTGGTGTTCTTCATGGTGAACGAGTCAAACGTCGTCGAACCGGCCTTCTCCTGCGCCTGGGCAGTCGCCGAGGGTGTTCCCGTAGCCATCGTTCGTCTGATGTGGTAGGGTGTCACTGAATGTCTTCTGCTGATGGTAGTAGCAAGCGAAGTAGTACGTCTTGGGAGAAATCGCTTGAACATTTGCTCTGATTCAATTTGAAGTGATGAGTTCTATGTCACATTTAGAAGATTATCTATCTCATCACCAAATAAACTAACTGTATCCTTTAACCTTGATGTCGAAGCATCGATGATGACCGCACGACTCGTTGACGTCATGCAATCCGCCCCCAGGCTCGGCGTTTCGACAAAGGCGTTGGTGGAGCATGTGCTCCGTCTCATCAAGCCCCGCCGCGGCCCGTCCCGGATCCCGCCTCCCTTAAACTTCTCGTCCGAAGCTTGTTGTGATATATCGTTAGTGGTTTTACGCGAGGCAGAATTGAAATGGCGATGCGTTCAAGAGCCTTGGGCTTGTCGGTTTGTTTGACCCAAGTGTACCACGTCATTGGCTAAGTACGGTCCAATCATGCTGGATGTGGCTGCGAGCCTGCCGCATTTTGGGGCTGTGGGAGGGCTGTTGAGGGCAGTCTTCCCCAGGTTCCCTCCATGTTTCGTTTAAAACTACCGTCTCCTTGCCATTTGCGCCGTAGTGATCACCTACTTGGTTCTTCGAGTGCCAGCGAGCGATTGTCTTCTGTAGCCCCAGATGACCTTCAACAAGAAATAGCCATCTTGAATTATAGATTGCTTCGATGGTTGCCCTCAGGAGTTCTCATTCACGATAGTCTGCCATTTTCCCGAAGCTGTTCAAATTAATTTGAGTCTAAGCTGCGACTGTGCCATGGAGCGGGGTGCAGGAGAATCGTCGTTGAGCGCCGAGTCTGTTCAGCCTGAGACAGCGACCTCGAGTAAGACGAGTCGAGAATCCGAGACACAAGATCGATCACAGGTTGCAAGTGGCGAGTCAAATCCAACTTCTTCAGTCTCTATTCTGGAAGAAGTGCAACGGCAGCTGGGCACCCATTTGGCCAGCTTCGTCCAAAACACGGTCGAGAAGGAAACCAAAGAATTGCTTAAACAGATCCTACGCAACAGCGAGCGTCAAATCACCCTCCTCGAAGCTCGCCTGGCGGACTCATGGCGCGATCCTGACCAGACTGCTCAGCTCAGGACTACACTGAGGTCCGAGGAGCCCTGGCTGCCTTCGAACGAAGCTCTGGTCAACATCAGTATTGGTGGCATCGACCGAGAGCTACACAAGGCCGACCCGGTCTACGCGCTTCAGTTCCTGCGACGCGACGTCGCGGATGAGAAACATACGAATAAAATAGCCAGCGCTGTTTTGCTTGCTGTTTGGGGTTTTGGCAGTCACATCATAAAGGATCCGGACATTATTGGTGTCGATCTCGAGGCCTTGCGCATTACACAGTCCCTCCCGGGTTTTTTGGTTGCGAGAAAGGCCATATTTCGTGGAACAGAGAGTCAAAAGGAGTTATCTCAAAGCTCTATCCGGGTTCCGAAGATTACAACTACCAATCTCGAGTCGCTCCGAAACTTTATTACCAGAATGTGGGTGCTACCTGACTACCTACGTTTTAGGAGGTTCATGGATATCAGGTTAGAGCGCGGAGGAGCCTTCATCCGCTTGATACAGCCGTACTCAGAGCATGACTGTGATCATGAATTCACAGATACATTTTCAGGCCGCGATCGCCTCATTCAAACCAATGATGCCAGAATCAACAACCGTTCGGATCTGATGCAATTTTCCCCTCTCTTGAGCAGAGATCTCGCAAGACTAATGATTTGTCGCTGGGATCGTGAGCAACCGTCCGCTCTTTCGATCAAGTACTTCTGGGGACTTGATACTAGACCACTGCGAGACGGCCAGGCATATGGAGAATTTGTTGCTGTCAAAGCCCCTTCAATCAGCATGGGTGAAACATTCATGCCATCGGCGGATATGGCGATGGTTATCGCACAAACTGCAGTGAAAGCGCTCGGTGGTCTGGAGCCTTGTTCGGCTGAATTGGCCATATTTTTCCTCTTATCATTCGCATGCCGGTGGAAAGCAATTGAATGGCAAGATCCTGACCGGCTAACTCAATGTGACTGGCAAATCCCAGAATGGTTGGTAGGGCCCAACGACGAGCGCCAAGTAGTTATGGATGTCTTGACCTTAAACATTTCAATGCGTACGTTCTCGCCGATTGAGGCGGATCTAGAGGGGAGAGGGTGGGAAGGTATTCAATTATCTCGTGTTGTGGGTGGCTTTGCAAATATCGCTCCTCAGCAAGGGGGCACGAACGTCATGGAGATGACAGAAAAAAGGGTCTCCATATGGTTAACGACAAACCTCTCCGAGCCACATCCCACATTTCAAGGGCTTTGCCTGAGTGACGCCAGTGCGTGGACTTTTGGGTTGATGCGTCAGATGCGACAGTACAGCAAGGATAGTGATCAGAAGTACGGGATCAAAACCTGCATGTGGTTTGGAGGAATTGCAATCTACCAGAGGGTCTTGATCCTGGCTCTTGAGGCGTGGCGTAGAGAATGGGAGAAACTGTTTATCGAATTAGATAAAGTACTGAGTATCCAAGTAAGCCATCACTTTTCTTTTCACGTCTAACTCTGCAAATATATAAGTGTAAAACGCAACTGACAAGAGGCTTCAGCTCGAAGATGTCTTCGACTCACGGAAAAGAGCTGCGATGATGTTCGAATCGGGTAATAACAACTTTGAGAGTTCAGGGAAATATTTCTTCATTATTGAATTACTTAGAATATCCATCGAATGGATTAAAGAGACAGGCAGTGATTTGGAACGCCCGAAAGCTGAAACTGAACGTAGCTTAGAGACCTTCATCTCTTACTATATGTGGGAAAACAGAGGGAAGATGTATTCAGAAAGGTTCCCCAGGTCTACTCGCCCATCATTAGAAGCCTGTTCGGAAGTGATTAGACGCAATTGGGAAGTCGTCATTCAAAAGCATAAGGAGTACGAAAATGATCTCCTAAGCAAGATTGAGCGAAAGACTCAAGAAGTTAAGAGTCTTCGGGACGGTGTGAGTAATTCCATCCCTAAAGAAAAGAACAGACGCCAACAAGACTATGAAGAAGTTTAAGATATACTCCGCTAATTCAGGTACGCTCAGCTCTTCAGTGCGACATCAGTACGGGAGGCCACGAGGGGTACCAACATCAATGAGTATATTCTGGTCTTCACCGTCATGACCATCACGTACCTACCGCTCGGCTTCGTGGCGACACTGTACGGGATCGACATGTTCAACTTCGATATGCCTGGACAGACCACCTCATTTGCCATCACGACAGTGGTTGTCTCTTTGGGAACCTATCTTGCCGCTTGGGGGCTCCTTTACGGAGTTCGGCAGCGCCGCAAGAAGGGCGGCTTCGGCGAGCTTCTTTCACGGTCGGGGGGCTGGTTCGGGCCTGCCGTGGATATGGCAAAACATATCTTCAATGTCGGTAACAGCTCTAAGCAAGCAGCAGAGTCCGCTTCCATACCTGAAGTCGAAGTAAGAATCGACGAGGAACTTCCCCCAGAACCGCCGGAGATGGATGAACGAAAGGGCAATAATAAGGAGAAGACTTTTAGGAAAAGACCTTCCGACTGGAATGTGTTTCCTGGTTGGATCACAAGAAGGCGTCAATACCAAGAGGCAAGTGTCTAGATGGCATGAAAACAGCTGAGAAGGCTTTGGTTGGAACTGGATTCAGATTGCAGTATCTTATAATGGATCAGGACGAGTTACGAAAATGAGTTAATCAATAAAATGGTCACAGGTTGGAAGTGCCGTTCGTCTGTGTCAAGCAAATCGCAAGTAAAAGGGTCATGAAAAGATAGACAAGAGTTTACAACGCCAATTGGAAATAAAACCAGTGCTGCAGCGCTGGATGTACTGGAGCGAACCAGAGTCATGCTTGGTTATGGTCGGATGACAAGCTGTTCCAGACCATAGAGTTGTATCGCACCACTTGTTCTGATTATGCTGGCTTGACAGCCCGCCAATCCAATGCCAATACCAATAACACATGCGATTCAAAATAACTGGAGCTTTGGCCTAAGACATGAGTGGTCGAGTCTTTGCAGAATTAGTCCCGGGCATTGAAAGACATTACGGCAGGCACCTCTGGCCTCGCAAGGGTTGTGTTGAATCGTAGGCAACATACGTAAGTTCAGAAGGTAATAACACCTTCGCCGCCTACCTACACACCGAGAAGCAACCAACGTTAGCAGGTCGTAACAGAGAAGAGGGTGCTGTACGATGAGATCGTTGCAGATTCCAAAACGATCCAATGATGCATCCTCGGACATGGAATCCTACAGGATTACCCCGCAGTCCAATATTTATTCAACAGCGCGTACCGGACGGACACAGGTCGGATTTCCGTTCCTTGCTTTGGCTTGCCTGAAATTGCAATGTCCGCCTTGCATGCCACCTGCCGGATTGTGCCATAGCCTGCGGATGTTGTGTTTAGCCATTGCGCACTTGGCAGAAGATTGCTGGCTTCTCGCCCTATCGGAGGAGACCAGCGTTCCCACCTTGTAGAACCCACCACGAGCCTCAGTCGACGTTGACTGCAGTGCCGCCCCTGATAAGCTTTGCCTTGGCGGCACCCTAAGCATCCCGCCTGTCTGTGTGCCCGACTAGTCGCTAGCCAAGTACCGTGCTCTTGACGACCTGCCAAGAAGGGAAATGATGAATAGCAACCAAACGATAAGCCGCGACCCGTTATGGGGCATTCCTGCAACCATCTTGCATGACTAGACAGTGTATTCTGATGGCCATCCGTTATAGGATTGATTCGTGGGATCATTAGTAGCGCATCATGCAGTAATTTGGAGAGTATATAAGTAGGCTCGGGAAATCACCTTCCCACCGCCCGGACCTGGCCAGGCGAACCAGCACTGCTCCATGTTCCTCCTCTCGTTGGCTGCTCATTGTATATACTTATAGCGCGCATTCTTCCCTTCGCTATGCTGACCCTCCTCGCTCTGTGTGCTGGGGTGGTGGCTGGTCGAGTAGTCGACAGCCTCGATGGTGTCCCCCGCGGTTGGACTTTCGTGCGCGATGCTGCTCCGTCGGACCCAATCCTCCTGCGCGTTGCTCTTCGCCAGCAGCGTGCGGCGGCCTTAGAACAGGCGGTGCTGGAGATCTCCACCCCCGGACATGCCAATTATGGCATGCACCTGTCCCGGGATGAAGTGAAAGCTTTCACCGCGCCCTCCAAACAGGCGGCGACCAGCGTCACGAACTGGATCTCCAAGAGCGGAATCGAGCCTGTCGTGGACAATGACTTCATCACCATCAACACGACCGTCGCCAAGGCCGATGCGCTGTTGGACACCACTTTCGCATGGTACCAATATGAGGAGAGCGCCACGCCCAGCCTCCGCACCTTGGCGTACAGTGTCCCCGATGATCTGGTGGCGCACGTGGATATGGTACAGCCGACGACGCGGTTCGGACGCTTCTCGACTAAGAAGTCCACCGTGTTCGAGGTGCATTACCCGGGCGACGACGCGGCCAAGAACTTCTTGACTGTCGAGACCGCAGATGCCGTCTCTTGCAGCCCCGTCACGCCGGCCTGCCTCAAGTCGCTGTACAACATCAACTACACGGCGCCCGCCACCGGGAACTTGCTGGCGATCGCTTCGTATCTCGAGGAGTACGCCCGGTACTCGGACCTGCAGATTTTTGAGTCCAAGTACGCCCCGGCTGCCGAGGGGCAGAACTTCACGGTGGACCTGGTCAACGGTGGCCTGGACGATCAGGACAGCACTGATAGCAGTGTCGAGGCGAACCTGGATCTCCAATACGTGGTGGGCGTCGCCCAGCCGATACCTGTACGAGAATACAGCACCGGAGGTCGGGGACCCTTGATCCCTACCAGGACACAGCCAAACCTCCCCGGCGACAACGAGCCGTACTTGGAGTTCTTGACTTACATCTTGGCCCAAGACGATGCCGATCTCCCGCAGACCCTGTCAACGTCCTACGGAGAGGAGGAGCAGTCCATCCCGCGCGAGTATGCCTTGAAAGTATGCAACATGCTCATGCAACTTGGTTCACGTGGTGTCAGCGTGATGTTCTCGTCGGGTGACTCCGGCCCCGGCGCTTACTGTATCCGCAACACCGACAACTCTACCTTTTTCGAGGCATCGTTCCCAGCTGCATGTAAGTCTTGCCTTCCTATCCCCTTCCCACATCTACCGATTGCGGGAGTATCAATACATCGCTGCAAAATTTAACAGTAACATGTGCTGACATTACACCCTTACTCTAGGCCCCTATGTGACCGCTGTGGGAGGCACGACCGGCGTCGGTCCCGAAAAGGGCGTCGACTTCTCCGGCGGCGGCTTCAGCACCTTCTGGGACCGCCCCGCGTGGCAGGAGAAGACGGTGTCCACCTACCTGTCCGGCATCGGCTCGACCTACTCCTCCTTCTTCAACGCGACGGGGCGGGCGATCCCGGACGTGGCCGCCCAGGCGTCCAACTTTGCCGTCTTCGACAAGGGCCGCGAGATCCGGGTCGGCGGCACCAGCGCCAGCGGCCCCGCCTTTGCGGGCGTGATCGCGCTGCTGAACGCGGCGCGCAAGTCGCAGGGCCAGCCGCCGCTCGGGTTCTTGAACCCTTGGCTGTATAACAATTCCGCCGCGTTTACGGATATTACGACGGGGTTCTCGGCCGGGTGCTCGGGGGCGTGCCCGGGGGCGCAAGGTGGAATGCCACGGCGGGGTGGGATACGGTTACGGGGCTGGGGACGCCCAAGTTCGACATGATGCTGGAGGCGGCGGCTCCGGGCGTCCCGAACGCTTGAGCTTTTTGACTGCGAGGAATCACATGTAGAGCCCCGTTCATGATCTTGGGTAGAAGCACGAGTTGAATACAGTACGGCTGGATTGACTCTTACACCTCGAGAGCCGGAGAAGCCGGCCTGAGAATCGTAGGTAGTTCAACTATGGGAACGGGATATTACATAGCCACCCAGTAGCCTCAATTGTATATATAATTAATAACTTTACCTACACGAACCTTTTTATTGCGTGGTGCTATTGATGATATCCGTCTTTGCTCCCCGCACCTCAGACTGTTGAAATATGGCATGCACCAGACTAATAATTAAAAAAGGCCATGCTATTCACCATTAGCAGCATGTAAGGGAAAAGCCTCGAACGACCTTGCGACGGTCTCTCGTGAAGCAAATGGGTTCGGGGTTTCAAGTGCTGAGGTCGGCTCCGATACACGCACACCACCGATACCAAAGTATCCACCTCCGCACTGGGCCTATTCTATTGAACCAGCCTTCACGTTGGGGAATTGGAATCATGTCGCCATCATCCCAGCAAAGTCTTCCCAGGATATTTCTGGCACGTGATCAATTCGAAGATTACGATTAGGGGTGCCGCTGTCATTAGTTACTTGGCGATGGCGGACGCCATGGATTTGGGGGAGCGACCGGTGTCCCCAGCAGAGAGGCCACAGCCGCGACCGGTACGAAACCCGGCCAGATCGGCACAGATCCGGATCCAGAACCGCCGTCGCGCGTACCTAGAGAAGAACCCGGATTACTTCAAATCATTAGAGCATGAACTCGTGGGTAAGAAATCACTCAAAATGCAATTGAGGAACTGCCCAATAGTGCTCATGGCTGACTGGAAATGCAGATCCCCTGCTGTATGATTCCCTGATCCGTCGTTTCCAGTCCGCGGAAGAACGCGAGCAGGAAGGACGGAAGAAAGGGTGGTCGCGGGTGCTAGAAGTCGACCTCCGACGGGGCGAGGCAAAGCTGGCGCAACTCAAAGAGTCGTCCTCCAACAAGGGGCAAGAGATCACAGCAGGCCAGCCATCATCCTCTAGTCAAGCTCACCCACCAACAGCGGCGGCGACGCCAGCTACTACCTCTGCATTGCCGGTCGGACTTGAGGAAG
The DNA here is from genome assembly GCA_038363915.1 of Apiospora saccharicola. Taxonomy (NCBI): domain Eukaryota; kingdom Fungi; phylum Ascomycota; class Sordariomycetes; order Amphisphaeriales; family Apiosporaceae; genus Apiospora; species Apiospora saccharicola. Next base: position 1,166,092 of record JAQQWM010000004.1, read on the forward strand.
TGCTGCTGCAAGACGAAGCGCAAACAACCACCAAGCCAGAGTCACAGGAGGAAGGGCGGCAGAGATGGGACGATTTCATACGGAACCGGTTCATCTTGGGCCACGACGAGGAGTTTGACTACGGGCCCGTCGACGGCAATGACGCGTTTGACGAGCTGGAGCGCCGGGACGAGGAGGAGGCCTGGTTCGGCGATGAGGAGCCTAGCTGGATTGGCGAAGAGGATGAAGTTACCGCTGCCGAGGACAAGAGCAGGCTTCAGGGCGAGACTGGGTTGCAGGATTTTTGATACGACTAATTGTCCCTGATTTACGGTACACCTGGATCAGAATATACCAAACTAATGCAAATACCGCCCATGCAATTGACGATGCAACACCCGCCATCTGGGATCTTTTGCTGCTTCGCATTCCAATTATCTATGCATCTATACGTTTCCTATTTTACGACCAACAATTTCATGATCAGGTAGCATTGCAGAGCAGGGTCATTGGTGTCTGTCAAATGCGACCTGATCGTCCAGAAGCAAGCCACCCCCACTTGGGTTAGTCACCCTGCTGCATTACCTCATTGGGAATTAATTGATCGGAGGCCTGACGCGCATCGACTTTTTCCAGCGCGGTGATAGGTGCAAATGGCAAGCGAAGGAGAGAAAAAAGTCCCCATCCATCGAAAGCCCATCCGATTTTACACCACACCCATCGACCAACCTAGACTGTGTGGGAGCTCTGCTGCTAGTTCTAATGAGATTTGATGGCGTAACTCTTTCTTCTGACTTCGTTTTTCGATCTGAACTTCTAAATACATGGAGGCATCTTGCGGCATACACACCAATTGAAATCCTTCGATCCTTTGCTGCATTGCCATGTCATTGATGGATCCCCGGTAGCACACATTTCTGCAAAACGAACCGCCACCACCGCTTGACAAAAACCCGAACCGGCCGGCCTCTAAAGGCTGCGCATTACGCCCACCTACTCTGCATAATAGCAACACACACAACTGCATATCTACGAAGACTCCGAATCCGAGAAAATCATGACGTTAACGAACCGGCCCCGGGAGGGCCTGCAAGTCCCGGCGCCCTCGCCGCTGTCACAGTCGAGAGAGCTCGGCGACGTATTACCAGAAAAGCAACCTCTGGAACAAAAATCGCCCTTTGCCAAATCATGGCCGCACATGGTCGCAGGAGGGTATGCGCTCCCCTCTGTTCCTCCATGCGGGGGTGGTGGGTGGTGTGCCATATAGAAAAAAGTGGTGACTAACAAAAACTTTTCTGTTGCTACAGTGTCGGAGGCATGACCGCCGCCGTCTTCACCGCGCCCCTCGACGTCCTCAAGACCCGCCTGCAGTCCGACTTCTACCAAGCGCAGCTACGCGCCGCGCGCGAGGCCGCGACGGCGACCGCCGGCGGCGGCCACGTGCGCATGACGGCGCTGCGGTCGATGCGGTACCACCTGGCCGAGACGTTCCAGATCCTGCGGGACGTGTACCGGATAGAAGGGTGGCGGGCCCTGTTCAAAGGGCTGGGGCCGAACCTGGTGGGCGTCATCCCGGCGCGCAGCATCAACTTCTACGTCTACGGCACCGGCAAACGGGCCTACTCGACCTGGACGGGCACCGACGCCACCAACCCGTGGGTGCACCTGGCCGCCGCCGCGACGGCGGGCATCGCGACGAGCACGGCCACGAACCCGATCTGGCTCGTCAAGACGCGCCTGCAGCTCGACAAGCACGACGCCGCCAAGAAGGGTGACGTGAGCCGGCGCGCCTACCGCAACAGCTGGGACTGCATCAAGCAGGTCCTGCGGAAAGAAGGCCCCACGGGCTTTTTCAAGGGCATGAGCGCCAGCTACCTGGGCGTCACCGAGAGCACGCTGCACTGGGTCCTGTACGAGAACTTCAAGGAGCGCCTCCGCAACCGCGAGGCCCGCATCGACGCCAGCGGCCGCGACAAGACGTGGTGGGACAACACGGTCAGCTGGACCGGCAACTTTGCGAGCGCCGGTGCGTCCAAGGCCGTGGCCGCCATTCTGGCATACCCGCACGAGGTAAGTTTTCATCCACCTTGAGGGGGCGAGAGAGAAAGATGGAAGCCCGTCACTTTGATGAAACCGGGTCTGTGGAAGAAAAGGCATTGGTCAGTTGGCTAATTTATACCCACCCCTTATCTACAGGTTGCACGGACACGTCTCCGACAAGCCCCCATGGCCGACGGACGGCCCAAGTATACCGGGCTGGTCCACTGCTTCAAGCTCGTCTTCAAGGAGGAGGGTCTCCTGGGCCTGTACGGCGGCCTGACGCCGCACCTGATGCGGACCATCCCCTCTGCCGCCGTCATGTTCGCCATGTACGAGGGCATCCTGAAGCTGTTGGGAGCCAAGAGCTAGCGTGCAGCATCAACAGCAGCAAGTATCACACCACCCAGCTAGCTACTCAACTACATACATACGCCTACTACGATCAACGACGGACCACACACACAATTTTATGTATAACAACACACTACTCAAAAGGAAAAGAACAACCCTCCACCACTCATCACCGCGCCGTGCCAGCAACACAACAAAGGCACACCAGAACCATCCCCTCCACCCCAGCTCTCCTGGGCATGATTCGTATTGCCAAAAAAATACCATTGTACAACAATTATAGACCCAAGGATAGAGACAGAGAGAGGGGGACGGCATACACTGAGCATTTAGCATAAACATCTGGCGTTGGGGTGGGGAAGATGTGCTCGCTTCAGATGGGCATGGCATGTTGGGGATTCGAAGCATGTAACGATATTTGTAGAAGATTATGTATATAAAAATAACGAACCCCCATATGCACGAGACGAGATATGCCGAATAGCAAAGCCGGGAAGATATCACAACCATTTTTGAATACCTTCAGACACGAACGCCTCCGTTTCCTCGGTGTCGATCACACCCCGCACCTCGTTCGCGCGTCTCGGTCATCACACGGCAGGCAGATCTCGTTTGCGAAGGACTCGGCATTGCTGAACTATTTTTTCAAATAACACAGAAGGATATCATGTCGCAAATGTCCGCAATAACAACAGATATCTCGAGAGGGAAGAAAACATCCGACCGTGTCATGAAAGCCTTGAGCAAGTAGAAAAAGCGAGCAGTCGTAGAGAGAAAGGTCCTGTAGGAGGTCGCTGTTTCCCCCAGACTTTCTGTCGTCCATGTATCCCAGAAAGCCTGGTTTCGTCCATCACTGCGGGGTACTAGTAGGTGACATCCACGGCTTCGTGGGCGCTGGTTCCTTCCACCTTAATCATCGTCATCCTGTGACCAAGACAGCCTGACCAACAGCGGCGTGGATTTCTGTGGCGCAGGACATTTCTTTTGTAACTTTCGGGGCTGTCGATGGGGATCCGAAGACTTGGCCCAAGAATCAAGTAACCGCAGTCACCACGCGGCGCGGTCCCAGTTGGGATCTATAGATTGGATTTTCAGGGTCAGCGCAATTCTCTTTTTATGCAGAAAAAAATAATGATAATAACTCACCCTGCACAAAGGCGGCCAGCACTTTACTGCCCGTCTGCAGCAGGGGGTGGCCGACGACGATCTTGAGGAACTTCTCCAGGCCGGCGCGGCGGCCCTCGATGACGTCGTCGCTGAAGCGGTTGGTGAAGACCTTGCCGGGCAGGGGCGGGATGGTGACGCGCGCGCTCTCGCGCTCGAGGATGTCGCGGAAGTACTCAAAGTCGCTGTAGCGCCGGCGCACCGTCGATTGGCGCAGCTTGAAGGCGGGGATGTTGGTCCGGCACACGATCTCGTAGTCGGTGTACATGCCGCGGCCCATGCCGTGGGTTCGAGGGTTGCGCACCTGTGGCAAAAGGACGCGAAGGGCGAGGTGTTAGTTTCGGTTCGCTTTGCTTCCTGGGTATAACCCGGGAGGGGGCGGGACGGGGCCAATGCATACCTCAATCTCTAGGAAGTTCTCGGGAGGGCCGTAGATCTCCTCGAAGGATTGCTGGCGGTTGTCGGGCATGGATTGCGTAATGGGCCGGGACATGCTCGCCATGCCAGCCATGCCTCGAGGCGAGGTCGGGGACTTAGGAGGCGGGGTCGCCTGGTTCTGGTCGTTGTTGTTGGTAGCCATGGTGCTGTTGCTATTGTGAGCCGCGGCCGGCCGGGGCGCCGAGCCACTGGTTGGAACCGAGCCGGAAGACGCCGTTTTGAAGGTGTTTGTACCTTAGTCAGCTCGAAGTCGAGGTCTTGGTCGCAGTATTCGATTGCTAATTGCTTGAATCGTCGATATGGAGGAGGGATATGGGCGCGTGTTTCAGGTGCCTTGGGCCTGCGCAATGGGTGATGTTGGTGTTTGGGTGGGCGTGGGCGGTCGTTGGGTTGCGACGTCAGAAAGAAGAGTGAGTGAGAGCGTGCGCTGCAAGCCTGCTTCTGGGCTTCTGGGTCTGGGCGAGGCTGGTGGGTTTGGAGGAGGGGGTTTACGATAGATCTACGGGGTTGGCAGAGAGCTATCAAGCAAAAGGCGGGACAAATCTAATTGAAGAAAGCGGGATGGGCTGACAGCGCCATCAACTGTCACCCCTAAACTGGGGAGGTGAGGGGTTGATCAGCTTTTCCTGCACAGGCTTGACAGGCGTCGGTTTAGCGCTTAGGTGCTTACTTCACCTAAGTAAAAGATTGTGTATTGCCATTGGGCTGCTTGTAACTGAGCTATCCGCCGCCTACTGGAGAAGGTCATGAAGCAACATTGAGAACTACATCCTTGACTTGAACTTACCTATCCATCTTTGAAACTTGAAACGAAACCACAGAAAACGTCACAACAAAACAAAACAAGACATCGCCTTGGCAATGAAACAATCCATGAAATAACTAGGAAATACCATGTATCTTGGCTCTGCTCATTTCTCCTCATTTTTGTACAGCTCAGAGTGGATCAATCAGCAAGCTGTTGTATCCGAAGCCCTCCATTAGTGCTGAAGACAGAAAATGAGAAGTCGCAACTCGCCAACACATAGCAGAGAGCCAGCAACTAGAATATGCCCCTCTCTTGGGTGAAGAAGGAGAAAAGCCAGTCAGGTATCAACAACCACTGCGACAAGCATGGCTATCTGTCTCCCTTATCTCAGGTCCAACCAAGAGATGCATCAGGCGCAAATGTATAGGATAACCACGGAGACCCGAAGATCTTACACCACGCCATTTTTATCCGCCTTCCTTTCCGAGTCCCATGGTCTGTATGCCTTATCGCGTCCGTAAGGTCCGCCCCCTACATGTTTGGGGGAAAACCCGAGTCATATTGACATCGTTTGTGCGGCCACCAGATTGGGTGTGCCTTATTGTACAAGCAAGTGATGAAAGCAGATGTGAGAGTGAAAATGAATCCGGAGTCGGATCAAGCATGAGGCAAATGGGGCGAGGCCCATTTACGTATGAGTGTGCTCACGGCACCCTCGCCTCAGACATATCTCCTTCACTATCTTGTTGTCGTGATGAGCTGTGAGAGGGGGAGTCTACCATGTGAGCATCTGGTTGTTGTAAGGAGCAACCGGGGGTAGCCAGTGATAGGATACTGGTCCAAGGCCTGGCTGTCGCTGCCTGGCTGTCGCTGCTGAGTGCGAGCATGGGCCAGGGCGCGGCGGAGGATGTTGTCGATGGCGGTCCATTCCATCTTGGCAGCCATCTTCAGGGTCACCTTGTCGAACTGGGGGACGCAGTGATAGCCGACCTCGTTCCAGAAGTATCCCCAGTAGTCGCTGGTGTAGCCCTGCATCTTCCGGATCGTTACCTTCCTGGCGACATCCAGGTCATCCATGGCGTGACGAGAGGACTCCTTGTTGATGGTGGCAATGTAATACTAATGAAAATCAACAGATGTTAGCTTATCCAGACTCAAGGATCTCAGAACTTGGTGAACTGCCGGCAGGTAGGGGTGGAAACAGGTGCCGGTTTTCTTTCTTTCTACCTACCTCAATGACATCCATGGGAATTCCAGGTCGAGGTCCAAGAGCGTACTGGTGGCGCCAACCACTGGCGACGCGCGGCATGTTGAACTTGAGAATGTCCACGTCGCTCATGCGGACAGCATGGGCAAAGTTGTCCTTCTGCAAGACCGTGAATCCGGGACAGAGCATCATGGCATCGGTGAACCGCTTGAGGAGCTGCGTGGTAAGACGATCGTTGGATTCTCCTTTCATGATGGCCTGGTTCAAGAAACCGAGAAGCTTGAAGCAGCACTCGTATATCTTGTACTGCTGAAGCAGGGTGAGGCGATCTGTCACGTACCAGGGGAACTTCTTGACGGTGCTGATCATGCACTCGTAGGGGCGCTCGCGGGCATCCTTGGAGAAGGGAGAGCGGCGGGGCTCCTCGGCGTGCTTGGCCACCATGGACAACTCCTCGTCGGAGATGAACACACTGAAGTTCTGGTACGCGTCGTGGGGGTTGTATGGGTGGATGTGGGGAATGTAGCCATACCAGTCAAGGCCGCGGGCAACGGGGAAGAGGGCTCGCATGAGTCTGCTAGGGCTCGACAGGTACATGCGGACGGGTCGATCACCCAGGCGGGGGTGACGGCCGTTGTCGATGTTGTAGTGGAAACGATCCAAAACAGCCTGGGCGTCCTTCGGGGAAGCGAACTCGACATAGATGTCTTGGGTCTTGCTCGTGACCCGATCCATGATGATATGGACGGGCTCCTCACTGTCGTTGAGGAGACGAGAGTTCTTGCCCACGAAGGCAATGACCTCGGCACGGGAGGTACTAAAGGGGATGTTGTCAAGGTGAATGACGCCCCGCTCAGCCTTAGCTGAAGTGAAGCTGTCCTCAGCGGTCGTGGTGAAAGGCAAGTTGTCGGGGTGGGTGAGCACAGCCTCGGAGGGAATTCCGCTAGGAGGCACGATGCTGTTCAGCAGACCAGATCGTCCAGCCCGGGCAGCATCATCGGCAGCCGGAAACACGACAATCTCTTTGCACTGGGCTGCGCCAAGGTTCAGGTCGGGGATGGGAGGAAGAGGCTGGTACCCAGCGACAGTCATTGCATTAGAAGGGGCCTTGCCTTTGCCCTTGTCATGGCCATTGCCGGAAGCCTTAGCACCAAATGTACCGTTGAAGACAGCGGACGAACTCGGCTTGGTAGGCTTAGGCATCTGTGGGCCCTTCTGAGTATGACCCTGGGAGAAAGGATACTCATTCTGAGCGCCCCATGAGCCACCATTGACGGCAGCGGACAAAGCCATTGGTGAGCCCTGCTGGCTACAAGCCTGAGAGCTGGTGTCAGTATCTTGATCACCAGAACTGGCAGCTGTGGCGTGATCCATCTGGCGAGAACCGCCAAGCAATTGCTGAGCATGGCCGTTCTGATAAGATCGGGACTTGTCAGCTTGGTGGTGCGAGACTCGATCGATGACGGGGGCATTGACAACACTCTGGCCCTGCTCAGATGAGATTGTCGATCGGGTCGATTCAGCATAGCTTCCGCTGCTGGACGACTTGGTGATGCCTTCCTTGTCATGGCGGGGCTTCTGCTCATCAACTGCCTCCTTCTGCGACTGCTCTTTCTTCTCAAGGAGGTGCAACAGCTGACTCTGGGCTTCAGTGTTCTGGTTCTTCGGGTATGAAAGTCAGTCATTGGGCTGATGTGGAGGTGTATGTAAGGGTCATAAAAGAAAGGCAATTTGGTTGAGTCTTCATGTAAGTGTGACTGGATGAGTACTTACCTGGATCTTGGTCAGATCGTTGTAGGTGGAGCTGGATGGGATGAACATGTCACTGGCAGGGTTGAGCTTGTGAGCCTTGCTACCCTTGTCGGCCTGGGGCTGCTTTCCATCGGGCAAGGGAGCAGCGACAGAGGCCTGAGTACCGTTGGGGCGACGGTCGGGGACCTGGTTGTCAGTAGGCTTCGAGTCCTCTGCAGCAGCAGCGGCGGCAGCCTCACGCTGGATACGGTTGCGTGCGGCCTGGTTCATCTTCATCTGGCTGAAGGTCAAGCCCTCATGAAGAGGAGCGCCTCCCTCAGAATTATCGGAAGATGCATCTGAGATGGTGGGCATTGCCTTGGTAGGAGGCAGGCTTGTGCCATATCGGGCAGTGCGACGCATGTTCATGAGGTTATTCATGGTGATGCTATGGTCGGTAACAGGTTGTGGGTGTGTATGTGTAAGATGACTGAATGAGTAACTGTGATGCAAGAAGTTAGAGGGAGGAAGTTAGAAGAGTCATGCTCTGTGACGGCAATCGGCTGTCAATAAATAGGGACGCGATGTTAGTGAATGTGAAATGCGGCGATGAATACAGGACATGTAGTGAATACGGATTGGGTCAGCGTGAATGTGAAATGGGATCCTGAAAGAGTTGGGATGAACAGTTACCTGTGATGGAAGAGGGTAGATGAAGTATGTCGACGAGAAGAAAAGAAAAAATAAAGTAATCAGGTCTGTTGTTCAAGAGGCGCCGAAATAAATACGACAGTGAGGTTGTGATCATAAGATCGATCGGCGTATAAGGGCTGGGATGAGTGATTACCTGTAATGGTCAACAAGAAGGAAGTTGACAGTATCAGGTCTGAGCTCGAAGAGATGCTTCCTTGAGTAAGGCAGGAGGATCAGTGAATACAAAAACAAGGAGGTGTGGGAAGAGGAGGTGAGTTCATGTGAACGATCGGTGGACGGCAACTCGAGTAACAGCTTGAAGAGCGAATCCCGAGGACAAACACTTTCCACTGGCGCTAAGAAGCTCAAGCATGCTCCAGAATAATCGCCCCCAATGCACGTTTGTGAAGGCACGACTGTTCTGTCAGGCTAATCAAGGTCTTGGTAAAGACTTGGTCGGCTCAGGGGGTAGTCGCGTCGCGCTTCTTACCTACTCAGGGGATGACGACCCGAAGCAAGCAACTCGACTTACAACCGTGGGCGGTTCGTGACAAAGTAGTTGAAATGGCTTACCTGTAAGGGGCCGACGAAGTAGGTATCAACTGTGAGTAAGTGTATGGTTTGCTGCTACACAGAAGATATTTACTGAAGTGGGTTGGCCAAGCCGGTCACATATGGTGAAGAGAGTGTGTGAGGTGAACGTGGCGTGAAGGAAATCGGCGACCAAGAATGAAAATAAAACTTCTTGCCAAACATGTCATGTGTGCAAGAACAGAGGCGGTTGGCGCTAACTTGTTCAGTTCAGAAGTGAAACTGCCAGGCGTATTAAGTCGGCCTCGAGGGCAAGAGCTTATAAGAAACAAACAAAAGCTGACTCCAAATGGACTCACAGTTATGAGGCTCTAGGGGGAGATACGATGGCCTTGGCCATTTGCTTTGTATCCAGCTCAACACAATGTCATTGAGAGTACCCCCGGGTCAAGCATAGGTATCCGAGGCTTGGGGGGTGAATCTGTCTAGGGCGAAAAGAACACCGCGTTCGATTGTTATCCTGATCTGCCCAAGATAAAGAAAAGGGCATTCATACTAGGTAAACATCGAATAATGAAAAAACCAGTATCTTCCCAGGCAAACCCTGCCCCCAGACACTATGGCTATTTAGATGAAAATACCAACACACTAACTGATACAGGTATGTCGCTATCTGAGGGACTATGGCTACGGAGTTTCTAGAGTTCTTGGATATGCTCCAAAGTCTTATGGAGAAGACGGGTTTTATATAGTACCCCTCTGTAGGTATGGTAGGTATGACCAACCTCGCAGGTGAGTCCAAGAAACTATCAAGCACATCCAGCTTGGAGACATACCGGAACGACAAAGAAGGCCCACGTGCTATACTCACCTGCTCGTGCGATAATGTTGACTATAAAAAAGGCGGAACTGAAACACAGTCGTGGCATACTTGATCGCATTATGCCATAGTGACGAGACTTGATCGAGTACAGCGCGTCGCGATGACGATGAGGTGGCGGCGGCGACGACGGAGTCCTGAAAAATGATCTCAAATAAAACTATGAAGGCATGAGAGAAGTTGGTCTGGTAACTGCGAATTCCCTTTTGGCCAAGAAAAAACGTGTCAAGGGGTTGGATGCTGAAGTTGTGATGTATTATCATACAGTAAAGTTGATCCGGAGTTGATTTTGTTCCCGAGTTCCATCGTTTGAAGATTGATGAGCACTACAGCCACCAACACTTAAGTAAGTCCACCTTTTGATGTAACTTGAAAACTGCAAATATCATAATCAATATCATCCACGCAAAGTGCAAAGTTAGCTTCATGAAATGTCTGTTCCAAGCTCATCTATGTATGCAATGTTAATTCTGTTCAGAATGAGAAAGCCATACATCAGTTTGCCAACTCGGTGCGTTTAGTATGATGACTGGGACTATAGATACACAATTTCCAACTGAAACTTACTCGGGGTTATGTTATACAGCCAACGAGGTGATAGCTGTGATAACGAAGCCCCCGAATCCGTCGGTACTGAAATGCTGCCTGTAATGAAATAAGTTAGAAGCCCCATGTACGGCAAACCACAGAAGGCAGGTGAAGGGTTCATCACTCGGAGTCCATTCCGTACTGAGCCTGCAAAAATCGAGAAAGGGACAGTATGCACTCGAGATCGTATACTCAAGTGGACCTCGCGGGCCCACCTGAGCCCCGGAACGAAGCGGGTCTCTGGCGATATCGTCTGTACATAAAGTTCAAGAGAGAGGGTGGTAAGTATGGGGCTAGGATCCGGCTTGTGGTTGAGGCGAAGGGGAGCCCCAAGTACGTAGATAACCCCATCCTACGTGGTCGAAATGTGGCCGTAAGCATGCACGACTGACCTCGATGCCCAATCAGTGCAGCCTTAGATTATATGTCACATATTCGATGCTGGGTGGACCTAGGAGAGAAGGCACTTGGCACCGGGGCCTGCACATGGTTACAGGAGATGCATATGCTGGCCAGTCTCGTTTCCTGTAACGTGTTCACCGAAACGGGGAGTGACCCGGAAGTTTCAGACACAATGGGAGTGCTAAATGATCATGCATTCGTTATCGGCCACTCGGCGTGTTCGGAACCTGGTATCTGGCACGGCCCGAAAGTACCCAGACGCCGTATCCTAGTGTTTAGTCTTCCCATATGCCAGCCAGGTCACCCCATCAACTCCTGCTCCTTTTTAATCAAACTGGAAGAACGGTCAGCGATCATGGTGTACTACCTCTAGAATAGGTAGGTGCGCGACTTACAGGAGTCAAGAAAGATTCTGCCACGAATCTTGCTCGGGCGTTCAACTGTACTGGTGTAAGCTCATGTAATGGATAAAAGGGGCAACTGGCCCGAGGAGGACATACAAATAGCTTCATCTCCGAAATCTCCTTGTCCACCTCCTCCATGAATTCGACGATGAAGTCGACCAGCTTGTGCTTCAGCATTTCCTCGGTGTGGAAGTTGGTGATGAGGAAGGAGATATCGTAACCCTGGAGGTGGGCGTCAGTATAATACGGGACAAAATCCATGTTCGCGCCGCTGGGGGCACGCGATGGATACAACGAACCTTCACAGGTTTCCTCCGCAGGATGAAGAAAGCTTCGGCTCTTTGGGTCAAGAAGCGGGTAAACTTGTGGACTAGGATGTTCTCGATTTCGTCGGCCTGCTTGATCTTGATGCTTATGCGCACACTGTTGACACTCGGCTCGATAAGGACTCGCTCGTTCTCGTTTCGGGCAATGACGAGGGGGTTCAGCAGAACCTCGGGAGAGGTCTGGGCCTCGACCTCAGGGACATTGTGTCGTTCGGATGTTTGGGAAGCGAAGTTGGCGAGGCAGAGGGCGGCTGTAACGCTGCTCCGGACGCACTTGAGGTAGGGGCGGAGAGATTGAGACTGGGAGACGCATTCGTTAGCTTAGGCGGAAATGGCGGCGGGTATGCGTGCAATGGCAAGAGAGTCGGTCTGGTACCATTGTAGACGTGTGATGGTCGTCAAGACCAAAGTTGTCGTTACAACCAACGGCAAAGGAAAGACAGTTTAGAATTCGGAAGCTCTACCAGCTCTCCCTCTCGTTCATGTGGGGGGTGAGGCTGAGGGCGTACTGTCAGGTAACCAGAACAAGGAGGTGACGACTGTCTTCAGTCAAGTCCAATTAAGGCCGATGCAGCCAGCAAGCAGCAGCAGCCAAGGGGGAGGTGGGGCAATTCAGCCTCCCGCGATTGCAATTGTGGCTAATACAGCGAAAGCTCCATTACGCATTCCCAATACCGCTCGGGCGCCTTGAGATTCCCCCACCTTCGACAAGGTACCTTAAACCGCCACTCCACCCAAGCTTGCTGTCCCTCACCTCAAGTGCTTGCACTACGGCTTGTGACCGTAGTAATACATCCCATCAATTCCAAAGGCAAAAACACGACGCTTTTTCGTTGCCTTACCAGGACCTTACTTTTTTTTTTTCTATCACACTACCCCTTTGCATCGAGTCGTAACCTGCATCATCTTCACCCTGCGGGTTCAACAAACCGAGTCAACAAGAGTATCGGCTATAAGTCGACCCCTCTAGCCATCATGTCGGCCGTAAATAGTAAGTCATCTACGCCCTTCCCTACAACTCATTCCCCACTGTGAAGCATAGCTAACTCGTGACGCAAGTTGTCGTGAAGCACCAGGGCCAGAAATACGATGTCGAGGTCGATACCGGATCGACTGGTGAGGTCCTCAAGTTCCAGCTCTTCAGCTTAACCGGAGTCGAGCCCGATCGCCAGAAGATTTTGATGAAGGGTGGCCCCCTCAAAGATGACGCCGACATGAGCAAGTTTGGCCTTAAGCCCGGCCAGACCATCATGATGATGGGTACCCCCGGCGGCGAGGGCGGCGTTGCCCTTGCACGACCCAAGGACCCGATCAAGTTCGTCGAGGACATGACTGAGGCCGAGCAGGCCCAGCAGGAAGGTGCCACACCCGCTGGCTTGACCAACCTGGGAAACACATGCTATCTGAACTCGACACTGCAGACGCTGCGCGCTGTCCCCGAACTCCAAGACGCCCTGGTCAAATACGAGCCGTCCGCTTCTGGCGGTGGTGGTTTTGGCGGCATTACCCAATTGGATCTGACGAGACAACTCCGAGATCTCTATAAGAACATGTCCCAGACTCAGGAGCCTTACACGCCCCACGGTTTCCTGAACGCCCTCCGCAGCGCATTCCCGCAATTTGCCGAACAATCACGAACTGGTCATGGCTATGCTCAGCAGGATGCTGAAGAAGCATGGTCTCAAATCGTCTCACAACTGCGCCAGAAACTCAAGGTGAAGGAGGCCCCCGATGCCCCCGAGGCCCCCTTTGTCGACAACTACATGGCCGGAGCGTTTACGAGTTCATTGGAGTGCGATGAGCCCGCTGCCAGGGAGGGCGGCGAGGAGGCGGTCAAGGTCGTGGAGCCTTTCCTGAAGCTGAACTGCCATATTGATGGTGCTACGAACCATTTGACCGATGGTATCAAGAACGCACTAGTGGAAAAGATCGAGAAAAACTCGGATGTACTGGGACGGGAAGCTGTGTACACCCGTACCTCCAAGATCTCGCGGGCACCCAAGTACCTCACCGTGCACTTTGTCCGCTTTTTCTGGAAGCGGGAGACGCAGAAGAAGGCCAAGATCATGCGCAAGGTCACATTTCCCCATGAGCTGGATATTGTAGAGTTCTGCGACGACAAGCTGAAGAAGCTGCTTATCCCGGTTCGGGACAAGGTCCGCGAGGTACGGAAAGATGAAGAAGACATTGAGCGTGCTCGCAAGCGACGCAAGCACATTCGTGAGGGTGGCGGCGCGGAAGATATTGCCGGCGGTATGGGTGCCAAGCTCGACAAGAAGGATCTCAAGGAGAAGAAGGACGAGAAGAAAGCGCCAACCACGGCTGACGGCGACGTCGTGATGGAGGAGAGCTACAAGACGGATGCCGAGTTTGAAGCCGAGAAGGAAGCGGCGCTGCTGGAGGCCAAGAAAGAGCTCCACAGCCTGATTTCCCAAGAACTGGCCAACGACAATGGCGCCAACCAATCTGGTCTGTATGAGCTGCGCGGCGTGGTCACTCACCAAGGTGCCAGTGCGGACAGCGGTCACTACACAGCCTACGTCAAGCAGCAGCCCCCCTATCGACCCGAAGACGGGCCTGAAGCGAGACGAGGAGGACAAGTGGTGGTGGTTCAACGACGACAAGGTCTCGGAGGTGTCAGCCGACAAGATCGAGGGCCTGGCCGGTGGTGGCGAGTCGCATTCCGCCTTGATCCTCCTTTACAAGGCAATCCCTTTGCCTTCGGCCGATGGTATCACCCACTAACTAGAATACTGGGCACGGTACTGGCTATGATAATGAATGTATGGCATGGCAAGCGCTTCACTTGTGCACGGCAGGCTGGAGTATGTTGATAGACTAGATACGCCAGCTGATCGGGGAGATCAATCTGCCGAAAAAGGCCTGAACAGGAATAGACATGATGATTTATACACCCATTGCTCGTGATTTCGTTATGTTTAAGGTTGCATATGCTATATACAGGACAATCTCCAAGAATAATACACGACCCACTGGTGTAATGCATATTATGCCTGAAATATGCTTGGCTAGCCAGAGCGTTCATTCATTGCTTTCGAGTAACAACTTCTTAGCGATCAGTACCGACTTTCTTTCAAGCAGTTTTACTGTTATTTCTTAGGTTGCGATTGGCTTGCTTCTTCTGCCGCCTTGGCCTGCATTCTACTCCGCAAGTCCTCGAGCTTCCTCTCGAGGGGGATCTTCTGGGACATGAGGACACCTCTACGGTGCTCGAGGTCCTTGATGCGGTCCTCTGGTGTAGACTCGATGATTTGTTGCTTCTCCTGTTTGTGGTGTCAGTTACGTTTCTCTCTGGAATATTCGAAGCTGGGGGTGGAAGGCGACGTACAGCTTGGAATTCTTGCTTCGTCTTCAACCCGGCGCCATATATGGAGCCGACGATCGCGACGGCGGCGAAGGCGCCAGTCCAAATCACACGCTTTACAGTCGGCGTGGTGGCGGGTCGGAGAGGAGTGGAGGGTGGCGGAGGGGCTGGGCCTCGCCGGATGGGTCGTGGTGGTCTGGAGGACGGCGGCGCCATTGTGGGTGGGTTCTCTCGTATGGGGGTTTTATAACGAGGGCCTAAGTATAGCGAATGCAAGGTATTATCGGAGTGCGCCCCGGCAACTTGTTTTTTGTTCAACCCCAGAACTCCTTCCAGCAATCTTCGCAGGCGCGCTGTCGTTCCTGGGGCCTTCGGAAGGCTGTCAGATCATCCCGGCTGCTAGAGAGGGTACTGATGGTGCTGCTCCGGCTGCGGCTGCTGTCGAAGGAGCCGCGGCTTGCTCGGGGCCTGATCTGCGGGAGCTGGTGGTGGGGGTACTTTTCGCGAACTTGGCGGGCGACGGAGTGCAGGCGCTCTCTGGTCAATTGGGCTTGGTCCTGGGAGGAAAAGGATTCTGGGTCCTCGACCAAGGTGGTGATTGCTCTCGGAGATGCTGTTCTGGTTGTCGTCGTCGAGGACGAGATGGATGAGGCGGAGGATGGTGGTATGGGCCAAGTCTGCAATTCGACAGCAGCAGCGAAATTGTCGTGGGTGCTGTCGGACTTAGCTCCCGTGCCGTTGGCTATGGTGGCCGTGTCCGTGCCTGAGCCGTCGCCCCGCCAGGGAACTGACAGGGAGAGGGACCTGAACAAGCGCCGTACAGGCAGATCAACAAGTGGTGCAATCATGATTGCTTAAAACAACTGCTATGTGTAATATATTCAGGAAGTGAAAATTGGGTCAATTGTGTGGGATTTCCCTTTGTTCTCTCTATCTCTTTATATCAATCTCGTTGCCCACGGAACCCTCGGGCCCACCTGCCACTTCTGTCGTTTTATTTTTTCTCGCGCCGTTTCTTATCCCTGGGTAATGGTTCATCGATCCGGCTGACAAGTTTGAGATTGGACCGGGGTGGCTGCCGCTGCGGGCGTTCTGAAACACCTTTTTGCCCATCGGCCGTACTGACTCAACTCAAAAAGTAGCGAGTGCTTGCGCACTTCTTTTCTCCTCTGGGCGAGCCTTATCTATCTTGCCTCCTTCCAAATCAATAAAGATGGATAGCCTTTCAAAGTTGACAAGATTGGACCGGATAGTCGTATGTTCTTGGCATTCTGGCCATATCTACCACGCGATCCGAGCGCCTTAAGCCTTTATTACATCATGTTTCTACACGCGTATCGATCGGTAGTTCAGGCACGTCGCACATGCATGTAGTTAGTAAGTCCCCGCAGGAAGGAGCCTTATGATTCCGGCGCCACGGTTCAGTAGGGCCCTGCTGCTACATAAATTCGGTTCTCCTCTTTGTCTCAAGTTCAAGACCCGCGCCACCCTTGTCCCGGCATCTCATATCTTCGAGTAATTGAAACTTTATACGACGACTTCGACTTTGGACGAAGATACCTAGGCCCAGAAGTAATAGTTCGACCCAAGCTAGCCCAGCCATGACCACACCCCGCGTTTTCATCGTCCGCCACGGTGAGACCGAGTGGTCCCTCGACGGCCGTCATACCGGCACCAGTGATATCCCCCTGACGGCCACGGGTGAAAAACGAGTCCGATCCACGGGCAAGGCGCTTGTCGGCGAGGACAGGCTGATTGTGCCCAAGCAACTGGCTCATATGTAAGTCCATCTCTCTCCACTCGCTCGCTTATCCTTTCTTGGTGTCATCCAATACCCGGCCTAGACCCGGCCAAGCCCGCGAGTATATATCTGTAAGCCCTCAAATCATGTTTCTTGGGCCATGGCAGTTATACTTCCCATGGCAATCTTGGCTTTGAAAACATGCCATTTCGCCAAGGGGAGCTTTGACGGCCGTTTCAATTCTTGGCTAGAGGCTGTCACTGGGTTGATACCGTCGTCGGTGTACCAAATACGGGCTCCATTGCGGTTGAGTTTACCGGGAAACGGCGAACCTTCTATGTATTGCCCGCACGACGGCTGCGCCGCTGCATTACGCGCCCGTCTGAGTTTTTAGTGAAGCTCCGCCCACGAGTCGTTGGTTGGCCTGGGCAGACGCGAGGCTACAGCTGTTACTGGGAAAGCTTCGTGCGGCATGCGCTGATCGCCACCTGATGGCCCGATGCAGATATGTTTCTCCAAGGACGAGAGCACAACGCACCTTTGAGCTGCTCAACCTTGGCATCAAGGACCCGCTGCCGTGGAAAGCACATGGCGCCACGCCCGACAAGATCGAGGGCAATGCTTGCGAAGCCCGAGTGGAGGTCACCCAAGATATTCGGGAGTGGGACTGTAAGTGCCAATCTCTTGGACATTGAGGGGAGACATCAAGTCCCCTCACGGGCGCGGTCCGATTACGGATCCAAGCAATCGGGGTCCAGGCGATGTTCTGGTTGGACTATCCCGCGATTCATGGCTGATGTGATCGACAGATGGTGATTACGAGGGTGTGACGAGTGCCCAGATTCGAGACCGGAGGGAGAAGGAAGGGCTCGGGCGTAACTGGGATATCTGGGCCGATGGTTGTCCAGGCGGAGAGTACGTCGTCCCCTTTTCCTAGGCCCCTATTCCCCCATGTACGCGTATGCTAGTAAGACGGCATGTTTGCTAATGGGCTTATGTCCTTGCAGAAGCCCGGACGAAGTAACCGCACGGGTGGACAGGCTCATCAAGGACATTCGGGAGAAGTGGCATGCGCCGGTCATTGGGAAGCCCAAGTCGGAAGTCCAGCGCGGCGATGTTCTGATTGTTGCCCATGGCCACATCCTTCGTGCCTTTGCTATGCGTTGGGCCGGCAAGACGTTGCAGGATGGGCCTGCCTTCTTGTTAGAGGCTGGTGGTGTTGGAACATTGGCGTAAGGTTCTCCCCGTTGCTCATTGCGCCTGGACTTGGCTAATCATCGACTCTAGCTACGAACATCACAGCCTCGAGGAGCCGGCGATCCTGCTCGGTGGTGCTTTCATCGTTCCCGAAGCCCGGGACTTGGCATCGCCGTAATCCAGCTTCCCCAATGTACTCTGGTTCTTGGAGGTGGCGACATAACCTCAACTAGTTTAGAGCATTACCCATTGCTGGGAAACGTTGTTAGGGGATAATTGCGATCAACTAATATGTACACCTAGCTACCAGAGTGGTTACAAATGACATTGACCTTGCTAGCTCAGAACGCCTGCTCTCCGGAGTTTACGCAACATGGCCACATCGATTCCCCTAGTAACGCCGCGCAAGTTGCTACGTCAATGGGTGAGTCAATGTGGTTTATCTTGTAAACATGTATATGGACTATCTTCTACCTCTTCCCTCTGCCAGGCTTGCCATTTGCCACCAGGTTAGTTAAGCCATCAGTCAGCTTACACCATGCCCAAGACGTACCTTACGACTTCAATATGACACCACATGATTCTTCACTGAGAACCATTTGGGCGTGTGACCAAAGTGTACCCATATCACCACTACCGACTTCCTGGATTCACATCAACCGCGTAAGATACAGGTCACTGGTGCATGCCAATGCTCATCCCAGCGCAGCGGATACGATCAATCCTAACCGGCCACCCTTGCGAAAGACGGAGATTTGCCAGACTACCATGGACCCAAGGTCGCTAGCACTCCCTCCCCTTGCTAGGGCCTCGGGAGGAGACTAGCAAGGCCTGGCCTGCCGATAATAAGCCTTAACGGCACGCCCGATACCGAACCCTGTCTCTGGGGTACGGCAGGCTAACGCTTGTTTCACCGTTTGCGTACTCTCGCTGTGAGAGAGTTATTTGTTTTTGGACCATCACTCCACACCTCCTCTTGGTTCTAGTGTATGGGGCAACCAGTGCTTTGGGTGCAGCACTGGTAAGCCCGGGACATCGCCTCGTCAGCGGAATGCTACGTGGTTCCAGTAGATCGAGGGAGCGGAGCCTGTCCGGGAAAGCAACCAGACAGAGACTCCGACCGCTAGATGATGTGACTGAATGAAAACGAATTGACGGAACGCGGCTGAGATCAAGAAGAAAATGTAATCCGCTTGTGCTTTCTCTTGGAAGACCAGGGGTTGTCGGCTCAGCAGCTCTGTTATCGGCGCAGATGCATCAGGACATCAGGACATTATATGTATATGAGATACATGGGTACTTCATGGTACATGTTGACTTGACTGGTACACGCGGTGCGGCGAGCATTGATAGATACTTGTACGTGTGTAAAGCAGTGATGAAGCAGTGATGAGCGAGGAGATATCAATTCAGTCTTGGGTGCGTAAGTTTGATATCGGGCTCTGTAATACCGTCTTCTACATCCCGTGTTTGATCTTTGGTCATGCTACGTGGTGCCAGCCACCCTTTGATTTGTCGCCTGGTAGTCATCAGGAGGTGGTGTTGCTAATGCCACGATGGGCGTTCATGAGGCCGGCAGCTCCGTGAGGATGGTGCTAACAATCGCTACTCGCTTTCTGCCCCCTTGCGACCCTGTCGGTTGGTCTTGAAGGGAAGGACAGACGCGTAACGTTTCTACTGTCACGACGCTGCCAGTGCTCTAACCAACTCGGCCAGCCCGACCCTCAAAAGGACGACGTTGTCAAGTCAGCGTCTTGACTGTCTACTAGAGCTTATCACCACCCCTTACACCTACATACGTCGCTCTGGCTCGACACTCGTAGGGCTACCGTCCTGTGCAATTGCACATTCGTAAGAGCAAAACATGTCACACTGGCCTGGTAGCTTTTGAGGCTTCCTTGCAGCGCCCCTGTCGGGCTGTACATTCTCATGACGCCGCACGCATCACCGCTATAAGCATCATGATATATACTCTCGATGAGAGGAACGTGAGGCAATCGGATCAGTGAGCTACAACGCAGCAGGGTCTTTTCCAATCCGAGTACTCACGGCCAGGCATGTCGTCTCTTCAGATGCGCGATGTTTGATCAAACCCTTACATACAGGAGACGGACAACCTTGGGATACGAGAGATTTCATCCATGCGCTGTATGTCAGGAGCTTGGGAGCATATTGTGTCAAGGCAACACTGGAGCTAACTTTTTCGCTGCCGTCTGCCTCTCAATCTACATCTAGATTCCATAGTCGACGCCGGCAACCGTCACCTTTGCCCGGCCTCAGCCCATCTCCATCCGCCCCCTAGGCCTTCTCGCCCCGAGCCAAGAACACACGGCGCTTCGATCCGTCCTTGCCCGACCCATGCGTGAAGACGACACCACTGCCCAACTCCAGGAACGCGAACCCGCGACCCGCGCCCGCCGCCTCGAAGATACCCTTCATCTGGGACTCGGAGAAGCCGTGGTGCGTGACCGTGTGCGCCGCGTTATGGGACGCCTTATCGTCACCTTGGCCATGTCCGCCATGGCGATGACCATGACCGTGGCCGTGTCCATGTCCACTGTTCTCCTCCTGGCCCTCCTCCTCCCGCGGCTCGTTCTTCACAATAGGCTCGTGCGTGACAAAGTCGAGGATCAGCAGCACGCCGCCCGGCCGAAGTCGCTCGACCAGCCGACGGGCGGCCAGGGGCGGGTCCGCAAAGTGATGGAACCCCAGGCCCAGGGCGGCGAGGTCGAAGTCGAAGAAGCGCGCCCCGGCCAGGGCCGCCGGGCTAGGGTCGTCAGGGACCGTCACGTCGCCCACCACGGCATGCATCTCCTCCTCAGAGAGGCCCTTTTCCACAATAGGTCAGTTCAGCCGTTCCTTCCTTCTTTCGTTTGCTCCAGTCTAGTTCCGTGGATTCGCGGAATTACCGAAGCGAGGGCGGAAGAAGAACCTGTAAGGTGCTGCAGGATCACGGAAAAGGGGGAGGGGGAAGGGACCGGGCCCTTCCAGACCTATCAATACCATGTGGGACCCCCCGCCGAGAGACGCATGCAATGCAGCGCCATGCACGCACAGGATCACATACATACATAGACAAGGTCAGGGTCTCAGGGAATGATGGGATGAATGAGGAAAAGGGTACGGATAAGGAGGAGGAGGCAGGGAGGAGGCAGGGAGGAGGCAGGGAAGCGGGAACCAAACGGAAGCGACGTACTTGATTCTGCGCCGTGGCATTGTAGACACCCACCATGCCCTCGGAAATGTCCACGCCAACACATTGGGTCGTATAAGGAGCCAGCGCCTGCAGTTGGAAAGATTTCGTTAGCTCCCCCGGTACTTCGACACTCTTCGCACTGCCGATATAGTGGGTTCTTTTCATTCTTTCAGTGATATGTCCCCCTCCCTGCCACACCCCGACTGGCTACCGCTGCCACTAGGGAAGTACTGACCCTTGACATCAGACCAGTGCCGCAGGCGTAGTCCAGCAGCCGCACTTCCCGGGAGGGGGAAGCGCGGTCGCCTACTTCTTCAGCAGCAGCATCGTCTTCAACAGCATCATCATCCTCATCCGCGACCCAGTCGACGCCAATGAAGTCGAGCCGCTCTTGAATGGCCTCGGTCAGCTGCTGGATCGTCTTCTGAAACTTGGAGTCGTAGTTAGACGCCTCGTTGCTACCAAGACGTGCATATCGTTAGCGGGGTAATATGAGAAAATGTGATGGGGGAAAAAACCAGGGGCACAAAGCAAGGCCACACCACATGTAGGTTTGCTACTATTGGAGTATATGGATGAATGCAGCTGACGGGGACATACTTGAAATGCGACCTGTTGAGTTCAGTAACCTCGGCCATGGCTGTCGGCATTCCCCTGTCGTTGAGGCAGACCCGTAAGCACTATTTGCCGACAGGGGATGGTATAATAATAGTGCACGAGATATAGTAGAGACTTTGGAGAAGTTGGATTTGCTTGCTGGTTGCTGGTTGAACGCTTGCTTTGCTTTGCTTTTACCTCATTGAGCCAAACGCCAGCAGCCAGCAGTGGAATCACTCGGGCTTCAGAACCCAAATAGCCAAACCGGCGACATTTGGACCGTGGATCCCTCGCACACTTTTGCCGGCGACTTGTCGGCCACATAACCATTCACTGCTTAAACTAGGCAGGTGGAAGAATAGCAGCTCCTCTTCCCGCCTCCCTCGACCCTTGAGGCCTTCCTCGCCGCTCCAATTAACATAGATAAGTCCGAAGCATATATATCAATTACCACGGCATACCTTGTATCTGCAAAGCTAATGCGCGGTAACCCCGGCAGTGCGATAAAGTCATGGTTAGTCATGCGACTACTAAGAGGAAACTGGGCCTGGGACCCCCAGACTCTGCATATACTCACCGCTTCTGCACATGAGCTATCGTTTACAGTATATCCAGACAGCAAGCAATAGAGTAGAGATCAAGGCGAAAAGCTAGCGACGATGCCTACCTAGCAGAAGATGAGGTGGAGGCGGAGGTAGAGGGGGGCCGTATCCAAGAACATAGCAATCCATTATACATGCATACTGCACTGCACCGGGTAATAGTTTGATGCCCATCGATGCCTTGCATAAGTTAGACAGGACTGGACCAATGCCTGTGTGAGTGTGAGTGCGAGTGTGTGTGTACACGAGATGCTGTGTGCTCGGCCGGGGGCGCCGGGGAGATGCGATAGAACATTCTGAAGCCACGCCTCTATTTACCTATTTCATCTTCAAACCAAGTGGCAAGTGGCCGCTGCATCTGCGCTGCACTGCACTGCACTGCACACGCGCGAAAGCCAAGGACGTTTCCGTAGTCGCACAGAGACGGGATACTACTCGACGATGGCCCAAGCTGCAGACGTGCGTCGGTCCGCAGTCACAAGTCGCGGCAAGCATGCGGGCGTAGCGGGTAGATACTTGTAGCCTGTAGGTAGCTTTTCTGGGTGTGTAGCGAGCTAGGCAGCTGCTAAGTAGCACCACAGCAGTAGCTGCGTGCATATTTTCAGGCAACCTACTTGGAGGGTGTTTCCCCCCTCTATGTAGGCTCTCCTTTCGCAACTAGCCTGGCTCTCCAGCTAGCTTAGCTTCCTGCCTTGGGGGACTTATCATGCACGGCGCCCAAAGCATCGAAAAAGGCGAGTCAGGCATCTCTAGCGATGACGACGGGCGCCTGCATCACGAACAAAACGGAAATGGGTTCGTGGATGCTGAGAGGGTGGGCAGCGAGTCGGTGAAATTTACACAGAGTGGTTGGCATGCAATACGACGGCACTTGCGCAGGAATAAGGAAATCCCCGTCCTCGTGGTGTTGGTGTGTTGATGGTGGTAGCATTCGCCCAGCGTTAGCAGATGTTTGATTGGGGGTGTTGGGGCGGCATACAGGACACAGCCAGTGACGCTGCGCCACCGCCCTCCCTGCCGAGAGATGAGTGGAGAGGTAGGTTAGTAAGGAGCCAAGTACCTACACCACACGGCTCTGGCTCCTCTCTGCCCGAAAAATAACGTGGAAACCCCTATTCGCCCACTTGTGGCAGGATTCTATGTAGATGGGCTTGTTAGTAATAGGAGAGATACATGCCACACCAGCCTTCCATGATGGGGTCCGGCCGCGGCTAAGGGGAGGCTGCAGACGCGACGGATTTGCGGCCGCATCCTCCCGATAGTTGATTGGCGCGTCGCACAGCACACTGAAACATTGGGAAGGACAACGCCCATGATATGATGCTGGGGATGATGAGGATCATCGCACACGGTCAGCCCCGGGCTTAAGGAAGCAGGTAGCTGCAGCGATATGCGATGAAGAAGGAATTCATCATATGCGATCCTCCATGTCTACCTGGTTTCTGGGCTGCAACTATGAGCATCAAGTGCAGCCAGTACGGGAGCTCATACTTACCGTTGCAGCAACCCTACGCCCGTCGACGGAGGTTAGGGGGCCAGCCAGCTTCTGCTTGCACGCAGGACTGCGGCATGCATGGTTCACTTTGTTCAGCCCGGCCTGGGTCTGGCCGGAGTTGTCATTGCCCACAAGCGGGGAATCCATCGAAAGAAGCTCATGGTGGTCTTACGAATGTAACCTCATTTCACTTCAGGTTTTCACCACCGCCATCTGCACCCACAAAGGCCGAAAAACATACTCGGGGAGCTATTGGAAACGAAGAACCGCTGTGCAGAATGTTTGGCAAAAGGAATTGGTCTCTAGTTGGCAAGATAAACGAAACAAACCTACCGAGGGAAACCCGACTATACGCCGGTCCTGCAGACATGTCATGCTCTATTTTGCGAAATAGCGGGGGGTGTTAGATCCGGGACGGGGTAACAGGCCGGACTCAATTGGATCGCATGGCTGAGGCCCGGGCTGCAAGGGAGAAATAGAACAGGGGGAAACAAGTGGTGTGTGTATGCGCATCGCGGCGGGGTAAATTGTAGGGTAGGATAGCCATCCTGGGCCCAGACCAGCTGGCTTGTCGCCGAACAAAAAGAATGAAATAGTTATTGACCAACAATTGATTGTCGTTCGTGTCTGCTCCCGCGTTTGGGCTATTGAATGCGAGCAAGGGTGGAATGACTTCCCGAAGCTGCATATTATCAGAATGACTTGTCATCCGGTACGTAAGGTATACCGTCTTGGCTTATCACCCAATGCACCAATGCATATATCCCTTGGCTGTTTCTGGCCGTCCTGCAAGTACATGCAGAATGAATGACCTCAAGAGGCGGATTGCGCATTTCGACGTATTCAACTTGGGCATATGCGGGATGTTCAGTAGGATGCAGTGCTTTCTGCTACATCGGTCCCGACGTCATCCTCGTAGTAGGTAAGAATCATGTTATACCAGAGCCGGCTTCCTTCTGCGTGTAATAGATTGCCTCGTGTGTCACGACCTCATCGTCCGTATGCCTGCGTTGGCATCAGCGAGCATCAAACGAATGAACCAGGGTACGAGTGATGGACGCAAGACAGACGCCAGCAAAGCAAAGCCCAACTTCCCAAGTATGGTCTGCTCTCTTTGGCTTCCGCATAGGGATGCATGAGTACGACGTGAGTTGTCTGGTACGCGGAATTGGATGCGATGGCTGAGCATCAATTCCATATCAATTGGAGGTAGTAGTACCTGTCTGTACATGGTCGTCGGGTTTCCAAAGTTGGAAGAAGGTAACCTAACAGTTGGAATATTGAGAGGGGAAAGGCCACAAGACTGCATGCAAGCCTGATAAGCGATTCACCAATGCCTTGATGCGCGAAGTTGAGTTGTTGATTGATCAGGACAACAGGAGTCCTGCCTTGCGCCGGGCATTGCAAGTACTTTCGGATTTCCATGGGTACTGGAATTGGGGCACGACTGGAACTGGGTTGAAGGAGGGGTCGCGCAATGGAAGCCAACGCCTAAAGCCAGGGAAGATCGCTGGAGATATAACTGGGGCAATCAGCCTGCGGGAAACGCTTCGGCTCGTTGCATGCGTTTTTCATCACGTGACTTTAAATATGGCCCATCTGATTGGTTCAAAGTGGACCAGGTCTCTAAGGCAGCCAATCATATCGGGCGTCTTCGTCCGGTCTATCGTACTGACATTGTTGACTCGGATGGCGCGTCCTGCCGTTGCCCCACGGAGCGGTGTGCTATTGCTGCAGTAGTTCATTTACAAAATGTCCACTGTTTAGAGCCCTTTCGGACATATCATGAAGATGCTGGACATAGAGCTGAATTCACTGTCAGCGTTGGTCAGCGCTAGTCGCCGGAGGGGTACCCTGAATAGGTAGAGGTGCTTATGACTGGCACCTGGTGTTCTGATCCCAAACCGCGCCTGACTCCTTGGCCTTTTCCAACCTCGTTAATTCGGCCTCCACGTTAACCCACCGGGAGAGAGTCCGTGGTGTGGCCCTCCAGGAATCCATCATGATATAAGCTCCTACCACTGCCGCATTTCCTTCCAGATGATATCGACAGCTTATCTTGGTAGGATCCAATGCCCCTGCCCTGTGATCGTGCCGTGATATCTGCAGGTGATCCAACGGCCAAACCTGCCAAGCGTCCCACCTGGTATTCCTGTCAGCAAAGTTGTGGGTATCCTGCTCGTTGGTGGCCGTATGGTTGGGCGAAACAAACTATGCGGAGGGCCAACAAATGCAGCCATCGTCTAGCGATTCGCTTTCATCAAAGGTCATATCACCCCTAGTACTAAGTACTCCGTACACGCAAACATAGCTATCTGCCTCGTATTCCAGCCAAGACTTTCGTCTGGTCAGATTACAGTACATCTATGGCCCATCTATGCCAAACCCGCCTCGCTACCACGATCATCCGAAAGGTACCGTCGCTATCTCGTCCACAGTGACTGGGCGTGTGCTCCGCAACGGTATATAGTTTCCTGCAGCTTAATGCTTTGGGATGCTGATATCAGGATGAGGCTCTCTTTGCAGCAACGCTGCAAAAGCACCTTCATCGTGCCGAACGACCACATCTTCAGCAAATAAACAAACAAGCAAGTAGACAAACACTTGTCCGACGCCTAGATCGCACATCAGGCTGATAGCCGTAGCCTTTCCATGCATTGGGCGTTGGATGACTACTAGTTTAATTCCTCGAGGTGGTAGATCATCAGAGGCCCGGGGGATCGGTTACCCATTCCGTTGGGACGCCTCATTGCGAATCTTACCAACAACCAGTAGCGGAGGATACGTGGCAGATTGTAAGAGGGTAGATGTCTCTGCCACAATTACTCTTCCTTCTTGTTGGCCAGCAAGTGCAGCTTAGCTGGCTATGAAGCCCGCTGGGAGGTGAGAATGTCGTGACTCGCATGATATTCGACTCGGGACGGGTTGGATGGACTGTCGGACCACTGTACAACATACATACCATACTTGGCGCAGGTATTATTCCATTAGCTAGGCAGGGGCCATATCGGCGACTGTTGCCCTTTGTCCTCTCTTGGATCCTATCACAACTGGCATATACTGTATCCGCGGTGGTGGAGCCTCCAGGATGCCCCTCCCGATATGGTGTGTGTATGGTACAGCAGGCTAGATTGACTTCGGGTCGCCTAAATTGGCGCCCGTCGATTCATTGCATACACCACCAGGCGCGCCTCGATATGTGCGGTGCGTTGATGTAGGCTAATCGTTGAAAACGAGATTGTGTGTGCGCGACGGGACACAAGTTGATACAAAGCCCATGATCCCGGCTCACGATGTTTGCTTCTCGGCAAAGCGGATACATGCAAGCATGCTCTCCGGGGATATGGCTGAGTTTGGTTCCTGTGCTCACTTTAAAGTTTGGTCTCATCTCAACGAGTTAAGTTCAGGTGCAGCATGTTGACGTGGGAGAATAGTGTGCTTTTGTCTTGGGTGTGCGTGGTATGTCGTACCAGTACTAGGTAGGAACCCGAAGAAGGTTTCGTCGAGTCGGGAGCTGATTTCTTGAGTCCTGACTTGTAAAAGTATTTTAGGTTAGTTAAGCTTAACCATATCTCAGCCCACGATGGCAACTGAATGGCCAAAATAACAAAATATTGCTACAGGACTGTCACTTGATCAGTAAGTGCAATGTAACCAGTGATTCCTGCACCCGGTGGGGATCGAACCTCACTTGACTGAGACATGCCAGTCTGTCATGGTATGTCGTCGAATAGTGTATCGCATTCAGCCGCTTGTAGTGTAAAGTTTACCGCAAGGATGGCGTATAGAAAACGGGATACTGAGCAAGCCCGCATGCAACCCTGTCTACCAATGACCTTCTGACTTGGTCTCTGTGCCGCAAGGGGAGATTTCCCGGTGGTATTGGCCTCATGGAATCTCCATGTAGATAAGCCCAGTCATCTTAATGATATGATGGCAACCCTAAGCAGCACATGCTGTACTGGATATTCGTCGTTAATATGTACATATGCCTTATATGTCGATATCCCGTATGGATGTACTCTGGTTTCTTTATTACGGAGTCAATTCCTTGATTGACCGGCTCCACCATGTAGTGAGTGGGGTTAAATTGATATACTGACGCCCAGGGGGTTGGGGTAGGTAATCTTTCCGCCAGCGAGAGCGACGTGTCATCCATGCAGGACGACCAAAAGAGACCGACCGAAGCTGCGTCTTCTGTAAGGAGGCCGTCATTTGAGAAAACCATAGGCTGTTTTGGATTCCCACCGCTATCTCATTTATGCATGGATATGACGGGACGCGGGAAGAGCCTAAAAGCGGGCGAACTGCATACATAGTAGTACCACGGCGGTATCTACCACATGCACCATTGAGTATGTAGTTATGCGGGGGAGCTGAAAGTTGAGAGAGTCAGATGAGAGCCATCCCCATTGCGCACTCGGGTTGATCTTCAAGTGTCCACTACTCAATCCCCACCGTCCAAATACATTGAACGGCTCGAATGCAGAACAGGCAGTTAATTGCACGGTGTGGTCTATTGATGCATCAGCTGATATCTCCCTCTTGGAAGGGAGATGGGCGCTGCTCTGCTCTGCTTGGTATCGTCAAGTGTTTTACCTTGGCAGTATTCGGAGCGAGCGTCTTGGCGATCACCACATTAAATGCCCTATGTAGGCTTAGCTATGTTAGGCACGCAGGGTTTGATTGGGTGCTTTACTAACTTACTTACGTGCGGTTTGATTGCACAGCTGCCCAGGTTTCCAGAAGGTAGGTAGTTACATATTTACAGTACCAGTACTTTCGGTAAGGCAATCAGGGTACCAAGGTGTGAGAAAATGGCGGTGTTTTAGTCTGCCAAGCGAGGACGGTAGACTCCCCAGGGGTCATGCGTTTGGAGGCGCATGGTATTCCCTGACTGTTTGACATGCACGTCGGAAGGATTGTTCGCGCGTATTGGCGGCACCGCAACGCAAGGAAGCCCAACAGAAAACGGTTTCCAAGGTAAGAAGTTGGCAAAGCGGAACATACCTGACCGGCGGTGTTCCGGATTGGGACGTGAAGCTGACAAGATCACTACACCCACCGTAGCCGGACAACAGCAAATGCAACCCAAAGCAGTCGACGGTAATCTCGTCCATTGGTCCCAACCACAAGGCATTACACCTGAATTGATCATGAGGGGTTACATCGACGATTAATTAAGCAACCCTCTTACATCTCATCGACTGGGGATGCAAAGACAACATCTGGCATGTCATGCCATGTCGTATAGTACATGCACCTACATACACCCGTACTTACATGAATAAACGCACCCTCTGCATGTGCTTGGAAGCGAGACTAGAAGAAGAAGAGAAGAAGGAGAAAGAAACGGGCCATCCGAGATTGTGGGTGAGACCAGAAGAAAAAGAGGTGGAAAAGTAAAAAAGAAAGAAAAAGAATACGTGGTTTCTGGGTATGCAGCCAATAGTAATACGGCCAAAAGCGATTGGTGGTTGAACCACTTGATATCTTCCCGCGATGAGATTGGAAGAAAAGTTGGGGAAGGAAGGGCAGGCATGTTTGTGCGAGGGAAGGGAAGCGGGAGAAAGAAAAAGAAGCCCACTAACCGTCGACTTCAATGACCGGCCTAGGCCAGATTAGACAGGCTGAACGCAGCGATGGGACCAATCAGAATCTGAGACGACTTCGCTGACCTCCGAGATGGTAATTTATTTCATGGCCGGCTGGGGATCATGTGCGGTCGCTGGTGCGGACCGCAGGATGACGGAACAACAGTCGCAAGGAATGCGGGCGCGCACGTGAATGACTGGACGAAATATAGAATGAAAGAATGGTTGGCCGAGATTCCAATCCGCCCGCAGTGGAATCGGGGCTGCTGCCCTGAAATCCCTTGGGGGAAATCCCATCTGGGGGTCCCAATCTGACACTTCTGAAGCCAGGCTGCTCCGATTCAAGCCGAGTAAGTACGCCATGAAGGTAGTCTTGCATCATCTCAGCTGGGCAGTCGGTGCAGGTCTTTGCAGCAGCTTATCTGGAAGCCACCCCCCCTTACCTCGGTCATCTCAACTTGTGGGCAACTACGTGGCCACTAGGAATGTTTGCATACCCCAGGGCCCATACGCCCTCACTGAATGCTTCCAGAAGGCAATATGGAGTCCCTCTGCCCCGGCCGAACGCTGTCCGAACGGAAGGGCTGGGCCGTGGCGTGCCGAGTTGCATCCTCTATCGTGCTTGGCTCTCTGGCAGCAAACAGACCAGGGTGATGCTACTTGGAGGGTGTATAATAGAAGCAAACTGCCAGTTTCCTTGGATGTCAGTGGTGGCCATCAGCCAGGATCGTCTTGTCACCAGGAATGCTGAAACATGTAACCTTCCGTCCTTCATCAGGTTTGCTGTAAAAGGGTCAGCAGTTCAGTACCTCGCATGCGCCGCCCTCATTGACATCCGCAACGCGTCGCATTGGTTTTCGACGCCCGTTCTGGGATCAACACTATTGCAGGGACGCTTGGTCAGCCTTTAGCTGCGGTACTCCGTACCCGACGTGGATCGACGATCAGGAAGGAGGAGGCGGCTTCAAGAGCAGTTTGTTAGAGGGGTACCAGACGTCACGGCCTTCTTATTCCTCTTGTCCCAGGGCAAACTTGCAACAGATCCTAAGCCCCTCGGCCCTAGAAGACAAACCTTAACACACACCAAAGAGAAAATGGCTCTTAGTAGGAGGGACGTTCTGCCGGTTCCCAACAGCACATTATCTAGTCGACGGGACCTTGCATGTTGGTACCGTCTGGGCATTGGCAGTGCTAACGGAGCTAGGGCGTGGTTAGTGTCAATCGCAAGATCCTTAGCCGAGCGCTCCTTCACCACCCATCCGCTGCCTTTCGGAGTTCTAGTGGAAATGGTTGGCACACTATAATGGCATGTAGGCTGGAATAGTCACGATCTTGATAATCATTGGATCACGACGAGGCCCGCTCTTCCCAGTAGGAGGACATAGTGCCAACGGCCTTGCCTCGGACAGCTCCACGAGGGTAAGGGCCGCTCAGTCCATAATTCTTAGCAGCGCTGAACGCAAGCGGACAGGACTGCGCTATGTTTGCGACTGTACCCCACAAAGCTGCTGCGAAACGGACGCTGACGTGCTCAGGATTCCAAGGTTACCCAGCGCAGCGGCAGCCGCCATCGTTAGCACCCCGAAACAAAGCGGGTGGTGACCTTGCTATCGCACGCGGCGGCAGGGGTAGCCGTCCATGACCAACGAGGTACCCCTGGTACTGAGCTGGTACCGAGTACGCTCTGAACAATCTTGTATTGGCTGCTGCGCCGCCTTTCTAGTTATGTAGCACCATGAGTAGCGTACGTAAACGAGGCATTCCTCGACTCCCAATGCCCAATGCCATTATGACCATGGTTCAGTTCAGTTCAGAACCTGAATACCGCAGCATTCGTGCCAGTCCAGGGTGCGTGCCGTTGCAGCCATTCTCGTCGCTTCGGTCACTTCCGTGAATGCCGACGTATGCATGCCTGGGTGTGCATAGTCAGGGATTGCCCGTCCATTCCGACATATTCCTGCTTGTTCTGATAGCATTAGGGTTTCAATACTGGAACTGGCTGCTACTACCGAGCCTTGGTGACGAGTAATCAACCCCGTCCTCCGAATCCTAGTGCCAAGCCGACGAGGTTTGGAGTTGTTGCGTTCAGCCACATCCCGCGATGGAATACCTTAATCCGTGCGGAGTGCCTTGACCCTGGTCTTTGGGCTCCATCTGACAGGTGTACATACATGTCATTTGAACCGGACGGAGTCTGGCGGTGGGAGGAAGACAAGGCCACTGATCTTGCGCTTCAGGGCCGCAGGTCTGCCGTTCTGATTGCCAGCCAACCTTGCAAGGTACCCCGTAACTACTGTGGTATTCCTCCTACCAAGCGTTTGAGGAGGGTAGGATGAAGAGGAGAGCGTGCATTTGCACGGATCTTTCCAATAACGGGTAACCCCTCGATGAGCCATATCGCTGGGATGACCTGCTTCGATTTCGATACCCGAAGCCATACCAAATCAGTCAACAGCATGGTTGCGGGAGTCAAGAGGGAAAGAGATTGAGAAAAGGCTCGCGAAGGGTGCGTTAGATCGTCTGGATCTGACGTACCAAAGATTTAGGCAGGGCTGGCCCGCGAGGAGAGAAAATGGGAACCCGATGCCATGGACCCGCCTAGCCTAGGCCACCGAGCACATTCCTTGTTGCTCTCGACAACGAAAACATACGAGAAGGCCAGGACGGTTTTCGCGGTTTCGCAGAAGTACCTTGCGTACCCTATTGAGCCAAGCTGGGGGGTGTACGGCAGCGCAAGGAGCGGTGTGGGTGTGAGAGCAAACGAACTGACAAGGTTTCTTGTAAGAAAAAGCAATGTGCGAGCCAGAGCACTGGGACCGAGGCGGACAAGCTACCCTTTTCTCGGCTAGTAGGCATGCAGTATGGGGAGTAGGGGTCAGTTGGGGTCGAATGGTGCGCGCGCGTGTGTGCCTGTATGCAGCTAAGCAAATATCATGTCAGTATGTGTGGATATGTCGAAGAATACTTGAGCAACAACAATATCTGTACGAAAACGGGAGCATGTGCAAGATCGACCTGCAACTGCATGTATGGGCTCCATTATCGACTTGCAACACACCTATATCGAGCGTGTGCGTGCGTGCGTAAATGATCCATCTGGGCCCATCATGACGGGACTGGATTGTTCAGTTTAGCCCTACCAAACAACTAACTCCATGTACATGCATGAGGAATCCATCCCTTCCATCGTGCTGCCAGTTCGTCTCTACTTACTGTGCCCTGCCTAAGATGCTTGGCTAGGGGAACACGTATGTAAATTGGCAGCAACCACATGACTGAACATGATGGGATCGCAATCCGTCGAATATACCTGGGTAGCATGCACCTAATCTAAACCCCTAAATTGGATCAAGCCGGGCTTGTCACAAACGCATCGGCCCAAGCCATCAATGGATGGAAGCCGCCCTGGAGTAAGCTTGTACCTCGTGTACATGCATGTACATACCAAAATGGACCACCCCCTCGATCTTGTCTTGTCATTCTTGATTGCAGCCGGCCCACGAGGAAACAGTGCACAGCAGCGGCAACTAAAGCATCACGAACCAACGATGGAGCGGCTGACTGCAATCACTCTGCCACACTCGGACTCCTTCGAGACTCCTCCTCCTCACTTCCCTTGGCCTCCAGTGAACCAAGCCCGACTAACCCACGGCTGGCTTAGATGACCTATCTATCGCAACTGTCTGACTCCCGTCTAGAACGAATTTTGCTACTTACATGCATGTGCAGCTCCGTAGCCAGCAGAGCACGCTGTTGGGCCTTAGCCTGTTAAATTGTCCTACCGTTGTCAGTGTAACATTGCGTGCCCGTTAAGTTTCATTTACTGCGCTGGCCTGGCAGGGAAGCAGGGAAGTCAGCGCCAGCTACATGTAGGTAAGCAAACGGCGCATGCCATGTACATGTATATGAAGGAGAAGAAATCGATCCTGCCGCTGCATCCAATATGCTACTGCTACTACCCATTGCAATTAATCGTACCCTGGTGCCTCTTCAAATCAATTGAGAGACACCATCGATGTAACGATAGAAGGGCGCGACTCAAAAGGTCCGAGTCATCTCCTCCAAAAGCGGCAAAATCTCAGATCTGAACCATGGTTCCCTGCACGTCCTGCGTCATAGCCGATGCTGCTCTTCGGCACGGCTCGAGGACGTTTGAAGGCGCAATTCCGCGTCTATGTGAGACATTCATAAGCATTCTACCTTAGGTATATTATTTCTCGGTCCCTCACCCAACCCCTTAGACTGCATGGTTCAGCTGCTGTAGACATCACTGTCGCATTTAGCTCAGTCGATTAAAAAGAGAGACAAAGCGAAAGAGATAGCAGAAGGGGGGAGAGAGTGTGTGTGTGTGGTGTGTGTGAGCGAGGTAGAGCGAGGGAAGAGAGGGAAAGAGCGAGCGACACACAGCAAGCAAAGCAGTCCATAAACCACCAGCCAATCTTGTTTTTCCCTCCCTCTCTGCCAACATCTCCAATACGGTCGGTCGCCTCTATCTCGTTTTGCATCGATTTTCCGGGGTTGTCAAACAGCACGAGGGCGGCAGTTTATAGTCTGTACTACGAGCAGAGAGCATTTCCGTAGGCTTCGATCGAATCAGTTTGGGACTTTTATCAGCTGCGGCCCGTCCTGCGGCCTGGAAGGTCCGTCCGTACTGGCGGGATCCGGGATTAGACGCCCCCCAGACTTGGACCTGATTGGTAAAGGATCCGCGGCTTTCCTAAAAACAACTCTTTTTTTCTTCCCTTCCAAAAGTTTTCTCCTTTGGACAGGTTCCGCCCTCCTCTCGGTACTGATACCCTACACTACCTAAACCTTGGCCCATTGCCACACATGCATCCAAGTGCATGGCGAAGAGGAGCCCTACCTAGCGACGACCTAGTCTTGTACATAAGCGGCTGGAGCAACACCCCATCCACTTTCGCGGCACCCTCCCCACCCCCCCCCTGCCCTGCCCGGCCCTGTCCTGTCCTTGTACGTACTTGTACCGCAACATCTGCACTGCACGTACTGGGGGCGTCTTGCGTCTTGGATGCAGGTGCTTTGGGGGAAGACGAGCCCTTCTGACTGACACTTCTTCCCATTCCACCATCCATCCTTTCCTCCGCTGCAAGCCAATCGATCCCGAACTGGCGACCTACCCAGTTGATAGCAGAGCTCACCAGCAACTCCCGTTGGCGAGTCGAGTCATCCCTTGGGGGAACTACTAGAGGCGCCTAGATCCCCTCCTGCCCGCCGCCCGTCCATTTTCTGCCTGCTGCTCTTTTCACCCGACTCCAGCAGATAGACTGACACCACCATTCATCATCCATCCCCCAGGGGAACGGGACCTCGCCGTCTGTCTTCCTCATCGGACTAGTCCATGGTCACCGACTGACTGGACGGCCCTTGCGCAGCAACGCGAAGCAAATCAGTGCAAAGCCAAGCCAAGCCCACACACCCGCATCATCTGCCATTAATCGCGTTGGCCAACATTACACGAACAAACGGCCTCTCCTACCCATCCTCGCCCAGATTAACCACTGCTACGACGTAGTAAGTGACACCTACTAGAAACACAAAAGGTATGTGGGCGGTTTTTCTCTCTTTCTGTTCTTCATTGCAAACTTGGGCATCTTGTCGCATTGGTTCCGATCTGCAGGGTCAGCTTGGACGTCTCGATTGGCACGCTGTCTTTAGTCGGTATTGGTCTGGGGAACACGAGCGAGCACCCAGCAGCTTCTACCTAACAGCCAACCTCTCCCATCGTTCATTCCCACCATCTTCCCACGCGCACCTGCTGTACGGGCTGTAGCCGTCTCGTCCTGTCATAGAATGCACCTTCTTCCCCTCGTCCAGGTGATGACATTCCCCCATTGGACTTGAGCTACATCTTCTCGGGTCTGTTTGATGTTACATGTACCCAGAGAGTAGGCAGTAGCAGCAACGAAACCACACCAAAGAGAAGGGAAAAAACCTACGTCTACGGCCAAATGATGTTATTGTTTGCAGCGCCCATGCCCTGCAACTTTTGCGTTCTCCATTTATTTTTAACACCGTCTATTTCTACACTGGTGCATTCCTTAAGTACTGACGTTGGATATTAAAAAGGGCTCTGACTCGCCAACCTCAAGGGAGATCCCGCACTCACATAGCAGACCTACCTGGCCTTCCCGGCATTTAAGTAGGCCCCGGTCCCGTCCGTCTTGCGCTCACCACGGTTGGCCCCGCCACTCCACCTACTTGCACCCAAAAACTTCGTGCCCGTTCCTACTCTGCATCTCTCCACTACGTCCTTTTCTTCCCTCACTCCGTCGGAGATTTGCCTAGGCGGAGCTGCGTTCTGCTTCCCCTCTTAGCTTTTGTTCATCCTTAGTCGAGGTTTGTGCAAGCGCCACGCGCGCGAGAAAAAGAGAGAGAAGGTGTGAGGCAGAAACATTTTATTAGTGACCGGTTTGCCACTCTTCTTCATAGACGTGTGCGCTGTTCGACCCCAAATCGTGCACTGAGGCAATATTTCGGTCCGTCAGATCGCAGACGTCTGCTTGGGTCCGGCGCGCGCGTGGTGAAGAGACAGACTGGCATGCTTGCCTGCTGTTAGTCTGGCCCGCCTAGCTACGTGCTCCAAGTCCAGTGCGAGCGAGCACTTACACGCAGATTGTTACCACGCAAGATCCGACTGCTCTATCACCAATACTAGGATAGAGGACACAGAGCTACGTGGGTTTCTACCTGCAAAACTTCACCCTGGCGCCCTCCAGCGTCTGTCATCGTAGTATGGCAGAAGACCGTCGCAGCAGGGGACCCAGACACGACCAAAACGACGAGTCTCAGTACCCTCCTC
This sequence comes from Apiospora saccharicola, assembly GCA_038363915.1. Lineage (NCBI taxonomy): Eukaryota > Fungi > Ascomycota > Sordariomycetes > Amphisphaeriales > Apiosporaceae > Apiospora > Apiospora saccharicola. The sequence goes on from JAQQWM010000004.1 coordinate 1,202,141, forward strand.
CTCCAGGAGAAGAAGAAGAGCGATCCAGAACTATTGCATATCATTCTCGGCCACAAATGGCGTCGGGAGCAGTGACACTGCCGTCAATTCAGGACCCTCGTGGTGGTTATCCCACCCAAGGGGGGCAAGGATGGGATCCCAGGAGCTCTGGTAGCTACGGCACTTCGCCGAGTAGTTCAAACGGCTATCCGACGGAGCCCAGTAGCAGCCACCAGGGCTCTTACTCTCCCGCCGGAAGCGGTGGTTACGCCCCACCACATGGATATTTACCACCTGTCCAGCCTGCACCTCAAGATGCCAGAGGTTCATACCCCCCCGGATCCACGTGGACAGCAGTACTATTCCCCAGGGCGCCCATCACCTTATGGCGCGGCGAATGCTGGCTATGACTTTGCATATCGGCCAGAACGTGGCCCGCCAGGCCAGTATCCACCGGACTACGGTCGAGTTGGGCAACAGGTGATGCAGCCCTCTGCGCCGCGGCAAAGAACATCTATTGCGTGCAAGTATTGCAGGCGACGAAAGGTAGGTCTAACGAGCCCCATCATCCACTACATGGAGACAATCTGCATAATTTGGACAATACTAAACTCCCCTCAATAGATTCGATGCAGTGGGTATCAAAATTCCCCGGGCGGAAAATGCACAAACTGTATCAAGATGAATCAAGAGTGTGTATTCCAGCCGGTGTCCAATTCTACTTCTACTGCATTTGTACCGGTTTCTGCGCTTCAAAACGGCATCCCACCCGGTACTCAGCTCTTCGGGGCGTACGGTCAACCACTGAGTGCCCCGTCGCAGCACGGGCAGCCAGGAGGCGGCCCTTATTCTGCGGGGCCTCCTGGGTACGATCAGCCCTTGCCATCGCCAACAGGGTCATCATACTCTTATCCTGAAGAAAGGGGAGAGCCAAGTAGTGTTGCAGGCATGCGACGCCCGCGGCCGCCCGAGGAGGAGCATGCCATGCGGTTGCCGCCCCCGACGACGTTCCCCGACGACAATTCTCGAAGACGATCGCCATCGTCGAGCAGCAGCCCGAACCACTTGGCCCCTTATACATCACTTGCAGCACAGCAAACACAGCCGTCAGGTTACGATAGCCGCACTCCCCGCCCAGGGGCGGTTCGTCTGGACCACCCGTGAGCGGCACCTCGGCCAGCTCTGTCATGAGTCTGGGGAATATAATGGATTCGGGCAACGATATCGACAAAGGCATGTTGGGTCGGTTGAATCGACGAGGGAAATAATAGGTTTACACGGCCTGACTTGATCTCAGTAGGGGTTTGTGCGTGATTCGACATGACAGGCGCGGGGCTCACTATCGAATGCCAGGTCATGAATCATTTTACGCGAGCGATTCGGCTGGATTCGGATTCTCGCCTCGTCACTACTGCATTTGTTCTGATCGTTCGACATTGGGAGGTGAAAGCTCTAGCTTGGTTGGTTCTATTTGGGCCATGTTAAAGAAATGCAGAGTGGTTTTAGATCACGTTCTAGTTTGGCAACAAACACTGTTAGCGGGTATATCAAATTTGGTTTTGTTTTCCGCAAAAGGGTTCAAAATGTTATGGGATTTTTCTCAGATTGTTTCTACGACTTCGAGAGAAGAAGATGGGCCTGCCTCGCGGCATCGACTCTGCGATTTGCTCTGTTGTTTCTGCTGCTACTCTGATTTTGCCCAAGAACATATTCGAGAGAGAATGGGGAAGTGATACACAGCGAAGAGAAGAGCAGAATGAGAGAGACCAGGAGGATTGCGTGGGTATGCTATTGTCGAACAGCCCACTAGCGAGATGGCATCGCGCGAAGGACGGCGTAAAGGGCTATATGTGTCTTCTCTTTCTCGTTGGTTGGACGGCATGGGCGATTCGGTTGGAGGAGAGGCGAAGGCTCTTCGGTTCAGGACCGCCCTTTTTCGGATGGGGGAGGCCGAAAGCTACTCCATCCGCATCATACTGTACATAGAGAGAACTGGACAGTCTATCTCACCCCCTCCCTTTAGTGGCTGGTCCCTCGATTTTGTTACGTGCAAGTACCGTGCTACTTAATGCTAGTTTGCGGGTGAGAGGCATGTTTCTGGGAGGATGGCCCGAAAAAAGGGTGGACTGTTCCTGTTTGATAGGCACATCATGATGATGAGGCTAGAGGTCAAGCGGTACCCTGCCTGGTTGTGTACCGTCAGCTCCCCATGTGTGCTGGACTATGCTGTTTTGGCAAAGCAGAGGAGCCCAGGGCCGGCCGAGTAATTTCTCGCAAGCCACGGTATCCCGGCATGCTTCCCTGCTGCCGTTGCACCGGCCGCAGGCGATCAAGAAATAGGCGGCAAAAGAATTGTGGCTTCTTTTCCCACCATCCAGTTCTACATCATGGTTTGTTCATTTTAGTATGACCAATTCCAGTGAAGCAACTCCTCCTAATCATCATTTCTTTGGGGTTGATGTTGTTGGTTGTGTAGTTGGCGGTCCGCCTGTCTGTCTGCGCCGCGTTGGATAACAACGTGCTAGCGGCAAACCCGTCGTGAAACTAATTTACGACCATAAGCTGGGCAAAGACCGACGCGTGACTGCGATGGCTGTACTTGGAGGTCTACTAACTACTTGTATGTACCTATATATTCCATTGTATTTTCTCTGTTTTATGTACAAAACATACCGGGGAAGATTGACAGACAAGGAAAGAGATAGAAAACACGATGGGTTTTGATGTTCCGGAGCAACGTCAGCCAGGCAGACAGGCAGCGTTTATCAGACGAGAAAGCGTGTGTGTTGGTGGCCGATAGAAAGAGGCAGTCGCTCCGAAACCCCCGCTACTAATGGGACACACCACCCTTAAAGGCTGTTCTGGCGCCGTCCAACGAAGGTTTTGTGGATGCCGCAGGAGGCTGACTGATTGCCCGCGAGCGTTTTGGAAGCCGCCCACCCTCTGTCGTAACAACGTGCGCATCCGAAAGTCTAACTAACCTACAGACTTCCATGTACCTTAAATTCCCTCGTGCTGTCGTCAGTCCCGGAGCTTCTTGGGCTCTTAGTTTCGTTACTTTTACTCGTACACGACGCGTAGGCCCCTGGGGACTACTAAATCCCGAGAAGCGAAGTCCCGGGACTTCGCAGGTGACTGCCGATTCGATTCTGTGGAATCTACCTATCATCACCGTAATCAATCCTGCCAATCTACCTACTTAACTACCCTTCTTCTTACGGCCCACGGCGTCTTCTTTGATGTCTACTGTACCACTATGTACCCTCGCGCCCAGCCCACAAGCCGATCACGACGCCGCCCATGATGATCTAATGGGTGTGGTTGCTGCACACCCCCAAAGTGCTAATCGACGCCAGCGAGTGGATGGCCCAACTCAAAGAACCCGTTGCGCCTGCGGGACGGGGAGGCGGCGGTTGACTGGCACCCGTTGAAGATGAGAGGCTCTGTTCGGAATGGCAACCACTACAAGTTATCGGTCGAATCTGGAGCCGCCTTTCTTTTCGTTCTTGCCCTACCTCTACTTCTCTTCTCTCTTCTTCCTAATTCGTCAGTGGAAGGGAATGTTATTGTACTTGTTGAGCCGCCTCCCCCAACGTTGCGAACTCATATTTGATTTACTAACTTGCTAACCTCTCGGGCATTGACATAGAGAAACTAAAGTGACAACGCCTCTAACGAAATTCCAACATGTTTACCGAAACGCCCCTTTTCGAGCCGTGGCGGTTGCCAGTCAGCCTCCTTTGTACTGCGAACGGGAAGCCTTTGCATTCCCGATAGCTCCCGCATCATGTCCAACAAACCTGCCCGACTTGCATTTCTACCTTGTCACTGCTGATAGATGCATGCAAGCCCAAATAAGGAATCATCGCCTGCTCCTGGCGTTCGATGGCGACTGCTTGAAAATCCTAAGCGAGGCCGATTGAATCATTCAGAAATACGCCCTAGGCCTTGTGCGACGACGACGACAATACATTTGAGCACGACAGTGGATGTTATGTTGCATCACTACTACCCTGTATCCGCCGGGGCCCCATTTCTATTCGGCAAGCATGAACTGCTAATGTCGATAATTTATGTCCGCAACTTGCCACTCTGTGTAGGCGCCCGGACAAACCTCCCATACACGCGAACGACGATGAGGGACAGGCAGACGGAACTTTTGCGGCCTTCCACGCGCCAGTCGCCGTCGCCGTCTTCCGCCGATGGGTGCCTGCCCTATACGAACGTTCGTGACTATAATCGCCCGAGCTCCACTTGCCACCCCTGTCGAGACCCACGACTCGGCCCGGTCACTTGCATACAACAGACCCATGTGATGCTATACTCGAAGGGAGCCTTACCAGGACAAAAGCCCAAATACTCTTGCCAGAAACAATACGGTGCATTTGTCGGTTGCAATAGTTGGGTTGCGCCGAGCACTACAAAACAAAACGCACTTTGTTGTTTTGTCGGGGTAAATCTCCTTTTCTATTTGGCCCTTTACCCCGATTCGCGGTCTCGGCAACGCAACCCGAACTCCAGGGAGCTTGCTTCGGGATCAGTTCGGGCCTCATCACGAAGTGCTGTTGTCGTGCTCTACAACGTTGCATATGCCCTCCTTGAGTTTGATTCTGCAGCAACTTTTATGGCCGAAATCCTCATAGCCAAGACCCGTATCCGATACGGCGTATCGCCCGGCATCAGACCATGGTAACTCCTTTGAACCGACCTCCTACACAGCTGTAGGCACACTGAAGCGCAGCAGTGCCATTTTTTCTTCTTCACGCAACACATGCACATCGAGTGATGCGTATTTACACCTGGGGGTGGGCTTGGAGCTGCAAAGCACATCATGGCCGTGACATGACATAACTTGTATTTTATTTTTTCTGCATACATTGTTCACTTCCTCGTGAATGAACCGTATTAGAGTAGTCTAATATACATGAATTATCCCTTGTAAACGTTACCTACTTATCTGTGCTTCGTTTACTTCTGATCAGTGTTCCGGAATCAGTGGTGCTGCCTCTCTTCCCTGCCCAACACGTTGAAACCGAACTTTGCCGCCTTTACGGTCTCGTACGATGGCGTGGATAAATACCCCTTGATGATTGTATATTAGCTTGGCGTAGATGACATATTGAGGAAGGCCAGCTCGATGAATCGAGACAGGTGTATCTTTGTCAAAATCTAGGACAGATAGTCCGGCGTGCATTCGGGGTTATAGGTGTTTGACGAGGCTACAATATGTCGGCTGGCCAGCCGATGTAAGCCGCACTCAGTGAGATATTGTTGGTGTATTGTTCAACGCTAGGGGTGCTGCCGCAAAGGCGGACAGCTCCTAGCTTTCCAGGGGGCATCAGGACGTGCTAGGCGGGAATATTCTAACTTTACTCTGTCTCAAGGTTCATCACTAACAGATATGGCCATCTACCGTAACACTCGCAGTGCGTTGACTATGCGTCGGTAGGCATCCTGCCTTGTCCAAGTGAGGAGAGTCGTCATAAGAATGTTGTTTCTCCAGTCCCTGAAAGACCGCAGTAAGTGAGTGGACATGGGGTAACCGCAGTGACTACTGTACGGGTATAGTTGCTTCCCCTGTAACTTGGCATGTTGGTCTCGGGGGTGTATGCTCCCGGGGAAAGTACCAGGAGACATTGACCTAAGGCACATTGCCCGATGTGTCAGTTGTTCACCAATGCTTTTTAACATAGAGGGACTATGTAGGTATGGAAACTGGAGGAGCGCACATCAGATAGAAAGATGCGCATGCATACATCCTCTGCTGAGAAACCTGGAATCTATCTCTTGAAATCCATCATGCTCACCAAGACAGAAACAGCAACACCTAGGGAGAGCTCAGAGCATTTCAGCCAGTCCCTACTGAAGAGTTTCGAACGGTTCTAAGGGGGGCTATGGAGAGCTGGCGCTTCGCCTTTCCCTGGGAAGAAAAGTCGATGATGCAAAGAGCTCGGGATCTCCCCCGAACCTCGAGTCATGAGCCTCACTTAACACCTCACGCAAGTCATGCGGTTTGCCGCCCTTCCCGGAGAGCGCCCCGGGGAGCCGCGATCAGAGCCTCCATGCCCATTGGTTGGACGAAATGCTATTCGGCTCATCCCCTCGGTATCACTTTGCGGGTGGCAGGCAGGCAGGGTAAGGCACGTGGCCATTGATCATCTTCTTCTTCTCCTTCTTGCGCAATCCATGATCTGCTTGTGGAGATTGGATCATGTTTGGCATCTCATGTCCGGAGTCTCTCCATCCCTTCTCTTACTCGTGGAGACGACTGAAGAAACAGCTTCGTTTTCCCGCGTATTCCGTGCTAAGCCCTGCTTGAGTACGTACGTAGGTAAGTAGATAGGAAAACACTCACTCTCTGATTACACATTTCCGCCACCCTCCTTCTTGGTCCGTCCTTGCCAGGCAGGCGAACGGACGGCAGCGGACTGGAAGGCCCGTTCATCCTATTTGTCTGCCTTGCCTTCTTGGCTAGTTTAGTGCCCGTCCGAAGCACGACACGGGAAGGAGGGAGGGAAGGGAGGGGATCGGGCGGCCCGGGGTGATCGAACAGTTTCGAGAATGGATACCTTTTGCCCTCTTTCGAACAAAGATCCCCATCTCATCATGGCCAGACCGAAAGCCCGAGCACGAGGCCCCCCTTTACGTAAGGACCCCGAAACCAGTTGACTCGAATGAATCGGCTCCGCGGAGCGAGCTAATGGCCGTCAGTCGCTCAATACAGACACGCTGGGGTTTATATAGCAGTAGAATACTGGTCACCCTCTCACACTACCTGATTGCACAATGCAGGTCGTCAATTTCACATACCAAGTCTTAGGTGCAAGTCTACCTCTGCCTGTGAAGTAGCGAGCGAAGTGAATCGCGCGGCTACAACCCTGAGTGAAGAGTGTACTTCTCTTCTCCAGTATATCGCCAGCTGTATTACCGCTACGCAATTAAATTTCAATATCTGGCACGGAATTGTGAACATATACGTCCTACGTGGTAGAATAACTAATGATAACTCTGTTGGGCGCCTTTCGGCATAATATAGGACAGACAGATAGTCAAGATTACATTCCGTATTAGATTATCTACCGCTGGACTGCTCGCGCATGTATAATGAAGTTCCCTTGGATGTCATGTACCATAGTCGTAATCTCGTAATTCGTAAAATTCGTGCCCGGAGCAACGCCGTGTTAGCCTCCCTATATGCTATCTTGGATATCTATCGCCGCCCAGAATGGCAAGATGCCTGTGTATCTAGAGCCCGTGTCTCTTATAAGTTACTTCCCCCTTTCTTTCTTTCTATCGCACCGCGCAACAGCGCAAACAGTGCCGTGTCCATCCATTCCGACATTAACCTTCAATGGCCATCTCTTCTCTGACCATAATCTGGCCCTCCGCATTACGCTCTAGCACAAAACACCTTTCGGCATAGATGCCTTGCTCGTTGAACGCCCTCCAGCCCGCATCGAGGCGGCGCACGAGATGCTTCCGCCAGCCGCCCACATTGATGGTGATGGAGCGCCACATCGGACCCATCTTGCCCCGTACCAAAGTGCCGAAAGTCTTCATCGCCGCCTCGTAGTCACGGTCGACGTTGGGTGGCTGGTCCTCCAGGGTGCTGATGAGAGTCTGGACGTGGAGCGTCAAGGTGTGCAGCCGGCGGAAGCCGCAGAGGGCGCGGAGGAAGAGCGGCGGATCGCACATGGTGATGTCCATATCGAGCTCCAGTGTGTGCAAGTATCCCAGCCCACGCGAGAGCTGGACCAGGTCGTCGATCCATACGGTTGGGCAGCCGCGGTATTCCTCCCCGAAACCGACGTGGTCACGAAAGCGTAGGACCTCGAGCGTATTCGCGTGTTTAAGTATGGCGTCGACAGGGAAATAATCGGTGTGACAGGTGATCTTGAGACTCTGAAGAGCCCGAATCTGCCGGCACAGCACGTAGAGCCCCTCGGTGGCCTGGCGGCGACGGTCCGCGAGATGGGCGCTGAAATCCTCGCAGTGTAGTTCCTCGAGATTCAAAAGGTCCGCGAAGGGGACGGACCGGAGAAATTCGAAAATCGGCACGTCGACGAGTCTCAAAAGACGCATCTGCGAAAAGTCCCAATGCTGAGCTACCTCTTGTGCCGTGTGGTTCCAGTCATACGATTGCAATACAAGCTCTTTGAAAGCCGGAAGCCGCTCCTCCTCCGCGAACTCCAGATGCGTTCCCTGGCCCCTATCGACGTAGTGGAATGTGTCAAGTCTCCTAGAATGCAGCAGCAACTGCTTCAAGGACTCCAGCCGACTGGTGAGTGGTGGCGTCGGGTTGCCCATTTTTAACGAGGTAAGAATATCCGTCGGTATCGCTCGAAGATACATGTCTTCGGGCTCTGATCCGAAGTCTCTCAGCGGCAGGTCATCCACATATAACTTAGTCTTGCTGTGATCCATATGATGCTGGCTGAGGATGTCGGAGGGCACATGCATGCCGCCACGGCAGAACTCGCCCTTTACATACTTCCATCTATAAATGTGTTAATAGGGTGCCCAAGCAGAAGATATCCTGCAGCGAGAGAAGCGTACCTGACAGATAACAGACGATGCACGCCACCCAGTAGCTGTTTGATTTCTGCCGGATCAAGGTCGCTGGCAACCTCGACATGTCGGGTATATCTGTACACTCTCTGCAAGGCGTGCGGCAAGTACAAGCTGCTGGCCGGGGCGATGATGCGCTCGGTCAAACGCAGATATTCGTACTTAATGGGCGTGACGATGGCGTCAAATCTCCGCGACAGAAGACGGGCATTTTCCAGTGAACGGGCGTCAAGATCCCTGAGCTAAGGTGTGGTGTAAGTATCGGCGCGGGTCTTGCCTATCTGCCAAGGAGCGAGAGAGACGTACATGTGTGAATACCAGGGCCAAGAGCTCTGTACTGAGATCGTCCAAAGACCAGCTGGGTCGCGCTGGGGGGAACATTGATATAGTGATTACCCGTCCATGTCCACTGTGAATAGGGTCCTTCAGCTTGAGGGAGGAAATGGTCGAGGAGGGCTTGCAGATGACCTGAGTTGGGGCCATGTCGACTAAATAGAAAAGGTAGGAGGGTAATCAAGAACCAACCGGAAACAGAGGCAAGAAGAAGGTTGTCAGAGGCCCCATGCCGCGTACCACTCGTACAGGATCCCTTGAGGAGAGAGCCAGAGAGTCTGACTGAACGGAACTGGCAAACGACCCTGGTCAGGCTAATAGGCACAGAATAAGCGAGACGGCTGTACGAGGTTGGAGCAAGAAGCTGACTGTGGCAATGAGCGAGAGCATGCATGATACTTATTCCGACCTGAAGTGGCCGGCAGAGAGCAGTTCTGGCATCTGCAATCTGCACCGTTACGTCTATCTGACAGACAGAGCTAGGCCGGAAGGGGGAAAATTTACGAGAGGCTCGTCGGACAAAAAAGAGTGGCAGCTTTGCCCTGCTACTAAGTGGGCCACTTGGTACCAGGAGCAACAACGAATTGTGGCGTGCAGCACATGCAGCTAGACAGGCGGACAAGGGATCCGGAATGGCAGGCGGGATGGGATGAAAGTTGCCCAAGAGGGTAGAGGAGCACAGGAGGCAGGAGGGAGATATCGGATAAGGTTGACGTCGATCAGGCATGGCGTGAGCCAGGGAGAACGATCAGACAAACGCGAATCGCAGAATATGCAGGCGGGTGGATATGGGAAAAAGAAGCAGACGCAACGACATCCTGGCAGCAGCAGCAGTATGTACAACGGCGCGGGTATGCCGGTGGGCCTTGGGCAAAGGACTCACAACGAGGACGGCTCATTAGCAACGATGCGCGCCAAGCCTGCGACCAGCGATCGGAAAGGGAACAGATAGCGACTACCAGACGTTGGGACGAACGTCGTATGATGGGTCGTTCTCGCTTACTGATTTCGGGATCCCACAGCAGTGTGGGCCTTTTCGCCGAGGGCTTAACAATACATACTACGGCCAATGGGTAAGTTTTCAACCTGCATGAAGTCACGAAGTCAGTTTTTGCACGGGCAAACCACCTTAGACGAAGAGTATTCTTCTCTTGTAAAGGTATCGCGCTACGCATCTGATCTTTCGCTACCTTACAGGGGTTTAAAACTTATGCCTACTACGTCGTACTAACTTGCGAGGAGGAAGCGCAGGAACAACAGGCTCAGCACTGCGCAAGTCTGCAGCAGGAGGATCCAATATGAAGAAGCGATGGAGAGTGGGATATCAAACTCGATAGCTTTCCCTTCAGCCGGGGTGGGATGGCAGGAGGGTCGAGTCATGATTGGCCGTCTCGCGCCGTCTCGCTGGTGGGCACTGCAGCAGTCCGAAGTTTCGCAAGTATTCCCCAAAAAGAGTTGGATCTAGAAAAAAACCGCTGCCCCAAATGCCCGGGAATCCAATCGCCCACTTTCCTGCAGGACAGGGCTCCAGACAGGGAAGGGGAAGGTTAAGAACGGCGGGAAAGGACAGGGTCCCCCCACCCTAAAGCTCCTAGCCAATTACCCTACGTAGGGTATACTGGTATACTTACTTCCAAAAGAGGTGCTCTCATCAAATGGTATTAGTCATTTAATACGATCGATAGCTTGGGTAAGCGAGAAACTACTGGAGCCCCCATTTGGTGATAGAGCCAAACGAAAACATCGGCTGGGCGTTGGAGCAAAGAAACAAGCAATAGGTACCTGATGGTCAGGCAGGCTTGTTCGAACTTGGCTTCCACCCACCAGAAAATGGAACACATCACCTTCTTTTTTTGAAAGAAGAACATGCTAAGATATGAGACGATGAGTAAAGGGACAGCGAGAGCGAATGACGACGTTGGTTACGATTGGCAGAACATTGAACCAACATGATCTGTACATGGTTGGCTTGGCCTGCATGCAGTGGCTACCCAATCGCAACAACTCTTTTTCGCTAGCTGCAGATTACCTCGCCTAATCTCTTTTTGAAGGGTCTTGGCAACGACGTCTTTTCTTTTCTTTTCTTATTCTTCCGCTTTTTCTACTTTCGGGGCCAGAACGTGGCAGCGCGAACAACACAGAAGGCCACTGATGATCCTCCGACGCGGAATTCTGCAATCTGTGCGAGGGCCCAAAAGCAGAAAGAGAAGGGGGAAAAAGAAGTGTCGGAAAGCAACATGTTCTAAATACAGTAAGGACTTAAGTTTGGGCCAAGCACATCAGCTATATCAGATGCAGAAAAAATACAACGTTCCCGTCTTATTGTAAGGTTAATATTGAGAACAAGCACTCCCGGTAAAGAAAGCAGATTACTGTACTGCACCGCACCACCTCGTAAACTACATACACACATGGCAACGACATCCCCTTCTTATTCCCTCCCCCGGTTCGTCCGTTTTACCTCTGCCCCATAACTTGTTTTCCTGTGTGTTTGCGTATGATTGCGATAGGCGCGTGGGCTCTCTGCTCGACAGCTGGTATGTGCCATGTCCGTCTGTATGGGGAATCAACACACGGCTTGTGCTCGGTCAAAGGATGCCCAGTTCTATGCATGCGCGCATGTTTCTAGCATAGCTTTCGGGGCGAGCCCGGGGCCGGGGTCTCATGCAAGCAGAGCGCCATCGTGCAGTCGCAGGCCCGTGGGTTTAATGTGTGTTTGTTTGACCAGTCGTATCAACAGTCGTAGCAGTAGTGAGTATCATTAGGTAGTACTGCTAAAGATTACCATACGATTCCACGTTGCGTGGGTTACGTACGGGAAGGAACAAAGAAGACGACGATCGCTGGATGGATCGATGAAAACGATACGCAGATGCGAGTGGTCGCCCACACCCAACGAGATGGATCCCGTCAACAAACAAACCCTTGCTTTGCTGTCTAGTTCGGGCTGACAAAGGCTAGCTACTTGGAAACATACCCTTATCGTACCCACCCCGAAAGAAAGCGTGCGTAGTGCCGGCCCGGCAGCTAGAAGTAAGGAAGCGGTCAGGTCGTATTACTTACTGTAGATGGACCATGAAGAGGAGATTCCCGCACGTCTCCGGCTCGACCTAACCACCTCTTCTAGCTCCTCTAGCTCCTTCTTTCTTTTTTCCTTCTCCCGACTCCATCGGAAGAAGCAACCATGCTGTATCGGGCAACCGTTTCGGTACTATAGGCAAGGGGTTCTTTAATATACCAGCATCGCTAGGCTCGCTTATCTTGCCTTGCAGAGACTGATCATTGTGCTGCAGCACCCTCTTCATGGATCATCAGAGAGGCACCCTTGTTGCGGTCGAAGATCCGGCTTCGGGACCGACTTATTGCCTCCACTTGCAACTCCTGTCAGCTTCGAGCTGGACAACGATGGTCGTATACAAGTACCCTCTCCCACGTGGATGGCCTCGGTCTGCGTACCCTCTGCACTGTGCGCAGCAGCTGGAGTGGCTGGAGCTTCTGCTCTGGTCTAACTCGAAATCAGAATGATGACGTGACGACTTAATAAAGGGGCATGGCCTGTGTGATAAAGTGAAGTACGACATAAGTATTCATGGGATGCTACAATGCTACATTGAAATCGAAGAGACCTCGCAAAAACTAATTGGTATTGGAAACTCCAGAGCCCAACAACATGGTATCCCTATGCAATGCTGGCAGAAATGATACAGGAAAGCTCGCATTTACTGTCCTTCCCTTTGCCGCTTCTTGGCGACCTTCTCTTAAAACAACGCTATGTACCAGCGACCCTCAAGGTTCACTGCATGTAAGAAGGGAGTAAGGCTCAGTTAGTACCGATACATCGTCGGCCCTTTGCTCTTTTGCTGTGCCGTGTCGGAGATGTTCTCTTCGTCTGGAACTCGTGGCATTCGTTCTTCACCACCGCCCGCACCATGCATCGTCTCTTTTCCCACCGAGCTGTCTTGTCGCCCCAGGTAGCTTGGCGTGGCGTTGAAACCTGGATGGAAGGGCTCAAAAGCCAGACGAGTGTCCTCGTTCAGGTGTCCTGATGAACCTCCAGGTGCCGCGGCGGATCCCGAACCACCGGCTCCACTTGAACGGCTATCTGGCTGGGGGTCTGCAAAGGGGTCTTCCTCCACTCTCGGCGTGTGCGACCTAGAAGGACCGGCTATTGAGTTGTCGAATTCCCGTTCCTTCCCCTTTCCGTTCGTTTTACGCGGAGGCATCGACGGAGGGTCGTACAGCTCTTCATCCTCAGTATTTATCGGAGGCTGCGTAGGACGTTGGTGCAAGCCAACGCCATTAGGCTGCGGTCCTGTCGAGTCCTGAGGACTGGGGGTTTCCGCCGGAGCTCCTAGACCGGCATGTTTCCTAGCATTCAGCATGGCTCTCTGATGTAAGCTCAACGCCGTCTGCAACTGCTCGTTCGTGTCGATCAAGCTCTCCATCGTGTCATTGTCTGGCGTAGGGTTTTCGGCGGACATGTAGCCTTGCACACTGCGGCTGGCACTTGTGCAACGCTCTGCAAACTCCTTGATCAACTCATTGTCCAGGACCTCACCGGGAGGTGTGTTGGTGACAACCTGCTGGAGAAGCTTGGCCGAGGTTCGTGCTTCCTCCAGGCGGCTCGCCAGCTCGACGGGGTCCGGTAATTTGCGACTCTGGTGTTGACGTGCAAAGTAGTTCTGCGAATGGGGGTTTTGATTCTGCGGCGATGCGAATGGCGGCGTACCCATCGCTTGCTGTGGCATAGGCGCTTGGGGGTATCGTCCCTGGTGAGGTGGTTAGGACACTACTACTTCACTCGGTAGTCTTATCAGAGATACAACTTACCCCCTTTGACGCCTTATCCTTTTCCTTCTTCCACATGTCGATGACGGTTTTCAGGCCTTCATCCCAGCTCTTCGTGCTCTCGAAAGTGTTCAAGCTCTCCATAAGCATCTGCAGCACGCTCGGATCGCGACCGTTTCGCAACAATTCCTTCATCGTGTCGGCAAACTTCTGGTCCATATTCCTCGTAAAGGTTTGACCCGGGTTATCGGCCAAGATGCGCATCAGCATAATGGCATTGTACTGGTAGGACGGTTTCGTCCAGTAGTCCTTCTTCAGGTACTTGCGGACGAGGCGCGCGCATTCGGCAGCGGCGGCAGGCGAGGACTCGGCGGATTCGACGATAGGAGGAAGGTGGAGCACCTCATCGCCAGAGGCGTTGGGGCCGCCGGATTCGCAGAAGGATTTCTACCGAGGCAAGTGATGATTAGTACTCGGCGCCACGGATAGATGAGGGTTGTTCATTGACATACCACAGCCCGCGAGGCGACAGCTTCAGGCCCATCACCTTGGGGATCATCATTAGACCCTAGTAAACCATGTTGTCTTAGTGGGTTTGTTCTCTGTCCGGGAGAGGAGGGTATGTCTCTGTGAGGCAATCACTCACCATTAGTGTTCTTGCGCCGGATGGTGCCGAGCATCTTGCCCATCTTGAGTGACTTCATCGTGGCGCCGCGCCTATCTCTATTGCAAAGCTTGCTGGCGTCTGAACTCGGACGAGTTGAATGCGATCGGGGGTTGGTTGTGTCAACAACTAGGCAGCTGCGGTTGCTAGGCCGGTAGGTAGGTAGGTTACGCGAACGGCCGCCCACCAGAGAAAGACCCCCTTGCTCGAACGGCGGGGCGAATGAATGGAGGTTCGGAGTAGCGGGTTAGCGGGATGCTGCTGGCGCATTCAAAATCCAACGACGGTTGCTTTCAGGACGGTTCTCTTGCAACGTGAAGTTCTCGCGATAAGGGATTGGATCAGAAGAAGCTTGGCCCCGTAGCAAAATCCCGAGACGATTGCTGCATTGATTGATGGTTGTACTGTCGAGCGGCGTCAAACGACCGTGTGTTTTATGTATTTGGCGGAAGCTGGTGCGAGACTTAATATACATAAATAGGTACAAGGGTCCAATGATCCCACTCAAACTGCTACCCCAGTATGCCACTTCTGGAACCGCCTTCCCGCCTGCTTGTCTCAATCGTTGTACACACCCATCATTTATACTTTGAATTATGCACGATCAGGTCTAAATAAAGCCCCCTGTTGCCTAATGTCTCCTCTAGGCCACTGCGATGAGCATGTTCATGAGCAGCACAGTCGGACAGGGGCGTTAGTAATTGAGGTTGATATTAATGATGCTGCTGCCTCTACCAACATGCATGTATGTATGTGTCAGTATGTATGTACCAAGTATGTATTTCGGCTTATGTGGTTTTCTCATCTTGCATCTCGGACGGGAGGACTGGTCGCGACGCAATGTAGTTGGTTGCTAGTCAGCTGCTGCGCCTCGTTCGTCAATCGAAATTGACCACCAATCAAGCCGCAGTCAGTCCGCGGGCAACCGACAAGAGCAAGGCGACGCCATCCGTTATTACATACCTCCTTCCTACCAGTCGGGCTTGTTGCAAAATTTCGAATGGACAATCTGAAGTATAAGAGAGCAATGGACGACTTACCTTGTAACTACATGTAAGAAATTGCCATCAAGTGCCTCCACCTGTTTGGCCTGGGTGAGGCTAGACCTCAAGCAACACAACCCTCTTGCCCGATGCAGTAGTCGCCAAGACACCCCCCAGAGGCACAGCCGCACAACGACGCGCAACGATCCCCGTCTATCTGCATTTTGAAGATAATGACAGGCACTCCTCCAGAACTCATTGATATCTTGCTCAGCCCTTTGCTTCGTATTCCATGGGTGTTTTCGGGCAACGTATTCCACGTCAGCTCCGGGCAAAGCCATAAGGCGTAGCTCTGCCAGTATCCGGGCGGGTTTGGAGTCGCTGCTATCAGCGGGGGCGCTTATCGAGTGGGAGCTGGGCAAGAGTGATCGCATATAGCTATAGCTTCGTCAGCGGGTTCGGTTCACTCCCGGTAGTATTCACGGGGGTAGCGGTAGTGGCTACTGTGCAGCTTCAAACGGGCGATGCTGAAATGACTTTGGCATATATCATCCATTGTACATTCATTTGGTCGCCGGCTTGAAGTCAACGCAAGCAGCCTAATATTCTGTCCACATACAGCCCGCCTACAAATCCCACGACCACAGAATGAAGCCAAGTACTTCTTACTTGGATAGCATTAATAGATCTTGCAAGCCGTTGTCATTTCTTATCAAGCTTGCGCACCTGCCCAAAATAGAAAACTCAGTCCGAATCATGTCCAAACCTTGAATAGGGGCTAACAATCATAAATGGCACTCACTCTCAACTATCAACTAAGCTTGTCAGTATATTGAGGGAAACATTCAACCAGACCGTAGGTGCAATGATTCCTCTTAATGGCCGAAGATGCCAGAGTACACTTCCTCAAGGGGCCGTAACGTCTGTCCCAGTGCTGGGTCAGGTGATACTATGCATAGCGAAAGATGACACTTATAGTACCGGAACGCACGGGGGTCGATGATAGCGTACGCTAGTCTGTGATCGCCGTATGCGAGTGCTGAATGGGGGTGTAATACTTGCTATGCCTTGGCCATTTGACAACATATCTTCCTCGTATAGGAATGTGCTATCATAGCTCCTAGGGCATAGGAAAGGGGCCAGCCAAGTGACATCACAACATCATCTGTAAAGAAGTCTGAACCAATATCAACGAGAACTGTTCATTCTGTGGCGGGTTATCACTTCGATGCTCTTTTTGGAGGTACTAGATTAGGGGTTGCAATCTCATTATCGAATAGCCCTGGTATTGCCACGAGGATTGAACCATCAAAACAGCAGCACAGCCTAATGCCCGGAACGAAGTTCCGTGGTGGTCTCCATCGTTCAGGGACAGTTGGGTGTGGCCGAACATAACGTCAAGTACGGGTCTAAAGCGGGTGTATGCTTGAGAAAGCTGGGTCCAAGCTGCCGAGCCCCTGAGCGTAGCCGCAAATCGGATGTCCAATGTTGCCGTTATTGAAACTATTGAAAACCGCTGCAAAGACGTTCAGTGCGATCGAAGTGGCCCTCCTAGGGCTCGTGGTTGACAGGAGGGGATGCCAATGCACGAGGCCACTGAAACACCACTAAATGCATGGCGGGGTAGCCCAAAAGGGACCACCTCCCATGCCGGCCCACGCACGCATGTCCCCAAGTCTAGAACCTAGTCTTAGGACAAGCTTGCATGGTGAATCTATCGACACTTATGAAAACCGAAGGCCGCAGTGGTTGGCACGCGAACTCAGCATATGATCATTTGGCTCGGCTGTTTCTCATCATCATCGCTCAAGCAGTGCGAGCCCGGCTGGAACATACCATCATGCCCATCGTGTTTACTCAACGATAGCCGCTACCAATCAATACACTGTGTTATACCACAACTATCATGCCACTCGAGGACCAAATATTATTGTCGCCTTGCAGTTCCCTCCATACGTTAGCGCTCTCTCTGTTAGATAGCAATGGCAAATCCTGGCTGCGAAGATGTCTAGGGCTCATACATAGCCCCAAGACTGTCCATGTATGAAGATCACTTCTTCACTTTTCAGAATGGATACCCATATCCCATCTCCATCGAGCATCATCACGAAAAGCTTCAATAAATGCGAACCTGCTTCCTGTGAGGTACATGAGGTTAACCCAGAGTGAGCCCTTAGCTTCAACGCGCCATGGTATTACAGTAGTCCGACTCAACCCAGATATGATATGATATATCCGTCGACCTTTTTCTAGGATCTCCAACTAATGCACTTGCTATAGGCGTGTCGTGCTCTCGGAGCTGCGTGAACTTTGGAAGCACGCCGGTATGTGTGGCTATGACAGGGTTGCGACGCCACCTAGAAGCGCGACTATCAGTCCAGATCTTAAGGTGCGTATTGGTGGTATAACGGGATACTCGTGGGTAGGTTGGCTATTGATAAAGCAACCGTGTTGCCCAAGAGACTGTCGCCCACGCAAGACATCACAACATGATGTATTTTCCTCAATGTCACAGGATGGGTGAGTCGTGTTACTCCACATGGGTAACATGTATAATGTGGTCTATTGGATCGCGAGTTAGGGGACAGATTCACTGCGCGATACCAAAAAAAGCGTGATACGAGGTGTATATGGGAACAAAAGCTAAGATTATCAGACTCGGCAGAATTCAGGCCTCTTCTATCAGGACGCGAATCCCATGTTCTGTTACCTGATGGCCTTCTCCATGATTCTAGCCAGTAGTACGGTAATGCTCAAGTGGGCCGCGGAGAGCCTCGCAAGCCGTCGCAACTCTCATCTATCGCAGAGATGTAGATGCAGTCGGTTCAAGACTTCGAGATTCGGTGCGGGTTATGCTCGCCAGCAGATGTAGTCGGTCGGAACACGCTGTCTCTGCTTGCCATAAGCCAAACTAGCATGAGTACTGCACAGATCTCACACGGTGGAAGAAAAGCGCACATGATAGAGCATCATAGTCAGGTCTGGACCAAGTATTGTAAAAACTTTTATCGGCGCTGTCCTGTTGGCTGTGAGCAAAAGCAAGACCGAGCTAGGTCGAAAATCCGAAATGCCGGATATACATGGCTCGGCCGAAATTGTCGAGTAATCAGAGCAAAATTGGCACCTAGTTTCCAGCTTGGTAGGTATTACGATTAACTGAGTCTGCGTATCGCATCGCAAAGGATTTTGACGAGCTGGAAGGTCTTGTTCAGTTATTTGGGACCGACTTGGGCGAATCCCACCGCCAGCCTACGGGGGCCAACTCCCTCGTACCCCGACAGACAAGCCGTGCCAACATAGTCACCGCTATAAGTACCATGCGCTTTGGATTTGTATTTGGCTCCAATATGCCAGGACGCTGGTCTTGATTATGATTTCAAGGTATTTATTATTTAATCAGGTTCGAATAACACCCCATGTTCGAGTCCTTAACTAACCATTATTTGCATGATAAGTTTGAATGCTGCGTCCAGCTCTACATTCACGACTGCCTCTGGCCACGCAGAAATGTCTAGATTTCATCGGAAAGTCGCACATGAGGATGAGACACTGTCAGAACTTATCATAATCGACAATACCTTTGGATATGTAGAATCTCGGATGGCCAAAAGTTATAGGCGTGCATGTTGATCGCCTATTTACCGTGACTCAGTCACCAACCCCCCTCGCATGACAAACCACTGACCCCGGACTCTGAACATTGAAGTCACCACTTCCGAACGGATATCTAGTAGCATAAGAATGAATCCAATATGATGCGTTTATTCCCGTTGTCATGAGCAAGCTATACCGCCTAGTCTATATCTTACTGATGGCACATTCAGCGGCTGAAGCTGAACCAAGTTTACCGCTCGATCATATCATCCAAATGTCGGTTCAACTGTGTCTCTCACAGTGAACTTATCAGATAATATACGATAGCCAAAAGTATAATAACACATTATGTATGTGTTAATGGACAATTTGCTAGGACTTTAATGGCCGACTAAGATTGGATTGAGCAGATCATGCTGTACGGATCTATCTCATCGGCATGGGTTCGCGGACGAGGTCAAATTGTACGATAGGCAATATAGTAATAATACTTGTATACTAAGTTACCGTTTGATCATGAAATGAAGTAGAAGATGCGAATATCTCACAGATGTAGAAGGCGGCGTACGGTGCTGGCCAGGTAACCGGCGGTCTGGTAGTGTTCAGTGTGGAATCCCGAGGCTTGATGTTGCCCGCAGTTCCAAACCAGGGTCCTCTTCAAGTCAAGATACGTTTGATAGATACTAGATAGCAGGCGTGGTAGCAATTAAGGGGAGATGGTCGATTTGCTGTTGTTGATAATGGCAGAGCGTCGTCTAAGAGCCTGCATGCGGTGTGGCCAAGTAGTCGGGAGTCGGATGTCTAACAAGGACATAGAATTACGATGTAGCTGTCTACATAGCATCTGCGAATAGCAACTGTCTTTCCAATGAAATGAGCGACACAGCTTCCTGCGTGCTCGGGGAACATGGGGTTTAGAGTGAAGTAACGAGTAGGCGTATCAGTAAGAGCAAGCCTGTGGCAAAAGCCGAGTGTCGTGTCCGCTGCTGCCCTGGGGATGTCAGTCTTCAGATGGCCAATTGCTATATTCGATCACAGGTCCCTCTAAAAACGAACATCCAATGTCGTATGCTAGCGAGTGTTTGATGCCACTTATTTTTACGTCCCCGTTGATTCTGTTGGGGTGTTTATGGCCGAGTGTCCATGGCCACCCTGGCTGCCGATGTCAAGGTGCACATGGCGGCTCAAGGTGTCATCAAAGCAACAAGTGATAACCTCGAGGGCACCTCGTCCGATCCAATCAGCCGTCTGTAGGACAAGCCTCATGCCGGCCTGTCTATGTGAACGAGTCCATACGCACTCAGCGCCCCGATTGCGAGCGAGCAGGCCGAGTGTCACTTGGGCATGACCATGGTCAGGTTGGCGTTCCATGCGGCTACCGATCCCTCCACATCGAGTGCTCCACCAAAACACTCACCTCGGATTCCTTCTTTCTTCGATACCGCCGAATCCAAGCACGACGACCACAACCCCATCGCCACAGCCCATTTCATATCGAATTGGACCACAACCAAGCTATGGTGTACATGGCCATCATTGCCCTAAACACTATTCGGTTGCATCCAGGTTCGACTTGCCCAAGTCGCCATTTCCTTGGCCAAATAGTCAATTTGCAGTATACTGCCCCTGAACTCTGGATGCGGCCTGGCGATGAGGACATAAACCGGCAATGCAATGGAAGGCTTTTGGGATGCCCTCTTGGCCACGATTCTCGTAACTCCTATAAACGACTTGACATTAAGTAGCGGATAGACGCACCCAATTTTAAGTCAAGTATGTATGTATGTAGCTATACCGTGCAATATGCTCTCATTGCCAAGTCCATTGATTTTGTCTATCCTGATGCCCTGGCAAGATGAGATGGACGAGGCGAGGTTCGAAGATTAGGGCGGCTACGGAGGACCGGTCTGACTTGATTGCTACTGGGCAGAGACAATCGGGGGCGGTTTTTCTCGCGGCGATGAAGTGAAGTTGGCTCTTCGCCTCAAGGGGTGAAATGAACAATAGAAGTGCGTTTGTTTTCCCACAGGAAAGCATTAATGCCATCAAACCCCCAGCCTTTTCCGTTCCCACGCTTCCGTTCATTGTGCCGTAGCCGAAACTGTGATTAGACCCCCTCCTCCCTCTTGCTATCTCCCCCGACTTCCATCCTCCATCCATTTTTTTCCGTCTCTTGGTCCAATTCCTCCCCTCCACCCAAACGACCAAAAACCTCCTCTCATCCCTTTGGCCAACTCCACGGTCCAACACACACGACACGACACGCACAACACGCTCCCACTCCTTTCATCAGCCACACTTTGATTTTGCACACATCTACAACATCAACCACCACCATTCTTGCTGGTACTCAGTTGATCAACGAACAACACCACAACCGTAATATATGCGGGAGCCTCCTATTCTTCTCTATCGCCTCCTTCCCAACTTGAGACTCAAAGCACTGTCCATTCGGATCAGCAGGCGATTGTCAGATTCCGTCAAGTCGATTACGCATGTCTGACATGGTTCCGCCTGAGCCATCATCAACTGCAACTCTGTAGCGGCCGATTCTAATTCTGACCTCTCCTGACCTGACCTGATCCTATCTTTTTTCTGTCTCTCTCCCCCCAAGTCGGACACCAAATGTTTTACGGCTATTGGATCTGATTGTCCATCACCCTTTTTTCGACACGCGAGAGTGGAGACGGTTAATTGCATTCCAGCAACCTAAGTCTATAGAAGGAGTTGCTTGATTCTTTTGAGCAGCACTCTTCTCTCTGACTATTATCGGTCGGTATTGTTTGGTCAATCAATCAGACCAGGCAGCGCCATTCCCTTTTTTACTCAGACAGTTGCCATCCCCCCAATCCCGTCTCTTCTTTTTCTCCCGCTATCTCTACTTTTGTGTCGGTTGATCTAAGTGTCCGGCCACTTTCCCCCGTACACGCCGCACACCAGCAAGCACACACCACACCACGCACACTCTCTCAGACGCACATATCCATACCCACACCCGCAACCCCCAGTCGCGTTTGTGCAGTTGCAGTTACAGTTGCAGTTACAGTTGCAGTTACAGTTGCAGCAGTAGAAGCAGGGCCTTAGCGGAACCACTTGGATCCCGCCTCCAGCCTATCAGAACCTTGTCTTTGCACCCATTGGCATCCACTCTCCCACTTACTACTCAACTACCATTTGAGGTAAACCAACACATACATTCCTCGACTCAACGCGTCGAGCTCACAATCCCATTTCACACCCCCCAACTTGATTAAACCAAGTGAGCCTCGCCCACCACCAACGCCCAACTCTTTGCCAGTGGAGCTATTGTCGCGACTATACATCGCAACATACTCTATACACCATGGCTACTCTTCCTCCGACGCGTGCCATGTCGTCGGAGTCGAGCCTGGGCGGTGCAGCCGACACCTTCTCCCACGTCGCGTCGCTCAGCTCTACACCCCCTACCACAGTCGCCGACAGCATGAGCTTAGCTTCAGACAGCGGCAAGAACGATATAGCCATTGCTTCCGACCCAATTGACGAGATTGTGCACGAATCGGTCGAGGCCCAAACCACTCCTGAACCTTTGCACCTCGACCTTGCTGTAGAGACCCACAAGGTGCTTATTACCGAAGAGACTCTCACCACCCACCAAGAAGAAACCCACAAGGACACTGTGGTAGATCAGCCTGCCGAGTCTGCCGACCCAACTGCAGCTGCGCCCGCCGATACCCCTGCAGACACGCCCTCGCAAGGCCGGTCGCGACGCGCCCGCAAAAGCGAGCCAGTTTACAACATTGCCAAGCTGAGTGGCACGGCAATCCACGGAAAGCGACGCTCCAAGGGCGATATTATCAACGATCGCAAGCGCCGGACTATTTCGGGCACTCTACCAACCGATAACCTGGATGGCGCAAACACAAGCAGCGACGGCGTGGGCCAAAAGGCCGGGGAGATGATCCAAGATGGAATTAATGCGCTCAACATGCAGTGGAGTATGAAGGGCCTCGATACACCCGAGGTCAAGAACTCCAAGAAGCGCGTGCGATCGCCTGAGCCGGTATCAAGACGGATTTCTACGCGCTCGGCCGGCCCTATTACAGATAACATCTTGCAGAAGATATCTGCCGTGTCGAAGAAGGGCAAGAAGGCTATGAAGAGCCTCTCCAACGTCCCGCGAGAGCTACGGAAACTTCAAGACACCAACGAGTTCGCCAAGATAGATTCCAAGCCTGTTATGTATACCGTTTGGGCCAAGGGCAAGTTCGTGGACCCTAATGAGCCGGTGGAACCACCCAAGAAGAGGGTGAAGACCGAGGAAAAATCCGAATCTGCGCCCCAAAAGGAACCCGAGCCTATTCCTCAGCCTTCCGTTTTCAAGCGCAAAGCAAACAAGAAGTGGTTGGACAGAGGCCTCTACTCAGGCCAAGAGGCACCCCTGGACATTTTCAAGAGCCTGACACCGGCCGAGAAAAAGAGTATAGCAGACTACCCTGAGCTGGTTCCCAAAGTTGGCGAGAAGCCCAACATGACCTTACCGGCACCCATGTTCAACGGCCTTCGTTTTTTGATCCAGGGCAAAGACTTCAAGCTCCCCTACGATGTGTGCAATCCTCTTCCTCCCGGGCAGCCCAAGCCCGAAGGCTGGCGCACCATGACCAAGAGTATGACTATTTCCCCCACCCCCTGAACCCCTAGATATTGTAAACTTAGATACTAACCGGGCTCAACAGACCGTTTCGTGGGCGGCGCTGGAGCGTACTGGAAGAAAACCCCACACTTCAAGGATTATCAGTCTAAGTGTGTATGTACACCGGAAGATGGCTGTGCCGAAAGCTGCCAGAACCGCATCATGTTATATGAGTGCGATGACACCAACTGCAACTCTGGCTCGAAATATTGCCAGAACCGCGCATTCGCTAGGTTAACGGAGCGAACCAAGCAGGGCGGCAAGTTTCGCGTGGGTGTCGAGGTGGTCAAGACATCTGACCGCGGATACGGAATTCGGGCCAGCCGCTGCTTCGAGCCTGGCCAGATCATCATGGAGTACACTGGTGAGATTATCACCGAAGAGGAATGTGACCGTCGGATGAACGAGAAGTACAAGGACAACGAGGTGAGTGGTGGATGACTTGACATCCAATCTACCTTTGATGATCACGTGACTAACTTTTGTGTGTGTTATAAGTGCTACTACCTGATGTCCTTTGACCAGAACATGATTATTGACGCTACGACCGGTAGCATCGCGCGTTTTGTCAATCACTCATGCAGTCCCAACTGTCTAATGATCAAGTGGATCGTATCCGGCCAACCGCGTATGGCGCTGTTTGCTGGAGATCGGCCCATCATGACAGGCGAAGAGCTGACGTACGACTACAACTTTGACCCCTTCTCGGCTAAGAACGTGCAAAAGTGTCTCTGTGGTAGCCCCAACTGTCGTGGCGTACTGGGCCCCCGGCCCAAGGAGGTCAAGCCTGCCAAGCAAGACCTCAAGAAGACCGTCAAGGCCGGAGTCAAGGCCGGAAAGCGCAAGATCCAGGAGCTCATTGGGGACAAGGAGGATGGCAGTGCAGCCAAGAAGCGCAAGATAAAGGCCGCTACCGGGCCCACCTCCAAGCCCGTGAAGCGATCCGTCTCGAGCGCCTCCCTGAAGGTGGCCAAGAATGCGGCCTCCAAGGTTGTGCGAAAGACCGTCAGCACGATCTCTGTTAACACCAAGGGCACCAAGGGCGGCGCCAAGGGAGTTGCCACGCCCGCTTCGTCGAAAAAGGTCACGACTGTTAAGCGCAAGTCTACCGTTGTCAAGACGTACAGCAAGGGAAAACCGACGGCTGCGGCCGCACGCCAGACGACCAGCCCCAAGAAGACGGGCCCCAAAAAGTCGGTGTCACGCAAGTCGAGTCTGACCATCGTGGCGGCCACGGGCAACGAGAACCAGGACCCGCAGGAGGGCGTTGCTGCCGCTAAGAAGATGGCGTTGGCTGCTGCTGGCCAGGAGAAGTCTACTCCTACGCGAAACAGCCCGAGGAAAAGCGCTGCTGCTGTAGCCTCTCCAACCCCTAGGAAGGGCCTGGAATTGAACCGCGTTTCGCCCAAGATCCGACTTGTGCAATCGCCTTCTAAGGTGGCAGCATGAACGTAGAGCTTGGTATAATAACGTCAAACCATCATCATCCTCATACCCCATCATACCGGTCCACCTGCCACTCAACGCCAGGGTAAACGACCACAGCGAGTTTGTTTTTTCAACTTACACAATGCTACCACTACCCATACCAACATAGCCCGAGCACAAAGAGAAGAGAGACGAAGCTACGAGCTGCAAACGACTCCGGTGGCTTTAGCCGCGTCAATGTATACGAGATACCACGCTGGCGGCAGAACGATGCAATACCTTTTTTGCAGACACATCATGTATTTTAGGAGGTATCTCTCTCTGGTTGTTTCTTTCTTCATATTATTTATCCTATTGGACTGTCACATCATTTTCGAGGAGTGGATGGAAGGAAGGAGGAAAGAGGCATAAACTCAGGGCGTCACGGGCGTATGGTTGGTTTTGGTGCTTGCTGCTGCCGCTGCTGCTCTTGGCTCTCCCTTTGGATTTCTTCTCTCTCTTTCGCTTGCAACCAAAGCACCGGCAATAGAGCTGTTGTAACTTTATATCGATCGATGTAGGGAGGAGATAAAGAGGCCAAGCAAGATAGGTGTTGTCTTTTTTGCGAGAGAGTCTTGCGAGAGAGGAGATAGGGAGGGCAGTGTGTGCACATATTGCAGGCAGGCAGGCAGGCAGCAATTGATGAATTTGATTGCTGGCATTCTTGAAATGCGGACAGATAGTCCCGTCCTTCCCTTCCCGCTTTTGTTTTTAGAGGAAGGGAACTAATCTATTGGTCGGCATTACATGAACCTTTGGTGTTTTTTCTCATTATTATGATGTATGTATGTGTGTGTGCCGGGATGTACTTACTATTATTTACATGTATATATGTGTGTTCGTGTGTGTTTCTAGCTTTTTGCCCCCTTCTTTCTTCAATGCATAACTTGTGTAAACTTAGATAGCTGAGGTAGATAGATGGGCCTGCGCCTGGGAAGGCAACCGGGGCCTAAGACGGACGGACGTGGTGGCTGGAGAGTGCTGCCAAGTGCTGGCGGATCTAGTCAATCAGACATGGTTGCCAACTTCCATCACAAGCAAACTAACAATTATTGCTTCATATGCAATAGCAGGGTTTCAATAGTATGTGATGCTACGCCGCGTGACACGGACAAGGGGAAGGCATGTCAATTGATTGTTATGTTTCTTCAAACTAACCTTTTTCTTCATTGTGTGTGATCGCCCAATCTGGAAGCGAAGTGATGCAAACCTACGCCATGTGGTAGTAGTGGTATCCCCTTCTCTCTCGAATCCAGTCGATAACTCCTCATTTCACCAAAGCCTATTTTAATTTCCTCCCAGGTTCCATGCAACTCTAACGTTGAGGGGATCTGATGATACATCTTAGGCTAAACCGGGATACAGAACGAGTACGGGGGCATATATGTCAAGAAAACGCATGCATTTTGTTCACTGAGTAAGAACCCCAGTATCCTTCGAAGGAACGGTAGCGTCGGCGGGAAAGTTCTCTTGGTCCGCCGAGGTGGGTTCTGTGTCCACAGGGGTGTCGGGGGCAGCCATAGCCTCCGAGAGCTCCGACGAGCTTGTGCCATTCGCCTGGTTCTCCATGGCATACAGGCGCGCAGCCCGGCCTTCCTTCTTGCGAGGCTGGGGTGCTGTGTTATTGTATTAGTATATTCTATCTCGTCATGAGAAAAAGGGGCAAGTGCTTACCTCGGCCATTTTCTTGAACGTAAAAGCGTCTCAGCAAAGAGACAGCTTCATCTCGGAGATACCCGCCCTCGGCAGGGTATCCTGGCTCAACATTGCCTCCATCACCATCTTCTTCGTCTCGAACGTCTTGCTGAGCGCGGCCGCGGGAAATCTTTTCGGCATCAACCGGGCCATATCCGTTCTGATACGGCCGGTCATCAGGTCTGGACACGGCCTTTGAGTTCATATGGACTCGGAACACGCCACCTGTGCCACCAAACTTGTCGTTTACAGCACCAAAATAGACCTTTTTGATACCGAGCTGTCGCAGGAGAGACGCGCACATGACGCAGGGCTCAACTGTAACATAGAGGATACACTCCGAAATGATGGAGCGATTGACCTTGGGCGAAGGGTGCAGCTTTTGCCCATAGGGGTAAATGTGGCCGTCAGTAGGGTCGACGTCACCCCAGCTCGACTCATCCAGAGCTGAGTCGTCCTTGACGTCGGCGTCTGGCTGATGAGAGAGCAGAGAAGACAAGGCCATGAACTCGGCATGGCGAGTTCCATTCCGTGTCACATTTGTCGCATTCATTCCTTTGGCGATGGTACGGCCGCGGTAGACTAACACGCAGCCAACAGGCGTCTCGTTCGTGTTTAAGGCGAGTTGGCCCTGCCCAGTGTTAGTATTGTCCTTGTCATTCTTGGAAAAGAAGAAACCGTGAGAGTGTGAAGACTATCCCAGGGTTTCGGGGCCTTTATATAGCGTGCCACTCGAGCAGTTATTTGGTTGCAATGAGTACAGTTGCAAAAGCGGCCATGTCTGCGTACACATGGTAACAGACAGAGAGGCATGGAACGGGGCAAGCACTTACCATAGCAAGAGCCTCCCTCATGAACTTGAGATGATGCGCTCGCTCAATCTTGCCCTCCTCGGTAGTGGGCTCGATGAGCCCAGGCAACACCTGACTAGGGGGCGTTACCAAGGGAGCAAGCGGCTTGGGAATCATGGGTTGCTTGAGACCCGGGACAGTGACAACGAGGGGCACGGCCGCGGCCGCGATGGCCGCTGTATCCTTGTCCAAGTGCGGCTTGGAGCCTGGCTTGTCGCCGACAGTGAGCGCCTCGAGAGTCGTTGTGGCCTGGTCCATATTGGCATTGTTGGGCGGGACGCGTTGCGTAGTGGGCAAATTGGAAGGGTCGGCATTTTGTGCACCGTCCGCGCTGTGGCTACCCGAACTCTGGATCTCAGACTGGTTCGTGGTTGGTACAACAGCCGTCAAAGGTGGCGCCTGGGGACTCGTTGGTTTCGGTGCTTCCCGAGCATATGTAGAAGGGGTGTTAGTCGGGGCCACAGGAGCAGAAGAGATATTGTTGCTGTCATCATTGTCCAGTTCCTTGGTGGGAGGTTGGCGATCACGAGGTTTGCCTGACGAAGATACATCATTCAGAGCGCGAGGCAGCTGATGTTGTTGTTTGGAGTTTGCTTGGTTGTCATCCTTGCTGATCAAGGGTGTAGGAGTAGAGGAGGGCTTGCTGAAAGGAGCCGAAGCTGCAGGCTGCGCTGGGAGCTTGCCGGGAACGACATTCTCTTTAGTTTGCTGCAGAGGTGCCGCGGCGATGTTATTGGCGGCCTGGTTGGATCCGTTGGCAATCTTGGTAGCAGCACGTTTCTGGCCACCACGTCTCTTAGCCGCCGCCATGTCTTCGTCTAACGACGGATCACCTTTTTCCAGACCGGAATCGTTGTGATATTGACCTTGCTGGGATGGTGCAGCGTTGGCAGCGATGGTGTCAATGTCAGTGGTGGGTGCAGCAGCAGCGTCAGTGTCAGTGTCAGTGTCAGTGTTAGTGATGACGATGGCTGGTTGGTGGTTTGCATCGGAGGTTGATGCGTCCGGGTGAGGAGGAGGTGTAGCGGGAGTAGCAGGAGCAGGTGCAGCAGGAGGATGAGATGGAGATTGTCTCGAGCTGGTGTCGCCAGACTTGGGTCGGAAGATGCGGGAAAGTAGTTGAATCAAAGATGCAAACAGTACTTGCCAGATGTTGGTGATGTAACCTGAGCTTGAACCTGTGCCTGCACCTGCGCCAGAGCCTGAGCCCGAACCTGAGCCTGCGTTGTCGTTGTTGTGACCCGCCATAGTTTCCCTTCAGTGCTGTGTTTGGGCAATTGAATAGAATGAATGGCTCCTTCCTTCCCCTTCAAATCAACCAGCGAAGGGCCCCTCGGTGATGCAGACCCAGTCAGATAGATACGGGATGGATATTAATCAACATCAACCCAGGCCAGCTCCAAAGGACACCCTCGTCTACTGAAACCAATTGGATCTAATTTGTCCCCTCCAGTCTAGGCTGCATCACTTGGCTTCTTCACTATAGGCCGTGGTTTCTCTATTACACCTTCACCCGCCGGGCAAGTAAAGTAAGTACACAAATGTCAAGTACGTAGAGACACTGTATCCGGTTAGCAAACAGTCATACAGTAAATAACACTTAAGGGCATCGGAGCCCTCATAAAATGTACACAATAGACAACGATACGACAAAAAGACGGGATAGGAGCTCACTATATGCTTAATAATAGAATGGCAGCCCTTACAGAATGACCAGGCCTATACTTCCATATAATAATAGACTGAGAAATTTCTGCCAGTAGCAAGTCGAGCTCAACCCAATCTAGAAGGCGGCACCATTTTATTTTCTAGGTTGGCCTTAGGGCAGCCCCGCAAATCACACCGGAATTGTACCTAGGTACAGGTACAGCCAGGTTGTGCATGGGCACCCCACATGCCCGTTATGTTACCTACATACCTAAAGGTGCTGAACTACCACGTCACGTCTAGACAAGCATTTACGTTCATGGCATTAGATAATGGGTTGAGAAATGTATTGGATTACGTGACTTGATTGAAGTCTAATCTCTATCATTGTCAGATACTAGCTGGACCTGTTGCATGTGTGTGTGCCAGGCAGATTCTGTCTGTGGCACTGCAAGTTAGGTGGATGAGCAAAACCCCTAAAGGGGAAAACTCCATAATATGATACATCGTGATGTCCGCTCGAAATGCAAATAATTCAACGCTCGCTGTGACAGTCAATGTGAAGGTCGGACCTAGACAAGTATGCCCCGCTGCAGGTTCCGCGGGATGGATGAAGAAAGCGATGAGCTCATCCTGTTCCAAGAACTCAGTGCTCCTGGTACAAATCGGCTGAGCGCTGTCTCCCATCTTGAGCTGCTCTGTGCTTGCGAGTCCCGTTTGCTGACAGGAGCGCTTTCAGAGCTAGCTATCAGGCTTGACAGAACGATCGCGGCAAGGGGTAAGACTGCGAGAGTGATGATGCTCTGGTCTTGCTGGGCACCATGGTCCACTAATAGCAGTGATGTTCTTGCGTAGCTGGACAGTATGGCAGATACCACAAAGATGGCGGCGCAAATGGCAAGAGCAGCCATCGACTGGTCTGAAACAGACCAAGAACTGCTCTGGCTATGCTGACTGGCCTGGAGGCCTGCTTGTGACTGATCCAAATCAGTACCAGAATTGGCTTGGCTATCCTGCGTGGATGCTGTGCCAGGTTTCTGGGCGATCAGATCGTAGTGGGTCGGACTGGATGACTTCTGGTCTTGAAGTGAGCCGGTGCGGCGTAGCATCTCTACTCTGTTCTCATTGCCATTGTCGTGGCTTGAGACGGCAAGAGAGCTGGTAGTAGCGACATTACTTATAGTAGCAGTACTGTTGGCAGAGGCGGCATTGTTGGCAATTGCAGCATTGTTTGCAATGACAGCATTGTTGGTAATAGTACCATTGCTGGCAATAGCAGCAATGTTGGTAGTAGCGACATTGCTGACAAGCCTGTTGTGACCATGGGCTACCAGTGTACCTGCTCTGCCGGCTGAACCTGAGCTGCTTATAGCGAAGTCGCCATGAGCTGCAGTGGTTCGAGTTTGGCGTGAGCTGGTGGTAGTAGCATTGTTGACAATCCTATCGTCTCCATGATCCGTCAGTATGCCGTCTCCCACATGCGCTATGAGGTCGGTGGCGTGCAGTTGATCTGCAACCATGCCTGCCCTCATGTGTTGATCTGACCTGTGGTCAGAGGATGAGCGCTCATTGTAGTGGGGAGGTCTATCCAGAGTGAATGTTGCAATGTCCTGTACCAATCCCGGATCTTCGTCCAAGAAGGAAGAGGTCGGCGAGTAAAGATTGAAGTCGACGTAGTTGTTGCCAACATTGGCAGCGTCCCCAGCAAGGTATGGCAACATTGGTTTCTGGCTCGAGTCAGTACCATACGCGCCAGTGCCCGTGACATCACGATGGACCGATGCAACGCGGCTGCCCCGGCAAAGCGTCTGTGCTAGGCCAACTGCAGTTGTGTCGGTATTCATCGTATCAATAATACGTTCTCGTGCAACCGGTTCCAAGAAAGTGGGCGCCTCAGCTGGTACAAATGCATGGCCAGGCGTTCCCACTGTCGGTGGCGTAACTGGGTGATGAGGTGAGGGAACTTGCGACGACGTGTTCGAGATGGATGGGGATAAGTATCCGGCCGGGTCGTAGAAGAAGTCGTAGTCCTGAGGAATCGTCTCTGCGTACTCCTCGTCGTACTGGATGAATTGGTCCCAATTGTCAGTGACAGGTTCCAATGCGCTTGCAAAGCTCTGGTCAAGAGTGAACGAGCCAGCTGCGCTAGAGTCGAAGCTCGAAGCAGCCATTACAGACTCTGCCTTCATCGAAGCCACACTTGCCGACTTCGTAGTCGTGGCCTTCTTGGCCTTGGAAGCACGACCGTTGGATTCCGAGGCGCTCTGCGACTTAGCAGCCTTCCTGTGGCTGGGGTCGCATCGGGTCTTCTTCTTTCGGCAGGATTCGCAGGCCTTGATGATACGCATCAGATGCGCGTGGTCACGTTGCTCCTTGGTCTTGGAGCCGCGCGACGCCGAGTTCGTCACATCCTGGCCATCCTTGGTCATAATGGAGAAACCAGGCATTTGCGAGAAATCGGTGACCTGGGCTTTGGGCACTGAAGAGGCGGTCTTCTTGGACGAGTTTCGTGCTTGGGTCTGTGATGCAGTAGCGGAAGGCATGGATTGTGTCCACTGGCTCTCAGACATGATAGGGGATGTGTTGAAGTTGGAGCCGTAGCCAGAGTCGTGCATGCTGGAGCTGGCAGGCGAGCCACTGGTAGAGATGGGGGAGTAAACGTAGAAGAACTTGAAGAGTTCGCCAGTGTGGATGGTGTAGTCAAAGAACTCCAGAGACACGGCAGTGCGCTTGTCCAGGATGGAAGCAGGGCCAGGGACGTAAGCGTTGATCATGTCGTCCAACTCCTTGGAACCCATCTCAGGGACGAACTGTAGCTGCGCGCCCAGTGCCGGCTGGTAGACAGAGAAGCCTACCAGAGAGGTGATGGAGGAGTTTCGCGACATGTCAGCCATTGGGACAGTAGACGGAGGGATCCGGGTGACTTGAATGGACGGAATTGTGTGGGTATGGTAGGGGGAATCCGATTGGATCGGATTGGACGGCGGACGAGGGAAGTATATTCGCCAATTTGAATGAAGTTCCTCGAGACTTGGTAATAACAATGATGGGGATTAGTTGGTCTCGTGGTACTTGGGGATGCTGAAGTGAGTGAAGCAGCAAGCCAACCAAGTTAGTGAGGTGTCCAAGGGTTGTCGATGTCAGCAGAATCTGGGGCTAACAAAGAGTTGTTGGTGGGTGACCCTCGACTAGGTGGTAGAGTGAAGTCTCGGGATTAGTGAATCTCGAATCTCACAGAATACTACTATGGGACGATCTCAAGAGATTGAAGAATACGAAAGAAGGAGGGAAAGTCCGCGAGATGGGTTTCGGGAGGGAGTCATAGTATTTCAGGTTCGCGACAAGCTTCAAGATTGCTAGACTGACCAAAGCCTCACGCACCAAACATGGCGCAGCGTGGGGACCGCATCACGGCGAGCTCGATTAGGAAAGGCCTGGTATTTTGCGACGGTCGCCCTGATTGGCTCCATCGCTCGAGGTGGGTGTCCAGGGCTGAGCACAGAACTCACTGCAATCTCGGTCTGTTAAGAACTCTACTACCAACGCAATGCTCTCCCTAACAGCAAAAAGTACCGGTACTTAGCGGCTTACCCTCCATGTCGACTAGAGCCTGCGTTGCACAGCATCTTCACGGCGAGAGAAGTATGTTTCAATTCGTCAATCCGGCATGACTCAATGGGCCAGCATGCCCCACCCATACCGTCAATCGACTTCTATATGGTCTGTCGAAGAGGACGGGATCGTCTTATTTGAGGCCATTTACCCCGGACCATCCCCCGAGAATTGGACTGTTGCAGTGCGAGAACAGAGGCCATGTCTACATAACCGTTAGCCTTTCGATTTACTACAATTACCTAATAATATGCAAGAAAGAAAAAGGAAACAACAGCAAATACTTCGTCCGTCCTCCGCTTTTACCAACTACTCGAATATTTAATTTCATGAAGATGGATATACTGGCACACTCAGACCGACCACAGTGCCCGAAATGAGTTACGGCGATTTTATCCAGCATGCAGACCGATCTGAGAGAGGTGTTGGATACGAGGAACCCGCTGTACAGTAAGCAGTGCAACGACCGAAGTTGGTGATTCGACGAGCGAAACCCGTGTGGCTTGGTTTTAGCGAAGGGCCCTCCCTAGCGGAAGCAACATACAATCAGCACATGCAATAATGGAGCGGACCTGGCTGGCTGCCTGGGTGGGTTTGAGTCATCCGGCGTCCGTCGTCCTAATCTCACCCACCCAATCAACCTAACTTAAAAAAACGAAACGGATGAGCATGGTTTATACAGTACCCCGCTATGCCGCGCGCACTTACCAAGATCCTGGGGAACGTGGGGCTTCTCTATTGCCATGCTTGAGCATTTGTCGGGCTAGCAGCGCTTCGTGCAGGTCTGACTTATACTGTTGTGTTGTTTTCGTATACTGATAAGGGGAATATGACAGTGTTGTAGTTTGATATGAAACCGATTTGGTCCATCTACGGTGTTTGCCCAATAGTCAGAGTCACCCGTCACATCACGCCTACGAACACGAGGGAGTGAGCGGACGGTTTTGGTGGACACGAACAGTAATTCTAAAGAGTCTTCTACGCCCGAAAAGAACTGGCGGCGGAAAACCTCGAGAATCCATAGTCTCGAATGCGCAACCCGATTCAAAAATATGCAATGAAAGTCGGCCCTGGTCAAGAAAGCGGTGACGAAGAAACAAGGGAGGGGTGGAAGGGGGAACAAGCAACGATATACACCATTACACGAGGACGATGCGCCCCCGAATTCTACACGCCGCCTAACGCTGGCCTTCCAACGACAACGGTTCCCCCTGCACCTAGCTACCACCACCGTAACGTTGCCTAACCGCCCATCACCACAACCCCGCAAAAATGCTGCGCGACGAATAAAGCCTCCTCAACTTTCAACAAGGGTATAGGGTATACAAGAAAGAAAAACGCTTCATTTCTTCGTGAACGGTTTTGTTTCAAAAGAGAAGAAAACGGTAAGTTGGGTGGTAGTTCGCGATGAACAAGCTTTGTGAAACTCCTGGATGAGTAGCGATATCTGAGATCGATATGAGATCGGCGGCAAATGTGAGACATGCCGGCCAGCTGGAATTCGCTCCTACAGACCGACGCGATCGAAGGAGTAAACCGACTCGGAGTCGCCCGTTGTCAATGCCGGGGTTGAGGCAATGGTTGATTCGACCAGAGTATGACCATATATGCACCTTTTCCACCGGGCAGGGAGCGACACGCAATTGGGCGACTCACACCGGCCTGGCGGCTGGTCAACCATCTGGATGGCTCCGCATCGCATACAGTGGCACGAGATAATGGCATCGCGGTATGCATGATGGTCGGATCGCCAGTGCTGCTCCAGCTCTTCCAGCGAGCCCATCCATTGACATGCCACCGAGACGGCAGAAGGCGAGGATGCGTTGGGCTGAGCAGAGAACTCGCAACGCCACTGTTCAGAAAAGCACGACAGGACCTGGCTCCCTATGGCAAAGGGTTGCGAGTTGGTCTCGATTGGTGTTAACGACCCGAGCCCTGGATTGTAGTAGCCCGTGTTGGAGGTGGAAAGAGTGCCGAGACCAGTCCGTACCGAGTCCACGTTGAATTCTGTCGCAAACCGGTGGACATCCAGCCGGGTGACTGGTGCCTGTGGTGAGTTGAGAGGCTCGTCACTTAGGTCTGAATCGGCCAACTCATGCGGTGTTGGTACCCCTCCCTCGGGGGCCGGCAAGAAGGGCAGGTAGTCATTTGTGGTGCTTTGTGATAGCGACCTGATTCTATGGCTGATCTCGAGGGCTGACCGTGGCAGCAGTGATGTTGACCTTTGACAGGCCTGGTAACCCTCTTCTAATTTGGATAGGTCATAGCAGTGGCACTGCGCAGACTTCATCAGCGACTCTTGCTTGGAGGAAAAGCGATGGTCTACCTGGCCCAGTCATACATACCGTCACCTTCCGGGATTTGCAACTGGAGCATACCAAGCCCAATGTACGTTTGACAGCCGTTTTTAGTCTCGTCTCTGCGGTCAACGGACCGCCCCGGCGACCCCGAGGCCGCTTGCCGGGCTCGGATGGATCAGGGAATGTCTGGGTCGGTGCTTCAGCGACAGGACTGGGGGACACACTCCCTCGAGCACGGCTGTCGCTGCTACGTGCTCGGGGTATTGGTACAGCTTTTGGATTGGGTGGTTTCAATAGAGATTGAGAATGACTATGACATTGCTGTCGTTCTAACTCATCCCGAATTCTGTTATAGACAGTCTGCTGGTGCGCCGTAGGTTCAACGACAATCTGTTGGGTCCGCGGTCGCGATTTGGTCCGAGACCCTGTAGAATATCCCCTGGTAATTCCCTGTGAATCTTCGTTAAGGTGCAACTCCATTAGCACAATTAATGTGACCACAGATGTTCCCAAATGATAAGTAAGTAGTCTATGGACAAAATTCGGGAACTTTATTGCAAAACAAACTGTCTATTAAGGGGGCTTCGCAGACCGTCACGAGATGAGAGGTCTCAGGCTGCGTCAAAGTCAGTGTGCAAGAAAACGAGAGGAACGAAAGTAAGTCGGTTGTGCGTGGGGGCGAGTTGAAGGAAGACGAACCTGATGAAGATTGCCCTGGGGAGGAAAAAACAACAATTGCTAAGATGGGCTCAAGGCTGACATCTCTCGTAAGGCAGAAAGGTCGACAGACATTCGTCATTCAGGTGATCGGGAGGTTGCCTTCTTTCTGAGCCCTTACACAGCCATCCTCCCCAACTCGGGTGGTTCGCCTACCCATGAGGCTAGGTAAGAGCTGCAATCAACCCCACCGCCAACTTCCTCGCCCAAGATCAGGCAAATCAGCTGCAAATGCCCCAATTGTATTCATCGCCCATTGCCGCTTCGTATATCTCAGTCGTCTGTCTGGGTCTGAGGAATCACAAGAACGCGACAGAGTCCGAGAGGGCGCAGTATTGTACATTACAGATTGAGATGTGGTGGTTGATTCAAGACGTTCGCGACATTTCGGTGTATAGCCTAAATGAGGCAGTGCTGAGCCCCAATAAGCAAATGAGCAACTCGAATAGGTGCCACGGGCCGAGCGCTGTTTCTTTGTTAGAATATTGGTCTTCAAGAGCATCTAGGGAATTAGGTATCGGTTGTAACTGACCTCATTCTAAGGTCGCACTGCAGCATGACACAGCTGACCTCAAACCCTTATGGTCGCTAGGCCAATTCGCATCAGGTGGCAGCACTCCACCCGGGCGACCGGCAACAGACGAAGCGCCTGTTGGATATACACATTTGTGTAAAATGAAGTGACCCAACTGCCCTTGAGTGCTGCGCACTTTAATAGAAACACATGAGTGTAGGCTGTAGGCATGTCGTCGAGTCTGTAGCGAACAATATATTTTCACATCCTAAGAGTTTGATTGCGGTCAACGAGGCTTCGTAAAGACGAAGAGATCATAAGCTTCCCGGCTCCACGGCCCCCCATTGGCCGTTGCAAAGCCTGGCAGCCCAGATGATCGTTCTCTGGCAGTTTCAGTGATGGGCTTAACCGTGGGAATGGGTGTTCTAGCTTGTATAGGCCGTTGCTCTGGAGGTAAGAGGCTCTCAGGTACTTGTCCAGCCGCATCCGTTGGCCTCGCAGCCTTTTTCCCTCGTGTAGCTGGGTTGGACAAACCTGTCAAGGGGCGGAAGTTGGGCATCTGCTTTGCAGGCTGTTTGGAATTGGCTGAGCGCTCTAGCAACCGGGTTTCTTCTTCCTCGCGACGCTTTCGCTCGGCTTCCTCTTGTTGTTGCTTTTCCTTCTCCTTCTCCTTCTCCTTGTCCTCTTGCTTACGTCTCTCAGCCTCTTCCCGCTGCTGGATTTCTCGGCGCTGTTTAGCCTCTTTACGTCGTTGAGCCTCCTCGCGCTTTTCGACTTCGGCACGCTGTTTAGCCTCTTCCCGCTGTCTGGCTTCTTCCTGTTGTCTAGCTTCTTCCCGTTCAGTTTCCTCGCGCTGCCTAGCTTCCTCACGCTGCCTGGCTTCCTCAAGTTGTTTCCTGGCTTCCTCAAGTTGGTTCTTGACTTCTTCAAATTTCCTGGCTTCCTCGAGTTTCCTGGCTTCCTCGAGTTTCCTGGCTTCCTCAAGCTGCTTGGCCTCACGCTGCCTGACTTCCTCGCGCTGCC
This sequence comes from Apiospora saccharicola, assembly GCA_038363915.1. Taxonomy (NCBI): domain Eukaryota; kingdom Fungi; phylum Ascomycota; class Sordariomycetes; order Amphisphaeriales; family Apiosporaceae; genus Apiospora; species Apiospora saccharicola. The sequence goes on from JAQQWM010000004.1 coordinate 1,239,548, forward strand.
TGGCCTCTTCCCGTTCGGCTTCTTCGCGTTGTCTAGCCTCCTCGCAGAGCTTGGCTTCTTCGCGCTGCCGAGATTCTTCGCGCTGTTTAGCCTCTTCGCGCAGTTTGGCTTCTTGGCGTTCGGCTTCCTCACGCTGTTTGGCCTCCTCGCGCTCTCTGGCCTCTTCGCGCTGTTTAGCCTCTTCCTTTTCACGGGCCTCTTCAGCCGCGGCGTCTTGCTCTGCACGACGCTTGATAGCCTTATCTAGCTGTTCTTGTCGCTTCCGTGCTGCATTCGCGTTTCCTTGTGATTTGTCGACGAGGATGGCCGAGCCTTCGGCGCTCGCTGATTCCGTATTTGTAGGCTCGTATTCTGCCAAAATCCGTTCATCGGAGGTCGAAGCCGCAATGTTTGCGTTCTGTTGTTCAAGGGCATACCTTGCGTTGGTATTCTTTATGAAATCAGACAAGCTATCGAACTCATCGTCAGACGGAAAGTCGATAATCTCCCGGCTTCGTACGCTTGTGCGTGATAATTTGGCCAATGTTGGATTGGGCCTTCCTGATGATTCGCTAGACTTTTTCCTGAGCCCTCTATCTGGCCGTGAATTTGTATGAGAGCCCGGCTCGACCAGGAAGGCTTCGTCACTAGATGATGGCGATGTAACGCGCGTGTTTCGTACCGCGGTATCTGAATAGGTGGCAGTCTTGGCTCGTGTTTGGTCATCCCCGTAGAGCTGTACGTCTGTATCTTCGTCACTTAAACCCTGAAGATCGTCCTCTAAGGCGTGATGGGGTGAGTTACTCGATCCAGTGTCGGGCAGTCTTGATGTTTCGGGTAGTTTGTTCGTGGGAGGTGTCACCCGAGTTTCTACTCCTGCGGCTACAGCATCGGTCTTTCGTGTCGATTTATTGGGAGGGATAAACGGGGCTCCATCATCTTTTGTCAGCGCAGTCTCTCGGGCGTCCCTACTCCTCGATGTGCGATAAGAAGGCTGAGTGTCAGAATCCTGACCTTCGCCAACCAAAGCTGACGAGGAACGACCGAGAGTGGGAGCCAGAATCTCGGCCACGGCGGTTTTGCGAGTCTTCTTTCTTGAACCCTGATCAGCCAGCGACATGAGACCCCTTTTCTTTCTAGGTTCGATGATCAACTTAATATAGTGCTTTGTAGATTCATCGACCCCGTCGCGGTCCTTGGTATTGCTTTTTTCTGTAACCGACTGCTCTGGAGCTTTGTCTAACGAAGGCGACTCCTTGGAGGCTCGCTCTAGCAATTTTGCTACACGATCATCTGCTAAAGACCGAGAACTGGCACCACGATTTGTCGATTTTCGAGGTTCTTCCGGAGGTAGTATATCGCGGTTGGGGTCGTAGTCTGCTGGATTCATCTTCGTCCGGTTTGAAGACAGTGTAGATCGGTCAGCACGACTGGGTACCGCCATTCGTTTGTCGATATTTTGTTCGAAATCCGGGTGGTCTGCTCCTTGGACTGCTTGGCAACGGTCAACAGAATCAATGGCGATCGGGTCTTCCCTGGACTTTCCTTTTGACGATTTCAAAGAGGTGGTGCTTCTTGGGTCTGCCAACTTTTGCTTCTTAGGCTTCGCCATTAAAGGGGCAAGATCAGGTTTAGGCGCATTTTTCAATAAAGAAGGGATAGCACTGATATGCCTACTCGCCGAGGCTTTCTCGGGCTTCTTCGGCCCTTCATCTTCCGCAGTCGCCTCTTTCGGATCCGAGGACATCGGTGGAGTTTCATCTCGCTGTGTTTGCAAGACCTTCCTGGGATTATGCCGTATAGGGGTGTTGCTCATAGGGCGTGCAGACAGATTCAAAGGGGCCCCAAATAAATTCCGCGCATAGCCTTGGGTGCTGCTTGTTGGTGTTGTGTCTTCCCGTCGCCGTTTAGAGGGACGGGGACCGTCCTGTTTAGCATCGGCTTGTTCGCGCTGCTTCAGCTCGTATGGAGACTCAGTCGGCACCACTGCTCGGCCATAATGACCACTGGGGGTGCCCAACGTGTTCTGAAGTGGCCTGTGGCTTTGCTGGATATGGGCCGGCGATGAGTGGAGTGGACCCGACCGCGAGGGTGCACGGGATCCGGCATGACGAGCAGCGGCGGCTGACTGCCGTTCGGCCTTCTCTTGTACGCGCTTGTCGACGAGCTCCGTCAGATCTTGCTCCGTACTACCAACGCACTCGGCCACTTCGACCATAACACTGCCTCGTTCGAGCTGGAGCTCTTCGCCCTCTCCGAAACCATAGTCCTCGCGCCAGTGCGCATCTCCGATGAAGTTGCCACGTTCATCGTAGACCATGATTCTTTTGTTGAACGTGTGATATTTGAGGCGGCCATCTTGCCAGCGCTTCTGCTTCCGCTTCAAGTCGTGAGTAAACAGGCATATATATTCTAGCACTGGCGCGACGCTTCGCGGACCCTGTCCGGAGTTGGACGCCGCCGAGCTTGGGGCGAGCTGGGTCACTGCTGCCATGTCGGTGAACGTCCAGGACTTCCTTTCCCACAGCGCATCATCCGAATACGCTATTTTCCGTCAGGTTGATTTGTTTTCAACTGAAATGACAATGTTGGAATGAAATGCCAATATCAAAATGATTCCCAAGGCATCTAGACGCGTTGCGACTGATCGCTAGGTTGCTATCGATAAGGTACAGTGGCTAAATGCACTATTACAGCGTTCTCGGTCAGGCGCGACCGAAACGCGAGAGCACGTGCTAACTTATCAACACTTGAGCATTTTTTAGGACAGTTCCACTTTATACCTCCAACGTCTTTACTTCTGACGCTGATATGATATGCATATCATAAACCAACAATCTGCAATTATCCCCTCCTCGATCTGTTGCTATAAATAAGTGCCCGACCTACGAACGTATGTTTTGCTCCGAGCTAGAGCATAGCATACCTACCACTTTACTAAGGCGAGCAATATCGTGAAAGCGTGGCTATGTACTCCACTCCGTTCGACTAGTCCCGGCCCACTCACTTTGACCCCAGTACGGAGATGTTGGCAATTCCATGGTGGAAAGTCGACAAGTACATCGAGAATTGTCCTCAGCTCAGGTTGATCGCACTGATTGCCCTGAGCAGATAGCTTCTTTGTATCGAAGGATTATGTTGGTAGCAGAGAACTACGTCACGATACACTTGGGGAGCTGCAGTGAGAGAGTTAATAGCCAGGTACCTTGACCTTTCTACAACCACTGAGGGTACGACCCCGACCGCCATGTGCAACAGCAACGGCGATCCTGAAGTATCAAACCACTGCCGTGAGCCGAGTGGAAGATGTTCAGCAGTGGCTGGACCAAAATTGGATGGGTAGCCAAGCACCAAGGCCCTTTTGCTGCCTGGCTCGCGACCCCTGGCACCTGGAAGTCCTGGCTGGACCCCTCAGTCAGACGACAGTTGTAGTTCAGTTCGTCTGGTTTGTCTCCCGCTGTCTTTCTGCTTTCCTGTGCTCGTATAACCAACAGTATATGCGGTCACGACAAAGTCGCTTGCTACTTCCTTCAACCCCTTGGCGCACGCAGGTGTTGGTATCCTTACCTGAACTTTTTATCTGCGGAGATCCCTTCCTGCTCCTGCTCCCCAACTAATTTACTGGCTTTGATGCTTGCTTACTGTGGTTTTTTTTATTTCATGTTCCTTTCTTGTTTAACCTGAAGCACCAGACACAAGATCCGACTCCTTCTAGCAAGCAGTCCATCAACCAACCGGCTTGCACCGCCTCTTGTCCACCCTCAAATCAAACCGTGAGCACCGATCATTGGCCCTTGTTTTGGTCAATGCAGAAGAAAAGCCATCTGAGACTCAATCTTGGAAATTTAATCTTCTTGCTCGCTGCACAGAAAGTGTATTGATGAGCGAATGCGCTTTCTGATACTACCGACCGACCTATCACCTACCTCGCGCAGCACTACCATTGCCTACCACCTAACTGTCAACTTTCGCTGGGTTTGGAGTTCCCCGCCATTTTTTGTTGCCAGTTAGTTCCCCACCCTGGAGACAGCGCAAGCAAGCACGCAACATGCAGTCTGTTCAAAGATCGTTTGGGAAGCTCCTGAATAAGGCGCCCGGAGACAACGCCAAAGTCTCCGTATTGCTCAACGACTATGAAGATATCGACAAGGTTCTCGCAAAGGTAGGCAAGACAACCACTCCGAACCCCCCGAACTCTCGACTACCCCCCTGCGAGGCTTTGGGACGGAGAGCACGACTCAACTGACATATGCCAAATTACAGCTCAACGACCACACCAAGTCGTGGCGCGACTCGTGGATAAACCTCACCAACACGCAGCTCGGCATCGTCTCCGAGTATGAGGGCCTCTACGACCCCATTGTCGGCTCGGATAGGACCAACGTCAAGGCGACCGCGCCCACGCCCGAGTTGCAGCTGAACCGCACGTTCAAGCTGAAGGAGGCCTACGGCGAGCTCAAGGTCGACCTGATGGAGGAGATTGCTTCGATTGACGAGCGCGTCATCAAGCCCACCATCGACGCCCGCGACTGCATCGCGCCGCTGCGCAAGACGATCAAGAAACGCGAGAACCGCCGGCTCGACTACGAAAAGGCCCAGGACAAGGCCGCCAAGATACAGCGCAAGCCAGGCAAGACTCCGAAAGAGGAGGCCGCTTTGGCAAAGGCAGAAGGCGAGGTTGCCCAAGCTGCAGAGGTGCGTACTATATACTTGCTAACTATACTATACTATACCGTATTGGGCTGTGTCTTATACTGACGCTGCATGAATCTAGGAGTTTCAAATCGCCGACAGCCACCTACGCGACACGTTACCGCCGCTGGTGAACGCCACATTCAGTCTTGTCCCGCCACTGCTTGCCGCGATTGTCCTCATTAACAATCGGCTGTTGGGCCTCTACTACACTGCCCTCCACGGGTATTGCGAGGAACACAACTTCCCCTCTCCGTCCCCGCCCATGGAGGATGTGATAGCGTGCTGGTCCGCCGACTACAGCCCGGTGAAGCGGGAGTTCGAGTCCATCAGCTGCATCGCCCACGGCAAGGCCTCAAAGCTTCCCATGCACATCACCCCCGAGGAGCAAGCTTCGCCCGACGAGAAGGGCCGCAAGATGTCGGTACCGTCCTTCCGACGTTCGCCCTCGGGCTTGATTGGTTCTTCCAATAATTCAAATGCCGGCGACGAGCCCGGCCCGGGGCCTATGCCGCCGCGCCCAAACCGCATACCCTCCAACACGTCTCTGGTCTCTACTCCCGGGGCGCGGCCACCAAACACTAATCTGGGCATCCCCACCGAATTCACAACGGCGTCGGGCTACGCGAGCCGCTCCCCGGGGGCGTCGCCGAGCTCGCTGAAACCGCGCTCCGACTACTTCAGCGGCGGCCAAAGCAACCGGCCGGGCACGGCGTCGACGGTCGCATCCAACATTTCGTCCATGAGCCTGAGCCAGCACAGCAACAGCGGCGGCGCCGGGCCGATCGTCAAGAAGAAGCCCCCGCCCCCGCCGCCGAAGCCGAAGCGCATCACGACGGGCCTGCCCGAAGTGTTCGTCGTGGCGCTCTACGACTTCGCGGGCCAGGGCCAGGGCGACCTGTCGTTTCAGGAAGGCGACCGGATCAAGGTGGTGAAGAAGACGGGGACGGACCAGGACTGGTGGGTGGGCGAGCTGGGAGGCGTCAAGGGGAGTTTCCCGGCGAATTACTGCAAAGCGGTTTAATTATGGGAGGAAGGAGGAGAACCAAGAAAGAAAGGGGTCCAAAAAGAAAGGTTCTCGAGCTGTGTTTGTTGCTGTTTGTTGGCTGTGATCAAATATGCGCAAAACTTCGTCTATACCCAATCCCCTTGAAATTTAGTACCATAATTTGGGCAACTCAAGCAAGAAAAGCTCTAATGGCCTCGTCTCAAAATGGCGCTTCCTCTCAAGTCAAGCCCCCTGAGTGGCTATATTGCCTTCAGGGGTAGGTAGGCTGGAGTTAAAGCAGTTGGAGACCAGCACATGCATTTTGAGCTGGCTCTTTTCCCTACGAAAAAGCACGTTTTCTCCCTTCGCTCCTGTCAATGCGTCCAGCATGTATTTCACAATAGTCGCTTTTTAATATGTTAATACGCTGCTACGAGAAAGAGTCGTCACCTGCGAGAAACCTTTGATGTGTCTTAATACTTGTATTGTAGGCGAGCAGTGTATAGGTATCTCTGTACGATGCACCCTTTATCCACAGGCCATATTTCCAACCTAAGTAAGTAGGTATTGGTTTCAAGTCTGCATTGCTCTTTTCCTCCCTTTTTTGCTCATGTACATACGTACAGAGTAAATGTAGGGGATGCATTGCGACTCCTGTTCAATGATGCACCGAAACCCAGCAACAAAACCAGTAACACGAAATTGTCCGTGTTGAAAGTCTATCTATAGCAACAAATGCATCGAAAAGTCTCAATCATTCTGCTGATATGCAGGGCGCCCGAAACGGGGGCCCGGTGTGCTCCTGAAACCCATCCCCAACCTTTCCCTTTCCTCCATCAATCGGTACAGCACAGTAAAGAAAACAAGACTGAAGGGGGTATCAAAATCCATGGTATCCATCCGGGAACCATGTTCCCTGTGCAGCGTGCGCCGCCAACAACGGACTCCAAGCGGGGGTGGGAGAAGGTCGAAAACATCGGATTTCTCCCCGAAAGGGAGAGAGAAAATCCTGATCTATCGACTGAACTGTATCGTAGTACAAGCAAATATCCCCATAAATTCATGGGGTTCCCAACGGCGTTGTCCGCCTCCCCACATTCATCAAACCCGTCGGCATATCGAAGAGTCAGTGAACCAAGAGGCGGTCACACGCGACCATCCAGTCCTAGGTTCGGTCTCCCGTAACTCTCTGGTGTCAACAAAGTATGTTGGCCATGCCCCTTCGATCTTGCTGTCTTCTCGTCAAGCAATTTGGGGCATGGTAACTTCCCAGTGTAAGTCAAAACATGTCGTTTGGCACATAGAAAGTAAGTGCTGGCGGTGGCTGGCGAGCGTCCAGCTGCCTATCCCAGAATAGCACACTAAATGATTCAATATGCAGGGCGGGATCAGCTCGACAACTCGACAGCAGGTGAACTAGCCCCCTCGCGTCGCTTTCGCTCTTCGTCTTCTCGAATAGCACGCGCGATCTCTTCAATCTGCGCGCTATCTCCAGACGAGGCGACGCGAGCCCCAATGTAGCCATCATCGGCACTTTCCAGTTCCATGGGAGTGACAGGGCCAGGGCTTCCAAGAGGCTCAAGTCTAGGCTTGTTAGGTTTGTTCGGCTTGGTGACGCTGGTGAAGCCCATGTTGCGAAGTTGTATCGCATTCAAGGCAGCCGCATTAACATTCCCGCCGTTGAGTGCGAGCGTCGCTTGGGCGATCATGTCGCGCTGGTATTGCTGGAGTCTCCGTTTGGCTTCCGACTCATTCCGCGAATGGCCCATCGGCGAAGTCGTGTCTGGTCGATACATTGGAACTTGAGTGTCCGACTTCACACTCATTGATTGGGTGTTCGCAGCCATAGGCCGTGGTGGTTGCTGCATCCGCTTATCCTCCTTCCGCTTCTCATAGTTGGAGGGGTAGTATTTTCCCATTGGTAGGGGGTTGGCATGCACCCCGCTGGGGATGTAAGAAGCCACTGGGGTGTTGGCGCTGCTCATACTGACGGTTGCAGGAGGCGCCGGATACGGAGAATCAGGTCTCGTAGAGGGCATTGGTACAGTGGCTGGAGGAGGCGCTCGGCGAGGCACGGTGGGCGCTGATTCAGATTGCTGTTCCGGCGAGCGGCTCTGAGAGGCTTTCTGTATCGACCGTTGCCGTGCTTTGGAAGCGTCTAAGTGGAAAGGATGACCGTGGTATACCCGGTTTTGCTCTTCGTGAAAAGGAAAATAGGCACTGGATTAATTACAGAAAAGTCAGCAAATGGATGTATTTCAATTGTTGCTGATATATGAGTATTGCATCATTAACTTGAAAGCGATGTAGCATCGATCAGGCGGGAGTAACCGTCGCGATGCAGACCAAACAGCCAAAAACTTGGATATATAAGTTTTAAGGCGCATGGGGTTGCATGATTGACAGAAAACGGGGGGGGGGACTTACCCAGGAACATCACCCCGAGCGGACAATGGGGCAGGTGGAGTGTAGACAGATGAGCTGCTGGAAGTAATCTTCTTTGGGACAGGCAGTTCAATGGCGATTGGGCGGCTGCGAACTGATCTGGGGGAGTCTAGTATTATAGGCGAGTCAGTCGCAGAGTCCACGGGTGCATCGTCTGTATCGTCGAACGGCCTTAGCATCGTTACATGACGCAAGTGAACATTTAACAGTATTTAAGGTGCGGCGGAACAGCCATGGAAAAGATCAGGCCACTAAGGGGGGGGAACCTTGGAATCCCATGCTAAGCGGCAGACGGGTCTTGAAGAAAAGCGCGGTCCCTAGATTGGCTTTAGATGAAGAAAGTCCCCTCTCTCCAAAAAAGCCAACCCCGAGCAAGACCCTGGTTTATTATGTGGATGTCTCCAGGCTAACTAACGCTCAAGCGAGGAGAATATGTGTGCGCTGGTGGCATGGCATGGCATGAGTAACCCCGCCGAGCCAGCTAACGACAACGAGTGTAACCGCTGGGTCAACTCGTTAAGGAGGGCAGGCGATGCAAGGTAAGGCAAGCAGCAAGGCGAGGCAAGGGGGGGGTTGGACAATGGCGGGCAGCCGGGGGAGGAGGGCCAGCCGACAGCCAGAGAGGATTGGCCTAGTATCGAATCGAACCTAGCGGGCGGCTCAAATGTGCTAGCGACCAAGACTGGCACTTTTGGGGGCCCCCGCTGCGCCAGATCCCCGATCCCTAATCAAAAGTACAGGTCTTTCCACCCATCACCGTCAAGCCCTCCCTGTGTCGGATAACGGGCCCCGGGTCGGGAACGGATTGGACAGCTTTGCCCGCCCGCCATAGCGGCTTCGGTAAGAACGGCATGGGCCAAAAAGCCACCATGCCGTTCTGGTGCCACCCTTTATTTGACGACACGAGACCCCCCGGGGGAATGGATAACATGCAGCGTAGGTAGGTTTGGTTAGGGTATGGGGTGCGATTGGAATGAACGGGTCGCTTGACCCAAAGTAGCAAGTGCAGCGAACACACGACCATCCATGGAAAGCGGGTAAAGGGCTGTGTATAGTCATTTCGCATACTCCAGGGGAATCGAAAAGGGAGAACATATACAGAGAAAGTCACACACGTACCGGGAGTTTTGAGATGCATATCTCCAGTGCGGCGAGATAGGCTTGAGCTGTTTGGGTTGGGAGACGCTTTGGGCGAGTATAAGAATTCGTCGCCGTTGAAGTCTCCAGGCGACGATGGCGCAGACGAGGCTTCGGAAGTGTTCGAAATCGACCGTCCCGACATACCTGGACGTCGCCCCATGGTCGAAAGATACGACGGGGGCTTCAGAGATCGGCCAAAGCTCGCCATTGCTTTGACTGGAATGCAAAACAGGGCTGCCTAAGCAAATCCCTTATGTGCCTGTCAGGTGATGTTGCAAACAGAAGACGGCTGTCAAACTGGTGGAGATTGTTCTGGGGACAGAAGGATGAGAGACGAGATGTAGATGGGCGAAGTTTCTGTTGAAGGCAGTCTTGGTCGAACAGTCAACGACGATCTATATCTATGATATAGCGAATCCCTCCCAGATGACCCGAGTAGTAATTGGCACTTTGACTTGCACAAAAACAGGCGAGTCAAACATCAATGACACGATACGGGATCCGAGTATAGGAAATGATGTTGCCTTGATTGTCTCGGTGTTTAAGGCGTGACCATGTGGGCAGGTGGGCAACAGCAACAGCAACTGGACGACAGCGACAACCTTGCGGGTAGTCGCAGATTAGACCTAGTTGTTGTAGCTGTAGCTGGAGTTGCGACTGTGTGGTGTATGTAGGCAGGTGTGTGTGGATGAAGATGTGGGTGTGGTGCACACACAGTAGCAGTAGTAGTGTAATAAGTGGAGGGCAGTGATAGATTTGACCGGGCAGTTGACAGTGGTGGTTTGATGAAGGGTCTTTCTTGTTGTGTTCAGGGACTTTTTGGTTGACGAGTTTGATGTTGGTGTTATTGGCTGCTTGCTTGTCTGCCTGCGAACCTGCTTACCTACTCTTTCGCCGTCTGTCTTGTCTTTGTGAGCAAGTAGATTTATGAATAATTCAAGGAACCCCGAGATTTCCACACCGCAAGACGTCCAGGGCTTGCGTGCCTTTTGTCAGTGATTCAGATTTCAACCTGGATCGTCGTCGTTGGGCGCTTGTCCGTCTCCACTGCCAATATCTAGGATTCGGGTGTGGAACGGGCTCCGCATTTGGGTGAGATAGACTGGAGACTTGCAAAAAGAGAAGAATATAATAAAGCAACAACAAACAGGATGCCTTTGCAGCTGCCCGTACCAACGCACATGCAAGGTCCGCCCTTTTACTGCCGCAATTTAGAAGCCCTGGACTGGAATCATGTAGGAACAATGCGTCGAAACATGCAACCAGGGAGATTGCAGCAAGGCTTTCGGAATTGCCAGCTCAAGAATGAATTTCACAATGAGGTAAGTGTCAGGTAAGTAGGTAAATATCAAAACCACAGGTCTGGGTAAGTGGGTAGCGGTTGGACAATAATAGCACAGAAGTCGCAGTGAATAAATAACAACATGGCCAACTTGATGAAACGGCTCGACACTTACATCCTTACGCAAGCCGTTGAGGGTCTTGACGAAACTTTCCTTTTATCTTGTATGTACGCAACATACATGCTACATATGGAATATACTTACTGTCTGTGATATAACAACCCAAAGCCCAACTTGAGTCAAGTACACAATCTACATACATGCATCTACCTATCCTATCCTATCTATGAGGGCTTGCAGCCATAGTTTCATACCCAAGCTGCAGTTTTGTTGAAGCGGCGACATTAGAAAGCGTGAACTGGCGCGGGAAGGTTGCCAGTTGCTAGGCTAATCAGCCAAGTCTTTCCTTCGTCCGTGGCGATCCTATCGTTCGGACGCTGCGCATTTACTCTATATGAGCTAGATCTTATCGGCCGGCCGCAAATCGCCTCCCAACCTCGAACCCCGTGCAGAAATTAGCACGCCCGCCCGAGGCTGAGAGGACCCCTAGATTTTCGAGAAAGAGGAGAAGGGGAGAAGGAGGGAAAGAACAGTGGAACTTTGTAATAGATATCACCCACCAGACTTTGCGCGGGCCATCAAATCTCGACAACACACGCCCACTCCTCGGAGCGTCTTAGTCCTACCCAATCGCGGAACTTTTAGGCCCATCCTTTTGGGACATACGACCGACTCCCGCTGCCCGCGAGCAGGCGGCCAACATGATTTGAAGACTCTCATGTTGCCTCCCGCCGAGCCTCTTTAAGCGTTAGGTTTCGCTGGATGTCATCATACTCGATCCATGGACCTCTGCTGATTGGCGCAAAGGCGTGATGATTCGAGGGGGTCGGCATCCCATCACCCAGGTATGGATTCACCCAGCGGCGTATTCCCGACCTATCCAGCTGCCTACTGGGGGGTTCCCTCACGTTGTTTGCATTCGATTCCACCATCAAACGTCGAAGCCAGTGTTTCCCTGGAGTGCAGTGTACTGTGCCCTACACACTCATCTACCGTTTACACTCACTTGCCTATTTACTCATATACACACACCACAAGACGGTCCAAATATATTTGGCTCGCCTATGTACTACTAGTTCAACGCGCGCATATGACAAGACATGACCAGTCACCCTCGTCGAAGGGATCTGCGCTCTTGATCGACGGCATCCTCGAATTGCATGCTGGGGATACACAAGCCACATACACCCTTCTGGTACAGGGCGCATGTGAGTTTCATGGCGTTCCCCACATGGACTCTGTTTCCGGCTATGGCTGAAACATGTTCATGACTCGCGGACGAGCAACCATCAACCATCATCTTTGCGCGGAAAGAAAAAGAAAGAGGCCGCCGCCGGGGTTCATTAGTCTATGTAAATCACTTCTCGGTTATCTATCTTTGGGAGATAGTCAATCAGTAGCATGTAGATGCTAGAGCTTATCAGTAAGTACGTACCTATCACGGGTGTACAGCGAGTGTATCAGACATTGTATTGCGTGCGTATTGCAGGGAAGAACAGTCGAGAGAGAGAATGAGAGAAGGTCTTTGGATAGCGGTGGAACAGGCCGACAGGCCGACAGCGCTGATCTCTTCTTTCCTAGTGCTGTGAGCCAGATAGCGACCGTTTACCGCCGGCGACGTTCAGATTGGCTGTCGGGGCTCCTATTCCCATGCCGTTCCGAGTTCCTCTGAGAGAAGCACACCCACAAAGTTGCTATGGTCTCGTTGTTATTTGGGTCGGTCATGATCACATATCGTCATACCAAACTGAAAGCCGCACCTTCATCAACGGCCAGCCACCAACCACCCACGAAACCCCAGTGGCAAAATGAACGCCGAATACAGCAGCTCTTGTAGTGCGGTACAGCTGGCAGTTGGATTCATCATCAATCCATTGCCAAACCCAACATGCAGCTACTGACAAAGCCCCCAGGCCCCCTCCTAATCTCATTTATTGTGTGGTTTTCTTGTGCCCCCCCCCTACTGCCTTCCTCCCTGAACGGCTCAGCGCTGATCCTCGCTGATCACCGCTTGGCTAAGGACTTACTAGCACCCTACAGAGGCTAACCGTCCAGAAACCGTCCGCTGCCGAAGAAGTTGGGGGTGGGCAAGGGCCATGCCTTTTGCAGGGGTGTAGAGCCCGGAGTTGTGGGAATGATCTACAGTCACTCCATGCCCAACGACGTGCACAGCGATCATACCTGCTGGAAAGTTGTCGGGATAACTCTATGAAAAACCCACGGGAGGGCAAGGTTTCGAACAGGGACGGTTCTGGTGGAGAGATTCAAACGTGTTCCATTTACTCTCGACGTAAATTCCAGCATCTTGCATATGGGTGCTGTCGGAGAGACGACATGCCTTGGCAGAGAGACAGAGCAGATCGTTTTGGTGTCGTTTCCTGCAAGTGGGCCAAGGGCTAAGTTGAGATGCCATCCGCTTGCATTTCTTCAGATTTCCCCATGTTCGGACCCTTGTCCCTCTCTTTTCGCTCTCTACTCTCCCCCTTCTTGTCGCGAGCCAGACAGGTTGTCAATCTGCCAATGTAACAGTTGTTGCTGCTTAGCCGGCGCGACGGCTCCCTAATGACGTCGTGGGCAGCCCACACACGCTACTACCAGGCTAGGAGGGACCCTTGACTTGAGGAGGGACAAAAAGAGAGCGCCCGCCGTGTGCCCTCACGACACCCAGAAGCGACACCCCTGAATGGGCAACGATCATCCCGGCGTCTTCATCTTTACTAGACTTTCCCGCCGTTGCCGCCGGTCGCTTTTCCCCCTTAAGCTTATGATGGTCATGCTTTGATAGCATCATCTCAAGTCTTCTGTCAGGTTTGATTACGTTCGAGGCAAAGGGCAAATGAGATAGCCCTCGCACTCGGATTAGTTCTGCCCAGCAGAAGTTCGGAAGATGACGCACTGTACCAATTACATGCAATGTAGTATCTTGGAGTTACGCCTTCATGAATAAGCACACTTAGTACTACTGTACGGCATCGAAGGCAATCATCAAAACTCCAATATTATCATAGATCAGCGCCCACTCCGAATAAGACAGCACTGTTCACCGTCCCGATTTAAATTTGCCCGGGCGGGGGTATCCCGTCGACTCGCTTTGCCCTCGTATCTTCCATTCGTAGCCAAGCATTTCACGAACAGCCTCATCTGGGCTCCGAGCTTCAGTAGTCGGTGGAATTTACAGAAAATATTTCCACCCTGCCAGAAGGCGCAGAACATCCATCGTGTTCCACTTTCGGTGCCTAGAATAACAAGACTTTGGTTCGTTAGATACGGCCACGGACAACACTGGATCGCGAGCCGCGAAACTGGACCTCGCGGTTTGCAAGTACATCAATATATAGGGTAATTCAATATTTTCGAAATTAAGTTATTATAGGGGCAGAGCACTGTTTCCCAATCCCCCCTTCCCCTCTTCGTGATTCCGCCAGAAAGCAAAATTTTCGCGGTAACAAAAAACAAATGGTATATGTTCGAGATTGCGTGAAACATGACCGCCATTTACGTGGTATCGTTGCAAAACGCCAAAGGAGTGGTGCTGGCTGCCCACGCTGCAGAGTGACATTCGTTCGCTTCCATCATGTCCAGGACCTCGTCTCACTGGAATCCCCTTCCCTCTTCTTCTTCTTCTTATTCTCCCTCCTTCATGACATGTCTCTTCTCGGGAGAACATAGATGACCTGAAGAAACCATCTACGCCTTCCACCCCGAAGAGCGGGTCGACGCGCCGCGCCCGAGCTCCGCGCGGCCGGTGAAGCGGCTGTGACGGTCCTTGTGCACCCACCAGTAGGCGGCGCCGGCGACGGTGCCGATGAACCACAGCAGCATGTTGGCGAGGTCGACCCAGACGGCGTTCTTCATGCGCTGGATATCACCATTACCCTCGGCGTCCTCCTTGATGTACATGTTGCCGAACAGGCCGAAAACGGCGACCCAGAGCACGAAGATGACGAAGCTCCAGGCCGGCACCGCGGCGAACCGCAGGATGAACGGGACCGAGTACAGGATGGACGTCAGGGCGGACAGGGCGGCGACCACTTCGGCGAAGACCTGGAGGGATGGCACGCACGTTAGTTGACCGTTTGTTTGATATACAGATACATGCACGGTTGGGAAGTGTGCTATTCGGCCGTATCCGGATCGCCCCCAAGTGGGGACAGAAGCAAGTTGTTGAACTTGGCCATCTGGGAATGATGTAGCTGGGCTGGGCTGGGCTGAACTTGACTTACCCATTTGCCATCGGCGTATTTGTGCGCCTTGCGCGCGCGGTCGAGATCGGTTCCATAGAGGCCACAGACGACAAGCGCCAGGACGAACTGGAAGAAGTGCAATATAGTGAACGCAATATATGCGAGGGTCATTCCGAAGAAACCCATCTTGGCAAAATCCGATTGGGCGAATGCGCGCGTTGTTTACAGAGATTGGCTGGTTTTGTCTGGAGTATGGCTGTCGTGCGGTTTTCTACTACTGTCGCATGCGAAGCAATGAACGAAAAGAGCCCGCCCTGGAAAGAGAGATATATTCTACAGCGGTTTTTTGGTCGTGGATAAAGGGGGGAGAGAGCGAGAGAGGATGCGGTAAAAGGGGACGACAACGAATGATGTCGCAGATGCAATTCTTTTGCACCTATCATTTAGCGGAACGCCTACTTCCATGATTCCTGGCGGCATCATGACGTCACTGGCGCGGTTCGCGAGACCCTGTCTGGCGTTAAATTAGGGAACAAGGGGAGAAAAAAACAAGCCAAGCCTGATAAGCGCTTTGCATTCCATCACACAATTTGCGTGTGTTGTTCGTCTATCCACCATCTACGCTAATACTATCAGGATATATCTCGACAACTGTTTCCGCATGGCCCGCACAGCACCAAGAAAGAAGGTTTCTGCTACTTGCCTTGCTCAATCCTGCTCAATACCTTACCTCTCTCAGCTGCTGGCGCGAGGTCCAATGACCGGTTCCCATCGCGAGTAATCCTGGGCCTGCATCCTTCGGACCGTGCTCGCAGTCAGCGACTGGATGGCCCTCAAGCGAACCTGCTTGTCGCAAGAGGGTCGGCCGCAGGGCTCGGGGAGTGGCACCGCCAAATACTTGGGGTTCTGGTGGGTGTGATTCTTGTCCTTCTCTGCGCCCGGCTGCTGCTGGTGGCAGCGCCACATGCCGACTTCGGCGGAATGGGGGTGGCCGCAGTTGTAGACAACGACGATGCCCTTGCAATCCACCGGGGGCAGTTCTTGCAGCGCCCGGAAACGACCTGGAGGTTCATCTTCACGATGTCGCCGCTGCCCGGCAGCTCCACTGATGGGGTCTGGACGCAGCGCCGGGTCTCGAAGTGTCCGCAAGCGAACTCGTTGAGGAAAACCTGCCAAGTAGGCATGTTCCTAAAGATTAGTGTCGGGTTAATAGCGATGGAATTGTTGTATGCAACTCAGAGTTGCTAAGGGTGTCTTATGAGGTAGGCTTCTGGGCGTTCGAGGGGCTCTTAAGTGGCGAGGTTATTGTCCAGCTATAAGTAACAGCGAGTAGAAACTGGACACAAGGCATCGTTATTCAGTGACCAGGGCGGAACATACTATTATAAGGCTTCCATAAAGAACAATATACCAATGTCTATCTGAGCTACATCATGGTCTTTGTAGTTTGAGTTACAACAAAGCATTGGTCACTTATGCCCCCTAAGATTCTTAAGGCCTTGCAACTTATTTTACGCTGGGCTTCATAGTAAATAAGCTCCTTTCCGCCCAGGGACTGTTTGTTGTTGCACACAAAACTTAAGACATTACCTGGCATGAAACACCGTTTGAAAAGGTCATGTCTTTAGGGTGTCGATTGAAGCTGTCGCCCTTGTTGTCTACCTAGGATTGTCTCGTATATTTCTCCTTAAGGCCGCTGGCCAGAGGATACCTGCAGGACATGCCTCTTGATGCCTCAAGGTACAACATACCGATTTTCATGAGATTCTAATACGAAACGTCATGTTTGCCAATTTGTCAATACATGTTTTTGACGGGTCTTAGAGGAAAATAGTCGCCTGGTCATTTTCGTTCCGGCAGATATATCACCATCACACTTAGCGACCTTTCCGGCTTTCGGTGGCCCTTTCGTCCCTTTTAGTCACGGTCTTGCTCTGAAAAAATCACTATAGTCCTTTGGCAAGATCATCTGGGCAAAAGCCATGGCCTACACCGGGCCTTTCTTGCTGTAGAGTTCCCAAAGCCAGGCTGAACGAATATGCCTAGCACTCGACCCAGGCCTAGTTCATTCATCAAGGTGCACCTGAATTCGTCCGCATGCATTGATACGTTTTGTGGTTGTCATTAGTTCTAATCCATACGGGCTGATTTCAGGATCTCAACCATCTCCTAGGCCTAGGTATCCACGAGACACCTGGTTCCTAGATGTTGTACCGCATCTGGTGGAAGCAGCCATGTCATAACGGTGCTCTGTAGGCGAAGGCCGAATATGGCAGGGAGCACATGCTGGGAGATAACTTTGTTAATGATGGGATGCAGTATCGTTTGGGTATAAGCCCTGTATTAATGACTGGGCTCACCGCGGAAAGCATATCAACATGGTCACCGGCACGTAGGGGCGTCTTGTTAAATACGCATTCGTCCGCAGTACTTGTAATACATGCTGATAGTATTACATATGGGCCTGTAAATATAGTAAGCAGTATACAGACCTGGTGAAGTCCGGCGAGGAGCCTTACTATGGCAGACCAATCCCTCCATATCGAAACCTTGCTGCGGTTTGTAGCCCAGGGGTCACCGGCCTGCAATGCATTTTCTTATCTCAATCCTTCTGTCCCTGAAGGTTCATCGGGCAAGAAGCTTACCAACGTGACTCTCTCCCGTGTTCTCTCGCTCGCAGGAAGCTTGAAACAATCGCCATGGGTGCATCGATCTTGGTTTATACACTTACTGGGATCTTTGGGGTCTTTTACGGCTACTGTGGTTTGTCTCTCCTGAAGACCCGCGGAGATATCCCGTCTCCCAGTCCTCGTAGGGGCCATCACTTGATCAACATGTCTGACACCATCCCAAAGTAGATCCGCCCGATCGTTCCATACGGCCACGGGCAATGCCATACTGGAATCATCTCCAGGCTGCCTACGATCCTCAGCCGCTCACCTTAGGTGTGGCCGAGGATGAAGTGGTGTGCGCAACTCAGCTGACAAATTTGTCGTCGTGACCGACGCTAATAGTCCTAGTGATATCGGAGCTGACCTGCTTTTTTTTTCAAAAGCTCTCGTGATTCTGGGATGGCGTTATACGCGGCATTAGAAGCCACCGGTGCTGATTCGTTGTCGATTTCGTGATGGGTGTCGACCCAACGCCGGGATTGGGCGAAGGAGGCTGCAGTTATATGGCGCCAACACCATCCTTTCAGACGCCAAGTGGCACACCATTGGTGTCAGGCTGGGGTATTTGCATGCATGAACGTCTTTCGAATTGAGCCGCATGACGCGCACCCAACGAGATTCGTATAGAAGCCTGACTTTGAGCCGCATCTGCATCGCAGCCTGGATTCTTATAAGAACATCAGAAGATCCACCCGACTTGAACGTTCCTGCGTCTTCAGAGTGGTACAGTAGGAAGACGAAGGGTCTTGCAGGATGGGGTAAACGAAAAAGAACGAGGCCTTCGATGCCTGTATTTCCAGGCCGATGGCTGCCCGAGGCCAAAACATGATGGCCTGACATTGCGCCCAATGACACCAGGCTTGCCAAGGCGACTCAATAACAGCATCATCAACGACAACAACAAGAACAACAAGAGCATGAAAGAAAAGAGAGAAAGAAATGATGCTGACAAAGACTACGCTCAGAACTGGAAGTTTTGGAACGGGGACATGGTTGGGGTTTTGCTAAGGTCACAACAAAGGGGTAGACGGATAGCTTGATGAAAAGATGTCCGGGCTCATCTAGCCATCAACTTTGGCGTCACCAGTCGAAAACGACGCTGAATCTACGCCAGTACGAAAGCCCCATCCACGGGGCATTCTGAGGGCAAGCTGAGCTACCACCATGCCTTGTGAGGCAGAACGCCAACGATGGGCGTCCCAAGTAAGTCGGGGCCGAAAACCATCTCACTCCTGATCAGTCGTGGCTGCGCTGCCAGGCGGTGGATGGGCACGACTCATTCGAGTCTCAGCACATGTGATGATGGGACGTTACCTCGGTACTGTTCGGTCACCTATTCAGCGGGAAGGCAGCAAGGCTGGATCGCCAAGGGGAGACAAGAAGAGCATGGACAGGGTATCGTGCCGGGTTGAGCTTTACGAGCTCCCCATAATCCCGCTTCGCTTTCCCAGTCCGCCCTCGAGGGCGCTGCAAGCGAAGGAACCTCAGTCATGAGGCGGGTCCGTTTCCAAAGGCATGCCCAGCTCTACTGGAGTCTACGAAGCTATGTGAGGCGCGGCGAGGCCTGAATAGAGCTCCGCCATGCCAGGCGTTCTGTTATTCAGGATTCTCCTCTGTGCTGACCAGTCCAATAGTCAGTAAGGAAGGAGGGACGACGGAGCCATACCGCCATTCTACAACGCATATGTTTCCTCTCGACCTGGGGGGTGATCCAGGGGTGATCCACAACCAGAAAATGGAAATTCTCTTATTACCCGACTCTCCGTCCAATGATGTGGCTGGGAAATGTTCAGTTCTCAGCCCAATGACTCAAAATACGTCAAGAAATACTGGAAAAACTCACATCCTAGGATCGTTATTGGCCAATGTACGTCAACGGAACCCTGGGAGGCTCAGAAATACTGAAATTGGCAGGTCTTTTTGAAGGTAGTGACCGATCTGATCATTCCTGTGGCAATGAAATGGAAATTGCGTTCTTGTAATGCAATTGGTCTGGCGAAGTCATCCTTCAAGGGGCCTCGCCTTGGATTTCGACATCAGCCAAAGGCCTTCGCTTCTGCTCTTAGGTCCTTTCATTCGCCTCATTGAGACCACGAGACGGCAAAGCCCCTCAACAGGCAGTCAGTAGAGTTCGGTATGACCTCGTCTTCGGTGACTCCTGAGCACTTTCGAGCTTGGACCTTGAGACACTGCCGTATAAGAGTCAGGCCAGGGTTGTTTCGATCTAGTATAAAGATTCGAGGGATGGACAAGACAAGTGAACGGGAATTATTTACCAACCCACCAAGTGCCAAACAGACACAACGACCATATACACTTCCCACAGCACCCCGAGTCATCTTCGAATATGGGCGACCACAAGCACAAAAGTAGTAGCAGCAGGCGCCACGACGGTACGAAGCACGACGGTGATGTGCATATCGGACACTCTAGCAGTTCCAAGAAGGAGAAGAAGTCTTCTTCGAAGAACCTTCGCTGGAATTGTGTAAGTGAGGAACAGCAGTCTTGATGTCATCTTACTTACCCAGCGACAGTCCCAGTGCGGTGATGGAAACAATTCTCTCAAATTCGACGCCGCATGCCCTTTCTGTCAATCGTATCGCGGCCCGTACGATGAGGTCTTCGACCCGAACGGTGAGTACCGGACTGGCCAGCCCACAACCTTAGGATATAATCTTACTAATACATGAGATAGCATAACAACAACAACAACAACAACAACAACAGTGATAACCCCCTCACTGGGGGGATCCACACCCGGCACATCCCATCTGACTGAAGTGAGGGCAGGTAGAGCCTGTATCGCCGAAATACGAGATGTTGGAAGCAGTATAGAGTCAGAGAGGCGCAGGAGATAAAAATCTAGGTCATCGGGGTGGAATAGAATTTCGGAATCATTTCTCCTCTTCTTTGGGAAGTACGGAGCAGGCTACTTTTCCTTACTTATAGGCCGGCTAGACGTCAGGCTTCACAGCCCTCATACCCAACCTTTATCAATGTCACACATTTGCGCACTCAATTACCGAGAAACCATGCCTGATCATCCGCCTTACCCCAATTCATGTTTGGAAGGGTTATACAGCAATATTATGCGAAGAGACAGGGAAAGTGCACCTGCATTGCAGCTGCAGCGCTGCCAGCGGGAGAGAAATATAAGGGAAATGGACGCAAGAGCCGCATGAGAATTGTGGCGTACATACGCCCCGTGGGCAGGCTGGCAAGTCAGGAAAAGAGAACAGTGAGCCTTGTCACTGTTCCATTAACTGGAACAACTGGTTTCGGTGACGGAGCCTGGGGCGGAAAGGTTCGCAGATTACTGCCCCCGGTTGCCTGGGCGTAGTAGTGCGCGACCCAGAGCCAGCTGCCAGCCCAACGATACCTCATTATGAAGGCCCAAGGCTGTTCGAGGCCCATATCGTCAAGCAAAGCGCCTCGAGTTTCTCCCGTGTCCAAGCCACCACCGCCTAGCATTGGGCGGACTGGATAAGGGGTTGAAGACTGCCCGGGCTTCCTGCAGCTCCAAGTTTGGCTCGAGGTCTAGCTGTAGCTGCAAGGCGAACCAGGCTCCACTCCCTGAGGCAGAAGAAACAGCATTGGCGGGTGAAGTAGGCAAGGCTCGCGGGAAGGCGGATGTCTTGTGTCCCTGGGCTATGCCGAGACCGTGTTTTACCATGTACGGCAAGTGGAAAGTAGAAAAACGGCGCCCATGTTGAGAAAGGAAGGTTGGCAGATGGATGCCACGGGGTTTTTCAGTTGGTTTTGGCTGAAGGTGTCACCAGTAAGGCTGTGGCAGAACGGAAACTGAGTAATGCCATATGTACGCAAAACAAAAGAGGACCCATACTTCCTGCATTGAGTCCCAATTGGCCTCGGTGGGCGGGAAAGGCTTGACGCTGACTGCAATAGCTGGCTGGTTTTGTGTTCGTGGAAGCGGGCTGTCTTAGGTGAGCAATACAATATATGTAGGAGCATGCGGGGTCTTTGGCTGAAGGGTGGCTTGGCTTACACATTTGGAAGATGACCATGCTCACAAACATGCGGGCAATGCCAAGATCCCTCTTATGATTTAATAATATCATTCTGTGTTGATTACGCTGTTGTTTCACTGTTAATTACTAGAAAGGAGAGTCACGGCATATCTGGTATGACCTGAGCCTTCGAAGTTTCCCGCTTCCGTCGTGTAACATCTACCTAACCTACCATAGACGCAGGTACAAAGTCTCACAGCCTTTTCCAATTGACCAGAGAATTGATTCCAATCGCAGACGACCCTCAAAATCAGCCAGATTGACGGATCCACCATGTGTACACTGAATGGACAGGACATACTGCCCAGGTGGACTTCACGTGTCTTCCGATCATCACTCCCCTCTCTAAGCAATCTTGCACAAGCACCTAATGTAAAGTAGGTGCATGTAGTTATTCACTACTTACAGCTAGCTCAAGCTGTGCCGCAATCGTCTCCATGCAAGGCGCCTAATTTCATAAACCCAACGGCCGGTTCGGTCATCGTCCCCGTTCCGTCAGAACAGATAGCCTACCCAAATATATCTCTGAACCATTTTGATTTCGGTGAATCCAAGGTAACCATCTATTCTCACCACGCGCCTTGCTGCTTTTCAATTGCCAATTCTGTACCGTATTTGTCACCTGTTGTAGCAGTCAAAATGGCGGCATCGACCTCAGAAGAACTGCCGTTCCCCTTCATCAACGTCCCCGGTCTCCCGAACTTCCGGGACCTGGGCGGTGTGCCATATCCCATCCCGACGCAGCCCGGGAAAACCATCAAGCGCGGGTTGATCTTTAGATCCTCAGAACCTTCGAAAGTAACTACTGATGGGATCCAGCAACTTCGTGATCTCGGCATCAAGAAGGTGTACGACCTGCGGTCCCTGGACGAGATCAAGGTGAGTTGCCCTCACTTGGCGTGTGGGTAGGTATACCTTTTTCTATATGCTGATACCCATCAACGATATAGAAGGACGCAGAAGGCGGAGAGCGGCAGGTGAAGGAGTGGGAAGGCGCCGAAAGAGTCTTCGTCCCAGTATGGAGAGACCAAGATTTCTCGCCCGGGGCGCTGGCCCTGCGCTTCAAGCAGTATAGTGATGAATCCGAGGTAGGTGCCGACGTCTTGGGCCCCCAGCGTATCCTGACTGACTGGCATCACTAACCCTCCCCAAGCGAGGCTTCCTAGAAGCCTACAAAAACATCCTCCTCGCCGCCAGCAGCAACGACAAGCCCTACGAGAAGATCCTCGCCCACCTCACCTCCTCGGACGACCCGGCCCCGATCCTGATGCACTGCACCGCGGGCAAGGACCGGACGGGGGTCCTCTGCGCCCTCATCCTCTCCCTCTGCGGCGTCGACGACGAGGCCGTAGTGGCCGAGTACCACCTCACCGACACCGGCCTCAAGTCGCGGCACCAGGAGCTCATGGACTTCTTGATGAGAGACCCGTCCCTGGCGGGCAACCGTGCTGGCGCTTGGCGCATGATTAGTGCCAAGTGAGTTTTGAGTTTACCAACCCCCCTGCTTCAGCCCGTCGAAAAGAAGCGGCCCCGATCTCCATCTGCATCTTGATTTACTGACTCGCGCAACCAGCCCACGGAACATGCAGGTTCACCTGAACTGGATACGGGAAAACTACGGCTCAGTGGAGAAATGTGTTGTCGATCTGGGCATCATCACAACAGAAGGCATCGCACAGCTGAAAAGGAACTTGATCGTGGATGAGACTACCCACAGTTCGTAGTTGGAGTTTGGCCATTGTTTATTTTCATTTCTTAAGTTTGCCGTCACACCGATAGATGTGGCTAGACTTGGTATTTGTACAAAGCGAGGAGCATAGACTGCATGCCCTCCTTTAGATTATAGACGCAAAGACATGTAGCAACGCCTTTCGTGCCACTGAGCACGCCCACGCTTGGTATCTACACCCCAAAACTCCAATATACAGCTCGTACAGGTTTGCGCTATATGGTACAACAAATGGTGATTGGACCCTGCTTTCTTCAAGGAACGCTGGTGGGGATCTTGACCATACCCTTCTTCCGGTCGTAATGCGGCATACCGTACTTCCAGCCAACCACATTCGGAGCCCGGCCGTCTTTGCCAACCAACTCAGAGTCGACCTCCTTGAACCGGAACTCGAAACGCTGCGTGTTGATTCTCTTAGTTGCTTGCTCCTCAGCCATGGCCTTCTTCACTTGCTTTTCAGCAGCCATTCGCTCGGATTGTTCTGCAGCACTGATGAAGTGAGCCCTAGCCTCGTCGGGGGACATGCCATGGAGCAGGTTCTTCTCCATCTGTATCAACTCCGGATGGGGCACTCGCTTATCGGCTGACAGCATCTTTGCGTGGAAAGCCTTGGCAGCATCCTCTCGGGTGAATTGCCTCGACTCGGCCGTAGGCCAGAAGAGTTGTTTCTGAGTAGCAGTGTGGATATGCAGTTCATTAATGGGCTCAAGAGGTTGGTTCTGCACCCCAGGTCTGAAGGACTTGGTAGGTAGCATACCCAGAACAGCCTTGGAGTAAGGAGTTGCTAGCTTTTTGCCCTAATCCAGAAAGTTCTGCGTTAGCAAGAGGCCAAAGAGAACAGGGTGCGATTTATGAACATATGAAGGCCATAAGTTGAGATCAGAGAGGCTCGCAACAAAGGTTGTAACCATGTATGTGTGTCTTCAAGACTAATCGAATTGGGTTTGTTGGATATCATCATGGAAGTAAGGCCGTATAGTAAGGAATTGTGAGTGGGAGAGACAAACCTTTGATACCCAGTCCTTCTCCACCTCCTTTAACCGTACAACGGCGGCCACTCTGGTGACGTCGACGCCGAGCTCAGCCGAGACGGCCTTGAGAGTTTCACCCTGCCTCATGACCTTCTCCCAAATCAACTCCCGCGCTTGTTCATCTAGTACCCGATCGCTTCGGAACTGAGGGTTCAAGGGAAAAGGCTGGTTTGAGTTCGAAAGATAGTTGTGGCCACCTTCGGGTTTGGGCTGTTTGAAATTCGCGCCAATGGTTTTCTGCCATTGCATAAAAGCACGACGCAGGTTGGTACTGCGCTCGAGGCTCGGGGTTGTAGAGAATCCAGCTCTACAGCTGGGCAGACATTGCGATGTGCATGGTGATACAAAGCTGCTGCGCACCAGAGCCGAGGCCGAAGAGGCACTCGACTTGGTGGGAATCCTCGGCGGCATGACAGTGCCTGAGTAGAAACCAGTTCATCTGCCAACCGATCCGGGCCCAAGAGACAAAAAAGAATTCTTCAAGTTGGCCTTGCGAGGGAATGTCCGAGTTTTGTATCAAAAATCCTAATCGGAGAGTGGCCAGTCGTAATGGAAAATTGTTCTGGAAGGTCCACCTCGGATAAACGTTTTTGAAGGAAATCTCAGTACGTACCGAACCTGCTTGAAAAAAATGACGAAAAGCGGCCCGCTCTCTCCCCGCTACGCAACGGGAGTTTCCTGAACTAGAGTGAAGGAGGTATAGAGGTATCAATTGGTATTTTCTATGGACTTCATCAGACATGAGTTTCTTCAGACATGGTCTAAAAATGTCAGGATCTCATAGGGCTGCCTGTTGGGGACACTTCACGGAACTTCCTATCTACGTACGGATCGGATCGTGTGTGTACCAAGAAATGTGCAATTGCTGGCTCCGGCTCCGGCTGCACAATCCTCTTACTGCGTCGTCTAGGAGGAATTGGTTCATTCACAGTGATCGGAAGACCTGTGACAGATCGAAGTCTCCTCGACAGTCGAGCCACTATGGGAGGTGGGCTGGTGGAGCAGACTAAAGATTTGACAACCAATATGCAGGGGTCTGGTGCTAGCCGCAAGACCATCGACTTCCGACTTTGCCTGAACCGACCAAAGCGATGGTTGACGACGACGCATCGCCTTCGTGGTGATAATTCAAGAGAGAGAGGTGAGAAGAGATGACTGGATATCTGCCCACGGTCTTGGAACAAAAAAGAAATGTCAACTATGAGTTGTCCGGCGGCCAGCTCGTCCTCTGTATATTTAAAAGGAAAATACCTCGCATCGGATGACGGGTCGCAAGGGTAGGTAGTCGTGGCCGCGTGGGGCAAGCATGGAAAAGCACGAGCTCGAAACTGGGAAACGCGCTGTAGCCTGTGCGAATATCAGCGTATGTCCCATGTCCTGTTGTTATTATTGTTCAAGTTTATGGTGCCAGTGATGGTGCCCAAGCAAAGTCCGCCAAATGTACAACGCGGCCGGGCATCTATCCGCATCCTTGCAGCGAGCATGCCCGCCGGCATTGGGCGAGCCAATGCAATTAAACAATTGGCTCTTCCGAATGATCTTAACCGGAGCAGACAGCCCTCAGGCTTCTTTTTGATCTTCATCGTAGCTCCCTTTGCAACGATATGTAATCTCATGTTAGGAAGGATGCAAATGAATGTTGACTGACTGCTTCCTCCATTGCTATTCTGACCTGTGAAAGATCGACAACCAGTCCCAGTCCAGTTCGAGACCCCCATAATCATCTGATCTGATGCCTTCGCAGTAGCAACTTACCTGTGGCTCGAGACATTTTGTTCCACTGCTGGCGTTGGTTCGCACGCATTTGAACCAAGGCTCGTTCAATTTGTCTATTTTATTTCATTCTAAATTATTTTGCAACCACAGCCCGTGGGATACCAGTAATCCCATGTAGCTTCGCATGCATCTCACTCGATGTTACCCATGGTCGACCTCAAGGCGCGCATCAGAGCTAGGTTTTCGAGGCGAAATAGTATTGCCCCTTCGGTGGCATCGAGCAAAGCCAGCAGCGGCGACGGCCAGAGTTTGCGACACCAGAGTTCCAGCAAGACACGCGACCTTCATTCGAGATATGCGGCCTCGACAAATACTTCGGGCGACGTAAACGAGCACAGCGACGATGAGGAGAACAGGGAGAACCGGCGGGATCGAAAGCACCATCACAAAAAAGGCCCTACGCGCGTCAACGGTTATGGCGACCACAGCCCTTTGACCAGTCCCAAGCGCAGGCCATCCACGACAATGTCCGCCGACTCCACAACTGCACCACACGCCGAAAACCCCCGTAGAAACGATGTCGACCATAAAGACCAAATAGAAGAAGAAGAGGCACAAGAGAAGACCATTAGCGACGGGATGGTGGCGGCTCACGGCGTCGACGGATCAAATACTACGGACAACGGAGGTGGTGGTGAGACGCTAGCCACTCCTAGGACTCCTAAGAGTCCCAACTCTAATCACACCACTGAGTCGGCCATTGATCGGCAGGATTTTAGCAGTCCACCATCAACGGCCGCCGCCATTAACAGTCCCAGTACCATTACCAACAGCCATCTCCCCAGCATCAACGAACACCCCGCGTCGCCCACCAGCCGGAACAACGTCGCAACTACTACAAGTGCTGACATTACTGCTTCCGAACACCCGTCGCTCCCGTCTCGCCAAGCCTTTGCACCTCCTGCATCTCCTGCACCTGATCTAGTGTCACCTGCATCTGGACGTGCATCGCCCACCCGTGCCGCTCCCCCTACCACCCTCGACATCCCAGCCGCCGAAACAACCCGCGACCAAGACGTGCAGCTTCCTCTGAGCCCTGATGTAGAAACACCGACACTCTCTGCCTACCTCCACCAATTCTCCCCTCGACTACCCCTATCGCCCGGCGGCACCACTCGGCCCGGTTTTAGTAGACAACAGAGCATCGTCCCGACCCGACAGACGACCCTCATCAAGGCTCTGCTCAACTCGGGACATGCGCATGACGCTGGGTACAACGCCGACGATCAGGACCAGCTGCTGCCCTTAAGCGGAACCATGGTGACCAGGAAAATCTGGGTTAAGCGGCCTGGTGCCTCGCCGACCTTGATCACAATAAACGAAGATGACTTGGTGGACGATGTGCGTGAGCTAATCCTACGGAAATATGCCAACTCTCTAGGCCGCAACTTCGATGCCCCCGACCTTACTCTTCGGGTCTGCCCTCGGGACCAGAACCAGCGCCTGCTACAACCTGACGAGCCTATGGGAAGAACACTCGATGCCTATTTTTCGGGTGGCCAGACGGTTGACGATGCCCTCCTGATCGATATACCCATCAGGCGCACACCGAAGGCCTCACCCAACCCTCGTTTCTACACTGAAGACCGGCCTCACGAATCAGGATCGGATTACTTCCCGCCCTACCCTCCACCTGCCCATTCCCATGGTATGGCTACGGCTCCGGCTCCAGTCGGCGGCACTGCCCTCACCAACGGGGCGCATACTCTTCACTTGCCTCCATCCATGGCAATCTTAGGTAATGGACAGCTACCCCCCTGCCGTCGCCTGGTAGCTCGAGGAGACTCGGAGCGCCTCGTCCGAAGATACAAAGGATGCACACGGCTTCTCCTATATCCACGGCAGCTACCAACGGCCACGTACAACACGCGTCGGCGCCAGGTACGGCAAACGTCGTCGGTACGCATTACTCTTCCTCTAGGCCAGCCAGATCAAGGACTCACTCAGCTGCTTCTTCAGAACAATCCTCTAGTCACCACCCGCACCCCCATCAAGCCCATCAAGCTCCGGCCGCGCCAGCCATGCCCACCCCGCCCATTGCAGAGCGCGTGGAAACCCCTGATCCTCCGCGGATATCCTCCCCCCGTCCTTCCGCTCGACCCAAGAAGAGTAAGAAGGCCGTGGACCATCCCTCACTCCCACCGGGTATGCTGAACGGCGGAGTCCCACCCATCAACGTGTTGATTGTCGAAGATAATATTATTAATCTGAAGCTGCTCGAGGCTTTCGTGAAGAGATTGAAGGTGCGGTGGCAGACGGCCATGAACGGCCGCGACGCCGTCACCAAGTGGAGGGACGGAGGTTTCCATTTAGTGCTCATGGATATTCAGCTGCCCGTCATGAACGGTCTGGAGGCTACTCGCGAGATCAGACGGCTGGAGAAGGTCAACTCGATCGGCGTCTTTTCGTCTTCGGCGAGCAGCGCTCCCGAGGAGGTCAAGGCAGAGCCCGCGGACGAGGACAAGCTCTCCAATACGGAAATGTTCAAGAGCCCGGTCATCATCGTCGCACTGACAGCAAGTTCGCTGCAGAGTGACAGACACGAAGCTTTGGCTGCTGGCTGTAATGATTTCTTGACCAAGGTATGTTATTTCCCCTCCCATACGAAAGTGTTTTCTGGACACACTTGCTTACTTGCCTGACTTCTAGCCCGTCAACTTCGTGTGGCTGGAAAGGAAGGTCATGGAATGGGGCTGCATGCAAGCCCTCATCGACTTCGACGGATGGAGAAAGTGGAAGGACTTCTCTCAGAAGACGGAGGAAAGCGACGCGGCAAAGAAAGCCGCGGCCGCTAAAGTCAAGGCAGCCAAGAAAAATCGCCTCTCGATGTCGATAGCGGCTGCTTGATGACAACTGATATTGTCCATCATTAGCAAGCGCTGTCTCGAGAGCTGATTCCGGGCTTCAGTGTGAAGCAGACATTTCGATCTACGATTGCTGCCACATTTGAAGCCTTCCCGGGACCTACATTGTACATGTGGACCGGTGCTTTTCCTTTGTGTAGAGGAGCGAGCGAGAATGACCAGGGACATCACACCCCGTATGAGCACGACAAGGGCATAATGACAGAAAAAAAGAAACAAGAAGAAGAAGAGGCCCTGCTGTAGAAGAAGTGCTCAGAGAAGGGAGTGGCCGCGAGATACCTGACGTTATTGTGGGAAGACTGTATCATAACATAAGCGTTGGTTTGTCTCTATGTTGGGAGCGTTGGGCCCTGGGAGGTATATGTTTAGCAGGGTAACAAACAAGATCAAGGATGAAATGATACCACTTTTTGAATTTTTAATATAAACTGGATAAAACAACAGCCATTAGCTTATTGCCCCCCCGAGGGAAGGCAGGCTTTTTGTATGGACGTGGAGAGAGATGCTGGTGTTGGCAGGACCCGACGGTGGGAGGAGAGAAGTCTGGTCCATCCCTGGAATATAACGTTCTATAGCCCAAGTCCCTTAATGGCGAGTCAAGATGATATAGTTTCACGTGGGAGCTATTCGCGTAGCTTCTTCCGAGTCAGTCACACCAATTACTTGGGGTGACATCGTTTATATGCCCGTCCGGCTTACTCAGGCAGTTCTACCAGATGTTATCGTGCCCGCGTTTGATTACTGTCATGCACATGGCGGACGTGTTAATACCGACCAACCCTCAGTTAGTCATTCATTGAAGCTTCGTCCCGAGTTGGGCGGATTGGGTATATTTCGTTCCCCTAGCGTATCCTGTAATATGCGAAGTTGAATGGTATTCTGGCCTTGATCAACGGGGTCCAAAGCAGGAGTTAAAGTGGGTAGAACGGACAGGAGCTTAACCTCTTTTCGTGCTACCTCACGAGTGTGCTACGGCTTTCCATCTTACCATGAAACTCCCGACGTGTTTCTGGGAGGGCGAATTGACTTCGTTGTAAACCTGGCTCCAGGGCAGGAATACACGGTATTAGGTGGGAGTGGAAGGTCGTATCAACAAGGATGTTGATGGTCCGCGATAATGCGGTAATCCCGGAGGCCGGCATCCGGGGAAGTCGAAACAGGAGTAGGGTAGAAACAAAACTTATCGCTCCTTGTTTGGCCGCCGGATGTACGGATAGCGATATATGTAATGAGTAAACGGGGGTGGCATCCATATTGGAGTATCTCGCGGTGTGGTAAAATGATGATCAGGAAGTAAGTAGTTTACTCAGATATCCATCCTATTGTCAATGATACCGTTGCATATGCCTCTGTCCATCTGCTGACAAGCTTGGAAGAATGTGGCCCGGCTGCTCTCATCATATTTCACTTCTTCCAAAGGGCACCTCCTTAACGGTTATTGATTGCGAGCAGCTTCTTTGAGGCGGTCTAAACCCACCCGTCGTTTCTTCCGTTGGCTACCACGGCATTGCCACCACATGCAGCCAAAAGCATGCATATAAGTGCCTAATTTAGCTCCGTGCTTCTATGAGCTGAGTGTGTGTCGGTGGTAGCAAGATCATATTGTTGATAATTACCTCTTAGCAAGAACTAGACTGTCGTTGCTCCTCCCCTCTTTCAAAATGACCTTGCTCAGCTTACGTCAATACAACAACAGCTCAAAACCCGCATGTCCATTTCTGTCGGTGTGCAGGGGTACACTGTTCTCCCTGAAAACATCTTGCTGTGAAAGGAAGAGATCCTTGGCGTCCTTCTCTAAGTTGGGTTTCATTGAATGAAAGCGTGGCTCTCTCGAGGTTCTTTTATATGAACAGGCATCGGCATATTTCACTCGGGTTACCAGTGGTAACGATTTCTTGCATCTCATCTAATCAACATGGGCATGTTGCTCCCGAAAGGGTTCTTTAAACTTCGTTTACCCCCGACTTCTGACCTGATGTGCTGGTTAACTCGTGGGCGAAGACTTTAGTGAAGGGAACTGGATGCGCTTGGGTGCGGGTACTATGCAGATCCTTTGTCGTCGTCTGTGGTAAGAAAGTAGGGCCGAGAGGAGCCTCTACTAGGCTCTTCGCCTTGTATGCTGCCATACCAAAGCCGGATGTTTTCTGTGCCAGGAACTGAATCCTGCTTCCAAATCAGGTCTGCATGAAGGAACGGTTGGGTCAGCGACAGGAAGTGTTGCAAATCAACCAACCAAATACATGAATATCTCTGCCAACCAACCAAGGGTCTGTGGGTTGGCTGGTTGGCTAATTTGCAACACTGGCGACAGGGTACCTGAGCTTGTGTCACGTCACCTTCAGCCAGACCAAGTTAAAATCCAAGAACGGGATATGCACGCACGTTGAGGACGCTGCCCGAATCTATCTTCCTCTAAGGACTGGAGGAACAAGAGTGAAATGTATAAAAAAGGAAAAAGGAAAAAATAATGAAATACTGTGATGGTTGGTTAGCCTTGGCTCTGGATGGAAGTTCATGGTGTTTCATTAGAAGGTCTTTGATTATCAGACAGAGCAAGATTTTGTTATCATTGGTCACCAGCTGTGCCCTCGAAAGATTGGAGTGAACGGTGTTGCATCATATTGAGTGGCATGTGCTTGGAAAGAAGGGAGAGGAGAGTAACTTACTTGTTTGTCGGTGACCGCTCTACTCGTTTGTGCGTTTCTGGCTCGTCCGCAGTCCCGTCGCTCGACCACTGCGCCACTCGAGCCGAGTGTGCCTTGCCTTTTGTTGTTGGGATATTTGTCGTCAGTTTGGATATTTAGAGGGAGGGAGCTTGGGGCGCGAGCCGCCGGTCCAGCCTCATACGCAGGCTGATATGTACTGGGAAGCTTATGCCCTTTGGTTATTAGGATCATAGCAGGCTTGTCGTTCTCATGACCAGGCCCACGGTGAGACTTGTCTGTCTGACCTAGCAGCGTATGGTGTGAAGCGTTCTCACACTGATCGGTATTACAGCTCTCTCTCAAACCTGCCTGATTTTGACCCCTAGCCCAAATTCGCATCATAAGGGATTCGCATCTGAGGCTTGGTCCTTACTGTTCCTTTGGTAAGCCAACCGTCCCTTAGCAGGTACGTTGCTTGCTTGAATCTCAGCCCCTAGGACTTGGCTAACGCCCCAAATATGTCACTTCCTGTCGGACTTTCTGACGGACTTTCTGGCGAAGGACCAGTTCTCATCATGTTGAAGCTGTGGGAAGCCATGATTAGACCTGCTATGGTGTTTGGCGATTCCTTCATATTGCAATTGATGTCCCTATTCGGTGCCATGACCGTCAGCTACTATTACATATTCTCGATTACCTACCCAGACATCCTAATACAGACTTGCCATCTGACGCCTGCCCGAACCGGGCCGACATTCATCGCTTCCAGTAAGTTGAATCGCGACAGCTCTATGCAGACCTGGTTGCTGACGTGACCTGCCACAGCTGTTGGTTTAATTGCCGATACGTTGGTTTGCAGTTCGGTCATTGACGGGATATACATGCGGCTCCGCGCTGCCAACGACGGTGTGGCGCTGCCTGAGTTTACGGGAGGTTACGTTTCATCTCGCTTGCAAGCCAAGATGCATTCTTACACCAAGGACTGGCGACTCGAGGAGACAGAGGCACCATGGCAGACTCCAGTGCTCTACAGCCCATGCTTCTCAAACAGGTCTGAAAGTAGAAGGCGCATGGCTGAGCCATATTGGGACGACCGGAGCCCTCTGATTACTCTTGCGGCATCCACACAACTTCCTTTGGGGGGTGTAAGGGGTGGTGATGAGCTCTCGTATACAGTCATGACGCTGACTTGACATCGTCGTCCTTTTGCCCAACCGCGGTTGGCGACAAGGCTCGGGCTGGCTTGGTCTGGTTATAGCACCGGCTGCAGCGCCGTGGCAAGGGATGTCCGCTTCTCCTTGCTGCTGCTTGGTTGGTGACAGCCTTCGGCGCTCGATCTAACTGTCTCGTCGTCGCCGCCGCCGTCGTCGTCGTTGGTAACGTGTATGGGACCAACAGAGCAGTAGACGCGGTCCAAGAGCTTACGGCTTGGGCTACCGAACAGTGATTTCAGACATATAAAGCAGGCAGAGTTGCCTCGAGATCATGGTGAGAGAAACGCCTGCCTGCTCCTCATTCTGATCATCACCACTCCCCGAAACGAACGCATACAAGGCTCATTATCCAATCCCCCCCCTTTATATCTACAAAACTACACCTTATCTAGCTAGCCCAAGATGGTTTCTGCTTTCACCACCGCACTGTTGCTGACCTTCTCGAGCAGAGCTCTAGCTGCTGCACTCCTGCCCGCAGTGACCGGAGTCGAGGGCGTCATCCCTTCGGGCGTCGTGACGATCGGCGCCCGGCCTACTCCTCCGCCACGTGCCCCGGGCCACATAAAGGCCGCTCTGGGTCTGGGTCCGGGCCCCCAGTACGTGACCATCACCATTACCAACAAAGGGGACGGGGCCATCTCGACCTCTCATGCCCGTGCCCCAACCGGTAAGTTTCGAGGCCGACTTCTATACTAAGGGGGCCTAGTCGGTCAATCTTCGAGAGCACCTACTGATTCATACATTGTCCCGGCTATGCAGCACCTCCTATGGTATCCGGCAACGCCGACCCGGGTGTCATTCCTGCCCGTGGACAGGCCGAGTTTGCCGTCCCGACCGGCTGGATCGGCAACGTCGCCGTCGTCCCGTCCCAATTCCAAATCACCGGCGATATCACGCTCCTCGAGGCCAACTACGTGATCCCCAACGGATACAGTTACGCCGTCGCCGACGTAGACGTTAGTTTCGTGTAAGTAATGTTCACTGTGCCTTGACACTGAGACGTAACTTGACCCATATTAACCCCTGGTACAACAATAACAGCAACGGCATCTCCCTACCCGCCACCTGCTCCTGCGACAACGCAGTCGTCACCGGCTGCAACAAGGATCTCTGGAAGTTGGGCACGTGCCCCGTAAGCCCATGTCTATTCCTGGGGTTCTCGAGTGTGTCTACTAAACTTGCGTGTGTGCCCAACAGAACAACAACGGCCAAGGCGGCTGCGTTAACCCGCTGCGCAGCGACACGTCCGCCACGGAAGCCGCCCCCTTCTTCCGCCCCTGCCAGCACGCGGCCTGGACCTACGTCGAGGACGGCGCGGCCGACGCCTGGGGCGCCTGCCAGAGCGGCCACATCACCTGCTGCGTCGGGACCGAGTGCGCTCCCAACCCGAAGCAGTCCCCTTGAAGCTGCGACCCTCTTGGTCTTGGTCTTGGTCTTGGTCTTGGTCTTGGCTCCGACCCGCAGGATCTCCAAACGACTCATGCGACGTGAGGAAAGGGGATAGGGGCTGAGGGTTTGGCCCGATCCTTTTCTTTTGTTCTTACTTTCCTTGATACTCTGTCATTTCACTGGCGTACGGTTGTATTTGGAGAAGGGGAAGGTAATCTGGAAACACGGTCATTACGGGTCATAGACTCTATATGCAAGATACAATGAATGTATTCTAGCAGCAGTTGGGAAACATTGCAATTTCCACCTACCTATCCAAATCCTGACAAAATAAACTTCAGAGCTTCGGTTCGGATCGCCTGAGCACTCAATTACAACCACGTATGCAAGGAGATTTAAACTTCTTCAAACGGCGCGCACTTGCATATTGATCGGGTCAGATGTGATGAGGTAGCATTACCCCGACTTTAGTCCAGGGACAGGCCCCGTATCTCTTCCAAGCGTTCCAATCAAAGGCCCTATCTGGAGACGGTCCCTGATATAGCTGCTGGCTATATTGGGAGATAATGCCGGGGATTCGGGGTCGATAAGATAGCCTATCGCTTTCTGCCTGCTTGCGTATCGGCACATACATTGCGACCTTCCGTATATAGCCTCTTAGACGGATCAAGGAAGAGGGGAGACATGCATGGACCACCGGGATTACGTCGTTAAAACGGAACGTTCTCCCTCCAACATGTAGTCTTCTCGCGGCGCAGGCCATAGACATAGACAGCCTCAAAAAGATGCCGAATCAGCTTTGCATATAACCAAACCCCGTCATGCTTGGCATCTCCAGCATCTTGCTGCTGGCGAGCCTTTGCGCCTCGTCGGCCACCGCCCAGAGCAACAACGATGATAATCTCGGTCTCCAGAACGGCTACCTCAACCTGACCACCAAGAACTTCGACCTCAAGCTCGTGCGCGACGCCGGGGTCCTGGTCTCGCTGAAGCCCCGCGGCGACGCCTTCGACTTCCTGCCGTACGACTACCTGCCCTACCGCGCCCGCAACGGGCAGTACCACTGGGGCGACATCACCTACCGCTACCGCGAAGCCAACGGCAACGAACGCTGGATCGACGGCGACTCCGCCGCCGCGCGCAAGCCCGTGCGGGGGACGGCAAACGATCATGATGCGGCGCTGGCCAGCTCGGTCCTGGGCCCCACGCTCCCCAGCGACAGCCCGCTCAACGTGACGCGGCGGTGGACCGAAGTGCCCGGCGGCGACCTGGGCCTGCGCTTCACGATCCGGAACTCGGCCCCCGTCGCCGTCGAGCTCGGCAGCCTGGGTTTCCCGACCGAGTTCAACAGCATCTTCACGGGGCGGCCCGCGGCCGAGATGGCAGCGGTTTGTTCCCTGTCGGACCCGTACATCGGCATGCACGCGGGGCACATCCGGGTCGCGCCGACCAAGGGGAACGGCCCCGCCCTCGTCATCACCCCCTTGGTTTTCGGAGGTGACAACAATAACACTACTAGTAGTAGCAGCAATACGACGCCGATGGAGGCGTACCGCAACCTAGTCGAGGGCCACTACGACGAGCAGACGGCGTACGGGAGCCAGACCTTCGAGGGGCTCTACGAGTGGCAGGTGCTCACCAAGGCCTGGGCCGAGAACGAGTGGTCCGCGGTCGAGCCGTGGAACACGCCTTCGTCGCGGGTGCTCCAGCCCGGCGAGGCGCTCGAGTTCGGCCTGCGCTTCTCGGTGGCCAAGGGGGCGTGCGGGACTTGGATTCGGTCGTTCGGTCCACTGGGACCCCCGTCGCAGTCGGGGTGCCTGGATACATCATCCCGCAGGGATCTTCTGCCGATTTGTATCTGCAGAGCACAGCCGACATAAAGACCATCACGGCAAGCCCCTTGGGGGCGTTGACAGCCACCCAGCAGTCCGAGGGTAAGTACTCCGTGGCCCCCGCCAGCTCCGCATGGGGCCGCGCCCGGCTCTCGATCCAGTACAGCGACGGAAAACTACAGACGGTGCACTACTACCTCACGAAGCCGGGCACCGAAGCCGTCGCCGACCTGGGCCGCTTCTCGACTACAGACCAATGGTTCAACGACACCTCGGACCCGTTCGGCCGGGCCCCGTCCGTCATGACGTACGACTACGAAGCCAAACGCATCGTGACCCAAGACCCGCGAGCCTGGGTCGCGGGTCTGAGCGACGAGGGCGGCGCCGGCTCGTTCCTAGCCGCGGCCATGAAGCAAGCCATCCGACCGGACGCCGACGAAATAACCAAGCTCGAGAGTTTCGTCGACGGCGTGCTGTGGAAGACGATCCAGACGGCCGACTTCTCCGTGCGCAAGAGCATCTTCTACTACGAGCCCGGCAAGATGCCGGGCTACCAATACAACCCCTCGTTCGACTGGTCGGTCTGGTGGTCCTGGAACAAGCAGGCGTCGTACGCGATCGACAGGGCGTACGACTATGTCCACGTTGCCGCGACGTACTGGGCGCTGTATCGGGTCGCGAGGGCGTATCCTGCGCTGACGCGGAGCCATCAGTGGGACTTCTACCTGAACCAGGCGTACCAGACCATCATGAGGAGCATGAAGTCGGACGTTGGCTACAACCGTGTCGGCCTGATGGGAGAAACCGTCTTCGGGGAGATCCTGGCCGACTTGAAACGAGAAGGGCAGACGTCCAAGGCGAGCTCGCTGGAGCAGAGCATGCGCTCTCGTGCTACACAGTGGAATTCGGAAGAGGTACCGTTCGGCAGTGAGATGGCATGGGACTCGACGGGCCAAGAAGGCGTTTACTATTGGACCAAGTAAGTTTACTCACCAGGGTGTGCTCGACACACCACAGCATATAAATTTCAGAGATACAATTTCTGACAGGTTGACTGGTCAGCTATTTCGGCTTCAAGAGTACAGCACTCAAAACTGTCAACAGCGTCCTCGGCTTCATGCCAGCTGTGCCGCACTGGGGCTGGAATGGCAATGCCAGACGATACTGGGATAACATGTAAGGCTCACCTTCTTTCGTTGTTTCCGGCTCCAGCCGATCTATTTCTCTCTCCTTCGCCCATATAAGTCAAAGCAAGTTTTCTCGCTAACACGGGATCGCCCATTTTCGCCAGCTATGGAGGGAAGCTCCAAAGAATCGAGCGGCAGATCCACCACTACGGCTCCGGGCTCAACTCCCTGGTGCTGCTCTCGGCGTTCCGCAGCAACCCTTCCGATACCTACCTGCTGCGCGTGGGCTACGCCGGCGTGAGCGGCCCTCTGAGCAGCATCCACGCAGATGGGTTCGCGTCGGCGTCGTTCCACTCGTGGCCCGACACGCTGAAGTGGGATGGATACAGCGGCGACTACGGGCCCAACTTTGTCGGCCTTGCACTTGGATCGGGAACCTACGTGGTCGATATGGGAGACGGCGAGGGCGGGATCGGGCTCACGGCATTCGGTGGAAGCCTGACGGTCGAATCAGGAGGCAAGGTCACTGTCACCACAAGTGATCCAGTAAAGAGACGGGTCTTCATCGGACCCCTTGGCGTTCTGTTGAATGTGGATGCAGGTATTATCAGCGAGTTCAGCTATGAAGCTGGTGGCAGTATCTCTGTCACGCTGTCACAGTTGAGCGGAGTTCCGAAAGCTGATGCTGCCGTCCTTTGGATCGAAACACCCTCCAGCTCTGCAAACTACACTGTAACAACGCCAGGGCTGCAGAAGATCAGGGGAGGCTGG
Source organism: Apiospora saccharicola (assembly GCA_038363915.1). Classification (NCBI taxonomy): domain Eukaryota; kingdom Fungi; phylum Ascomycota; class Sordariomycetes; order Amphisphaeriales; family Apiosporaceae; genus Apiospora; species Apiospora saccharicola. The sequence continues at coordinate 1,277,457 of JAQQWM010000004.1, forward strand.
AAGGTCTCGCTGTCAACGGATGTGACTGTCAGGATAAGCCCGGCCTAGTCGATGCAAGTAGAAACTGCAAGCTTCAAGCACACTTGGTTAGACACAGATGTCAGATGTACAATATTAGGTTCAATTTCCGCCAGCGCTATCGGCGTCTCGTTGTATCGCTCTTGGACCAGTGAGTTTCTTCCATCTATTCAGGGCATATGGGAATCCAATCTTCCTCGACTATAGCCCGAGGATTGGCGCGTAATTATCCCATTCTTTGGGTTAGCTTATACTGTAGTTGTAAGCGTAGCTGGCGATTCGAAGCAATGGACGAGCCGTCCCGACCAGTAGTCGGCTTACTGGGACGGCAAGTAGCACGAGACCAAGACTAATAGGCCGCTTCGAGCCAAACCTGCCTGCCTGCGACGAACGGGGTCTAAGATGGCTTCTCAGACAGTCGAAACGGCCGTTGCCTTGCGATCGATTCGGACGAGACCGGCTGCATTGCTTATTCTCCGTCGAGACGGTGTTCGGCGGTTTGAGCCTCGTACGTACCCCCATGCATTCTTGACCTACATGATGACATATGTAGGCGTTGGCGATGGCAGTTGTAAGTTGGTTGATAGCGACGATCCCTGTGGGCGAACTGATAAGCATCGGCCCCCAGCCGATTCGCTCATTGGTCAAGGTCACGATAGCCGGACATTTGATGTCCTGGTTGGGGTTAGCGGCAAGGTGCATAACGATGCACTGATGCGTTTGGATATCAGCTTCGATGGAGACGATAAGCATTCGGGAATCGATCCACACACGCGCGCCCTGTAAGCACTGTAGCTCCAAACCTAGGTTGCGTAGATGCTGCAGCTGAAATGCGTGTCGCGTGTTTCCAGTTTCTATTACGTGCGCGACTTGTTGAGAGCTGAGACCTTTGGGGTGGTCTGGAGGTCCCAGTAGATCGGGACGACTGGGAAAGTGGGGGAGGGACCGCTGTATCAGTTGCAGCCAGTGAGGGTGGCCCGCAATCTCCCCTCCTCTTCGCTAAATCTCCAGCTATCTTGGTCTGGAGTTCGGCGGGCCGAGAAGAGCAAAGACGATATCGGAGAAAATAGGAAGAACAACCAAACGCCGGTTGAGCTGCTAGTAGCTATACCAGCACGATATAGACGACTAGATCGTGACTCAGTTGCGAAGCAAATTTTACCTGTCCCTCGTATGACTTTGTGCTCATGAGTTGGTAACAATTTGGTAACTGAAAGGATATGCCCAGAGCTATAAGTGGGAAAGCCCTATGACTGGGAGACTACGACAACCCCACAATCCACAATCTGGGATTTGCCAAGACGCATGTTAGCGGCTGCACGTGTGTATAAAGATGTAGATATGGCTTATGGTGGCACAACATCGATAATGTCTTCAGCCGTCTTTTGCTGTTGCCTTTTCTGGATCAGGAGTGCTGACAAGAAACACCCAATGAAGAAAAGATTCCTCTGAGAAACGCTTTTGAACCCGACTGGCCTTCCCTCACTAACAGAGGAAATCGTCTCAGCCTCCCGGAAACTAGACCCAAATTGGCCCCTATCGCCAAGCCACTAAAAGATAAGAATTCTCGCCCTCCCCATAGACGAGAGCCGTCACAACGGGCATTATCTCATTCGATTAGTTGTAAACGGACCCCGGTCTATCTTGGCGGTAACGCAACGCATACAACGGCTTATTCCCTCCTGCCCTTTCTCTTTCTGCTTTTTGCCCCCGGAACCATGCTGACTGCTGCTAATGGTTGTCCAAGCAAAGCTCTCCTCTTTTATACGGACCCTGCCTCTAACCTAGCCCATCTCGACAATGTACCTCCTTCATAGAGTAAGTATGCGATAGACACCTTCGACGGCCTTGGCCTCGGCCTGGACCCTGAACCCGGCCTCGCTTCTGGGGCGGGTACCCATGGAGCTACCTTCTTTTCTATGAGCTATCCTATCTCGTTCTCATATATGTGTATGCCTTTAAATATTTGAGTTTCCCGCTTCCCGTAGCTCTGGAAAAATGTAGATGGGTCGATGATTTTGTAGGATATCCATCCCTACTTCGCTGCGAAGGCCGTGACAACCCCCTCGCTTGGTCGACTGTGATCATTGTCTGTTTGTCTGCCTCCCTTCTCTCTTAAAAGAGCCGCAGATTGCTCTGTCTAAGTCGCGCTTCTGGTCTTTCTTTCTTGGACTCTGTTACCCGTGTCTCGCCGCGTACGAGCTTATAGTCGCATCTTGGACTATACGATTACCGCACCCAAGGAACAGCAGCCCGGGCGCAACTTAAACACCTCTTATACACGCCACAGTCGACACAATGGGTTGGTTCGAGAACCTCAACACCAAAGTGGCGGCCGGCCCGATCGGTCGCTGGTTTCGGCTAGAAGGCTCAGGCCATGTACGTTCACCTCATTTCTGTAATGCCACTGTCGCGGGGTAATTTGCCATCATATCTATCCGTTAGTACTCTCTCGAGTATACATATATAGAACATGGGTGAGATATGGTGGTGACCCCTTGCGCGCAGTGTGTACGTGAGACAAAGTCGGATTTGCTAAACGGATCTCGCATTATAGGCCAAGTCACGGAAGGGATCCCTCTTCACGACCGAGATCCGAGCCGGCATCGTCGCCTTCTTCGCCATGGCGTACATTATCGCCGTCAACGCCTCCATCGTTTCTGACACCGGCGGTACCTGCGTGTGCCACGGCGGAGCCGACGACCCCATCTGCGCCAAGAACGAGGAGTACGCGCTCTGCGCCGCCGAGGTCAAGCGCGATATGGTGACGGCTACGGCAGCCATTGCGGCGCTGACTTCTTTCTGCATGGGTTTCTTCGCCAATCTGTGAGCTATTTTCGAGGCGGTCTTGCTTATAAGTGTGTGTACGTGTGATAGTATGCGAGGACTAACACGATATAATAATAGCCCGGTATCTCTCGCTCCCGGTATGGGTTTGAACGCCTACTTCGCGTACACCGTCGTCGGTTACCACGGCACCGGCACGGTGCCCTACCAGGTCGCCGTCACGGCCATCTTCGTCGAGGGCTGGATCTTCTTCGCGCTCGCGCTCTTCGGCATGCGCCAGTGGCTTGCGCGCGCCATCCCGCGGTCCATCAAGCTGGCGACGGGCGTCGGTATCGGCCTGTTCCTGACCATCATCGGCCTGACGTACAGCGAGGGTATCGGTCTGATCGTGGGCGCGCAGTCGACCCCCTCGAGCTCGCAGGCTGCCTGCCGGGTCTCAAGGGCACCGGCGGCGCCGACCCTGGCCTGTGCCCGGACTCGGGCAAGATGCGCAACCCGACCCTGTGGATCGGCATTTTCTGCGGCGGCATCCTGACCGTCCTGCTCATGATGTACCGCGTCAAGGGCGCCATCATCGCCGGCATCGCGCTCGTCTCGATTATCAGCTGGCCCCGCACCACCTCTATCACCTACTTCCCCTACACGCCCGTGGGCGACGACGCCTTCAACTTCTTCAAGAAGGTCGTCGACTTCCACCAGATCAAGCACACGCTCGTGGTGCAGGAGTGGAACATTTCGGAGTTCGGCGGCCAGTTCGGCCTCGCCCTCATCACCTTCCTCTACGTCGACATCCTCGACTGCACCGGCACCCTGTACTCGATGGCCAACTTCGCCGACCTCATCGACCCCGTCACCCAGGACTTCGAGGGCTCCTCCATGGCCTACATGGTCGACGCCATCGGCATCTCCATCGGCGCGCTGCTGGGCACGCCGCCCGTGACCGCCTTTGTCGAGTCCGGCGCGGGCATCAGCGACGGCGGCAAGACGGGCCTGACCTCGATGACGACCGGCATCTGCTTCTTCATCTCTGTCTTCTTCGCGCCCATCTTCGCCTCGATCCCGCCGTGGGCGACGGGCTGCGTGCTCGTCCTCGTGGGCTCCATGATGGTGAAGTCCGTGACCGAGATCAACTGGCGGTACATGGGCGACGCCATCCCGGCCTTCATCACCATCGCCCTGATGCCCTTCACCTACTCCATCGCCAACGGGCTGATCGGCGGCGTCTGCTCCTACATCCTGATCAACACCATCGTGTGGCTCGTCGAGAAGGCCTCGGGCGGCCGCATCGTCCCGCACGACAAGGACCTGAAAGACCCCTGGACCTGGCGCATCCCCGGCGGCATCTTCCCGCTCTGGACCCGCCGCCTCGCCCGGGGCAAGAAGGACTTCTGGCGCGAGGACGAGGTGCCCGTGCACGAGTCCGCCTCCAACAACGACGCGGGCTTGCAGAACGACAGCGCCAACGGCGAGAAGCTGGCGCTGGCCGACAACAATGGCGGCGTGTCGGGCAAGGAGACGTCCAAGGTGACAGGGAAGGCCACCGGGGAGAAGGCGCAATAAGCGTGAAGCATTTTAGTACTGTTTTGTTTTTTAAAAAGGGGATCGTTCATCTTTGGATATGTAAAAAAAGATCTAGCCGCAGGGAATGTACATAGCGGTACGTTGTCGGAGCTGTATATGTGAGCAGGAGTTGACATCAGCCATCCTTGGATATGCAAGACAAAGATAATTGAATAAAAGTCTTAAGATTATCATCTGCCAATATGAACATACAATGTTCACCTTCTAGTGTCTGGTGTCAGTGATTATTGAGTACTTGACCATACTTCAACTTGGCGTCGAGATGCGACTACAAAGTAACTGATACATATCGTACACTACACACTTGATCTCAAGCACGCTTGCGCAGGGAAACACAGTCGGTTGCATATTGAAGACATCTTCAGTTGATGAAATGGGATCATCATCACTACGAAATACATAGTGTATGTACCAAACACAGCCCAGGCTGTATTCCGCTCTAGCCAATCAACCAATCGATCAGCTGCTGCTCTATGCCTAAGTTGACTCGGTCCTCGAGCATCCAAACACCAAAACGCCTGATTAATTTCAGAGAACAGCCATGGCGTAGAACTATGTTGCGCGCTGGCGCAGAACCAATCGTGATACATATCAGAGGCCAACATGTTTTAACTTATACGCCCATCGTAAAGTCGTGCTCTATGCCAGGAGTGACACTAGCCATGAACTGGAGTCGATATGTTAGCATATTGGTCAGTAACTTGATATCGGGGCAAAGCAGCACTGACCTTTAAGAAAACTACAAGGTACTGGTCCACCCGAATGGCAACTTCGGGGTCCTCGGCCTCCACTTCCTCCCAATCGTCGTTGCTGGATTCGGCAGCGGCTTCGGCACTCTTGACGTCGAGCTTGTTAATCTCATCCACCAGGCCCTCCATGCCAGCATCGTTGCCAACGCTCTTGCCAGCCTTCATCTTGTCGCGACGGATCTTGAGGGCGGCGTCGGCACGGTCCAGCAGCGTCTTCATGACAGAAGCATGCTTGCAAGGGTGAACGCTGGCCATCTTCACATTGCTAGCAAACAAGGGGAAATCCTCGAGAGTCACTGTCTTGTCCTTGTAATCACCAACAATATCCTCCATCATGAGTTGAGGTGCAAGCGGCTGTCCGTCGGAATAGCCTGACAAGTACAGGCGAGGGGTACGGTAATATGGCGAGTACATGATGTAGAGATTGTATGTTCGGCGGGCACTATTAGTCGGCGACGTTAGCATCAGACCCCAGATACCAGGCTTATGGACTCCTGCAACAATCGTAACTTACCCCTTTCTTTTGTGGGCATCTGCGTCACGGATGATGGCCTCATCATCGTCTTCGTCCTCCATATCGGGGATTTCATCATCATCTTCGATATCGCCCACGTTTCCGGCGTCATCCACCGTCCGGACCTCCTTGGCCTTCAGTGGCTGCGAGCTGCTGAGACCGCCGGTGCGCAACCAGCCGTCATCGTCGTCTCCCTGACCTTTGGACTTGAAGTCGTCACCGTCGCCAACAACGGCTTCCTCGTGACCTGCGTCTCCAGCGAAGTTATCGTCGAGCCGCCGGTGGCAAGGGACGTTGCGCGTGACGAGGTACTGCTTGTCGGCAGGCAAGTGGGTGGCACGCTGGGCGTCGGACTCGGCGGCGGCCCACTGCCATGTCGGGAACTTGAAGACCAGATAGTCGCCAGCGGCTACAAACTCCTCGGGCGTGATCTCGCCCGTCTTGCGAAACGTCGACTTGTGCGACACGGGCGCATATTTGTCCCGGATAGTGTTGACCGTCGAGTATAAAAGATTCATCGTGGCGGCGAAATGTGGTGGCGGTTTATGTGCCCGTATCTACTGAGTCAAGTCGAGTCGTCGTCTCGAGTCGTCGGACCTTAAAGGAGATGCCTTTCAATGCACAACAAAGAAAGAATGGTCGGAGGGGTAGGTGTAAGTGGTGCCTAGTAACGCTGGTGTTATTGTTGCGCAGGAGGATACTTGCACTACAATGAGGTGCAGGGGAAGTATTGATGGTTTCTGTTTGAAAGAGGTAGCAAGTGCAGGAATGGGAGGTGTTTGAGGGTGATTACAATGATAATATACGATGCAGAATGGGGGTCTTTGTTACTTGCAACTCAGGCAGGCTGATTCATGATGGAATCGAAGTTCCCAAGGCAGGTAGCTGAGCTGCTGTCGTCACATGGCACTGAGGCACGCGCAGTATGGGCGTGCAGCGGCGCTGACACCCCCCAGTCACCCCTGGAACTCATGGAGGGGCAATGTGAATAGGTGTACCTTACCTTGCAGTCACAATGATCACAACCGATCACACCAAAGTATGAGATACAATGTAGCAGATCATATTCTGTAGTGAGTATATTAAACAGACGATTCAATCAATTCAAATTGAATACAGCAATAAAGCAAGCCATTCACGAGCTCCTGCTCTGACATGGATTCAGGTCTACTTGCATGCAACCCGACCTCGGAAGGTCGGAAGGGTCGATAATGATCTATCTCCTCTTATCCAACCGACAATCACTTAAGCTGGAGCGGGGCAGCTCTGCTATCTAATCTAAGTAGATTGCTTAATAGGCGCATAAGCTCTGTTTGTTGAATAACCAGCTGGAAGCGGGGCTTTTTGTAGCGCCAGTTGGCAGACACTTGCCGGACTGACCTTTTCTCGGCTCAGTCGCACTTTGCCGAATTCAGCTAAGCCAAAAAACTGGATTGGGGCAGTCACCTGATCCCACACAACACGCGCACGCTACTCCAACTCCAACAAAATTGACAGACCTATGCCAAAAACTTTCGGACTTTGAGCCAGACGCCAGACGCCAGAACAATTTACTAACCCCCCAGCATCCCACCACCTCGTCAAGATCTCGTTGGGTAACATCTAGCAAGAAGGTATGTACATCATCGATACCGACATTATCTGAATGCTCAATTCGAAGGGAAGCTGACCTTTTTCTTCTTTGATTTTCCAGCCTCAAAATGAGTTAGTAGCCCACGCCCACCGAACGAAACAACCGATTGGAAACGAGTGCGACCAGACTTACTGACTTCGATGAACAGCCAAGGGAACCGCCAGCTTCGGCAAGCGCCACAACAAGACGCACACTCTGTGCCGACGATGCGGTTAGTCAATGGAAACTCGATTACGCCGGAAAGGAATGTCAGTTGGACTGACATGAGGACTCTCATCTACAGGACGTCGATCGCTCCACATCCAGAAGCACACCTGTGCTTCTTGCGGTTACCCTGCTGCTAAGACCCGAAAGTGTACGTTGATTGCTCTGTCTCACCGGCTCCGGACACCTCAGCTCGCTAGGAGAACGAATGGGCTGGGGCGCTGACACGCGACGGACGTTTTACTGACAACATGGCGATATAGACAACTGGGGCGAGAAGGCCAAGCGCAGAAAGACCGTCGGCACCGGCCGCATGCAGTACCTCTCCGGCGTATCCCGCCGCTTCAAGAATGGCTTCCAGACCGGCATGCAAAAGAACGCCCGGGGCCCGGCCCTGAAGGCATAGATGGACGGCATTGGTAACTTCTGAGGGTTTGCATCATGGTACTACGAAAGGCGGTTTGGCGTGATAAGGATTGCATCATTGGGACTGAATTCACGGGACCCACGAAGGTCTTTGCCTGACCAAGAAGGAGGGCATGTTACGCTAGCAATTCCGACCAAAAATTGCATTTTTCGAGGCATTTTATGATGTGTCACGGCAATACGAAAGAATCTACGACCGTCAAGATGTTCCCATGAAACACGCTATCTGGTTCGGTAGTGTGGATGGGACGGGCAATACCCAAATCGGTCTTCAAGATGTGATAACAATGTCTATCTGCTTTAGTGTTACGGCGTCAAGAGGTATTCTACTGGAGTTTCTGGAAGCTGCTGCCTTTGACCGAATAATTGATGTGTTGATCTATCTTTATTGTCCACGTTCGAATACACGAACGCCCCCATCGCCAGCAACAAAATACAACAGCTCTCGATCTTCTCCTTCATTTGCATGGGCGCCTCTTTGTGTTACCCTGAGCACTCCGCTCACGTCTTTTGCCGTTCCTGTATCAAGCATCCTCAGGCTGATTATCGTATCAGCCGCATGGGCGAATGAAATGGCAAAAGCAGCATGTTCTTTTTCCAAGGTGGTGGTCTGGGCTGAAAGCAGAGGCTCGTCGGCTGCGAGTGTCACGATGGACGAATGGACTTCCTATTATAATAGTTCTATCAATACTAATCCTACTACGTGCCACCAGCTTGCATAAACTTACCTCTCGTATATCGAGTAATAGATCCTGCAACGACGCTCCGGTCATAGCCTTGCCTGCCGCTGCAAGCAGTAGATCGGGACTATCCAGTATCAATACAATCTTGGAGCTCTGGCTTTGTTGCCGTAATTGCGTAACAGCCTCAGTCAATTGCTTGCGCAACTCGTGCAGCGTCGAATTCGACAAGACCTTGCCGCCAGCATCGACGGGAGAGGCGCCATGCGCCGTAGCTCCTCCCGAAAACAGTTTACTCAGTCCATCGACAAAGACGAACTTGCCCTTTTTGGTGGAGGCATCTAGATCCACTCCGATTCTGCCAGCGCCTTCCTTCCAAAATGCGTAGTCCCTAAGGAAGCTCACCAGCACAACGCTGACGGACTCGCCGTCGCCGGGGGAGGAGGAGTCTCCTTGCTCACCGACGGCGGCCCGCTGCGCATTGCGGTCAGCAGCAGAGTCTGCGGCGAGAAAACCGCACAGGTAGCGCTGGACAAGCCAGTTGGTGCTGGCGCCTAGGACACCGGTGAGGACAATCAGGGATGCCTCCGGAGGAAGGCCGAGATAAGGCTCCAGTAATGGTGGCGTCCGAGATGCCATGCTTGCTGGCTTTGCTTTCTTGGCCTAAGAAGTTTTTTAAAAAATGGCCGGCTTCCTTGGCTGACACGGCGGTCAGGTTGGACTTGACTCGAGTGATACCTTGTGGTGAGATATCTTCCGCGCGGGGTTGGAGAAGATCGTCCGGCAGCTCCTTTTTCTTTCAGCATGTATCCGGTAGAGGTTGATTGCTATGGGGATATCTCTAAACCAGCTCGGGCAGCCAAGTAATGTATTGCAGATATTGCACAGCTCTCAGCTTAACCTAGAGCCCTAAGGACGAAATGCGTGATGCGCCCCACTGTCGGTTCCAAGCGCGGTGCCACAGAAAAAAAGAGAGTTCCTCTGTGTGTCCGGGGGCCGAATCGCTACGGGAAGTTGCGATCAAGCAACAAATAAGAAGAGCAGACGAGATAGGCGCGAAAATAAACATGGAATTTAAACTAAATCGAACGACGAGCTGGGCCCAAGTGCAGATGACGATACTGGGTTCTTCCAGTGATCGGGGGGTATTCTTGGCTTGGGTCCTAAAAGCCCAGCCCGACGAACATGCAAGTGTATACTATCCCGGGTCGGTACTACCAGTTCACGGTAGTGATTGGAATAAACTTTCTAGGCGTGGTAAAACCCCAGATGTACGCCAAGCACTGTAAGACATGTCCGACCAGACAGGCAGAGCGAATCAGTGGTCTTGGCCAGTCAACAAACCATACATTTAGAGAGATGCGATTGCTCGGTTACTACTTCAGCCTCCAGCTCTGTCGGGTAGATAGGCTGGGTGGGTATGGCCTTGGCTCGGCGTCATAGTGCATTGTGTCCATGTTTGTTTGGAGTTTGGACCCTTGGAAAGGGTTCTTCTGGAGATATCGTCGATCGGTGGCTAGCAAGACCGAATACATGCCGCACATTGGCCTCAATCATCTTGCACATCGTAGGTAAATCCAAGATATGCGTAGCACCTGCTTAGGTAGGTGCGCGCATGCCAACAACATGCCTAGAGAGGGAAGAAGGTTACGTGCAGCGTTCGGAATCGCACGAGCACTCAAGGTCGTGTTGTATTTGAAATGCCGTCATACGGAGATATGGAGGACATGCATGCCTGGGACAAGGGTGGTGGGCTGTCAACCTCTAACCTCTGTCACTCTATGCAAGTTAAACGTCTTGTATAAACCAGACGACAAGAATAGTCACAACGTAGTACCCAGCACCCCTCCTCGCTATATCTGTTGGATCTACTAACCCCCCACACCCTGTTTTCCGCCAAAAAGAAAACCCATGGCATGGGCTCATGCGCCTCCTCCTACACTAGCGGCTGACTTGATGGAGAATACGGGGTCTAGAGAGGGTGCGATAGAGAAGGAGAGCAACGGCGCATGTGAGAATGGCCTGCTGACCATACTGACCGCATTCCGGGTGGGTTTAATACTGGGAATGGAGATCACGCATTCCCAGCTTTCCCCCAGTGATTGGCCGTCGACCTTTCTGCTGGCGTCCCGCCGCTTTGTAAGTGCCGTACTCATCAACGATAGCAGATATGCAGAGACATAGTGGAGGGAACGGCCGGAGACTCAACTAGGCCGAAGCATGTTGCCAGCATATTTATCTCAACCTCTTTCTAGATTCTCGTTCATCTCCCCCTTCCTCGTTATCCCACTTGGAATCTATCAACTTGCGGTGTGAAGTGTTGTTCCACATGCTAGGCTCTTCTCCGGATTCTCCAGGCTTATCAATCTATCTTAAGCCGTTGGCGCAGGGGGCCCAAGCCAAAGTAGTTGGTAGCCTGCCTGGGCCGTTCGAGCTTTCAAGATAGTCGGGAGTCGGGACCACCACATCATATACCAGACTCCACCCCCCAGATCGGACATAAGTTGGATGTAAGTATGCCCGTTCTTTGCCCGTCTGGGGAACCACCAACTGTCTCTGTTGACTCTGCTGACCTACTTTCATAGCTTACCGTCGTTTCATAGACGACCGTTGTAAGACATTAGCTTGGTATAGCGTCGATAGGGCTTTTAGGGATCGCCCCGATATCAGAAGCCCGCGACTGCGACTTCTTCAATCAAAAAGCTGCATCGGCCTGCCCTGTCGCATCCTTCCAGGCCTTACCGCCGCATACTCACGCACACGCCCGCAACTTGCATCATACCTGCATTTGTGGATCAAGCAACTGTCGTTCCATTTATCCAAGACGTCCACGCTCTCGCCTTGTCGCCTGCATTGACCAAACCTTAAACTATCCTGGTTGTTGGGCAACTTCAGTTGACATTGACGTTGCGGCTAGAGAAGGTTCGCGTGGTTGACTCGAGTCGGGACAAAGTCACCAACTGCCTCCTTCCCCAGCCAGCCAGGTTGATCTTCGCCACATGACTCGTTAACGTACATGTCCCTTGGAAACCACCCCTGACTCCTTCTTCTATCGCTGCACAATACCTAATACTGTCACGACGAACAAGTCTACTCAACCACAATATATTATATTACGACCGCCCCCATTCCACCTCGTTCCACCTAGGACAACTCAACGCCGCTTCACCTCTCATCTCTTCCTCTATTGCTTCCTAGAATATCTCTTCTCCCTACGAAGAAGTTTCTTGGCAACTTGGGTTTGCTTTGCACATCAGCCGAGCCAATCGGGAAGCAAAGTTTCAGGCCCATCTTTCCGGAAACAGAAATCGTCCTTCGCACACACGATGGCGGAGGATAATCCCGCAGGCCAGCGGCGCCTGTGGAATGGGCTTTTCTCGAAGCAGACTGGGCGAGATGAGGAATCTGCCGAGTCGGATGGGCCGAAACTGAGGTCCAGATACCCAAGATGGAATATGGGTATGCTGAATGACAAGCAAACCATTGAGGTGCCCGGTAAGTTCATGGCTCATGGCTCAGATATTTCCTTGGTTGGCAAAGCTTCTAACAAAACCGCCAGGTTCCGTGTTGCTCCTCGCACAAGGCCACAATGAGCCTCTTGGTCTGAGAAACGCCCCCGCAAGGACCTCCCACTCTTCTCTGCCTACTGGTATTCCTTATGAAGCACCGCCACCGCCTCCTCCGGAGGACGACAAGAAGAAGACCAGGGATGGGCAAATCATTCTAGAGCCGCAGCCCGACGACTCGCACAATGATCCCCTCAACTGGGCTTCATGGCGTCGAGATCTCGCCCTGTTGTCTCTCGGCTTATACTGCATGGTGGGAGGTGGTATTACGCCGCTGATAGCAGCAGGATTCACCAATGTAGCCGCAGGTAAGCCTAACCTAATATTCTACGGGAAACATTGACAAAGCTGACATCTCGTGAAGATTACAACGTGCCAGTTGCCAAGGTCTCGCTGACGACTGGACTGTACATGATGGGCCTGGGTATCGGAAGTGTTATCTTCTCCCCCACGGCCATCTTGTACGGCAAACGCCCAGTATACCTGTTTAGTGCCGTCATCTTCATCCTCTCGGCAGTTTGGTGTGCACTCTCGCCCAACTTCACGTCGCTTCTCATTGCTCGAATCTTCCAGGGTATCGCTGTGAGCCCAGTAGAATGTTTGCCATCCGCCACGATTGCGGAAATTTTCTTTTTGCACGAACGAGCCTATCGCATCGGAATTTATACCTTGCTACTTCTTGGCGGCAAAAATTTGATCCCATTGGTCAGCGCTGCCATCATCCAAAGCCTTGGATGGCGCTGGGTCTTCTGGTAAGCATTGACAGACAACCCGTACTCGCTATTGAGTATTTGGCACTAACCGGTATCTCTCTCATAGGATCGTGGCCATGGTTGTTGGAGTCTGCGGTGTTTTGCTATACGTCTTTGTCCCCGAGACTTTCTGGGACCGGACTCCGATTCCGAGGGACCGCACAAGCAAAAGACCTTCGTTGTTCAGCAGACGATCGTCCAGACATCAGGTTCAGCGCCTTTCGACACAAGGAAATGGTACCAGGACACCCGCTCCTATTGACCACGACCCGGAAAAGGCTTTTGAGAAAAAGCATGAGCCAGTCGGTGGGGCCGAGTCACCACATCCACGACCCAAAACCACCCAACATGTGGGCTTTGCAGCGGAACTCGGAGACGATCCACATCATCACCATGAACAGGCAGCGAATCAAGGTGCGCATGGGATGTTAGAGCCAAATACTTTTGCCTCCCTCACAGGACATCGGCTAGAATCGCAGCAACAAAGCGTACTGGCATCTCGTGTAGCTAGCGGCTCTGCGACTCCAGCTGGTGGTGATACGGCGAGTGAGAAGATGTCCATCTCAAACATGCCCACTACCGGTGGCCAGTTGTACACACATACTCTCCGGAAATCGCCCCCCAAGACTTTCGCTCAGCATCTCCAGATCTACCACGGACGACTTAATCCAGACAAATGGTGGAAGGCAGCAGTTCGCCCCCTGATCCTGTTCTCGTACCCGGCTGTACTCTGGTCCTCGATAATTTACGCATGTTCCATAGGATGGCTTATTGTGATCTCGGAATCAGTTGCGATTATCTACCGGGAAGGCACCTACAAGTTTGGCGCCTTGGCCACCGGCCTGGTGTACTTGTCGCCTTTTATCGGCGGCGTCTTGGGCACGGCCGTGGCTGGTAGAGTCAGCGATGTTATCGTGAAGGCCATGTCTCGCCGCAACGGTGGTCTGTACGAGCCTGAGTTCCGCCTCGTCATGGCGATCCCGATCGCGATTACCACTGTGATCGGACTCATGGGTTTTGGCTGGTCTGCTAGCGAAAACGACCCGTGGATTGTTCCGACCGTCTTCTTCGGCGTCGTCTCGTTTGGATGCTGTCTCGGGTCGACGACGTCCATCACGTTCTGCGTGGACAGCTACCGCCAGTATGCGGGCGAAGCCCTGGTCACGCTCAACTTCAGCAAGAATATCTTCCACGGTCTAGTCTTCAGTCTGTTCGTCACCGAGTGGCTCACCCACGACGGATCCAAAACGGTTTTCGTCTGGATCGGTGTCATTCAACTCATTACTCTTCTGAGTACGATCCCCATGTATATCTACGGCAAGCGGGCCCGCATGTGGACGGTCCGCAAAAACATGATGGAGAAGTTTTAGACGGGTCGTGATATAGCATTGTATTTAGGGTTTCGCATTGGGACGGACGGACATGGTTGTTGCATACTGCATGGTGGAGGAGGCATCCAGATGATGCCGCCCCCATGCCGGTGCATACACATTCACTGGAGCATTCGAGATTGGTTCACAAATAGTAAGCATCTTCAAGAGTATGGCTTTGGGACATCACTACTGGCGTTTTGGCGGGGGGGTTTTGTTATAAGGGACACACCCTACGATTAGCGTTGACGACCTAATGACAACTTCAATCTGATATCCTTTAAAAATAAGCTACCTATAGTCTTGTACCCCTGAACTTTGTCCCAATGTAACATGTAGGCGGCTGAGGCTGCGGGGGGCTAGGCGCTGAATTACTGACCCCTGATAGACGACTGTAATGCCAAGAGTCCGCTTGCCGATCAGTAGCTCCGACGTCATTTCAAAGCTTGTTCAAGTACGGCTTGTAAACCCGCAACCACTCCTACAAACAACATTTGCCAGTAACCCACACTCTAACCATTGGCCTAACTCTCAGCGATCTACCGCTCCTCCCGGTATAAACAATCACTTATTCTATAATCAATCTCTGGGACGAAGCTCGAAATCATGCGTGTTGCACTGCGATTCACCCCTGCGAAGGGTTTCGCGACGAAGCCCATCCGACAGCAACAACGCGCCGCCTTCTCGACTTCGCGCCAGCACAATGCCAAGAACCAAATCTACGATACGTGAGTTCTACCTACATATATACCTGTCTTCTCTTGTGTAAGACGGAGGGTCCGGAAACCGAGAGCGCAGCACAGCCCAGCCAGAAACACTGACAAACTTTGGGGGGAAAAGCGTCCGCAACCCCGCCCAGTTCCAAACCTACGTCCAGCTCTCGTCGTCGTCGCGCACGCCCCTCCTGACGCTGTGGACGACGTCGTGGTGCGGCACGTGCCGGACGGTGAAGCCGCTGCTGCAGGAGCTGGTGGAGTCGGGCGTGGGCGAGGCCGAGGGCGGCGTGGGTTTTGTGGAAGTCGAGGTCGACGCCCCCGATGTCATGACCGAGAACTTGGGGCTGACGTACATGATCAACTCGATCCCGACGCTGCTTAGTTTTGACGCAGGCGAGGCGCAGACAGAGACGAAGGTCGTCGACGGCAAGAAGCTGCGCGATCGCGCTTGGCTCGAGGAGTGGATCCGGACTGAGGCGATGCGGCATGGGGGCCGGGGAGGCGGTGGTCCTGGAGGTGTCGGGGGGATTCTTGGGGGGTTGTTTGGGAGCTGGAAGAACTAAGAATGTGTGTACACATCACAGCACTGCAAACGAGAACGAAGAAGCTTCACACTGAGTCTGGGACGCTATGCAGAATAAGGAAAAACGAGACGGTTTGTCGATTTGCTTGAAGAACATCACTGTCGCATTACGCTATGCCGTTTCCGTTTTGGTTTTACGGGATGTTTTTAGATGAAGCTGCCCCGGCTAATTTTTGCTTTACGACACCATTCCGTCCTTACGCCTGGTAGAACACCTCCTCGACCGGCTTCCACCACGACGGCTCCCCGGACTCGCTGCTCTTTGCGCCTGGGACCATGCTCTATACGAAGTTTCACATCAAGTCAGATATATAAGTCGTTGCATTGTTGGAGATTGTCGCGTTTGGGAAGGGGATCAGAGTGACAGATGTCAGATATGGCAGAAGGGCGTTTCTTACCTGTTGGTAGCTGTCTGTCATTTTCCACCACTCGCGCACCTTGGGGTTCTCCCGCATCCGCTCCATATCGCCCGCGTAGTCGTACCCGACGTACTTGAAGCTCGCAAAGAGGATGCCCGTCTCCGGGTCGTGGCAGATGCTATCTATCGGACGAGGCGCCACATTGTTCATATTAGTCATCTGATATACGAGGGGTGAGAAGAAGGAGAAAAGAGAAAAGGAGAAGACCACCAAAACACTACGGTACGGTACGGTAACTCACAGTCCTGGATGTTGCAAGCTTTGATCTGGCGCGCCACTTCCGGCCAGATGGCGGCGTGGCACTCCTTGTACTGGGTGACGCACTCGGGCTTCAGCTTGATGATCTGTTGGAAGCGTCGGCCCGGGTTGCGCTGCCGCACGCTGGTGGTGGGCGAGGCAACAACGTCGAGGGGCGCCTCGAGGAGTGGGGTGGTGGGTGGCGCGCCGTTGGACGACAGTGACGCGGGCTGCTTGGACCAGAGTTGCGACATGGCTGCTGCTTAATTACTTGTCGTGTAACCTGCCGTGGATGTTTTGATAAAGACTTTGGTGTGGGTGGTATTACGTTTTTAGACCCTTTTTATGAATGGGCCTTTCCTCGGGGATTCGGGGATGACGGGCTCCTATATATATCAACGAATAATATGTTTGCCGAAAATCAAAGTGTGTGCGGCAAGCAAGAGCAAATAATACGACGGTTCCTGGCAATTTTTCTGTTCTCTTTCCCCTGGTCTTACGTGAGATAGAGCAAAGAACGGGATGATGTGGTAAAGGGCAGCCTTTTTGTACAGACGTGAAGACAGACTACGCTCGGCGGAAATGTCACGGTAGCTTCGGATGAATGTTTGGGGGCAATAAGAAAATGGCCAGTGGGATTTGGGGGTCCCGGACCCGCGTGCGGGGTATGTATCGACGGGCTGGAAGTAACTTTGACTTTTCCCTTTTCTTCTGCCTCATCTTGTTTTCCTTCACGGCCCCCCTTGCTTTTCTTTTCCCGCGATCGACGATACGTAGGTCAGGGGTTTGGTTGGCAGCACCTATATGATGCTGCTTACACCTGCCTGGAGCTATTCTTCCGCGAGTGTGGATGGCCGAGGCTGGAGATTGACGTGTTGAAGTTTCCACCTTCTGGCAGGCAGACTTCTTGTCCAAATATCCCGGACCTCTACTCTATGGGTGCGTACCTGAATCATCCCCGTGGCCTCCGGAGACAAATAAAGTAGCAGCTTTCGCACGTGGGGTCGCCTGCAAAAGACCGACCTCCGAGGCGGAGGAATGTCGATTTAGTGAATCCATTAGTGCATCCACCGCTTCGGTACTCCGATCTCCAATCTCAACTCTAATATTAACCAGCGGTCTAGAACAGAAAAATAAGAAGATCGTGTGAGAGAGCACGACTTACGGAGTCCGATCGTAAGGCGGATTGGGAAAGCTCAGACCGTATTTAGAAATCACACGAGATTCTTTTTTGTATTTGGACGAAACTGCTTGCTAGTAGTAACCCTCCCTGCCTTCTTCCTGGGTAACAATAGGGGGCGCCCGTCGCTCGCCATTTTCCGACCTCAATATTTTGTACAGTGAATATATCTTGCCAAATGCAAGACTTTTCGAGTGCATAGTAGTAATAACAACATATGATAAAAAGATTGTTGCACCGCCAGCCAGCTCGCCTGTCCCGGCCGGAGGATCCTGTATATATTTTTCCAAACTCCGCCCCATGCTTGTAACGTCCATAGCTCTCGCTTTCCATTAACGTGCAATATCAGGGTATCCCTCCCCCTCCAGGTGCCGCATTTACTATACAAGTAAAGAAATAAAAGGCCGTAACCTACGCGATACGTAGGCCTACATTAGCAGGCCGGTGCTGATAAATATACTGAGATATATGCACCGCAGCCTCTGCTTCTTGTCGCCGCGTGTTAACTTTTCATACTGAGTATGTAGTTACAGTGCTAAATTAAGCGTACAAAGCTTCGAACAGGTAGATGAAACCGAACACCAGGAAGGCCAGAGCTCCGCCCACGGTGACTGGTATCTCGTTAGCTCAACTTCGGAAACAGAGGGACTTGGGATCATAACAAACTTACCAACTTTCATGCTGACCTTGCCGGCAATGGCGCGGCCACCAATGACAGCAACACCAGTGCATATGGAGTGACCAGCAAGGGCGCCAAGGGTGACCCACCAGTAGTCTTGACCGGCCGCCATCGCAATGGTTGCAATCTGGCTACGATCACCCCATTCGCCCAGGAAGGTCATGACGAACGTCTGCACCCAAGCCGGGCTCAGCAGGAGAGAGGCCAGGTTGGACATGCCAGTACCGATGCTGCCAGCGATGCCACCACGAGGAGACGGGCTTCTAGCCGGCGAAGTCGAGGGGCTACGAGGCGGCGTCGGGAACCGGGACTTGGATCGGGACTTGCGGTTGCGTCCCAATCCCATCTCCATAGCATACACAGACGATCGGCGTCTTCCTTGCTTCTTCAAGGCCTCGTGCTCCTTCTCCGCCATCTCCTGCTCAACCTCCTGCATCTCGGCAGCAACACCCTCATCGGGACTCATGGCCATACCCTCGCGAAGCAACTTGGCGCCAAAGACGAAGAAGAGTCCGGCGGCAAGGAAAGCCGTGATCTTCTTGGGAATCAGAGCCGGCAGTGTGTGGCCGAGAATCGCAGACAAGAAGGTCATGACCAGCAAAGCGCCAAACGCTGCGGTAAACACCACCATGCGGTCGTGCTTCATGGCCATGAGGGCAGCAACCAGGAACGTCTTGTCGCCAACTTCGGAGAACAGGATCATGGCAAAGGACAATATGAATGAGTGGAACGGCCGGATAATGCCATCGGGCCCATCTTGAACAGTGTCTTTCCAATCCTTCGCGGGTTTCGTCTTGGGCTTGGATACATCGAGATGGTCCTTGTTGGCTGAGTTGGGAAGGGGGTTCGGGCTGTCGCGGAACTTGCCCGGAAGATCAGTCGGCTTCTCCAGACCTGCAACCTGCTCAGGTGTCTTCTGGAAATCGTCCTTGTCTTTGACGTCCTTGTCCTTTTGCTTCTTGGTGCCCTTATCGCTGGACATCTTCTCCTGCTCACTGTGGGGCAGAGGGGGCTTTTCTTTCGGGGTTTCGGGCACCTTCTCGACCTTCTCGCCAGTCTTACCCTCCTTGGCCTTGCGGATCTTGTCCTTTTCGCTGACACCACCCTCAGTGCCATCGGTGCCCTGCTTCGGTCGCAGGTGTTCCCGGTCGTCCATGACGCCGTCGTTCGTTTGGGGGACCTTTTTGCCTTCGTAGACAGTGTGGTCCTTGGGCGCATCCTTCAGGGGAGGCAGTTCCTTCTTTGGGGCCACGGGGTCTGTCTTGTCGGCCTTTTTGGGCTCGACAAAAGGGCCCTCGTGAGGCTTCCCATCTTTGCCGTCTACGGGAGCGTCCTTGGTACCGATATCATACTTTGGTTTTAGAACGGTCGAGGAGCCGGAGCCGGTAGCACCAGTAACGGGATCCCGCTCTATCGCGACGCGGACTTCCTTCTCTGACGTGGTATCCGGGGTCGAAGTGGCGATGGTAAGAGCGGGAAGCAGGAGGAGCAGAAGCTGCGCTTGCTTCTGCCGTAACTTCATTGCGGCGTTAATGACCGGGTCGATTGGAGGGTTTCCGTAGTAAGAGCCGTCGAGCTGTCGAGTCGCTGATGGTGAAAGGAGCGAAAAGTGTCCAGACCTGGGACTACCACAGTGATTGAATGGGGTCGAATTAGGAGCTTTTTTGGGTTGTGGCTGTCGTAACACAAAAATGTCTCTCAATTGTCGCGTATGAAGGGAAGGAAAATGGTAGGTTTTTAACGGCAGGCAAATAAATGATTAGGAATAAAAGACGGACATACGGCAGCAAGAGAGAAGTGAAATCGAACTGGAGATCTGTTTCCTGTTGGATCTGGAGGAAGTCGTGATGGGAAAGCTCGACTAGGAAATCAACCAGGAGCCCCCATTGATTGACAGGCAGGGGTCTGTGCTAGTAATTGACGGGAGTAGCGTAGTGGACTCGTGGCCTAGACCTTCTAAAAATCCCAGCAGCGATTGATTGCCTGGGGAATGAGACACGCGGCCGACTCGAACTTCAGACAATGCGCACCAATTCAGACGAAGCAGGTATTACGATTACGGGCAGCCAAAGGCTTTGAAATACAGCTGGAAAATCATGTAGTCCGGTGCTGCGACTGGATATATCTACGAACTAAGTCATGTTTTCCAAGGAGTCATCTTGCAAGACGCATGGACGGCTGCGCCATCCTTTCCAACTTTTTCCTTGCCAGCAACTTGCCAGCAACTTGCCATAATGCTGGCCCTCTTGGAGCTGAACGGTCTTTACGTATGAGCACTACGTGTTATGCATGAAACAATACGACTTTTACGGCAGTGGTCCCCAAAAGAAGTATGATTGATGCAGGGGCAAAACCGCCCTGTTTGGCTTAGAGAAGTCAAATTTCCCCAATCAGAACAGGGGATTGGAGAGGACATCGGGAGGCTGTGCTGAAATACAGGCAGGCTACAGGTCCTCCCTAATGGATGGGATCGAACTGAGATTAGTAAAACCGCTATGCGAGAACCCCCTTTTCCTGCAGCTTGTTTATAGGCTTGACGAAGACACACTAGTTATCCTATTTGTTCGGTGCAGCAACTTCTCAAACTTGCATTAGAGGAAAGGTGAGGGTTGAAGGGTTACTGGGAGGCTTTGAGGGTTCGGGTTCGGGTTCGGGTTAGGGGTTAGAGGGTTAGGGATTAGAGAGTTAGAAGGGTAAGAACATGCCCGGTGACAATAAGTCCATCATGCATTTGTCCTATAGCCCAGATCAACCACCGGTACAACTCATGGAAAGCTTCCTCCCTCCTGTAGACCTCAACGATACAACAACTGTATTCACAACCCTCTAACCCGAACCCGAACCCTCCAACCGTCGAAAGTGAGTTTCAGATAAGGGTTACGAGGGTTATGAGGGTTATAATCTGTTTAGAATATGTTTATTTACCGTCGCGTTTGAAAACTGACACCCCATCTTTACCTTTCCTACATCACCTTTTGGTCGTGAATGGTCCGTGCACGATTTACATGAGATCAATAAACTTGACAACCTCTCAATTATAGAGACCTGCTGAGTGATACTGCCTGCCTAGGAATTAATTTATTATTTCCGATTTCTTATGGCACCGTCCACCAGGTCCAAGGCCGCTGCGGCCTCGAGTGCACCGCCGTCGTCTGCCAAGCAACCCGCCAGCCAACCTAAGCCGACGCGACAGACGCGTCGAGCGGCCGAGCAGAAGGCAGCGAAGGCACAATCGGAGAACACAGCAGCAGCGCAACCGGACTCATCACGGCTGTCGACGCAATCGCCACAAAATTCCCCCTCCAATGAGAACCAGATATCGGCAGATCCTGTGAAAAAAGATGCATTCTTGATTACTCGTCGAGGTGCACCACGGGTCAGTCCCGATGCCAGTACCATCTTTCTGCCCTCAGAAGCCGGGCTGGAGGAGATTGAATTCCCCGAAGGAAGCCCGATGCTTGGGAATGTTAGCTTCTGTAAGTTTTGAATCATGAGTCGCGAGAAAAGATGCATGCCACTCACCATAGCTCCAGTCTCACCTCCAAAACGTAGGGTCAACAGGTCTACGCTGGAGGAAGCCGAGGACACAGATCCATATGCACTCCAGCCGACAATAAGCAGAGATGGCGACCTCTCAAATGAAACTGTCGAGCTATTTGGAGAATTGGCTCCTGATCTCCAGAAACAGAGCTCCGAACTTTACAAGCTCTTGATCTTGCTGAACAATGGAGATCAGTCTGGGGTAAAGTTGGTGGCACAGCATTCAAAGGTGACAGCTGCCTTTAAGGGGTTAAAGAGTACGCAATTGCATTTCGCACGCGAAGATGACTTGTTCATTGACGTTGTGCGTTTTTATCGCGTACTCAAAGATCATGAAGACCAAGATTTTGCCAACCGTGCATACTATATCATATGCAGGTCAAACCTCGCTCTTCTGCTGACATATCTTTTGGAAACACCACCCCATCCGCAAAGGGCACAGGAACTCATTGACAAAGTGTCAACCAATTTCCCTTGGGTGTTCGATTTTTCTGCGCCAGCGGAAGACGAGGATGAGGTTGCCAAGCAGATTGACCTATCATTTTCACTTCGTTGCTGTTACCTGGCCAGCCTGATTCACCAGGAAACCCACGAAGATCCTTACGTTCTCGCCACCAGGGTATTTTGCGAAGATAAGGTTGAGTCGCGTAAGGCTGCGAAGCAAGCCATTTCGCAAGGACCATATAAGCCTCTTATCGGTCCCCAGATTCCCGGCTGGACAACAGAGCAATACCAAGCTCACATGAAGGTACTGGACGGCTACTTGTCAGAAAAAAAGCGCGAGAAGACACAAAGCAGGATGGAGACCGATTATCCAGTGGAGCAACTCGCCCATTCCCTTGCGAAATGGGCCGAGGCAACATCCGAGAGGATGTTCGCTCCACGTCGGTCGGATGTTCAGAGCGAGAAAGACAATGACTCTACGACGCATAAGGAAACACCGAATGATGATGAAGAGCATCGGAGTTCCTCCTTGATGGTTCCTCAAGACGATGATGAACCAGTGCCAGAGCCGGAGTCAGAGGCGGATTCTGAAGAGGGACAATCCATTCGCAGATTAGATTCCTTGGCTGGGTAAGTCCGGATTACGGCACTCACAAGTCTACGAGACACTGACACTTTCGCAGTAAGAGCATAGTCGATGCTTCAGATGACGATGATGACTCTGAAATGGGAGAGGAAGTCATCCGCAAACCAGGGGTAGAGGTCACGTAAGCTACTCAAACCGTGATGTATATGACCTGTAGAAAGCACACTGACAATCTATAGTAAGAGTATCCTCTACAATGATAAGGACGTTGATGAAGATGAAGCTTCAGTGGTACACGGTACCCCTGCTAAGCCAGCATCATCGTTCGCAGCATTGATATCCAACCAGAAGCTTCATAACAGAATAATGGCTTTAGATCCCGGCGAGATTATAAGCAGCAGCAGGCCAAATGGGTCGGCTCCGTCAGCTAGCTCTTTGCCAGCAATTCATCATCGAAACAGCACGTCAAAGAGGCCAGTGCCTCCCTCGGAACAACCTGTAGATGAAGACTCCGAAGAGGATCCTTTTGAGACGAACTCGGAGCTAGTTAAGAACAGCGATCGAATCGCTGCCAAAAGGAATACCATTGAGCGCCCGCCTGCCAAAAAGCCTCGTTATTTGGAGCCTCCTACTACCGCTGGCCCCTCACGGCCTCTACCATCCACCACCATTCCGTCTAAGTCACGGTCTGGAGAATCCGATGGTGGTCAAGACGAGAATATTTCCCAAGGAGACTTACGGCCTAACGATTTGGCCATTCTCACCCAACGCGCCAAGGCCAGCAAGGGAGCGATCCGACAGCATAAGACAAGACCACCCCAAAAGCGTATACCGTGGTCGGACAATGACACGTGGAAACTTGTCGAGGACATTGCAAAGTTTGGGTGCTCGTGGGCCTCTCTAGAAAATATACAACGGTACGACGTCTGGCGAAACCAGCAGCAGATTCGCGACAAGGCTCGCAACGAGAAGGTGAGGACAATGGAAGGCAGATCTCTTCTGTGGGCCGGATTCGACGATGTAATCCTTGGCTACAAGGAGAAGCAACATCTCATTAAGCTCGGCCTCAATCCAGATCGTAAGGAGGACGACTTCGAGATCAGCGAAGGCGGGAAGAAATTACCCACGAATGTCTTTTTTGGAACCCTGAGCCTGTGCCAGCTCGTGTGCAACTGAGTTCTCAGCTTGGCAGGTGGGAGGCTGAAGGCGTTCAGGGGTGGCTTTCAGACTTAAGGTGGTGGTTGCAGGGGGAGGCCAAATTGACCAATTTTGTCTGCCTGTTACTGTTTACGGATACCCTCAGTGCGTTTTTGGTACGTGGATATATATAAGAGCCACTTTTTCTAATGACTTGTCTTCCTATCAGTGGAAATAACGCTAAATGATACGACTGTATTATATGTATATACTTCAGTATAATCTCGAAGGAGGCACATAGCTGTAGTGAGACTTTAGGGGTCAACTGGTTCACAAAGTATGTCAGTGGGTGCCAGCCAAAATCATGTGTTAAGGCTACCTAGGCTTTGCAAGGCTTGGTGGGCTGAGTGAGGATGATCGGGGCCCGGTTTTCAAACCTCCCGGCAGGTTGTCTACCCCACCACACGTGGCTCGTTCACCCACTGACGTTGGTCTGATCTGGTCTCTGGCTGGTTCAATGCTACTGCCGCCGATTACTAGCAGCACTGGTACCAGTATTGTCACATCAGCTCAGCTCTGCCACTGGGAATCCATAGCCCTCGCACCAGCTTGTGCCCTACGAACCAGTTAGCACCTACTTGACTTTAGATGAAGCCAGAATTCCATTCCTGCAACCAATCCTCATCTTCCGTGTCTCGCCTCCCTTGACTTGGTCCCTGTGCCACCGTTACTCGAATCGCTACCACCCCGCCGTTTTGGCAGGCATGTAATCCGTCGCTCTCGTCGCTTGCAACAGTAACGAACAAGCAAACGCGCCAACGCCCATGACCTCCGAGACTCCGTTCATGTTGCGTTCAAAAGACATTGATTCCGCCAGCGGCTTTGTGGCAGCGCCAAAATGGGCAGCTGGACCGGATTCCTCCTAACCTACCTACTGGGTGGTGTTACCTTCATCCCACTCGTACTTGCCACGATCTTCCTGCATGCCTACTTGACCCTCCCCGTCCGCGACCATGTCCAAGAGACTCAGACCGACGACGGCGACAGCATCGTACAGCCCGGCGACGACACGGCCGACTTGAAGGCGACATTGAAGGGTCAGAAGGATGAGCTGAAATCGCGGCCGGCCGATGCGTCGGATATGGCGGCGGGCTATTTTGCAGTATGCAGAGAATACGTTCCTATGGGGATCGATGCGAAGCCTATTGAGCGCTCAACTCCCATCGGCTCAACCACCGTCGCCGCCCCAAGCCGGAGTGTGTACCAGGCCATGTACCAGACCATTTTCGACCGGAAACAATTCTCTGGCTCTGATATGAACAGCGGCGCCAGTCTTCGCCCTAAAAAGGCCGGGAACGTATTCTACGTTGTGTTAAGGTAAGATGGCTTTCTATCTTGCTGTCTGGCTAAACTGCATGTCCCGTTCCTGTGCTAATCGGATGTACCTTGAAATCAGACACGGCCACTTGATGCTTTTTGACGACGAGGAACAGCTCGAGGTGCGACATGTGATTTCACTCGCCCATCACGATATCAGTATATACTCGGGAGGCGACGTCACTCCCGAGGGCGAACTATTTATAAAGAGGAACGCCCTGTGTTTAACGAGGAAAGAGGCTACGATCGGCGTGAGCCCAGATACACAGATGTCGAAGCCCTTCTACTTGTTTTCTGAAAACTGCTCTGCCAAGGAGGATTTCTACTTTTCCATGATAAAGAACCAGGAGCATGTGTTCGGCGCGACTAGCAAGGCGCCGCAGCCTCAACAATTTGATGTCAAAGATATCATCTCGCTCGTGCAACGATTGCATGCCTCTGAGGAGCACATGCAGACTAGATGGCTGAATGCGCTGATTGGTCGCATGTTCCTAAGCATATACAAGACACGCGACCTGGAGAATGAGATTCGGGAAAAGATTACGAAGAAGCTATCTCGAGTCAAGCGTCCGTCGTTTCTGACGAGGATTAGCTTGACGGATGTTGACACCGGCGATGCGGCACCCTATATCACAAACCCACGCTTGAGGGATCTTACCGTCGAGGGAGAATTCGTGATGGAAGCCGACATTAAGTACACCGGATGCACTCGTCTTGGCATTGCTGCAACGGCTAGGATTGACCTGGGGCCTCGCTTCAAGGCGCGCGAAGTCAACCTGGAAATCGCGGCCGTATTGAAGAAACTCGAGGGGCATATTTTGTTCAAGATTAAGCCGCCCCCGAGCAATCGGATCTGGTTTTCGTTCCAGACCATGCCCAAGCTAGAGATGAGCATTGAACCTATTGTCAGTTCCAGACAGATTACCTATACCGTTATTCTCCGCCAGATCGAGAACCGCATTAAGGAGGTCTTTGCGGAAACATTGGTGCATCCTTTCTGGGATGATACGCCTTTTTCAAGACAGAACACAAGGAATGGCGGGGAGGTATATTTGCTGGAGATGATGCCGTTGTGCACTCGGAAGACTACGAGGAAATTGCCGCGGCTCTTGGCGACGTCGACGAGGTTGCTCATATTGAACAAACGGGAGTGCCTTCGTCGGCTGCTGCTCCCGAGGTGACCCCGGGAATAGAGAAGAGCAATATCATCTCGAATGACCACTCGTCCGCCAATGGTTTCTGGGCCAGAAGGACAAACAAAATGAAGCCGCCGCCGACTACTAATCAACAAGCATCCGCATCCACTACGGCATTAGATGCAAAGCACACCCAGCCTATGGCTGAAGCTCCCCGTCTTATGCGCCAAGGCTCGTTCTCGGCCTCGACCCCAGTCATAAGTACGGATCCTACCAATGCAGAAACATTCAAGCCATCCCCAGCCAGTCCTGATGGGGAAGAGGCTGTTCGCGTCATGGCCAGTGTTGCGGCTCGTTCGACACCATCATCGCCCGAACAAAGACCTGTAAAGAAATTCTCACAAACTTCAATGGGCGACAAGTCGCCACCAGAAAAGCCTGAAGCTTCCTCTACAGACTCGCTTGCTGTTGACGGTTCTTATGGGCCGTCCTTAACACCCACGGGACGTAGGAACACTGCATCATCTATCGACAGCGCTGGAAGTAGTTCACCCGCCCCGTCGGTCAAAGGTTCGGTCAAGAGTGCCAACGGTTCCGTTGGGCGAAACTTTTTCGCCCGGAAAGATACATCCCCAACTCCCTCCACCAATGGAGGAGGAACGCCTGAACGCAAAAGCGCTACCTTGGCAGCTGTGTCCAACGCCGCGGCGACGGCGAAGCGATGGGGTTGGAATGCTCTTCAGAGCCGGAACGGTCAGGGGCCTGACGGCCGAAAGCTTTCCGACCCCCCAGCGGTGGACCTGAATCAACCCATGGGCCGTGGTCAACCCCTACCACCACCGGGCACCCCTCTGCCTGGCCCGGAAAGAAGGTCTTCTAAAGTGGCCGTTCCCAAGCGGAGTCCTGTGCAGCCGCCCACTCTCCCAAGCCGGCAAAGCACAACAAGTGTTGACCAGGCGAAAACAGTTCGTCGTCCAGTACCTGTTCCTCCGCTTCCCCGTCGGAGACGCGTGTCGGAGGCCTATCTGGATGATGAAGGCGGGACGGATGAGAATGTCTTGGTTGTCGAAGTGCCGACGGACTCGCAGCCTTCATCGCCACTAATGCCACTGCATGAGAGGTTTGATGAGCACGGTGATGATGCGCCAATCTCGGCTGTTGGTCCCAAGCATGCATGGGTAGAAGATGCCGCGGACGAGGACACTGAGGGCCACGGCTCTGCTGGATTCTCCCGCCCAAGCACAGGAACAACCAAGGGGCTCGCCGAGCCGCATGAAGTGCAGACAGAAAGTGAAAGGCGGAAACGTACGCCGCCCGACCTCCCACAGCGCAGGACAGCCCGGACACCGCCGGAGCTTCCGCAACGAAGAGCCGCACCAGACACCGAAGATGAGGAAGAGGCTTGGGCGAACTGGCTGGAGAACCCGGATTTCCGGGAGCTGGATATAGAAGAGGAGGACGAGCCGGTAGATGAGGAAGAGGCGGCAGCAAATAATCAATCGAGGAGGGTGGCCGATATAGCCAATCCTTTCTGTTGATTATTAGTAGGATTTCGACCCGTCGAGTTTTGCATTGTCATGGTGTTCAGGGGTTCGTTGGCTCGTTGATATTACGCTTACGATCGGCAATCCATTGAATCAGATCAATAGGGGCCATGGGGGGTATACCGGATATACATATACCATTAGGGAGAGGCTAGCAATTATCTTTTCTTCGTTGAGTTGGTGGCATAGGGCTGCTGCTGCTGTTGCTGCTGAATACATACGCGTAAGCAAGCCGTCTGCCTGGTGTTTAGGATAATATTGTTTTGCATGTCGCTTGTTATCGGTTAAATGGGACAGGAGAATACACACAATATACCTATACAGGACCACGTTGGTCATAAGTTTTCTTACTTTTGCAGATGATAGCGGCAACAGCAATAACAGGTGAGAACGCCGTCCGTCAAGTAAAGGGGCCTAAGAATTGGTCCAGAAACCTTTGTGATATCGCTACAAACTTGTACCAAGAGACAAAGATGTCTCAGAAATAACCAAGTATACATAGGTGTTTACTCGTGTTATGGTGAATGGAGCATACTCGACTCGTAGTGATGTCAAACGTCCCAATGACACATGACCGGCCGGCCACATTATATCGCTGTATTCAACAGACCATATCTGGGTTACTACGTTTGCCCGCAAATCAATCTATGTTGTATATCAAATGCAGCAATTCAGGTCTAAGGCTACGCAAGGTTTCGCGGCTTCGTTTGAATTCACTGTCTGTGACAAAAGGAAAGAGATATCTACAGGTATCACACACAAGGTGCCAGTCCTGGCCACGTAATTTCTGCCGGGCAGCCGTTCAGGATTCCCAGGTCTACACCACCAGTGGTCGTCGTGTTTACATCGCTCTATTTTGCTGGGTTTGCTTTGCTTGTCTTTAGTCTTCGGATAGGTCACGATATCCCTGCTTCCCCCTAGGTTTCCCCTCCTGGATGGCGTCTGCCTATGCCACTATCACACCATCATTCCTCCGGGGAGCGAGTATACTGGACGAATAAAGAGAGCTGATTTATGCGGTCTTGTCCTTGTTGTGGTAGTTGACGGACGAGTTCCAGAAGATAGTCTTGTCGCCGTCGCCCCAGGGGTAGTTCTTGGAGCGGATGTTCTGGTAAGGGTACTCGACGCGCTCCTCCAGCGGGGGCTGGTGGCTCCAGTGTTCCCAATGCTCGTTCCACAGGTTGTAGGCGTTGACACCGGCGAGGATGATGGCGGGGACGACACCACTATATCAGCAATTCCTTGGTCAGCAATCTGGTACTTCTTCGTCGTCTTTGTCTTCCTCTTCTTCGCATCCGGATTTCGGGGAAAGGGATGGCCGGCGAATGGCACCCGTCAATTGGGCGGGAGTCCGCTCATCAATTGGAATTTCATCGGGCGGAAGGGGAGGAGTGAGTCAATCAGTCAAGTCTTACAAGACGGAGATCTTGCGCCAGAGCTCTGTATCGCAGGGAGAAGATTAGCATATGCAGTCGATATGGGGGAGTGCGGGAAAGGGCCGAATAGCCCGACGACGTTTACGGACCAGTAGTGGCGGCGGCGTGCTCCTTGACGGCCTCACGCTCCTTGACGAAGGCGTTCTCGGTCGAGGCTAATCGGCGCTGGACGTTGCCGCGGAAGGCGGTGTTGCGCAGCTGGGCGGACAGGCGGGGAGCCGCCTGGGAGATCAGACGTTGGGCGAACATTTTTAGATCGTGGTCGTGGATCAATTGGTTGGAGTGGAGAGTTTCTGCGGTTGAAGGCGACGGGAGGGTTTGCACAAGAAGTGTAGCAATTGAAGTGGTTCGATATTGGCACTCTCGAATGACCCTCAAAGCTCGGTTGTCGCAAAAAGCTTGGGCCAACCGGAAGGCTTTGTGGTGCCTCAGGCAGAAATTGAATCGAACTTCAGCTCAAATGCGGTACTTCCGTAAAGTACCGCCAACTGGGTCCCGGTCAGCTGAACCCGCGTCGTTTTGGTGTTCCAACTGTGACGCAGTTGCATCATTGACTGACAGATTGACCTGCAGCTCAGGTAAATGCGCATCGCATCTCCAACGTGAATTATCCCAACACCGAATTGAGAAGGGGTAACATCAGTTGCCATGGGCCTGGAATAGTAACCACTTCTGCCGTCTATTTCATCAATAACCCAATGAAATCCTTGGGGAATTTTCCACTCATTGGTAATGCGAGGGAGTCCGCTTGTGGCGCCAGTCTTTATAAGAGATCGGGACTTGGAAGTACCTGTTTTCTGTAATACATCACTCGTACACGAGGTAACCAAGATCTCAACACATCAGGATCAGACGACAATATGGGGGTTCGCATCACTTCCTGGAACGGTAAGCTTAGGTCCATTCTCAATATGTATTCTACGAGAAACTACTTACTGATGCGCATTTATGGCAGTGAACGGCATCAGGTAAGATAGTCATGATGTTGTCGGATCTCGTTGAGTGTATCATGCCTGACCATAGGATAGGAACCCATTTGGGTACCAGCCATGGAGAGAAAACCGCACGTTCGAGGTAATTGATGCTATGCCCCCTTTTTGACTTATACTAACAAAAGTCAATAGTACATGTTTAGTATACTACAGGCCGACATTGTGGTAATGCAAGAGACCAAGATCCAGCGAAAGGATCTTCAAGATGACATGGTCCTCGTGCCCGGTTGGGACGTTTTCTTCAGCCTTCCCAAGCATAAAAGGGCTACTCGGGCGTGGTCATCTACACGCGCAACTCGGTATGCGCACCTATCCACGCGGAAGAAGGCATCACGGGTGTTCTATGCCCGCCAAACTCCACCACAAAATTCAGCGAGCTTCCTGAGGACCAGCAGATAGGCGGATACCCTCGCCCAGGTCAGCTGAGTGGGATTGTCGACGAAGCGACGCTTGATTGCGAAGGTCGCTCTGTCATCCTGGAATTCCCGGCCTTTGTTCTCATCGGAACGTACAGTCCGGCCACTCGAGACGAGAGTCGAACCGAGTTCAGAGCCGGTTATCATGAGGCTCTCGATGTGCGAATTCGCAATCTCGTTGCTATGGGTAAGAGAGTAATACTCACGGGGGATTTGAATATTGTTAGATCTGGTGTCGACACCGCGGGGTTGGCTGAACAACTACGGAAAGAAGACATGACGATGCAGGACTTCTTCTCGGCACCCTCACGTCGCTTTTTCAACCACCTTGTCTTCGAGGGCGAGGTTCATGGGGAGAGGGACGAGGGTCGAGAAGAACCAGTACTTTGGGATCTGGGCAGGCTGTTCCATCCGACACGAGAGGGCATGTACACCTGTTGGGAGACTAAGAAGAATCACAGACCGGGCAACTTTGGCAGCCGCATTGATTATGTTCTTTGCAGCGACAACATGAAGTCCTGGGTTGAAGATTCCAACATCCAAGAGGGTCTCATGGGCTCAGATCACTGTCCTGTCTTCGCCACACTGAGCGACGTAGTCCAGGTCGATGGCAAAGACGTCCACTTAAAGGATCTTCTAAATCCTAAAGGGATGTTCCAGGATGGACAACGCCTTCGAGAGTGGACGGCAAAAGATCTGCTACCTCTGTCCGCGAAACTCATTCCCGAGTTTGACCGCCGACGGAGCATCAAAGATATGTTCTCCAAGAAGCCTGCAAGCACACCTAAACCTTCTGAGACTCCTTCCACCGGAGAATCGTCTACTCAGGTTACGGCTATATCAGAGCCCCTACGTTCACCTGTTCGGGAGAAAAGCACACTCCAGTCGTCTCAGCCAGATTCATCCAATCCACCGGCTTCGCCAGCTAAGCGCTTAGCAAGCGGTTTGAAGCGAACACCATCTACTGCTTCGGCCAGCAGTAAGCCACAGAAAAAGGCTAAAACGGCCTCGAGTAAAGAGTTTGCTATGGGCAAGGGCCAAAGTAGTCTCATGGGATTCTTCAAGCCCAAGGCCACTGGCACTACTGATCAATCGCCTGGCTCAGGGGATAACAGTGTTAACCTTCCCGGTATGGACGGAAGTACTGATACTTCCAGCGAGCCGGCCGCTACGAACACCCAAGCAAGAAGCAATGGCGCTACACAAATTGATCAGGACACGCAGCCACCAACGAGTCCAGCGAAGTTCATCGACCCGATCGAGTCGAAGGAGTCCTGGTCCAAACTGCTCGGCAAGCGCGTAGTCCCGAAATGTGAGCACGGCTTAGATTGCATTAGCTTGGTGACGAAAAAGCCCGGTGTCAACTGCGGACGGTCTTTCTACATCTGCCCTAGACCTGTTGGTCCCTCAGGGCAGAAGGAGAAGAACACAGAATGGCGCTGTGGGACATTCATCTGGAGCAGTGACTGGACCAGGGACTCAGCTGGGTGAGTGTTCAGGCATGTCAGCATCGGTCAACAAAATCGGATCATCTATAAGCAAGTTACAGGGCGCCTCCTACAGGGCGCCTCCAGTCATTCTTGATCCCTTCCCAGCGTAGAGGAACAAAACCTGGAAATGAGTCAGCACCGTGCCCCATTTGAGGAGGATGCGTAATACAGATTCGCTCGACCGTTTGCAGTTACAACGAGCTAAATGACCAGGGGGGCATGGTCGATGAGCAAGCAGCTCATTTATCGTGTGCGTATTGGACTCTTCCACATCATGGGTCAACATCTATGGCGTGCTGGCGTTTGTGGATAGTGGTTTTCCACCAGTAGGCCAGTAAGGGTCTATTAACCCATGCTTGCCGAGGGAATGGAATAAACTGCACAAGCAGATGATCCCTAGTAGCACCTTACGATAGCCATATAGAACTAATCAGGAGATTTTATGTCATTGTAATTACTAGGACGGGTGGTTACAAATACGCAATGGATGAAATAATAGACCAGAGCTTCTTACCCCATGAATGCATATCACCGCTGCCCAATTCTTATCTTACACCAACCCCTGGGTATCCAAGCCAACCACCACCCTTTCTATCAACCGTTATTACGTATCGTCGTCTTTTGTCCCTTGCGCCCAAGGTGATTTGCTCGTGAGCACCAAGCAGCAGCTCCAAATAAAAACCCCCATCCCCTCACCACTCCAGCAAATCCCGCCTCTCCACCTCGTCGACCAGCGCCTGCACCACGGGCGCCACGAGCCCCCGCTCGGTGCGGTGCCGCGCCGTCTGCTTCATGCGCGTGTAAAAGACGGGGCAGTCCTTGCTGTCGCAGGGCACCTCGTCGAGCGGCGAGAAGCCCGCGCAGCTGCGGCACAGCTTCAGGACGTCGGCCAGCTTGCGCTCCTCCGCCGCGAGCTGGGCCTGGAGCTTCAGGATCGAATAGGGGGCGTACCGGCGTCCTTGGCAGTGCAAACACAGCGCGGAGATGGAGGAGGGGTCGCTGCTGCTGCTGCCGCCGCCGTAGCGGTTTCTGTTCTTGTTCCTGTTGGAGGTATCGGTCGTCTTGGCGCCGCACGCCAGACACGACGCCGCCTTCATGTACGACTCGAGCGTCGCTTTGCGGAGGAGGCCACCACTGGCATTGGTATCAATCCGGCGCACGCGCTGCACCTTGGGCATCTCGTCGTACCAGCCGCGAACGTTGGCGCCGACGAGGTTAAAAATGCGCTCGAGCGGCGGAATCAGGTTTTTGGAGATGTAGTACTCGGCGTCGAGACTGAGGTGGGCGTGGATGCCGCTGAGCAGGTCCTCGGGCGCGACGCAGCGATCAATCAAGCGGGCCCCCGGCGCGCCCGTGACGACGACGTAAGGGACGCGCTCACCGTACTGGGGCTCGGCGCGCGCGTCCTCGAGCATCTTCTTGGTCGAGATGAGGGCACCCGGCGGCGGCGGGCCCCGGTCGCTGTAGGTGCCCAGCTTCACCTCGCGGGCGAAGCAGAAGTCTTGGATGGAGACGTTGCCGTGCATAATCTTGCGGCACTGCGCCTGGAAGTACTCCTTGACCTGGCTCAGGTCGGCGGTCTCGAACAAGATCTTCAGGGCCTTCTCTTCGATCATCTGCTCCGCCGGTGTACCGTCGCGGCGGACCGTCTCGATACCCTTGGCGTCAAATTCGGGCTTGACCTGGTCGCGATATTCGTACTTGTATCCCACGTACCGCTTCTTGGCCAGCAGCAGGCAAGGGTGGTACACTTTCTCGAACTTCAACTTGATCGGCCGAGGGTTCATGTCGGTGATGGTCTTTGCAATCTCCTCGCCAATATCAAAAGCCTGGTCCTTGGTCCGACCTGGGAGGTAAATAAAGAGCGAGTCGGTGTCGCCATAGACCACCTCAGCATTCCATTTCCCTACGGAATGAATTAGGGCAATGGCGCGCTCTAAGGTCTCCCGCCCGGTCTGTACGATACTGTCGGCAATCTCCGAACAAGGCATCCGACCAGAGAATGAGGCAGAGGTGTATCCGTACGTGACATTGGCAAGCAGCTTCAGAGCCAGCTGTCGGTTGTTCAGAAGTTGCTGTAGCGTCTTATCGGTCTTGTCTTGTTTCATGCCACTCTTGACCATTACACGAGTCTCGAGGATTTCGGTCAACATCTTTGCCAGCAGTGACTTCCTGATCTCAGCCTTGCTGTACATCATGCCATTAGGGGAAACATGGACGTGATCCTTGAGCAGCTCCAAGAGCCGCTCTTGCCTCTTATAGTCTGCAAATCCCATCTTGCTAGCACCGCCTCGCCAATTGTTGATGCGGCCAAGGAAGGTTGAGTAGCAATAATTGTACGCAATCATCACACTTGGATACAGACTCTGAAAGTCCAGTACCAAGAGCGGGCTGTTGTAGAACGCACTTCGCGGCTCCATGACCAAAGGAAGACACTCGAGAGCGTTTTGGCCACCAACCTGCCTTCTGTCTGGGGAGACCAGCATGAAGTTCTCAGGTTTGGCAATGCGGAACATGATGGACTCCACCTTGAACTGCGAGCCTCGCGAGAAGACGGAGAAGAAGTCCACGCCAAGAATACGGGCCTGCTCGCTCGTCCGCGGAACCAGTTCATTGGCCTCCAGGATCTCGATATCAAGCCTCGTTCGAGTCAAGTAGTACCGAAGGAGCTTGGCGAGGTCGCGTGGCCTGTTGTTGATGTACCAGTCTGATAAAGTCCTCCAGTTGTAATGCGGGATTCGACGATGGAGCAAGTGCCACACCACATTCTCCATGGTATACTGCAGGAGGTTGAGCTCGCCACGCATGGCGCGCCAGACGTTGATCATGTGCCTACCTGTGACCCTGATGGTCGATGTCGTGTTGAATCCCCATTTGTCGGCTTCTTTGCCAAACCTGCCAAAGGACTGGGCCTTCATCCGCGAAAACTCGTCGCACAGGTTATAGTCGTATTTAAACCTGGCCCTTTCAATTAGATAACCCCATGAGCTGCCATGAACCTCGTAGCCGGTGAGAATATCGGGATCGTGCGTCCGGACTATTTCAACCATTCGCACCATCAAGTCCAGTTCTGAGCTCTCCTCATATATCTCGGCAGTAGTCTGGCGCCGTATTCTCTCAACCATGAGACCGTCTTCGGATGCAACAATGATCCCAGACCGGATATCCGACGAGTCAGCATCGTCGGCATTGAGGAATTCATCAGACTTGGAACACCAGAATATACACTGAACATCGTCTTCCTCTGGATTGGGCACGAGTTTTCCTCTCGTGTTAACATGGACTTCCAAGCTCAGTGTACTCATGTACTGTGCTTCGAACTGGACGCTAGTTGACTTCTTCTTTTGGGAATACTTGAAACCATGCTTATTCTTGGGTGTGGCCCCTTCAATCTGTGACAAGTATGGCTTAAGCTCTGGGTCGTCCTGAATGTGCAAAGCAGGTTCTTTGCCATCAATGTCGCCCTTCCTGTCCTGCCACCACTGTTTAACCTCGAGGCAGCTGGGTGGCGGCTGAGCAAACTCCCAACTTCGAAAGCTGCATTCACGCCGCTTCTTTCTGTAGTTTTCTTCATCTGATGACCTAAGGGCAGAAGTCTCGAGTCGGATGCCAAATGTTGCCGCAGAACCACCCATCCCATCGAAGTCTGGTAGATAAGGAATGCTATTATTCTCCAAGCGGAACTCCTGACCGGCGTACTCGCGCATCCGGTGAGGCACGTCTTTGTCTTTGCTATAATACGCATCTTGGTAGATGACGTCGGGGAGATTGTTGATCTGCATGGTAGAGAGAACATCTTTGGCCGACGGTGGTGGTGTGGCGAAAACAAAGAAATGAGCGTTTTGCCTTGGCATACAGCCCACATCGATATGGGAGGTCTTTTCATCCACCAATTCAATAGCTTGAGACGGGAAGTCGCATATTCGCGTTAACGGCTCCAGACTCTTGTCGAACGAAATATAAGACCCAGATGGTATCGAGTCCAAGGTCACTTGTTTCTTGTACGAACTATCCTGGCTCTGTTGGGAGCTGGTCTGCTGGCTTAGCCGCAGCCGCGTACTCGGATCATTCGGGTCCTTTACAACTGAAAAGCTGAGAGAACCCTGGCTCATCTGTCTGGCTTTTGTCCCCTGCGAAGATGCCGGGGTCATGGACTGGCTAGTTGGTGCAGGAGTCTGATCATGTGAGAAATTTTTAGTGATGCTGGGGGTCTGGTCTCCGTGATCCAGCGAGAATACCACTCGTCGACGCTTTGGTTGCTGTTCGCCTTGAGACGGAGTTAGGGGCCGCTTCGTGGTCATATCCAGAGATCCACCGGAGTCTATATCGTTCACCACTCTACTAACAAGTCCATGTTCCCTAGCAGTTTCTAACAATTTCTCCGACACTGGAATAGGAGAGAAATTGCCCGACTTCAGGCGACTGGTGTAGACACCCTCGGGAAACCCTTTCGGCACATCGGGGCCTTTAGGAGAGTTTTTCTGGATGGAATTTGAAGAGACTGGATGTTTAGAAGCTTGCAGAAGACTGGTATTGCTCCGCGTCCCTGAACCCAAGGGCGTCATTTTCGTCAAGTTTCCTTTGACAGTCGTCCGGCTCCCAACCCCTACCGCAGAATCTGTGGATTTGTTCGTGATTCGCAGAGTCTCCTCGTCCGAGTCGTCCGGGAACAGGCCATCGTCACCCATATTGTTCGCTAAGATTTGCTGGTCATCAACAATGATGCTGCTCGTGGGCGACAACTCAGCTCCGACCTCGGGCACAGGTAGGCCTAGTGTTGGACGAAGATTTTGCGGATAGAGATCCTCTACCGACTGCAAGAGCGTGTTGACAGTGTCTTCCAGTGGAATTGGCTTCACGAAGTTGTTAAAAGTGACTTGGGTCCCATCCCCCTTCCGGTTTTCCTCCCGAACCATGTCCAGCATCTGTTCCCGGTATTCCTCTTCGTGAAGCCATCCAGGTATCTGAGAGTTGCGAGGATCTGCTGACATTGATATGAGGGCGTCAGCGGTGAAAGGGCTGCTCCCTGGTGCTGGGTTCTTCATTCTCCTCTTCCGACGCCTGGTTTCGTCTTTCCAGAGGCCAGCCATACTGTGCACGAGCTTCATGTCTGGTGACAAGGGGTGAGCTCTTTCGATAAAGTTATGATGCAACTGCCTCTCCTTGATTTCAAGCCGATTGAGGATATCTTGGACGCATATGTCAACCTCGATGGAGCAATGACTGGCACGAGGGAGATCTGAGCTATCCGTTACACAAGCAGCTGAAATGGACTGACTGTGCCATAGATGTATAGAGTTCTCATCGTCATCATGGAGCGGTATAGGGGCACGGAAAGATACCTTGCGACTTTCGATATAGCCGCAGCCGTACAGGTTATAATCGGTCATAAACTGGAGGAGGTACTGCAAGTGTGCTTCATATGGTTGAAATCTCCGCTTCATGATAACGCCCTGCTGCAACAGCTCAGCCAGTCTCGTCATAACCATGGGGTTGAGCATATATATCTTGAGATAGAACCGGTAGCCCACGTAGAACCCATAAAAGGGGATGCCCTTGGCGAGAGTGATGCGAGCCACGAACTTGGGATCCTCGGCGTACACATTACGCCGGTAGCTCACCGCCAGGGCATGATCAATAGAGAGGTGCAATCGATAGATGTAAGCACCGACTACATTGAGTAGTTAG
The DNA here is from genome assembly GCA_038363915.1 of Apiospora saccharicola. NCBI lineage: Eukaryota > Fungi > Ascomycota > Sordariomycetes > Amphisphaeriales > Apiosporaceae > Apiospora > Apiospora saccharicola. The sequence continues at coordinate 1,315,337 of JAQQWM010000004.1, forward strand.
AGATGGCCGTGGTTGGTACAGTTGGGGTAAGAGAGCTTACCATCTTGAGGCAACAGACTACCATCGTACTCTATGTACAGATACGGCAATACTCCATGAATGTGAGCACACACTTTTTGGCCGGTTTCCGTCGCTCCAAAGACCCGGACGATAGGAAGTTTTGGTTCCTTATGTATCTGTGATAATCGGACATCGTTCCGAAGCTGGGGGTCATATTTGGTAGGGGATGTCTGGTAATGGTCTATGCAATTGAGGCGCACGCGGAAGACGTCCATGATGGCGACGACTTCCACATATTGACCGCTCCGGCGAGCATGCAATTGGCGCAACAAAGGAAAGTAAACTGATAATTTTGTTTAGATCAAGAAAACCATCTATTACTGCTATTAGTGCTTTGTTACGGGCAATTTATCCAGAGGTGAGTCGAACCCATCACTCATAGGCAGTAACACGCGCTTTAGCCAATCGCGTTGTCAGGTGGCAACCAAAGCTCCAGCCACAGATCTTAAGTGCCTAGTTACCAACCTTGATTCATTGCAGGCATCAGCCACAATCTGGAACTTTACTTCACTCTTCGCAACCTCCACGACGTTTTGCATCTCCGATAAACTGAACTTGGACGTCGGCATTTGGCATTCAAGTGGTGACGAACTACTTTTTCGGATCTCTTGAACCTATTTTCTTTCCCATCCAGCCAAAACCGTATCTTCGTCATGCCGCCGCCACCGCCCCCGTCCCGGCGGAACGACGCCAACACCAAGGCCTCGGCCGCCTCGAAAGAAGAGAACGTCTACATCCCGTCCTTCATCAGCAAACGGCCCTTCTACGCCGGCGAGGAGACGGGCGACAGCAACGACTACCTGGAGCATCAGCGTTTGCAGCAGCAGAAGGACAAGGACGACACATCGAAATGGTACGACCGCGGTCGGAAAGCGGGCCCCGCGGCGACCAAATACCGTAAGGGCGCGTGCGAGAACTGCGGCGCCATGACGCACAAGGCGAAGGACTGCCTGAGCCGGCCGCGCGCCAAGGGCGCCAAGTGGACGGGCAAGGACATCCAGGCCGACGAGGTGATCCAGGACGTGCAGCTGGGCTGGGACGCCAAGCGCGACCGGTGGAACGGCTACGACCCGCGCGAGTACCGCAACGTCGTGGAGCGCTACAACCAGATGGACGAGCTGCGGAAGCAGCTTCAAGACGGTGGCAAGGTCAGCGGCGACGGCGAGGATGGTGAGGACGACGACGGCCAGAACGCGGGCGAGAAGTACGCCGAGGAGTCTGACATGAGTAAGCACCAGAGCACTGCGACGCGGCAGCTGCGGTTACGAGAGGACACGGCCAAGTATCTGCTGAACCTGGACCTGGAGTCGGCCAAGTACGACCCCAAAACGCGCAAGATTGTGGACGCCGGCGCGACGGCCGACAAGGCGGCGCAGCTCTTCGCCGAGGAAGGGTACCTGCGGGCCGCGGGTGACGCCGCCGAGTTCGAACAGGCGACGCGCTACGCCTGGGAGGCGCAGGAGAAGACGGGTGACACCCGTCAGCACTTGCAGGCCAACCCGACGGCCGGCGAGTTCTACCGCAAGAAGGAAAAGGAGGAAGCCGAGAAGAAGCGGGCGGAGCGCGTCAAGGCCCTGGCCGACAAGTACGGCGGCGACGAGCACAGCATGCCGGCCGAGCTGCGGGACGTTGCTGTCACGGAGTCGGAGCACTTCGTCGAATACGACGAAGCCGGTTTGATCAAAGGGGCACCAAAGGCTGCCGCCAAATCAAAGTACGCCGAGGACGTTTTTGTCAACAACCATACTGCGGTCTGGGGCAGTTGGTGGTCAAGCTTCAAATGGGGTTACGCTTGCTGCCACTCATTTACGAAAAACAGCTATTGCACTGGAGAGGATGGTATAACAGCATGGGAGCTAGCTGAGCAACACAGGACTGGAGGAAACCTTACGGCGGAGGAACAAGCAGATCAGGATGCCCAAGCTGCCCTTGAAAAGGAGACTGAACAATCTAAACCTGTGGCAAAGAAGCGTACGGCGGAGGAGATGATGGAAGAGGAAATGGAGGAGTATCGGAGGAAACGGACAGCAGCGGCAGATCCTATGGCTAAATATTTAGGGAAGGACGAGCTCATGCAATAGCTTTTAGGCAATTACATATTAGATTTAATGTTCACATCACGATCAAGGTCACGGTGGTACGGTAAAGTATGTGAAACCGTCATCCACATTAAAAATCAAACAGAAACCTAGTAGTGTATCATTGCTGGTGATGAACTTTTCATGCATTCCGTGATCCCCTGGCCTAACGCCTTGAGCTATGGATGGTACAAGCCCCCTTGCTCTTTGTAAGTGAGATGACCGGATCTCCTGCCCAATAAAAGATCCTCATGAAAATCATTAGGAGTATCGTACGGAGATAGATATTTACTCCTCCTCCTCCTCCTCACCCTCATCACCCTTCTCGGCAGCCTTGGCCTTCTTTCTTCGGACACGGCCGGGGCGGCCGCCGCCGAAGGGCGAGGTCAGAGCGAAGTCGATGTGCTTCTGCGAGTCGAGACGGACGATGAACGAGGGGACGTTGACGATCTGCTTGCCGACGCGGATGTGGCGCTGGCGGATCAGGACACGGGCGTGGTGGATGGACTTGGCAAGGCCGAGCTTGTAGACACAGGTCTGGAGGCGGCGCTCAAGGAAATCCTCGACCTTCAGGGCCAGGACGTAATCGAGCTTCATGCGGGACTCGTCGAGGACACCAACACGCACGAGACGGCGAATCAGGGCATTGCCTTCGAAGAGACGCTTGGGGTCCTTCTCGTCGAGGGTAAGAAGCTGACTGTTGGCGAGGAGAAGTTATTAGTATTCGATATCTCCAAGTGTGAAGTCCCAATTGCGACTTTGGAGTAAAGGTGTTAAAACATACCGGGCAGCACGGCGGATCTTGGACAGAGTGAGCTGGACGCGCCAGACCTCACGCTTGTTGCGCAGACCGTACTCGCCAACGAGCTTCAACTCGGAGTCACTACATGGGGAAAATACCGGTCAGTTTATTTTATCATCACGACTTAAGCAGAGAACAAGCTCTGGCTCATTGGCCGGTGAATACTGACAGTCGGGCGGCCTCGAAGGGGCGACGGGGGACCTTTGCGGTCTTGGAGTAAGACAGAGGCGCCATTTTTACGACGTTGCTGCTGTCTTTCTTCTTCGGTTAAGGAAATTGACGATGTGAAGAAGAGGGAAGGTGGGATGGGTGCGAAGTGTCGTGAGGTAGATGGAAAAAAGAGGACCACAGGCAGGCCAAAGTAGCACCAAAATTCGTGACCAGCCAAACCCACACACAATTGGCACAGCCCAGGCAAAGTGAGTGCGAAAGCGAGCGAATTCGTGTGGTAGATGGTGCGCCGAATCGATAAAGGTGGGTCTAGGGTTTCCCTCTGGCAAGTGGAAACTGATTCAGTGGGAGCTGGCAATGGCTGGCACGCACAGCGGCTTACTTAATGGCAGGCCCAGTCAAGTTCATTGGTTGGGGCTTGTGCTGCAAAGGTGGGAGAGACCAAGACCTTCTCGCACGGACCATTCGAAGCGGGCTTTCGTGTCTTCCACAAAAATTCCCTAGAGACCCTACCAGCCAAAATTCCAGTTACCTGCGAGATCCCTAGTCAAGCAAAAGTTCGATCATCTCAGAATCCCACGAACCGAACATCACCACCACCCCCTTCAGTAACGACACCACAACACCGTCAAGATGGGTCACGCTGCAGGTCTCCGCGCTGGCACAAGAGTACGTTCCTCCGAAGAAAATAATTAGAGTCATTTTGGGCTTGGTTGGATATTTCGAAGAAAAAACTTCCAATGCAACGCAGACGACGAGAAGATAGACAGAATATGAACAGAGGGCAACAACGCTGACCTGATTTCTCTTTTCCAGTATGCCTTCTCCCGGAACTTCCGGCAGAAGGGTATGATCCAGCTCTCCACATACCTACGCCAGTACAAGTACGTTGCGAATCGAATTGGCATTGGAGCGCAAGGGAAATTCTAACAAATGGCAACAGGGTCGGTGATATCGTGGATATCAAGGCAAACGGTGCTGTTCAGAAGGGTATGCCCCACAAGGTCTACCACGGAAAGACCGGTGTCATCTACAACGTCACCAAGAGCGCCGTCGGTGTCATCATCTACAAGAAGGTGAAGCACCGATACATCGAGAAGCGCATCAACCTCCGAATCGAGCACGTCGCTCTGTCCCGTTCGCGTGAGGACTTCATCAAGCGCGTCAAGAAGAACGCCGAGCTCAAGAAGCAGGCCAAGGCCGACGGTAACCCCGTCCAGGTCAAGCGCCTGCCGGTTGCCCCCGTGAGGCCCACGTTGTCTCCATGAAGGACAACAAGCCCGAGACCGTCGTTCCCCTGGCCTACGAGACGACTATCTAGAGGAATACGGTTGCTTGGGGGTGTTGTGCTGCGTTTTCACTGGGTCTTCGGTCGGTTTGCTTTTTACTCACATCTGCATGGGGTTCTACGAGTATGGATCTCGTCCGGTCCGGTCCGAACTGGACTGATGACTTTCTACGAGCATGGCATTGCAGGGCATGAAAATTTTCAATGCCCATAGGATCATGAACAAAAGAAAAAAGTCACCAATACCCAACGACTCAACTTCATCTTTGTGCCACTTGATGTGCCTCAACTACATGTATATGAAAGGCAGCCATTCGGAAAGATGCCGTGATGAGTGCATGTCTGACGGGTTACGGCAGTCGTTACAGTGTTTTTTGCGAGCTGGCCGCAGGAGTCTAGTGAGGCGCCAGTTCTTGTAGAATACCAGATGAAAGCAGCCCGGCCGGAGACTGATGGTGAATAGACCCAAGATGAAAGTCAATAATGAAATATGAACGCCCATATCACATTGTGTTGCAATTCAACCTATCGACAATTTAAATCACCCCTATTGCCCGAACGCTCTGCCTTGCATTCAACAATAACTCTTACCTCCACACTTTTCGCTCAATATGTTGTCCGATCCGATCTCCACCTCGGACACAGCCACATTGTATGGTGGAGGGGAGACCACTTCATCTTCATATCCTTCCTTCTCGATGAGCTGAAACTGATCGTCATAGTCCTCATAAGACCCTTTACCTCTTTTGATGGATACCATAGCTTTCGAAACGCCAATTAGGACCACGTTATGTTCGGGGTAGAAGGGTATCGGCAGTCGAGGCGGAGGCGGCAGCCGGCGGCGTTGCTTCATCCAATAAGCGTTTTTTGCCTCGCGATCATGGCATCTTTGGCATGTCCCGCATGCCCGGAGGCCCAGGTAGTTTAGCCAGCAGCGTTTGACATTTGAGAAGGTGCACACTGTAGTACCTGCGTCAAGATGGATGGGTAGTGACGAGGAGATGTGGGACTGTAGATCAACAATAGCACTCGGCAGTAGTGGTGTATAAGTACATATAGACCGGCTTGGGTTATTCGGATGAGCTGAATGAACACCGAGAGGTTTGGGGGCCAGAGTTGGCAAACGGAGCGGACTCTCTCGAATCTGCTCATATCACTACCGAGGTGTCACTGTTTGTTTTGATTCTGCGGATATGTGTGGTATGGCAAGTCGGCAGCAATTGCTTACTATGTTTACCTAAGTTATCTTCACCAACCTGCTGGACTCGCACTTGCTTCCAGCCGCCAACAATATATATACATAGCGCATCTTGACATCCCCTACCCCAGTCAGGCCACACTCCTGGATACAAGCTGCTGGTTATTAGCCGAACATTTTCGAGAGAAAAGTTGCTACCACTTTAAGATGAAACTCCTGTCTCTGTTGTTTCGGCCTAGCAAACATTGAACTGCGTTTGACAGCACTGCTGCTCTTGCTCGTGTACGACACTGCCAATGTGGCAAACTTCAAGAATTTGGTCACGGCAAGCTCTATACACCAGTGCCAGCAGTTTCCCTGAGTAGGAGAAGCATCACGATATACGCACACCACTCTAGTGATGGCTGTGATGATACTCCTGTCACAACTTTACACACCTCGCCTTGTCGAGGATGCAGGCCAGCCCCAATTGCGACCAGATTAAGCAGGCTTACGACGGACGATACAGTCCCGGATGAAAACGTTAACATGCCGTACCACGCACTTCCCTGGATAGAAGGCGTCAACTTCCGAATATCATGTTCCTAAGAGAAGCCTCTCGCAAACTCGGCCTTTTGGGGTACACATATGTGGTAGCTTATATCTGTGCAGCCCCAGGCCACAACAAAATTTACATCACCATCGAGACAGCATTCGCTCACGTTTCCATATTTGGAAGGGTGATTAGCAAGTATTTCCATTTCTAATATAAACCGGTAATCAGTCGACTGGAATCAGGTACAATGACGGCTTAGGGGGTCTCGGATCATGTCCAATCGCATTTAGCAGGCGGAGCCTTCTGACGCCGGCTTCTGGGTGCTAGCCGCGATGTGCTACTACGCCATCAGGCAAAGCCACGGGTGGGTTTGTATGAAAAGTAACGGTTGAGTTTGAAAGAGCCCCGAAGTTGATGGACCCAGTCGGAGGAAACATGATCGAGAAAATCGAGAAGGAAAAAAAGAGCACTTCACAACTAGTGGGTATTTCAAAAATGGGATTTTATTATGTCGAAAGATGTGACGATCGTTCGCTTTGCAGGGGCCAATGACGGCCCCTGCACTTCTCTGCAGTAAGTACGTTTGCAACTACATGCAGATGTTAACTAATTACAGATTGCTTGGTACCTTACGTGTGCGTGCGTGTATCCGCTCATGTTGCGCTGTGCGTGTCCGACATCATCGTACGTCCACCACACACATACAGCTAGCTTTGCGCGTATATGTGGCTATATGCATCTGCAAGCAAAGCAAAGCCGGAAAACAGCTTTGCTGATTACATCAACGCTCCAAAATGTTCCATCCAAGCCCCAGCTTCCTCGGCTCGTCTGCTGGGGAAGACATAGGTACTATACCATTAGGTGCCAAAGGTTGAATGATTCGGAATTCGACGCCCCTTTTTATAGCTCAGACCAATGCCAGAAGCGGTGAGAGCACATGTAAACTCCTTGAACCTGCCAATGAAGACGAAGGGGCACCCGCGGACGGGGTGCGCTCGCTAGACACGTATGCATTCAAATGCAAGGGAAAGACGCTGCCCCCAACTCATGAGAATCGTGTAAAATGTAAAAGAGCCGAGATTGATCTCGGCAGAGAGTGAAAAAGTCGTGAAGAGACCGGGGGTATCTGAATCGAAAAGAGTATAAAAAGTTGTTCGTCGTCAGAACAGACTGGGGCAGAATCCTGACGCGAGGAGAAGTTGGTATAGTGGTGAGAAGGTGATTCGTGCGTATAACGGATTCCAGTCAAAGGGGAGGGATCATGTCCCAGATAGAATGAGCAAGGGGATCAGACGAGATGGACGACAGTGAGAACGGCTTCAAGGCGTCGCATTTGTTGTCTATAGGCCGGGATAGGCACCTCCAGGCATTCCACCACCGCCGGGCCTACGGGCAGGGCCACCAAGTTGGAAATCAGGGTTATCGTTAAGTACATTGACTTTATTTTGATTTGCTGGCTTTCGTGGCGGCATTCGACCATAGCCTCCAGGAGGGGGAGGAGGTTGATATTGAGGGTTTATGCCTCTCTGGGAAATTGATGTGAATGTGGAACGTTCCGAAGGCGCCGGACTCTTAGACCCAGCGGCGGCATGCATATCATCATCGTAGCTTGGCTCACGCATAGGATCACGCAGTGGGGCCGGGCCGGGCTGTAAGGCACGCGGTGGCGGCTCGGTAAAACGTGGATCTACATCCTCGTAGTAATTTCCTGAGTCACTGGCGGCTGGCGCTGCGGGTGGAGGGGTCTTAGACGGGAGCTCTGTCGCCCGCGGGGCGACATTAAGCGGCGAAGGCATCCTGGGAGAGTTTCTCCCTGTACCTTGGTTCCAGGCTTGTCGTGGTGGCGTGTATTGGCTATCGAAGTGATTAGCGCCACTTGCCGATCAAAGGAATACATGTTGGAGGAAACTTACTCGTCCTGGCTGTATCTTGACGCCTCGCTCATATAGGTGTCGTGTCTTTGGACCCTCGCTTGCTGTAATGCGAGCATGCCGGCCACATCGGCGTCGCTATCTCTGATACCGTTGAACTGGCCAAAGCCCGCCGGCGCATGCGATGGGCTGCCAGTGGTAGCGTCCATTTCTACTGCCCGACCCACCGGCCCTGAAGTCTCTTTATCAGTACCCGGTAAAGGGGGTGGAGATTCCGCTCTGGGCAATTCACTGACTCGGTCAGGATTGTAAGCTTCGAAGCCTCCTGTCCCCGAATTTCCAGTCGATACGCTTGGCATCGAAGGATTCGCGCCATAAGGCACTCCTTGCGCGGGAGATCCGTTGCGTACCGGCCCATAGGCACCATAGGCGTCGCCGGGCGGCGGGCGTTGGTTAAAGCCTCCATTGCCGCCGTAGTTGGGCGGCGGAGGGCCACGCCCTCCCCTCATTCCGGCACCATAGCCAGCTCTCGGAGGTCCATAGCCTCCTCGTCCGTTCGGTCCTGGTCCTGGTCCAGGTCCATAACCACCACGTCCTGGTCCACCGTATCCCCCTCTGCCACCCGGGGGCGGGCCGTAGCCATAGCCTCCTCGGCCATAGCCACCACGACCACGAGCGCCTGCGGGCATGGGACCACCACCCCGTCCTCTGGAGTTCATGCGTTCTTGGGATGGTCCGCGCCTCACACCGTAGACTCCTTGGGGTGGTTGGATCGGGTTTCCATATTGATCTCTTGGTAGAGACGGATTAGATCCTGACCGCTGTGGACCCCCATCATAGACAGCATTGGGTGGAGCATGCATATCAACAGGAGGATTATTTGGCGACCGCTGAGAGGGTGACGAAGAAGTCAGAGGTATGCGCTCATCGCTACTGCGATTGTCCTTCTCCCCGTAAGTAGCAAACGAAGGTAGCTTATCACTAGGTCCGTTAGCACCACTCACAACCGGGACTGTAGGCTGCATTGAGGCTGCTGTTGTAGTAGCAACAGGCTGTTGAGCATTGCGGTTGTAATAATTCTCGCCGCTCATTTCGGCGTTCTCCGCAATTCGCGCCTTCCTGGCCTTTCTGCTGACAACAGTACGGCGCATAGCACAAGAGACCAGACCGCTCAAAGCCACTAGAACGGTTGAGGCCAGGACTATGTACGAACCCCAAGCCATATGGGGGACGAACAAGAGGACATCGATCAGGAAGGCAAGGAGACAAACTAAGAATGTAAGTATACCAAAGATGAACAAAGCCAATAGGTACCGAGCCGAATGAGAAGGTGAGTGCATATGAGCGACTCCCGCCATGATGAACATAATGAAGGTGAAGAGGGCGGCAACAGGGTGAACGATCAAAATAGCCGAGAGGGTGCTTCGAGTCGAGTTGGGCAAATCGAAATCGCCCGACTTGGCCGCCTCAATGGCACTGGCATCGTATCCAATCTCTATCCCACTGCAGGTGTTGCCTCTACACCATCCAAACACTCCAAAACTGGTGCCCTTGAACGTGCCTAAAGGTATGGCCTTGATGATGGGGGTCGAAAGGACAGACAGCAAGAGCATAGCAAATGCTGCGAACAGTAAGATCGTTAATGGTGTCGCGGGGCGTAACATGATGGCGACAGTAAGGTGCGCGCCGACTCAAAAGAGTCGCGCTGAATAGGTGAGGTATCTGCTGTATAAGATCGATTTATGCCGTGCACCTGCACTCGGAGAATTGTCCAGGTGTCGGGAAGGCAAGACGCTATCGTCGCCGATCGTGTTGATGCACTGCGTCTCACGAGAGTTGCGACATGTGGTGCGCGTCGTTTTAATGGTTGCTTCGAAATCCTCTTTAATCGATCTCTCCAATCCGTCTTCCAGAATTTCCCGGGTCCAACCACACAATTAATTTCCGTCAATTCAATCAAGAATGACACCGGTAGTCGGGAGTCGTAGGTTGCCGATTTGTCGACGTGATCCAGCACTTTCCCCAACTCTATTTCTCGATTTCTACTATTTCGAGGTCGCAATACCACAGAACAAGCCCAGCGAAAACCGAACAATCAAATGACGGGAGGGTTTCGAGTAGGTCTAGGCAATGGAAAAATGAGAAAGAGTGTAAGTGAGTGTTTGTATGTGTGTGCGCATGTGGACGGTGGACGTGTGTGAGAGATGAAACAGAGCTGCTCGAGACTGGAAGGGTGGCGGACTGGTTACGCCTAGGAATGTGGCAGTGCCAGCCCTTTGGTCTGGTCTGGTCTAGGTGTTAGAGGTTTGAATGAGCGACTGAAATGAAGGGGAATAGAAGCAAGCAGGCAGGTTTAGATTGGTCTTGGAAGATTGGAGAGAGTCTAAAATTGGGGGAAACGGGGGGAAGAGACCCCCGATGGTGTCGTGTGAATGGATGCCAAGGGTGCGAGGCCAGACCCAAATCAGTATCAGTTTGACTGGGTACTATTGTACCTGACCTAGTGGGTTTTCCCTTTCCCTCCCAGGCAGGTCTATCGCTGTCCCCACCCCTGATCTGCTCCCATTACGGTGGGCACAGTGGGCTTACTTCATGCATGCGAACGATGCAATAGGCCATGGAATCGCCCGAGTCGCTTGCGCTCGAGTGTGGCTATGTGCATACATCAGACACCAAATGTATTTGATCAAGGTATGATAACGTCGACCTTTTCCGTGCCGCGTTTCTCGCAAGTGTTACTACGGCGTGCTGATTAGCGTATCCTGCTTCCGATTTGACTCACCACTGTCTTCGATGACATACTGCTTCATGCACTTAAATCAAGGTTGCTGGTGCGCTGGTGCAATAGCCCGTCATATCTCAACTGACTGACTGGGCTGGATATTTGGAAGTACACACATGCTCTCCATCAATTTGCTGACGGCAGAATCACCGTGAACTCTACCTGCGCGAACTAGGATGGGCCAGGAGCCACAAGGAGATAAAGCAAGCAAGGTAGGTACATGCCCCTAGCTGCCTCCATGGTAGATACATCGATAGCGCTTCAATGTTCCAATTTCTTGCACAGCCGAGTTACAGGCCGAGGAGGTTGAGAAGTCAGAGGTCAATAAATCGGTCAGAAATTCTATCCGGAAAGATTTGAAAATGTTTGACGTTGCTCCAGACGCAGCTCATACGATGCGCATCGATCAGTCAAGTCACCTCCCCGACTCCCAAATGATGGCGAGCGGTAACGGCAGTGTCAACGGAAGGCAACTCAAAGCGCCCAGCGCCCTAGTTTAAAGTTGAGGTTTGACGGCGCCACCGTCCCCTGTTGCGCCAGTGTTACGAGTACAATGGTCAATTTCGACACCAACGGCCCCAAGGTTCATTAGAGCTTGAAAATGTTTTATTGGATAACTGGCTTCGCAATGTTGACGTTATCCGCCCTCCTTGCTACTATCCTTTTGACTGCAATGCCCGGAAAACAGGCTCTGATGCCCACCACCCCCTATCGACCAGAAACGATTACCGACATCTCATAGGTCCATGCCTCTAGGCTAAATGCGAACAGTACGGGCTACACATGTATCTAGCCGGCTGCACGTGGTGTTATGAGGGCCTGCTCACGAATATAACTCATGAAAACCGGCGCCTTTCTCGTGCGTAGTGTAATGAACACACTATCGAGCCTCGTATTCAACCACTTGGTCTGAATCAAGAGAGTTGAGCATATGTATACCGGATACAACTAGCTGCATGGTCAGTGACCATCAACTGTCATATTCACTGTTAGAGTGTCACATTCTTAGACCAACCTCCAACCTTCTGTTCTTGCCGGCAAAATTTTGCTCTGAATGTGACCTTCCCCAGGCGCTTCGAGTCAGTATTCTGCGTAAAATGCATCCGGGATACCCCGCGAGAAGGGCGGCTGGAATATGTAGAATACCAGCTGCCAGTCTGGGAAAAGATCCCGCTGACACCAGGCCAACCAACAGAATGCTGCGCCCTGTAAATCCGTCTTATCCGGCGACCTGCAGCTCTAGCCCTGTGGAATGCTTCGACACTGTCAAATGACTCGCGGGCCATCATCTACTCAGCTGCAAGCCTAATCTGACCTTGCTGCCAGCATAGAATGAAGCATTATTCCAACCACCAACTGTATACTCCTTGCGCGGTCAGATCTGCGTATGTAGCGATAGACATTCTCGAGCACTGGGCACGGCTCGGACCTGGCGTTCCAAGACTCGGGCCATTTCCCCCTAGCGTTGCAAGGAACCCCGAACTTCAGCTCATTCGGAAACGGTCTGAGGCAGAGACAAGACTTTCATGTGGAAACCGAGGTGACATCGCCCCATTTCTACAGCTGCCAGTGATCAATCAAGCAATATCATAGATAGCGTTATATATAGGGCAGACCACCAGTTGCTTCTAACAGCAACCCTTCCGTCCTACGCGAAACGTACAATTGTGGGTTTGTAGTATGACCTAAAGTACCTTCGAAATACGCGACTGATACAAGTGACTGCTCGGACGTTATGCACCGTCAACATAGAATCTGGCCAGCCCCGCGTTGTTTCCGGTTGCCGTAGACCCTCGGCGTTAGTAGGATATAACATAGCATGTATCTGTGTTTGAGTAGACGCGCGACAGGTCGTACCGTGGATTTGGAAGAGAAGAAAGCAATTCTTGAAGTGATCGTCGGATGCGTAGCATCCTAAGTTGGAACTTCGTGCACGTCAGACATAGGATCTGCTGCTCATCATGGAGGAATTGCACCAGGTTTGAGCGCATCCTGATACTAACCGAGTCGGGTTCCGTAATGGCAGGGCCACATGTCTATGCGAGCTACTTGCTTTTATCGAGAATTAATACCCTTATTAATAAACACACATGCTAAACTTGGATAATAATATTTCAATATACAGCCAAATGTAGTCTTAACACGCGTGGCGTACTTGTACTACATGCATACCTGTCGGAGGAATCGATGGCGTTCGTGCAAGAACTAGCAGATGAGATGTCCAAACAACTTCTGAATAGACCCCTCAAAGACGTTCTTAATCTTCGTGATCTGGTCGAGCTCTTCAACATCGAATTCGATATGGTTAACAATGTTTATTTACCGAACTCCGGTTTGAGTCGGGGATAAGCTCGGTTCCGTTAGAATGGGGTTAGTCAGCTAGATCAGACTAAGCTAAGGACAAATCCGAGCCAAATGCCCGCCGGGCTGGTCCGTAAGCGCACGAGACCAAGAGCAGAGATCGTCATTGACAGTCAACTTCTCAGTGTTTTATTTCTTCAAGGTAGATGCACAATAATGTAGGGAATTTTCTGGAGATTATTCAATCAGCAACCCCTTTTTTGCAGTCTTTCCCCGGACCGCCAATCGCTATGTTTCGTGCACGCATAGCAGGTCTCGGCAGGCGCCCGTTATCGTCACATTCAAAGACGTCATCGCCACATAATCTGCTGTCGCAGGCCGCCGCCACCACGTGTCGAGGGCGCAATGCTATCACCTCCCCCTGCTACGAGTCAACAACGCCCGTCAATATGCATCAGGAGTGCGCAGCAGTGGTGGCCAGTTCCAGCCGCTACGGCCGCCCTCACCCGAGTCGCTGGGGGCCCCGAAAGCCGCGCGCGACTTCAAGCGCGGCCGGAAATGGCTCCGGCGCTTCGTGATCCTGGCCACCGTGGGCGGCACCTTCTATCTCGTCGACCGCGTCGCCTTTGCCGCGGGCATCAGCCGCTCGCTGCTCACCTTCGGCAACGGGCTGTTTGTCGCTTTCGACTATAAGATCAACTTCCGCGCGCATCCCTGGATCGGCACCATCGAAGACCTGCACCGGCGCAGCGCGGAGCGTCTCTTCGAGCTGTTGCGGCACAACGGCGGCCTATACCTCAAGATCGGCCAAGCCATTGCCATGCAGAGCGCAGTCCTGCCGCCCGAATTCCAAAAGATGTTCGCCCGCATGTTCGATGATGCGCCGCAGGGTTCTTGGGAGGGTGTGCAAAAGGTGATACGAGAGGAATTTGGCGGCAGGAGCGCAGAAGAAGTGTTCGGAGTGAGCTTCACGGGCGAGGAGGGTAAGGGTATAATGGAGAAGAGGGCACGAGCGAGCGCCAGTGTTGCCCAGGTTCATTGGGCAAGGCTGCCTGACGGACGAGAAATCGCCATCAAAATTCAAAAGCCGGAGATCGCCAAGCAAATAGGATGGGATCTCTGGGCATTCAAGTAAGTTGGGAAAAATTTCGGTTGATCCATCCATATATGACTAAAAACTGACTTTTGCGCAGGGTGATGATGGGAGTCTACTCATGGTGGTTCGATCTACCTCTTGGTGGTGTGGTTCCGTTCATCACTGAACGGCTCAAACTCGAGACCGATTTCGAGAGTGAAGCGCGGAATTCCGAAACCATGCGAAAGCTGATAGAATCCGAGCCGAGTCTCGCGGGCAGAGTCTATGTCCCTACAGTCTACCCCGAATTCACAACACGAAGGATCTTGGTGACAGAGTGGATAGAAGGCGTGCGTCTGTGGGATAAGGAGGCAACTACTAGTCGCTGGTTAGGTGGTCATGGCAATGGGTCTCCTGGTGTACATGGCGCGAAGCTCAGCCCGCCCAATATGGATCTCGTCCGCAAACAGCTACACGAAAACCCGGGACTGACGAACCTCAAGCCCAACCGCGAGACTTGGAGAGGACGTAATAACAAGGGCGGACTCGGGCTGACGAGCAAGGAGGTGATGACGACAATAGTCGATCTTTTCTCGGCGCAGATTTTCAAATGGGGAGTCGTGCATTGCGATCCTCACCCAGGCAATCTCTTCATCCGGCGCCTGCCGTCGGGTCACGCCGAGGTGGTCCTCATTGATCACGGACTCTACGTGTACATGCAGGAGGATTTCAGGCGCCAGTACAGTCTGTTCTGGAAGTCGCTCATGACTTTTGACAATGAAACGATCGCCGAGGTCAGCAAGGAATGGGGTATCAAGGCGCCGGACTTCTTCGCCAGCGCCACCCTACTCAAGCCATACGAGGGAGGCGACAACAAGACCAAGAACGGTATTATCGAAAGCCTTGACGGAAAGACGGCCGCTGAGCGGCACTTTGAGATGCAGAGGCGGATGAAGCAGGGGATCCGCGACATGCTGGCCGACGAGGACAAGTGGCCCAAGGAGCTCATATTTATCGGCCGCAACCTGCGCATCGTTCAGGGCAACAACCAGTTCATGGGGTCACCCGTTAACCGCATCAAGATGATGGGTGATTGGGCGAGCCGCAGTCTGTTCCAGGACCCGAACCTACCGTGGCAGCGCCGGCTGGCCAACGCCTGGCGACATCTGCTGTTCCGGACGGTGCTGTTTGCGAGTGATGTCGCGTTTTATACGTTCAAGATCAAGCAGTGGTTCGGATACGGCGGTGGTATGGAGGACGTCCTCGAGTCCAAGATGAAGGACATGGCCAATGATATGGGTTTTGAGTTACAGCATGATGTGTTTGATGGTTAAAACTTGGGCTCGTGAAGCATTTTTGCCTTGGTAGGGGCGTGTATAGAATTCGGATAGAAGGTGATAGAGCATGATACCACTCAGAATCATTACGAATGCCATCGTTACAATGGGTTGCATTACGTATTTTATACCTGCATTTTACATATCATGGTTCAACCTGGGGAGTTGGTTACACGGATAGCTGCAGTTCTGCTACGTCGCAGGCCCGAACAGCCGAACGATCTACCCGTGGAATTTAGGAGCAGCAAGTTTCATCTAGTTGGCGTACAAACGAGGTTTGTGAGCCTAGATCTCTCGCCGAGCCTTGAGTATTCAGAAGGCCACGCATTTGGTAGATGATCCTTCTTTCGGATGTTAGCCGGCCGCTCATAACCAAAGGTGCATGCAAGATTGGCCCGCGATGGTGGTTACGGGCCATTTGCTGTTTATAGCTTTGAGGATCAGGAAGAGGGCCCACCAAGAAGGGTCATCTGGGCCAGTGACTGCATTCGAACTAATGCAGGTACCATCAAATATCCATAATGGCATATCACCTAATTGAGTGGGTTCTTTGGTAAGATGAAAATGGAGCCCCATCCCAGAGTGCGCAACTCCCCTCCTCCCTTGCCTGTCCTCCTCGGCCAGGTGGGTGTTCTTGTCTTTCTGTGCGCCCCATCTTGATGTTTGAGGTCAACGATGATCCATTTGTTACACTTTTGTTTTTCTGTTACTGTACGTGATTACTTGTTCATGCTCCCATATGATGTTAATATTCGGAGGCGCATGTGATCGGTATTGATTGGGCAATCGGGTTCAACGGGTTGTTGGACGAACAGCCGCGCATCCTATTGATTGATGGGAAAGCTTGGAAATCCTGAAACGTGAAACAACGATATCGATAAGATGCGTTAATTGGTCCCATTTGAGCAAGTGGCAGGCATTGATCAGGGGTCTAGGGTTTCCTCGTAGGGTCTCTCCAGAGTTGTGGATTCCTTCAATCTCGGGGGCCTGTAAATTTGAAAGGGGCATGACCGGAGACTGAATCCTTTGATCGAATGCCTTCGGATGCCGCAGTTGATATAGGTACAGTGCGTTTACGACAGATTGGATACTGCTGACTGCATGTAAATACTTATATCGTTGGGCGCTACTGCGGAGAGTTACGGCTGCTTGCGTGCTCGTACAAGCTGGTATCCTCGGGCGACGGCCTTCTGTCCAATGGAGAGTCTTGTGTGTTTATCACTATTGATTGACATGTGGTATCCTATATATTGAGCCTCAGGAGAGTTCGAAGTTTAGAGGGCGCTGTTTACTATTTGTAGAAATCAAATAAGATTTCGCAATGGAAGAAACATCTGGTCTGATCACTTAGACGCCAGGGATGGATGGGCAGTACCTAAGCATCGCGTGGTGGTGGGAATACTTGCCTATTGCTAAAATAGTCACCCTGGCTAGGATGCACCAAAGTAAACAATACCTAATCAGTACTTTAGACGATCCCCCGTAGGTGATACTATGTACACGTAGCTAGCATGTGGCTGGAAGACTGCATTGCAAGTCTCGACGATTCCTGCCCAGTCCTTTGCAAGTCCAGCGGCCGTAGCACAGTCGCGTGCAGCACTCAACACCACTTAACCAGGTTTGTATCATCGGGGAGTCGGGCAGCTGAGGAGTGGTGTGGTGTTGTCGTCCTGCACTGTAGACAAACACACACCCCGGACCTCGTTCTTCGGAACATTTCTTATTTTCCTTTGGTCCAATCCAGAGAACCGATTGATTGACCCGTGCAAGAAGAAGGGACGTGGGCGCCAAAGAAAGCTGGGCCCCCAAGCCCGTCTGGCCACTGGGATCATGGTCAGTCGTACGTACTCCAGTCTTTCCTCCTTTTTCTCTTCTTGAATTCAAGAGATGAGATATGTTATTCACTCGCCTTCGAAGCCGTAAGCAAGACAAAAATAAAGAACCAAGAGAGAGACTGGCTGCTCCTACGGCCTTCGTTGCATTCGTTTCTTTCATCAGGTGAGCTAGCAGCGCAAGAAAGTGCCTTTAGGTGGTGTCCCGCAACACAGACCTCTCTCTTGCTCACTCTCTCATTCTACCCGCTGGCTACGACCGCACGGAGGTGAACCAGCCCATGAAGTGGATTGGCCCAATCTAGAAGCTCTGGTGTCCGACCTGCACGTTGAACCAAACCACCTGCACCCCGTCAGCGCAATTCAACGTAGGTCCTCCGCAATCTACAAACAAAATCGCCCACCCCAGTCCAGGTTAGGGTCCCGTGCTAAGGTTAGGACGGAAAGCTATTACATAGCGGCAGTAGACAGGAACACTGCTTGCATCTGAAACCTGCATCTATCTATCTTATTCGATTTCTTCTCCCCCTCGTCGTCGCTGTCTCGACTGTTTCTTTCTACCAATCCGCGAATTGCATCTGCCGGAATTCCCACACAAACCCTAGCGGTTGTGAACAAACCAACCCCACTGCCGTTGTCGTTGTCTCTCGGTCACCACATTTGCCTTTGGTGCTTATAGTTGGTGCTGCGTCCACAGCGACTCGCCCCCCTCGGCTTTCAGCAGCAGGTTGCGCAAACACGCCTCTTGTCTCTCAAGGTTGGTGCTTCACCCGATTTCTTTCCCTACGTTGCATGCTCCTGCCGCGTGGCTCTCTTCAATTTGACTCTACACGCCAAGTTCGTCCCGACGTGTTCATGGCAAAAGAGCTCATCCCCAAGGTTCGATACCATCCAAACATCATATGCGCGCAAAGGGATAAGGCCACAAGAAAGTGGTCGCATCCTCCCCTACATCACACTACCGAGCGATGCATACTATCCCACTCCACCGCAATTCAATGTAGACTGTTCCATAGAGGATGCGCGTCACGATATCCAATCCAAGTGTGTCTACCCGATCGCATCTTGCGCTTCCATCTGCTCTGAGTGGAGCTGCCTGAGGAATGAATGCATTTACGATGCGAATCTGCCCATACCGACCTAATGGGCTCTGGGCGCGGGTGCGGAGAGAAGCGAGACAAACATGTTCACCACTGGAACCAACGGTAGTGAGATGGGGAGAGACATGCACCAGATCACCAATCTCCAACTAGTCCCCCCGGCCGTTCAAACTAGTGGTGTGCTATCAGAGACATACATTGCCGTTGTTGATCACCGTTTTGAGCATGATGACTGACTTGGTGCAGATTCCAGGGCTTCTGAGCTTCAAATAAACCAGTCGCATACATACTTTCAGCGTTGATTCCAGTTAGCTGGCATCATCGAACGACTCCCGAGGCCTTCTGAAGCACCTAACGAGTCGACTTGTGCTTGCATATGCGCCAGCCCGATATCCCCCAGTGAACAGCTTCTGTCTCTTAAGCCAGTTGCAGGCAGCGTTGAACTCTCTAGATTCGCTGCTTGCCAGTCGATCTCATAACACCCTCGTCGGGCACAATTTACACTTTCTGCAAGTCACCAGCTGGGCTGTCTTGCCTTTTTGGATGCTCTTGCATACATAACCCACGAGCCCTGACAAAGCACAAACGAAAAAGTACAAAGGAACAAGACTAAGACACGTTCGTTCATGGTTTATGCTGGAAGGAAAGAGAGTTACGATCCTCCACGTTATTTCGTCATTGTCTGAAAACATCGGTAATTGTACTGGATCAATCCTTCGCCAACGCGCTCTCGTGCAGTTAAGCGGCTTCAATACGTCAGCACAGTGCAGTAGAACGGAAGCAGGTAGCCCTACGCGAGCGACTTTCGAATACTACCACAAGGACCGAACGTTGCTTCTGGGCTGAAACTTACGGTTTTATGCCCCCACAACCTACACCACCTCAAGAGAATATAACTATGAGCGAGCCGCCTCGCCGCTCCAGTTTCGGAATGCTACTTCGTCGTAGCAAATCCGGTGACCTTGGCAAGGGAGGACGGAAACAGCATCTGAAGGACCAGCAGCAAAGGGAAGCCATTCCCAAGTCTCCGCCTCGCCTTCCCGATCTCTACAATGGTGCACAACCTCCCGAATTGCAATCATTTGGAGGTGACATGCGTCCCGACTCTCTCGCCATAGTCTCAGGCAAGGCAGAACATCCACACCCACACTCATATCATCCTACCTCCCAATACCAGCAACAACTTCGACACCAATACCCTCCCTCAGGCCGGACATCAATGGACCCTGGTCGCCCCTCCATGTCCTCGGTGGCAGCACCACCGATGCCGCCCATGCCCCCCCACCAACTATGTCGACCCATATGCGCGGACGGAGAGCATGACCCATCGTGGCCGGTATAGCTATGCTAGCAGCGCCGTCAGCACGGTCAACAGCCCCAGAAGGGTTCGTAGGCGGAAAGATCCTACACCATTCAAGTAAGTTGACGTCCTGGTTTGTCGGCTCTGTGATTGTGCTAGGCAACGCCTTGTATACTTTGTTTATTTAGTTAACGTCTTGCTCTAGCATCCTGATTGTTGGTACGCGGGGCTCTGGGAAGACGTCGTTCCTCGAGTTCCTCAAAACTGCCCTGGCTCTGCCGCCCAAGAAGCGCTCTCAGCGAGCGACCGAAATCGATGAGGAGTTCGTTGCCAAAGGCGCCTCATCCGGCAACTTCATCCCTCACTATGTAGAGAGCGAAATAGATGGGGAGCGAGTTGGTTTAACACTTTGGGACTCAGAGGGCTTAGAAAAGAATGTGGTTGATTTGCAGTTGCGGGAGATGTCGGCTTTCATGGAGAGCAAATTCGAGGAGACGTTCACTGAAGAGATGAAGGTGATAAGATCGCCTGGTGTACAGGATACGCACATCCATGCAGTCTTCCTGATTCTTGACCCCGCCAGGCTAGACCGCAACCTTTCTGCTGCCAAATCCACTTCGGCGATGAACGGCCACGGTGGCAAGCACGCAGATGCTTCGCGCCTCGTTGGTGGGCTCGACGAGGATTTGGACCTTCAAGTCATGCGTATCCTGCAGGGCAAGACTACCATCATCCCCGTCATTTCCAAGGCCGACACCATCACCACGGCACACATGTCTGTACTCAAAAAGACGGTCATGGCGAGCCTAAAGAAATCCAACATGGATCCCCTTGAGGCGCTCGGTTTGGAGGCTGACGACGACACGCCGGATTCTAGTAGAATCGACGAGGGTGACGAGGATGAGGACGAGGGAGCTTATGACGACAAGACGTCGAATGAAGCCGAGAGTGACGACGGTGAGAACGAAGATGGCCTCCCCATCCAGGGCAGCTCGTCCTCCCCCAACCCGAAGCGACGCTCCACTACCTCGGGACACCGGAACAAGCCGTCCGTGGAGGAAAGCGAAGAAGTTGGAGTAATTCCCATGTCCATCATCAGCCCTGACATTTACGAGCCTGGTGTCATTGGCCGGAAATTCCCGTGGGGTTTCGCCGATCCGTACAACGAGGAGCACTGCGACTTTACTAAACTCAAGGAAGCCGTCTTTGGCGATTGGCGCGGCGATCTCCGTGAGCTGAGCCGGGAACAATGGTACGAGGGCTGGAGAACGAACCGGCTCAAGCAGCACAATCCTTCGGTCCGTCGTCGCTAGAATGAATCTCGCGAATAAGTGATGCTGCTTGCGTGAGCTCTCTCCACTTCGGAGCCACTGCTCCCCCACGGTGGCTGTCAGCTGCACCCGCCATCCGCATGGCATGTCCAGCAATCCTCTTCCGCCTTCTCATTAATTGCGTTTCTGGTTCTTTACAACTCATACCCCCTTCAGTCCTTCTTCCGACTTCTCGGTTGCGCCCCTATTGTGGATGAATACGTCGTCTGGGTGAACGAACAGCCATCCTGTGCTCACTTATTTCTGAGCGATGCTGGAAGGCTTTTATCTGATGCCACCTACATACTCAGGGAGGCGGTTTTTGGCGGCAACGATACCATTTCCTTTTCTATTCCCTTCCTCCATGTCTTAGACAGTCACCAAACTGCTGGAACGCAGACCACCACGGCCCACGGCGGCCGGATTCCTTTTATCCTCTTTTCTTTACTTTTCTCTTCAATGCTTCTTGTTTCGCCGCCTTTCTTCTTTCTGAAGTCTCCCCGTGCATGAAGATTTTGCTTTTTGCGGTTGCTTTGGTGACGTGCAAAACCCAAATCCTTTTGTTTGGCAGGCAGGCGGAAGAAAATAAAAAGCCACGCGAGTTGGAGCGAGCTTGGTATGGAAAGCAGAGCTTACACTTTTTTGTTGCTGGGTTCTTAAGGTTCAGAGAAGCAGACTGGACTCTCTGTTGTTGTTGTTGCCGTTGAAAGAAGATTTATGCTTTGGAACCGATTCTTGGTAAAGAAGTTGTGTTATTTCTGTGTCACATTGTTAAGATGCTGGTGTAAGGTGGAAAAATTCCAACTAGCAACAAAGGGAGGGATCCCTTTGCTAGCTTGTTGCATTATTTGTATTTGGTCAGGATCAAGATGCGGACAACGAGATCCATACCCTGGAGTAGATACAAATGGAAACTCTGACAAGTCTCATTCTATGTGTGTGTATCCCATGACATTTCTCCTGCGTGTAACCAACAGCTGCTGCCATGCGTGAATAGGCGGAGGAACCCTATATCAAGTCGAATTATTGGCTATGTAGCGAGAACGAACCCGATTTCAGGCTGGTGAAGCAGACTGATGAAGCTGGTAACCGTGGTGGTATGACCAGCTCTACGTGCCGGTCAATCCCGTGGTGCTGGGTGTTGGGATCCCCTTTGGTGAGCGATCGCTACTTCTTTGTGTCGCGCTCAGGTCGTCAGCCAAACTGATCCATGTAGCCAGGCAGTTTCGCCGTTTGTTGTAGATCGGAGATCATGGATCCTAATCGTCACACGTGCTGGAGGCGGCGGGTCTCACCATACTTATTCAAGCTCAACCTACAAACGTTGTTTCACAGGTATACTGTCTTTGGGCCACAACGCCAGCTTTGAACCCGTTCATCGTGAATTCGCTGTATACAAGAGAGCCGGCGACAACCAAGAGGATGCAGCCTTTTCAATAGCATCAGATTCACCAACATCCCTTCGAGAATAGGTCAACAGTACGAAAGCCCTCATCTGCATAGAAGACTATGCTTCTAGATCCTGGCGTCACTCGATTTTAACTTCAGTTGACTGTCGGCTCGAAAGGATTTTAACGGCAAAGAACAAGTGCCAAGGACGAATACATGTCAAAACCCCCAAAATGTTCTCATTCAGTCTATATGAACTACTGAACTGACGAGGGAATATTACAAAAACACTCCCCGAAGCTTAGTTTTATGCTCATTAATTCATCGGCCCAACTGTGACTCGCTTTGCCATGCATTCCAATACAACGGCCCCAGCCCATCTAGGCTTGCCAATATGACTGATATCTTCGTGGTACTGGCCTTCCGGGAGAAAACATCCAGAATTCAATGTATAAAACCGGCATGTCGAAAATTGACTTGAGAAATCGACCTCCATGTCGGCTAGGCGCTGTGATGTGTGCGTACGGCCCGAAGGTACTCTGGACGACGAGAGAGGTGAAAATAGGCAATGCCTGTTGTTCGCCATCAGATGACGTGAAAAGGGGCGTGTCCCAAAAATTAGACCAACGGGAATCCACCCAACGCAGAACTGCGTCGGTTGGCCAAAAGAAAAACTTCCATCTCCAAATGTCGAGTAGCGAAATTCAGTTCTGCATTGTTCCAATCCTGCGTTCCGAGTCTCATTGCCACTGCGTAATGTGATATCGTCCACATGTGCGGAAATCTACACATGATGTACACAGTCACCACTGATAGGCGGGGAATTCAGGAAACTTGGGGAGCTTTGAATCCTTGTTGAACTCAGGATGGTTGAGAAGGGTTTGGTAGAGCATGCTGATGAGAGGGATTGAGTGCTCGCTCGCCGGTATACGGTTTGCCTCCTCGACCGTGAGTTTGCGGTACTCTGTTCTACCCTTTTGGCGTGGTTCGGAGTGTATTCCAATGGTTCGCTCAAGGTCTCTACGATTCTTTTCAAGGCCAGCCTCGGCCACACTTTTGCCCATCATATCACTACCGGCGTACCAGAGTTCGTTCGACTTGGCTTTGCGTGCCTTCTCTTTCTCCGGGGTACGTTCCGTTGTGTCTCTCTTTGGCAGACCAAATCGATTCAAAGGGTACTCCTTCTGCCAGCTGGGGGCACTGCCACTGATCGTGTAGTCGAAATCCTGTGGAAGGCCTTGGGGGTAGTACTTTGCCGCTTGCTTGGAAGTCAACGTGTCGGTGATCTTACGACTTTCTGTTTCCTTTATAACCGCCTTGACCGAGTCTGCCGCAGCTTCCCGAGGGGCCGGCGTAGAGTTGCTGTGGCCCCAAGGTCTCGGGGTTTGCCGGGCCGCAACCCTTGAAGCCGTGATGCTGTCAAACTGTGGCTGTGGATGTGGCTGTTGGTATGCTGAAGCTACTTGGCCCGAGGATTGTTCGCTGGCTAATGACTTGAACCTGCGAGGGCCTGGGGGCCGGCAGTCAACGGCTGTGGAGCTCCAGGTCCCTTGGCAAGGATCGAGTCGAACATAGGCCGTGTTATAGGCTTAGGTGGGTACTCGCTGGTGCCGTCTGATTGAAGAAGTCCTGCAACAGACACGGGATCGGATCGAGCGCCTCGTAGAGTGGCCAAAGTGTTAGCTGTTGGACGTGCTCGTGAAAGAAACTTCTGAGCCTGCTTCTGCATAGGGTTCGGATAGGAAGCCAGATTTGTCAGAGTCTTGACTGACATCCCCTTCAACTTCTCAGCAGCCTCGCCCGAGTCATCCTCCCCGTCCTCCAGCTCCCTGTTTCCGTGGCTATCGGCAGGGTCCTGAGCTGACTGAGAGCCAGTGAAAGACATCCTGGCAAAGGAGTCTGAGGCGCTGGTTATGGGGCTGACGGCTCGCTCCGAGTTCTGTTGTAGAGGAGAGTAATGCAACAGATTGCGTGTAGTAGCCGTGTTAGACGGGGATCGTGCCCGATGCGCCAGTGACAGACCAGAGAGGGAAGACTTGGCGGTGGTCAGCTCGTTGTGCGGCGGCCACTTGACAGGCCGACCTCTTCGGGTGGGAGGCTGGAGAGGTGCTGCACTTGGGTTGTAGATGGAGCCCACGGTCGTATAGACTTGAGGGTTCTGTTGTGATTGCTTTGATGTATCCATGACTGCCTCGAGGTTTCCCAACATCAAGTAACAAACTGGTGGGGCGGGTTACAAAGGGACACGAGTTGAGTGAAAATCCTCAATTAGATTGTTCCTGCAAATTATCAAGGGTAAATAAATTGTTTCGAGGCAGGTTGCCTTAAATGGGATTACTTACAAGTATAGATGGCAGCAGCGTCGGCGATGCTATTGGCGATGGACGTAGCCTTGGCGCAAAAAAGGTTGCAGGTGCCCTTTGAGATGTTTGATGTCGCTAGGTCCAAGACGAGGAGGTTTCTTGCCCGTACTGAACAGAGAATATGTCCTCCTTCCTAGAAAGTAGGTGGCCGAAAGGTGAGTGCAGCGGGGAGATTGTACGATGATGAAATCAAAAAGAAGTCAGATGGGCTTTGGCTCAGGAAACATGAAAGAACACAACTGATGGCTGGAACATATGGGCGCCGTAGCAGCAGCAGGAGAAGCCGAATAAACAGCGGTCTTCTAAGAATGAAGGAGCCCAGTCTGCAGCACCTAATGTGATTATTCGGCAAGCACCTGCCCAGACTCGGTACCCAACTCAATAGTAGGCCACAAATGCCTCCTGCTCTTGCCGTTTGTTGGTGGAGAACAATACATGCAATGGAGAGCAAGTAAGAGTGACGCCCGGTGGGTTCTGCTTGAGTTCAAACTGCAACACACATGCACTTTTCTGAATGTGCGGTTTTGCTCGGATTTTCTCCTTCTGATAATGTGTGACGCGATGGGCCAACAACTCTACTAAAGGCGCTTGACAAAACGAACAAACACCAATTCATGTTGCAGTCACTTAAATGGAGCACACATTCAGCCTTCATATTGTTGACAAGCTTTCGCTGGTTGGCCCCATCCGGTCAAGCAGTTGCTCTGGGGAGCAATGATGATACGAACGTCCTAAGAAGTCTTCACTCTCTCGCTGCTCAGTAACCCCTATTAGTGAGTGACCTTTGGTATCATGCATGCAGTCTTGGGAATAAATTGGCGCCTAGCACCATGAAGCACACGAACACAACTCTTGGAAGTCACATAGAGTTTCCATCGTACGTAGTTGTATACCAAATGTATCACACCATCCTGACTTATGGGCTTTAGGTAGGCTGTTATTGCTGTTAATAGACATCAAGGATTGTCATTGGGTCATGTCAAAGATGCCTAGTCACTCCAAGAAGTCTGCCAACACCAACAGGCGACGTTCCCGGCGCTTTCCAACTTGTCTTCATAACCTTTATAGCCATATAAAAGTTTGATAAGATTTGAGGCCATGTTACAACTTGATAGACAACTCCCGACAGAACCACTTCGAGATTATGCGCCTACTGTCCATCTTGGATGGCATCTATATTCGGCCCCGAATGCTTCGACGTGTGAGACGTTCAGCTCTGCCGAATTAGCACTAGGTGTTCCGAGAGTACCGGATAGAGATACAGGGCTCAAAGACACACCACGTTCCTGCTACTTACTTACATGGTCAACGGCGGATGGGCAATTGTTACATAAGGTAGTGACTTGCCAGAAGGGAGGACTTGATGCAGCACCCCCTAGTTGATTATACCCCCTTTTCGGGGCCCATTGCCGATATAGTTTCCAAAACGACGTATGATCCTTAAGAGGTCAGTGGCAACTAAAGATATACATTACTCATGTATATAGTTGTCTGACAGGTCCACCCAATACGTGTTATTTGCGGTATGCGGCTGACCTAGATCGCGAATGTAAGCAGCACTGCCCCGACTCATTGCCCAAACCGAATAATATGCTTGACTTATGATAGGACACCCACCTTTGGGCCCTGGAGGCGGGGGAGTGACAAAGACGAATATCGGCACCAAATAGTACACTTTACTTGGTTTCTAGCCTGCCTGCCTATACCTCACCTGACTTGGCCCAGGGTTATAGCACAGTACAAGGGGCCAGGTCTTCACAATTGATACCTTAACCAGGATCTGGCCTTTAGCACGCTCACTTGGAACGATATCCTCAAGAACCGTACTAAGGTGGTCTGGATTCTAGATATCGCAGTACGCGCGCCTTAGGGTCGCGGTGGGATCAGGCAGGCCCACGTTGTTAACAGTGAAGCACGAGATCGAGATGAGTCAGCTGCCAAATCAACAGATCAACCAGAAGAACACCCCAAACGAACAATTTCTCGCTCTAGTACATTTGGAGTCTCTACCGGATCTATACCCAACCGACGGACAAAGTCGACTTAATGGCAGTTGGCTATCTCATCGAATCCTATGTAGTGGCCAACCAGTCAGCCGCCCAAGCTGCAAGCTGAACGAGATATAGATGGTGGTTGCGGCTGAACAGGGCAACATAGCGCCATGGGCAGACCGTGGCCGCCATTGGGATTGTTCTGGACTATAGGGCATGCAAGCATCGCCGAGTTCCATTACATAGTCGTTGTTTCGATTGAAGTTGCATGTGGCTTGGACTCAACCGTCTTGTTGGAGGAGCTGCTGCTGCGCTATCCCCACTCAGGCTTGGTCTTAGCAGTTGTCGCACTGCCTTTTTTGGTTGGCTGATTGTCGCTACTGGTCCGACAACCGACCCTGCTTTTTTTTCACTGACACCCACCCTGGTCTGGTCTAGAATGGCGGACGGCAACCTTAATCCCCAGATAGACTGTTCAGGTTCAGCGCAGGTTTTGCGCTATCTTCAGGTACCTCCAGTCCTCTGCCCCGAAGTGTCCGGCTCATCAAGTATGCGCCCAACTCTATTCCACGCTCTTTACTCTCTAGGCTAGAGTTCTCGATTATATCATTGCCTGGGATATTTCGAGCTCTTTAAAGTTCAACAGTAGATGGCCCAGTATATCCGCACTGCATTCCCCGTTCTCCCACTGGCAGATAGTTTTGATATGGATGCAAGTAAACTCCGATCCGGCACTTGAAATGGGCAAGTACAGGGCAGAAGCCAGAACCCACAAAGTACAAGTGACCCCTTCATCCTGCCTGCCAATCAAACCCCGACCCATCCATCGCCCAGTCTGCTTGCTTGCCACTGGACAGAGAACATAAGCAAACGGGTCGCCGTTCTCCAGCTGATCTTTGATGTGCCCAGCGTTTCTGCCATCGTCAGTGCTTCCAACAACCACATTGAATTGTCCTGTTGCTCCAGCGTAGGCTTGAAAGTTGACACATCTTCTGTCCCATCGCATCAACCAAATAAGTCACCATGAACTTCTCACATCCCTTTTACGGGCAGAACCAGCCATCGTATCAATTTATAGGCATTCCTCCCTTGACCCCTTCGCATTCCAACTCGGCCGCATCAGAGGAGTTCAACAACCAGTCCCCACCGGTTCGTACTTCCCTCTCAACCCCAACGGTCCTTGGCTTCATCGTTATACTTCCATCGCATGCGTATGTACTAACGAGCGAGTCCCATGGCTCAATAGGAGACTTTCGATGGATTCCAGAACCCCGATCAGTTCCAGCAGAACTTCGATCAATATGCACAGTTCAATCAGCAACAAGCGCAAAGCTTCCCTCCCGGACCGCCGACCCCGCCGACGACACATTCTTTACACGGCCAAGGTTCATCGAATGTAGCCAATCCGAACAAGGGTCTACAGCAAGCCGATATCCTGCCCCTGACAAAGTCGGATCCTGGCAATAATGGTTCCAATTCAGACGATGAGGACATGACGCCTGCTCAGTCCCGACGCAAGGCGCAGAATCGGGCGGCGTATGATTTAACATTAGATGTCTCGGCATCTTGCCCTTCTCCCGACCCTCCATGCTAACTTGTCTACAGCCAACGAGCTTTCAGAGAACGCAAAGAGCGCCATGTCAAAGATCTTGAAGCCAAACTGGCCACGCTCGAGGCGACTCAGCACCTGACAGCATCAGAGAACGAAAAGCTCAAACGTGACCTGCAAAAGATGAGCACCGAGAACGAGATCTTGCGCGCCACCTCGAGTGTCCAGGGGCCAAACGGCTCCATGTCCCCCGCAGCTGCTGTGACCACGACGACGGGGCCCATGCACTACAATCCTACCGACTTCTATTCGGACTTGCTGGCGAACCACACCAACAAGACGCCGAGCCATCGAGTGGTAGAGTCTGAGGCTGGCGAGCGATTGCTAGCGGCCGGTGCTACCTGGGACTTCATCATCAGCCACGAGTTATTCAAGAGGGGGCTGGTGGACGTCGGCGATGTCAGCGAGCGCTTGAAGTCCCAGGCCAAGTGCGACGGCCAGGGTCCCGTCTTCGAGGAGCGTGCCATTGTCAAAGCAATCAACGAAAGCGTTGCCAGCGGGAGCGATGAGCTGATATGAGTAACTTTGGCGGTTTCTCGGAAAAAGAAGAAACGCGTACGGTCGCTTTAGAGAAATACCGCCACCTTCCCGTGGCGTTCGAAACGACGAAACGAATCGGTACTAACGACCCCACAAACATGCCCCAGGCATGGTTGCTAGGGACGCGGAGTTTTTGGATTTGGGTTGGCGGTTGGGATGGGCCTTTGAGCTACACTGTTTTCTTCTTTGAACTTTACGGCATACGGCCGAAATGATATCCCCCAAGTTGCTGACTTTTATTCCCAGCTGCCCAGATCTCTGGCTGGATACTTTGGCTCCTACAGTATCACGGAGGGGAAGCCCCCAGGGTGAAGCAACGCTTGTAAATCTCGCTGTATTCGCTGTATTCGCTGCCTTCTGGTAAAGAATTGTCGAGCCGCTCCGGCTTCGATGCCTACCTTGAAGACATAGTGTGCTTTGATTGTCTTCCACATGCTGTATTTGGGATGGATTTCAGATTTAGGGGTCCTTTTGATTCTTAACGGCGTTGGTGTTCGACGGCTTGTGTACTTTTACTTGACACTTGACAACATTCCAGCTCACACGACTGGAAAAGGGAAACTCTTGGGGCTTTGGCCGCGGTTACGGACGAGAGACGGGTATCTAGGGAATTTGGGAATTTGGTATCTGGATGAGACCTGGCGGCTTGGTTGGTTTTCTTCTCTTCTTCTTTCTTCCTTGGATATTCTCTGCATTTGCGGGGGAAAGGGAGAATATTGTATTGATCTGCCATACACGGAAAAATAGAAACAGAACAGGAGCCAGCGCATGAAGCATTATCTCGACATCAAACAAATCGTGTTTCTATACGCACGTATCAGATTGGTATATACAACTACTTAAGGTTATTTTGTGACTTATACCCCCATTAGCCTTGAACTTAAGAAGCATATATCACCGTTTATGATAAACGTAGCGAATGTCGAAATAAAAAACGTCTTGAAATGCTGTAGCGGCATGTGCCATCCCTATCTTGTATGTCTAGCCAGTCATTTCCTATGGAATGGGTCGGTGATTCGGCAGCCCCTATCTTAAAAGCTGGGACCGGTCTAATTCGGCTCGCCTTGATGCCCGTTCTGCACGAATCTGATTCTGCTCCTCGACGCCCCGAAACCTTCTCGCTTGTCTCTTCTCTTTTCTCCTGGCGGCTTTGACTTCAGGATCTACCCGGTAGGGTATATAGCTTGTTGCGACCTGCTGTAGAGTATTCAAAGTGACCTCCTGATCAGTACACTCCTCGCATTTACTGCAAGCCAGGAGTAGAGAGGATCGGTTGACATAAGAAAGGGAACCTGTGGCGAAGTTGTGTGTTCCAATGATGCGCCCAGGTCGTCGGATATCTCTTCCCAAGTCTCTGGCATCTAATACCGCCAGACCAACTTGACAACCGGTGCTGCTGAGAAACCCATCTCGAATGTCGCCTGTGTTTTCGAAATCGATGGCGACCAACGCAGCGTCAGACCAAGCAGTTGAATCTGGCAACTGCCCCTCCAGCTCCAAGGCTTCGCATACATATGGAGGCCATTTCTCGAGACGATTGGCCTATTCTGTTCTCAGTGATATTCGACCTCCATGCTGTTGAACGTCATGGGTCTCCTAATGACCATGTGGAATCGTCGATTCGGGGAGGGGACTGGCGACGACGAGGGCTGACGGTTGTTGTAGGGAAGCGGCTCGAGGGCAAAACGGAGCCGCAGAGCGGCAGAGTGCGGCTTGTTGGTGCTGAGTAGAGGTTGGACTTGAAGTGGCTCGCGTTGAAAGTAGGCACATGAAACATTACTTATGTTGCCCCCCTCGACTGTTTTGCGCTTTCCCGGGTTTCCGGAATTTGATCGAGGCCTGCCCGCCCTTTTTTGCCTCCAAGTCGCTCGCCAAACAATGAATAGTATGGAGCTAGAGTATATGCCCCAAGCTTTTGGATTTCCTCCCTCCGGTACCATCAGTGTGTATGTAATCGGAGTATCTGCCTCACACGAGAAATCTGCGCAGAGTGGCCTAGAGTTGGATGACGCGATGCTAGGTTTACTTAGTTGTACGTATATTCTTCCAGTTGTGGCCATAAGTGGCTAAGCAGCAAGACAGCTAGCCCAAGTAGAATACAGTAGGTAAATGTATAATATAATTAAGTATCCTCGTGATCTCGCTTGAACTCCAGAATCTATCCGACTATAAGTGGTATCACAAACATTTGCCGTCATGTCCAGCCTCCCACCATTGCCGTGGTATAACATACACTACCAGAATAACCCATGTCTTTCGCAGTAGATTGCTTGATCTCGTCGACGAACATTATATGAGGGCAGTAGAAAGCAAATCCACCCCACCGTCCGTCTTCCTTTGCCCCCTTTTCCATCGTGTCACTCCCAAAGTATTGTTGTACGTTCCTACGTTCCCGTCGTTTACTCGTAAGCACTTGCGCGCAACCGTCGGGTTGGTTCTTTCGATGATGCGCTTGTGCCGGTTTCTGCCCTTAATTCGAGGTCCTCCTTTGTTCATCATGAGGAACCTTTCATATGGGACGTTGTGCCCCATCCTTCTCGTGGGCTCTAGTAGTCCCAGAGGAACCACTTATTTGGCCTTCTTCTCCTCCTGGCCCTCGACGTAGGGGTGCTTGATAGTAAGACACCAGATATCGAGGTAGTCGCAGATGGTGACGATGACGTCGACGACAAAGCTGCCGTAGACACCAATAGCCATGCCCAGCATGCTGAACATGAAGGCGACCTGGTACACGCCGTCACCCAGGGCGCTGGGCCAGCCGGAAGCCCAGCCAACGTGTTGTTGGAGAATAGGACCGATCGAGTCGATCACACCAAGTCCAAGCGGGACAACGAGCACGTTCCAGTACGGGAAGCGGAGCTTGACAAGGTGCGCCGTGATCATCTGGCCGACACTGTAGGCGTTGACCAGACCGCAAAAGATGGCGAAGGGGACCAGATGCTGAGTGCGAATGACGGGCTGGAGGTACAGGTAAGCCACGATCAGAATCCAGGTTCCGAAGAAGGGGACCAGGCCCTTGAGGGCGCCGCGGCTGCGGTCGCCACGGGCACGTCGCGCCTTGATGACGTTGCGCGCGCTCTCGACGGTGTTAAGGATCAGCATAACGGTACCCTGAACCATGTACCACTGGGTGAAGTTGAAGTTGTAGACCATTTCCGGAATGCCCAGAGACTCAGGTACACCGAAAGTAGCCAGCATGGACTGCTTCCAGAAGCTGGCGCCGCCCATGTAGCCTGTGAGAGCGTGAACGCTGACCAAGATCAAGACGCCCTCGACGGGTCCGTTGACAATGCC
This sequence comes from Apiospora saccharicola, assembly GCA_038363915.1. NCBI lineage: Eukaryota > Fungi > Ascomycota > Sordariomycetes > Amphisphaeriales > Apiosporaceae > Apiospora > Apiospora saccharicola. Next base: position 1,347,563 of record JAQQWM010000004.1, read on the forward strand.
CAGAGTCAGGGTCTTGGTATGGTATTCATCCCATGTTTGCACGTAGAAGGTCAGCAGCGAGGCGAAGAGGGTCGCGACCGTGTACCACGTCTGGCCCATGTTCTGACTGGCGGCAAAAAGGAGTGCCCCGAGCGACGTGTTGAGGGCATCCACACCGTGGTCGAAAAGCTCGCCAAGGGGCCCGCTCTGGTGAGTTCGCCGCCTGGATGGTCCAACACATATTAGTTCACATGCTTCAGATAACGAGCCAGTTGCGGCTCGGGAAGGATCAGAGAGCTACTCACGCCTGTGATCCATCGACGGCATCAAACGTCTGGTAAAGGAAGAGACCCAGAGCCCAAGAATAGTATACCCATGAGGGGCAGTCCTGGTCGAGCGAGGGGTTATACCAGAGCAGGGTGAAGATGTTGATGATAATGAAACAGAAGCCGAGCAAGGTGATCAGGTTCGGGGCCATCCACATGGGAAAGCACTTGATGACGACATTTGTGTAGAATGGCTTCAAAATGTACTTTGAGGTGAGTGAGCGATCAACTGAGGAGTACTTGTACTGCTTCAGGTTCGGCAGACGCTCCTGACGGACATAGACCATGTTGGCGGTTGTTGGCGACGGTGGTACGCCTGTTCAATCGCAAGAGATGGAGGGGAGGGAGCCGGTTGATGGTTGTGTAGGAGTGAAGGATAGTCTAGCCTATTACTCGAAGCATCAAATAGTCTGCAGTGGTCTCAATCCACATCTGTTCACGTCCTGATTCGAGACACGTATGCACGCTTGAGTTCAACCTTGGTGCCCGGCGATCGGGGCTATTAAATTTGTGGTAGTAGGTAGTTTTGAGAATGGAGCCCCGTCCTTATTATGCATTCGGGACGATATTAAAGCGGAAGTGCCGTGTTTCTGTCCAACTTTGTTCCTCTCTGGACCGTGATGTGATGGCTGCAGAGAAACATTTTCGATTGAACAAACACGTCATTAGAACTGGAGATAAGATCAACCAACCAGCCAGCCCTAGCCCACGTTCGGCCCAGCCAAGCTCCCAAGGAGCTCCATAACCGGCTTTGGACCTTTGGGGCTTTTCGCTTGGCGCGTGTGCGCGCGTTACAGCGGCAACCCGTGCCCGAGACCTTGTGGGAAGGGCTAACTCGGTTCGGCTTAGATGCCCTGTCATGTTAATTACCTGCATTTGCATCTGCTCAGACAATGCAATGCGACGCGACTGTACGCAGACCTTTCGAGATTATCTGCAGCTCAGTCCCCGAATGGAGGTAATTCGGCTGATGACGTTTAACGGAGCAGGTATAACAACGTGCCACTCCAATAGCCGGGTCAAGGTCTTCGTAACTTGGCGAGAGCTATAATGTAGACTTGCAAAAGACTTATACAAGGGCTCTTGTGGACGACCATAAATTGTATTTCAGGGGCAATAGTGTATACTTAGTCATAAGTTCAATGTTCGTCAATATTCTTCAATGGGTCTACTCTCCGCCCTCGTCTGTTGTCAAGTACCCGGGTTCTTGCACGTGGTCTGCTGGCGCTGTCATTTGCATCGCGGCTCGACGACACTTGATCACCCAACACCTCGAGAATGCTAGATCTAAAGATGCATGTCCTTGATGAGAAAACAGCTAGACATCGCTTGATCATATTTTGCTGCATGAAAAACGCCACCCCAAGACAACTCATTAAGCAATCGAATCCACCACCATCTGCGCCACGTTCTCTTCCTCGCTGCGCACCGTGATTTTCGTCGTCACGCCAGACTTGGACGAGTAGGCCATCCTGACCGTCGCCACAACGCGTCCGCCCATCACCGTCTTGCCCAAAAGCTTCAGCTGGTGTGTTGTCTGGCTGATTGGCACATCTGTACCCTCCAGTGCTTGCAGTGAAAGTGTCTTGGCCAATACTTCAGTTGCCTCTGTGAAAATATGTTAGCCTGCCTATGGTATTAAGCTTTTGATCTCGTAGCAACGTACCTGCAATACTGTTGACACTTGAAAGCTGTAGTGTCTCCTCGGCCTCTTCCCCTGAGGCGCCCACCTGTTCCCAGATATGGGCGAAATTGCCGGCAAAAGCGGGAACGACGTAATCGCTACCTGCGAGGTCAAACTCCGAGACTTCATATTCGTCGTCGTAGCCGCTATCCTCGGGTTCGTTGGTCGACGGGTCAATCTCCTTGCTGGTGAACTTGAGAATGTTGGAGAATGTGCTCGTGGGCATGGAACCTTCACCGTTGGCCTTCTTGAATGCCACGTAAACCTTGCCCGGCTCATCCGTGGGCAGCTTCTCCGCCTGGATAATGAAGACTTCCTCAAGTTCTTCCTCGTCAGCGGGAATCGCGACCACCGATACGTTCTCAAGAACCGTAGCAGGAAGCGTGTTCTTAACCTCGTATTGCAAAACAATGTGCTCCTTGAAGATGTGCTTCACGACAGAGACGACGTATTCAGTCTCGGCCTCCGTCAGTTCGACGACAGGAGACGACTTCAGTACGCTACCGAACTCCTTCATCTCAGGGATGGCCATAAGCTCCTGGGCATACTTCTGAGCGGCAGCAACAGCCGAGGCTTGTGCCTCCGCACCGCTAGGTGCAACCTTCGAAGGACCCGTCTTCGGTGGCTTGAGGGATGGCGTAGTAGCGGTGAGCTTCTTAGTGCGGTCCTCAGCATCTGCCTCTTCCCGAGTAACAACGGGGATCTTGCTGATGTCGAAGGCCGAGTCAAAGGTAGACTTGTCATCGGATGTTACATACATCACGAGCTGGTGCTCGAAGTATGGCAGGGAGAACATGTTTTCTGCGGTATCATTAGCAAACTGTCTCGGCCACGGGCTGGGTCTCTTGACGTACCGTTCTTGATGAAGCGCTCGGCCAGCTCATCTTCCTCGTGCATTAGTCTCAGGTTAAGAGCGGCACGGTCTCGCACCTCGTCATCGACATCGTCCAAGCATCTTGTCAATAGCACATCAACACTGCTCTTGACCTCCGGGTCCTTCTGTCCAACGCCAAACTTGGCCAGGGCAGTGACAGCCGCAGCTCGTACTATGGCGTTCTCCAGCACCACGCGGTTGTAGATATAACGAATGTACTTGGTAGGTTGCGACGTCTTGGGACCCTCCAAGCCCAGGAGATGCAAAATCCGCACAGCCAGCTTTGTGAACTCGCAATCCTCAATGAACTCGCAGAGATGAGCCAGCGCGTCCTCCTTGGACTCGGGAACGAACTTGATGAGGTCAAACATGCTTTCAACAACTGCCCTCTTGAACTCATAGCCACCCTCATCCCGCAGAATGCCGCTGAGGAAGGCTAGCATGCCAGCCTGCTTGCTGGGGAACTTCAAGCAGAGAGTCCGGATGGCCTCCACGATGGTAATCTTGAATTCGTCGGTAATCTCAGACATGAACCCGGTGATCTGCTTCATGAGGCGGTCTACGCTAGCTTCGTTGCCCGTCTTCAAGAGTGTAGTAATGGCAAATGTAGCAATGGATCGGTTGCTGTTCGAGATCAAAAGTTCAATATCAGGGTTGCAGACGTGGACAGCTTGAGGCTTGAACGAGGCGAAGTTGTGGAGGATGCGGAGAGCGGCGAATTTGGTAACAGCGCGAGGGGAGGAGAGGAACAGCTGCAGGACATGTACAGCCTGAGTTACCTCGGCGTCCGTCACATCTCTCATGTCGCAAATAGCCTTAGCAGCCTCGAAGTTCACCATCTCGCTCTTGTGGCGCAGCCAACCGTCCAACAGCGACATCATGGGCTTCCGGAGTTGGGGGTCGTCCTCGGCAAGTTGCGCGGCCAATCGCACCAGCATCACAGTGGCGGCGGGACTCTTGACAGCACCGGGGGTGCCGAACTGCTGAACCATCTTGACCAAGGCCATTTTATCGTGCGATCGCATTTGGTATAGGAGACCGATGGCGTGGTACTGAGTCATGGTGGAGTTGTTAACCGGCATAGAGCTGGAAGACGACGAGAATCCCAGAGAAAAGCCGCTGGACGACTTAGTAGAGGCAGCGGCCTCTTGCGTCTCGGACTGCCACCGCCGGACGACATCCTTGGCGATAGGCAGAAGGTGGTAGGAGGAAACGAGGGCGGCCGAGGAAACGGACGGGTTCTTGTCGACGATCGCCGTCTTCATGACACGTTCAATGGACTGTACTGTAGTAGACTGGCAGATTTACCAACGTTAGAAGGAGGAAATAACCAGTGCGCAATGTCACAACGAGCCCGACCTACATCAATAATGCGACACAAGGCTCGAATGGCGTTCGGCCTGTAGATTGCGTCGGTACTTCCTCCGGTGTCCTTCATGATGGTACTCGTGACCATAATGATGTCTTCTGCCGAGGAGGCGAGCTCCTTGATGACAAGGTGAACCATTTGGCGCAGGGCGGCATCTTTGTTCTGGAAGAGCTTCGAGATGCCGAAGAAGAGCGTCGTGGCTTCATTGGTCGGGAACTTCTCGCCTGTGTAGAGGAGGAGAGCGATCTTGGTGAGGAGGATGCGACATCTCCGGGGTTGGATGGGCGAGCTGTTGAATAGTCGAGCTGGAAGAACACTTTAGCCACGCGTGCTTGGCCATGGTATGCAGTGGGGGAGAGAAGTGGTAATGACATGTCGAGATTCAAGGAGCAAAACGACCCCGAGTCAATTGGGTACGCACCTTCTTGGAATACCTGGGTCCGGTCGACCTTGACCAGACCGAGGTCGGCATCTTCGTCTTTCTTGCCGTAGCTCATGTTGGGCGAGGGTACGGCGGACAATGGTATCGACGAAGGTTGAAGAAGCGGTGGCTTTGGATTGGATTATCTGGTGAATTAGGACTCCTTGGAGTTAAAGACAGCCGCGACAGTTGTCCATTCGGGTAGATAGCCCCACTACTTCATCCCCTTGCACCCAATCACCAACCATATATCTAATCCACAATTAGCTTCCACGCCCCCTGTTCTTGTACGTACTGAAAATGGGCAGGCACTTAACGACCTCAATACTCGCAATCCATGTAATTTATTAGGCAAGGTCCATGTTCAGCTTCGACATGCCACCAGTGATGCCAAATCTTCAATACATCAATCGTAGGTTCACGTTTCTAGCTGTGCAACGCATAAGTCAGATTGAGTCACCAGGTCAGACAGCTATATTGAGTTGAAGGATACAAATTGCATCTATCTAGATCCGAATGTGGATTCCGAGGTATTTATCTAGGTAGCCAGCTATTGGGCCTCCTAGATACTGCACTCAATGAGATCTTGGCTCTACTTTAACAAGCTTCATGACATTGTCGAGATAACCTGCTGTGCCTCCATATTTCCCCACGACCTCATCAAGGTCCACATCGGAGACATTCGCTGTTCTCCTTCTTCCAATCATAGCTGTATTTCTGGTACTGGGTATGCGGAGCATCTCCGTCTCAACCTCCCACCCACAGTCGTCGGCAATGCCAGCGACCCAAGCCACGAGCGAAGCGTATGCTGAGTTCGACTTGTCGGCACCCTTTGGTACCGGAGCTCTGTACTTTGCTCCGGTAAGGTTATGGCTACAGCAAGGAATCATCATGAAGGGGCAGTCAGAGATCGCCGCAAGAATAGGGGTCCACGGCGTCAGCTCATCCGCATGGTTGGATATTATGAATGTGCCCTTGGGGAAGAGCCCGTCATGCAATATATCATCGACGCCGAGGTCGGTTGTGTCATGGTTAAGAGATTCTTCCGCCTCCTCTTTTGCCGTTATGATGGATGGTAAGAGAACATGTTCCCGCAGGCACGGTAGGGCTCCATGATCCGATGTAGCTTCATTCGTGACATTGTAGTTTGCCCATGATTTTCGTTTCCTCGCATCAAATCCCCATCCCTCGTAGCCCTCCTGCCTTAGCAAGTAGACGAGAAGTCCGTTGCCGCATCCAATGTCAACGAAGCCCGGGAAAGTCTCCCCCTGATACATCTGTTTCCAGAGCTCAATCATGAAGGCGGCAATGCTGAGATCCTCGAATACATGTTTGGTTGGGTCAGTTACCTCTGCCCAGGTGTTGATCAACTTGCGTGCGTACTTCTTCTTTAACTTTGCGTATGTGGTTTGCATGGGAACCTGGGGCACAACGACATCATGATGAACGCGCTTGACGTAGCCTGTCGTCGTACCTTGACCATGCTTGTGGAGGGTAGACAAAAGGTGAAAAGCAGTCCTCACCAACTTTGGTGGTCGTTCCGCGTCGTCGAAGAAACAATAGTGAGTAGAGACTCGACCTGCGTTTTCGTTGCGGTCCCATTCATGTAAGAAAGCGACACCCCGAACAGCCGGGTGGTAAAAGGGCATTTCAGACGGCGAGGAGACATGCGGAATGTAGATGACCAGGGACTGCTCGTGGTCACCTGCCTGATCCTCTGGCTGACAGCTGTGATAGAAGAGGCACGTCTGATCAAGAGGCTGGTCTCGCAGAGTATTCCGTGGAATCAGTTTTCGGACCAAGCTTTGTTCCAGGTCGAAACCGATGAAACTGGCAGGTCGCGGTAGCACTGACGCCCTATCCAGGGCCTCTTCCAGGACGTTTCCGTTCTCGTACAGCAAATCTGCCCGGAAAAGCCAAGACGAGTTGATGTTTGGGTTGCGAATGAGGTTCATCATCACTTTCGTAAACGCGGCAGGGTTGAAGGTGCAGGCGTGCCAGAAAAGGGGGTCCATGGCGCCCTTGAGGCGTCTAGGATGAGTGGCGAGGCATCACTCCCAAATTGTGTTGGTTCAAACCCCATTACGGATTCTACAATTGGCCCTGTGAGTTTGGGTAAGTAAACAGACTTTGAGAGGCTCTCAGTCGTGTAAGCTCAACTTCAACTCGTCGTAATCCGGGATGTGGGATATAGAATAGTCTACTTTTCATATACCCATGGTATGCGTGTGTGCTTTTTTACTTTGCCATCCCTTCTAGATGCGGCTTTTTGCAAAAATCGAGTTGACCAGACCCCACCCTGGTCGAGACCGGTCATACCACACAGGATTCACCATACCCTTAAGCGGCCGTATCTTGTCTATAACAGTACTTATCTAGATTATATCTATTACATATATATATCCGGTTATAATAGGGGAATAAAATAATAAAAATAATAATAAATTGCTAATAGTTAATATACTTACTTAATTTTCTATATAAAATATTCATTTACTATATTAGTTATTAAATATAGCTTATTAATATGTTAAGACTTAGCCGGTTTATTCTCGCAGGGGCTTAAGCTTTAATAAGTAAGTGTACCTTCCAATTCCAATCTGACTATCAGGCATTATGAGATGACCTCAATAAGGCTGCGTAACTTGAACCTGAGAGCATGACTCAATCCTCTCTACCAAGTAATGTGAGTCAGGTCATTAATCAGGCAGTTTCAATGTTAGGTATCAGATGGGCAGGCACTTGTCTTAAAAGAAATACAGTGATGTAGATTTGACAGATTATGCCGGTGTACACTCAGGTGTTCCAGTGCTGATCCAAAGAACCAGACCACCAAACACAGAACCTTGGTCTTTGGGCCTCAACTCTTGGTCCCACCGACCGCTTTCTCGATCTGCCAATCAGAACCCAGGAGAGGCACTCCCGCCTTTGCTGCTAACTGGACTAAGGGTGGTGGGTGGTCCGTCACATTGCCTCGCTTGCCTACTGGCTTGTCCCCCGCCATTTGCTTTGCTCTGCTGCTTGGTTGCTCCTGCTCTCCCTAAAAGCCTTGTCTGCCAACTGCCATATCCCCAGTTTATTTCATTCACTCAACCCACTCGCCCACCACCAACAACGAGGCAACTGTGAATAAGGAACCATTCCAGCATCAGCATTCTTCTTGTCCACTTTTCGCGACATCAACTATTTCTTCCACTTTTCTTCCCACTCTCACACTTCACTACCAAACAGCAACTACTACTTCACCACATTACCGAAAGACAACAAGCCTTTTGCGAGACCTCATCCGTCGGTCGCACCACTTCGACAACCCCTCAATACAAACCCTTTCCCCAGTTTACCCCGGAAAACTCGCTTTATATGTCCATCGAAAACCTCAAGACCTACGGTAAGTCGCTAGCATATCATCACCACTATCATCCGGTGCCACTTTCGATGGCCTTCCCGCTTCTTTCTGTACGACCCTGCGATACCAGCCCGTGTCCAAGAAAACAAAACGCTTGATCCCCTTGCCGACCAACCCGCATTCCCGCGCTTCCCCGAGTCCTCGAATGATTGCCTTTATCATGATGGCTTGACTGACAAAACTCTTTCGTACAGACCCCTTCGCCGAAGCCGACGAGGATACTGGTGAATCCAAACAGGCGCAAAACTACATCCATATTCGTATCCAACGTACGTACTCCCTTTCAACGCAACACCCCATCATTTATACATCTCACGTGCAGCAATGAGACGAGGCCGTCAATCTGACAAGCCCCTCATTGACAAACTACCCCACTACGACTTGCATCATCCAGCATCCTCAGCCCTCCCCCGGAACGACCCTGGTAGCTAACAATATCATTCAATACAGAACGCAATGGACGTAAGACCCTGACCACGGTTCAGGGCTTGCCGAACAAGTTCGACCGCAAGAAGATTCTCAAGGTCATCAAGAAGAAGTTTGGTAAGTTGGCCTTATCTTGTTCAACCAAGCGGTTCTATGTTCTAACTTGGGTCTACCTTTTAGCTTGCAATGGCACCATCGTCAATGACACCGAGATGGGTGAAGTAATTCAGCTTCAAGGTGATCAGCGTAAGGATGTTCAGGAGTTCCTCATCGACAAGAAGGAGGGTCTAGAGCTTGATCCCAAGACCATCAAGGTCCACGGTTTCTAAGCCTCTGCTCAGTGCCTCCGTTGCGTCTCGGCCGGGAATCGTCATATATCTCGTCGCGATCTTATCGTATACTGCTACTTGATGGCTGGGCAATGTTGTCTTGCTAGCCTATGCTAGGCGGCAAGCGCCGCTGGCTGGCCATCCTACTGCCAGCAGGCACGGTTATGATAATTGACGAGGCGTTACTTTCACGCACATGGTACGGATCCGGCATGATACCCCCTGTTGATACGACAGGACTTTTACGGAATGGCATCGGGAGTTCTTGGTATTTCGTGCTCAGCGTATCTACCTCGCTCCGCTTCAGCGATACGCTTGGCGCTTTGCAGGTACACACCGGGAGTTGATTGGCAAGTGGCTTGCATGCCTCTCTTTTCTTGATCCTGCAAGCACGTTATTTAAGTACGAAAGAAAATACAGAATTGCATCTCTGAATCATGGGTATCCCCATCCTTATTGAAATCAGGGGGTGCTGCCCTTCCATCCTGATATGAAGTGTGTAATCTGCAACAGACAGCCTGAACTGCTGGGGTATATATATGTAAAATGTGCAAGAGAATCACCAAATGCGACAAACGCCATGCCCATTCCGGTCCATGAAAGCTCCTTAATGTTATCCGGCACCAACCAACAACGCCTCGAGGTCAAACAAAGCAAATCGTAGACGAAAGTAGGTGGACGTATTCGGGGAACGCAGCTGCTACAGTCCGTCCCGATCACGCAAGTCCAGCACTTTGACGACGATCCAGCCGCCCAGCTCGGCGGCCTTTTGCAGGACGCCGAAGAGGGGCACGTCGGGGTACTCGAGGCGGTTGACGTGGTGGTGGGTGAGCAAGGACGCCATGCTGATGAAGGAGGCGATGGAGAATATGCTGATGGAGGCCGAGGTCTCCTTGCGGATGTTGATCTTGCGCTGCGAGACGTGGTAGCAGGCCGTCAGGGTGGTGGCGATGCCGATCCAGGCGGGCAGCAGCATCGAGGGGTCGTCGCCGCCGCCCAGCAGGTAGACGGTCCAGCTCGAGACGTAGAAGTAGATGCCCGTCAGCGCGAAGAGGCGCACAATGGTCGCCTGCGGGGTGTAGTTGAGCAGCCAGCGGGACATGAGGGAGTCGGTGAAGATGAAGGCTAGGTAAGCTCCGGCGCCGCACTGTAGTTTTTCGAACGTTAGCATGTGACTTGGAGCTGGGACCTAGCTATAGCTGCGTACCCATATCATGGAGAGCGCCGTCTCGGTCAGCCTCAACCTCTGCTCGGTCCTGACCTGCCTGCGCACCGAATCGGACGCGGAGTCCAGTATACCGTTGCCGCCGCCACTGTTGCCATAGTCCAGCCCGAGGAACTGGGCAATGTCTCGGCTCTGGAGGAAATCGGATATGAGGAATCGGAGGGCGCACCGCAGACCCCACCAGAGGGCGGGTGCAATGGACTGGAGTCGGCAGATGAATAGGAATGGGTGCCAGACACGGGGCACATCGAGGACGACGGCGATGCGGGGCTGCATGAAGCCGGCGCGGACGACGGGCGAGTTGCGCAGGTGGTGGCCGTTATTGGGGTTCTCGTCGTGAGACGAGGTGCGTGTTATCGCGGCGAAGCCATCTTGTTGCTGGAGCTGTTCGTAGCGGGACGAGGACGGCGGGCGGTGGTTGTGGTTGTTGATGTGGTTTTTGGTGGCATAGGCACCAGTGCTACTGCCGTTCGACCGCGATGTCCAGGACCTCGAGAACAGGGTGGCCATCAATTGGCCGCCCGGGCAAGTAGGGGACTGCCGAACCCTGGGGGAGGAGGATTATATGTCGTCGGGACGTTCTATTCCTGGCGGTGGTAGCAGCAGCAGCAGTAAAAAGTTCTAAATGCAACCCAATGATGACGTTTCACTGGCCAGAAGGTCCCTGGGAAATATATGTACAGGAAGTGTTGTCAGAAGACGACACACAAGAGGGGTGTGAGCACGGATTGGAGAGAGGTATCTGGACACACGACCGCCAAGAATGGTATCAGGAATACGGGTTCCAGAAAAGATTCAATAGAAACCAAACGTCAAAATATACAACAGGAGCAAAGGGGTATTGCATGCATGTATACCTGCTACTCACATAGTTTATATATATATACCCAGATAACGACAATACTACGTAGGAAGCATGCAAATGCAAGGTCCCCCAGAGTGATTCAAATTGACATTGCAATTGGGCAGCGCTAATAAGCTGTGAGGTCATTCCGTCTGGCTCCCAAATCCACCAACCCTTGGACCCGGGCTTTTTGGGACTTATGGATTAGGGAAAATGGGCACAGACTGATAGAATCCAGCTAGAATCCAATTGAACCTTAAGAAAGAAACATGCAGGGGCCTCTGTTAGGGGGCTTGCTGAGGGGGGTTCTTCATTGGTCGGCGTTTCATTGGCCGCCTTGTGTCTTTGGCTGTCTCCGTCTTAATTTTTTCCGCTTCGGACTGAACCGAGGACGTCTAGATGAATAGATTGGCACACCACTGCTGCTGCTTAATTGACAGCAACTCGAAATTCTTCAGTGGCGTTTGTTTGACTTGTTCCTGGGGGGACTAGACGTCTGATACCCTCGAGGCATTCCATGCACTTAGGCAGCTAAGCTCTCTTGCGTGCTCGGAGCTTCGACCTGCGCTCGACCCTTTCCACGGTTTATACGAACCCTCGACGCCAACGACCATGGCTACCAAGCAGTTCACCCGGCTGCTGCAGCCGTCGCTCCGCGCCTCCATACCGACTTATAGAACCACAACTCCCAGTTTGTGCCTCAGATATAGCAGCAGCTTTAGCAGCAGCAGTAGCAGGAGTAGGATATGCGCCGCAGCCGCGACATGTTCACCAACCCGCGGCTTCAGGACCATGTCCTCGCCCCTCCAAGCCAAGGCTGCCCCGAAATATAAGCGCTACAAGAAGAGCGAGGACTCCTCGTCGAGGTCGTTGGAGCTTGGTCTGGAGAACGTCGTCTTCCTGCTGCCCCAGACCCTGGTGGCGCCGCCCATCTCGCGGTACCCGAAGTCGCCCGACAAGTTTCTGAAGATGGCCTGGATCGCCAACTTCTCGCGCATCTGGAACTATGCGTCGCTGCTGCTCTTCAAGATCGCTTCCAAGCCCGACTGGAAGACGCGGCCCCGGTTCAAGGTCCACCGCGGCGCCATCCTACCCGCGGCCAAGGCCCTGCACCTTGAGATGAACGAGGCCCTGGCCGCCGGCAACAAGGAGGCGCTCCGCCGCATCTGCACCGCCGAGTTCTACCAGAAGCTGGCGGGGATCATCGACGCGCGGCCGCGTGGCCACCGCGCCGAGTGGGAGCTGGTGAAGTACCGAAACGCCCTGACGTACCCATGCATCACCGAGGACAAGATCGGCCTCATGCCCACCCCCAGCGGTGTCCAAAAGGCCTATCGCCAGGCCATCGTCTCCATCTCAAGCGTCCAGCGCATGGTACGCCACGTGCCCGGCCAGGCCGAGCCCGCCGTCACTGAGAAGCCCATGCTCGAGCACCTCGTCCTCTCCTCCCAGGTTGACCACACCAACACCTATTCGCAGACCCCCTGGAAGGTCTGGGGCACCCTGCAGGAGTCCACGCTCGAGAGCTACCTCGAGTCCAAGGAGGTCGAGGAGTGGATGGCTAAGAACCCTGGAAAGGGACAGGCATGATCTGGGGATGATGATGATTGTTAGTGGCCAGGAAAAGACATATATTGTCTGGACGGACCCGTCCGGATGGAAACCGAAGGAGGTCGAAGATTCATCGTTAGATGAAAGGGCGCTGTATCATATATAGATGTCTGTACAAATTTTGTAACTGTATGGGTGTTGGTATGTTGGCAAAACTACAGGACTACCACCCACTCAAACCATGACACATAATCCGTAAAATGAGAAACTTGTACAAAGTAAACATTCTTCCGGAGCTTTCCAATGCATCTTTTGTGAAATTCGACGTCCCTTATACTGCATACAGATTAATGGCTGGCTCCCATGCTATGCCCAAGATACTCCGTACTTTTCCTACTGGATTCTATCATTCTTGCCCCTTTTCGGTGGGATATACAGCAAAGCTGTCTCATAGGCTAATGCTCTCTCCTCCGAGTGTTCCAAGTGCCCACGAATGTAGTTCCATTGCCTGGGCTGGTGTAGCCTAGCGGTAGTATCATTACAGTATCGTAAGATAGGTATACTTAAAGGCAAGAGGGTTCGACTCCCTCTGCGGGCATTCCCCTCCCCCCCTTCTTCTCACTCATCACCAGAACTGCCGCCCTTTGTGTCGGTCTCGTCCCGTCCTATTGCACCCACCGCCGCGCGAAACTGGTAAACCTATTCATCGCCCCTAATATCTTGCTCTGTAACGGAAAAGGATGCGTTCTAGTTCACCTACATACTCAGCGAGAACCGGACATATAGTACTTCGACAAATGGACCTACCCAGGAAGTAGACAGCAAATCCCATACCAAATAATTGTCCGGAACCATTACAGGCATTGGATTCACCCTTGAAAATATTGCGAAGGGTCTCGTGTAATACATCTAGACCTCGCCGAGCAAAAATGGGTCTAGATCATTAGTCCCCTTGGTGAGTGACCCTGTTTACCAAGGCCTATGGGCAATTAGCTACACATTGTGTCCCATATCCTACCCGGTATACGCTCTAAGAAGAGGTTTCGGACCCGCTTGGTTCTTATGATAAGTAGTGTACAAAACTTCATCTAGAAACAACAACGGTTTTACCATTGCGGCGTTTCTTGGCTCTCGTCTCATGAGCAGCGATATACCTCCTGGTCATCTCTGCCGTCACCTGTTCGTCTCCCTTTTTCGCCGTCTTTTTGCCCTTTTTCCCTAATCCCTCTTCTTGGCCTCAGCGGCCGTATTAATGATTGAAACAACTTTGCCTAAGGCAGCGGCTTTAACCCTTTTGATTCTCCCTCCGTGAGCTACTAAGCTATCATTTGAAATCCTTCCTGCGAGCAATATCCTCTCCAATATTACTACCTATTTGGCGGCAATAAATGCCCCCGTCCTCGCCCCTTTCCCATCGCCCATGCCATAAACATATTATAGCGGCACACCGTAGCCGCTAAGAATCGTAATATAGGCAGGCTTTTCGAAGATTTCGGTCCTGCTTCGAACAAAGAGATCCTGGAGCGATATGGCCACCCAATCCTTTGCTATGGTTTGACCAAGCTTTGTACCAACTTCCATGGAGGACATACACACAGGCGTAGGCAGAACCACTAACATGGGTTCATGCTGGCCTACGTGCTTAAGACTCAAGCGCTAATTCTAACGGATAAGAATGTCGAAGGGGTAGTCGCCGACTGGCAACCTTGGCCCTAACGCGTTCGGAGCGCTCACCTGCAACCCTTTAGGCGGCGTTGGGATGGGTACAAGAAGCACACATATTGGTATCTATATTGATGTGCGTCTTGAATCAGTTCATTCTTTTCTACTGAGATATGGGCCACTTGGAGCATCATTCGGCGTCTGTATTTGCCAGCCGAGTGTACCGACTTAATCAGAGCCCACAGCTCGCTTGACAACCACAGCTGAGCAAAGCTCTGATGCAAATCATACCATCGATTAGTGTATTGGAATCAAACAGTGATGAGACTAATAGTTATTCCAAAATTCCTTGTATTCTGGAGAGTTCTTTTATAACACATTTTGAGTTACACTGCCAACTCACCTTGACGACCCCTTCCTTCTCCTGCATACATTTGGTGCGGTTCTCGAAAACCCAGAAGCCTTTCCGACCGAGCTAGCCCGTTCGATTTTCCTTGACCAGCTGCCGCCTTTGTCGCAATACTGCCCAAAATTCCCTCTTCAGCGCGCGCTCATCTCACCATCAACAACCAAAGGCCTCTGGTGTGGCCTCGCACAGAGAATAGATAAGGACCGAGTACAGCAACGTATTCTTCTCGCTTTCTTCGACTAACTGAATCCTTTCTGTGATCAGGACTCGTGTCTCTAGCACAGGCACGATAACCCCCCAAAAGATATCCGTTCACACGACTTCGATTTCCAACCAAGCCTCCCGATGTAAATGCATTCCCGACGCTCGATGCCCACTATCATATCTCCTACCAATCGTTGTCGGACATCTTCCATCTTCACAACCTAGCAACCCCCCGATTTCTTTCGAACTGAGGAACGATACGAGTAGAATTAGATGGGCAATGAGCCGTATGACTACACTAGCCCCCAGCCAGGACAGGCTTGGGATCTTCGGATGAGAACTCACTGGTTGTGCTACGGCTTTAGCTGTCAACAATGTAATCCCATGCTGAACATCACTGAATATAAGACGCAGGCTGCCATGCTGCTCGACCATTTCCTATGTAATACATTACCATCACTCCAACACCGTCGCCCCAGTAGCTGCTCAGTGGATTCTTCCTGTACAGAGAATCGCTTTACCTATGTCAATATACAACTTGATATCCACTCACAGGGACATCTTCTTGGTTTTCAGGTCTCGTCGGCTGCTACATGTTTGCGATCGGTACTCTGAAAAAGGAGGGGCCCAGACTAATGTTCCAAACGTATGTGAAGTGAAAAGGATTGCAATTCTGTTGTCTCCGAGTACTGGGAAACAGTACTCATGTGATCCTAATATGTATATGTCTAGAGTGGGAATTACAACCATCACCAAAGCTGGCACGGCTTTTAATCCTTCTATATGTCCACACTCCTCGCCCGCGGCCTGTATACTGCCGTCAGGCCGTCTAACTGCCACTCATCCAAACTCCTTCAGTGATATATACAGCCCGCTCTACATCACCCTCTCTCTGCGTAAACCTGCCCAGTTCACTCCCCCTCATTCATCAGGCATTTGCTGTCGAACCCTCCACCATGTAATGCTTCAACCAAGGCGTAGAACTTAGAAGAACTTGCCGGTGGACTTCGAAACGCCCACCTCCTCGCGCTGGACGCTGACGGAGTTCGTATCGTCGTCGGGGTCGCTTCGAGAGCCGGATTCAATGAGAGGTCGGTCCAGGGCATCGAATCGGTGTCCACGCTTCTTCGCCATGAGGTACTGGTAGGACAGCCTCGCGCCGAGAGCGAGGAAGCCCCAGATGAGCCCACCGAATGGAGCGGCCACGAAGGCGCCAAACGCGCCCCAGTCGGCCGTGTACAGCCCCTGCTCGAGCAGGATCAGCTCGGCGCCCATCTTGGCGTCGCCATAGTAGATGGCGCCGAAGATGAAGACGGTGAGGATGCCGCCGAGGCCGCCGACCAGGACCTCGAAGCCGCGCCACCAGTAGCAGCAGTCCATGAGGCCCAGGACCAAGACGGGGATGGTCGCGGCCGAGAGCAGATCCGAGATGAGGAAGATCTGAAGGACGCTGGGCGCCCGGATGGCGATGACGACAACGGGCGCGAAGAGGACCACGACGGCGCCACGGATCCACCAGGTATTGAGCCGGTTGCGGAACAGGTCGTTGGAGGCCGTCGACACCATGGCGGACTGCAGGCTGTCGAAGGCGGCGGTGCTCAGCGTGATGGCCATAACCAAAACAATTCCGACGACCCAGCTCGGCAGCTGCTCGAGCAGCAAGAAGAAGGCGACGGAGCCGTCTTGCGGCGGGTCGCCGGGCCAGGCGCCAGACCACGCGGCGATCAGACCGGTGCAGCCGACGAGCGTCAGCACGATCATGATGACTACCATGGCGATGCTGATGCCGATCCAGAGGTCCTTGTCGGTCTTGGAGGCAAAGGTTCGGAGCCAGAAGTTGGAGAGGAAGAAGTCATTGGTCAAGACGGCAACGGGGAACATGTAGAGGAGCTGCCAGCCCAGGAGGTTCGGCTCGAGGAGGCCAGACGACTCGATCAGCTCCCGCTTGATCTCCGTCTTGGCTCCGATGGTGACCGTGGCAATGATGATCAGAAGCACGATCATGACGCCTTGGATGTTGTCGGTCATGAAGGAAATTCGAAATCCTCCAATCGCTGGTGATTCATGGTCAGCCCGGAGTCTTCCAATACTCTGGCGAGCGAGAACTTACAGGTATAGATCGTCGTCACAATGCATTCCACAATGATGACTGGCAGCTCGTTGACGCCTGTGAGCGCACCAACGACTTGCCCTATCGCCGACAGTTCCGCTACCATGTAGAGAAACAATGTCACGAGCGTCAAGAAGCTCAAGTATAGCGCTGTAATGATGCCGTATCGCTGCCTTGTCCATTCCGTCAGAACAAACCCTTCAGGGCATTTCTTCCGGATAACAGGACCCAGCGAGGCAAACACCAACAACGGCAGAGACGTCGAGAGGGCATAAACAATGACACCCTGAAGACCAGCCAGCGTAGCTAGCTGCGGGTATGAAAAGAGGATTCCAGAGCCCATGGCTGAAGATTCACACAAAAAGCATGCAACGGTTAGCGAAAAAAGAACAGGGGTAGAGAATGGGGAGGGGGTTCATTAGAGCGGCAGCACTTTTCCCACGCAAGCATTAACTTGATCGAGTAATTACGGTACAATCTCAGCTTCATCGTCACAGCTCCCCTTCTCGATCTCCTCCCGCTCGTGGCGGTGGACGCCACGGAGGAAGGTTGGATCAAGACAGGGGCTGCTTCGAATCGGCGCCCGTAGTGAGCCGCGGCCTTCTGCCATCTCCCTCATACCTCGAAGCGGTTAGGCCGTTCAAGAAGATCGAGGGAGAGGCAAAAACCATCATCATCTTGGGTACGAACCTAGTGGTCAGTTTGCGCATGTCGTCGTTGTCACTCTGGACCTCGTACTGAGCTTGCTCATTCGGCGCACCGCATCATTGTCGTCGCATGCAGACGTTCGAGATGTCGAATACTCTTTCATCAAGCTGTGCTACCGCTCGGGGGATCTCGGCAAGGAGATTATTCGCTCGGGGGTAAGCCAGCATAGCTGTCGCCTCTACTCACCAGCGGCGATGAAGTTGAGGGCCAAAGGAAAGGCTGTAAGGCAAGGTTAGCATAGGAGTTTCTTTCCGCGGGGGATAGTTTTCGACGAAGATCTTTTCTGTGAGGCCCGTTGCAGACCCTCAACTCCGCGATCTTCTTCGTTGATTTCTGACCCGTCTGAGTTCGGTTGCCAGCCAGGAAATCCGCCTTGGGCTGATTCCACATCTTCACGGCCAGCCCTGTTCCCAATACCCTATATAGATAAGCCAGTCAGCGCAATATTCCTCCACATCGAATACCAGTCCAGTCCATACAGGAAGGCGCCATATGTAACGTAGATGACGGCATTGGATGCCTCAAACGATGGTTGGCCCATTTTCGGCACAACGATTTACGCCCAATACGCAGCAAGTAAAGATAAAAATCTGAGTGTTGCTCCTCGCAGGTATGTTAAAGCTCCTGATTCGACAGATGGATGAGGACGATGGGGGACTCTGCGGTTAATAACTTGCGAAAATATTCCTTAGCTCTGTAGCACGTCGTTGGCGCCTCGGCGATATAGCGGGGAATCAGCCGTGACGCTATCCATTTTGATCCCTAGTGTGGAGAACGGTGCAGCCAAAAACAGCCCATCCTCGACAGATCGTCAGTCAGGAACAGTCTAGATGCCAACATGAATTTGCCTCTCAGCGCCGAAGGCTGAAGGTACTTCTTGGTAAGAATGAAGACTATTCCGGGGTCGTTGTGTCGGTATAAGTTTGGCATGATGTGTTTTTCTCTAATCTCGAGTCGCTGCGAAGCCAAGCCAACCCAGTAGAAACGAAACAAACAACGAGGCAGGTTGTCGCCTCAAATTGTGATGCACCCAGAAAGAAGGCATCATCACCCTCAACGCCTTCGAATCTCGCGGCATATACGAGGCAGTCAGCATGTGTCTTCGTGAACGTATATAGAGCCATACTGGGGAGAAAGACTTACCTAACTCAGAGATCCGTAGCTCGATATCTTCGTTAACACGTCACTGTTCAGGCTGTTGTTTCTTGGTATCAAGTCTCTCGAGCGGGAGAAACATGGCATAGCTGCGTTCCATTTATCTATGTGTGCCAGATCTCCTCGCAATGCATGCTATTCATGCTGTAGTGTGCTTCACACAGGGCATCCGAGCCTCCGTGTAATCTCAATCTAATGTACAATGCATCAATTTCGCCAATCAGGTTGTCTCCAGAAGCACTGGTATTCAGAACCGAAATGGCCAAAGTCTCCCAGAATCTCCCTAGAATATCTAGGACCATAGATTTCTCTGCATGAAAAACAAGATTCAATCCACCATCGGCATCAGCTGCCGAAGCAAAAGCCAAGCCAGGCCATGTGGTAATCTAGTCTTCAGCAAAAGAAGGAAGAAACCCTGAAGCCCATATCAGACATTCTCAGAGCTTGAATTCTCCCGTCCACCACTGCCGTTACTTCCTGATCCCCGTGCAGCACGCGAAGGAACGGACAACGGGGTGCCATAAGCGTGGTTCAGCGCAGCCCAGTACGCCTGGGGAGCTAGATGAGGGTCGCTCATATAAGGAGCTGCCCAAGCCATTGACGGCGGGAGGTAGTGCGGGTGGGGGGGCAGGATACCATCCATACCAGCGGGTATGAATGGTGCTGTCGTGTAACTGGGTGAACCGTAGGGGTGCCAGGCAGGATAGGGTGACACGACCGGGTTCACAGTCACGGCTGTAGGGGGCATGTTGGTGGTAACCTCAGAGCCAGCGTTCTCGACACGACGAGGAGTATAGAGGCTGGGAGCCTGTCTAATAGAGCGATGCTCCGGGGTGGTGTGACGGATAACACGTCGTGGGTTCCGATCGTTACCAGCCGGCTCTCGGGTCTCCTTGAGCTCGACGCGGATGCGGCAACCAGCGATGCGTCGGCCAGACTAGAAATCAGTTAGTTAAAGCTCAATGTTTGTGCGATCGAACGCCGGGAATGAGACTCACCAACTCAGCGGCTGCAATTTCCGCAACCTCGGGACGAGCGTACTCGATGAAGGCAAATACGTTCATGCCATAGCCTGCAACGACGGTAACATTAGCAAACATTCCATGATATAGGATAGTGCGAAAGATTATTTACCAGACCGGCCCTCCTTGCGGATGATTTGGACGTTGACCACATGTCCAATTTCGCCTGCTAGGTTCCGAACCTCACGGTCGAGTGAGTCCAGATCGTCAGGCAGGTTGCCGATAAAGATGGATCGGCTATCAAGCTCAGCACGCGTCTCCATGTATGAGTGGTCGGGCTCAATGTTGCGGTGCATGCGACGGCCTCGTTGAACCTCGTGACTAACGACACGATAGACAGCGTGGTATCGAAACGACTGCAAATAATAATGGTTAGTTGAAGCCACATAGCTCTACTAGTAGAAACTGAAAGCACTTACCGCCTGGATGTCACGATCTGGGTCAAAGTTCTTGAACTCGACAAGGATGCCCTGGTCGATACCGTGCGACTGGGCAACGTCTTGACTGATCTCCTCGAGGCGTAGAATGGGACCATACTTTCCCAAAACCTCTCGAGCCTCGTCCTCGCTAACGGTTCCACCGACGTAGTTGCGAAGAATGAATGTCCCTAAAAACAAGTTAATAATCGAAAATTATAGGGATGAGGACGGGGAACAGGAGAACTTACGATTGGCCCTAACAGCCTCGGTACGACAGGGGCGGCCTTGGAATACGATGCCAGCTCCTTGGTTTCTTGCCTTGGTAGCATCGCGATCATTCTATGTTCGAGATATCACGTTAGCTGGTTGATGGAAGTAATACTTTTCGAAAGGACTTACCGTAAACTGTACGAAAGCGAACGGCATGTTCTTCTTGTCTCGTCGGATCTTCACGAAGCATGTGCCAAAGCGTCCAAAGCGTCCATCTATCTCCGTCCGTAACTTTTCGTTCTCCATAGACTCCGGGAGGCTAATGATATAAATCGTCAGTAAAGGCCTGCTAGAGGACGTTTGGTAAGCAGTAAGACTTACTTGGCCACGAACACGCACGAGGAGGCCGGGTAGAACACCTGAGCGTCGACCCCACTATCGTCGTAACGACCACGGCGGTTCTCATGCTGTCGCCCATCTCGCTGCGTAACCTCACGAGTGTTGCGAAGGTGTGACTCGGAGTTGTTGGCGTCACGGTGGGCATGCACGAGGCGGGCTCCGGCATGGTCGAAACCATAGGCAGACTGCGTGTATGTACCGAACGGGTCATCAGCGCTGGTCATGCCGACCGGGAGAGCAGAAACAGGATCCGCAAAGATAGGTGTACTACCGTCGGCAATACTGAGACCACCGAGACGCACGCCGAGTGAAGCACCACCTGAGACAATTCAGTCAGTGCGATACTCCAATAATTTAGAAATATGGATGCAGGATAGTTTGAACCAGACAGAGAGCAAAAAGTCTTAGTTGGGACGGTATTACCAGACAGGTGGGCATGAAGGGTAGGTTTGAAGGAAAAGATGGTGACCTCTAGAGCCAACTTGCTGAAGGAAGGGATATTGTGTACTTACCGTCCGAACCCGAACTGCTCGACATACCGTCGGGCGAGCCAGTCTCGCGAGCGCTCGCGGTGCGAACAAGACGTTGTGGGCTACGTCCAATTCTGTCCGCCGAAGCAGCACGGCCGAAAGGATGATGACCAGACATCTTGACTGCTGGCGAATTGCGCTGTTAAAAGACCGCAGGTCAGTATGCGCAGATACGTATTGTAAGGGGTTGAAAAGGGGAGGGGGAGAGAAAGATACTCACCGATCGGTGGAATTTGCAGTTATGTGTATCTTCTTGAACTTGAGGCTCTGCTACCACTTTCCTTTAGCAACTGGATGATTGGGAAGCGCAAAATAAATAGGAGTGGGAGAGAAAAGAAACCAAGTGCACTGGCAAGCCAATATACAGTGAAATCATGTTGAGTAAATGGGGAAAGAACACAAGGCGCCTGCAGTAAACACCGCCATAACAGCGATGAGCACATGCCAGAATAGTAGAAAGGGAAATGGAAATAGATACTCACCTGTCTGAAAGCGAAAACTCAGCAACGTGGGGAGTTTTCTGTCTGTTCAATAGTCAGTGGGCTGAATGAGGGCCAACGAACAAGACTTGGATTTGGTGGGTGGGTTTGTAAAATATCTCCAATAGAAGCGAGGAAGGAACGAGTGATGATTAACATCAGACGATCCAGTCGGCCCCCACAGAAAATAAATCACAGCCACTACAAAGTTGAAGAGGGCACGTGGTAGATGTATGGGTTGGGATAGCGTGAGGGAAAATTGCGGAAGCCAAACCGGGACGTAATATCACCCTCGTGAGCTTTTTCAGCTCAGGAAGGAAGGTGTTGCGACCGAGGATGGAAGTGTGGGTGAGGGATGATGTATGAAGAGGTGAAAGCCGACCATGGCTCTAGGAGGAGAAGAGATGTGGGTGCCAAACTGGGTCACAAACTCGCCTTCGCGGACTGTTCAAGCTCATGAAGGGATTGTACGACGCCTATGGGAATGTGGTGATGTATGGAAGAAGAGATGATGTGTCTGTAGAGTAGGAGAAGAATAATGAAGCGGGATTGGAGCCTAATATTTACCTTCGTGTGATGTTCCAGCTCGTGAAAAGGAAGATGGTACAACACGGGTGGATGTGTTGATGATGTATGGGGAAAGAAAGGCTTGTATGGGGAGAGAGGAATGCCAAAGATGACGAAACACGCGTCGTACAACGGTATAAGAGTCAAGGCAACTGGGTGATGTGCATGAAATAAATGGATGAGAAAAATAAAATAAATCTTACCTGAGACTGAGTGATGTACGGGAGACAAGTTTACGAGAAACCGGCTGACCAACACTGGAAATGTGATAGGTTAGTGTTCAGCCCAGGATGGTGAGAAAGAGAAAAGCAAACGGATTATTTAGACGAACCCTTGGGGTTAGTGGATTGTAGTCAGGTGCTTGTTTAGGGGAGAACAGGAACCCAAATTTGCAGGAAGGAACTGGGGAAGGAAGCCTTATATTTGGATGGAAAGGATCAAGTCAAGTCATAGGCAGTGGAAGAGTTAGATCACTAACTATCAGGGGGCTATGATGGGGACTGGTCGCTGAGAATAGGGGAGGGCACTATCTCGTACAGCGTATTGCCGCCAGTAAACCACCCACCAGCATGACCCACCTCTCCTTAAGGCAGGCAGTGAGTGATCCACTGAATAACCTCGCGGAGGAGATGGCTGTCTCCATCACAACTTGCCAATTGTCTGGGGCGGCGCTGGAGTAGAGGACGGACTGGCTTACCTAGCTGCTAATACCCATGCAAATACAGAGACGGAGGCGTTGATGTAGATGTGGAGAGAATAGGGGCGATCTTACCTTGTAGAGATGGTGATGTGTATTGAGATATTGCAAGGAAGAAAAGGAACTGTAGACTTACCAGGGCTGTGATGTTGTTGTTGTGTTGTAACTTCAACAAATTTTCTCGAGTTAGAAAATTGAAGAAGTCATTTTGTTTGCTCTAGGTAATTATTACGTGGGCCCACGTTCTGCTAAAGTCGCTATGTACCTTGCCAGGGCGACGATGACATCGTCTACACTAACGCAGGAGCTATGACCGAGGGGGTCGGAGGGGCGTAGGGGCGCGAGGGGCGCGTTTCCAGGAGCGCCGACAAGGTCAGGGTCTGCAGAGTCTCCTCCAGGGCACGAACTCCCCGAAGCGACGGTGAGGTCCGGGGCCGGCCGGCCTAGGGCTCCCCGAACCACCACCAGGGGGCCCCTGATCCCGTTATCACCCACACGCACATGGGAAAGCAGACTAAGCAGCTCATCTGAACCGTATTACACTACATATTATATTTTTACAGGAGTATGTTGGAGTGGTGAGTTCCGGTATCGAGCCATTCTTTAGGAGGGTTACATCTTTATCAGGCAAGCTACATTTGGGAGCTTGTCTTTGACAGTAGGTGATGGTCTTTGCCGAATAGGGGATATTGCACTTTCATGTGCAGAGACCAGGTTTGTTAGAAATAGAAACTTATACCAAAGCCGGGCACTGTGGTTAATTCAGTGATGACAGATATCAGGAGTACCGGCACAAGGGTTGCGGTTAGGGTTGAATATAGAGGGAGCAATGGGGCTTTGATGGCAGAAGCTGACACGAGACCGTATCTAAAGGTTTATCACTCCAGAAAGCATCACATATTGGCTACATATAGTAACAAGTCTGTTTCGGTTGCCGTGTCTGTGTTATATACGCAGGGAAAGACAGCACATATACAAAGAATACAAATTAAATAGTCAGCCGTCAAGGGGCTTATCTGCAAATAATGTGACAGGCCTGCTAAGAACTGACACTCCGCTCTTGATACTGGGTCATTACTGGAGCCGAGGCAGTAAAAGGGGAGCTAGAGTTGTAACAATTCAGATCAGAGAGACGCTACAGGCCATGGATTGATCACTGGTTTTGAATAAACATAAAACGCCACCCAAATCAAGGGGGTTGCTGAAAGACAGAGGCTCTTTGAGTCTACCTACTCGTTTATTGCAACAACAACTCTGGGAGAGTACTTCGTTGTATCAGTCCCTTGAATCGATTGTGGGTTTGGAAATCTTCGGCAACATGTTTGGTAAAATATCGAGGCTCGAGCCATCAGACTGGATTACTTCGATTTATAGAACGGGATTTGCTTTGGGTTTGGGGGCGGGTCGGCTTCGGGTCATGAGACGGAACGGCTTCGGTATTTCGGACTGGTCACTATGAGGAACTGGAAGGAATTGCTTCGGATATGGCCTCGTACTTTTGGTTATGTGGCAGGTTGGGTGTGCTGAAATATGGGAAATGACAGGCAGCTCTTGATGCTGGCCAATGTCCTGTATTCTTCTGATTAGTTGCTGGTTACAAAAAATTGGCTAAGAAGGGAGAATCGGAAGTTAATGGTTAAGAAGTTATCTGCATGTTTGCTAAAACATTTGTTAATATTATATGTTGCTGAGTATGTTCTTACTTGCCAGATAAGTGTGTCGTGATGCTTGAGATCTTGTTGTGTTGATGACACTGTTTCAACAGGCGTATTAGATTAATTTGATTTGCCTTGGCCGCTAGAGCACCATTGACTTTGTTTAACTAAACTTGAGAAAAACACACTACCATCACCATCGGTTGTTAGGAAATCATAGGGCCAACCCCCTTTCGAGCTGTAACCTTTACAAGATTTCGAAGACCAGAGTAGGCCCAAGGGTTACAAAGGTTAGGAAGACACCCACGAAGGTGTTATTTGGCATAAGCTAGAATGGGAGATAGTTACCATTTGCACTTGAAACTTTGAATTCGCTATTTGGGGCTTCTCTGGTCTGCAGGGTTGGCAGGTCTGGAAGGGGAGACACCCTTATAAACTGATATGTAAGGTTTGCTATACATCAAGGTAACATAATGCCTTTTATATGGAAAAGGTTTTACTTAACCACAGATCAGAGTAAAGCAGCATTATTGTGGGAGCAATTCTGAAATTTAGATGTGGGACTACTTGACAACTACTCCTAATCCAGCGTGATCACTACGGTAGAAATTTTATATAAAACATATTCTACTGTCTATTGGACATTGTAAGACTACGATGATATAGTAATCAGAGATAGACTGATCTGTTTGTTATTATTCTATAGAATAAATAGCAGCATGGGCTGTCAGCCTAGCAAGTATGGCCGGAGCCCCAAGTGGTTTACATGGCCTTTGAATTTGCATTATAGAAAATCAAGTGAATTTCTCTTGCATAGCCAGCAGCCGACTTGTTTCTATATTGGCTGATTCTGCGAGTTCACACGATGGGCAAGGGCCGATCCGTATTAGTAAAAGGGGAAGCATTGCAGCTGGTGAAAAAAATCGACCACTACTTTCTGTATCAGACTTTCAGCGGCAGCATCGGGGGAGAAATTATCCAGTGCTGGAGTCAAGCTTGGCCGCAAGTAGATTCATATGCACAAAACAATTTGCATCGATATTGACACTTTCTAACAGGGGGCAAGCACAGTTACCTCGATAGTGTAGGATTCGGAGATATCACTCAAACCAAAATGGCGGTCACATCTACCATCGTAGAGTATCAAGGAGTTGTGATAGGGAAACCTGGAACCTTCAGGTCGGGGGCTTTATGGGAGACTTAGGATGGACTGGAGTCAGCATGTGTTTCCAAGTAATTTGACGCAATCTACGAAAACACTGGGTATGGTATAAAATATTGATATCATGGTATTCAAGGGTTGGGGTGATCACTGTTCCATGGTGGGTTTTGTCTTCGAAAACCATAAGTAGGTGGCATGGTCTTGGGCAGAGAAGCATCGGTGAAGGAAGTTGTCATTATTCCGTGTTAGGTGCTAATCCATCTTCTTATTGCGGGTTGTATATATGCCTTTTTCTGGCTTAACCCCCACAAGCAGCTAAGCGGCATTGCACATGAACGAGTGGAATCACAGGAACTGCCTATGTTCTTCCAGGTGGCTGACGCAGTTCTCAAGAGCCATATGTAATCGAAAGTTTGTCCTTGTTGAGTACAGGGACATGGAGTGAATATTTTATTCTGGATATCGGTATTTGTAAGGAGCTTTTTGTGAATCGATTCGGCTCTATGGAGAGGAAAGACAACTGTGAGCATAATAGTTAGTCTTGTTGAGGAGACATTGAGGGCTGGCATCTGTATGGGGCTATATCTGCGGTATTCCCTGACGGACATATTTGTAACAGCTCTGATGTCCCAATGTATGACGATAAAAACATATTAAAGGGCCATAATAATTCTTACTTGCTCTAGGTGTAGTACGTGAAGGGAGATGTATATGTAGGTAGCCACGCTTTGTTCCTTGTCTGGGAACATAGCCAGGTTGTGCTCATAGATGGGTCGTGCGTGCTTCTTAGCTTATTTCCATGCTCAGAATGTCTCGTGATGAAGGTCCGTGTCAAGTTCTCGGGACGGCGGACTGGGTAGTGTAGGTGAATGGCCTCGCTGGGCATCTTCCATGACAACAAAATCCGTCGTGGCATCGGGTTTGGGACGGGCGAAGCTGAGAGAAAAGGTGTTTACATGTACTGACTGAAATGCTGATGCGTGACCAGCAATGAAAGCGTGACTGGGCCTGGAGAACTCTTGGGGTTAGTTGATATCATCGGACGGAAGGGATGAAGGGTTTACAAAACTGGCAGTTGTTCAAATATATCGTTTGCTGCATGATTGAAAGCATCCCAAAATAGCTGCTGAATGAAATCCTTGGAGATGTGCTGAACTGTTGTGATATTAAATCCTGGGTCTGAAGGAGGGAGATGGAGTTTCACGATAGCAAAACTGGTTCGGGAAGGGTATTACGATAAGGCAAGCTGTTTGGTGTTGGACAGCGGAATCTGCCGAGCTTGCTTGGCATCGAAACGAAATTGAAGGGGGATAAGTAATGCAGTAAAACAATGGATGGCAGACTCTACCATGTATGTTCGAATACAAGATTGGTGGCATGCCGAACCTGTTGCGTCGAGTTGCGTTAAGAAAATCGTGATCAACCAAGCGAGGGGTGTTTTAGTTGGTTTACGTTCATGATTCACCTAATGCTAAAGCCAGAGACAACAAGCTGTACGGGGTAGAGAACCGTGACGAACGGGTCCTTTTCCCTCAGGTTTCCGGGTCTAGAACCACCAGCACTGGATTTACTACTTACTACCTATGAGATCCGCTGCAGGTCGACGATGAGACTGTAGCATGCTGGCATATTCCTAAGAGCTTTAAAAAGAGGTAACATCGAAAAATTGGTTGGAATCCCGATATATATCCGCATGTGTGTTCGTTGCCTTGTCGCAGCAGATTATTGAACAAGACCTTAGAAGCGACGACAGGATGGTGCTCCGAGGGGCAATTACTAACATATTCTAATAAACTCTCAAGACTTCTGGTTAGAAACAACAATTACTGTGCTAAGCCCCTTTTCGACTTCAAATTTGATGAATTGTGCAGGCATATTGTGTACTTAGGTATCCGGGCATAGCTATCAGCTTGACTAAAAGGCAGCTTGATGAAAAGTACCAAAGGAGATCTGTCAAGCTGCTTCTCTACTTGTGTGATCGACGCAGGAATGCTAAACCATGGGAAATCGGAAGGAGAAAGATGGAAGACCACCTTATACGGGAACTCAAAGGGGTTATTGAAAGATCAAGCATATTGCAACACCTTTTGAATCTCGCAACATATAACCCAAGTCTGTATATCTGATCGGCGAATCAGATTTGCTTCAGATTTGGCGCCATCTATTGACAGACGCGCAGATAAAAGTATCATGCGTAAGCCAGAAAGCTTCCAAGCGGAATCAGAAACTCTTAACAAGGCAAGGCAGCCAGCCAACTAATTTTGGGAAAACTCTTGGATGTGGAATCTGCCCTTTTGGCATGACACACAGTCAAGCAAAACTACCCCAAGACGACCTTATGCGTGAGTGTTACCAGGTAATATTTTTCTCGCTACAGAAACATGTGGCTGTTTATCACAAGTTTGCCCCCAGAAGGGTAAACGACGAATCCCGAAGCCAAGTCCAGATCTGAGCAGTTTGCAGTCCAGAGGCTTGTCACAGCTTCAATCGCAGCAGCCTTGACGACAGCGTAGCATCGATATTGAAGGTACGCCTATAAAGAAGCACCGAGAGACAGTCTTCAACTTGAACCATATCGTTTCACAACAGTGTAATGGAAGTTCGCTACTAGTTCAACAATGCTGCTGTGATGGCTGGTTTGCGTTGAACGACAGGAGAGGTGAGTCGACTGATTTCCTGCAGTATATCGCCCTTCTAACGAAACAATTGCTCGCAGGATACACACCAGCCTAGACAACATGACGCCATAAAGGTTCTCCTTTCGAAAAGGAACCAGAAAGCACAATAGTCTACCATACGACACGAGCAGGGGGTCAGCGAGAAGCAAGACTCCACAACGAATTCTCGACCTCAGATTGGTACAGATACCGCATTCGAACGATCGAACAACCCCAAAGACAATGAGCAATTCATATAACTGGGTACGAAGAACATGGATCATGTACATAATCCGATCGCCTGTCAAGGCGCCACGCGGTCGTTGCTCGCAGAGCGTGAGGTACCACGGATGCCAAGCAAGGAGTTCAGGTAGAGAGCCTTCATAAGGTAGCGCGAGATTGTCCGTATTCCAGCAGCCTCCACGGAATACGCTTGCAGTGTCTATATTCGCTGCCAGACTCTTGGACGCGAGCAGTCCCCTGCGATGGACCAGGGACGCGATGCAGGTCATGCCCGGGGAGGTAGACACGTACTTGCGCCGAAGATATCTGGCAGAACGGGGGTATCGTGCTGACGAGTGGCTCGAGTCTGCCCATGGAGGACCTTGGTCCGCATGGCTCCGTGGCTTTCTTCTGGGAGATCGGCACCACCGAGGACACCATGAAAGAGAATGATATCTTGGTTGCCATCATCGTTTCTTGGCCAGACCGACACCTCGTCCGCAACCACACGTTACTACGCTGAGAATACAGGATATGGAACAATGCGAATATTGCCGCTCTGTAACATGTGTATTCGGTACTCAGTTTGACAAATCTTGTCAATAGATCCCGTGTCATGGTAAAGCTCATTGGGAAGACAGGTTCAACCTTTTCTTCGCAGTCGGAATAATGTGGGGATCATGACATTGCCGCAGGTCAAATATGCTTGTCTACAACTAAGGTAATGTAACCTAGACAGTTGCAGCTGGCTCTCGTCAGCAAGACAGATCAGAACTTCGCCCACGGCACAGACACCAAGACCACTCCGGAGGGGGAGCATGGAGCTTGCAAGGTGGCCCGACAGCCATGCCAGCTAGTAAAGGTATGATAAAAACCAGTATCGTCATCTTCTCAGACGATAATGGAAGCCCTGGAGATGTCACTGGTCGTCTCCCGTGAGTCAGACCGAGCTCTGCCCCCAAAACCTTACAGAAACAGGGCAATCGCGGAGTTCTTTTCCCCTGCCTCTAATTGACGCCATTGGCGCCATCATCGCAAGGAAAAGTCATCCGTCAAGAGCGTGCAAAGACAGGCCCAGCTTGCTACGCGCCGCTTCAAGGCATTGCAATGTGCAATGGACGAAGGAAGGCTTCGAACATCTACCTCACTACGTCTGGACATGGGCAAGGGCGTGGGGGGGCAACCGTCCTACCGAACCAGATGCGTCCTCGTCGAGGTTACCTTTGGCATGGATGATAGGCTTTTCCCAATTTGGGAGTTCGCCCTGTTCATCTTTTTGTCAGGCCATGCTGCCGGACTTGATGCCCACCTCGAGCCTCTAACAACGATTCCGTACTGGGTCCCGGGGTGTGGAGACGATAAGCCGGCCCGATGGATCACAAGTACTGCAGATGGGAAAAAATAGCCCATCTCGTGGGCCTAGCAACGACTCGAAGTACGTATGCACGATGAGGGCGGTGACATGCCGGTAGCAGGCCCAGGACAGTGGTTCTAGGTTATCGGCTTTGTTGTGCACGTATTGGCTGTTCGGCGAACGGACCAATCTTGTTCTTCTTTGAGAGCCGCTTGGTCGGCTTGCTGCTGGGAGGATGTTTTCCCCCTGGATATCTCAGCAGTACACATGTTAGCGAGTCTCACAAATTTCGCATATCATGGCAGGGTGAGGGGTTCTATGGGCTGGTCCACAGGGCGGCAAGCACAAGCGCCAACCTTGCGGGCAGGCAGTATCCTGTATTTCCTATCTACCCAGTATGTATCGATGGGCGCCTCGACGGACTGACCGAATCTTTGGACAGTATCGACTTGTGGCGCAAGCCCTAGCTACGTAGAAAAGTGATATCACTGAACAGTTTGTCGCTCTATGGCGTCCAAACCTCGCCGATCACCAAGCTTACAAGGCCCACGAAGCAGTGCCCTGTATCAATCATCTGGTAGATCCTACATCATGACAAAAAGAAAGTAGCTCTTTGAGTATGCATTTTACTTCGTATTTCTGCGGAAGCGGTCATATTGAGTGTGTTTGTACATGTACCTCCTAGCATTGGTGTCTCCATGCCAACATTCCTAGAGGGCATACTGCTTGACTGGTGCTATGCAATGTTCCCTGTCGCAATGCCAACCTTACCAAGCTTACCTAGGAACTTTAGGAAGTGGGGTGGTGAGGGAGACTGGCAACTGTCGCGTTTGGCCTTCAAGTGGATTCCCTGCAAGGCTGTGGCCACTCGACTGAGGGGGAATCAGACGAGGAAAAAAAATCGGTTTAACGCCGATCAACGATTCAATGATGTATGTGGCAAGACTGTTTAACAGAAAAGTCTGGATCCAGCCTGATACGACTCTATGTCTTATGCATTTAATGGCTACATGTATCTACTGTATGAGTTTTTGCGAGTTTTTGCGTGTGCGTATTTCAAATAATGGGTTGTTGCATCACGCATACATAGTAGGAGAAGCTGCGGACAGGCCTTGCCTCAGATGACGTCGGGTGGGTTATGGAGGGGAAAATTGAAATTTTTGGGTGGGCAAGGGTTTGGGCCGCAACACCATGTTCAAACCGGTGACTCAGGCCGGCACAATGCGATATGGCAAATGTTTGGTAGAGCAGGAGCTTGTTCGTGTATCAAGTTAAGCTGCCTAAAAGTACCTGGCTCCCCTTCCATTCAATTTTGGCCCGGTTCCAGACTCGGGTGGCGGTGCTGTACCTGTGAATGCTGAGTAGAACCACCAGTAAATTAGGTACTGAGGCCTGGCCCTTAGGCCCTTGGGCGGCGGCTAGGAAAGCAACCAAGCAGCCAAGGCATGTAATCCTTGCTGATCTAAGTGGGTCTGTCTTAAAAACAATTTTCAGAAGGAGGGGTTGAGGGGAATTTTCACATTTCCAGCTGTGTGCGGGCCAACCTGCGTAGGGAGCAAAGAAAAAAAATTGACTGCCCAAGGCCACAGGCTGATGCAACCCCGCTTCGATCTCTCAGAAACACTTCATAAGCAGAACCCTTCCCTCAAACTCTTGTCAACTTCTCCCCTTCGATTCTTCGTCGCACATTACCGTTGATCAAGCATCACAATCTGTGCAATCTCAAGGTAAGCACTTCCGCCTTCCATCCTCTTGACAACAAAGCAACTCAAGGACTTGTCAACCCGATCAACCTTCTCTTCAACATCTCAACTAACTTGACTCTTCGGCGCAGACTCCAGACAACATAAACAACAACAACAACTTCCCGAGAATCATCCAACACCGCAATCATGGGGTAAGAAGCACCGAGAAGCCATCTGACTTCACTTATCATGACCAGGTCACTAACCTCTTGCCGCGCAGTAAGGAGAAGGCTCATATCAACATCGTCGTCATTGGACACGTCGATTCCGGCAAGTCCACCACCACCGGTCACTTGATCTACAAGTGCGGAGGTATCGACAAGCGAACCATCGAGAAGTTCGAGAAGGTTAGTTCTACCCATCACATTCCATATTCCCAACCACATCATCAAACATAACTGCTGGTATTCACGTCGCTGCTGTTGTCTCCCTTCACCCCGCCTTGAGTTTGACCCCTCCATTGGGATTTTTCTTTTCTTGGAGGGGCAACCCAACCCTGTGTGTCCACTTTCGCTGCACAAACTGGCACGGGCCTCGCACGGACCCAACATCCAAAAAGTCTTCAATCTGGTATGCAACATTGATACTGACAACCAATAATAGGAAGCCGCCGAACTCGGCAAGGGTTCTTTCAAGTATGCCTGGGTTCTTGACAAGCTCAAGGCCGAGCGCGAGCGTGGTATCACCATCGATATTGCTCTGTGGAAGTTCGAGACTGAGGAGTACAATGTCACCGTCATTGACGCTCCCGGTCACCGTGATTTCATCAAGAACATGATCACTGGTACCTCGCAGGCTGACTGCGCCATTCTCATCATTGCCGCTGGTACTGGTGAGTTCGAGGCTGGTATCTCCAAGGATGGCCAGACTCGTGAGCACGCTCTGCTCGCTTTCACCCTCGGTGTCAAGCAGCTCATCGTCGCCATCAACAAGATGGACACCACCAAGTGGTCTGAGGCCCGTTACAAGGAGATCATCAAGGAGACCTCCTCTTTCATCAAGAAGGTTGGCTACAACCCCAAGGAGGTCGCTTTCGTCCCCATCTCCGGTTTCCACGGTGACAACATGCTGGAGGAGTCCGCCAACATGTCCTGGTACAAGGGTTGGGAGAAGGAGACCAAGGCTGGCGGCAAGAAGACCGGCAAGACCCTGTTCCAGGCCATCGATGCCATCAACTCTCCCCAGCGTCCCACCGACAAGCCCCTCCGTCTTCCCCTTCAGGATGTCTACAAGATCGGTGGTATTGGCACTGTGCCCGTCGGCCGTATCGAGACCGGTACTCTGAAGCCCGGTATGGTCGTCACCTTCGCTCCCGCCAACGTCACCACTGAGGTCAAGTCCGTCGAGATGCACCACCAGCAGCTTACCGAGGGTCTCCCCGGTGACAACGTTGGCTTCAACGTCAAGAACGTCTCCGTCAAGGAGATTCGTCGTGGCAACGTCGCCGGTGACTCCAAGAACGACCCCCCTCTGGGTGCCGCTTCTTTCAACGCCCAGGTCATTGTTCTCAACCACCCTGGTCAGATCGGTGCCGGTTACGCTCCCGTCCTCGATTGCCACACCGCCCACATTGCTTGCAAGTTCTCTGAGCTTCTTGAGAAGATCGACCGCCGTACTGGTAAGTCGGTTGAGAACTCTCCCAAGTTCGTCAAGTCTGGTGATGCCGCCATCGTCAAGATGATTCCCTCCAAGCCCATGTGCGTTGAGGCTTTCACCGACTACCCTCCTCTGGGTCGTTTCGCCGTCCGTGACATGCGTCAAACCGTCGCTGTCGGTGTCATCAAGTCTGTTGATAAGGCCGCTGCCGGTTCCGGCAAGGTCACCAAGTCTGCTGCTAAGGCTGGCAAGAAATAAATGTATTAACACATTTATTTCTCTGCTCCTTGTGGCTGGCTTTGCCTTCTGAGGCTCAGCTGCCTTGTAATGCTCCATCACGACACGACTTAACGTCACGAATCTTCTTGCCTCTTGCGATGATCACTGGGATTTGACTTATGGGGAAAAAAGATATGAAGGGAAGGGTTATGGACTTTTTCACGACAAAACTTCTCCATAGTGTGCTTGTAGTACCAAATAGAGTCAATAGACAAGTGGTCTGAAACTAAACTAATGCCTTTCTTTCTTCTCATGTGTGAATGCCTTCATATTCCTCTGGCATCATCGCCCGTACTACTGTCCACAACAGCTACATACCTATGCAATCTTAACATATTGACAGTGATGTTTGGTCTGGGTCCCTCCTATGCATGTCTCCTAAGCTTGTGCACTTTCAGGTGGTTGGTCTAGTTTCTTTTCTATTTTGTGCATACATCAAATGGATGAGGCCTGACAATGGTCATGATATATTCTAGAGTCGTAAATGGTATTCTACAGAGGTTGTGTACAGCTCGCAATGACACGTCATGATTTCATGATATGCAAGGTCTCAATATAATCATACAATTGGCCACCTTGTCAGCCAGCGCCTGACTCCTTTGCCTGTTAGCCTAATGTTTTCAATGCATTCCCATCATCCAGCAAACCCAGACCAGAGCTTTGCAGTCTGAGCTGTTTTGTACATGAGATTCAGGAAGTCGTTCATGGGTGCCTGCTCTTCCACCGTGTTCGACTCTTCTCCAATTCCAGCCACAGAAACGGCAGTGGACGACGTTGTGGGCGAAAGAGTCAGCTCAGCCCGACGTCCACCGCCCTGCCCAGCCTCGATGCTCGTGTATGTCAAAGTGTGGCCCTCGTACGGCACGCTGATGGCGCGGTGCAGTTCGAGACCCATGAAGTCGTAGGGTATGCTGACGGGTTCGTTCTTGTCGGCGGGGAGTTTCGATTCGAGCTTCTGGACGAGCTTCTTGCGTTTTGCCTGCTTCTTGGGGGATATGGGCTCCGAGATAGCGGGCGGGTGAGACTTGTAGAAGAGGCGGGCGGGGATCTGGAACCGCTGTTGCGAGGGCAACTCCAGCTTGCCGTAGGCGATGTCGAGGCGGGCGCGGCCGAGGAAGGACTGGAGGGGCTGCCACGTGGCCAGGTCTTCGGGGTGGCCCTGCAGCGTGGCGATGCGCCGCTGCAGCACGCGGGCGTCGACGGGCGCCGAGGGGAGCATGGCGTCGTGGACGTGGGTTTCGACGATGGCGCGCAGGGAATGGACGCCAGTGATTTCCGGGTCGTTGCTGTCGGTCAAGGCGAGGCGGAGCTCAAGGGGCGGGCCGGGTTGCCTGAGATCAACGGCTGGATTTGACACGGGCGAGGGCATGAGGCGGATCAGAATGGTATGCTCGACCGAGAAGGACGGCTCATCGTCTCCTTGAGCATTGGGTTGTGCTCCGCCATGGAGCGCGGCGAGTTGCATAGGGTGCGGAACAATCGGCGAGAATATATGAGGGTAGGAGGATAGACCGAGTCTGGTTTGGTCCCGCTCCGAGATGAGTGCCTTTGCCGGCAAGCCCATGGCATCCAGAAGAATGTGGCCGAAAACAGCCGAGGTAGCAGTGTGCACCTCAGGAGACCAACGAACCGGTTGATGAGGATACCGCCTCGGTGGTGCTTGCACCTCGATTCCGGCCTCCTTTAGCTCGGCAATTTTTGATTCATCCAAATCCTTGGCCCCCTCAAGTACTCTGCTTGCTGTTTGCATTGCAGAGTCGTAATACTTTTTGGGGGATGGTGCCGGTGTTACATTATGCAGCAGCTGTACGGGCGAGTCGGGAAGAGGGTGGTCTTCATCAGTCAAGAGCTTCGCAGCATCCTCCGTCCCAGGTGGGATTATGTACCGAGCCCACCTGCCCAACTTATCCTTCCAGCTCCATTTCTCGCGGTTGTACTCGTCAACTAGGAACCTGCCGGTGAAATCTTCAGGTAACTGTTTTGGCTCATATAACTTCACCAAGGCGGCCTCTGGCTGGAGAGCCGTGAGGAGAAGACGAAGCACAACGTGCCGCAGGTCCTCGACATCATACTCTGATTCCTTCACCTTCCTGCCCCTCTTTTCGATCCAAGTGACAGCTATCTGGAAAGTGAGGTTTAGTTTACATGTTCAAAAAAATAGAACATATTGGAGCAACTTACCTTTTTCGTACTGTGACTCTGTTTGACGTATGTATTAGATATGCGACCAACCTCCTCGAGAAGAAAATCATCGATAAGGTCGTGCTCGCCAGCGATTTGAGAGACCGGAAAGTGGCGTGTTACGAGATTCTGTAACATGACATCCAGCTCGTGTATCAGCACCTCGGCTTTAGGCCGGGTGGACACAAATCGAATCGTGTGCCTATTTGTAAAGACCTCCATGCTCTCGCCGCGATCGAGGAACAAGTCAGTGAGAAGTTTAAGGAAGCGTCGTGTGCCTCGCATGAGCATCGAAAACTCGAGCTTGCGCACCGTGATTTCTACCTGCCCCAAGCCTCCCATGAGTTCCTCGATGTGCAGGCCCCAGCACTCACGCATGATGCGCAGAGCGAGCACTTCTTTGACTGGGGCCTTCTCCGAGATGTAGCCGTGTAGGTGCTGGTCCGCATACTCTGGCAGACCACCAGCGGCCACCTCGTCCGAGTTGAGGCGCACCCAGGGTGATATCTCGCTAATCCAGGGGTATCTGGGAGCGGGGGCGGTGGATTCCCCCTCGCCCGAAGCGCTGGCTTCACCCGTTTCTGCGTACTTTTGAGCTTCTGAGGCCTGGCCCTCAAGCTCGGTGTCGTTGTGTTTGTTCTCTGGCGATTCTTCCATTTCCTCCGTTTCCTCCGTTTCCTCCGTTTCCTCCGTTTCCACCTCCGGTTCTGTTACTTTCTCCAACGCAGCCTTGAAGCGGTCGATATAGTCGGAAAGCTGAGATTTCAGGAAACCTTCGGTGAGCTCGTGCTGTATCCTACGGAACTCTTTCTCGGGAAGGTAGGTCTCCGAGTCTGGGCAGAGGCCATCGATATTAGCGCGAACCTCCTCGGCAGTAGCGGGCGCATCCTGTTGATCAAGCAAAGCCTGGATCTCAAGTTGCGATGACTCCTTTCGGGCAGTCGCAGTGTCCACGGCCACTGCAGGGCGCTTATTCGACTTATATAGGCCCAAATCTTTCATGACAATGGCATAAGCCGGCTTGCCCAACATGTCCTGGCCGAGACTCTCAGATGCTTCACTAAGCAATCTGTTGCGAGACAAGCGTCTCTTGCTGACGTTCAGCTTCTTGAAAACGAAGTCCTGTTCTTCCGGCTCCCGTATCGGAACATGACGTATATAGTCCTTGCCTGGATCGTCCGTTGCAAAGAAGTCGGACTTATAGAACGAATTGTCTCGGGGTTCTGTCGCAAGCTCGGTCTCGTTGGGACTCTTGAGTTCGTCGTCATGACTCTGGCCATTCTCGGTTGGGCGAGCTGCATGTTGGTCGTTTGTGAACCATTGTGAAGGCTGTCTCCGGCTTGTGACAGCAGTCGCATATCGTGTTACTGAATGGGGATATCGTGGTCGGGTGGCTTGACTGAGAAGCCGTAGCCGGCATCCTAGACAAATCGCACCACTGGAGATTTTTCGTGATATCATGAAGACCAAGTAAGAAACAGAACCATATATCAAGAGTTACACTATCCGGCAACAACTCCTGGCTTTCATCCAAGTCTATTGACTAACACCGTTGAGGAGCCCCAGAATGAGCAGGGACTTTTATTGAAGCTATCCGATAAGACCAAGCGATAAAGAAATATGTGGAGCTGTGACAGGGGAGGACTGTCAATTAAACTGGCAGCAGAAACGCGCGACGCGGTTGCTGCTGCACCTTAGCTCCTAGGTATCGACTGGATGCCCCTCCATCTCAATCTGATAGATAAAGGACTCGATACTTGCGCATAACTTACGCACACGTCATAACTCAGCCTGGAGTCTTGATCTTACGGAAGAGAAGACTTGTATTAGGTGTATCGCCAGTCACCAGTCTTATTTTCACACCATCCGGCAACTCTACCAATTTACTTGGTTTCTTTTCAACTTACGAAGTGCTGGACTCACGATGCCGACGCAGACCCAGCGACGCCGCCGCGACGAGGACGAGGAACCCCGGCGACGTTCTCGTCGTCAAGTCGAGTCCGATGCCGAGGAAGCTTCGAGCCAAGATGAAGACGGTGATGTCAGCATGGGTGGCGGCGGCGACGAAGCCCAGCTTATCAAGAAGCTGGTGCGATACGCTCTGGCATGCGAACACGCCAGAATACCAATCAAGAGGGATGGCATAAGAGAAAAGGTCCTAGGTAGCAACTCGAGATCTTTCAAGACCATCTTCGACGGAGCCCAGCTTCAATTGCGCCACGTATTTGGCATGGAGATGGAAGAGCTACCAGTGAAAGAGAAGCGCACACTTAAGGAGAAGCAGAGTAAGCGCATCATCACCCCAATTGACCCCATACCGTTCCATGGTCCGATCAGACGCTGATTGCCCTACTTCGAATAGAAGCTACAGCTAGGAAAGCCACCGGTGCGACTTCTTCGAGACAATATGTCCTGGTCACGACTCTCCCACCGGCGTACAAGGTGCCGGAAATCATCGCGCCGTCCCGAGCCCCGAGCGCCCGCGGAGAGGCCGAGTACATTGGCTTCTATTCCTTTGTGATTGCCATCATCGTCCTCAGCGGCGGTGAGCTGAGTGACATGAAGCTCAAGCGCCATCTCGCACGCGTGAATGCGTCTCAAAACCTACCCATGGACAAGACGGATAATGTCCTCACCAAGCTTGTCCGTCAAGGCTACCTCGACAAGGTGGTGGAGAAGTCGGACCATGGCGAGGATGATACAGTGACATGGTGCGTGGGCACAAGAGGCAAGGTTGAGTTTCCCCCGGAGAGCATTGCTGGTATCATCAGGATGGTTTGGGGAGCTGAGAAACCCGACGATTTCGAGAAGAAGCTTAATAGGAGTCTTGGACTGCAGCAACCAGAGGAGGATGCAGGTGGTGCGTAACTACATGTATACACCAAGGGAGGGCTATAGTTGTTATCACATCAGCATTGCCATAATTGCGATTGCCGACTTTCGGTTTGGCGTTGGGACGGAGTTTCTGGACGGCGTTGCAGGAACTAGGAACACAGCGGTCGGTGTGTTATATTATACCCGCCGAAGAACTCGGCAGTAATTTCAGGACGAAACTGTCCTCGCATCGATTACTTCTACTCTTCTACCATTGCTTTCGTCCACATGTGACACTCGTGATTCCTTGAAACCAACCGTAAATGCAACCATATCTTGCAATTGAGGTACCCGTACGTACCTTATGCATCCCCAGTAGCGTCGCTTTTTCCTCGTACGTTGCGCAAAGCAGTTGAGTAGGGTAACACGATCCGGCTATTGTCGTGGTTGACATGTCTACTCGCATTGGAAATTGCCGTGCAGCTTAGTTCTGCATCCAGAAGAGCCGACTGAGTTTGAATGGTGATAATGGCTGTTTGCGCAGCTAAGACATTCAATCGATGCGACTCTGACTTTTCATCCCTGCCAGTTCGTCAAAGAAAACCTCCTTCTTCTCCAACTGCTCATTCCTGCGCTCGTGGCGTCGGGGGCGCCATATACATCTCCTGATCCTCACGAGGCGGCGGCGGACCACAGGGCTGGACCATCTTGCGGAGGAGCTGGGCGCGCAGCTTGGCTGAGGGCTCGTTGAGCGCCAGGCTCATGTAGGCGAGTTGCGAGGGGTGGCCGACGATGGAGCTGTACGTGTCGCGCGCGATGTTGGTCCGCCACTCCCACGACGTCGTGTCCGGGTGGCCTGTTCCGACGTACTTGGCCTGCAGGCGCTCGAGCTCCTGCTGGGTGCGAAGTTTGTCGGCCTAGAAACCAAGGAACGGATTGGTTGTTAGTTTGCGATCGATGCGACAATATGAATAAGCAGCTTCATGGAAGGTGCTGGACGTGATTGCGTAGAGTGATCGCGGAACGATGAGGATGGGAACAAGGAGAACTTACCATGTTGTCTGCAGGATATCAGTTCTGGTGATGTCCTGAATGCGACGGACGGTAAGTTGTTTGGCTCTTTCGTCGTCCGTTGCTCCTTAAGAGAAATCGATGTGGCTAGAGGTCATGTGGCGCAAGCTTGGACCCTTATCCCAACCTTCTTAGCAGACCAAACTATGCTGTCTCAAGACAACCGCATTCATTCAATTGATGTTCTTCCATCTCTAATCGATAAATTATAAACACGATCATTTCCCAGTACTGTTACTTTCAACTCAATTCCTACCAAACTGCCACCCGTCGAGTGGTGTTCTCGTCAAACCTTGGCTGGCGTCAAAGCCATCCAAAGTTTAGTAACTCTGTCCAGCAACAGGGTCTACTGAAGATCGGCGCCGCAATAAGTTGGCCTGGGCTCTTTTGCCTCTGAAGAATTGAGCTGTATACTCAGACGAGTCTAGCATACTCTGCATTACAGTATGTTGGAGCCCTGGGACGAAGTTCTCACACAAGAGAAAGAGAGGCAGTCATGTGCAGTGGATGTTACAGCGATACAAGTAGCTTGTGTGGCGGACCATAACAAGCTACATGTCGCGGAATGCACCGAGTGTTGGCCCAGGCTCCTGAACCGGATGCGCGATCGCTACCTCAACTCGGCCACCAAGGAATGGTTCTCGGGCAGGCGCCTATTTCTCCAGGACCTCGATACCTTGTTCACGCAAGCTCATGAGTACAAAACAGACCTCAAGACAATTGAGCAGAGGATATCTGATGAGAAGCGAGAATGGTTTCGTGACAAATCCAAGAATCTGTGCTTTCAGTCGGCCGTCAAATCACCAGCAGAGGCTAAGTCCCTGCAACAAAAGCTGAACGACCGCAGCATACCAATCGAGGAGCTTGTTCCGGAATTCAGATGTGCCCTTGGCGAGGATGTGAGCGGCAACCAGAAACCTCTTGATGACCTGTTAGAACGATTGAAGACCGCCAAGTCTCCTCAATCGAGAGCTGAGGCTTATGTCGATATTTTCTTCCAACCAGGAAAAGACACAGAGGGCGTTGCCAAGTCACAGAAGTATATTGAGATGATTCGTAATGGGACTCCCATCGCGGACGTGATCCATATAATGCTTCGCGATCGCCAGGCCAGCAAAGGGAACCAGGAACAGAAACAGGCCCTTCAGAAGAAACTCGAAGAGCTCCGTAGAGCCAAAGCGGCGCACGAGGTGGACAAGGCCAAAAAGGCGAAACTTAAGCAAGAAGCCTTGAGCGCTGCGGCAGTGGAAGACGTCGCGGAGGTATGCCTGGCCTGCTCGCAAACGATTCCTGGCGATTACACTTCATGTCCACTTTGTGACGTGCTTGCGGAAACGTATTCGATCCGTAAGGAGCCAACATTCTTCTGTCTAGCCGAAGAGTGTAGCGTGAAGGGACAAGTACGTATCTTACCCCTTAGTAGCTATCTCTATTGCTCACATGACGGACAGGATGCGCACTGGAATGAGGCACATGAGTGCGCCTCGGGAGATCACTGCACAGACTTACAAAAGGAGGATGTGGACATGGATGGGGACAACCGCATCACCGTTCTGTGTCGAGAATGCGTCGAGGCCTTTAAGGTCGAGTCAGTCTTCTGTTCTCCCCAGTGTTATAACGACAACTTCCAGAGGCACCGAGAGGGTGTCCACCTGTCCGAATGGGCCAAGATTGGTGAGATCGCTGATGACGATGACGATCTTGAATACCTACCCGGCGACGAGTCGAAATACCGAGCCAAGAAGATCGAGAAACACTATATAGTCTTTGGGGATGTTTTAGCAGACCTGGTAAAAAAGGCAACAGCACCGTAGGAGTGGCTGCTGGCCCGATACCGAGGGTAAACCGAAACTCTGGACTATGAAGGGGCGAAGAAATGGTTCTCCGGCAGTACACAGCGTGAAGAAAGGGAGTCTTCGTTGTTATAAATATTGTTTTATATTGGGAGAGTTTGGGCGCAGGTGCCGGCCAGGGTTGGTCAACGAACCCAGCTTTCCCCGGTCAATAATAGGCCAGCTTCCTTGGAGGATTGACGTAAAGAGCAACTCCATTTTCTACGACATGGAGGCTGAGCGAGTCTATAAGAATACACTCAAAGCGTCACAGCTTCATGCCCCGTCACGGAGTGGTATTGTACTTGTAATGTTCAAATCATGATTACGAGTCCGGTCTGGAGGTTGGCGCCGTCTCAGAAGTCGGTTTCATCTCGAATATAGCGGGATGGCGGGTTCAAAGATTGTAAATGTGTGTGTATATAGAAAAGCCAGGCAGCCCCTTTCTGTTCTACGCCGAGAAAGTTCGGAGGTATGGTGTCTAGTAAGCCCTGGTAACAACGGGAAGCTCGGTACGTAGTCGCTTAACCCCGGAGTCTTGGCAATGACGAGCTGCGAGCAAAGTGTGGTGGCCAACGCTAAAAATTTAGGTACTGGAGTACCATATTGTTATCAATCGCCAACGGAATTTGCCATCAGGCGTGTAATTGACGGCAGCTTTTGCATCATTCCCCCCAATTTCCGACACTGCAGTTCCAGCGCATAGAGCTTCTATATCCGTTTGATTTCGGAACCCCATCGCGCTTCGTCAACCCCGCGAACAAAACAAAAAGCCTACGAGTTGCCAGCGACCATGGCGACCAACGGCCCCATCGTTTCCGCCTTGAAGGGCGACCTCCCACAGCAAGCTCGGTCATTGGTAAGTCACAGTGATAGTCCCTCATCCACACAAACAGCATGCTACATTGGTTTGGCTTTGCGCCGCTGAGAGTGCCTGGTTCACGACGACACTGCATGTTCCTCCTCATGAACCAAGTTCTGCTGCTAACGACGACCGCTCTCGGAAAATAGTACCGGCAATTATTACGACAGGGCCGCCAGTTCCAGACCTACAACTTCCGCGAGTACGCCCGCCGCCGGACCATCGACGCTTTCCGCGAGAACAAGAGTGTGTCGGACCCGCGGGAGGTGCAGGAGTTGATGCAGAAGGGCTTGAAGGAGCTGCAGTCGCTGAAGGTAGGTCATTTCCCCCCTCCAAATACTCTTCCCGGGCTCGGTTTCTCTGGTATAAGAAGATGCGACTGCAAAGATATGGCTCCGATGTGAAAATTGCTCGCCTTCGGAGGGGCATCCGAGGGGCATCCGAGGGGTAAAACCTCGTTTCAGGCAATGTCCGGGGGGGCTTCTTCTTGGGAGCCCGGGGACATAATATCTAGCTACAAGCAGTGCTTGGAAAATTGGCTAACTCGAAATTGTGCAGCGCCAAACGGTCGTCAGCCAATTCTTCCAATTCGACAAGTTAGTGGTTGAGGGCGGCATGGAGGGCAAGCAGACTGGCAAGTCAGGCGACATTGCGCGGACGAAGCCGCAAGGGTGCGTACTAATATCCAGCCCATTGCTCCCCTTGAATCCAAACCCCCAGAGACTAACGAAGCATGTGCAGCTGGACTTGAGGAGTTCGTCATGGACCTACTGCTGCGAGAGATGCTCTCCACGTTTGCAGGGTGTACTAAAAGAGTGTACGATAGGGGGCCGGCGAAAAGGTGGTGTGACTCAGGAGCTGTTAACAGTCATGCAAATCAAAGCATTTATGTACTGGGTTTCCGCGGGTTACTACTAGCTGCTCAAGACAGAGAGTCCTTGTCGGGCCTGATCCGGATGATTCGGTGGGCATAGGGTCTATAGAGGCGTTTTTGCGCTGAAAAGCATGGAAATGATATCAAAGAATCCCGGCTCAAGCTGTTCGGTCACCTAAGTCTGATATGCGTCTTGTTTGTTGC
The DNA here is from genome assembly GCA_038363915.1 of Apiospora saccharicola. NCBI lineage: Eukaryota > Fungi > Ascomycota > Sordariomycetes > Amphisphaeriales > Apiosporaceae > Apiospora > Apiospora saccharicola. The sequence continues at coordinate 1,391,076 of JAQQWM010000004.1, forward strand.
TGAGCGCATGCTTCTGTGAATCTGTGCCATGAAGTTGGAATAGACGTACCATGAAGTTGGAATAAGCGTTTTTAACGCTGCCCCTTAAATTCAAATCCAAAGACAGCCGCTCTCCTGGTGCACTAAATGCGCTTGCCCTTTACAGAACCAACAAGAAGAATGACAACACTTTTGCAATTCATCGGGGTTTGTTGAATGTTCTGCTCTGTTATTAAGAAACGATGATTTCAGGGTCCCGGTGACGAGCTTGGGTGGAAAGGACCGTAACGATCTTCACGGATATTCAAAACGGGTGGGTGTATGCCAGAGGCTCAGAGTAATATAGCAGCTCATCCATCAACCATGTTTCAGTATGCAGCCAGCAGAATCCAGCCAGTCTAGTCTACTTGGCTGCCCTTCGACCTGTTTACACAACTCCATCTGTAAGTCTACTTCCACGAGTCGAGGAAACTGGACGGAATCATGTTGTTGTTGTTGATTTTTTAACGTCTGGGGTGCGGCGAAGACCGACCTCCCTAGGGGTTTGGGACGTGCTCCTATCTATCTACCTATCCTCCAATAGTATATATATACTTTTAAGATTAGAGGAGTATTTTGTGCCTCTTGGCTAATTCATTGACCTTTATTTACTCTATTTTGGATTTCCGGCCTTGCCTTTCGCGGCGTTTCGTGTTCTATGTGATGTTTTCGTGCGAGTGTCGAGCTCTCGCGGTGATGTTCTGCGGTTTCCCCCATTGGTGTTCGTCAGCCCGAGGGCTGTGGTTGTGTGTGATGTTTTCCGATGTTTTTGTGATTTATAGTGTTTTCCCCCGTGCTCTCTGTGTATATGATCCTGACTCCTAACGCCTAATTGGACGGAATCACGAACGTAGAATCAGGATATCTTTGTAATGGTTGAGAATTTATACGATATTTTCTATCCTATACAATAGACGGCCCCCAGGAAAGGGGCAGCCCTGTTTCATGGCGGAAGACAGTAGATCCGAGGCATTCATCTTCCTCTTGAGTCACAAGGCGCAGGCAGCCAAAGGGGTCAGGTTCTTTCACAGTCTTGATTGTAGGAGCGAGAAAGTGGTATTTTGGCGCGAATGCTTATCTACGCCACGCCGCATGAACCTACCTCCTACCGAAGGATCTTGCGTTGTTTGGTTCCAGTTCTAATATATAAAAAGGCTTCTTCGTCATCTCCTTCCTCATTCGGACAGCGTCTCGAGGTCTTCCCTCGTGAAGCCAAACAGGTAGAGCAGGTCTAGCAGGCTGTCACCGTTGAGCCGGGCGCAAGCCTCCATCTGCACACGCGGCTTCGCGTTCCAGGCCACGCCGAGCCCGGCCGCGTCCATCATGAGGAGGTCGTTGGCGCCGTCGCCGACGGCCACGACCTGGTTCAGGGCGATGCCCTCCTTGGCGGCGATCTCGAGCAGTAGCTCCCGCTTGCGCTCCTTGCCCACGATCCTTCCTTGCACCTCGCCCGTGAAGCGCCCCGCGTCGTCGATGACGACCTCGTTGGCGTGCGCGTAATCGATGCCCAGCTCCCCAGCCAGCCAGCTGGTCAGGGGCAGGAAGCCGCCCGACAGGACGGCCGTCTTGACGCCCAGCCGTTTGAGCGCCTTGATCAGGGAGGGGACACCCGTCGTCACGTCGAGGACAGGGCGCAGCTGCTCGAAGATGCTCACGGGCAGGCCCTTGAGGAGCTGCACGCGCTCCCGGAAGGCGGCGTCGAACTCGAGCTCGCCCAGCATGGCGCGGTGCGTGATGTCGGCAACCCGCTGGGCCAGGTCCGGCGGGTCCTTGAGCGTCGCTGCGAGCAGATCGATGACCTCCTGGGTGATGAGGGTGCTGTCCATGTCAAAGACCACCAGGCGCGGGTGCTTCCTCCAGAGGGTGCCGCGCTGCAGCGCCACGTCAATGTTCCATTCGCGCTCGAAGCGGTAGATGAGCTCGTGCTTGCGCAGGTCGGCCAGTGACAGGAAGTCCTCGGCGGGCCCGGGCGACAGCGTCAGCTCTACCACCAGGGGGTGCTCGGGGTCATCCAGACACCTGTGCGACGAGGTTATCTCGGAAGAGCCCGGGGGCAGCGGGAAGGTCGACATCAGGTGCAGGAAGGAGGTGATGCACATGGGCGAGACGTAGGAGCCGTAGAGGTGGTCGAGGGGCTCGGGCTCGTTGGCGGCACACGGCTCGAGGGGGAAGTCGTCGAAGTTGGTGGTCGGGGCCATGTTAGCGGGGATGTCCGAGTCGGACTTGGGCAGGCGCGGCGAGGGCAGGTTGTCGTTGCTGGCGCCTGAGGCCTGGCTGCTGGCCAGGGGCGTCGTCTTCTTGTTGGCCTTGTACACGAGCGTCGCGATCAGCTTGCTCGACTTCTGGCCCCGGGGCGCGGCACAGTTGGGGTGGGTGAAGTCATGGTTGCCGCCGTCTACTATGCGGGGCGGTTCGTCTTTGGACGGCACGCCGTTGAAGGGAGTGAAGGGCGTGGCGGGCGATATCCGGGAGGACTGCAAGTCCTCGACAACGGTGTCGATGCCGAAGTGACCCTCGGGCTTGGTGGCAGGGCCACGATATTGCTGGTGCTCCTGTAGGTAAGAGCTGCTGCGCATGCCACCCAGCTGCGGTCGCGACGGAGGCGGCTGCTTGTGAGCCGTGGCGGGGTTGCCTTCAGCCATGATTTGGGAATTGACTTTGGGGGGAACCGGAATGGAAAGACCCCTAGTTTTGGGTAAAGAAAGGGTTGTGAATGGAGGGGGCGGGGTGACGACGGTATGTATTTAGGTCATATATTGTATTGCATTCAGGTCTCTCGGGAATAAAGGTTTTCTTATTTTCTTTACATGGAAATGTCTGCAAATCGTCCCCGAGGCTTTTCTCGACAAAGTAGGTTGGTGTTTGTGACAGACAGCTGACTACCAGTAGAAAGAGCAGAGGAGTGTTTGTCCCGCTGACCGAAGCGAAGAGATGGGCCCCAACCACGATGCCCATTGCGCAATCAAGCAACCCACGGCTAGGCCGACGGGGCGGTTGCTTGCATCAACTCAACGTGGGTTGGCCCGGCCCGTTGGCTGTTTCGCGACAATGCGACCTAGACGAGACGGTCCTCCTTAGCCTACAGCATGTGCTTTGCTTCGACTACAGTATATCCTCTTGTCTCCTCCCTTGACAGCTTAGGCACAACTTGTATCGAACTTTCGGGGCACTGCTGGCGTTTAATGTTGACGATTACGAGCCCAGCGAAGTTTTATATCGTGCAACATTTGCGCATGGCAGCTTATCCAGCTCGGCCCCATTGCCATATGTTTCCCCTGTCCCAGCGACCATATACCCCGCCAAAAATGCCTTGCAACCTTGAACCACTCGGTCCGTTCAGGAACGTCGGGAAATTGTCGTACGACAAAATCATTCTGGCGTCCCAGGTGACTAGAAGTTTAGGATGATCGGTAGGGACTCCGGCTCTCAAGGCACCCTAAAACCCAAGGGCTCTCGCATTCTCGCATTCTCGCATTCTCGCATGGCCTCGTCCAAATATAGTGGCGCAGTATGCTGTCTATGCCCTGTTCTAAGTGCTTACTGCCTTGATTCGTGCCAGGTCGGGCTTAGGGCCCATGCCGCTTTTACTTAGGCTCTGCTTAGCCAATTCATACACGCGCTCTCTTGCGCAGACAAAAACGGACCAGGGACAGAAAACGGTAGGCTATTAGCTGTCCGCACCCTGCATCCTGCATCGTGGTCCACCAATGCACAGAAGGTATCGGTATAATACTCGGCGAAAGACCGTTGAACCTCTTACACGCAATCAATAATTCCATTTCTTGCATCTCAGGGCTGCAGCTGTCATTATGGGCTGTCAAAATATACCTACTGCCCGTCAAACACATGGCTTACACAAGTCTCTGTGTAAAAAGACTCGCTGCCATTGACGTTGCAAAGCAAGGTGTACCGCTGTGCTCATACTAGCCCATGATGCTCAATAAAGCTCCCCATGCCATCCATCATGTTCTCGTCCTCGTCTATGTGACTTTGCGAATTGTCGCCGAGGAACGGACGGTCGCCATGTCACAGCTGATAGCTATGTCTGTCCATCCCGTCACCAAATCGAGCGCCATTCACGGTGGCAAGGATGGGCTTTTGCTGTCCCGGTTGCTGATGTGGCCGACGCGGCCGGAAGGGATGAGGGCGTCGCTGCTCTCGCCATCCTTCACCCGCCCGCCGCTGGTACACGAGGACCTCGACTACGACAATGCGTTTGATCTCGAGAACTTTGAGCGCCTGCGCAGCCTGCCCATCCACCAGGTGTTCCTGGCCAGTGATTATGTATGGCGCAACTGAGAGATGGCTGTGAGTCTGCGCAATGTATAATGCCAAACGCGCTGGATGACAGTCAGCGATTTGGCGCGGTTCAGGATAAGCTGCAGGATATAGAGTGATGTGAACGAGACACGGTGAGAGCCACCCAGAGGTGACCAGGGGTCAGTCTACATCTTGCCGAGCTACGAGAGTGTATATGGGTATGACAGGTAAGGTGGGAAAGGGGGTGAGGGGGGTGAGGGATACATAGAAAACGTGAAGCACTCACTGCCATGCATACTATCACCGTTTACTGTCAGCCCAATACGGTTTTATTCATGCTCACTGGATGATTACATTCTCTCTTCTGTACGGCCTCCCAGTATGGCGCAACGCATTTACACCCTAAGCACAATGATGGACTTTTCTTTACACAGCTCAACCTAATCTAGACAGTCAAGAGGTGCTCTTGCATGAACTCATTGGTATACACACGAGACAGATCAAGCATCAAGCTTCCCGCTTGCGACACCAGCTGCCTTTATCTCCCAATCGCTGGATCTTGGCGCTGTGTTAGCCAACGGAGTTAGACATGGTTTCTACCAAGCTCCGAATCCTGTCATCACTTGCTAGAACCACTGCTCCAGATCACTTGATTCCAATCAGGCAATGCCATGCGGACGTTAGATCTCCCTCGCGCGCCTAAATGTCCGGGGAGCTGTAGAGCGGCTTCTTTGGAGGAAGTCGTGAGGACATATCTACTACAAGTTAAATTATATGTGATATGCTGAATATTAGGTACTTATTTCCCAAATATAGTCGCCCCATTCAAAGCCAACATTATACCATAGGAAGGCAACATAGAAACTGGCCAGCTGAACCAACCGCCAATTTAGCCAAACTCGATCTTTGGAGTACACTGTTCCGTGCAAGTAGGCGCTCTTGCAAGCTACAAGAGGTGCAACTGTCAGCGTACCATGGCCCCTTTCCCATGACAACTGGCCAATGCAGCCTGTAAATTGACAGGATATGTAGACGTAGTATAGAATGAGGCTGCGACACATTTCAGGGGGTATTCAACATGCGTTTGACCGGGTTAGGGACAAAACTGAGTCCGGAATGGGACCTTAAGGAGAAACGTCGCAAATCATTTGACCCTCTCATACCTGGGCATACCCAGACTCAGTAATCCCAGCTATGGTCTTCCACGCCCTATACAGCCTTCCAGTGTGCTCCAGAAAGCTTCTCTTGACTCAGGCATGGGAGCCTGAAAATATGTCTGCTAGCATCCGATTGAAGGGCCATACTGCATGCATTCCGCTTGTTCAGCGTACATAGACATCATACCACAAGCTCCTGCGGATGTTGAGGCAGTTTGCCGCTTCTCAACCGCCATCTAGAACAGTAATAAATTCTCTTGCTAGGACCGATTCGCTGGGATCGGCACTGATGTAGGCCGACTAGTTGCCTCGGCCGGGGTATCACAGCATTCCTGAAGCACAAGGGTGTCTGTTGAATCTGGAACTAGTGGCAGAGACAAAGCCGATGCACAGACTTTGACAACAACAGCTTGCATGCGGCAGCGGTTCGATCAAGTAAGCGAGCTTGCCATCCACTTCGTTCACCAGAAGCCATGGGCCAAAGTTTTCAAGGTCGATGCCGGCACCGGCTGGCGTATCGAGAGGACGGGCGCAGCTCAAACTACATTGCAGGCGGGACATTCAAGACATACTGCCGCTTTCAAGGAGGTCCAGGTTCTATCCGTCGTCGAATCGGACATCATATATAACCTCGCTCATATACGCAGCTGCGTTTGGCGTTGGTTCACTTGGAACCGTTGAGCTTCGCCTTGTGTTGGCATCGTAGGCGGGTAGCGAGGCGTCAATGTTTGACATCATGCAGTGCTCTCCTCTAAAAGATATTTGCCAAGACCACTGTGTTGCAAAGCTCGCAGGTGTCTGCGTCTTGATTATACCGCGTATAAGCAATGACAATAAATTGCTATTATATTTAATTATAGCGTCATCTCTGAGAAGGTAGTATGGTATGTAAGAGAGTGAATTGGCATGCGATGTTGTAAGAGCCATGTTCTGATTGGAGCAGCGAGCGGGTCACATGGGGGAAGAATTAGAACGAACGGAGGGGGAAGCGGGCGGGTTGCGATTCGCCGCCAATCACCGACATCTTCGAAGCTTCGCATCCACAAGATATAGACCTCGATTCAACATCATCAATTCGGAGGGTGAGATAGTGTAGCAGCGACAAAGAAGTCTATCCCAAACCTTGAAAACGAAGGAACCCGATGCGACTTGACTCATCAACATGCCACTGAACAGGGTCGTTCCTTAAACTTCGGGCCGCTCCGTCGCAAGTCCTGAGTGGTCGGCTAGGTACATCACGACGTTGTCATACGATCACGTTTCGATGGCAGAGAGAGAGAGAGACACCGGGTAAGTATATGTAATGTTTTTGTTTAATTATCAAGGTATAGTTCTGTACCTATCGCAAGCTTCACTCACTTGCTGCTAGATGCTGGCTCGCTATCCGCTGCCAGTCCAAGCTATGTGGCACAACCCATCCGAGAAGGAAAAGGGGGTTGTCGACGACGCCAATATTGTAACAACAACACAAATAAAGGATGAACTCCTCCGCTTGCCTAACAGATCGCCTGTCCCGAACTCCTTTCTGGGGCATGGATATCCCAACTCCTGAAAATGCTGCAGCAAAAATTCCCAAAGAGACCCTTCCCAGGTCTCGATTCATATATATCGTGAAATGAGTTTTCACTTCTTATTACCCGGTCCTTACATCATCGAAGGCCGAAGAAGTGGTGTGGTGGTGGTGGTGGTGGTGGTGCTGTTCATGCAGCAACCTCAACGCTTTGTTCAATCTGAACCTTCTCCAGGGCGGCGGCAAGCTGATCCTGCTCCTTGCGCTGCTGCTCCTCGAGGAACTGGGCGTAGCGGGACTTCTTGTTGTGGATGCCGCACTCGGTCTTGGCCTGACCCTTCCAGCGACCGGCGCGCTCGTCCTCGCCCTCCTTGACGGGGCTGGTCGAGTGCCAATCGCCGACGGACTTGTAGCCCTGGTCCAGCAAGATGTTGTAGGGGACGTTGTGCTCGGCGATGTAGTTGCGGACCTGGGCGAAGGACCAGTCGACCAAGGGGTTGATCTTAACGATGCCCGTCTCCTCGTCCACCTCGAGCACGGGGATCTTGTCGCGCTGTCCGCCCTGGGATCGGCGGCGGCCAGTGAGCTCTGCTGCCACGCCCAGCTCGGCGTAGGAACGCTGCTGGGGCTCCACCTTGGCAATCCAGTCGTACAGCTCCTCGGAGGTCTCGTACAGCTTCTCGCCGTAACGCTCCTCGAACTCAGCAACATTCTCGGCGCCTGAAGGCTTGTACACGTGCAGGTTGATGTTGGGGTAACGGGACCGCACACGGTCTACAAGGTCGTAGGTCTCGTTGAAGTGGTAGAGGGTGTCGAGGAAGATGAGGTCGACAGAAGCGGCTTCCGGATCCTCGGTCTGGATCTTGGAGAGCACATCGATGGCCACGAGACCGGACAGGCCAAAGGCAGTGGACTGGTACAGGTTGGGGAAGAGGGCCTTGACGAAGCGAAGGCGGTCTTGCACCGACATACGCTCAAGCTGCTGGTTGAGGTGGCGGATGTGCGGCTTGGTCAGGCTGATTAAGGGCAGGTTGGTGGTAGAACCGGAGGCGGAGGAAGCCCCCGACGCATAGCCGGATTCGAGGTCTGTGGCGGGTGGCGACTTGGTGTCTACAACAGGCCGGACTGCCGGGGAAGAGGCAAAGGACGACATCTGAGTGGATGCCATTGTGGGATATGGGGTTGTGGTGAGAGGAGATTGAGAGGACGACACTTGTTGTTGACAAATCGCCTTTACTGTTTCTTCAAGAGAGTTCAATGTGTGTGTGAAGGGGCACACCAGTTTCTTATAATGGGAGCTAACAGCAGTTGGCAGTTGGGACGAGATATTTGCTTATGAAAGCTCTTGGATGACGACAGGGAAGTGTCGCGTGATGAGAGATGGATATAGGTTTACTTGTTGGGGTATAAGTCTGGGGAAGTTCAAACAAGAGTATGGGAGAGGAGGGAAGAAGGGAAGATATGTCCTCGGGGAAGGGAAAGGGAAGAAGACGTTCGATTTTCTATCCGGGACTACTACTCCAGTTGCCTACCTGTGGTTCCTGGTTGGTGGTTTGGTTTGTAATTCCACCTCGACTGGAGGGGACTTACACCAGCCGCCCACTGGGTGGCATTAGTAATTGCGTGCTGGGAGGAATAATGCGGGTCTTTTCTTTTCAAGGGGAAAGAAAAACTGCGGTTTCTATTGCTTGCTATGTGCCTACTGCGCATTGGGTAGCGGTAGTGAGAATTGCGTGATTGCGTGCTTTGCTCCTATTGAGCTGGCAGGCAGTGAACTCTGTCAGAGTGCCCATGATGCTTACCAAGTCGCGCCCCTGTCGAGATCAGATCTTTGGCTTTGCCGTCTTAGAATCGATCACGACATCCGCGCTAGGCCGTTTGCGGTCCAAGGCTCTGTTGCTGATTGGCCGCTTAGGGGAAAGCCCGTTCTTTTTTAAAGGCAATAGCTGAAGAAGTTACTGAAACTTTGCATTCTTGGACCGCAACGCCGGGTGCCGTTTCAGGACTGTCGGGCTTGAAGTATACAATACAACTCAGAGGGTCAAGAAAAAGGCATGGGGTTTTCTATTCCTCAGCCAAAAAATAGGCAATTAATCAATCTATGTAGGTAGGGGAATTCCCACAAAACCCAAACGTCAGACTTTTGCCTCGTCCGTGGTGACCCACTGTCTCCTAGGAGCTATGGGACATGACTCCATAAGCTGGCCATATATCGTACTTACACACACGGCATTGCTGCTTCAGGGGAGGTCCTGTGTTGTCTTTAGATCGCAAATGACACCATCATCGAGCTTGATGATCACTGATAAACGGCATATGTGTTCAAGTCTGTTTACAAATGGCGTCAGACCGACCAGGTCTGTCGATATGAGTGGAAGAAGGTCGGCGGCACGATATTGGGTCAGAAGGCCGAGGCGCCCATGGCCAGCGCCCAAGCCGAACACCGAACCCTGGACAAGTTTGCCCTCTACGACAGGGCAGCTCGCAAGCACGCCATCGCACCTTTGCATGGGCTCATCATGCAACCCGAGGCTTTGTCTGTTACGGGTAAACTGGACTTGATTTAAAAGGGTGTATGCAACCCCATGAGTCGGAATAGGTTGATGCACGAGTGAACTCTCTGTCTCTGTCTCCTTCTACAGGGTGGTGGGTGGCAGACAGTAACACTTCATCTCATGCATCTCGTCTCCGGCGCCTCCCTCTCCGCGATTCCCTGTTGGCGGGTTGGTTTACTATGTTGTCCGGACGGGCGGGTCTGAAGTCGGCCATCCTTCCATGGCTTGCTCGTAACGCCCGTGACCGCCCAGACTCGCCAAAGAGAGGTTCGGCAGAGTTCGTCACAATTATGCAACTGCACATATGCCAATCATTGCGTGCGTTGACGTGCTCAAAGATGTGCTACCCGTACAATGTCAGCGGCGTGCGTAAGCCTGATAAGCAGCACTGTACATGGACGTTGCTGTTGTGCGTACGCAGATGGGTAGGTAGTCAGTCAGTCGGCAAGTCGGTGTCACACAAGAACACAAGGGGTTTGCTGGCTGCAGGGGCGTGGACCAAGTGCAGGGCAGAAAGGACCGAACAATCACGCCTTCGTTTCTGACAATGGCGTGCTCGAGCAATGATGATGCTAAAAGTGAAAGAGGGGACTGCCAAAAAAAGGTAGACATAGGCAAAAGTTGCGCGAGCCGTTTCGGCCGCCGCATGTCGTGCTTTTTGGCGTTGAAAACGAGACCACAGCCGTCGTTTTGAGGCTGACCCTGCAACCGATAGCCAGGTTTGCCGCCCCCGACAGCCAGGCTTTGAGCCGCATCTGATCGCTTACCCGCCTGCCCGACATCCGCCCCTCCTTCCTGCTTTTACCCCCAGCTTACCTATGTAGATCTCCAATACATGTGACCGGCATCTAAGAAGTGCCAAGGGTTCAATTCTACGTACAATTACGCAGCCCGCTCCTGCAGTCGCATTACGCTTATATAAGCAGGCCTTTCTTATTCTGATGACCAAGCGAGATGGATTTCAACCACTTTACATCCCCTAACCCTCAACAATTGCACTTGTCCCAAGCAGCCCGATTTTTATGGTTCATTTGTGACGTACGACATTGGCCGACGACATAGCGAATGTTGTATCAGGGGCTCTCACTCCGCGTTTTGCGCACGAGTCTCCATGCCAGCTGATACTCAAGTTACCATCACAATTTCCTGCACAGGGCACTGGTTCAAGAAGAGATCGTCTTTTTAGGAATTGCGATTATGTCAGTGAGTTTGGCACTTGCTGTCAAGCCGGCCAACTACACTGCAGTATATGCATATGTGAAACCCGGTGAGGGAAGGAGATCTCGGGATGTCTGGTCTGTCCCTAGCTCAGGACTGCTACCAGGAGTCACACATGGAAATCAAGGAGAGTGGAAACTCGACCTGCTCGATCCTTACCGTACCAACCAAGGGAGTATAATCTGCCCTCACATGCCTGCCCCATCTGTCGGAACGGAGGTCAGATGACTTACATACAATAACCTATTACTAGAAGTATTATGCCAGACATAATGACCCACGGCCGCGTTAGATGTGTGGGACGCCGGAGAAGATGACAATGCACGGGCTTCGGACTTCGGTGTCGACGACTTATCCCACTGGACTGGCGTGCCCTGGAGGAGACCATGGGACGCCCGGGGGACATATGCGTGACATCTGGGGCCTCGCGGTTGCTACGCTCACGGATCCAAAAATTAAAACTTGATCTGGTTGGACTCCGTCGTGAGCAGATCATGTCAGGTGAGGATAGTCCCATCAGAGTCGGATCAGACCGATGTGCCCCACGCAAGGCCCGAGCCGTAAGGCCAGGAACTCGAGGGGAGGTGGTCTAGGCCAGTGCTCCAAAGAGAGACGGGTCGGTGCGACGACAGTGCTGCCCAGAATCACGAACGATGCCAGTATGGCTGCCTACCACAAATACGAGTGTGGCCATGCCAAGCTGTTTGAAGTCTGACGGTAGGCATCGGCTGACCGATACCGTTCGACGCCCTCAAATGTTCAGCTACGGAAGAGGCGAGATTGGCCTGGTGTTGATGCCCTCCGGTCTTTCGGAGCAGACCGGAACGCAAGACTGGGGACACTTCCCAGTGAACCTGTCAATATAGCGTCTGGTGGCTTGCTTGTCGACACACAATGGACATGCCTCCTGAGCACTCCTGATGCAAACTTGATACCCCGACATACCTGAGACGAAGCATTTCTCGGCCACACAGGGACATGATACGACAAGCTATGAACTGATACATCATCCGCTACTGTGGTGCTCTTGCGTACTGAGCATGTCTGGTTACCTCCTTTAACGCATCAGTAGCAGAGCCTCGACGAACATAAGCTCTTCTTGGTACAGTGGAAGATACGGATCCAGACCGGATATGCGGGTACAGTATGCATGTTGGGTCAACATCGTTACCCTCGAGGTGACGGCAGACCAAGTGGTTGAAAGTCATGGTGTTGGCACATGCTACACGAACCCTCTCGATACAGCGCTGGTATACGCGCAGCATGAACGCTTTTCTCGGCATCGAGATCTCTGAGAATATTGTCTATTTTCCCCGACGCGGTAGGCTCAACGGAGTATCTGTAGCCAGCACAAAGCCGATTAGCCTCTGGTTCTTCTGGGCACTGTCGTCGTCCCAATCGTTTTCCTTCACGCCGCAGCATATTCTACCCAAGACTGCTTGTGTCGGAAAGATCATCGTTGCGCACCGGAACATGTCAAACACTGCAACACAACCCATTGACCCTCTCGAGTAAATTTTGTCTCCTTCCTGACGGCAAAAGAGACGTGGCTGGCTTTGACGCGCGCTGGGGATTTGCTGATGACGATCCAGTCCCCGGTTGATGGCGCCGCATTTGACTTTGGAGAGGGCTTGGTACCTCCCATGGTGCCGCCAAAGTTTGTATGCTCCCTCGCCCAAACAATCCAGAAGCAAAGTACTCCCAACCCGGGATTATGATGCGATTTGACATAGATCTCCCTTGACCGGGCTGGTGTAGCCTAGCGGTACTATTCTTAGTTATATGCTTAAAGGCAAGAGGGTTCGATTCCCTCTGCGGCCACTTATTTTTCCCTTTTCTTTTGCCCTCTTTCCCGTTATTAACCCCCCTTCCGCTATTTACTACTGATATACCTCTCTATTGATATGGTATGGCGCTAAAGATTATTCGAATAGCCCCGGGATCCTGAAGTTACTTTGAATCTTGCGGTCGACTTTTGGGACGGCAGCATATACTGAAACGGTAACCAGAATTGAGAGGTTCAAACCACGATACCTCATATGGTGATATATGTGCAGCATATCGCATTTGGAAACAGCGATGGCTCGCACTGCCTCTTCGCGGCCAGCTTAGACTCTCGCGAGATACCCACGTTGCTGTGAGAATTCGTGAGGTTCGAAAGAAGACAGAAGTGGCTCTTCTGGTTCATGGCGGACTGCGACGACTTTCGATCACGTCGCTTGAGAGTGCCGAATGTCCTTCGCGGGCGCGTGTATACAAACCCTCTTTCTATCCTTCAACCCCTCCCTCTTCTCAGCCGGCCTGTGGTGAGTTGGTCGGGAAACGGGAGATGAAGGGATGTCAACTCTAGCTGGACGTTTTGACGGCTTCCCTCTGGACGTATGTGCACGTGCAGCGGTGCTACCTCAGCTTCGTCAGTCGTGATAGGAGCAGGGGCACTTGCGGCAAGTGTCCATATAAGCCCGCAATGAACTTGACGAGTCGGGGTAAGTGGCATCTACACAGATGGCAACCTAGGGGAGCATACGGTCCCTTCTCCCAGGCAAGACATGGGTTGGCAGTTTGACAGATTCAATCCTGCCATAAGAGACCGGCAGCTTTTCACTCTCGTATGAGTAGGCATTTACTGGCCTTGGTATCCAGGTAACACAAACGAGTGTATAGAACAGCTCCCAAAGTCCAAGTTCTTGGAAGATCAGTTCGCAATTGTCCTGCTTTCATCCACTTCATACCATCGAGCAACAACTGGAGATCACTGGGACATTATACAAATATTGGGTGCCTGCCACGATAATCAACGATGAACATATGCTATTCTTTGGCGGGCAGAAAGGCTAGGAATAGCCAATATCACTACGAAATATCCTACCAACATATTGGCAGATGTCTCTTTCTCCGTATGTTCATTCAGGGCTACGTGCAATACAATCAGTTGTTCTAGACCCCAAAGACCCCAAGGCATTGCCAAGAACCTCTGCCAAGCGATATGCCCCCCTCCCAAGCTACTCCCGGTGGTCTCGAACGACAATACATACGCAGAGTGAGTGCCATGTAGGTTGTTTTACACTGCTGTGGTGGGGTATGGAGTTTGTCTCGCTGGCAATTGCGCTAGATATACGTTCGCTCGAGAGGCGCAAACCACCTTAGGGCATGATGCATTAGTCAAGCGACTTGTTAGAGAGCAACCAATGCACATTGTAGGAAATTTGAAGATAAGTGCCTTATTATACCCCATCTTCGGCTGGGAAGTAATCTTCAGGTGTGATTGAGGAAAGCCGAACTATGCTCGGGCCTTGCCGCCTTGTGTATAACCGTGACGAAGCTCAACAACATCTGAGCACGTTGCCATCTTCAACCATCACTGACTAAGACAGCACATGTAAAAACAACATATTAACACCGCTGTGCTTTGGAAAAACCGGGTAGGTGGGTGGTTCGGCCGACTGTGTAAGGAGTAGGAAGGGTCAAGTCTGAATATGAATGGACCTGAACTTTTGCTCCGCCCTGGTGAACCAGTTCAGTTTCGATGCCGAACTTCCAGGCAAAGCATGCAGCGGAGTGGAGATACCACCCCTCGCCTTGGACCCCGGGAGGAGTAAAGGTCACAAAGTGAGTGGTTGTTGGCGACTGATTGCGAGCAGCACGAGGGGTCCCTGAACGACGCTGCTCTAAGCGCCGAGTGAAAAAAAAAAAAAAAAAAAAAAAGAGCAGCACCCCATGGGACCAACCACTAAAGTAATGCACGAATAACGTAAAAACGACGACCTCCTGGCGTAACATACCGGGACGTTCCGTTAAACGCCGCCCTGACTTCAACCACCATCCAAACCATCCCGGAGTCTATACACATTTTCTTATTAAGCTACTTGCGCTCCCATTATTGTAACCATGGCGAAACTCGGACTCAACTCTACTTCGCACATGGTATGGATATATGCTATCGCGGTTTAATTATATTGCAAAACTACAGTGTTAACCTTAGTACCCCTTTTCTACAGCAGCAATGCTGCAGGATATATTTTAGCAAAATGCAGAGTGCATGCCTCGTCGCTGCTAGGACAGTACATGTATTCTTTAGTCAAGGAAAACGCTTCAATGATAGAGACTAATTACAGTAGAATACACTGACAAATTCGACAACCTCAAAACTCCCCCTTCCCATAGCGCTGCTTACTATTCACATTCACAATTCATAAAGGGGAGCTAACACAAACGACATTCCTAGTTGGCATCAGGCAGCTTCTGCTCCGCCGGCTTTTCATCGTCCTGTGTCGGTTCGGTTCCCGTTCCCGTTCCCGTTTCTGCTGAAGCTGCGGCAGATGCGCTCAGTGCAACTTCTTCTGTGATTTGTTCTGGGGCCGCTTCGACTATAGTCTCGACCACAGAAGCTTCGACTGGAACCTCAACCGGGACTTCGACCGGAGCCTCGACTGGCGCCACAGTCTCTGGCTGACCCGTTGGCACGAGATCTGAAGGCACTATGGGCGCCGTTTCTGCCGCTACCGCAGTGGACGGCTGCTCGCTGCCCGTGAGTTCTTTGGGGTCGCTGCGGTGACTATCCAGTACTGCTTCGAGACCGCCTAGCAAGTCGGGGCTGGCGGGCTCGTTCGCTGTTGCTGCCTGCATATCCAGGACAAGATCCGAAGTCTGCACAGGATTCAGTGGTGGTAAAGAGGTGGCTGGTTCCTCAGCCGGAGCCTCTGGAGCAGGATCCACGTGTTCAGAAACTTCCTGCGGGGGTTCAGCAGCAGGCAGTGGCTGCTCGGATGTAGTAGCTGATACCGGCTCTGCTGGCATGGTTTGCTCTGATAACGCCGGGAGAGGCTCGACGTCAAGCTGGGGATTCTCTGAAGTTTGTGGGGCCTCAGGGGGCTTTGTTGTTTGATGTTTTCCTGTACTCCAAAGGGCTCCTGTTCAGGGGTAGGGTCTGCTGGTGCTTCTTTTGGCGGCGATGCATTGCTCTCTGCAACTTGCGGTATCTCAGCAGTCGTCTCAATCTCAATCCCCTCCATCCCTGACGGCGATCCTGCAGCTGGCTTAACCTCAGGCGTGGCCTCGGTCATGACTTCAGGTGCGGCTTCAGGTATGGCCTCGGCCACAGCTTCGAGGACAGTTTCAGAAACACCTTCGGGCATGATTTCAGACGCAGCTTCCAGTGCAGCTTCAGATACAGCTTCCGGTGCAGCATCCGGTACAGCATCCGGTGCCGCCTCAGGGAGGGCCTCGGTGACAGCTACTGGTGCAAGTTCCGGCGCAGTTTTTGGTGCGAGCTCTGGGAAGGCTTTTGCGACGGTTTCCGATACGACTTCTGATATAGCCTCTGTAGTAGCTGATGCGGTAGGTTCAGGCTCAGCAGCAGTGTCCGTAGTGTCCGTAGTGGTCGTTGTGAAGTCCATCATAGTTACATCGGCCGAGGGCTGGGGTTCTGTGGCCTCATCGTGTTTGATTTCAGGTTGCTCATTTAGCACCATGGGCTGCTCCAGAGGTTTCTCCACTGATTCGACAGGAGCTGGTATTGGGTCCGATTTCGTTTCTGTTGGCTGTGATACAGGGCGCTCCTCCGCGGTTGACGCTACCACAGGGGGGCTCACTCGAGGTGGTTGTGCTGGGGCAGCCTCTGTAGGCGAGGGAATCGATAGGACATTCTTTAATGGACTTCCCTCCAGGCGAGACGCCATCAGATGCGATGGTGGTTGCAGCGGTGGGATAGTGGTGGCCGATATAGGCTCTTCAGGCGCAGATATGTCCATGGCATCAGGGTCGATAGGCGGTGCGGTAATAGCTGGTGGTTCAACAGAGGGCGAGTTCTTCATGTCTTGATCGACGCTGCTCTCCTTATCTTGGGCAGCAGGCGTGCCGTTTGCAGTATCCGGAAGATCTTCCGCCTCATCGTCGCCACCATCTTCGCCCTCTTCGCCGTCGTCGCTGCCGTCGTCATCGTCATCCGCCTCACCCATTTCCGTGTCTTGATTCTTGTGTTCGTTGTGCTCGTCGTTCGCTCCCTCCTTCTTAACGGTCTACAAAATCATTAGTTTCGCGGCATTGGCACTAGGCGCATGCTTTGTGACTTACATCGGTTCCTGCGATTTCTGGCTTAGGGCCATCAGCAGGCATCGTGCCAGGTACACCTGAAGGTTCCGGTCGCGTACTTGCGGGAAGCGGCAGCTTCTTCTTACGCCCCCTGCCAGGACCTTTAGGTTTCCTCTTCGGGGGTGGAGGTCGTCGCTTGACTGGCGTCGGAGCCGCGTTACCATCTGGATTCACGTTTGTGTTTGGTGCCGGAACCACCGTTGTCGAGATGATTTCGCCATCTATAGGTTGACCCTCGGCCAAAGTGACCTCTTGCGTATATGGGTTACCAGCAGCATCGACACGACGAACAGTGGCCTTGGTCACCGTAGGGCCGGATGTGAGCCCTGCTGGCAGGCTCGAAGACAGCGTCACGGTGTTCTTTCGTCTCTTGGCGAGGTGGGACACAGTCGATCCTTCCGAATTGCGAGGGATTTGTTTCCATGCCTTGACCATGAAACCCTTAGTGCTCTGGTCTTCCTCTTTCTTCTCTGCCTTCTCGGGGGCAGCATCGGCATCGGCATCCTCTTCCTCAACAGGCGCGGGTCGCTTGTATAGTCTTCCGGACCTTGCGGCTCGCAGAAGCTCTTGAGTGTGTTGTGGCAGGAGGTGCGAGTCCTTGGGCATGCCATGGGGCAGTTCAACATCCCAGATATCGCTCTTCTGGGTGGTTTCGGCCGGCGGAGGGGGCGCAACGCTTATCCACTCCTGACGCCATTGTCGGACGGGTAGTCCTGCGAAGCAAAAGTCAGCACTGCAATAGGATTAGATGTAGGTCGAACGCGCATACCTTCAAAGTCGTCGTGTTCAACGTATGCGCCTCGGGCGCCTCGTCGCGTCGTAGTATTAGTCCGAAACTGCAAGCAATTAGGTTAATTCAAGTATTTCCCAGGTAAGTGAATCATTCTTACATTCGGCGCCATCACGATTTTGTGTCCAATTGTTTAGTCATGTATAATTGGATGAGATCTATGAGATACTGCGGTTGCTGAATATCTATGGTTTGTCGCAAGTTGAAGCTACTGGAGGCCAACCTTGCAATCAAGTCGCGACTTTCCGCGGACAGTAAATGTAAGCGGAAACGGCCCGTGCGCGATCTGCCCATTTGTCCCCACACCCTTGTAAATACACCATAGCTCGCTCGCCCTCTCAGCGTTCTTAACTCGTTCAAGTTAATGGGACGATAGCAGAAACCCTACAATATATAGTATACATAGTATTCTGGATGGGTTATTGTAAGCTCATATTGCCAAGGGGGGGAGGGGGAAGACGTTTCTCTGTGGGTATGTAGTACCGCCTGTTATACACTGCGTAGACGATGTTCTCTTTCTTTCCATACTAGTAGGTAAAATCCAGCCAAATTCAGTGTGGGCGAGGGTGTGGTCGATGATGGGACGTTCTTGAGCGTGTATCTGAGGGAGTTGCTGAGGTGGTGGCATTCTTGGGTAGGGTGGACTGGTCCATATCTTGAGCATATCTCCCTCATGTCACCACAGGAGCTGTGTCTATCCACCATGGATCAAGTGTTGTCTTTAAAAGGGCCATAGAACAGGACTGGCAAAGATATCTTAGTCTAGAAAGATCTAGTCTACCATTATGTTCTAATTCTCTGGTGTCGTCGGGTTGTCCTTGAACTCACACTCTTGCGTGGGTTGAATAGTAAGTGCCCTCTTTTCTCTACGAGTTATACCAAATGAAAGAGTCCGTTTAGGGAATGCCGAGTGCCAGTATCACCCTTTATCCCAGGCGGCGGATAGGTTTATCGGCATGTATGACGAAGATGTCTAGCCAAAATCAGGCCCAATTTACCAATTATAGTTGCAGGAAATCAATACAACAGATTGCAGCAGTGTACTTGCTGAAATCTCATAGAATCATTGCCTCCAAGGCGTATAGACACAGGTGATCCTCACTTGCAGACACAAGCCGTTTACCAATAACGCACCACTATTCGATGTCGGTTATCTCTGAAGATGGCAGCCTCATCTAAGGGTATGATATGTCCGGACTTTCAAACACTACAAGTATTCACTGTCCCCGTACAAGGAAAAATTATATGTCCAGAAAGAAACAATAATTTCAAAGGAGACAAAAACAGCTGTTCATGTAAGGACGAGACCAAACCTCACCAAGCAACAACACGTTAGATTCGATTTCTAAACGGACCTTTCTTCCCATTGATTGCTGAATTCGGATGTTTCTGTATATACAAAGGGACAATGCTGTCGCGTCTTCTAGTGTTGCATGTCAGGATACCAACTCACTCAACTACTCTATTCCGAGTGTTTAGTAGCCGTCCTTGCCCCATTTGTTGTACTTGTCGTGCAGTCGCTGCAGTATCTAGTCAGCTATCCGAATCTATACTAAAACCGGAATTCCGCGAGCGATGAGCTAATTCACGGATGTTGAGATGAGACCTACCTTGGGGAGATCGACGTCGGGAACAACGACAACGTTGACAGCGCTGGGAGCGTCCTTGGGAGCATTCGCAGGGTCGCCGCCAGGGTGGTATTGGTATTTGCCGGTGCCGGAGCCAGTCTCCCAGGGCATGGCCTCCTTGGACATGTTGACGGGGGCCTCAGACGAGGAGCTGGTGGGGGTTCGGCCTTTTAAAAAGCAGTTGCATTAGCACGCGCCCCCGTTATTTCAGCCGGGGATTAGAGAATTCGCATGATGCGTACCGAAGTAGAGACCGGCACCGCCGAGAGCAGCACACATGACACCTCCGAGAATCTGTTTCCACCAGTCAGCGAAAATTTCCAGACACCAATCCTCCAATTGCCCGCGCTGATGTGCTCGAAAGCACTTGTGAAGAGCATCGGCCGGTGGATTGGCAATCGCATGTTTTCGACGGGATATGACGCACGTAGAGCTCGGGGTTGCGCTTGGTCTCGGCCTTGAGGTTGGCATCAACCTGAGCCAGGCGGCGAGTGCTGGTAGAGAAAGCCCGTCGGGCGATCATGGAGGCCATAGTGAAGGATTTCTGTAGTGATTGTCGAGGGGAGTCGTCTCGGGTCGCTCGCGGCTGTTTGGGCAGGTTTCGTCAAAGGAAGGTAATAACTGAGGATGTCTGTCACAAAAGGACGGTGGTTCGATCATTTCCAACAAGCTATGGACCATTGGCCAATGGAATCAAGTTTCTCGGCTGTAGGTGGGGCTTCTTTGCTTCCTTCCGTGGCTGACCAGAACACTGCTTACCCGTAAGGCCGTCAGCCTTGGCTTTGTGGCTCTCAGCTGTGGCTGTGGCTATGCATCGCAATTCCCACCCAACTGAGGTTTAACGTTTGCAGTCGCCTTACACAAGTGGCTGGAATTGTTCATCCAGTCTTTGCCGGCGCTCTGGCTCGCTCCTCTTGCTAGTGCAGAGAAGAGGGTCCGTGTTGGAGTGCATTAAGCTCAGATCGGGAGGCCCATTCCACCCACCCCTGCGCGTTTGCTGCATGTCGAAATTGAGCCCACCCAAAAGACATTGGCTCCCTGATGCAAACTGGCTGTCGCGGAAGTGCCTTGCTTGCTTCTGGTGTCGAGTTTCAAACCGTTCGTCGGGTGTCAGGCTTGCTCATACGTAGCATATGCTGCGGAGTATTCTTATAGTTATTATCGTGATGCCAGTTGTCTCTCTGTCTATTTGCTTGACTGAGCGCTATGCCGTACTTCTTCGTATGCAGTACTTGACATAATGGCAGGTAAGGAATCTAAGTGGATGTAGGTGCTGTACATAGTTGTAGTGCTTGCTGTAGTGCCGAGTGTGCTGTGCGTGCTAGATTCTGCGCATTGGCGAACCAGACTCCCAGACCACCACCACGACACCTGCCAATAAGACGCTCGTGCCCCTTAAGGTGATTTCTCGTCTCACTGCACCTTCCCTGCCTGTGCTTGATTGCCTATGATTGCCTGCCTTGCATCTCGCGCCGTGCTCGTCAATCGCCTAATGAGCTGAAGAATAGCCAGGCATTTCCTCCCATCGTGGACTTGGCTTCGCTCATGCACGCCTTTGCTTTTTTCTTCTATTCACTCATTCTCCCCCATCCCAACTCGTAGTTCTTAATCATCAACAACCACCAACCCATCCGCTTCGGGGTGTACTACTACTACTACAACGAGACGACCCCGACTCTCTTTTCTGCTGCGCAGATCGAAGCAGCCATTTCGGTCAATCAACCACGCTCTCTACGGCTTACCACGCCCCCAACCACCAGTCTCAAACCCGGCAGCCAACAGCACCTCGAGCGCCCTAATACAAACCAGCCTCCCTCGCAACACGGCACACTAATTCTCTCGCTCTACATCACTTGCAAACACCAGACTGTAGATCAAATCGGATGACGTTTGGTCCCTTTTGATGAGGTGGTAGTTTTTACGAAAGACACCGCTGCAAACGTTTGCGACACGACCCTTTGGAGTTAACGACCGGAGCCTATTGTGTGACGCCCCAAAACCCGCTCGAGACGGCATGCCAGCAACCGGCAGCAGATGCTGTTGAGTTCCCTGTGCTACTTGGCCAAAATATACCCGATCCTCATTCTGTTACTACCAGAATCATGACATCAAACGAGCCGCACGAGCGGTCCGAATGGCCACAAGCGGGCGACGACGAAATTGTTCCTATGCCACGCTTTCCTGCGGGCCCTCCTAGCATCATATCGTCCCGTATGACAGACATCGCATCGGAAGACGGTGATGGACACGCTGCCGAGCAAATGAGGGTCGGCTCAAGCCTCAACCGAAGAAGCGGGATTGCGTCCGAGTCTCGACCTGATACTGCAAGGACCGGCAATTCTAGGAACGGTTGGTCGCAGTCAGGACCACATCGCCTGGGTTACCAGAGAGGAAGCATCAGCAACAGCGTGACGGGATCTGGCGCCAGCGCCCGGCCGATGAGCTCCGCAAGCAGAAGTCATGTGTCATCTTTAACTTCGCATGCTTTCTTTCATCCTATGAGCTCTTCCAGGCTGCAGGCACAGCGAGGGGCGTCCCGACCTTCGACGACCACCAACCAACAACCACGTCTGACTAACAATGAAACTGCTGCTGAGAACCGAATCAGCGTAGTACAACACCACGACGTAACGGCAAACCCCGCGAGACTCAGTCAACTGTCCCACCAAATCACGAACGATGAAGAGGGGCACCATCAGGCACCCCCTTCAAGGGGAACTGATGCAACCGAGGGCGAAACATACGACAGGGTAACTGCAAACACCAGTCCCACCCATGATCACTATCCCGCTGCTAGTCTTAGCGAGAGTGTACGCCCTTTACAGCGAAAAAGGCTGAGAACATGGTTCTCAGCCTGGATGTCGATAAAAGCCAGGGCTACAAGAACGGTGCGAACTTACCAACGCCGGGGAAATCGCCGCGGTCTTTCCGGTCAGGCTTCATGTTGCCTAACAAGGGGGACAATGCCAGCGTACCACAAAACCGTAGTATGCCCGGTGCAGAGAAGCTCTCGTCTGGTGCGTCGTCACCTCAGCTGACTCCCTTACCTGCTGCAGAGCGACCTGCCAAGCCATCTACAAAGGAGAGGCACCCGAAGCTCGGTCGAAACCATGAATATTTCGAAGGAAATACGGTATTCGCAATGGGTGGCCGTCTACAGAACACACATCACCGGCCCATCAACATTGCTACAGGCTCGCTGGTCGTGATCCCCGCCGTCCTGTTCTTCATCTTCTCTGCTCCCTGGCTGTGGAACAACGTATCGCCAGCGGTTCCGCTTGTCTTTGCCTATATTTTTTACATCAGCATGTCATCCTTCATACATGCATCCGCTTCAGACCCAGGAGTGAGTCTATTAAACCCCATTTATGTTTCTACAGGAACATGGAACTGACAATGAAACTTAGATCTTGCCGCGTAACCTGCACAAGTTCCCTCCCCCAGAGGACGATGAAGACCCACTACGCCTGGCTCCTCCCATGAACGACTGGACTTTGATTAAGTCGGCTGAGTCCAGCACCGCAGCCATGGAGGTGCCTACTAAGTATTGCAAGACTTGCAATATATGGCGACCGCCTCGTGCCCACCACTGCCGATTATGCGACAACTGTGTCGAAACCCAGGACCATCACTGCGTTTGGCTCAACAACTGTGTTGGGCGTCGCAACTATCGCTACTTTTTTACCTTTGTTACTGCGACCACTCTCCTTGGACTATACCTTATCGGGGCATCGCTCGCTCATGTTCTAGTATATGCCTCTCAAGAGAAGGTATCTGTTGGAACTGCCATCGACGATTTCCGAGTCCCCTTTGCCATGTTCATCTATGGGATCATCGCAACCTTGTACCCGGCAGCTCTCATGGGCTACCATTTGTTCCTTATGGCCAGGGGCGAAACGACCCGAGAGTTCCTCAACTCTCACAAGTTCCTCAAGAAGGACCGTTACAGGGCCTTCACCCAGGGCAGTGCCTGGAAAAACTGGGCTGTAGTCCTTTGCCGCCCTCGCCCGCCCACCTATTACCGATTCAAGAACCTGTTTGAAGAGGGAGATCAGCGACTTGGTGAGCGGAAGACTCGTGACAATACCAATGTCAGAACCCATGGTCAAGATATGGAGATGCAAAACGTTAAGCCTCCGTCATCTTCGGGATTCCAAGGTCCGACCTCTCTTCGCGGCCATGCTGAACAATCTTGATGAGCATGGTTTTTTCATACTTATCAGTCCCTCCTTTGGACCCTATCCCTACTCGTTTGGCACGAAACGTGTATATGTTCTTATTGTGTAATGTTTTTAACCTATACCCCCTTTTGCTTTTCTTGTTCAACTGTGTACACCATACCAAGAGTATACTTGTCATGCTTCAGAAAGACCGGCGTTTGATGGAGAGGAGATACAAACCCTCAAAAACTAGACTAGAGGCGGACATGTATATGCATGCAAGCGTCATCTACACAGAAACGCATCTAAGATGACAATAATACTATGAATGATTCCCATATTGCAGATATGAATGATACCCGGTGACGTTTGAAGCGATCTGATCCGGGCTTTATTATCCCGAACAGCTTGCGGAGCCCCACAAACCCCGTAGCGTCCCAAACAGCCGGGCATTTCTTCCACATATCATGATCAGCCTTGACATGCTTGGTCCTCTTAGACTCGATGCGGGGAAGCCTGTACCTGAACTTAGGGCGTTTATGTACCTCATTGCAGAACCATCGGGTATCTTTTCCGAACGAATAATGGTGATTCTTTGCGTAGTATGCTGCAGTAGCGGTATCCTTGGCGGTAAGGTCTGGGTTGAGGAGTACTATATAGCAACCGGAAGATGGTTTCTTTTCCAGGGAAACTAGCCTTCTTGCATCTCTAGGCTTTTCGTTTCGTGAGCAGGCCAAAAAGGAACGCTCGGGAAAGATCACGAACAATGTGGATAACGTCTCCTGCTGCCGCCATTATGGCGCTGCTGCTGAGCAGCAGTCGTGCTCACACACTACCTTCGCTGGCATCTGCAGACCCTTTCCTCAGGAAACTTGGGAACGAGACGTGGGTTATTGGCAACGAGGTCTGGAACATGACTCAGGGGCGTCAGTACGGCGTCGAGTTGTATTACAAAGATCATGATTGCGTGGGCGACGCGGTAGGCCATTATGTTAGCTACAGTGAGTTTGTCATCCCGCGCCAATCTTTCTTATCTATCACGACATACATAAACGGAAGTATAGTCCTTGATCATGGTTTTAACCCAGACATGTTTAGACGGCGCGCAGAGTGACCTGAACTGGACCTCAGCCTCCATCGTCCACGAGGGCACCTACCAGGGCGTGCCGTACATCGACGTCCAGTTCGCGGCGCGCGAGGGCGACATGCACTGGGTCATTTTCTCCGGACTGGCGGGCGCGTACCAATACTTTGTCAACCGGGGCCTGCCGACGCTGGGCGAGTTCCGCACGCTCTGGCGGCTCGACAACGCCACCTTCACGCATGGCAAGACAGATCTACGTGACGAGGCGCTGCCGCCCCTGAGCGACTACCTGCCAGAAAACAAGGTCCAGGACGAGACGTGGCTCAGCCCCGACGGCAGCGGCGGGTTTCTTACGAAGTATGATCTGACGAGCTGGGTGCGGACGCAGACTTACTATGGTGTGTATGGCGAGGGTTTTGGCAGCTGGTATATTAATGCGGGCAAGGACTACTATAATGGCAATCATCTCAAGCAGGAGCTCATGGTTAGAACTGGAGGCTTCTTTTATTTGCTCATACTAATGTATCTATCCAGATTCACCGCGAGTCAAAATCCGGCGACGCAGTACAGCTCAATATGATCCATGGCACGCACTTCCAGGTCTCTGCCGTCGACGAGTTTCCTGAGGGCAAGATGTGGGGTCCTTGGCTGTGGTATCTCAACGACGGGTCGGGAGATGACGCAGCGCAGCGGGCCCGGGACGAGTTCGCAGCGTGGCCATACGCCTGGTTCGAGGACGAGGCGTACCACCAGCGCGGCTCCGTTCAGGGCCAGCTCCGGTTGTCGGACGGCCGCCCCGCCGCCCACGCCGCCGTGTTCCTGGGCGACAACAACCAGTCCAAGACGGCGCTGGACATGGGCTCGGATTACTACTATACGGGCTACGCGGACGCCGAGGGCCGGTTCGAGTTCAAGGACGTCCGCGCCGCCACCTACGGACTCCAGGCTTGGTCTAATGGCAGTGTGTTGTCCAACGTGACGACATCTTACTTACAAGAGGACGTCGTGGTCGTGGCGGGGGAGGCTACGGATCTTCAGACGGCGACGTGGCAGGTCTCCAACAAGACCAAGATCTTCCAGGTGGGCGATTTCGACCGCACCAGCTACGGCTTCGCCCACGGCGGCGCGCCGTACGAGCACGGCCTCGTCGACAAGTGCTCTGCCGACCTCAGCTTCATGGTTGGCACCTCCAGGACGGAGGATTGGTGTTTCGGGCAGTCGAAGCTGGGGAGCTGGACCATCTCCTTCTCCCTAGATAAGGTGCCGGCCCCGAAGAGGAATGGCGAAGAGCACGGGAAGGAAGCTACTTTGATAGTGTCCCTGGCAGGCTATTCGACGGGAGCCAGCTCCCGGGTCTGGGCTAACGACGTGGTCATCGGAAACCTGACGAGCGGCTCCGCTCCGGGTTTGCTGAACGACCCGTCCCTCTACCGCTCGGCCACGACGGCGGGCGAGTGGCGCTACTTTGAGTTCTCGTTCGACGCGGGGAAGGTCTTGAAGAAGAGGGACAATGAGATTCGGTTCGAGGTCACGAGTAACACGACATGGCGGGGGTTCATGTGGGATAGCATCGTGCTCGAGTGGTAGGCAAAAGAGGCACTAACAAGAACAGGAGATGTCTCAAACTTGTGTATCTGCCAATTCCATTTCTGGATGTCCTAAGAACGACCTACAGAGCAAACAATACTGTACTTATTTAACACATTTCTCGATTGTAGTCAATTATATGATGTTATATAAAGTTATGCGTGCAGTAGACGGGAATAAAGAAACCCAACTGTATTCAACGGAGGACGGCTACCTTTATTAGCCGGGCCTCCATTGCGTCAGACAGAAGGTGCCGTTGGTGACCCCATAATAAAATCCCAAGGTCCAGTGGCTGCCGTGCTCTCAGGCCTCGGAAATAACCGCTCCGCCAAAGCTAGGAAACATTCCAATTGATTGATTGAGTGATTGACTTGAAGCTCTCTGCGCCTCCAAAAACCGCATCACCAAAAACCCGCGAACTAGACGATAGACAGACGTAGAGTCTCCCTCCCCGGCCGGCCCAGACAAATCCCCAATTGACGACCGCACATCCACATCATGGGCGCGAGCTCTTCCAAGGCCGCCGATGGCCAGCATGTCTGGAAACCGTTAGTCTTCCCCCCAATGGCGAAGACGACTGCGCGCGTACATGTGCTAACCTATGTCTGCAGCACCGGTCCCGTAGGTGTATCGCAGGATGTTGTCGAGCGCCTTCAAGGCAACACCGAGGTACGAACATCTCCACTACACAATGCCCTCCAATTATCCAATTCCGGTCTTCCTCGAGCTTCAATGATGTAGCAACCCAATTCGTACCCAGCTGGGGACACTGGGATCAAAGCATACAAACCGCAGTCTACCCGGGAGAAACCGTTCCCCGTACAAGTTCAAGTAAATTAACCATATGAACTGTTCCCGCCCCCACAGAGCGACGTCTCCCGCGCCCAGACCCTCGAGCTCGCCGTGCAAGCCCGCGTGGCCGAGGAGCTGAAGAAGCTGGAGAAGGGCGAGAGCGCGGCCCTGCAGGAGGCCTACAAGAAGGCCGCCGCCGAGGACGAGCAGAAGCTGAAGGACGAGAACGACAGCAAGAACCGGCACACGGTGTCCAAGGAGGTCGAGGCCCTACGCACGCGGCTGGACAAGCGGAAACAGCTGCGCGTCCTGCCCGACAGCATCGAGCGCGCGCGCACGGGGGTCCTCGAGTGCCTGCGCGACAACGACCGCCGCCCGCTCAACTGCTGGCAGGAGGTCGAGAACTTCCGGGAGGAGGTGCGCCGGCTGGAGAAGGAGTGGGTTGACAAGGTTGTGCGATAAAAGACGTCGGCATGGCGAGGGTGTCAGGAGAGGTGCGGATGGGAAAAGAGTTTCGGCAGAAGGCAATGAGAGAGCAGGGTGGTTGTTGGGTGATACGAGGCTCCAACACCAGCCAAAACCCCTTGAATAATCCGGGTCTTCCTGTAAAAATATCTTATAGAGAGAACGAGCTGGGCTCCGGAGAATGGGGCTCATCTCGGCTGCTACATATTTCATTGTAAGTGTGTGTGTGTTGATTACATTTATGAGAAGAGTTGGGGCATGCGTGTATCAATAGGTTCATGTGAAAGCTGTATTCAGAGCCAAGTCTGCATCACCATTGTCTCCTGCTACTACTGTGTTTTCCAGAAATTGGTCGTGGATCTGCTGATTCTGCAGCTCCTCCTTCTTCTTCAACCCTTCGGCCTTCTTCCTCTCCCGTCGTGCCTGGGCATCCTCCCATACTGACCCGTCCACCTTGATCTTGGGGCCGGACGCTGCGGGAGCGGCCACGGCCTCCAGCACGGCGCTCCGGAACCGCTGGATCCGCCGCGTGTTCTCGGCGAACCGTTCGTTGCCGATATCTACCAGCGTTCGCAGGTACGCCGGCGTCACGGTGCATTGGACTCGGTCGTTTTTCTTTACCCCGACCAGGGACTCGAAGGTCAGCCCCATGCAGCGGATCGCGACCATCGGCGTGGGCGTCGCCTCGGTCCCGGCCGCTGCTGGAGCGGTCAGGTTGATGGCGCCGCTCTCGCGGAACCCGGCCTGGAGGCCGCAGCGGAGGAGGAGCTGGGCGTGCGCTGGTGATGCGGTGAGGACGTGAAGGATCTGATGTTGGGTTAGCAAACGCCTCTCTAGAACAATATGCTATCAAGGAAGGTGATGCCGTCAAAGTGACCTGTATAGAAAACGACAACCTTCAACGCACTCTCACACGCCTAGGACCACCATCTTCTAGGTTATTCAGGTGCTTGCTCACCATAGGTTCAAATTTAAAGTGGATGAGTCTTGAGGAAGAATCTTCCTTCAACGCCGATCCCTCATCTTCTACCTCCTCCTGGGTATTCTTCAATCCAAGGACGTCCTTGAGGTCTATCTGGTCACCCGTGTTGGGCACCGGGTCATGAGACACAAACAGCCAATTTCCACCACCGCCCTTACCCCCCGCAGCCGCCAAGGTCATGCCAGCCGTTCTCGCCGCCACCTCGACATCATCACCTCCGACTGTCTCCTGGGCTTGGCTTTGTCCCGCGGCGCCCTTCTTCTTGACGCCCTCGACGAAGACGCTGACCCGCCCCCCGCAGCTGCTCGTGGTCACGAACCCGTCCAGCCCGTTGAGCTCGTCGATCAGGTCCCGGATCCCGGCGTCCACGTTGCCCTTGGGGCTCGCATCCGTGTACTCGGCGTCGGGCACGGCGAGCTGGGCCAGGATCTTGCGCTTGCGGGCCGCGAAGTCGTCGCTGATACCGGTAGACCCCGCCATTTTTGGTTCTTTTGGGACGATGCTTCCCCGGGGATGGCTCACGATTCTTTGCTGTTTATATGACTGTCCGGAAGCCTTGCAAACTAGTCCTTGTAAAACTGTTTCTTTACTTTTAAACTGAATAGGTGATATCGAGGGTTTCCTTCGAAACGGGTAGGTTGTTGGCGGGCTACAAGACGAAAATGTGACTAAACGACTAAAGCGTCAGAGACCCACTATTCAAACTTACATGCGAGGAGGGTCTTATAGCAGGAGTTACACGACGGGAAGAAAAGAAACACGGCATGGTCATTCATGGTATCGCTGTTCATTTAACTATCCCTTTATCTCAAGAACGCTAAGGAATCCCTCGTATAGCTGTTTCTCAAGAAAACTCCTAAAAACTTTCTCGCGTATCGCTTTGTCTCGAGAATACTGAAAACTTCCTACTCTACATATAAACTCCATCTTGTCACAGATTCGCCAGCAACATCTAATAGGTGAAATCGAAGCTCTGCATGGCAGCGTCGATGTCGATGTAACCGAAATCCCAGTTGTCGCCCATCTCGACCTCGTTGCTGACACCGTCAGAACCGGCGCCGAAAGTGAAAATGCCATTGTAGATGTCTGCATCCTTGGCAGCATCGTCAGCGGGACTTTCATCAGTGACGCTGTCAAAGTCCTTATTGGTACCTTTGACCGCATCGCCAGATCCATCGTCGGCGCCAGTGGAAACAGGGTAATCAACAACGGGAACGTCTGCGTCTGCGCTCAAGGCTTGGCTCAAGGCGTGGTCGAAGAAAGACTCAGTGGGGCCCGTGGGCGCAACCGACTGATCCAACGACTGATCCGACATGATATCTCCAAACGCAGTCTTGTTCCACGTGGGCGAGGGCGGGAGCTCGTAGGATGACTGGGAGGAAGACTGGGAGGCGGTGTCGATTGACAGCTTCTTCGGGGTACTCTTGCCCTTACCCTTGCCCTTGACAGGCGTCTTGTCATCATCCTTCTCGTTCTTGTGCTTGGGGGTGTATCGGTAGTTGGGATACATGGCCTTGTGCTTGATGGCAGCCTTCTTCTGCTCATCATTCCAGAACTCCTTCTCCTCGTCAGTGAGGCTACGCCACTGCAGGCCGATGATCTTAGCTGTTCACAAATTGGTTAGCATCATCTGCTTGGACTCATACATTAATGAAAAAGTAAGTAGGTAATTGGAAAACGTACAGATCTCGGAATTCTTCTTGCCGGGGTTCTGGGCGGTGACCTGCTTCTGCACGTGCTTGCGGTACAGCATGAACGAGTTGGGAGGGCGGGGGCCACCAGATGCGTAAGTCTTCTTACGGTACTTCGATGTAGTATCAACGAAGCCACCGTCGCTGTAGTTGGAGTCGTCGTCACCTTGATAGCCAGTGCTACAACCAATAGCAGACTCGGGGATCTAGCCCTGGCCTTGCGTCTGGGTAGGAGGCGTCTTGGGAATATCAGTCTTGGTCTTGGAGGGAGTGACAGTGACCTTGGATGACAGCTCAAGCTTTCGCTTCTTTGGCGAGCCGTCGTAACCATCGTGGTTACCAGAACCGCCGGCCAGCTTCTGGGGAGATGTCTGGGGACTCGAGATGGAGAGTTGCTGGAGGGATTGCTGCATGGCCTGATGGACGGCCTGGTGGACAGATTCTTGGATCATCTGGTTAAGGTTCTGGCCTTGGATGTTCTTCATGTTGGGTGCTCCCGGGGCCCAGGCGGTTCCCTGGTCAATGATGACGGGAAGCTGGCCCTTGTTCGGGGTGCAAATTCTCATCCACTCATCGTGGATGGCAGAAGTGGGAGCAAGGAAAACACGTCCAAGAGTTCCTGCGTCAGCAACGTAGAAGGCCTCGCAATTGTACTTTGCTCTGAAGTAGAAAAATCGAGTCAGCATCCATCAAGACTGGTTGGATGAAAATTGGATTGTCACTTACTCCATCTTTTGCTTCAAGAAGTCCCGAGTAGCGACGTCCAAGGTCTCAAAAACGCCAGGAACAAAGGTGATGACCTGACAGAACAGGCTAAGCTGTTGCTCCAGTCTCTCCCAAGTCGATTGGAGCTGGAGTGCTCGAATGTTGTTGTGCTGGCCAGCAGCAGCAGATTGGTTCCAATAGTCAGCCATTGTTGGACCAAGGCAGACGATGATGCGAATGGGTTGTTGTTGATTGCGTCAAGTGTTGTAGGGTGAACAGTAGAATGAACGTTGGGGCAAGTACAATGGCGATTTGGAGAAACACCGAGATGAAATCGACGTGGTGATGATGATGATTATGAGTAGGAATGGCAAGGAGAGAGAAAACGAGATGAAATCGATGTGAAGGTGTTGATGATGGGTAGGAATGGCAATGGGAGAAACACCAAGATGAAATTGGTGTGAAGGTGTGGATGATGAGAAGGCAAAACACGATGGGAGGATGAAGTGCCAAAACAGGTCAACTGCAAGAAAGAAATTCAGTTGACTGAAAAGAAGGGAATTCAGTTGACTGAAAAAAGAGGGCTCAGTTGACTTGAGAGTATGATCGAGGTATGTCGGTCAAGTGAAGAAGTCACCTCTTCAGATCGATAAGAGCACTTGAAGCTAGGGTAATGCTACATTCAATGACCATACCAATAGGCCAATAGAAAAGGCTTGAATAGGTAGCAGGCGATTCCAGCTCCTAGTGGTGCGGTGTTGATGGTACGTGGATGGCGATTGTTCCTGGGTGAGATTGGTCTTAAGTACCCCTAAGATCACCGCGTTTAAAAACAAGCTAATTTCCATTTCTGGCCGCTTAAGAAGTTGCTATCATCCATCTTGTTCCCGAGAAGCTGTAATCGCTCAAACTGTGACAATGGCTACCACCAAGGAGCAACTGTTGGCGTGTGCTGAAAGCATCGCTACCAAGTATGACCTCAACGCCGCCGATATCTTGTCGTTTGCCAATGGGTTCTCCCATGGCATGAAGGGATGGACATTGCCTCCGTTCCCCGCGCATGGTGAGTTTTATTATCACATTGGAACACTTGCACACTTACTTCAGATGTTGACTTACTGCTATCAGATTTCGAGAATCTCCTCGGCAGTCTGACAGACATCAAGCAGCAGATTCCCGAGTGGCTTGGCACACGGGAAGATGTGGTCATGAGGTTCTCCACCTATCAGGCAGAACTTGTTATCTTGTTGATCGAGACGCGTTTCTGGCATGGCCTGCTCACAAAACACTTCGACAACATCTGGCACTGGAACGTTGTCTTCGGCTCGGCCTGGCCAGTTCATCGCCAAGCTGTGAGTGAGGAACTCATTGCAGGCTTCGTGCGGGTGTACGAGGAGGAGAGGGACAAGCTGTTACCTTGGGCTGACCTCATTTCCGAACACTACGAGGAAAACATTGGCCCGGTGGCCGAAGCTTTGCGTAAGCGGTATTTCCCAGCAGGTATCGACGATGCCCGTGTGGGTTTTTCTAAGCACTACAAGGTGACCAAGGACGCGTTTTGTACGCTGGAGAAGAAATGCAGCCTGGTGAAGAAGCATATTGTTAGCAACAGCTCTCTCCTGGATGCCTGCAAGGAGCGTCTCCACGAGACAAGCGAGCGCCTCCACTCCCTTCGGAAGGTATCCAAAACCTGGGGCAATAACACTCGGGCACAGAAGGAATGGTGGCAGCTTCCTGGTAACTCATGTGGCTTGACTTACGGCTGGACGACGCGTGTTGACCTTAGCAACAACACCTTTGAGCTCTGCCTCCCAGGCGACGATGGTAAGAGCCCGTGGCGCACTTACTGCAACCACCAGGCTCCTGTCTATTTGGAGAAGGGCAGTTCCTGGCGCCAATTCCTCTGCAACCAAGCTCAGCCAGACTTGGCAGCTATCCGCCGCTGCCGCGTGGAGGAGAACACCGAGGATCCCGATGATGAAGAAGAGGGTCCTCTAGAGATCAGATTGCCTCAGGCCATATATCCTATCCTGAACAAGCACCTGCTCAACTATAGAGCAGCCAAGAGATCCGTTGTCAAGGTAGGTAGTCGTCATACTAGAACATTAACCCGCTGGCCGCTTATACTGAATTGAGCCCTATTAGCTTCAAGATAGGACATACGGCACAGTTCCTGCGGTAAGTCTTCTTGAAACCGGGTTTACTGAGCGTCGCTGACAAATAACAGTTGCATTCGAAGGAGCTCTCGCAGTGGAGTGGTGAGGACTACTGGATGATACGGGACATGAAGGTTTGTATTCCAGGCACTGCGGACAAAAATGAAACAAACTGCTTACAGAATTTGCGATGAATAGTTCTGGGCTACCCAAGTCGACTACCAGGTCTACAACTACGGCATTATGGTAATTATTGATGCACCTCTTCTAAACCATTTGCAGAGTAATAAGCTAACAGTCTGATAGAAGGGAAGGCCTCGGTACGATGCAGCCCACAATCTTCGATTGGATTACTTCAATGGTGTCTTGAAGGATTTGCGGTCCGACGGTTATATCAAGGATAACCGGTCGAATCAGTGCTGCGTCGTGATGAAGTCTGTCGATGGAGAGTAGATCTGGAGGGTCTTGATGATTGATCACTTTATGAGAGCCGAGGCGTGTAGTTTGCCAGATGGTCCGGATGGCATGTATCTGGAAATGCAGAATGAGGACCTCAAACTCCGGCGGAACCCGGCACGAGCCAAAAACAGTCAGCAAGAAGAGTTGACCTCCCATTTCGCCTTTAATTATGTGCGGCAGATAAAGCTGGCTTTTGCACACATAGGACATGATAGGCTTCTGATTTAGCATATGAAGGTCTGTCTGAGGCAACGTAGCTAATATGAAGCACTTGTGCGGTAATAATTTCGCATGAGATACAGAGTGTTGGTCTTGATATAGGAAATGTGTACAAGGAATGCCTACTTGTTATGGTACTCTTATGCTCAGCCAATGGCGGCGAAACCATTTACACTGAGAACCAGGTCCTGCCATGATGCTGGAAGGGCTTTATGTTGCATATCTTGAAGTTGATCATAGTCTATGAACAACCCTTTTAACGTTACTCGGTCTTCTTGATACACAGTCGTCGGTCATACGTACCCTGGAGAATTGTACCTGCCAGGCAGTCTCAGCAACCATATTTCTAATGTTCTGGGTATACGGCGTTGAAAAGGGCCAGGCACGATATCCCACGACCGGATGCCTCACAAAAGGCCAATGTTCCCATTTTCTATCGCATGGCACACTGCAAAAATGGCCACAGCCAGGAGGAAAGAACGACTGAGGTCTGGCGGACAAGTTGAGTTACTGTGGATGGATATTATTTAATTAGGCAGAATAACTGGCTGTTGAATATGAAGAAAGGCTGGCAAAACCAGAATGGTAGATACCTACTTTAGAGTTACTCACGTGATAATGTATGCATCTAAAAGGGTCTATTACATTTTTGCGCTAAGCAAGAACGCGCTTTGTGCATCACTTTAATGCAACTACCATCTAGATATGGTATTAGCTACGTGACGAATACACAATACGCACTGTTGTTTTTGCGTTTTACCAACTTTGAGGCTTTCTGCCTTGTGTTGTTGCAGGTGGATGGTTCAATCCTTGTTGATGAGGTGAAAGTGGCCAAGTCAACAGCAACTTGGTTGAGGTGGTGCCAATTGCCGGCCTACTACTTGTACTATCCTTGTAGGTGCAAGTGCCTGTTCATGGACATGTGCATGGAGCGTCTCATGGTAAACGCCTGCTACCTACCAGCCACCCAGGAGTCCTGCCTACCATTCGCTGCAAGAACTCAGCAGCATGTCACGGTTCCTTACGCCGGCCAAAATAGGCCTTCTGGCTCTGATTGAGTTGTATGTCGACAAGGCCGTCCCCACTTCTTCTATCGTCGATGTGCTCTCCTTCATCACTTCACACTTGATAGACCGCGATATCTCAGGTCAACCCGCCAATGGAGCAGGTCGGTGGGAGGAGGCCGAGCGTACGGTCAGCCTGGTTATCTCCATCACGGATTTTGAAAAAGTCCTGAGCCCACACACAGCGGCGTCAGGGATGCCTGGCCGCAGCCTGTGGTATGTTTTCCTGGACAAATTATGGAAGATCAATTCGCTGGATGCCCTTCATGAGTTCTTCGAGCGGCGGTCTGAGCTGCTGGTCAAGACCAAAGAGGAGCTGCGGCGTGATACGGAAGTGGGTGTTGCACCCCCGGGCCCGGAGGTCATACTGCTTTCTCGCAACTCTCCTTTCGGGGCATTCGTACGAAGGGCACAGCTCGAGTTCACAAGACTTAGGTTCCACGATGCTCTCGAGCTGTGGAAGGACTTCGTCAAGTATCGCCAGACCACAGCCGCCTTTTACCGGAAGAAAACCCCTAGTTTCCAGCGTCTGAGTTTCGACCATGTACTTCTGGAAGGCGAGCTCACGTGGGGCTGCGACGTGGAAGCCGTTGCTTCTGTTGCGTATGGCGACATGCTCAGAGATGATCCAAGCTCTACATTACCTGTCAGTACGGATGACATAGAGAAACTTCTGGAGTTTCAGATCGAGCAGATGCAAAGTAAGATACAATCTAGTGTATGATACTGTTGGTTACTGACGAGTTTAGAATATGGCAACCGCATCCCCCAGGAGATACATCATCAATTCCAAGATTTGCTAAACGATAGTTACATGGTGCCCAGTCTGTCGCACTACCTCAGGTTTGTCTTTATGCATATTCTACGCCTCAGGACGTCAACTAAGATCTTCACTAGTTACCTAGATGCTTGGCGTGCAGGAGATTATTCGACATCCTTTGACTATCTGCACAAATACTTCGACTACACAATGCAACATAGAGATCGGCTCTTCTACCAATACGCCTTAATGAATCTTGCTGTCCTGCAGGCGGATTTCGGGTGCTACAAGGAAGCTGTATCCGCTATGCTCGAGACGGTATCTACAGCTCGCGAGAACCGAGATATCACCTGCCTGAACTTTGCGTTAAATTGGCTTTTTCACTTTGGCCGAGCACATCCCGAGGTGACTCGAGAACTTGAGTCGAACAGCATGTTGGGCACAGGAAAGGAGTCATTGGCGTTCCTTAGAAGCAAAGCGAAAGAGACGGGCATGTGGACGCTCTGGAGCTCCGCACTCGTAAGCGAGGCGAAAATGACATTATCCAACGGTGAAAGCATTGCCACGGCTCTTGAGCATATGGTCCGCAGTTCTCAGATCCTAGTCGAGAGAAATATGAAAAGCGCAATGGGAAACCAGCTGGCTCTTGGTATTGCGCTATGGGACAGACTTGGAATCTCATATCTGTCGTCGACCACTTGCGAGATCTTTCTTCGATGCCATGCGAGGCATACGCTCTTCGACGACGAGCTAAAAGTTACTTGCCGCCAAGCTTCGATGCTTGCTCTGAAGGGAAAATACGACGAAGCTTTGGAGAAGCTGGAGAAGATGAACCCCAATTCTCTCAGGGCCTGGAAGGCCAGCCAGTACTGGCACAAATTCAG
Organism: Apiospora saccharicola; assembly: GCA_038363915.1. Classification (NCBI taxonomy): domain Eukaryota; kingdom Fungi; phylum Ascomycota; class Sordariomycetes; order Amphisphaeriales; family Apiosporaceae; genus Apiospora; species Apiospora saccharicola. Next base: position 1,427,310 of record JAQQWM010000004.1, read on the forward strand.
GGGTATCATCAAGCTACGCCGCGACTTGCACCGCAATAACCTTGATGGTGCAGAGCGCCTTCTGTCGCAGCTCTTACAATCAAAAGACGAAGATCTCGAGCCGGATTTAGCCTTTGTCATTGACAGCCTGCATATCGAGTGTCTAACCCGACGTGGCAACCTCGAAGAAGCTTTTGCCAAGGTCGAGGGGCTGGTTTCCGAATTACGAGACGAGAACAAGGATATTGCTCTCCGAGTACGACTTCTGCTTATAAAAGCTGAGTTACTAGATCGTTGTGGGCGTCCGCAGAAGGGTTTCACCATAGCAGTCCGTGCCGCCAATGTGGCGTGGCGTGCCCGCTTGATTCCGTACCTCTGGCCGGCCATTGGAGCTGTCGCCAATATTCTCAATTCGCTGGGTGGCTTTGAACCAGCTATCCAGCTCCTGATGGCAGTTCTACCCCGAAGCCTCGAATGTGAGAATTCGGCCATGACGGCCAAGCTTTACTCATTCCTTGGCGATGCATACATGGGGATGGCAGGCACCATGCTGGCCAAGCCCCATAAAAAGAAGGTATACATGACGAAGGCGTCCGAAGCGATTGAAAAGGCTTTCAACCATTATTCCAGCATGGATGACATCATTAAGCAGTGTGAGATGATAGCCAAGAGAGCCACGATTATGAAGATTTCTGGTGAAACCCAGCTGGCGAATGACCTAGCCGCGGTCTACTTGGCCCTCAGACGAGATGCGGCGTTTCTGAAAGACTGAGGGAGACCTTAGATATAAATTTTATACAAGAAGTCCATGTGAACTAGCTTGTCTTCTGTGTGATAATGTATAGGGCTCATGAGCTTCTCGTGTCCTTCATACTTCAAGGACGGGCACGTTATAAACTATGAATACATAGTGCCCAATACCATATGTGCCTTAGTCGCATCCTTTTCTCTGGCTCGGTTTAGGAAACACGAAGACATATATAAGGTTGGTTGATACCAGATTGCCTCAGTCCTCGCTCCATTTTATATTCTTTCCAGATTTAGTCTTCAGCTGTCCCTCGCCGTCGCTTGCAGCTTGTGACTCTTCCTCATGGCTGTCTGCCTCGTTGGGATCGTTGGTAGCCCACATGCTCTGGATGCACAGCTCGAAGGGACCCGGCACGCGATCCGTCAGGCCGATGCCGACGCTCTTGACCTTCTGGCGCAGCATCTCGGTCTGGGGCTCGACGACGAAGCCATGGTTGGTGCGGACGAAGTCGTTCCACTTGACCAGAACCGTCTCCCACTCGCCGGGCCGCCGCGCAAACAGGCGGTGCTGGTGCAGGTCCGAGGGCACCACCGACTCGGTCTGCACGTTGACGAAATACGCCCGCCCGTCCGACTTGACCCGCAGCGCCAGGTACGTGTACATGTCGATGTCCCAGACGGCGCGCCCAAACACCGTCGGGGGCCGGTCGATGGTCCGCCACGCCGCGAACCCGGACCGTTGGATGTCCGGCCGGTGCGCCGGCAGCGCCGTTGAGATGCTGCCGTGGAAGCGTACGTGTGCGGGCGTGGGGGTGTGCTGCCGCAGCGGCTTAGTGGCGGGGCTGTCGGGGAGGGAGGATTGCGGCTGTTGCGCCGCCGGCACCCAGTCTAGCGACGCTTTGGAGTAGCCGCCGATGTCGACGTCGCACATGAGCTTGCAGTCGGCCACGTCCTGTGGGTTGTCGAATGTGTGCAGCGGCATGGGGCCCGAGGGGCCCTTGATCCCTTCCATCTTCAGCGCGATGTTGGAAAGGCGCTTGAACTCGTCCAGGCTGCGGCCGAAGAAGCCCTTGTACAGGAGACCCGGTGTCGCGCGCATCTTGTCGGTTTTGCTGCTTCGTCGCCTTTGCAGTGGCAGGTTCTTTTGTAAGTGGGTTGACGGGGGTCGATTAGGATGGCTGTTTTCGAGGAGCCAAGAGGCTCAAATCTCGAAATAGAGCATCAGCTGTCGTCGGGTGAGAGAGATTCGTGTGGTCAATGTAATGCCATGGAGTAGGTGCTGTGTAATTCCTATGCGCAGAGCTCCAGTCCGTCATTGAATTTCTGCCACCAATTTGGGCAGAGCTTCAGATCAATTGATTGATGTATCTCCCACTATAAATTGTACATAGCGGGCGCGCCAAGACTGTACCACACTTGACGGGGGTGCACACGCACGCAGTAAGCCGGGTTAGGTAAGTGCCTGCGTACTCCCCCTCCTTCCGCTCGCGCTCCAGCCAGCCGGCAGCTCTGGCGGAATAATGTAGAAGCCTAATAAGAATCCCATGGGCACCCAATAGGGGGTTAATTTGGCGAGTGGGTGGACGAACTCTGCCAAGGCCCGTCGCTTTCAATTGGGCTCAAACTGCGTCAGTATTGCCTCCCAAACTGGTCGGCGCATGCGCAACCTGTAGCTCCATTAGCCAGTCTCGTCCCAGATTCACAAGAAGGCTGACGTTGCCTTGTATCACAAAATAGACCCAACCAGCTGTTGTTATTTGTCTACCTGAATCGGCATTCTTTGTGTTCTTTTTATTCTGTTTCTATACATATCGGACGCTGATACCGGAATATACGTAGGCGTTTTCGTTTACTTCACTGTCGTAAGAAGGAGTGAGCGGAATAGTCAAGGTGCATAGGTTGTTGTTATAACCTGTGGTTATTACAGCAGTCGCGTTGCCGACAGTGTCCTTCTTTTGCTGTTGCGTTGCTTCTGGTGGGATGAATTGGGCCCTTCCTGAGAAGTTGTAGCTTTTGCGACCCCGTTACCTCAACTCCTCAAGTTGTCTCAGGCTCAGTAATTGATACAACCCCAACGCCTGCCGTGCAACCATCGCCCACCATGGCGTCTCGAAGCATGGATCACACGAAGTGCGTACAACCCGAAGCCCCTCAAATCGCAGCATTGCGGTTGTTATACCCAGTCTGCTATTACATACCTGACTGGCGCGGCATGTCAACAACATGATGTCCTCCGCTGACCATAGCAACGTGTACAGGTCCGAAGCCGAGCTGGCCATCAACATCAAGAAAGCCACCAACAATGACGAGTCCGCTCCGAAGCGAAAGCATGTGCGAAGCTGCATTGTTTACACATGGGACCACAAGAGTTCCCAGTCCTTCTGGGCTGGTATGAAAGTGCAACCGATCATGGCCGACGAGGTCCAGACATTCAAGGCCTTGATCACCATCCACAGGGTCCTTCAGGAGGGACACCCCGTATCGCTTCGAGAAGCTATGGGTAATCGTGGTTGGATAGACAGCCTGAACCGAGGAATGGGCGGCGAGGGCGTCCGAGGATACGGCCCGTTGATTCGCGAATATGTCTACTTTCTCCTAGCGAAGCTGTCTTTTCACCAGCAGCACCCCGAGTTCAACGGCACGTTCGAATACGAAGAGTATGTCAGTTTGAAGGTTATCAACGACCCCAACGAAGGCTACGAGGCCATTACCGACCTGATGGCCCTACAAGACAAGATCGAACAGTTCCAGAAACTGATTTTCTCACATTTCCGCAACGTGGGCAACAACGAGTGCAGAATCTCGGCACTGGTAGCGTTGGTGCAGGAGAGCTACGGTATCTATAAGTTCATCACCAGCATGTTGCGCGCTATGCATTCCACGACGGGCGACAACGAAGCTTTGGAACCCCTTCGCGAGCGCTACAACGCTCAGCATTACCGATTAGTCAAGTTCTATTATGAATGCTCCAACCTACGATACTTGACCAGCCTTATCACGATCCCCAAGTTGCCGCAGGATCCTCCGAACTTGCTGTCTGAAGACGATTCGGCATCATCTTTGCCAGCTAGACCCAAGCAAGAGATTGAGAGACGGCCGACGCCACCTGCTCAGCCTAAGACGGATGAGCCGGACGAGATCGCCGAGTTCTGGCAAGGAGAACTGGATAGGCAGAACAAGGAATACGAAGAGCAACAGAGGGTGTTGCAGGAACGACAACAACAGGCGCTCTACGCACAGCAGCAGGCACAAATGCAAGCCCAGCGAGATTTCGAGGAGCAGCAACGACGTCTGGCAGAGCAGCAACAGCGAGAGCAGGAGGCGTTAATGCAACAGCAAGCTCAGTGGCAGACGCAAGGTAGACTCGCCGAGCTTGAGCAGGAGAACCTGAATGCGCGCGCTCAGTACGAGCGTGATCAGCTCATGCTCCAGCAGTACGATCAGCGTGTCAAGGGCTTGGAGAACGAACTGGCCCAGATCCAGAACAGCTACGGCCAACAGATTGGCAGCAAAGACGATCAGATTCGCGCACTGCAGGAGCAGGTTAACACGTGGAGAACCAAGTATGAGGCCCTGGCAAAGTTGTACTCGCAGCTGCGCCAAGAGCACTTGGATCTCCTTCAGAAATTCAAATCCGTTCAGCTGAAGGCTGCATCAGCGCAGGAAGCTATTGACAAGCGGGAGAAGCTGGAGCGTGAGATCAAGACCAAGAACTTGGAGTTGGCAGACATGATCCGAGAAAGAGACCGCGCCATGCATGACAAGGACCGTCTCACTGGAAGCAACAAAGACGAGCTCGAGAAGCTCAAGAGAGAACTGCGTATGGCCAACGACCGTGCTGACAACCTCGAACGTCAAAAGGGTAACGAGCTCTCCACCATGCTGTCCAAGTACAACCGGGAGATGTCAGATCTGGAGGAGGCCTTGCGTACCAAGCAGCGAGCTTTGGATGAAGCTTCGGCCAAGCTGCGCGATGGCGACTCCGACCTCGAAGCACTGCTCCGCGAAAAGGAGGAAGAGCTTGAGGTCTACAAGGCTGGCATGGACCAGACTCTGATCGAGCTGAACGAACTCAAGCTCAACCAGGGTGATGAAGACCAAGTCCTTGACGGACAAATCGATGCTCTTATCATGGCCAACCTGGACAAAATTAATGAGATCATCGATTCGGTGCTGCAAGCCGGTGTTGCACGCGTTGACGATGCTCTGTACGAGCTGGATTCCACCATGCAAGCTGGTAACCAAAATGCTTCCCCAGCATATGTTTTGTCGCAGATTGAGAAGGCGTCGGCGAGCGCCACGGAGTTTGCCACGGCCTTCAACAACTTCATTGCGGACGGCCCCAACGCAACACACGCTGATCTGATCAAGGCGATCAACGTTTACTCCGGGGCAGCAGCCGATGTGTGCAGCAACACCAAGGGTCTTACCCGACTGGCATCTGAGGAGAAGAAGGGCGATCAGTTGATGAATGGCGCGCGTCAGGCCGCCCTCTCTACTGTCAAGTTCTTCCGTTGCCTGCAAAGCTTCCGCCTGGAGGGAATGGACCCCATGCAAAAGACTGATGTTGTCATCAACAGTAACAACGATGTCCAAATGAACCTTCAGAAGCTGAACAAGCTCGTCGAGACGTTCGCGCCCCTCGCTGGCCGCCTGACTAACAACAAGGGAGATATCGCTGATCTGGTTGACTCCGAGCTTACTAAGGCTGCAGATGCTATTGCTGCTGCTGCCGCACGACTTGCCAAGTTGAGAAATAAGCCCCGCGATGGATTCTCCACGTACGAGCTGAAGGTCAATGACACCATTCTCGACGCTGCCTTGGCGATCACAAACGCCATTGGCCAGCTTATCAAGGCGGCCACCGCTACGCAGCAGGAGATCGTGCAAGCCGGACGTGGTTCCTCGACGGCGACGGCCTTCTACAAGAAGAACAACCGGTGGACCGAGGGTTTGATTTCGGCCGCCAAGGCCGTGGCCACGTCGACAAACACACTCATCGAGACGGCTGATGGCGTCCTGTCCGGCCGCAACAGCCCCGAGCAGCTCATCGTGGCATCGAACGACGTGGCGGCCTCGACCGCCCAGCTTGTCGCCGCCAGCCGCGTCAAGGCCGGCTTCATGAGCAAGTCCCAGGAGAGCCTCGAGCAGGCGAGCAAGGCCGTCGGCGCCGCCTGCCGCTCCCTCGTCCGCCAGGTACAGGCCCTTATCAAGGACCGCAGCCAGGAGGATGATCAGGTGGATTACTCCAAGCTTGGCGCGCACGAGTTCAAGGTGCGGGAAATGGAACAGCAGGTACGTTTTCGATACAATTTTATGAGTATTTAACCGTTACTAACAGCTCTTTAGGTCGAAATTCTGCAACTCGAGAATTCTCTGAACGCCGCCCGGCACCGTCTAGGCGAGATGAGGAAGATTTCATACCAGGAGGAATAAGCCCCGTGTTGTTGTACTTCATCCAAGCCGTGTTCGCCATTCATAGTAGTAAATATTGAGCGCCATCGTTATAGATGTACTCTTCTAATAACCAAGTGCGTCTTCAACCTAGCGATCCGCCAAGTGACTGCTAGAATAAACTGTATCTACCTACGAATAGCACCCATGTTTCTTTGGCTATTCTCGCAGAGGCTTGCCGCCGGAATAAACCGTGCTTTGCCCACCAACGACAACTGCCTACCTATGCACCTCAATCATTCCATTTCAGACAGACTACGACAATATAGGAACGAAACATGATAATACTCACTGAGATCTTATTTGCCATGTCTTCCGCCATGGTATCATTTATGGTGCAATATATATCCAACACTATCTCCAACGCCTGCGAAATGGTTGTTATATCGCCAGTATTGAGGCCAATAGTGAGTCTTTACGGAGTAATGTTAGTTGAACCGAATTGCCTGCCTTGCTATGTATGTGGGATTGGCATGTCCGACATGCATTCTGCCAGGGCCAGGTTTGTGAGTTATTCGGATAACTCATCTTGGACGTACCTATCAGGTATTCTGGGTACTACGAACTTCCCGAAAGACTTGTACAGGATGGTGAGAATGCGTTGGCCTGCTTCCCGAGCGATGTTCAAATCTCGCGAAGATATGTATCAGGTGAGCCCAGACTCATTAAGAAGTCCAGTGATTACGGAGGAATGCCTTGCCTGTCTGCCGAGACCTTGGCACTGCCGCTGTCATGTCCTTGCAATCAGTCCACCCCGGGAAAGAGGGCACTATATTCGGGAATGGTCTGGCCTAGATATTTCGGAGTCTCGTGTGGAAGATATATTGCCGTGGTGGGCGCGAGATCGCGAGTCCACCCGCTTTATTGGCTCCCGCACTTAGGAAGCCACACTTGCTTGCATCAGGCTGGCGGGCCGGCTTGTTTATGTTAGGGTACCTAATTCGGGCAGCTTGGAATGCGAGCGCGATTCGTATGGCAAAGGCACAATCGGGGGCTCAATTACGTCCGATGGCCGACACATGATCATTAATGATGCCATCCGACTTACTGGGGGCCATAAACAATGAATGTCGATGTTGATGACAATCAATTTCAGATCCGATGTTTTGGACATTGTACTCCATCTGCCGACTCGAAACAATGTGCCAGCGCGCAATTGGCAATCCAGAGCCAGGTCAAAGGTCACGGCATTGCATTTTTGGCGGATTATGATCGCACTTAATAAGGGGAGGAGTTGGCGAGGCAGGGGAAATCTCCGTATTCCTGGAGGGGCGGTGGCTAAGTTCCGTCCTTTCTCGCATGACAATCCTATTAAGGGGGAGAGAAAGAGAGAGGCTGACATGGGGAACCCAAATTGGCGAGATCCGACCCAAAGGTCGCGCCACGTGACAAGGTAGTGTGGGAAGGGCCAGTGGTTCACGCCCAGCGAATGGACAGGACCAGAGCCCAAAGGGAATTGCCGCGAACATTCTCAAACGTACGATGTGGACTGACAGATATATACTTGACGGTTGAGTCCGAGGTCCCTTCCTAATGGCTGTGTGTGCATGGTCCGTCGGCCGAGATGGATATTTGGTGTGCCGCAGATAGAATAATTACAGGCCGACGTCATCTGGCAACGACCCGCTTGTTAGATATGCGAGTCCAGGATGCTGACTGGGCTGGCCGTGGCTTTTTTTAGGCCGTCCACCGTCCGAAAAGAGAGACTCTCCATTTCAGAGCCCATCTCGTCTTCCCCAATCAAACGAACGAAAAGAAGAAGTTTAAAAGTAGACAGCGTTTCAATATTTGATCTGCTGGTATTTGACCCGGCAACACGGGAAGGGCCCGAGCTATAGTTCACCTACTGTTAATGAGAAGTCGTAGTCGAAGTCAACGACTGATCGAATATGCCGTTCACGACTGAGATGGCCCCCAGTCTGCTGGCAGATATGTATTGTATTGTAGTAGTAGTAAGCGTCATGGAGTTTCCCAACTGCGCAGGACAACGCCGACGACGGCAATCTATCCGGGCATGCTGTGTCTCGCAGTTGTTCATTATCCCTCCTGTACTTTGTAAACACCGTGGCTGGGCAATTTGCATCTTCCGGGGAGAACCGTCGGGCAGAACAGAGAAGCTGCATGCGTTTTATGTCGATGCACATACGACTTTCTACGCCAAGGATCCATCTCCTCTTCCATCGTTGACGGAGAAAATATGATTCGGCATCAAAGCATTTAACCCACGTGTAGTTTCTTGAAGCCCGAGGTGGGAACTCTGCCTTTTTAGCTGTGGAACATTGATCTTTCTGGCCGACGTGATGTTTGTGATAGAGTGAATTGAGCAAGGTGAATGAGTTGACAGCAGGCCCGCGAGGCCCCCAGGCGAACCAGGGAACCATGGACAAGGGTACCTCCCCAGGTCTGCCAGGGCAGAGCCAGGGTAAATCGAAAAAAAAACCAGACGAAATACGACGGCCAACCGTCAACCGTAAAAAGCAGGTCCCGCCGCCGCCGCCCCCCCTGCATGGATAGTGCCAACGCTTCGTCCGACCACTGATTGCCTTCAGGGCGCTGCGTCGCTGCAGGTGGACCGTAGCTGAGCCGGAACAGGGGTTCACAGCCAATCAAATCTATCGCGGCTGCCTCTCTTCGGGGGAGGTTACTACAAGTGCATACGGCAAATGCGGATTGATTGGTTATCAGGTTATTCCTGGCCAACCCCCGGCTGGTAACCTGGACGAGCAATCCGCCAGAGACAGAGAATTACCCTGTTACCAAGGCTTAGGTACATGGAAATCGGGCAATGAACAGGCCTGGACAAGCATCGCCGTTGGTCTTTTAGCCACTTATGGGGGCCGCGTCAAGGGGCGCACATGTATGTAAGTGTAGGTCCACGCTATGGATGCTGCGTCTTATGCCCAGGGGGTTATGTGGTAGTAGTGGCCGGCGCCTTTTTCTCATAAACTCTACTGGTCCCGTTGCTGCGGTTCAAGATCGTCGTAATCGCGATTCTCTGTATTCTTCGTTCTCTCTCCCTCTTTCTCACCTACCTCTGGCCATTCTTTTTGGTGGGAACGAAATTGGATGCTCGATTGTCCTTCTCTTCCATTGTGATTGCAGCGCTCCATCAGTTGAGCGGTTCCTTGGCGGAGGAAATAAACATCTACTTCTCCCCTGCTAGGACCCAAAATCCTGGCGAAGTCTGGGCCTGGAGCAGATCGTCATTTGTCTCTCTCCCTAACGTTTTGGCTCAGTTCTCAGTTGATATTGCTTCTGTGCAAGCCACTCATTCTTTTCCATCCTCCCTCCTAAGGCATTGGTTGCATTTTTTGTAATACCACCTGAGGAAGACAGTCATTTCTGAGGCCTGCTGAGTTCGCTTGAACTTTTACCTACCAACCAATCTTCTTTCACTGGGCCTTTTCCCAAAAAGAGTGGCTACCAAGCAACACTGCCGGCAGCAACCCCATATATCACATCGACACAAACAAGCCGTACTCACACCACGCCCAGTACATACATACACAAGAACAGGCAACATATTATTTTTACCGAGCATACGACCCGATTCGCACGTCAGACTTTTTTCACTCTTTATTTTACTTAATTAAGAGAGTCGGACTTCAAACCAATCATCCATACATCGGCCACCCCATATCACGTTGATTGGAAACCATCGATCGACGCCTGGGTCCTGGCATCGGGTCTTTCATCAGTGCTGCTTACCTTACTACACACGAGACACTCAGCTCATAGACGGGTTCCAACTCCTGCACATCAACAGCTGGGTGAGGGCAAAACAGTCCGCATCCTTTGTCCGGTCAAACAGCATCTGGCCACCCGTGGAAACAAAGCTTGGTCGTGTCATAACACAAAGGGAGTCCCCTCAAGTCATTGTCTGCTATCCGCTGCCTTGGCACACACAATGCATTCATGACCAAAGGCCTCCAAGACGACTGTGCCCTTCCACTACCTTGAAAGAGCTCTGGACTAGCCCGAACCTATACCTCCAAAGTATAGATTCTCCTTGTCCCCCGAATTTCTCAGAGGCGTTTGTCCCTTTGAGCTTGAGGACCACCTTACTCTACGACACCCCCCGAAAAGAACAGAAACCATGTCGATAATGCGGCGCCGGTTCGCTGGCCTGGACACATACACATCTGGGCCGATATTAACTATGCGTGATGCAGCAGTGGCTACGGCCACCGATAGCGCGGCGGGATCCAATCCCACCATCTCACCCTACCACAATGGACTCACTGGTGTGAACCAGACGGTGAACATGCTCTTCAAGGACATGTTGTGGTGGAGCTTGGGTATACTGGCGTTGACGATGCTGACGATACGCCTTATGGCAATAGCCTGGACCAAGCTACGACAAGTCTCGGCCATGTCATCGCCGGGCGACAAACAAACATACTGGAAGTTCTCACAATGGAGTTGGATGCCGAGTATCAAGAACCATCTCATATATGCACCCCTGTGGAACAAGCGACATAACCGAGAGATCCGACTGTCGTCCGCCATCAGCATTGGCACATTACCGTCGCGATTCCATTTCATCCTGCTGGGGCTTTACTTCAGCAGCAACTTCGTCTACATGTTCGTGCTGAACTGGAACAACACGAACAAGTGGTCTTTCTACGCCGAAGTGCGTGGCCGTTCAGGCACTTTGGCCGCCGTCAACATGATCCCGTTGATCATAATGGCCGGCCGTAACAACCCTCTTATCGGAATGCTCACTGTGAGCTTCGATACATACAACCTGCTCCATCGATGGATGGGCCGAATGGTTGTCATTGAAACAATCATTCATACGATCGCCTGGGCTGTTGTCCAGATTGCCGATGGCGGATGGGAAAGCGTGGGCTTCAAGATTAACCATGACAGCTTCATCGCCTCCGGCATGGTTGGAACTGCTGCACTTGTGATTCTGGTTATCTTGTCTCTCTCGCCACTCCGCCACGCCTTCTATGAGACGTTCCTTAACGTTCACATCATCCTAGCGCTAATTGTCTTCGTGTGCACTTGGGTGCATTGCGCTACCGCAGAAATCCCTGGAGGCCTGCCTCAACTGCCGTGGATGGTGGCTATCTTCCTGCTTTGGTTTGCGGATCGGTTCGCCCGTATGCTGCGACTGGTTTACTACAACTGGTCCAGGCAAGGCTTTACTGAGGCGAGCATTGTTGCCCTGCCTTGTGAAGCTACTCGCGTGACGTTGTTCTTGCCGCGTCACGTCGAGATCAGGCCAGGAACGCATGCCTACCTCCGCTTCCGTGATGTCAAGGCTTGGGAGAACCACCCGTTCTCGGTCGCGTACGTTTCTCATCACCCGCGAGTCAGTACGAACAGTCTTGAGAAGGACGATATTATCACCCGAGAGGACATTCAACGAGGTACTACAGCCGTGTCCTTTATTATCGGCGCCCATACAGGCTTCACTCGTGCGCTGTTTGATAGAGCGACTCTGGCCGACGGGGAAGCAGTCCGCATGAAGGCTGCCATGGAAGGGCCTTACGCCGGGCATCACCAGCTCGACTCGTACGGACATGCGGTGATGTTCTGTGGCTCCACCGGCATAACGCATCAGCTTTCGTACCTCAAGCCCCTTATTGAAGGCTACAATGATGGCACGATTGCGACGCGGCGCATCACGCTGGTCTGGGTCATACGCGAATTCGAAGCGCTCGAGTGGATCCGCCCGTGGATGAACGAGATCTTGAGAATGGATAATAGGAGAGACATTCTACAAATGCAAGTCTTCGTCACGAGGCCGAAGAACCCGAATCAAATCCAGAGCCCGTCCAGTACGGTCAAGGTCTTCTCCGGTCGGCCCAATATCATGACCATTGTCAAGAAAGAGGTCGAGCAGCAGGTCGGCGCCATGTGTGTCACAGTATGTGGCCCGGGCGCATTGGCAGATGACGTCCGCGAAGCTGTCAGGGAAGTACAGCACGGCGGATCAGTCGTCGACTTTGTGGAGGAGTCCTTCACGTGGTAAAGCAAACACGTGGAGGGAGGAACCCGAATGGTTTTGCATTTTCCAGCCTCCGAGGTCCTGAGCATGACATATTTTGGCATAACAAGAGTTTTGCCAAGGTAACCGGCGTTCTAAGATGAGAGCGAGTTGATATTTTTTTGGTAATTGGTATTTGTGAAAAACGGATATTCTTCAAGCGCGCAAGGGGCGTTTTCCAGAGTGGTAATGATGACTACTAAATTTATAACACACCTGTTGTATAAAAACAGACTATTACGAAGCTTTTCTTCAGAGACTTCTGATACATACCTACATATTCTTCATCTGATCCGTGGCTTTGGCTCGGCCAGGATCTTGTCCATAGAGAGTCATCGAAAGATATTTTTCGATATTTTTCGATATTTTCCACAACAGACCCAGGTCCTCGGGCCTCTGAATTGCGTGATGTCTGAAGATGTATGTTTCCGTAGTGTAGTAGCAGCCAGGTAAGGCAGTGATCAGTAACGACCACGCGCTCTCGTGCCCTTCCACGATGTGATGTCCGGCTATGGGGAGCCGGTTGGCAAGCATAGATCTTCTGACGATGATCCGTCCTGGATGAAGCATGCGGAGTCGTCAAAGCTTCTCCAGGGGACCATGGGTGTTCGACTTCGATATCGACATCGACCCCTCCAGGTCAATGCTTCCCCGGACACATCGTTCTTCTGATCTTTGTCCGTCCGTTTGCCAGTCAGCCTCTCGGGGTGGCTTGGCGGAGAAGGAGGGTCTGGGGAACCCACATGATGCAGGCGTGTGAATCTGGGCGTACTGGCACTACAAACGCTGGCCGCATGCTGCTGCATACACCATGAGATTAAGTAGTCTTGTATATCCAGTTTCTTTAAGTAAGATGGATTTTTTTCGGGATGGTTATGGATGAGGAAGTACCTAGTGATGGTTCCCAGTTGACCGATTGCGGCTCGTCGCTTCCGCGTATAACCGTTCTTTGCCGACATCAACACTAGGTAAAATGGACCAGCGTCTCCATCGGCGGACTGTGAGGTGTTGTTGTAATTCATACATCCTAATTAGCTGGCCAGCTTCAGTTGCTGGAAAGACTCCTTTATTTATTCAAGAAAACCAACAATTTGGTCTCATTTTGAGAGGTGCGTATCTGGTGTCAGGAACACTCGAGGTTACTTATCATAGGTATGGACAACAGTATGCGTGTTACACGAGGGTGAATGATAATGATACTCGGCGTTAGTCAGCTATAGCGAGGGCGCGCCTTGCCAAGGCTATCACTTACTATTGATTAGACGTCCTACTTAGGTAGGAACATGCCTTCAAGATGACGGGCTCGAAGCGAGCCGTTACTTAAGCACCTGCGCTAGAGCATGACCTCATTCCGCAGATTGGTTGTCCAATGAGTCGAGGTTGGTGTATAAATAATGTATTGGGCTTCTTCCCCGGTTACACTAATTGCGTAGGGGGCACGTAGTCGCTTCGTGTATCCAAATGGAAGGGGTGTCGGCGTTGGGATATCAACTATACGACCCCCAGAAATATGTAGTATCCAATTGCAGTCACCCAGCGCCGTGATCGGTCTGCCCGCTATATCCCCACAGACCGTGCTGGATCCCCCGACCCAGGTTTATGTCAAAGAACCTCAATGACTCAATTCAATTCCAATATTGGTTTTTGAGCCCCTCGAAGTCAAGAAGAAGAATATTGACGGGTTTCCATCTATATAAATCTCCAAGGTTATTTCCACACAGCTCGCCTCATTTGAGCATATTCCTTATACTTTCTCAACAAGCCGTGGAAATTGTCTTTTATTGCTCGCTTCCGATTGAACAGGCACTCGTCATATCCTGATCCACACAACTGACCACACGAGCCACACTACCCCTCCAAGAAAAAATTTACCCCGCCAGACTTAGACATTGCGCAAAGCTACCACGCGAAAAGATTGAGCCTCTACAAGCACCCTTTACTTTCTTTTCTGGATATCGAGTGACTAATCGCGGTACTGAGACATCATGGGTATGCTGAAAGATCCCTCCAAGAAGTACAAAAGCTTTAAGCCTTTGGACCTTCCCAACCGCCAATGGCCGTCCAAGGTCATTGAGAAGCCTCCCAGATGGCTTGCCACGGATCTGAGAGACGGCAACCAGAGCTTGGTTGACCCCATGAACGGTGATGAGAAATGGAGGTTTTTCAACATGCTCGTCGAGCTCGGATACAAGGAGATTGAGGTTTCCTTTCCCTCTGCATCACAAACCGACTTCGACTTCACGCGACGCATAGTCGAAACCCCCGGCACCGTACCCGACGATGTTTGGATCCAGGTCCTCTCTCCCTGTCGCGAGGACCTCATCCGCCGTACCGTCGACTCTCTTAAGGGTGCCAAGAAGGCTCTCCTGCACATTTACCTGGCCACCAGCGAATGCTTCCGGCGCATCGTCTTCGGCTTCACAGAAGAGGAAAGTCTTGCCATGGCTGTCAAGTGCACAAAGTACGCGCGCTCCATCACCAAGGACGACCCGTCGCAAGCTGGCACCGAGTGGGCTTTCGAGTTCAGCCCGGAAACATTCTCGGACACCAGCCCCGAATTCGCCATCAAGATCTGCGAAGCCGTCAAGGCTGCCTGGGAACCAACCGAGGCTAACCCCATCATCTTCAACCTCCCCGCCACGGTGGAGATGGCCACGCCGAACGTCTACGCCGACCAGATCGAGTACTTCTGTACCAACATCACCGAGCGGGAGAAGGTCTGCGTCTCCTTACACCCCCATAACGATCGCGGCTGCGCAGTAGCTGCCGCGGAGCTGGCGCAGATGGCCGGCGCGGACAGAGTTGAGGGCTGCCTGTTCGGAAACGGCGAGCGCACTGGTAACGTGGACCTGGTCACCCTTGCCCTCAACCTCTACACCCAAGGAATCCACCCGAATGTCGACTTCTCCGACCTGAAGCGCGTCATCGATACGGTCGAGATATGCAACAAGATCCCCGTCCATCCCCGTGCCCCATACGGTGGCTCCCTTGTCGTATGCGCCTTTAGTGGATCTCACCAGGATGCCATCAAGAAGGGATTCCAAGTACGGAAACAAGACAACAAGGCCTACGACGACCAGTGGCAAGTACCGTACTTGCCTCTCGATCCGCAAGATATCGGTCGTACCTACGAAGCCATCATCCGCGTCAACTCCCAGAGTGGCAAGGGTGGTGCTGCTTGGATCATCTTGCGAAAGCTTGAGCTCGACCTGCCCCGCGGGCTACAAATTGCCTTCAGCAAGGTGGTTCAGAAGAAGGCAGATGAGCTCGGCAGAGAACTGTTGTCCGACGAGATTAGTGAGCTGTTCGAGACGACTTACTTCCTGAAGGAACACCCGCGATTCCAAATTATCGACTATTCCATCTCCGTCGACCGCTCACACTCGCCAGCCCCACCGGCACCAGGAAAGTCGCAAGACACTAAGAATCTCGGCCGTCTTTTCGAAGGTATTGTCGCGATCGATGGCAAGGAGTATCAGCTCAAGGGACGTGGAAATGGACCGATTTCGTCGTTGGCCAATGCGCTCAAGAGCGTCAATATCGACCTCGATGTCGCCGATTACAAGGAACACTCCATTGGAAAAGGTCGCGATGTCAAGGCCGCGACTTACATCCAGTGTACAGCCTCGGGTACCTCCCAGAAGGTGTGGGGTGTTGGCATCCACGAGGATGTGGTTCAGAGCTCGCTCGTTGCCCTCCTGAGCGCAGCTAGCAGTGTAAGTGAAACCAGCCTAGCCCATTGACCGCCAACGTTGTTCTGACTCTATTATACATCTAGTTCGTTTTGAGCCGTCCCGGAAGCCCCATCCTGTCGAAGGCCACGCCACGCCGCACTCCCAGCCAAGAAGTCGACCTCAACGGACTTACAGTACCAGATACACAGACCACAACCGAATCGTCGAACAACGGTGTTTCGTCAGTGGTAGATGCTTTGGAAGCCAAGGCGAATCACATGTGATTTAATCATACGTGATCTTTGATGACTTCGACAGTGGAACTTACCACGAGATGGCCATCATGAAGCCCGATGCAGCACGACTACCGCTGCTGCATGCAAATGTTGAGATTTATAGTCGCGTTGAAATTTGATTTGCAGCGCATTTACTGGACCGGTGGGAAAAAGTCATTTCATGGCTGGCCGATGAGGCCCTAGTCAAGTACAGAACTAATTTGCATTGTTTTCATAAGGTAGCCATCATAGTAACATGATACAGAATATCCCGTACATCGGAGCATACAAAGTGAATACATCATAACATCTCCAGGCTGTGCTGGGCGGTATGAATGTCTTCGATTATTCGCGGACATTGCAATTGAATATGCTGACTGAGATGGGATGCGTACTACTACAACATGTACTTGCTGGGCGCAAGTCTTGGCGGTTGGGAGGGGCAGTTTGGGGAATGAATTGACAGTGTGGGGGACATTGCCAGAATTCGAGGGTGTGCCCGTCCAGTATTACATGTGAAGCCTCATTAGCAGCCCCTCGCTTGCGCTGTAAGTCATACTGGGTGCTTCTTATTGGCTCTCGAATCGCCAGTCGGTGAGATTGATTAGGTTAGGAATCCATTGCCTGGAAAGAATGACTCTAATAAACATTATTGCCCTACTGGTACTGATATGACGGACTTGGAGGCAAATTTGCCCTAGGTAAATGAGTGGTGGCCGATTCCGCTGATCTGGTCTGGTAGCATCAATTGGCATGTAGTGTCTTTGTGGTGGGCTCTTTAGGGTATGCAACAGGCTGCCGCTGATGCTTTGCTGCACCCCTTACGCATTTGGCTCTTCCTGCCTATACGATAAAGACGCTGAAATGTCGGTCACAGAATAAATAGATAGTAAAACGAAGCACCAATCTCCCCAGCTTGGCAGTGAGACATACATGTTTGGAGACAGAGTCTAGGTAAGGGCAGCCAAGTCAAGTTCTGTTCTGGCCCCAGCGAGCAGTCGAGGCTATCCTAAGAGGGACCCAGAGGGAGGCGAAAGTGTCCTTTCTATTTTAGCAAGGTCAGTCTGCCAGCAGCAACCGAACATCCAAACGGCCCGCTGGCTGACGAGACTTAAAGTTGAGTTAACCAGTAAGAAATAAAGAGGCTTCCCGCGCCTCTAAAACACGGCTCTGGCTTCTTTTAATTATGACTCAATCCTACCTACTGTATGCATGCACTCATTGTTTCTTCGGTATAGTCTCTGAACACTGAGTGTACACATGCGTACAGTGGCCTGGATGGAGGGGTGTTTGCAGATACCCAAAAGCACCAATGGATGAGATAAGAAGAAAAGCAGACCCGATATAGATTCTTAGATAAAATTAGTTCCAGTATTCCGCTTCGGGACGCTGTCCTCTTGCTTGCTGTGTCTCTGGCCTGTCTGTTCGTGTCTCTGGGTCTCGGTCTCTCCCTCCCTCTTTCTTTTGATCGGCCAGTGTGCAGGAATGATTCAAGTGTCAAGTCAACACCTTTTGTTATTATCTGCTACGGCTACCGACCACCTACGACCACCTGAATCCTCCCCTACCCAGACCCTACGACAGGTGCTAAGGTAGGCCCGGGTCCACTTAAACACAGAGAAGGACCCCTCAAGCACTACCCACTTTGGTAGCCAGCAGCCAACGACGATTGCATTCTGCCATATTCATCTCTTTTCTACAACCAATTTCTCTCCATCCCCCCAAACAAAATAAGAAAAATCAACAAACCCAAGAAAGCTCAGTGTGCCGACTTGAGCAGATCGCGGCCGCATCAAAGAGAACGAGAGCGCGGGAAGAAAAAGGCAGCCACATTCCTTCATCATTACTTTCTAGAAGGGAAACACACTGCTGGTTTTTATTTTGACCAAGACCTCATTTCTCTCCCTTTCCCATCCCCACTTTGCCCATACTGCTGGCCATTATTTACCCCCCTTCGACACCACCATCGCGCTGGATCGACACCGCATATCACAGGAGAGGCAGTTAAGCAGACAAGATGGCTGACAACGGTGGTATCAACACTGTCCTCAGCAACTCGCTGTCGCCTGGTATGTCGACTTTCCTTCCCATTTCCGTCCCTGCCCCGTCTCCCATGAACAATCTATCTATCTGCCGCATTCATGTGATCACTCCGAGACGTCACGGGCCTTTCTCTGAACCTTCGTCCGTTTTCGCTCTCGGTGCAACCACCGGCTAACCTCACTTTTGCAGATGCGGCTACACGAAATGCCGCCGAGCAGCAGCTCACCCAAGCTGCCGAAAACAACTTTGTAAGTTTACGATGCATCTCGACTAGATTCGCCTTGGCGCTGACCGCAAATTCTTCCTACTCTCTCTAGTCCCTCTACCTAGCCACGCTCGTCCAAGTATTAGCAGACGACAACGCCGAGGCACAGATTCGAGTAGCGGCAGGTCTCGCCCTCAAGAACGCCTTCTCCGCACGCGAATTCGCACGACAGCAAGAACTGCAACAAAAATGGCTGCAGCAGACGGAGCAAGAGACTAAGACACAGGTCAAGACCCTGGCCTTCCAGACCCTCTCGTCCAGCAACGCACAAGCCGGTCAGGCTGCCGCCCAGGTCATCGCGGCCATCGCCGGAATCGAATTGCCCCGGGACCAATGGCCCGACCTTATGGCCACGCTGGTGCAGAACGTTAGCACCGGCGCCCCACACCAGAAGCAGGCCTCCTTGACATGTCTTGGTTATATTTGCGAGAGCCAGGACACCGAGCTGCGGACGGCGCTTATCAGCCACTCTAATGCGATCCTGACTGCCGTTGTCCAAGGTGCCCGGAAGGAGGAGACCAACCAGGAAGTCCGTCTCTCTGCCATCCTGGCCCTTGGCGACTCTCTGGACTTCGTCGGTAACAACTTCAAACACGAGGGCGAGCGAAACTACATCATGCAGGTTGTATGCGAGGCCACACAAGCCGATGACTCGCGCATCCAGCAGGGTGCTTTTGGATGTCTTAACCGCATCATGGCCCTTTACTACGAGAACATGCGCTTCTACATGGAGAAGGCGCTGTTTGGTCTTACTATTCTGGGCATGAAGAACGAGGACGAGGATGTGGCCAAGCTTGCTGTCGAATTCTGGAGCACAGTTTGCGAGGAGGAAATCAACATTGAGGAGGATAACGGTCAGGTGGAGAGCTCGGATCAGATGCGACCCTTCTATAACTTTGCCAGGGTCGCAACCAATGAGGTTGTCCCCACACTTCTTGTGCTGTTGACCAAGCAGGACGAGGATGCCGCCGATGACGAGTACAACCTGTCTCGCGCCGCCTACCAATGTCTGCAATTGTACGCTCAGGCTGTCGGGCCTAACATTATTCCGCCAGTCATCCAGTTCGTCGAGCAGCATCTGCGGTCAGAGGACTGGCACTTCAGAGAAGCTGCCGTTGCTGCCTTTGGTGCCATCATGGAGGGCCCCGAGGAGAAGGTGTTGGAGCCCATCGTCAAGCAAGCTCTGCCTGTCCTAATCACCATGATGGAGGACAGCTCTACTCATGTCAAGGATTCCACCGCCTACGCTCTGGGACGCATCACCGAGGCTTGCTCCGATGCTATTGACCCCGAGACACACATGACCCCGCTTATCGGCTCTCTCTTTGCTGGTGTCCATGACGCCAAGATGGCAAGCTCCTGCTGCTGGGCTCTCATGAACCTGGCCGAGCGTTTCTCGGGTGACCTGGATGCCACCAGTAACCCTCTTACTCAGCACTTCAACGAGAGCGTCTCCACTCTGCTCAACGTGACGGCCAAGCCCGAGGCTGAGACCACAGTCCGCACCACTGCCTACGAGGTTCTCAGCGCATTCGTTCAGCATGCTGCCACCGAGAGTTTCCCGGCCATTGCATCGTTGTCCGATGTGATCCTGAAGCGTCTTGAGGAGACGGTTCCCATGCAGAGCCAAGTCGTCAGCATTGAGGACAAGATCGCTTTGGAGGAAATGCAAACCAGCCTTAACGCTGTCCTGCAATCCATCATCCAGCGACTGGAGAAGGAGATTGCTCCTCAGGGCGACCGCATCATGCAGGTCTCGCTCCAAATCCTCACCACGGCCGGTGCCAAGTCGGCTGTCCCCGAGGCGGTCTTCGCCACCATCAGCAACCTCTCCAACGCCATGGAGGAGGACTTCGCCAAGTACATGGATGCCTTCACGCCGTTCCTGTACAACGCCCTCGCCAACCAGGAAGAGCCCAGTCTATGCTCAATGGCTATTGGCCTTGTCAGTGACATCACACGATCCATGCGCGAGCGCAGCCAGCCCTACTGCGACAACTTCATGAACTACCTCCTCAACAATCTTAGGGTTAGTGATCCTGCTTTGAATCCAGCGTCCCAGTCTAACGCGAACACACAGAGCAACTCGTTGGGCAACACGTTCAAGCCCGCCATTCTACAGTGCTTCGGCGACATTGCTAGTGCCATCACCGGACACTTCGAGTCCTACTTGTCTGTCGTTGCTCAGGTTCTGCAGCAAGCTTCCACTGTTACCGCCAGCCCGGATGGCAGCTACGAGATGTACGACTACGTCATCTCCCTGAGAGAGGGCATTATGGATGCCTGGAGTGGTATCATTAGTGCTATGAGGGACAGCAACAAGAGTAAGCCGATGCGAAACCCATACCTCTCCCGCTTTTCCGAAATCACGCTAACACGAACAAACAGCCGAGGCCCTTCAGCCGTATGTGCAATCTATTTTCCAAATGCTTAACATCATTTCGCAAGATATGAACCGAAGCGAGTCTCTTATGCGTTCCTCCATGGGCGTCATTGGGTAAGATCAATTCGAACCCGGAAACAATTGCTGGATACATAAGACTAACATGGATGAATAGTGATCTTGCCGATGCCTACCCTAACGGAGAGCTTGTCGATGCGTTCCGACAGGATTGGGTCACTGCTATGATTAGGGAAACCAAGACCAACCGCGAATTCCAGTCGCGCACAATCGAGACGGCTCGCTGGGCCCGCGAGCAGGTTAAGCGTCAGCTCGGCGGCCAGCAGTCTGTCATGCAGCAAACCTGAGCAGGAAGCGGTGTGGCACGGGCTTGACCCTCTCTCCCTACGTCTACTCATCGGGTGATGGACGCCCAGGGGAGATAGTTGAGCACCAAGCCTGGCCCATAACCCCCTCCATCCATGTCTTCCACATGAGACCGAGCCAGGCACCTTGAATGGTTCAGTGCAGCGAGTGAAAGGCACAATCAAACCCACTTCAGTAAAGCTACACTTTCCCTACACGTCGATGCAAGACCCGTGTGTATATAGACCCCTTCCCACACTACCCTATTGATCCTATACCCCTCCAATAACCCCCCATTCCACGACACAGCACACATCAACCCATCCACAAACAAAACACAAGCACAACCCGCGATACACTTTTACCCCCTTACCCCCGTTGTATTTTGCCGCGGAGTTTTCGGTTTTGGCTGAAAAACCCAATACGGTCATGTGTCGCAGCTAGAGAAGATTATTATGTCATGTACGCCCCTCTGCCTTTCGGTGGTGGCGGCCACGAAGTCATGTAAGAAAGAGAGACGACGGTGAGACGTGATAAGGAAAGTGGAGACTAAGCCTCGTCAGGTTTGTTCAAGTGAGCACAACCAGCGAAGGACGAGGGAAATGCCCCATAACTTCGAGCCCCAAAGGTTCGAGGCTTGCACTCTAACATGCATGATGAAAAGCTAGGGAGAGACCCAAGTGCCATGCGCTCTTTGGGATGGCGGATAGATGGCAAAAAACTGTTTCATCACATCATCTCATGTCTCCGGCTGGAGACACCATCACCCACCCTTGTGCGTCGTTCCCGCGCACGTGATGGGTGAGAAGCGCCGATGCCTGGTCTTCTCCCCCCTAGCTCAGTGCAGAAACCAAAATAAATAAAGTTGTTTAATCCCCATGATTGCATTGCATAAGTGTTCCATTCGATTTTGTGATGCTATGTGTAATACCACACGTACTATTTGGGAATGTATGAAGCGCCACGACTTGGTTCTCCAGATATTCCTGCAGTTGGGCTTGCCCATCCAAGCCCACCAATAATGCACCAGGATTTCAACCGAGGTATCTGAAGGAGAGATAGGTACGAATCCATTTACGAAAGCTACACATGTATTATGTCTGCCTCGAGCAGCTCAAGGCGCCGGCGGAGCCACACATATTTTTATTAACTACGCCTGTCTGTAGACCAAAACTATTACCATATATAGCACTACACCCAACCCGATTAGAACATAAAAACGACTACCTCCTGTGTGCCCTTTGGGTATATCCACCATTACTATTACATATCGAGATTTGGGGTCTTGATGCATTCGTCGTTTGGGAAATTTCAAAAACCTGCGCCAACAGTTGCCAACCGAACCGTCCCTGGGACTCACGGAAATGAATAGAAAGAAAAGAGAAAGAAAAAGAAAGAAAAAGCGGGAATGCAAGTATGCAGATCTATATATGCAATCCCTTTTTATGCCGGTGGTTGGGTCGACATGTCGGTCAAGTGGTGCTGCGTATATAACGGGGCCGTCGCATCGGGCGCGTTCCAAGGCGTGCCCATGAGCTGTTGGAGCTGGAGGTTGAAGCCGTCGTTGATGGGGAGGAAGTTGTTGAAGTCGGGCATGAAGGCCGGGTTCTGCTCGTACGTGTTGACGACTTGCGGGGAGACGTGGGTGGTGGTGGGCGTCCCGCCTCCATGATGGCCACTGTGGTGGAGGGTGTATAGTCCTCCTTCATATTGCTGCTGGTGCTGATGGTGGTGGTGGTCAGGCTTGCCATAGTCGGGCACTTGGGACGGGTAAGTGCTGTACTGGGGGTGATGGTACGGCGACGGCTGCTGCTGCGTAGGGCTCAGATGCCCTGTAAGCGGCGGTGGCGGGAGCGAAGGGGGTTCGACGGAAATGGGTTGGCTCGACTGCAGCGGTGGTAGGATCGCTGGCTCCGTATGCGCCACCGGAACGGAATGCTGCTTCGGTTCAATCTTGCCATGGACAAAGGAGGGTGAAAGGAGACCCGTCATCCTATCTGCTGGCGTAGTGACAGGCGGATGCAAAAATGCATGGGGTGCAGGATCTTTCTGTCCAGGAGATGAGAATCAGTTTCCATTCAAAACTGGCATGGCATAGAGTAACCTTACGCCGTCCGCCATGAAGACGCCTTCGTACACCCTGCCCGTATCTGGGCCACGCATCCAGCTCTTTAGCCCAATGAGCCAACTGGAAGCAAGAGGCCAGATTGCCTGGGCTTCCTCCAGAATGCCGATGATGTAGTCATACATATCTCGAGGTGTGAGGATTTTACCTTGTTGCGTCTTTATTGGCTCGGGAGGGTGATAAACTATAGGTTGTTTAGCAGGGTCGATATGTGGATGGGGTATTATTTATACTAACGTCCAGGGAACTTGACGAGGTAAGATACAAGCAAGCCGCAACTGTAGACACAGAATGCCTGCTTCATGTTAGGCAACCAACTAAAACAACGATGAAGCGAAAGGCTTCACTTACCGCCATTTGAGACCCAACCATTTCTTCCAAGGGCCTATCTCCATCATCAAATTGGGCCTTGATCTGCTTAAAAAGCTCAAAGACATTATCGAAGAGCTCATTGGCAATTATACGAAGGATATGCACTGCCGGGACAGAATGGGGGCCCTTCAATGAGCGGATCATGCTGTCGCAGAGTTAATGGATTGCGCGTGATAAATAACCCCGGTGGTACATACTCCCCAAGATATGCCTTCCGAAGAACGATGTTGCTCAGTCTCAACGTTGCACAAGCACTCAAATATGCCTGTAAGTCAAATTAGAACATCACATTCGTTTCCACTGTGAGTCTAGGATAGCTCACGAGGTCCTCATTTTTCTGCCGGTAGCCCGGTAGAAGGATTTCGTCGAAAGGATGGTTTCTTGGTAGATTTTGTTCAAAGTCAGCGAGTTGGCTTCTTATCTTTGCATAGTCGCTGTCAGTGTCACCAGGATGAGAACTCTTCTCATTAGCTACAGCCCGGCGCGCAACTGTGCCCCATATATGGTGGGTTTGGATGAGAGTAGCAAAGAGCGAGCGTGAGCCGAGTGTTGTCAAGGTCGGATCCAGATCAGCTGGTGGTGTTCCCGCAAGAGCTGCTCGAGGCTTGACTCGGAATCCACCACAACGAAACTCATCTTCATCGCAGGGCAGCAACGTCGTAATGTCGCTCGCAGCAAGTTGAACCCGCTTATAGGGCCCAGAGTGAAGGTTGTCCTGGCCTAATTACTTGAGCAAACCAATCGTGTGTTGGTACGGAACTACTTACTATGCAGCATCCACTTCAGAAGTTCCGAGTTAGTCTGCCGACAAGAATAAGGGACAGTGTGGATAGGTACTAATTAAAGGCCACGAATATTCTACCAAGAAAGCACTCACCAGAGTACGTCGAGCAGACTCGGCCCTGATCCTGGCCTCGCGGGTTGAATCTTCGTCTTCGGTTATTTGCTTAAACGTCTCTTCTCGATGCAGTCGCATCTCGGTAGCCATCGATATGGCTATACCCATGTTGATCTATCGGGGTTAGTGTGGCTGCCCATGATATATATAGAGAGCCAGTAACATACGTTGCTGCGGCTCGTCTCACCCATGCCATGCTGGGCGATGGACAAGAGGAAGAATGCTTGGCATCTTTCGAGAGTAACGGGTTGTTGGTAAAGCTCGCGCAAAGCCAGCTTCTCGGCATAGTCTAGATAGGATTGCACAACCTTCTGCGCAGCCTCATAGTTTCTATTGAAACGTGCGGATATGCTGAGGATACTCACCAGGAGGAAGGAGCCTATCCTGCTGGGCTCGTTTTCCACCTGCAGAAGAAAATCATCTGTGGCGATGAAGCCTAGTTGAAAGAAGTGCCGAGTGAAGGCTCGGACGCCCTCTCTCACTGTTTCCACGTCTGGCAACTCATCGCCATCCCATTCCAACGTATTGCTACTGGTGGTAAGACTGGGAGATACCGCGTTCTCCTTGTTTGCTCTTGGTAGTTTGCCATTGGATTTCTTGTCTGCCCTTTGACGCGGATGGCGGAACTGACGATCCTCAGTGGACTCGCCGCGGCCTGGATAGAAACTAATAATATCTCGGTCAGAATCGACGCACGAACTGATCAGATGATGGCATCGTAGCTACCAATCGTCGGGCTTCCCAGCCTCTATACATCCCTGGCATGGCCCCTTATTCCCTTCGTGGATACATTTACTCCTCATACGCCGACACCTGGGGTGGATGGTAAGCAAGCGCCATGTAACTCTCTTCGGACTGACATGCACGATACCTTCGACAAGCTATAGGCGCTCTCCTCTTGATGGGTGTACCCGAAATGGATGACTGTGTAGGAGCAGGCGTGGGGGACGCGGAAGCAATGTACGGTTTGATTTCTGATGTCTGATCCATGGCGGACAATGGTGTGGTAGGCGGCAGTTCTCTAGCCTGCCGGGCAAGCACCTGGTGTTGCCGGACGGAGTGTAAATTGCCCTGCCGGCAAACTCGATTGATCCGGCAATGTGACCAACCAAGGTGACGATCGAACCAGTGTGTGCTACTTCCAAGACGATGGTACCACGCCAGCTTACTTGTTTGCCTACCTGCGGCTTCCAAGTCTTGATGTAAGGCGTTCGGTCAGCAGGCTGCGATGACCAAATTTCCCCACATTCGCACCGGATGATGCAGAGGCGAGGCTGGCCAAGAGATGGTTCCGGGGAAACGGTGGAGTTATAGCAATACCTACGTAGTCGAACCAACGGAGCAGAGTGTCACGGCTCTTTGAAATAGGCAGTTGTTTCGCAGTTTGGCGTTGGAGCTCGATGCGCACAGTTCAATCGAAAGATCCTTACGGTTATTGATTGACATGCAAGGGGGGTAGGTTGTATCTACGTATCTGATGTGATTGCGTGATTGCTCGGCTGATAGGCTGCTGTGCTTGCCGGCTACCTGTGCTTACCCCCATGCGCGCCAGACTGATCTCTTGCCAATAAACCTGACATAGCTGGACTTGGGCAGCCGCCGCATCCTGGGGAAACGGCCGGCTGGGAGAATCGATGTTGAGGGGGGATGTCAGCATCAACCCCAGTTTTCTGTCCAATGATTTCTCCCGTCCGTCGTGAGCGCAAAGCCCAAGACTTGATATCGATCAGGTGTTGCGTGTGGCTTACAAGCCCCCGGCAACCTCACCAATCTTGCATTGCCGCGCCGGCAACTGCTTTCTTCATGCCCACTGTCTTGACTTGCCATGGGCAATTCGTTACGGATCAGCCCGTGACTGCAGTCGATCACTGGTTGGATTATAGCAGACTCCAACCGCATACTTGCATATAATGGTATAGATGTGACGCATTGCAACACAACTCTTCCACTTAACGATCCTCTCTCCAGTCGTCTGAGGTCGTCTTCCGCTGCCGACTACACGTAAATCCAAGCCAAGCCAGACAAACATGCCTTCGAGTTCCAGCCCATGGTAACCTTATCTGCAATATATTGCCATTCGCCTATACTTGTCAGTATCATTGGTGAAGATTTCCATCTCACCGGTCTCGTTATGCCTCTGGTTATCGGCCATCCACGTCGACGTCCTCATCCCTTCATCAGCCCATCCCAGGCCAAGAATTGGGATAATAGGGGTCGGCACCTCTTCCCCCGCAACCGGATGCCGTGATAGGGTCCGAATATTCCCACCTTGATCTAGCCAGAGTTTCACAGCATCCATCCCTCCAATTGTGTTTGCGGGATAGTTGGCAATTGTCCATTCGGCTCATCTCCCTACTCAGGAGCCCCCATCATGGAATGGAATCGGCACAGGATACCCCATGTGGGGGCTTCGCAGGCAATTCCATGACCGACGTCAGTCTATTCTGAAGGGTGAACCCACTGGGGCCATAAACTCCTGGGCTGTATCAAAGGTCATATTTGAATCGCCTACCCATGCCGGGATCTCTCGAAGGGTCGCTTGTCCTGCCATCCTGTATTTGTGAGAACCCCCCGTGTTTATGAGAGGCCCCGTGTTTGTCAGAATCAACCTATACTTCTCAAAAAGACCTATCTATATCTTTCACAGAACTTCTTCTGTGTTCTTAAGACCACTTCCGTATTTTTCAGTACTAGACCCCGACATCGCTTGGTCCCTTCGTTGCTAGAAGATGGATTCTCAAGTGCACGGTCTTGTAGGCGCCGTACTCTTCGCAGCGCTGGCAATCTTCATCTTGTGGAAGAGCCGGTTTGGGAGGAGAAACCCGTACCCATTACCACCTGGACCATCAGGAAAACTTATCATAGGGAACCTAGGTCAGGCCAGCGCTGATCACCCAGAAAGGGATTATTTGCGATGGGGCTTGGAATACAGTGAGTAGAGATACGCCATCGTATCTAGCCGATACGACTGCTGACCGTCTCATAAATAGATTCAGACATAATTTATGTAAAGATGCTCGGCCAACCCATACTCGTGTTAAACAGCGCCGTTGCTGCGACTGAGTTGCTTGACCAGCGAGGAGCCAACTATTGTGACAGACCAGATTTCACTCTATTCGAAATGTAAGTTGCCGTTGCACAAACGCAAATATCTTGGCGTGGTCTAACGCACACCGTTAGCATGGGTTGGGGTCGTACCTTGACGTTCCTGAAATGGGGTGACCAGTTCAAGCTTCATCGGAAAATGTTTCAGAGCACCTTCTCTCGCTCTAATGTCGGAATGTTTCGCCCGATGCAGCTACAGGAAAGCAGAAAGGCCACCCGTTCTCTGATCAAAGACCCGAATAGCTGGAGAGAGTCTACCCTTCTGATGACAACGAGCATCATTTTCCGGATAGCATTTGGACAAGAGGTTCCCAACCAAAGTTCTCCATATTGCGAGATGACTAAAGCAGCAAGCGAGGCAACTACTGCTGGTGGCATAGCAGGGACAAGTCTTGTCGATATATTTCCACCTATCCGGTTTGTTCCTGACTGGCTCAATCCTTCGGCGGCTTTGCGCCATGCCCGAACGAGCCGAAAGGCCATACAGGCAATCCACGACCAGCCCTGGGATGCCAATATGAGGGCCATAAAAGCAGATACTGCACCGTCGTCCTTTATGAAGATACATTGGGATCGTTTCATCCAGGACTCCAAAGCAGGCAGGCCGCTTGAAACGAGCCTGGCCGATATAAAGGGGGCCACAGGGGCTGTCGTCATTGCTGGTGGAAATACCACGTGGGCAACCATACTCGCCTGCATGTTATTTCTGACTAGGCATCCCGAGATCCAGCGGGAGATCCGGGGCAAACTGGACATAGTGCTCCGTTCAGCAGGCGAAGCACGCTTACCGGATTTTGGCGATCGTGGCAAGCTGAAATGCCTCGACGACTTCATCATGGAGACAATGAGGTGCCTGCCACTCAACCCTCTGAACATCCCGCACAAGAGCCTGCGCGACGACGTGTACAGAGACATGTTCATCCCCGCGGGCACCATGGTGCTCACCAACACCACGGCCATGGCCACGGATGCTGGTACGTACAAGGACCCTCTCGTCTTCGACCCGGGCCGCTATGACCGCGGCGAGCCCTACCCGCTTGGGAATTTCGGGTTCGGCCGACGGAAGTGTCCCGGGAACTGGCTCGCCCTCGCCAGCGTCTACATGTTCCTGGCTACCTTCCTGGCTGCCTTCGAGCTCGAACCAGCCCTGGACGACGATGGGAAACCCAAGATCCCGGAGCCTGGAGTCTCCGTTGGTTTAGGAGGGTAAGTCGAATTCCCTTTTGACAAGAAACACCCCCCTTCACCTGATGAAGTGATTGGCTGACTTTGCTTTCCTTGTGCACCTACCGCAGGCATCCTTTGCCGTTTGAATGTGTGGTTAAGGTCAGATCGGAAGAAATAACCAGGTTGCTGATGGAAGAAGCCTGAACAAGGGAGGAAAGGAAGGTTTGCTGCTTTGATTGGGTCTGGGCACGGTGGTTCTACAAGTGCGGATCCATGGAAGGAAGGCACACCGCACACCGCATACCAAATCTCCTTCCATTCCACCTTCCTTTCTACACCACATACCAATGCTTTTCGCCTTACCGGGACAGCAGAAAGACATAGGGAGTATCTCTTTCAATCCCCTCACCAGTATATTACCAATTACCGTATCGTGCAATGATAAGCTGTACGTTTCTGACAAATGCCCTTTCGACCCGCTCCGCTATGGCTGGCCCATATCTACCACGTAATTACTCGTTGCCGTTGGTAACTCGCAATTAGGTATATCATTTGGCCAAGTATTCAATACGCAATACAACATCAGGTTACATGTGGTCCATTTAGTCTTCCTAGCTGGACTCTGGTTCTGAAAATCTTGTAATGAATTAGCAAGAAGACACGTGCAAGAGAAGTCGCCTCTATCACGAGGGAAGATTGACATCGTTCCCACCAGTACTTTCCGACTCAGACGCTTTTCGGGAGCCGCTGCGCCTCAGCGCGATTATCTCAAGCATGCCAATGTCATTGCATTTGTCCTGAACCGTCGCGAGTTTCTGCGGAAGCCGAAGAGACCGGCCGACGCTTGCTTGCCGATAATGGAGCTACCCCCGAATAAACGGCTCACTGCCGGAGCAGGGGAGTCCTTTCTATGCCGCCGGCCGCCGCGGGCAGCGGCGGAACCCAGTGCTGCCTGCTAAAATGGTTGGCTTTTGAGGCGAAGCTGATCTCATTCACAGCAGGATACCGGTCATTTGTCGTGGCAGAGGCCGCCCGGCTGGTTCTGGAAGAAGTCGAAGGACGGACTGCGCTGCGCCTAACCCAAAGTCGTGCGTGTCGTGGTGGATGTAGACATCTTCTCGCAATGTTCGAATGAAAAGGGGCTATGCCAGGAGGTCTCAAGCCGGTGCCGGTGGCCGAAGTGGGCCTTTTCTGGAATTAGGTAGGCGGTGGGCGACCAAAAGAGCTCAGGCAAGACCACGGGCAACAAGCAGGAGATAGGGGCTACATTTGGGAGCGTGCTTTATGCCATCCATAAGGTGTCACCTCAATTGTATAATTATGACCAGTACTAATCACTAAGTGGTAATACGTATTCGGCAGTATAAATAGCAAATGATACATATTCATAGCAAGTAACAGACTAGTCAAGGAATTTGAGTTGAACTCATTTTTGGATTAACATATGTATAGTTGTTGGTTTGATAATGTAAGGCCCCCAAGGCCGTTACTAATAAGGAATTGAAACCATGAACTTTTCAAAGCGTGGTAAGCCGGATGAACAGTGGACATGACTGTCAACCTCGTTATGTATGTCCGTCCTTCCTTTCGTGGGCCGACTATCCTCAAATGCACCAACCCAAAATAGTGTACCAATACATCGGCTGCTGTAGTGTCGGCATGCCCCAGAAAAGAATGCTGGTTCCTCCAAAACTCCGTCGCGCTGCCCATCAGCTGCGTCCCAATCGCCGCTGTTGTTCCCAAGCTTTTCGGATTAGACCATTACAAAAAGGATAAAAATAAAATGCCCCTAAACGCCGTTGCCATGAAGTTCCATGCACCTTCCCAACCTCTCCATGAAGAGGTCCGCCGAACTTTAGTGGGCTAGTATTACACAAAATGATCTAAGTGAGTGATAGTATCGTATAAACAAACGATATGCCGGCTTCTCATTGGTGAAGGAGCCGGCAAGAAAATATCATGTCGAGGAAGCTCTCCGCTGGCTCACTCCTCGAATGCGCCGGGAATGTTCAAAGAGAGCCGCTTCACTCCATCGTCGGTGTTGGTAGGGGCCTCCAGTGCTTGCGGCGAGCTCGTAAGCTCCTCGTCGTCTTTTGACAGAAACTCCGCGGGTATATGGGTAGGAGTAACTGGGGGTTCGAGTTTGGCGGCAGGCTTGACAGGAACAGTGATAGTTGTTTCAGTCACTTCAGTCGGGTCCGCATTGTTGAGTCGAGGTGTCAGTGTAACCTCGGATGCGTCTCTGGGTAGCGTGTGGGTCTTGTCATTGTTATCGTCCTCGGGTTCCGTTGTTTGGTGAGCAGCCTCCGTTTGAACATCTTGGCTGATGCTCAACCGTGGGCTTTTCCCACCTGGGCTTTCCGTCTGTTCGTGAAAAATAGGTACAACTCCACCTCCAATGCGGCTCCAAAACATCTGCTCTCGTAGCCTCACACTTTCTTCCCATGCGGCTCGTTCCGAATCAGCGTCATCAGCCTTCCAGAATCCATCTTTCACGATGCGCAAAAAGCCCAAGAAGTCGCACGTGGACCGTACACGACCAAGGCAGTACTTGCAAAGCGGGTAACGCTGAGCAGAGTCGGCCTCACTTGTTCGGAATCGGTGGTTGCGCAGATGCAGGTCATCCCGACGCGTATCGCCACATAGCGAACATGGATAGTATTGCGGCTTACTTATAGACGCAAACGGAGTGTTCGATGGGACGGGTTCCACGACCAGGGTGCCTTCAGTCATAGCACTGATCACGGCTCGCCTGGCCAGCCATGAAAGCCCAGGCGCCGTATCGAGTCGTAGTGTTGGCTCGATATCCTCGGCGAGGACCCTCTTGTAGAACTTGCTATCTTTCAAGGGCGGTAATGGCCCAGAGGAACCAGAGCTAACGGCAGACGACGGGGTATTGGGGGTCTGAGGCGAGGACGAATGGATAGAGGTGCCCGCTGCAGACAATGATGTCGTCGACGCGTTGGAGGGCGCAGTGTTGGCATTTGTTGCGTTCAGTAACCCCAGGCTGAGTCCACTATATGAGCCTGACGAAGCACGGCTAGGCGCTTTCGAAACGTTGACGAGAGCCATAAAGTCCTCAAACGAAGCCAGATCCATTCGTACTACAGGCTGGAGCAGGTGAGTAAGATTCGTAGGATATGTAGGCGACAAGGGCTCCGTGATACCGCTCTGGGAGATGCCCTCGGAAGTGTTCCCGTCCTCGTCTGTGGGTGAGAACTTGCTGAATCCCGGAGATGATGGTGTGGTCCCACTATGGTCATCGCGTTCGGCCGTCATTTGCTCCAGGACAAGCTTGAGTTGGACGAGCTGCTCTTGCGACGACTTCAGCAGATTCTCACTATCGGCTAATTGGGCCTTTAGTTGGTCATTCTTGCGTTGTAGTATGTCCTGTTCGTTGCGGGCCTCCTCCTTGGCCGAAATGACCATTTTGTTGGCTTCTTCGAACAAAGCCTGCGTCAAATTTTCCAACTCTTGCTCGATCTTCTTCTTCTCTTTCTCCGTTTCGCCACGCACTCGTTTCTCCTCAACGATCTTGGACAGCAATTCTTTCTTCTCTGCCTCGACGGCTTTCCGCTTGACCCAAACGTCTCCGGCTAGCATCTCTGTTTGGCGTGCTACAGTCTCTTCGAGCTCTCGTATCCGGTCTTGTGAGGATTCCAGTTCCTGGCGAGTGGAGCTTAGTGTGTCGTCGAGGTTGGTCTGATGGTTGAGGGCATTGACAAGCTTTGTGCTGAGTGTCGCAACTTCGTCGTCCAGATCAGGGTGATGATCAGGTGATTCGGCTATTGATCCATCAGCCCGACTGGTGGCTCTGCTTCTTGGGCCAAGATGTGTGCTAAATTCCTGGTCCTCCATCAAAGAATGTTTTGACATCAAAGACTGTTTTGACGGCATCCTCCTCGGCTGAGTAGGGACCTCGAATGTCGGCTGCGATAATTCCCCAGTTGGGGGCATTGTGGTCAGATGCGACGAAGACGGTGATCTGAAATGTGCCGGCGATCTGGAGCGAGGCGATACGCCCGAGAAGGTAGAGAGAGATCTGAAATGGCCGAACCCGCGCGGCGGCGTGTTGGGACCAGAGCCCTCCTGATGCCCTGTCCATGACGCCATGTGGATGAAGCTGAATTTACCCATGTTAGTGGAATTAGGAACATAGCCAATTGTGAGACATCAACATGGCTCTGGGCGTGGGCATTTGTATACAGAGAGAGAGAGAGTAGATTGAATATAGCAACACGGTGGGAGAGGGGGATGATAGCTTTGTATCAATGTGTCATGGCAGGCTCGAGGGTATCGGAGAAAGTAACACAGAATTGCACGTACCCGTCCATTTGGACTGGCTTACGGACCACGAGGTCCCCTGTTGTTGCGTGGTTCGAATCGTCACGGCCCAATCAAGTGTGTGACTGACGATGGTCCAATAAGATTGAGTTGGCGATCCTATGTAAAGCCTCCTGTTGAATTTCTCGTGCAATTATTTCGCGAGTCGTTCAAGAGGAAGCGTTTCCTCCGATTTCAGCGATCAGCGAATGTTGCTGGCCGGAGCGTCGGGGCTCTGGGATAGTATGCAAGTACAAGCTCATGTGTGCATTCTCCGATCTCGCATGAGTCGTCAAAAGGCGTTTTTCGTTGGGTGTGCAGCTGAACCTAATATTTTGGGTTTCAGTTGATGTTGGTTGTGAGACAGTCCCTTGCTGCACTGTCTGTCTGCGTTATGGTTTTTTTCCCTTATTTGCGCGCGCGGCAAAAGGGATGGGTATATGTTAGGTGGTGTAAGTTACTCAGGCAGGTCGTCAACCAGCGAAGGTCTACCGTGAATAATAAAATGGAATTACAATGAGGTATATGAGGAGAGAGGGGGGTGTAAGCGACAAGTGTGAATGGATGAACTGAAGCGCGGGAACAGTGTGGAGGCCGAGCAGAATGAAGAGACTCTTGAGAGAATGAGTGCAGCGTGCGAGAAGTTGGTTATCGGAAAGCTGCAGATGTTCCATGCGGAGAATGGCGCTTCTGGCTGATTTGATAGGCCCGGGCTAGGTGGTAGTCTTGGCAATCTGGGAATGACTTGGATGGGAAGACACTAGGATGACATGGGCATGTCAGACAGGCATGTCATTGGCAACTCTTCACGCTCACCCAGCATGGGTGTTACCCGCTGCACCCGTCTGGTACACCACCGAAACCCTGACACTACTGTTGTCCAAGTACTTTCGTACAGCCTTTAGCCTGGAGATCTACGCGCTGGCTGCTGCACAACGCGTACAGCTACCCAAGGATCTGGTATATGACGTTACCACGTTGGGAAATCCCATCAGCCGATTGACCTGGTGCTGGCCCAGCAGCACGTTTGTCGTTTGGAAAATCAAACATCGTTTTGGGAGGGCTGGGATCGCCGCTCACTGGTGGCCGGCTCAACTGGCAGTCACCCCCCAAATTCCAGAACGGGCACTGTCGCTACACGCTGACTCAGCCGTGATCAAATTGGGCTGAGCTATCAAGACAAAAGGGACTTGTTAAAAAATACCATATGGAAACAAACCGAGTGGGTATGGATGTTGGATGAGGCGCACCTGCATAAGTCTGCCGACAATAAGAGGAGCACAAGTCACCTAAAGAGGGAGGGGGCGCTAGTTTTTGGTCCTCAGTTGCGAACTTGCGACAACCAAAATGTCCAGATTCTGACATGTTTGTTCAATGTCGCAAAACAAAACAGTCAGCCAGTCGAGTGAATCGCCTGATTCACACGCCCGAAAGAAGCAGCTCGTCATGGACACGAGTGTTTGTGCAGCGTTTCCTCGCTTAGCCGACACTTCCAAGCTTTTTCTTCGTCGTATTCAGTAAGGCCCGCCGACGCCCCTAGTTGATAGGGTTACAGTGCCTGGGGGCCGGATTTCAGACTGTATGACGAGAGGCTCGCGGCGCGAATACGCCTGTCAAGCACCGTGTGACGTGCGGAGCACAGACAGATCCAATGGCCGCGCCAACTGGCTTCAGGCTGCAATGCCAGGGCAATATGCTAATACGATGAGCTCATAGCCTCATACTGAGATACTCCAATCTCTAGCTTTGCTTTTGCTTTTGTCAATTGTATGGCAAAGGTTTTGTTTCAATGGCCACTAATCACCATCGTAATCATGTTTGTAGAATAGGAGTCCAATTAATATACACATCTCCGCACTCGCTCCAAAAAGGGGACAGGAGCTGACAGAAGACAGGAGTATCGGCGGATCAGAGCCTGGCATTTCCCCTTCAATCAATCTGGACCCCGCTTCCACCGGACGCACCTTTATGGAACGAGCAACATGGCTGTGTCGTGATGCTACCTGAGGACTGAAACAACCAAAAGTGAACCCTTTGCGGGGCGCTCTGAGCTGGCCTTAACTCCGGAGTCTGCTAATGGCATAATTATGCTGCTGTTTTGCCCTTTCTTTCCTTCTAGAATACACATTAAGTAGATTAATCTGGATAGGACCGAAAAGCAGCGTTTACTAGTATTATCTCAAGTATATTGAATTGAATTAGCAACACGGAGAACGTGAGCTGGGAATTGCATGCTGCTCTCTAGGCTAGGCTACTGTGTTCTCTCCGGCACAATAGGAAAGTGAGATGGGCATGTCTAGGCGACAAACAAATTGATTGACGGTTATCGGATGGCACCACACTACCGTAGAAAAAAATCCTTAGCAGTAACCCGGGAGGGACCCTGCAAGACCCAAAAAGCCGCCCACCAGGATCTACAGCGGCCGAACCAACACCTTAACAAGGAACTGATTCTCCCATCTACAAGTAGGCGCCCGTCGCATTCGGCCCAGGCAGGGACCGGCCCTGTTTTCCAGCGCTCCAACGAGTGAGTAGTGGAAAAAGGAACAATTAGGCTCTTTTTTTTTTCCCTCTGCATCGCAGATCTTGGAACCCTCAAGTCTAAATTGTCTGGAATCCCCTATCCCCCCGGGTAGATTGAGGCGTGCTGGGCTGAATAGATTGCTGGGCGCCCTGGAAGCCGGAAGTTCCGCATGCTATATTCAAACCGAGGTTTGCGAAAAAAGAAACCCGACGGCAATCTGGCCCCCCTAGCCGCCCCGAGTTTGAATGGGGCCTCTAAGAGTCTATCGGTTCAGCTCAACTCCACTGACCGTCAGGCACCTGGCACATGTATGATAAGTATGGGGCCTGGAGCCGCCCGCGAGGCTCGAGACCCATGCTTTCTCGTCAGCTTTAAGCATTTCAGACTCATCTGGACTGCAAGCTATTATGGCCTCGAAAATCGCAATGGCCCCAAAGAGGTAGCCGTCGCCGCTGTCAACACATCAGCTCGGCCGACCTTGACGGGGTTGGGACACAATTGATGTTCACGTGCCTTGCGTTGCAGGTTCGAGGCCAATCGCCTTTTGTTGGGCCCCGGCGTTCTGGCCCATATTCTCTCATTTCTCATTTCTACTCGTGCCAACGCATCCGACCATACAGCTGCAAGGAGGCGACCAACATCGAGAGAATGGCAATTCTTTTGATATCGTCGCCAACCAACCGGCGGCTGAGGGTCGTGATGCCGCGGTAAACTCAAAACGTCTTGGCTCACGATGATCTGCAGTTAAGGGCGCGTTCCTGCATCTCCAAACGGGCCCTGGCGTTGGGAATGGATATGGGCGGTGGACACGGAACGTGGACCAACGGCAATAGTGTGTGTTTGTTGCATGCGCTCTGAACCAAGCAGGGCACCGCACCTTGCCTTACAGCATGTTATGCCTTTGTTCTACGTGACATTTCATTTTTAGACTTATGTTCATCATCCAATAAGTCCCTGTGTTACGTGATTCCGAGCGGGTCGCGGGTATGCACCCCGAGTGACCCTTTCCATGGACTCATGGGGGCGAGTCTTCCATGGACAGACAGAACCTCCTCATGGATGCTAGCAGGCATCTGCCCCGGCATCCATGTCCCCACGAGTCGCGAAAGGGAACAGCATCGCAACAGTAGCAGCAGCAACCGAACCAAGAGACGAATGCCCAAGAACTAAAACGAGTGTCGATTGCAAACTCGAGATGTTTGCGTGTGTAGCTCGAGGGAGGAAACTAATCTATCAACTTCTTCTATCATGCGTCTCGCCCTCAATGAAACGAACCAAACTCCCATCTCTCATAACATGGACGCGTAAACCATAATCGTGACCCCATTACCAACCCATCCTTCTAAACCCCCATTTCCTATAGCACTCAGTAAACGACAGCGACCGTGAGCGACCCTGAAACTGCCCGGGAGGGGCGTTTCCCGCTGAGGAGACGAGATGAAGCGGCTGGCTGGCCGGATCTCCTCTTTTGATTACCCCCCTATACCCCCAGCCAGATAAACCCCGCAAGATACTGGTCTCGGAACAACAATGAAACGTCTTTTTCTTCTCTCCTTTTCCTACTTCTGCTGCTGATATGCGATACAGCAAAAGAGCGGTGACGGCTGCTGCGATTGTGTCTACTGGGACATGGACAGCGAGTTGACCACGACGCTGCCGGTCTGGACCGGCAGGTGAGACAGGCAATGCGCGACGCAGTCCTCGACGCACTTCAGGATCCCCTCCACGTCCTTCGCGGCAACACACTTGGCGCCGCAGTCGCCGCAGTGGTCGTGCACCTGCGGGGGCGCCGTGACGGACGGCTTGGGGAGGACGAGACCGGACACGGACACGGACGTCGAAGCGGTGGGCAGAGACGGGAACAGCTTGGTGGGCTTGATGCGCTTGTCGTCCTCGCCGGCGACCGCCTCTTCCTCCTGACGCTTGCTCTTGTGCATGGCGAAGTCCAGGTCCGGGTCTACCGCCGCCGCCGTCTCGAGAGGGAGAGGCAGGACGTCCGAAGAGGAGGGGAAGAGGCGCGTCGCGCTGGGTACGACGACGGGGAACCGGCTGAGCGAGTGCGTGGGGCGGTGCTTCATCATGTCGCGCTTCTCGTCGATGTCGAGGGGGAGCTCGAGGTCGTCGGTTTGCTGCGGCAGATCCAGAAGAGATGACACGGTCAGAGAAGGCAGAATATCGCTGCTGACCGTGTGCGAAGGGCGGTGGTTCATCATATTGCGCTTCTCAATGATGTCGTCAAGGAGCCCGTCGAGGTCGTCGGTCTCTAGGGGCAAGTCCATGGACGAGATCGTAAGAGAAGGCAGGGCCAGGTCGTCGGTTTCGGTGGGCAGGAGCATGTCGGTGACGCTGACTGCGGCACGCTTGTTCATGAGATCGAGGCCAAGATCGTCGGTCTCAAGTGGGAGATCATCTGTCAGGGTGAGTGAAGGCATGAAGCTGGCTGTCATGGTGGGCAGGTCTAAATCGTCCGTCACCGAAGGAACGACCATGGAGCGCTTCATGAGACCGAGGTCGAGATCGTCGGTCTCGACTGGGATGTCATCCGTCAGCGTAAGAGAAGGCAGGAGATCATCTGTCTCTGTGGGCAAGGCCAAGTCGTCGGTGGTCACAGATGGCAGGACCATGGCGCGTTTGTGCATGAAACCGAGGTCTGGGTCGAGGTCGAGGTCGTCGGTCTCCAGAGGCAAGTCATCCGTCAATGTGACCGACGGAAGGATATCATCCGTGACAGTAGGCAGAGCAAGGTCAATCGTCAGGCTGGAGATATCTACCATCCGCTTCTTGTTCGGCAGCTCGAGGCCATCGCCGGTTTCCAAGGAGAGCGGGACTGTCAAGGTCCGGCTCCGACGCATCGTGATGGTCGGAACGCTCCAAAGCTCCGAGTGAGTGGGAAGGTCCCGCCCGTAGATGATGAAATCGTCACCCGAAGAAGTGGAAGTTGTAGATGACGTAGACTCAAGACCATGGGTTCGCTTTTGTTCCATGTTGAGTACAGCAGTGAACTCGGGCTCGGAATCGGTCGGGGTTACAGTCTCCGTCATGTTGTCCATCCGCCGGCGGTGCCTACATATGGGTAAGTAGACCGTCCACATAACAAGGTAGGTAGGTTAGAGAGCTTACTGGATAGGCTTCGCCAAGATGGCGGGTGCGAGACCCGCAGCAAGTAGGAAGTTGCTCTGCATTGTGATAATCTGGCTCGAACACCGAGGTTTGCTGGGTTGAAAAAGGAGGTAGATCAAGACTTTTCACCGGGACGACTTTGAGATGACTATTGTTTTATCACGCTCTGATCTGTCTGCCTGTGTACTGCTATATCTTCCTGACTGGGATGCTGCCTTGCCCCGACTTATATACCTACAACCCCTGATCGGATATCCGACTTGTGGAATTCGATCCCCACTGCGCCAACCTTCTCTCGTCTAGCATCGCGAAACGCGACGACGTGGAAATCGTCGATCGGATTTCCTAGCAGGGCAGCAACATGCCAACCCATTTACAGATACGGAAAATGAGCATCGCCGTTTGAGACACACACTACGGTTCGACAGTGATAGTGTCTCAGACGGCCCGGTGACAGCCACCTGATCAGCGGCTTGACTTCCTGTTCCTCGCCGCCTATCCATTCCATCACGCCCTCAGTTTCGCCGAGAATAAGGGCGACAACTATTTTATAGGTGGATTGTATGTTTGTGAATGGCGGGACAACGAGTCTTCTCATGACCGTCCTGACTGGGACAGGAGATGGCGAGCAATATGGGTAATGTAATAAGCTGGTGCAGTAAAGACAAGCGCGACATAATTGGTAGCTTCGGCGATGCGGACCCCATCGAATGGTAGGGGCCCTACACCGGGTATTGATCTCCCTTTGTGGGCGTGAGCTGGTTCCCATTCCCTATTTGTGCTGGTTGTTGGTGGAAATATTGCTATGTCTCTTCGATTCTTCCAAAGCAACCCCGCAGGATATGTATGAGATCAAAAGCGATCATATAACTTGGGCCGTAGTCACACTGCATGGATTTAAGAGGCACGACCACAAGTAGCACCACAAGTAGCATCCTGATTACCCTTACGAAGGAGAAGAAAATAGAAATAAAAGCCCCAAGACCTAAGCTGCTCTTTATGGGACTCGAACCTGGAAACCGCAAAAAAGATATGAGGTGGTTGTGGGAACGGGCATCCACAACATCCAAGCACTTTGTTTTTCCATTAGGCCAACCA
Organism: Apiospora saccharicola; assembly: GCA_038363915.1. Lineage (NCBI taxonomy): Eukaryota > Fungi > Ascomycota > Sordariomycetes > Amphisphaeriales > Apiosporaceae > Apiospora > Apiospora saccharicola. The sequence goes on from JAQQWM010000004.1 coordinate 1,467,223, forward strand.
CCGTATGTTGTTCCTCTAATGATGCTACCTCTTAAAAGGGTTCTGGGCTTATTGAGCTTAAGTATTGGACACCTAAGGCCCGATGTTTACTGGAAGTTGTATTCGGGCCATGGAAAGAAGGGAGTGGAAGGGGTGGAAGGTTTTATATGCCCCTGGGTCACCTAAACTTACAGGCGGCACCCAACCCTTCTCAAGGCAGCAGCAGTTCGATGTTCGACCATCTTCCAGTATATCATCGTATACGACAGGCCAGCTGTTGATGCACGATCAGCGATATTACTTGCAGGTTACCATCCTCACTTCTGTTATCCATATCCCCACGGTATCTTCAACTGGGTAAAGCGTCTTGGTCCCAATGGTGAAGAGTCAATGACCATGATGTCCCCTGCATGGCATGAACACCACTAACACCAAAGTGTACCGTACTGTACATATCAGGGTACATTTATTGCCATTGACACCGTGTTTGTCCCTCTAAATACTAGTATAATATTGATGAAGTTAACATGCCAATCATTAATGTAAAGTATAAGCAAACCACAAACTCCGAGGAGAGACAAGGGCTTGGTTTCAGAGGGTTTTGGCCATGCGTATAATATATGACGGGCATACGAAAAGTCCAGAGTACTAACTGCTTGACTTAAGTAAAGTAGGCACCCAATTGGTCCATCGGGTAGAACGCCATGCTTCGACCTTGTGTTTAATAAACTTTGATACTGCCTATATCTGACCCATAGATGTGCATAGAAAAGCCATCCTTGTTCAGATCGTCCAGATCAGTGGACACACACTCTAAAAAGCTGCAGATCCGTTAGAGGCAACTAGTGGCCCGAGTGCCAGCTATGCCGACCGAAAGCTGCCAATCAAGATATAGAATCAGGCTGGTCAACTCGACTATAGCATCGCCGAAGGAAACTTTGAGTTTATTTGGACATCAATCACGTTGCTAGATTGATCAAAAAGTACGTTGGTTGGTACGCATGGTTGCATGGATACGGCCCCCAAAGGCTGGGGATACGTGCTTGTAGTGCACGTCGAGGGCCCATGACGTCTTGGGCACCAGTCGAACGAAGAAAACTCCTACGGTATATCACGATCGAAGTCTCTGGTATATGGAGTCAAATTTAACTTGTCGTTCGTCATGCAGGGTTAAGTCATCTAACGAACCAGCTTCTTTCCTTTTAGCATTTGACAGGTATTTAATAATAGGTGATAGCCGCATGGTTGGAAGAGAAAAGAGAAAGACACAAACCCTGTTGCCCTGGAAGGTTTGGAAAGCTATCTTTGCTAGAAGGAGGTCCATCCCCCACATCGTGTTGCCAGGTCAGCTCCGATTTCTCCAAGCGCCCGTCAATGGCCCACATGAGCTGTCCCAGCTCTCCCACTTTTTCCCTCCCAAGCTTCGAGCTGTAAACGACCATCTTCGATTGCAGCTTACCGCACTGCGAAGTTGTTTGTGTCTCAGACGGTTGATAGAGGTAAACAATCGTGAGATTGAGAAGAAAAAAACCGACAGACTTGATAAAAAGGAAATACCCAGTAAGTTGAGTTTATTTGATTGTCATTTTCATCCTTTATGAGTTTTCAAATCTCAGTTATTGCAAACGGTGCCATCGTTTCATGGTGTTGCAAAGGCTTGCTCGGGCGGGAGGTTGGGGAGTGTCTCCCAACCTCGTATATCCAGACTTGCTGCCAGCCCCCCGGCCACGATCCAGCAAAAAGGCAAACCCCCCAACCAGAAGTCGTTCCTGCAGTTACGAATCATGCATACCGTGGATCTGCAGCTGCAACCTAGAGTATACCAACTCAAGCTATTGGTTCGCCATATCCAAGTGGTATTCAAGTGGAGTTTGTTAGGCCGCAAAAACGACCCCTCTGCTGTGCTGTGCTGTCCAGGTTACCAGCACCATGGCCAACTCTCAAGGTCTCCCTTCTAACTATGTCGACCAGAACCGTACGTCTCTGGCAGGAAAATCCTTTCCTCACTCATAACAACATTAGTCAAGTATTCTTGCTTACTTTCCAATACTAGGATCCAATCAAACTTACAGAACGTTTTCGTCTGCTGCCACGCCAACGACGACGAGCCCATCTCAGGCTACCGTTTTGCACCTTCCCATTCCGGAGTTTCGCCATCTGCGACCACAACCACACGATAGACCTGAGGTTCCTGCTTCGCCTTCGCCAATCTCTACTATCGCCCCATTTGTACCGTCGCCGCCTCCTCCAGTCGGTACGGCGTATGGAAGCAGCCAGCATCCTAGCCAGCAACGGGCGGTGACATACCAAGTGCCCGAGCCTGTGGCCCCTCGCCAACTGGTGCGTTTTCACCAGAAGCCCAACGCCATGTCTGGACCTCAATATCAAGTCCTCGCCAATGAGGTGACCGACGACATGCTTCGCGCCACCAAAGCGTCCATTACTCCAGGCATTGATGACACACCCTACATTCAACATGCGATCGAGGCTTTGACTCGGCAACGGAATAGTCGAGGCCTATCAGGAGTACCTTCTTCCGGCGCTGGCGAAGAAAATCCCATGATGCGATACATGCCCGACACCGTTCCTGGCCTCTTCGACCCTCTTCCGCAACACGAGTCTCTATCGCAAACAGATGCTGCCAACTATTACGAAGATGTTGACCCGGAGGAATTACTCGCAACCCGACGGCTCCAACGAGCCCTCGCTGATATACCCCCTACGTCAGACGCAGGCGGACAGCAAACCGCTCCGCCCAGAGAGCAAGTATCGAGCCCTGAAGGCAGTGAAGGAATCCTATGGGGTGATCAGTCTGGATTTTGGCGGAATGGGGGCAAGGCGATGCTGGATAATAAGCGTCCGAAGCACGTACACCGTTCTCCTCGGAATCTCCCTGTCTGGCACGCTCGCTCGGATGTCGACGCAAATAATATCAGAGGCCACCCCCCGCTCACATTCAAACCTTGGATCCTCCGGACCCCGTCATTGTTGATCTTGGCTGTGCTGTGCACATTGATGATCGCAGCACTCATGTTCTGTGCTATCTATAGCGACCGCCATGACGGCTTGGTAGGCTACGCCGGTTCGATGACCGGTGGTCAATATTTCGTCTTCCGGATCATGCCTCAACTCATTGCGGCAGTCTTGCTGATATACGCGCAATGTGTTATGACTGCGGTGTTCCGAGTTTTGCCTTTCTCGGCCATGGCATCTGATGATTTACGGTATCGGCGAGGTGTTGGCTTCTTACCCCTATACCCAAAATCATTCCTGTGGCCTCAGCTTGTAAGCACATGGCAAGTTTGGATACCGGTTATCGTCACCTGGATTGCGAACCTTACAATTCCGCTGCAGAGCACCCTGTTTACGGTCATCATTGTCGATGGTAAATGGTCCTGGGCGACTGTTCAGGGTGTCGCTTGGGTTCTGGTGGCACTATATGTGTTACTATTGATTTCCACCGTTGTCCTCATTATCTTTTGGCACAACAGGCGTACTGGAATGCGACCGGGCTGGGATGTCAGGAACATTGCTGATGTCATCCACTTGGTGGCGCAGAGCAACTCTACGCACCTATATGATGGCACCGAGACAGCCGCGAGTAGGGCCGAGATGAGAGATAGACTCGACGGAAACAGGGATCGAATCGGTTATTGGTCTACCCCAGACGCCCCAAACTGGGTGTGGCACGGTATTGGACACTCGACCAATGACGAAAAAGTCGACATGGAACACTTTGGAGCCTCTGTTCACGAGAGGGACTCACGCAGCGGAATGTCTCACAGACCCTTAGCGAACGGCTCTGATCTGCGCCATAGCTACCTGCCTTGGTGCTTGCGAACGAGCCAGGTCATCTTGTGGGCGGTGGCCGGCTCCGTCCTCATCATTGCGCTCTTCGTCGTTTCTTTTATCCCAAGCACAGACATTCGCCGTGGCTTTCTCCCCGCTCTCAAAGCCGGTCCTATTCCCGGCGCATTCTCAGCGGCAGACTTCGTCTACTCTTTCATCCCGTCGCTCATTGGCCTCGTACTGTTTCTCCTGTTTCAGTCACTCGACCTCACGTTGCGGATCCTGACACCCTGGGGCGAGCTGACACGCAAGGAAGGTTCGAGGGCCAGCACCTCCTTGCTCGCCGACTACGCTGCTTGTCTGCCACTGCAAGCCACATGGAGGGCGCTCAAGAACCGGCACTGGCGTGTAGCCTGCATATCTTTCTTGGCGAACCTGTTCATTTTGATACCCGTACTCGCTGGCGGCTTATTCATGGCCATGACGCCACCCGCGGGCGACGTGCGGATGTACCCTAACATGGCTGCTTACGCTGTTGTGCTCACTCTACTTGTCCTCTATGTGCTGTCGCTGATCTCACTTATCCCTAAGAGAGCACAGTTTGGACTCCCCCACGCTGTAACATGCGTGGCCGAGATCATTAGCTTCTGCGCCAACGATGAACTCCTGGCCGAAGACGCTTTCCAGTGGCCGCATAGTCGCAAAGCATTGAAGGGGAAACTGGACGCTTACGCCGACCTCCTAGACCAGAGCAGATGGTCGATTGGCGACGGTCGACACGGCGAGGAGAAGTTCGGCATCAGGCGTTTGATCCAGCCCACGGGGCCGCCATCCCAGCGACTGCACCCGAAACTGCATGATCCGGACACTCTGGAGAGAGCCAAGATTATGGTGATGAGGGGCTCCCACGTGGCACATAATATCTCTAGACCTGTAAATACGGGCAACAGCCAAATGCTTGATTAGCGTTTTAACGACTACGATGACGACGACACAAGAAGACAACTTGGATCACGACTTCTATTACGACATGATTTTGCAAAGTTATTTACGACACCCATGTATAAACAGAAGTTTTTGCCGCCGCATTTACGATTCTTGTACATTGTTTTACCCTGCCAGCCGTACTCATCACACATGGACGAGGTATGCTGTTCTGGCACGGCACATATAATTTGGACATTTTCTCCCCGAAGGACGAGGGTTGCAACAAGCCCGAAAGAGATATGAGAGCGATTCGCACATGGGTGCTGGTTTTGGATTTTACGTACAAAAGGAGTTAGCTGGTCATGGGCTCATGGGATTACGAGAAGGCAATGGCGTTTAGAGAAAAAACACACATGGTATGATTTGATGGGCATTACGGAAACGCACAAACTGCATACATACAGCATGTTAATACGGGGCTCCTCTCACGGAGGTAGTTCCCGATGAAAGAGAGGGTGTTTGTATGTGTTGGAAGGGAGTGCGTGGTGGGGTGAACCCGCTTACAGAAACTAGATATTTAGAGAGGCCAAGATCGAATACAGAAGACAAACTCCCCGTCTCAAGGCGACTGATTATTCTATCATTACTTGTTTGCTTGCTTACGTGCACATCGTCCAACCCTGTACTCGTAACCGAAAGACGACAACCCCACGCGGTCGGTCCGGTCGGCCCAGCCGATCTCCGTGCTGTTCTAGATCCGACGTGCTAAACGTGCAGTAAGCGAGGCCTACTATATCTCCTACACCTTCATGGAGACGATGGGGGATACACCAGAAAGGGTTCCGTGGGATGATTACTGATCTCTCCGAGTAAGGAAGGACCCAGTCTAGGCATGCTTGGAGTTACGTATCTGGATTGAAGAATGAACGTAGGCACACCGCGGCAGGAGTTATGTGTAGTTGTCAGAGCGGCTGCGGCTGGCTGGCACGCGCTTCGTGAGTTTGGCATGTGTATAGTGAGAGACGTTGAAGAGGCCCTCATTGTCAGATTGAGCAATCACGGGAGAAGTGTTTCTGTAATTTTTGAATTATAATACGATTCATTATCATGTCTATATGATTCATGTCCACATGCTACAAAAATAACACAATATAAATATTATGACCACGATGATGACTTTGACGTCGTCCCTCAGGCCCTTTTCCCTGTCGTCATTATCATTTGTCGTCGTTGTCGTACATCGTCAGCAGCAGCCCCAACATCCATTTTTGGTCGGTTTCGCAACCGGGTATTTTTTCTCTCTTAGTCCTCTCTTCTCCCTCCGTTCCCACGTACACGCTCGCTGCTGACTGATTGATTCAATCCGTGTTGTCGCCCGTCCAGTAAGACCATAATGCCCAGTTCCCTGCCTTTCCTTGTTCCCGCCGCCGTTGTCTATCTACAATGCGATGATGATGATGATGATGATGATGATGTAACAATGATGCCCGATCGCATGCCATAATGCGATGTAAAAATAATTTTGGTTGCAAAGGGATTTCTCCTTTGCGAAAGCCGCCCCCGCCCACCAAAGACCAAGAGAGAGAGATGGATGATAGATGATAGAAGAAGAAAAAAGAACAAAGAGAAAATGGAAGCAAACAACCACAAAAGGAAAGTGGTTTTTTTTGGTAGCAAGCTGACCGCCAATCCGCAGGAATTCGTTTTTCAGATATTCCACATGAGGATGGTTGGTAACCAATGGGAAGAGAGCCAGGAACCCCCGGTAAGAATGAATTGTTGGTTTTCGTTCTTTTTCTCTTTCATTCCCCTGACCTGTATCACCGATCCTCTTATCATAACGGCATCTCGTCATACATAATAGTAAGTCTTGGTCGTAGTCGTTTCAATGTTTGTTGTGTTTTTTATTTTTCTTTCGTCAGTGCTCAGGTAGTGCATTGATCCCTTAATCAGCCAGCCGCGTGGAGAGGCGGGATGGCTGCCGGGCTGAGCTGTGGTAGTGTGCCATTGGATGTGTGCCCAGCCGCAATGAGGGCTGATAATCGCCGAATTATGCCGTATTTCGAATCTCATTTCCAGTAATGAAGCCTAAGTCCATCTCAGAACAGGCTTTTGGAAAAGGAAAGGGAAAGACGGGTGTGGTGATATCCAGACAAGGCAATGGATAGTAACGTAAGACTTTAGGACGAGGAGCGACCCTTCAGTCCCAGGATTCGGCCCAGAGACCCGCCTCGTTTCCGGGTCTCGGATCCATCTCTGGATACGCGGCCAACGGGTGGCATGGGGGGACTCAGTGTCGACGAACCGTGGGTCTTGCTGCTGCCGCGGTCGCCGCCGATGGTGCTCTTCTTGTGCTGCAGGCCTCGGGTGAGGCGGCGGACGAACTTGCTCTCGGCCTCGTAGTCGCTCTCGTCGTCCGAGTCGCACTCGAAGACGGATACGTTGCGCTCGAGCTGCGGGCGGGCGGGCCGCTGGGCCATCGCCGACTGCTCGAGGAACGGCTGGGCGGGGGAGAGGTGCCAGCGGCGCCGTAGCGTTGTGGTAGGTCCTCTTTTCGAGGTCCTCAGCATGCTGCCGGCGCATGTCGAAGGCCGAGGCCGAGGGCCGCAGCGACATTGCTGGGGGGTCTGGGTAGGCCGGGGAGACAGGGAGTGATTGTATATCTTGCTTGATAGTCGAGTTGGACGTGGATGCATTGGGAGCTTCATAAAGAGGGTGAAGATGGGGCCGGGGCTTGCTAATACCCAAGTTGGCAATAGACTTGCTGGACCTCAGCGGCTTGCGCTTTATTGTGTGCTGCGGCCGAGGTGCTGCTTCAGGTGTGAGGGAGGTTGACCGCGCAGGGATAGGTGTTTGACTCGACGTCGACTCCTCATCTACTGCCTTGGGGCATATGGAAAATGTTGCTGGTGCCCTGGGCTGAACTGGCCTCGGGCGAGCATTTCTGGGGTTGGGGAGGGGCCATTGGAATGACCTAAGCTGTTCAGGCTGATGCTCTGCCGAGGGAATAGTGAGTGTGCCATCGTCCAACCTTTCTGATTTCAATGGTGATGCAGTGGTAGTAAAGTACTCTGAGGTCTCGATGCTAGGACTGGCTGAGCCCTGGACCTGTTGCACGTTTTGCGGCCTGGATGTGTCGTTCGGCCAGAAACTGTCCCAGAGTTCGCTAGCAGAAGCATTGTAGTGGAAGTCGTCGTCAGCGGAAGCCTCCGAGTCCGAGGCATCGGTCATGCCAGGGACGGATCCATTGGAGGTCATCGACGAGCGGCTATCTGTGGGTTCATGCCGTATAACCCGGCTGTCCGGCCGGGGATATGAGAAGTTGGCCTTCTGACTGGACATATCAGCCACTGCTGTCATGCCTTGCTGTGACTGTTGCTGTGTAGATGTTCCTTGAGTCAGCTCCATGAGAAACTCATCTCGATGGATGCTGTCGAGGGCGTTCCTGGAGTCCATGATCGTGATGAAGTCGATGCCTTTTGAGAGATCGAGCCTTGAATCTGAGTCTCTATGACGAGATGTGATAGGCGTTGGACAGGGAGGTCGACTACTTAAAGAACATATGGTATGGAGGGGAGGGTAAGTCGACAACCTATACCAAGAAAGTAAGGCTCTTGGGGGAGAGTCAAGATCGCCAGGGCGGGAGTTCCAGGAGATATATCTTTTAAGACGGGGAGCGAGACAGGCGGGGTGTGTTTAGATCAACAAAAACACGAGGGACAAGTCGAGTTGGGAAGTAGATAAAGTAAGTGATAGACATGGAATGCCCCTGCACCTTGCGTGGGCCAAGCGAACTTGGCAGGCAAAATTGTTTGTACAAGATGCATAAGAATAGCAAGGGAGGCTTGCACCTCGCAACCTCGATCGAGCCTGCGAGCCCTGGCCCCCTTCGCAAGTGGATGCACTAACGCCACGGCCTGCGGAATGCAACTAAGGCAGTGGGTAAGGCGAAAAAACGCGCGACTACTGCGAGGGACAAACGCCGGACTACATTTCCTGGCTGACCATTGAATACCCGATCAGGCTCTCGAGCCCTCTGCGTTGGTGGCGGAGGCCGCCCTAGAAAAGGAGCAATTCGGGAGACAATGCGTCCAAAGGAGCTGCAGTGACCCGGTAGCAGTCAACTAGTCCCAACGGTCGACATATGACATGCGATGGAGCCTCTTTCAGAAGGAAACGGGAAAACACACAGAGCGAGGGGAAGATACGAATTCTTGTGAAGTCGTCTCGTAATGACAACAAACAGAGATGTGATGGTGATGGCGGGTATCCGGATCCAATTCGGTGTAGGGCGCGGGAAGAATGTATCGGATGCCGTTTCCCTCTCTACCTCTAGGCCCATTCCAGCCACTCTGCAACAATAAACTAAACCCCGAACGAACGTCCTCCCTAGGTAGTTCTAGTTGACCACCCTGAGAAAAGGGCTGTCTGTACTGAAAGGTGAGGGATGGGTAGGCAGTACACACATGGGGACAAGCTACACACACAAGCTTGAAGCAGCACGCTGGCACGCCTCGGAACAGCAGGATCGCGCTTGCGCCTGAAGTCCTGAAGTCGCTGGGCCAAGTGCTTGGGTAGCGTCTAGACTGTCTGAAAGGTGGCCCAGAAACTTTTGCTCGTGTGGGTAGAGTTGCATTGTATCTGGGCGTCCGAGCTGGTCCCGTTCTGGACACCAATTTAAGTGGGAAGCTTCAAGAGCCGAACAAGCTTCTTGCATCTGATTGTGTAAACAACTGGGCACTGGACACGACGCAGCACACAGTAAAGCAACAACAACATGGTTCCCCATATGTAAAACGTGTGGTCACATTTCTGTATGCAGCATGGTCGATGGCATAGCCTCGGAAGCAAGTGGCTACTAACCTAAATGTAAGAGGCCGAGAACACCGAGACAATCGTCGTCACCATCTCATTCCTTGTTTTCAACATTTGGGCCATTTTCAACGTGCGGGCTTTGAAGCTCTGGGGCTCTCTGGGCAGTACTCTGGGGTGGGAAGAAAGTGGTTCGTTCGTGGTCGAGCCAACAAATCATTGTGCATAACCGTACCTGCGTACTCCGTACCTGAATGGCCGTGGTGCTTAGGTCGACCTGCATCGTGGATTTGGAGAGAGGGGAGTGGCTCTAACGCGGCTGATCGCCACGAATGCCAAATGTGTAAAAGTATTCAAGAGATCTGCGCGACCCATTGCCCAATAGGAACGTGTCGCTGGTTGCTGCTCCGCTAGCAGACAGTGCAGCATGCCGAACTACCAGTACATGATGCAGTACTGCAGCAACGGCGGACGCCGATTTTGGTATCCCCCTCCCCTTGCCGATACATAAGACCAGTTTCTTTCTGCCGTCACTTTCGGATATGTGATGGGATGGTGGTTGGTCTCAACACTGTGAACATTGTAGATGCGTTTTATCAGAGCCGTCTTTCTGGAGGGCCCACATGAACCTCTTGGGCCACTTGCGTCGGGAGGCTGCCGTACGACTTTGGACGACGGCAGACACATCTCTTCTGAGGAGAGGTATGGCCTATCTGGTCGACCGGGACTTGCATCTGGGACTTGATATCCGTCAGGCCAGGGGCCTGGCAGTTACAGTCGACAGTGTGTTGCCCAACGATCGTTCGTACAATCATGTCTCTGTCCACTCTGGTTGGCCCGGACAGGACAAAGACGTGGGAGAGTAGCAATGGTGAGGGAGAAAGTTGCCGTTTGAGGCGGCGGGTGCAGCCCACCACAAACGAAGGCTCGTACTTCTTGTGTATGTATGGCCGTCACCTACCCATCTAGTGTGTGCGGTGCAAGAAGCGGGTGAAAGTGTATACTGTGTATGTGTATGGATGTGGACGGTTGAGACTAGTCTGCGGCGGTGGTGCTACAGTGGGCAGAGGTATAGGTGTGTGTACATATTTCGATGTGTAAGAGGTATCAGGTATCTCGGTGTGATTTGGATTTTTCTGAGGGCTTGGGTAAACCGCCAACGCCAGGTGGGAGAGAAGAAGAAACATTTGCACCGAGAGGGCTTGAGGCGCGTCTGTCTGAGAAGGAAGCCCCTCCAAGCCTCTGCCCCTCTCCCCTTCTCTCCGGGGGGCCAATTGGAGGTTTTACCATATCCTCGACTTTCTTTTTTGGGAAGAACCACAACCTGCATACAAACTCAATAAGGTTGGCTTGGTGGGTATGTAGTAGTCTGCGCTGCTGGGTAAGTAAGTATGTATAAAAGTACACATTCTCAAGACCTGATCCGGGCCTCCGGGCAGCGCAATTGGGCCGGCACGGTCGGTCTGAAGGTTACGTCGCAGGCGTGTGGTATCCATTCTCCCAAGTTTATAGCGGAGAACACAACGGCCTAAGGCTGCATGTGCAGATAAGTGAGGCTCTTTCAGAACCATGCCATTCTTTTTCGTCCCTTTTGCTTTCCTATCATCCCGTCGCTCTCCTGCATCCTAACTTGCTCTACTAATGCAGCCATCTCCAAGCCGGCCTGTCGCACGACCATGCTTGGCAACGTCCGGATTTTCCAGCTTGATGGTTACGTAGTCTGGTACGGTAGTTTCCCCCCAAACCCCCAACTTGTGGCCCACGACGGACCCGGATGGCTGGAGGAAAAAGCAAGAATGATCGGCAACTTCACCTGAATTGGAGACTACTAAACTTCAATTCTCGACGCATAAATCTTCACCTGCCGGGATCCATAGTATGTAGAAGTAGTTCGGGCAGCATTCAGCATCAGCAATTGTCGCATTGCGCCGTAAACCGGTAGGAAAGAAAATCACCCCAGCATACTCCGTACAAACCTGATAGATGAGTGCCGCGCACTTGGAGTCCATACTTTGCGGGGTGATAGTCCTGAAGTGGAGGACTTTGTGTAAGGTGACCAGGGTTACTGACCAGGGAAGGTCAATTCATCAAGATCTCCTCCGGGCAGGGGTAGACAGCAAATCTCCACCCCATGCCTACCTGGCAGGTGAGGCTTTCTCGTGTTACTTCCAAGGTTCTAGTTATGCTTCTAGCTGAAAGTAACACAACTGGCAATTCAAGATGTTGTGCAATCAGCCTTAACACCCTCATGCTCTTACCCTCCACGGCTGTGATTCTCGAAACCGGGATGGCCCAAACTAGACTGACAGCCACGTGTTCTAGCCCATCTCTCATCCTTCTACTCATTGCACCACCTCATCTGAATCTCCCAGAGCTTATATCGCGACAAACTTTAATGTATACGAACCTGTTCCACGCGTGCGTCTGGAAGGCATCGGTGGTGACTAAGGTGACTAAGAGCCTAATAAGCGCTGCTGTGTTGCAACATTAGCATCGGGAGAACACTGTTCCTCTGTATCGTTCGGATACCATTCCCGCGCAAAGACCTGCTAGCGTACATGCAATGCAGTATGCAGTATTTTCAGTAGGTATTCAATATTCCTTCTCTTGGCAGTAGTAAGTGCCGCAAATACGACAGGCCACAAGATAGGCATTACTGTCAACCCACCGTTTATCCATGTCGGCCTACTGCCCACCTGCTACTTTTGGCCATTACGCTCATTGGGGCCATTTGGAAAAAGATTGGTACAGTAGCTCCTCCCCGGACAGAACAGTCCCCCCTCGATCCGGCTCGTCGCCAAGACCATCGCGGGGCTCATCCCAGAAACCCCAAGGGGAATAAAGAACCGCCCTTTCGACGCAAGTGTTCTCCGGAGTTTTTACGAACATTTGCAAGTATGTCTTATATCCCGCATTATCCCACATTTCGCTATGTTAATTGGCGTGTGGAAGCCGGAGACGGCCAGGTTTTCCCCGTGAAAGGTCAGGGATCCACTCACTCACCTAGGTATGGCGCCGGTATGCGGACTTATAATTATTTTAGAACGGGCTAGATGGATAATGAGAGGTAAGGTCCAAGCTGTCCATATCTTTAGGAAGGGGTTGGTAGCACGCCGTCGACCATAACGAGTCTGCTGATCTTCGCTAATGGCTTCTCCTTGCTCTGGTCTACGATACTAACGTAGTCATTAGTTGATCTGGTTGGTAAGAGCAACAGCGAACCCCGGAAGTTCTAAGACGGCGCAGCAGATATGACAGCTAAGCTTGGGCAAATGCGGACTCGAAATGGGTCATCTTACCAGTCGTGGCCGTATTTAGCTGCACCCGGATGTAGTGAGTATTTTGATTTCCTATGATAAGTAAGTGCAGACAGTGGATTGGCTGGACCCAGTAATCTCGTCTTTAGAACAAGTCGAATGTGATCTGAAGTTTTGTTTCGACTTCTTCCTCAACTGCTTGACGCGATCAGGCATCTGAAAGAAAACGCATGCGACTGGGGCGGGATAGCAGTGCCGGCCGTGTCCATATCTGCAGCTATCCTATGCTGAAGAGATTTTCTGTCTCCCACCAGCATGCAAGACAGCAGCATCTCTATTATATGTATTCGACAGTAGTTGGTTGAGCTAGGTCTCGAACCTAGCTGGCTACATGTACGTAGGCAGGTCGGTCTCACTGTCAATTTGACATGTCGAGGCCTGGGACATTGGCCTTGAAGGCTCTCTGACCCAAGGCTTTCTTTTTTCTTCTCAGCTCTATGAACGTCGTCGATCCTTGACAAGCTCCCGAAAGCTAATTCGCGTGACAGGCTGTTTGTCGCGTCGTGATTGGCTGGAAACTCAAGCCCATCTTCGTGGAGGGACGGGTCGTTCCTTTTCCTCTTTTGGTCCCATCTCAGCAGTCGCGGTTTGTGATAGGTCCCATGAATGCCAATATGGACCGGAAGATGCCAGATGCCACTCCATGTCACCCGACTCGTGGGAGTTCGATTCATCAGACATGAACCATAGCAATCCGCTTCCATGCAATTGGCCAAGATTAAGACCGACCGTCCTATTGTCGAACCCCGAGCAACCGGTGGGTGAAAAGGGGGTGCAAACTCTTAGCACACACGAAAACCGCCATTTTTGTTGAAGTGCCAACTGAACCAAAAGCCGACGGCCGACTGATGGAATTAATCGGTACTTTAGGTATACGTATCGTCAGAACCAACTATTTTGGGCTCTTTACCCCAAATGCATGCGAGCCTGCAGGGCCGGTGCTTGCCCATACCCTTAAGACCCGACTTAAGACCTGACTGCATCATGAGCAGATATTTCCGTGCCACGCTCCAGAAATAGGTGGGTTGCTTGCCATATTTGTTCTTCCGAGAAAAGCAAGTTTCATCTGATCCCCAAATGGGGCTGAAATCGAAGAAGGTGGTTGTTTTCATTCGAATCTCAATCGCTGTGGCATGCTATGATGTTGCCGCCTTGGATCTGATAAGAGCAAAAGGAGGGAGGACCTCGATGCCATCAGCTCAAATATGCTCACTGGATTGCCCCGGAGTTGCACAATGGCCATTCTGCCCAGCAGCAGTACCGTATTCTCTCAATAGATTCGCCGGTTGGACCACTTTTATTCTATAAGCGCTGATTGGTCAACTCTCGTGGGGTAGTAAGCCAAAAGGTGATTCTGTCCATTTAAATTGAGAAGTGAGCCTTCTGAGCCAATAGGAGCTCCGTCAGGACACAAGAAAAAGTGGTCCATCCGGCGAATCTATTGAGAGAATACGGTAGTAGTAGTATACCTAACGCTTACCCAAACCGACCACACCCTACTACATACCTGGGTGGACACTCCGGACCAGTCCTCTGGGTCGGTGGGACAGGGGGTACAACGCTAACCAGGAAATGTTTCGTCACCAGAGTGCCAACGCAACAGCTATGATCTAATAAACTCGATCTAGAGGGTTCATTTCAGTGAAGCCAAGATAAAACAAGCAGGAGCAACCCAGTTTGCAAATATGACGGCCACAGAGCTAAAGAGGTGCACCCTTCGTCGAGTCTTTGCCAGACAAAAGGGACATTGGCCACAACTAATACCAATTGAACTTCAGCTCCGGAACTGTCTGATGTAGTCTCAGATCTCATAGTAAGCTCCTAAGATCGAATGTCTTGCTTGATTGCCATCTCAATCTTGACTGGCTGATCGGCTCACTTCTGGCGGAGAGCAGCAGCGTGTTCTATCATCACAATTACTATGTAGATATATACAGTGATTACATAATTGAGGTCTCAATTGTCACATTTGGGTCATGGCTCAAGCTATGAAGTTGAGCCGATGGCTAGGTCAATTTTGTGTTCATCGCCTATTGAACCAGACAGTTAGGTGTCAGTCAAGACTGAGGTCCTGGGTAGATTAATGTGGTGTCATATGAAGACATATTACTTTCAAGGCATTTCGGCAGGATGCAGGATTCGTAGTGGACCGTGCGACTTGCGCTGGCCCAGCTGGGAGGCCGTCGCCTACCTACTTTCGAGTCTGCCCATGGTGGCCCCTGGGTTATACCATCTTTCAAAACTCATGATTGCACCCAAGCAGAGAGCCATTGGTGCATGCGTATAGTCCCGGATTATTGCTTCTCGCTCAACAAGACCATTTGCCACTTCAATTGGCATCTTGTGAGGCAGCCGACGCATGTGCTGGCGGTGTCGCTGTTAGGTCGCCTTTGGCATGGAGAATCGGGCAACAGTTGACAGGCCGCAGCAACAGCGCAGCAGCAGAGTTGGGTCTTGGGTCGGCGCGGCGATGCGATGACAACAACAAGTTTGGAGCTGCATTCAATCATCCTGTCATCCATTCACCCATTCATCCCAACCTTGGTTGCCTGTGCAGAGCTGCATCTGCCATCTGTCTTTGATGCCATCTACTTATCATTCAAAATCAGAAACCGTCTCAGCTGTCAATTGGTCCCCCAATTTACTTCAATTGACATTGACTGACCGTTTTGTCTGATTGCTTGGTTGGACGCATCTGGTCTCTTGGTCTCTTACACCCCAGCTCCCAGCTCTTGTCCTTGTCAGTCGGTCTGCCAGCCATCGGTTTACCGCTTAACGCTACCAACCTCCCGGATTTTTATCAACACCAAATCAAGTCGGGACCAGCAGGGACCTTGCAAAGGTACCTCGACCGACGACAGTGCATCCCGAACATACCTCCTTGCACAGCACATTTCTCTCACCTTTTCCGCACTGCTGCCGGCGTCTTGCAAACCAGACTATCACTCCATACTCACTCGATCGTGCTCCGCCAGTTGCGCAGCCCATCCCTACCAAAAATCGCAGATGTTCGGGTTCATATGAACGGAGCACACCAACCTACGCCCCTTAGGAATCACACTAAGCTTTTTTAGCAAGCAGATCAGCTAGGCTTGATCGACCGACCTTCTCATTTTTAGTTATATATTTGTGAGACAAGGACTGTAGCAGTATCCGAGTCGTCTCAAAATATTTATCACCACTTTTCGTGGTGAAGCCGTCATCTTGTCTCCCTCGCATACGCCTGGGAGCATCGCAGCCAAGCTGACCGAACCAATTCCCCCATCCTCATTTTACGACCGTCACGACCATCACGAGACTCGACCAGCCCCAACTCAAAACTACCAGCGCCAGCAGCAGCAGCAGCCGAGGCTTTCTCAACATCCGCAAACTCAAACTCCGCCCCCAAGTGCGCCCGAGCGAGCTACAACTCCTTCTTCGCATCGCGCATTACGCCGCACTCCTCGCTTTTCTGCAACACCAAGTCCCAAGCCCCCAGGCCCATCGGCACAGCAACCGTCGAGCGTGCGAGTCACCTTAACGCTTGGACCTCAAGGAAAGTTTGTTCTTGCTGATCAACAACAACCGCAATCGGGTCAACGGCAAACGCGTACACGACCACGTCCGGCCAGAAGACAGCTATCCCAAGATCTCAGCAGCGAAGACGACGAAGACGAAGAGCCTTCGCCACGAGCGCCTTCGCAGTATCATCGCGACCCCCAACCTCAGGGCCCTGGCCTACCTGATCCTCACCCGGCCGTCCGCATCTCGAAGCGGACCCACAGTGCTATC
Organism: Apiospora saccharicola; assembly: GCA_038363915.1. Taxonomy (NCBI): domain Eukaryota; kingdom Fungi; phylum Ascomycota; class Sordariomycetes; order Amphisphaeriales; family Apiosporaceae; genus Apiospora; species Apiospora saccharicola. The sequence continues at coordinate 1,483,818 of JAQQWM010000004.1, forward strand.
CTGTACGCGCTGGAAGAGACGCTGCGCGGTCCCAAACACTTGAGCAACGACTGGGTTGAAGAACTCGCTTCAATGAGTGATTTGCTGGGAGGAGGTGGCATTGCCACCACGAATGGCCATGCCGCTTCGTCTTCGAGGCCTGTTCCCGCTCGTGCTCCTGTTGGTTCACCGTCTGGTATTAGAGGTCCCCGGATGATCATGCAAGAGCGACAGGCCCGCGAAGCTGCTCGAAAAGAGGAGCGTGAGCGCCAGGAACGGGAACACGCCGAGAACGAGGCTCGCATGCTTGAGGAGGCACGGCGCAGAGACCAAGAGCGCAAAGCTGCTGCTGGCGGTGGTTTAGGTACCAGCCCTGCTGACCCCAATGTGGGACGGAGGCCGACAGGGTCCGCTGCTGGTAGTGGCCGCGTACCAACTAACACCGGCACCCGCACAGGCGATCTTCCCGGTGGCGCTGAGGTGGAAACTCCGCGGCGTCATCATCGAACGACATCTGGCGCAGCTCCGGCGCCCGCTACAGGCGCGCCTGCTGGCGGTGCGGCGGCGGGAAGCGCGCCCAAAGAGCAGCGGGGGTCGGGATCCGATTCCCTGACGGCCATCGGACGAGGTAGAAACTCCTTTCCGCATGCGTTCGAGCGCTGGGAGACCCTCTCTGCGCACTGGGAGGGACTGACCTCATTCTGGATTCGGCGACTGCAGCAGAATTCTGAAGAGATCAACCAAGATCCACTCTCACAGCAATTGTCACGCCAAGTCACCGATCTTTCGTCAGCCGGCGCCAATTTGTTCCATGCGGTTGTGGAACTCCAACGGTTACGAGCTTCTTCTGAGCGCAAGTTTCAGCGCTGGTTCTTTGAGACGAGGGCTGAAATGGAACGTAACCAGGAGGTCACGGCTATGCTCGAGGCAGCGCTGGAAGAAGAGCGACGGAGTCGTGCAGAAGCCGTGCGTGAGGCGACCGAGAACGCTCAAGGGTCTTCCAAGGTCCAGAGGCAACTCAGCGAGATGCGTAAGGAGCTGCAGATCTCCAAAGAAGAGGCACGCCGCGCTTGGGAAGAGCTTGGTCGACGGGAACAGGAAGAACGCGATCGGACTTCGTCCCTGCAGCTGGGCCACCCAACCATAGTTGGCGGCGTCCAAGTTGTACCCATGACCCAGGGTGTTAGCCGCCACAACAGCCAGCGTGACCCCCAACAGTACGCCCAGCCCGACCCGAGCGATTACTCGCGAGGCCAAGCATCTCGCCCAGAGTACACCCAAGCTCCGGCTGTGCAACCTGTCGCCACATCTGCCGGCGAGACCGCCTTCCAACAGCCCCCAGCCGTCCACCATCAAGATAGCTACGGCTCCGAAGGGACATTCAGCGAAGGTAAGTACGTCGAGGACGAACCCAACCCGGGTTACGCTCTTTACCGAAACTTCTCCCGTTAGCATCCCCATTTCGGATGAACCAATTCTGACGTACGAGCAGAAGAGTACGAAACCCCAGCAACGCAACCGGGCGTTCCCTTCCCGCCTAACTCAGGCGCACAACAACCTCCATTTTCAGGACCCGACTATTCGGGTTCCACCTGGGAACAGATGCCTCGGCATCACCATCCCACCCGCCTCAGCGATGTCATTGAGGAAGACGATGAGCGCAGCCGCACGAGTGCAAGCCACAGCCAGGTCAGCCGTGGTTAATATGTTTTCCTATCGGATTTCCAGCACCGCTGGCTTGGCTCATGCTCTTTTCTTTGAGACGAGCCTCTTACGAATTATTTCGCTTTCTGGACTGTCGGTGTACCGGCATAGGTGAATCATCGTATGCGATCAACGACCGGGATGTTTTGGGTTAATATGCGGCGGAGCACTCCATACTTACGAGGTGTGTTTTGTCTCCAAATCCCAGTGATTGATGGCATGAGCAAGTTTGCGAGAAATGAAGGGAAAAAGAGGATGGGCTCGGATCAGGTCATTGGCAGCATCGGTCGCATTTGCGAGGCATTTGGCATTTTTGGTACTTTTTGTTCTTTTCTTCGGCCTTGGCCACGTCTCTTCACGTCCATCTTCCTCGGCCTACATATAATGTCGCGGACTCTCGACGTTGCCTCTTACCATGTTCATATTTCTTTTCGGCGAGGGCGAGGTAGAGAGAAGCGAAGGCAAGAAGACGGAGATAGATCTCTGGCGGTAGACTTGGCGAGCTGTGCGTCTCTTGGCAATGGAGAAACGGCGTGTGGAGTGGTTGTGCTACTTCGATTTGTTGGTGGGAGCGAATAATTAGGAATTTTGGCGGTTTTTCTTTTCCGTTCTGGCATGGAGAAAGGAGAGAGATAGACAGCGGCCAGCCGATATTTGCTCTGATGGCGGGACGCTTGTTGTATTTGTAGATATAAGTCTAATGCGAATAAGGGGAAACCAGCCCCCTTTTCATTCCTGAGAGTGGCATTGTGCTGTCTTGTCTTGAACTACGAAACATATGCGACCGAACAACAATAATGAGGACAGTAGAGAGTACCGAGACATGCTGCTAAAAGGATGGTTTGGTCTGATTTTCTGTGATCCCCATTGAACGAATGAGCTCATGGTCATACTACTATCATCCAGTCGCAACGACAACACTGGGTGGCTGAAGCTCTCCGGATTGGTGGTGTGGCTTGTCGTGGGAGCGAGCAGGCAAGCTTGAGTGGGAGCTTTCATCTAGTAAGTACCGTCGTACCGATCGATTCGATCAGACAGCTCCAGCCAGCTCCAATCAACGATCAATTGATCTACGGAACTTGCCGAGGAGCTTTTTCGCCAAAGAAGCAGCCAACCATCAGCCCACCAGCAGTCGTTGCATCACCAGAGACAGGCTATAATTTGCAATTGAGGTCGACCACTCTGCATCACCACTACATCGAAGCAAATATGCCGATGCCCTTCGCGCCTGCGACCACCTCCAAGATGCTGCGCTCCATTGTGCCAAAGTGCCAACAACAAGCAACAGCAGTAGCAGCAACTGCAGCTCGACAATGCCCACGGCGCTCGCTCTCAACTACCACAGCTCGTGCGCAACAACCATGCCGCCCGACAGCCTCCACCACAAAGGCCTCGCAGCGCTGCCTCCGCGCCTTCCCCTCTACTCCTTCGACCTACAACAACAGCGCCGCCCACCAGCGCCGCTACAGGCACAAGACGGTCGAGGAGGCCAAGAGCCGGTACCGGACCGGCCCTTTCTCCTGGAAGGCCGGCGTGCTCTTCGTCCTCGCCGGCGGCGGCCTCGTCTGGTACTTTGAGTTCGAGAAGCAGCGCATGCAGCGCAAGCGCGTCGCCGAGGCCACCAAGGGCGTCGGCCGTCCCAAGGTCGGCGGCGACTTCCTGCTCCAGGACCAGAACGGGAAGCCGTTTGGCAGCGCGGACTTGAAGGGCCGGTATTCTCTGGTAAGTCATACTTAACTGTTAAGTTATAGTTGGTCGAATTCCTTGGACAGGTATTAGTACTGACGCAAGGACCCTTTTCCTTCACAGGTCTACTTCGGATTCACGCACTGCCCCGACATCTGCCCCGAGGAGCTCGACAAGATGGCGCAGATGTTCGACCTGGTCGAGGCGGAGCGTCCGGGCCAGCTGGTGCCCGTGTTCGTGACGTGCGACCCGCAGCGCGACGACCCGGCAACGCTCAAGACGTACCTGTCCGAGTTCCACCCACGCTTCGTCGGGCTGACGGGCACCTACGAGCAAATCAAGGACGTCTGCAAGGCCTACCGCGTCTACTTCAGCACCCCGCGCGACGTCAAGCCGGGGCAGGACTACCTCGTCGACCACAGCATCTACTTTTACCTCATGGACCCCGAGGGCGACTTCGTCGAGGCCCTCGGCCGCCAGCACAGCCCCGACGCCGCGGCCAAGGTCATTCTGGACCATGTTAAGGATTGGAGAGGTCCTATCAAGCAGTAAAAAGAAATGTATATAAGAGCTTTTCTCTACTTTGCAGTCGGCTAGTTTGCTGTATCGTGATGGATGAAAATGTAAATATTATAAGGGTGGCGGGCGCACTCTGCTCTGGTATGTAGTATATTTTGTACAGCTCTAAATTGTACTATACAAAACTGCGAAAGACCGCAGTTCATTTTCCCTGAAGTTCGTATTTGTTGGGAATAGCAAACGATCTCCAAAACCCAACAACCCGCAACTAAACTGGAAGTCGTGTCCAAGGTCGAGCGTATCCAGGCATGCACGATTTGTGAACCACCCGCCATCCTCTATTATGTCAACTCATTCCTATAAGTGTATACCCCCACCCCTCGACGACGACTCATCCATCGCCTCCATGTACTTGCCCCGGCCCCTACCTCCCTACCCCTTACAAATCATCCTTCCCCTCCCGCCTCATCCGCCTCTTCAGCGTATCCCCGTAAACACCGCCCGCGAGCCCCGCCACCGCCGCGCCCAGCAACGCGACGCCATGGAACGCCGGCTTGAACAGCCCGCGCGCGAGGGCCCGAAGATTGGAAAAGTACCGCGCCGTGCCATACACGATACTGCCGGAGCCCATGCCCAAGAGGGTTCCCACCAGCAGCTGGGGCGTCTTTTTCTCGTTCTCCCTGTTCTCCTTACTCCTCTGCTCGCCTTCTTCCCCTTGGACCCGTGACGAGGTGGTCTTGGCAGGGGCCGAAGAGACAGAAGAAGGGGAAGGGGATGGCTGCGGATGCGGCCCGTGACGTAAAACCACCACGAGATCCTCCAGGTCCAGCTGGGAGAACCGCTCGACGGCGATGCCGAGCGCGACGAAGCCGAGGCCCGTCCGCATCCAGGCCAGGAACGTGCGCTCCGACGCCAGGTGGTCTCGGGCCACCGAGCCCGTGTTCTTGTACACGGGCGTCGCGAGGCGGAACCAGGGCGACATGGTTGGTGTTGCTGGTGATTCTCGTCTACCGGTGAGTGGGTGTATTGTGCAGTAGCTAGCGTATAAGGAGACACGGGACGGAGAGCAGGTAGACAAGAGGGAAAAGACTCCCCAAAACCTATGAGCTGCTTGCGGTTACGAGTGAGCAAGTGAGTGAGCACGCGTTTCATGAGAATAACCTGTTTACAAGAAGCTAGAGGCGATGATCCATATTACTATAACGTAGAACAATGCGCTTATCGATAAGATATGCTACGACTCGTTGCTACAATTACGAAGCGAATAAGAACGGTGGGAGAAAGGATGCGCGTCAAATTACACTATTCTGCATACCCTCTATATTCGAAATGTACATTGCTAGTCCTCCTGTCTTCGGTACCCAATGGCTCGCTAGGGACGGGACCACAGAGCAAGCCTGTCCTCCGATGACGTAATTGTGTCGCTTAGTAGTTGACCGTCTTGATCCTTTCCCTCAGGTTTTCGGGGAGGTCTTCCAGCTTGACAATGCCCATTTGAACGCAGTCGCCCCAGAAGAAGTAAGCACGGTCCTGAGCGTAGCCTAGGTAGTCAAACTCATCTCCTTGTCCTTCCTCTTCCTCGGGCGCCACAGCGGAAGCAGGGGCTGCTCCCTCCGCTGCAGTAGCTTGATCGGCACCCGCGCCTGTTAAGTCAAGCCCGGGAATCTTGGCTTGCATGAGGCCCCAGGCGACCCATTGAGCGCTGTTCGCGATACGCCAGATCTTGGTCTCCTCCATGAGCGCGTTAATGATCTGCTCCTTCTGATCCTCCTTACGCTTCTCATCCTCTCTCCAGCCGCCTGGCGGTACACGAGCGTCGAGCATGAACTCCACAATGGAACTTGTCGAGGCTGCTGGAGCTGTTGTCGTGGTGATCCCTGTGTCTGCAGGGCTGTCCAGCGGAAGAAGCCTCGGCGTGCCGGCACTGGGATACTGGGGCTGGTGTTCGACATAGGCTTTGAGGAAACGGCGCTGTTCTTCGGGGGTCGGGTATCTCTCTGTGTTGCATACATGAGGGGTGTTTGCGTCATGGTAGTTATAAGTCCACTCTGTGAAGTGGTTTGCGAATTCGTGACCTCGGGTGTTGGGTCCCGCATACTCGAAGTCGATGACGATAAGCTGTTTGTGCTCATTCTGGGGCTGCATCAGAGGTGACTTTTCGTCGTCAGGTTTGAGGCGAAGGATATTTCCATATTGTGTCTGCGCCGGTTAGTATTCTCGCTAGGGAGCTTCGGGAAAGGCAGGAAGAAACTTACATCATTGTGGGCAAATACAAGCTGGTCGCGGAGAGTGTTGTGGCTGTTATAGTGGTTGAAAAGCCATTCGCGGTACTTCGCAATCGCTTGCTTGAACATTTCCCATTCAACACCACAGACGAAACCTCGTGATTTCCACGCATCGGCGGGGCTTGGAGTTGAACTACCATTGCCGCCAAGAAGCTCCTTATCCAGGAAGCTGGCCACTTTCCCTACATGGTCAAGCCATTGGTCCCAGTTTTTAAGCACACTCGGGCCGCCGTCTTTCTCCTCTTCAAGCAGGTCTATGCCATCGTGCAACTCTCTCATTCTCTTGGCGATTTTCTTGGAGGTTTCGGGTTCTCGTAAATGAGCTGGCGTCAGTGTAATGGCGTTGAAGAACTGCTCAAAACGGCCGTTCTCGAATGTGCCAAGCATACGAGGGCCGATCTTCTTTCGCGCAAGGCGACGCAGCATGCCAAGCTCGTTCTCTCGGTCGATGATGTTCTCCACTTGCGGTCCGTATACTCGGAGCAGTAATTTCGCAGGGGGCGTCTTTCCAGGCTCCGTTTTCTCGACCATGTCATTTGGTGGACTGACAACATAGACGGCGTTCGTGAGTGCGCCGCTCAAGCGTTCCACCTCGATGCCGTCACCACTTTCCAAAGGTATTCTTCTCCAGCCCTTGATCCGGAGCGTGTGGGCGATGCGAAGTACGTCGGTCTTGAAAGTTGCCCAAGCTTGACGCCCCTTTTCTTCTTTGCGAGAGACGGGGGACTTTTCATCTTCAGGAGACAAGGCTTTCCCACCCGAGTAACTCATGGTCTTTGTGTTGTCGAGTACAGCATCACAGCCGGGGACTACAACGTCCCCGTCATGGTATTCCGTATCGGAAGATTGCGTCCTGTGTAGATGGAAGGAGCGTTTCTTGTGTTTCCGCCCCAGGAGCCGCGGGCTCTGGTGAGGCATATTGTTGAGACCCAAAGCACTCATGCTGTCGTCTATGATTCGCTGGAGTCGGTCTAGAGAGACATCACTCGATTGAGAATCGATGGAGTGCTTTCTTTGGAGCCTAGCACCCTCAGCCGCCGTGCTTGCATCTTCTGCGTCCACAGCCTCCTCAGATGGTCGCCGGTGCCTGATGTGGTGGTGGTGCTTCTTGCCCCGCCGTTTCTCCTTCTTCGATCGCTCCTGCTCAAGCCATTCAGCTACTTGAGTGATGAGCCTTTCACCATAATGATCAAGGCGGTGACGATGATGAGAGCTGCTTTGTGGCTGGTCTGCATCTTGGGACTCCTGTGCTGGGGCCTGGTTGTTTGCGCAACCACTGAGCATTTCTAGGCTCCTCTGGCTCACGAGCGATCCCCTGGAGGAGTTGGCGCCTACCATAGGTGGGCGGCCACTCAAGCGTTTGCCAACACCGGCGGAAAACTGCTTCTTAGGCTGTGTTTCCTCTGGAGCCTCCGGCTCTGGCTCGGCGATTTGAACTGCTGCAAGGTTGTCAGTATACGTGCCAATGAGAGGTGGTGCATAAGCAAGCTCGGTCAGTTCTTCTAACTCTAGAAGCTTACTCGAGACTCCTTGATGGCTAGCCGCTTCTTCCATCTTTGGTTTTGCGAACAGCTATGCCTGGATACCTTCCCAAGTCCACACCATCTGTATTCAACACCCTCGTACTATTGATTCAATACAGAGCAAACAGTTGCGCAATGTAGACGGAAATGCCGGGGCGTGTCAAGTGGGGCGAGCCATACATTATGAAGGCGCGTGAGACGAGACAAGCTCATCTTAAGGTGTCTGTTATGACCGATAAGAACGAAGAGTGTCATGACACGGCTGAATGCACTGACACGTCGATAGGCTGTTTCACGTATGCACCACGATAAGGAGCGGGAAGTAGAGAGGTAGGAAACCAACCTTTGAGTGATGCAGCCGACGACTGCTGTCTATCGCTATCATCGTCCGGTTTCATGGCGGACCGCAATGGCAGTCCACCACCCGGGGTGGGGTTGGGAGTGGAAGAGGACATGACTGCACGCTAAGCACTCTCTCACACCATGAGGCAACCAGTGTCGAGCAGTTTTGTAGCTTTGGGCGACCAAGGTGTCGTAGGTTTACGTTGGCGCTGGCGAAGCGAAGGCGTACAACAGCAACAAACTTGAAGCTCTGGATTGGCGGGGTGATAAGCTGGTGGGCTATCTATACGTGAGGGGTATTGGTCGAGGTGTAAGGACGTCTTATCCGTAAAGGTAGTCGGAAAAGCCCACAGACTGGCGAAAGCAATCAATCTGCGGTAAAAGCAATAGAGAGACAGGGTGGTTAACTAGGTTGTAGGTCAGGCGGCTGGTGTTGTTCTTTTGATAAGGACGCCTATGGAATCGATAGACCAGGCAGACAATTATTTCCTAGGAGAGAGAGCTAGGTGTACTTTCTTTGTATGCATTGTACCGTCCCGAAGCCAAGCTTGAACTGGATATGGACGGGGTAAAAGAAAAAGGCGGGTCGCTTCCCCTGCAGCGCTGCCCCAGAGCTGCACTTGTGGTCAACGTTAAAATTCCTTTGGGTTCACCGGTATTTTGCTCATGTCTCTGAAACTATCATTCACCAGCCTGTTATTTGCTATGATGGAATACGTACGCAATACCGATACTATGGAGTGTAAGCCAGGCCGTGCATGTAGCCCTCCGGGTAATATAGCACTGTAGGTACATTGAAATCAATCGTGGCGGCCCGCAAGCCTGGCTCTCGGTTCTGCCCCCCAATACCACATGCAGTGACGTAGGGTTGGTATCAGGGTCTGCTATCAGGCCTCCAAACCCGCCCAAGCCTAAAACGGCCTCGGTGACGGTCTAGGCCGCTTCTATCCATCCAGTAGCGTGCACTTGTATTCGTACGACCCCTGACGGGCATCATTTGCTTAGCACCAATACCCTCAAAAATGGGTTTATTGAGCTGGCCCAAAGGACAGCTGCATACTTCGTAGTCTGCTGGTACTATAATTTCAACTAGGTGGTATTCTACAGGGAACCCGATACTAACGTCCACCTGATTTGCACCCATCCGCCGGTCTAGACCGCAACCCTCCAGTCCATCATGTTAGATTACTGGTAGCCCTCCTGTTTCAGCGCCCATTTGACTGCTGCTGCTACATCGTCTACCACCATCGTGGGAGGGTGTGCCGGCTCCCCGCGATCATCTGTGTATACGCCTGTTCGCACCAGGACCGAGGACCAGGAGGTTCCAAGAGGGCTTCTAAAGTCGTTCGCGCCACGGATGTCGCTCTCGGGGTTGTCGCCGATCATGTAGACGCTCCGGAGAGGCTCCAGCTTCTCGATTTTGGTTCCCAGCATTTGTGCCCGGTGGTTGCTCAGTACCCTCTCTGCATACTCGTAGGTCTCCTTGTACGGTTTGCCGATAACGGTCCGTTGCAACTCTATACCGCCTGTGATCTGTTTCCAAATACCCGCTATAGCAGCCTGGAAAGAGCCTTGGCCGAATCGAGGAAGATGGTACTGCGCCGCCCAGAACAAGTCCGCATTCGAAAAATAAAGTGCAGGCTGGCCGTCTATCTGCCAGCCAGAATTGGGTAGATTTGATTTGCCATTCTTGGATGAATATGTGCCCAACACGCCGTTCTGCGACATCAGAAGATCTGAGATGATCTGTATGTCAAGCGCCCAGTCACGAGGGTCGTTGAAGACGAACATGGCGTCGATCTTGGGCTTCGGACTAGGCAGAGGGCGCGCCGTCGCCGCATAGCGCTCCTTCATCAAGGGTTCGAATGGCCATATTTCAGGGTGCGCCATCAGAATATCCGCCGGTGTGATGACGTTCTTGAAACCGTAGGTCTCGGCGATCTTGCGCGATTTATCGGCATCAGATCCCGTGATGAGGATGTTCTTATCCTGTAGACCTTCTGGACCATGAACGAGTTCCTGGAAGGGCGTATGGGACTGGACAAAGTTGTCGGTCGACAGCTCCACGTTCAGCTTAGAACTGAGGTCGGCGACACGATCCTTCTCGTGTTTTCCACCACCATTCGTCAGCAGGATGAACGGTATCTGGTGCTCTTGCAAGTACCGGAGCGTCTCAGTTGCACCCGGTATAGGCTTTGCTACATGGAGTAAGACGCCATCGATGCTAGAAATGGGCTTAGTTGCTAGTTCCAGCTTTTGTAGTTTCATGAAGGAGACCCTTACTCGAAAGCGAATGCAAAAGGCGGCGCTTGCACGGCATCTTTCTTTTTGTAGTCGGTGCTATAGCTCCGGCTTGCAACACCGCGTTGACCCAGAAGAGACGAGCGGTTTTGCGTGAACTGCGAGATACCGGGACCGCCCAGCCTACGAGCAGCCTGGGCTGTGCTGACCGCCTTGCAGCTCGGAACGCTGGAGCTGACCAGGGAGCGGGGCCGGAGCCCGGCAGCGAAGGAGGAACGCAAGAGAGAGGCACTCATGATGAAATAAAAACAAAAACGGATAGAACGACCGGCGGCTGTCTTAGGATGGAACAGTCACTTTAGTTGTCATGTTTTGCCCACCGTCGGTGACTTATTCAGCGTCAAAGTAATGTCCGAGTGAGTGTGTAATTGGCAGGTTGGGATGCTATCTTGTCCAAGATGGATTGACGGGGTCAACACTCATCAGGAGAGTTCCCACCCAAATTTGGAAAGCCGGCCCCGTTCTTCACCATCGGAGCATGTAAGGTCCGTCATCGATCTGGCACTTGTGCGGCATCTCCCGTCCCTTCCATGGACTTCATCAACACATGTGTAAACGGGCGAGAATATGTCAAAGGGTGAGAATGGATTCTAGAGAGTTACCATTCTTCTCAAGCATAGTTTTGGGTACTGTACAGTCAGAGTAACCTAGTTAGGTAAGTTTGTCCATCTCGGCTAGGATCGGTCCTGTCGCAGCCCGCCTGGTGTGGGACGACAGGCCACCCTTCGAGGCAAAATGATTACACTGAGTGTCGATATGCATTTCAGAATTACGATATCGACATTATTAGTCTTCTCCTGTTATGAGTTGGAGAATCAAGCCATAGAAAGACGTTCGCATCGCTTGTAAAGTATGTACTTAAGCTTATCTGAACACAGCGACATGCACGATAAGCGATAGTGGCGTTCTTGTATCCTGTGGCGCTAAGTGGCTAAACAATCTCCAGTGTCATCTCATTTCAGGACCACTGTTGATATCTCATCAAACTCGACGAAACCTTCCAGGCCACTTGGTTCTGTATTGTTTTAATAACGATTTTTTGAGAATCGTCATAATACACTGCTTTGCATTAAATCTTTGCGGCCTCAGCAGATCAGATTTGGGATATGCACAGTTATCATTGACAGTGCGCCCCTTGTTGTTATGTGAGTTGAGGAAGCAACGGCAGCACATTAATTTGATTGAAGCTTTGCTGGCCCAAACAAAGGAGAGTGCGCTCTTTGGTTGCTTGCCAGACCGGGAATTGCTGGGTGTTGTATGGCGTACGGGCATGTGCATGAACAAAGATGGCGGGGCCTGATAGCCTGGAAAGCGAAGGAGATGTGCAGATGGGGGAAGCAGATGCTGGCGCGGGTAATGGTGGTGGCCTGGGGAACAACAATGACGGCGATGCACCTATCCTGAATTCGGTTGAGCAACCAACCACTTTCAGCCATTCGAATTCGGAGTTTGAGGTGAAACCAGATCCAGAAGACGACGTCAACCCGCCTTCTTCATCACCAACCCAATCCAGGATGGGCGGCAAATCAGTACCCAAGAAAAAGGGCACCGCGGCCGCCAAAAAAGTGCCCAAGAAGACGAGAAAGGCCAGAGCCAAAGCCGCCAAAAAGGCCGCTGCTGCTAAGGCTGGCGTTCCCCACGAGGAAGACGAGGAGAGCTCGGATGACGAGATCGACAACGGCCCGTACTGCATCTGTCGCGGCCCTGACGACCACAGATGGATGATAAGTTGCGACGCCTGTGAGGAGTGGTATCACGGCGAATGCATCGACCTCGACAAAGAGCTGGGGGAGAAGCTCATCGAGCGGTTCGTTTGCCCCAGATGCACCGATGGCAAGCTCAATTACACAAAGTACAAGAAAACCTGCTCCCTCGACGGCTGCACAGACCCCGCACGCCTGTATGGCAAGAAGGACCGCTCCGTCTTTTGCTCCGACGAGCATTGCGATGCCTGGTGGGCCAGCATGATCCGCACCTTGCCTAGGAAGGAGGCGTCGATCGAGGCGGCGGAGATGCTCACACAGGAGGATTTTATGGGCTTGCTCGCGTCTACTGCTGAGCAAGGCGGATGGAAACTAGGAGAAAAGCCTTTCGGTACGTTTACGCGGTCTTCAAAAACAACTCTATTGGCATGTTCCTCGCAACATTGTATGCATTACTGACGCTTTGATACAACAGGCAATATCGAGGGGTTCTGGGCCAACGGCCTGCCTACACGTCCCGACGTCCTCAGCGAGGAGGAGTTGACCTTCCTTCAGACCTCGGCAGCCGAGCGTCTTGCACTGGGCAACGAGATTATCCAGTACAAGAAGATGATGCAGCTCATAGACTGGGCCAATCAGCGCCGGCAGGCCGCCATTGAGCAGAGCAAGTTCACCAAGGACAGCTGCGGCTACGACTACCGCCTCGATGTGGTCTCGGTGCGCCACGCGTTCGCGGCCTGGGTCGAGACGCCCGAGGGCCAGGCCACCTTCACGGCGGGCAAGCTGGACACGCCGATCGACGCGGCCGGCGGCGAGGGGGACGCGGCCACCCGCAATATGTGCGAGAAGAAACGGTGCAAGGCGCACAATGGATGGTATAAGTTACTCATGAGTGCCGTGCGGAACCAGGTTAAGGAAACGGCGACGGCGGCCGCGGACAAGCTCGAGGCGGAGGACTCGCTACGACAGGAGGCCGAGTCTCGTTATGAGAGACGCCAGGTCGAGAACAACTGGGTGGAAGTCATCAGCGAGGATTAATCACATACCCGCGCAGTGCCGACCACCAACTGAAGACATATCGCATCTCGAGGCAAGAGAGGAAGGGGTGGCTGGATCATTGAAATTTGGCACCACTGTCTGTCTTGCTCGCCATGATGACGTGTAATTGAATGGTAGCTGATATTGCTTTGCAAAAAGGAGTTGCCCTAGCATCACCAATCCGGACGATTGTCAGGTAGCCGTATATAGATATGGCCAATGAGAACCCATAGTCAGCAGCAATATTGCATTTGCCGATTATTTTGTCTTGACTTTTCCTCTTACGATTCTCCTATTCGCTACAGTAGCTAGCTAGCCTCCCGCAGAGCTCAGCACATGCCACTCCTTACTTGGCTACGCTAGAAACCCATTCGCCGGCTCGGAGTTGGAGATCTTGAAAAGGACACCGGTCGATCAGATCAGGGGCGCATCCCGTCACTTTTACGAGTTTCCTCAAACCTTGCATCTCAGCGGCACCTCCCTTACCACACCACTGCTGATGCTGCTGCTGCTGCTGCCGCCGCTGCTGCTGCTACTGCACAACTGCAAACGATGGCTGCAGCTCCGCCCCTCCAAGCCTACCTTACCCCCCCCTCCCTTACTGTTGCGAACTAGTATCTGCATGTTGCCAGAAGTGATATGTGATACTGATCTTTGGGGAAGGGGGAAAGGCCCCGGACTCATGGCGATCTTCCCGCGGACGCTGGGGCTAGGCAGCTAGGACAGAGGGATTTCGTCTGATATGATGGTGGCATGTTTGGTGAGGTTAGGGGTGTGTGCAATACATATCAACTGATTTTAGGTACGCTCACCTGAGGGAAACGCATGTTTGATGCATGTCCGTATGTATGCACCTATGCAGTTAATATAGTAAACATGCGAGACGAGAGGGGGGGGGGCTATGAGAATCAGTCTACCTACCCGTCCCCCCGGGGACCTCAACCGGCAGCTTGCTTCGTTTCGACGAAGCGACAGCAAGCGTAGACTCACGTCAATCAATATTACATACAGCTAGCTAGCTGGTTTGTCGCATGCAGCAGCGGCAGGAGGAACAGCAGCAGCACAGGCAGGTCATGCAGGCACTGTGACAGGAAGGAGGAGCTCGTCTAACGGAACTACTTCCCTTCCAATCGTAAGTTGGGCTGACATTTTCCTTTCTTCGGAGCTGGCTACCACATGTTGTCATCCTACGTCTCCTGCTTTTCTCTCTCTTCCACTCTCAGGACCCTGGTCCTTGATATGGTGGTTGATCGGGATCTGCAATGCCTGAATCGCGGGCAATCAAATGATGCATGGCCATGTGGGAGCAATATAGATGAACAGCATGATTACGATGGAATCTGTGGTGCCAACTGGCCCTCGAACCTTACCTACCTAACCTACCCTAACCTCGTAGGAGAGACATAGTTATTAGTGAGAGTCATGGCAAATGATGATTGAACCACCACATCACCTTACTTTGAATGGCTGCATCCGTTCTGTTATCCCCAAAGAGCATCACTCCACTTCGGATGCACGAAAGTACTTCCGGGGGGAGCGACGGGGGTTTCTGGTGGTTGGGTTCCTTGGCCAGGCAGGTCGTCTCCCTGGCACGTAGAATGAAGTACACGTGTTTCGTTTCCGATACAGGGAAAAGAGTAAGGGAAGGGTGAGGATACTTTTGGCCATACCCGTACCCAGACCATATTCAGTAACTTAAAAACCCGGGGGGGTCAGTCTTTCGTCATCGTCCCATCTCTCTTTGATATACCGTACATACATACGGGCACCGATGTGCGTATGCTGGGCCTTTCGCCTACCTGGCCCTGAAAGCGATATAAAGAGATTCGACGTTACATTGGCCCAATCCGATCGTAGGTCGGGAATCGATTTAGGGGGTTAGAGTCGGGGTACTTGTCTCGGCGAACCCAGTGAGCCAGTTGGCTGGGCTCACAATCTCCTTTCGATCATCGGGATGATTTACACCATCTGCCTCTGCCTCTGCCATGTCTTGTCTGGTTCTCTCATGCATACCTGACCTCTTTCCTCACACCCGGCAGTACGGTTTAGCCTAACTAAGTCGGGGTCTCTCGTAGCGGGTGATTGCCGTATTACAAATTTCTGTCGATACCAATATCCCGAAGCCAGGGCCCTTTTCGACTGTGCTCAACTTTCAGGGGAACAGCGGGGTGGAACAGCAGCAGGAGGGGAAGAGGGAGAGCAGACATTGAAAAAGAGAGGGTTTGCTTACGACGATGGCTCCAAGCCTAGACCACCATGAACTTAGATAGTACTACTACAGTAGTAGAGCAGTCGAGACAAGACTACAGCAGTAGTAGTGTGGCATTACGCCCCCCCCAAGCCGGATGAAACGCTCTGGTTCGACCTTGTCGCCGGTGAGCGAGAATCCCGAGGGGGAGGCGCGTGCGCCGCCCGGGACGACGCAAAGGCGATCACATTGCTCCTTTGAGCAAGCAAGCTCCTCAGCAAGCGTGCGCGCGTGCGTGCTCTTCGTTTCCCCATCCGCCGTCAGCACGGTTGCCACAACCCGCTTACCGGGGCCCCTGCCTTGTAAGTATGTACGTGCTTGTATCGTGGGGACCGTAAGCTTTGCCTGCTATCCTAAGGGGCATTTCTTGAAATTGGTCACTTTCCAATGGGCTGGGCGATGTACACCGTAGACAAGATATGTAGTGATCCATCTCAGCACCCTACCCGCGGCCCGTTGATTACTGCTTCCGTGGTGGCCGGAGGAGCCAAGCCAGCCCTCCTTGCGAACCTCTTCTTTTCAACTATCTGTGCCACATCACTACATCCATGCTGTACTGAATAGGGGAGAGCGAGCGAGCGAGAGGGAGACAGGGATACGCAATGAGTAACCGAGGGCTAGCTACGATTGTCAAGTATAGACGAGGGATGCAAGCTCAAACCCGGTCCTATTGGCATTCCTCTCTATCTCTCTCTATCTTCCGGCCAACGAACGAGATGATGGATGACTACCTAGTATGTACAGCGTGTCTGTCTCATGTCCACATGCATCTCTGGGCGTGGGTGAGACCCGGTGAATAGGAGTTGCGTACGGATTGGGAACCCGGCACCCCACTGGGCAGCAAATCAAGGACGTCCTATTTCAGGTAGATGTAGGTCGGTGCGCCCGCCGCGGCGTGCAGATGGCAGGCAGATCATGAGCATGGGGGTCTATTAGTGAGGGTGTGAGCAGTAGGGTTAAGTGGTGGTAGTGGTAGTGGTGGTGATCCATCGTTGCTGTGCAAATGGTACGGGATGGGGTAGTGGTAGCAGAACTACATGTATGTATGTAGAAGCCCTTTCAGCTTCCAGGTTCAGGAAGTGTTTCTTCCCTCGCCTGTACGGTTGGATGCATGCGGTATATGCTCCGTCAAAAAAGCACCAGCCGGGCGGGCGCGCAACCAAGGCAAAGGCAGTGCAGTTGCAGAAGGAAATCACGAAAGATCTCCATGCCCGGGGCTCGCCCCAGCCTGTCATCGGCCAATACACATCACTCATCAGATCCTCTTCTGCATTGCAGTAACTCCGTTCGTCACTTTAGTTGCTGGACCGCGTCTGTAGAGCCGGCAATCCGGTTACTAAAGAAGGATCGTCCAAGTTGCAATTTGCAGTCTGACGTATATATCGTCATATACTTGCCTATATAATAAGTTCAACAGTTTAACAGTACCAGTGTCAACGGTTCACTAGTGGCAGTTGAAGAATAATGGGTTTTTGAGAATGAAGATCATTGAACATCCTCACTAGCTGCCTTTAATTTTCTTCTTCCTCGTCCCCCTTCTGGCGGAGGCTAATGTCTAATTGGAGCAGAATGTACAATACAAAAGCAGGTAAGCGTCTCGACGAAAGTGTTCAGGTAGCGTAGCGGACAGTGTGCTGAATCTGGAAACCCCTGCGTGCATGGCGCATCTTGCACTTACTACTACTAGCTACTTTTTTCTTTGCCTCTCTCCCTCTCACGACTCCGTATGTGGGTTCTCATCCTCGGCATCGTAACTTGTAGATGCAAGAAAGAGGAGAGTAAGCAAGAAACCTGACCCCCCGGGTTGTTCCGTGGCGATCCCGGACGAGAGAGACCCTGTTCGTGATCGAGCAAATGGGAATTGGTACATGTGAAGCATAGGTAGGCTGCATGATACAAATGCTAATAGCCCAAGAGGGTGATCTGCCAGATTATGGGATGGAACTTGACGTGCGCCCGGCACCGGGGCTGGGCTTGGCCTGGTGCATGGGTAGGCAGGTAGGAAATAGGTACGCGTGCAGATTGCGGATGCCGTTCCATGGCGCTGGTGAGATATTGCAAATGGGCAGCAGCAATTAATGTCTCGGTCAGCGCCTCGTAACTTGTCCGTTCACGAGGCGAGGTTGAAGAGTAGGGTAAAAGGGAAAGAAGTAACTCGCATCATCTTGGTCATATACGACCAGTCCTATCAAAGTGCGTGTCTCGGCAGTGTGCCTCTGCGACGTCCATGAGGGGATCGGCAGCTGGCGCTTTGCTTGCTTTGCCACTAATAAGTAACTTTTGGTTTTTTTCTGTGTCCGCCGGAGGGCATCTCGACCCGAGCGTGGTTCTGACAAGCCACGTGAATAAGATTAGATGTTGGCGGCCGTTGGGTGGTCGGCTACGGCACGAACTTCTCTCTGTGTCTCTCCCTGCCTCTTCTGGGCTGTAAGAGACACGGGCGGCAGGACCCCTGGGGGATAAAAAGGGCTTGAACGGCTAGTTGCCGAAGTCCATGCCCGCTTTAGGTAATGTGCTCGTGGTGGCTTTTTGACTCGTGGTTTACCATGATTGCTTTTTCTTTTGCATTTCTTACAATATGATAGGGGCCCTTATAGCGCACAGCCCATGTAAATAATTGCCGGGAGTGTCAGGCGAAACACCCCACGTGAAGTCACCGAGACACAGGTAAGCGAGGGCTTTGGCTTGCCTGTCAGGGAGGGGGAAAATTACGAGTCGAAGGGCTGAGGGGGATTAGGTGTGGCCTGTGGGTGTCAAAGTAACCGTGTCAAGGTTGTATTCCCGGGGTTTGGTGCTCAGCTCGCTATATTGTCCGCGTCGTGGGTTTTCTGTCTTGTGCCCGGGATTTTCTGGCTGCAGCCGCCGTCAGGGAACAAGTTAATCTCGGGAAATCCAAGGGGAGGGGATGGGAGGAGCCAAAACAGCATCAATGTGTCCGCCTTCCCTGAAGCGCATCAAGCCCGGATCAGGAAGGTATAGCTTGCAGAGTCGCACTGGATGGCGTACCTTTTGTTCGGGTCCTGCTCCCCGACCTGTTCCCAGTCACAGTCCAGTCCCATTATCGTGGGCCGCAGCTTG
The DNA here is from genome assembly GCA_038363915.1 of Apiospora saccharicola. Taxonomy (NCBI): domain Eukaryota; kingdom Fungi; phylum Ascomycota; class Sordariomycetes; order Amphisphaeriales; family Apiosporaceae; genus Apiospora; species Apiospora saccharicola. Next base: position 1,502,224 of record JAQQWM010000004.1, read on the forward strand.
CGCTGCGTGCGTGTGGGCTCCATCTTTACCTACATACTTGTACAGCAACCGCGCCCAGAACAGCATAGGTCTCCGAAAGTGAAGACAGGGCCAATCATCATGATCGACAGCCTGGATGACCGTCTTAAGCAAAGCACAGCTGCAACCCAGAGGGTGGGAACACTTCATCTGCAAGTGAGACGACGGATTGCAGCTTCCAGGGAGGAGAACATACAGGCTAGACAGGACCATGCTCCTTGACCTATCATCCGATCAAGTTCCTTGATAAACTTTTGTGACGGGGGGTAGTAGGGGGGCCGCCAGACAGCTTACAAGCCCTGCCCGGCGAATGGGATCATGTTTATATAGAGACGGCTGATGGATGGCCAGATGGCACTTGGTTTTCATCAATCAGTCTTGGCTACAGGCGAAAGAAGCTACATAAATGGCCGCGCCTTGTGCTGCCTTGTGCCAGAAGCAAGCATGCAAAGCGACGTTGCAGGAAGATCTTGCTTACACACGCTTATAAACCGCCGAAGATCGGCAGATCATGGTGTAAGCGAGTCCATATATGTGCCTGTCGTCGAGGTTGAACTGCCCCGAATAAGCAAAGGGGTGGTGGGTGGTATCGTTCGTGTCGCTGCAAAGCGAGCAGAGAGGGTTGATGCTGATGTCACAAGAGCCCAGCAGTGGTGCTCTGGTTCCAGAGAAAGACCCGCGCCAGAAAAGGCATACGACTCTGGATCGAACAAAAACCGATTGGGGATGACGCTAACAACAAGCAAGTTCAACCAAACTTGACGAGATATCTTGCTCAATACCTAATGCTGGAGACTCATGACTCGTAAGGCGGGGGGGGAGCGACTTCTCATTTGCAGACTCGGATCCAGGGCTTTGGACGCATCGAGGATCATTACATATTGTAGAACTGGGTAGGGGGCAGGGTGGACAAGGGGGCCCACGACCACGTCGTTCCACCCCATGCCCATACCCATGCCGAGATCATGGAGCGCCTTCATGGCCAAATGTACAAGTAGAGCCATGTACAATGCTGTAGCCACCAAGACGGGAAAAAAACTTGATCTTGATATCGGGTTAGAAAGCGCAGTCCAGTGCAAAAACTTGCCATATCAGGCGAGTTCAAGCTAGAGGACAAGCCGCCGTTTGACGCCAGGGCTCTCTCTCTTAGTCTCATCGGCCATACATACATTCAAATCCCGAACGAGTGAGCGGCGGCGTTATCAATCCTCCCTGTAGGTACCATGGGTATGTTGTCAGTGGACCGCCGACATGGGTGCCACCGACCCTACCGTGGTCCTGTATGTACTTACACACGTCTCCCTGGGGCTGCTAATGCAGGTGACTCCGGCTTTGTCCCTGTGAGCAAATACAAGTACCCAGCAGCACGTTAGCGCAAGAAAATAGAAGAAAAAAACATTGCTTCTCGGATGCGCGGCGCTCGGTATTCAAGGGATGCTTGTGCGACGTAGCAGGAGACTTTTTGGCGGGACATGGCCCTACTACCAAATCTGTAATGTGAGTGCGCGATATTGGACAGGGCAGACCCAGAGATAGATCCATTCATTCATCCCTCCGTAAGTTTTTTTTCTATGGACATGTATTGTTGACTGAATTGGGTTTGGCATGCTAGTAGGGGGTGGGAGGGCCTGCCTATAATATCGTATATTATAGACCGGCAGTGGGCGATCAGGGAAGATCCTTTCTTTGCACGGCTCTCAACGACTACCCACACTGTTGTTCTACGTTAACGGTATTGCAATCGGCCAACGGTGCTTTGGCCGGCTGGACAATTCTGGATCGCAAGGCCAAAGGACTTTTCCCATCGCGCCGGAACATACGCGTTGGGACAATATATACAGATCGCGATACTCGTAACCGAGCCAGAGATGTCCCGTACCACCGGTCCAGTGTGTGTTTCCTCCCCAAGGGCTTGTGATCACAGCACTGGTTGGGATACACAGCATGGAAGATTGAAATGTAGGTTGCACGCAGCTTGTGTGACAGCTGTACTTCTCCGAGCTTTCAAGACAGCCCCCGCAAGCAATGGGTCTGTGACGAGACCGTCGTACGGTAGGGAACCTCCTACGTGATTGGGCAAGCTCCAGGGCTTGCTAGGTAATTTCGACTCACGATGTCTTCTTTTCGTAAGGTTGTCGCAATGGGATATATGGATTTGACAAGCGAGGGGGGCTAAGAGAGTGAGGAGGCAGTGTTTCGGTAGACCAGATCGCATGCGTACCCGATCCTCGTACGATGCCAAGCCGTGTCCGGGTAATAAAGAAGAAGAAAATGCGGCTTGGGTTGGAGGGAGCGACGGGCCCGACTCCCCGGAAGTTTGTTAGTTGGCTCTATATTGAATATCACATGTGCAGTGAAATCGACCTCCAAATGGCTGTGCATGCATCCAGTAGAAACCGGCAAGGCTTGGTCATAGATCTGGCCGCAGTAGCCTCATCAGACCACAATGACGGTTGAGGCACCCACCCAAGTAGCGACATGGCGCGCCTGGAGGAAAATGGCAGGGCATGGGGGAGCCAATTCTTACCGGTTGGTAGGTCGTACAGTAATCAATTGGTTCGGCGGTTGGCGGTGGCAGGCACCCTGTCAATTCCATCGTCCCCAGGGCTTGGGCAAATCAGAGATGGTTAACCATATATTGCTGCGCGGTGCCCTTGCTACCTTCGTATCGACCTATGGTAGAGTTGCTTCTCCCTCTGTAACGTAAGGTCTGTAAGTGCCATGGGCGATTGGCAGTAGGAACCAATGGAGATGATTGTTTGTGACACGTCAGACTCGAAGCTCAAGCGCTGAAGATACGAGAATAAAATTGACAGGTCGCCCTATACTGCAGTGCAAAGCAAAGCGGATGCTGTCTCCTGTGTACTTGTCGGTACGGGTCAGTGTGTGTGCGATGGTGCCTGTCATGCAAATAACCTTGGATGATCGCCGCGGTTCCCCAAGATCCTGGGCGACAAGAGCGAGATTGGGTATTTCTATCCAATCGCAGGTGCCGTAGAGGTTTTTACCCATGTCGCCGGTCTTTCACGCTGCATATTTGTACATACCTATTAAGTATATCGTGATATTGTGCGACTGTATGATTTCAGGCGTCATCACTAGAGTGGAAATCATATTATCAACAGGTTGCAGGATCGATATAGATGGGGGTCGGTGATACCGCCGGTCTCGTCACGAGACAAGTTAACCACTGGCTCGGAATGGAAGATGTCGGGCCTTCCGAAACCCAAACCACGCAGCCCACTGGACCGGGTGAATGAGCGGCCTCTCATCGGGATAGCTTACGTGGGTGGACGGACTGCTGTTCATTGAAGTACATACATAAGGTACGATACGTGGGTAACATGACAATGTGGAGGGATGGTTGGTTGTACAGCAGCCGTAGTATGTATCTGACCTCGTAGTTAGTGAGCTATTACACTTAGCTTGTGGTGAATGTACGGCCCAAGACTTAGACGAGGGGGATTTCACAACAAAGTGCCTGGTGCATACAAGGACAATCTCGTGATGCGAACACGTTGGTCAGGCCGTGGAGTCGTTGCCCAACTGCAATGTTCTGCTTAATATATTCGACAGGGAGGACCCAAGATGAGATTGTTCCAAGGGGAGCATGAAAGGGGTTAGTCTCGCGATGGAAGGACGCTAGAAGCTCTGTAAGCGATTGCGATAATCTCGCTGGGTGTGTTAAGCTGTCGCCATTTCCAGGAGCCCAAGCTTGAACCTACTAATTTACAGAGCCATCATGCAGACATACCAACGTTGCACTAACTGCATACGTCCCATAGCTTTGCTATTGTAAGGTTTTCCTGTGTATTATTAATACTAGATTAGGCCATGGTTATAAGTGACCGCGCCAATGGGCCCCCTCGTTTGGGGAACACCCTGGCCTGGATCGCCCTAGCCTTGTAGATCAGTCTTACCTAATGCGGGCATGCCATTGTTGCCTGTACCGTCCTGGCCGGTGTACCTTCATGTTCGAGCTTCTGTGATCTTACTGCATTCTAGTGTAGTATCGCGCCTTTGCTGGCGGGATGATCCGGTGCAGTTGAAGCCGGATTCAGGCATCGGTCAGATGCGCCCACCAACTCCTCGCCTCTGATCCTCCAAATGAAAGATCATTTTCCCTCCTCATCATCGCACATGCGTCTTCTCTCTTGCGTGGAGTATTGTGACCTCATCGACCGATGAGAGGACGCTATTTTCCTGCCAACTGTGCATTTACATCTTGACATTGCGATCGTTGTGCAGGGTGGTTTTGCCTACCTACATACATTAAGTAGGTAGTAAAAATACACTTCCCCTCCATGTTGTGTGGGGGTGAGTGGTGGGCAATGATGCAGGCAGACTGCCCTGCTCTTATACCGAACCGGTTTGCAGCATCGCATGGCAACTGTAGGCAGGCGGCCGCTATACATACGTGCATGTTAAGCATGACGCAAGGCGGGATTTTAAGACGTCGATCATTAACGCTTGCACAACGGCATTGCGGCGGAAGAGGGAACTTTGAAGCGCGGGAAGATCAGAACAAAACACGGCATGGCGTTGGGCTCAGAGCTTCCTGTAACGAATGCGTGCTTCAGGATCGTCATGCAAAAATAAACCACATGGGATGGCAAGTGGTGCATGCCATCATCCCATGTGTTTTGTTACCTGCAAGCAACGCTTGTCTCGGCCGATTAATTGAGAGGGGAGAGCCGGCACGAGCGTGGTCCGTCTGGTTTTCTTCTCCCGTTCGATCATCCGAAACGAGCCCCAAGCTATAAACAAGCGACGTACGATCTTGAAGTAGCCTTGTCATGGAGGTTGGCTCTATCTAGCCTCTGCCTACCAGAAACCTGCCAGCCTAGCCAGTCACCGACAACTGCACGATACACTTTATCCGTTAGCCCAGAGGCGCATCCCCGTTGGGTAGCATGGCCTCCTACCCGACGAACAAGAAGACCGGCTGGCGCAACATTAGCGCCCATCGCTTAGAATAGTACATGTCCGTCGGTAAAACCTGAAGAAGAAAGGCCTGGAGGGGCCACCAGAAAACGAGTCACGGACGTGCATGGCGAGGAGGATTGAATGAATGCAGTTATTACTACAAGTAGAAGCTGATGAGCTTTTGCCAAGCCATCTTACAGACAGAGAGGCATTGTAGCAGGCCTGTCACAATTGACGATGTGTTCGTCGGTCAAGGGGGATAGACAATCAAAGAAAAGAGAGGCTCCGAGGTACCGCCGCGGCTTCAAGCCACAACAAATCCTCAGAGGCAGAGGGCACGCGCGAGAGAGAAAGCCCTTTGCAAAATACGAAAGCATCCCTGTCGCAACCCCTGCAGTGCCCTTGAAACCCAGTGCCTTGTGAGCTAGCCTAAAGCCTTGCCCTGCTGCACCCACGCTGTATGACGCAGCCTACGCCAGCCGAGAAGAGGCTAGTGTGCAGCTCATCACGTTTTTCTTCCTGCCAAACAGGGATTGGGCCTGTCTATCGAGCTCAACGGTCAACGCCTGGCGAGGTGTTTTCCTTATTTGGATTAGATGAACCGTGAAGGGTCCTGTTTTGGCGGTGCCAATCGAGACAAGCATATGTACTTGTAGGTTAGCCGCAGCCGTATAGGGGTGGCTTGTGGTTTCTGGATTGAATAAAGTGAGGATAGTCCTACTTGTGCATCCATGGTTACGCTGGCCGTCCATTTTCACTTGGGACGAAATAGAATAGTAAGAGGAACTGAGCAGGACTTGCGAGCACTCCCATTCGTGCCATGTGTCGTGTTTTTCTTTCTTCACCCTACGTGAACGATACTACGAGAACATACATATATTAGAGTGACATGCATATTTCCAATAAAGGTTAACATCAATCTCCCGTTGGGTGTAGGATGTATGTAAAATGGTGGGTCGGATTGCCTGATGTGAGTGTGAGTGTTACTATCTCCTTGAACGCCAAAGCGCTGCTTGGGGGTACAATACGTACGGCAAAAGATCGACGGGGCCGTGCAAAACGGTACAAGGCCAATTGAGCCAATCAGGGAGTGTAGTAATACCGAACACGGTAGGAAATATCAAAGCTTCTACACTAAACCATCCCTGATCCGTACTGTACGCCAAAATCAGTCCCAAGCAGCGCTTTGGCGTTCAAGGAGATATACCTATACACACACATGGATCCAAAGGAGCGGGTTGCATTTCCAGCCACCAGAACCCTTCGGGTAACAGCAGATTCAATTCTCATTGACGCCGTACCGTGGGCATGGTAAGGTTGCTATGTAAGGTTGAGTTAAGTTGCGGGAGCATCGCGGCTACTCTCATCCCACCCGTACAACATTGATTCTAATATTAGAGAGTCATGCAAATCATTGGCTACGTTATAAGTATTTACAGGTCTGTAATAAGACAATGCCTTCCCTTTGCTTACCACCTACTCCGTACCTTGGCATAACAACTCGTCACCACCACCACCACCACACACACACCAATACTACACCACCGTCAATAGTGCCTCTACGATTATAGGGTATCTTATATGACCATATCTGCATCACCCAGCATCAACAAGACTAGTGTCTCAGTGGCGCTAGGCTAGTGGCTTCCGCAACTCGCACTCACCTCAAACCCACGAGGCGAGGGGTGTTGGTTGATTGTACGAAGTCGGTGGGCTCTGCTGTAGTCTAGAGCGTAGTGGCGCCGCCTTGGTGCCGTTCTGCCATCCCTTTGGCGTGCCGCCTAGTAAATGCTCATCTCGGCTTTTGACTGGCAGTTGTGTCGGTCGGCAAGATTGCTTCACTCCAGAAAGTCCGTTCGCACGTGTCCCCGACCCTTCGGCGTTAGTTTGGCATCGCCTGTGCACCTGTAGTAGCATCTGATGTGTTTGCTATCTGGCGCTCGAAATCTACATCTACATGTACCCAGCTGGCGCACACGTAATCCGAGCCGCTGTGGGTTGATTCGAACGACTCATCTCATGTTCATGCTGCCTGTGCTGTGTTTGCTGAAGTTTTGGATCTGCCGGCTTTTGGGAGAGCAGCCCACAAGTTACAACTCCAGCCAGATCTCTCGACGACTGATTTGCAGCCGTTGAATCTGTGCAGCGGATGGGATCAATCCTCTCTCCACAGTCATCAGATGACACTTGAATCTGGCTGGTCGCCACAATGACCGAATAGAGGAGCGAACGAATGAATCATGGAGACGAGGTTTGTTCTTGGCGTGGGCCAGATGGCAAGATGGGCTTCGGGATCTCGTTCATCCTTTGTGTCCTCCTTCAACATGCGTTTCGTCGCGGAGTCAGGAGTCGGCAAGTGCCTGGGGTAGGCAAAAGGCAGTAACCGGCAGTCAGTGGTCAGGTTACTTGTTACTTCAGGTACACAGCGCGGCCAGGCGCAGACCGACAGACAGGGCCTGAATAGAGGCCCTCCCCCTGACCTGTACTGTATCGATGGTCGATCACGGACCCTAATTAGGCTTAAGATGGAGAGCAATCCCAGGCCCAGCAATGCCAAAATCCTTGTCGGCCACTCAGACCACCCTGCGCAAGCGAGCGGCGCCGAATTGACGATCATATGAGATTAGCCTTTGTTTCTGGAAAACCCCGAGGGGTCTAGCAAAACAACCCACAAAACGGTGTTCGGGCGCGCCTCCGACAGCTGCAGTCTGCCAGCGCAAGTAATAATACGACGTAGGTAGTAGGCATAAGTTTTAAACCCCTGTTAGGTAGCGAAAGATCAGATGCGTAGCGCGATACCTTTACAAGAGAAGGATACTCTTCGTCTAAGGTGGTTTGCCCGTGCAAAAACCGACTTCGTGACTTCATGCAGGTTGAAAACTTACCCATTGGCCGTAGTAAGCATAGAAAGAAGCGTCTTTGGATGATCGCCCTGTCTGTAACAACACCTGGCTGCAATACCACTATGAGGATTCACCTATGATATTGGGTTTGACCTACATATTGCTGCTGGCCTCAATGTTCCCCGAAACACTCTTACATTACCTAGATCTTCAGCTATCTCAGGTTACGGTACATACGCCAGCCGGAGTGACGATGTTACTGTAGAATAGCGCCCAAAACAAATACGCGTGCACACGAATGAAGCTGAGGTATAGAGCATACACAGGCCAATGGCGTTGATCAATCAATCAATCCAGCATAGCATACCTCCGTACCAATAAAAATACTAAGAGACGGAACGAGCGACCGAAATGCCATGGTAATTCTGGCATTAAGAGCCTAACTCAAGCCAATATTGGGGTTTCCATTATGGTTTCTCGTTGCATTTCGTTGCGTGACCGGGTTTTATTACAGCAGGTAGCTACCCAGTTGGTCTCGCAGGGCTTATCGTTCCCAGCCAGGCGCAAGTGCCCAGTGCCCAGTACAGCGCAATATGGACAGCCCCGCCCTGCTGCTGACCGTCATAATTCCTGCCGCCATCGTCCTTGCACGATTCAATGAACTCATCAAACCGCCGGGACAAGCCTCACGGTTAGGCGGTCTACGTTCTCCGTTTTCGCGAAGATTGGACGTGAATCGTGACATGATCTGCTACGTCTGCGCTAAAGTTAGGTATGGACGGGCTTGGGATGTTTGTTGACTTTTGCCAAGTCGTTGCTGGCACCGTCTTCAAACATTTCACCCTGAACCAGCCGGCTAGAGATGTCCCCAGAGAATAACAGGGCAGATAAAAACAACACCATCTAGAACAGCATCAACAAGACGGCAATGGGCGATGCCGAGAAGCAGATGGTTCCGGTTCCCGGTTCCGGGCATTGCAAACTCTGGTGATATGTTTCCTGGATGGGCTCCCGCCCCCAAACCATTGTCCAACAGCATCATCTGCAGGCACCCAGCTGCTGGACCCTTCGATTCAAAACATCCCCGACTAGAACAGACGTACGCAGGTCATCCGAATATCTGACTGCAACGAAAAGTTGGGTTGACAGGTGCAAGAGCCTACCAGACAAGGGAAACCTCGTGGGGTGGAAAATCAATGCAACGGCATAAGATGATCTGGACAATCCGGTCGCAGCTCAAGCTGGGCAGGAGACCCCTCCTCCCCTCATTTCAGGTGTAGAACAAGAGCATTAAACGGATGAAGCTTTCGTAACGTCAGCCATGATGATGATGAGGCACAGAGTGAGCTCGAGTCGATCCTCGTCTCAAGTCCATCCAAAGGTCAGGCCCAGGATCCTTGTCCCAAAACACCAGATCCCTGCCCAAGAGCCGGGGGTTCACAGACCATCTACACTACCGGTCTCATGCCCCGATTCGGCCATAGTGGGTCGACCGACTACGCCATCCATGGCCATGCCGTCTGGCCGCCTCACGCAGAACGATAATAACAACAACAGATGAAAGGTGTTCCATGCCATATCAGTTTTTTCTGGCGCCTTCCCTGCCTGATTCCTGGGATGGGCACAATATGGCCTTCGATCCGTGCCTGACTAGCATCGAGCAGAGGCCACAGCACTAGCATCTGGTCAAGGGGAGAAGACGAGGCGAAAAGTGAGCACGCGGGAAGAGACAAAGACTAAAAAAGAGGCTTCATGGGACCCATGAAGCCCATTCTTCCCTGCGCATAACGCTGTCTTGCCAAGTCAACGTTTGACCTTCAGGATCCTTGAACCCGTCTATTGCAACCCCCTCCCTCTCCTCCCCATCCTTTCCTAGGTTCGATCTCACCCACATTCGCGTGCTACTGCGAGTACGTACCCCTTGGTTCCCAGCCCACCCCTAACTGCGGGACTCGCCATGGTATGACCCATGTACGGGACCACCTAGGCGGGCAAAGCACAAGCATCTCAAGGATTACTTCGATGCATCTGCGGTCTGAGCTCGACCATTAATAGGAGGCGCTATATGTACATGCCGGGGATGCAGGAGTACTTTCGAGACCGGCGATCAACGGTTTATTTCATCCCACTTCCTGCTGTGAGCTGCTCTAGTCAGACCCACTGTCAATTTTGTGACAGCCGTCTGTTCAAGGATACCTGGGAGACTGACGCTTGATCGTCTTCTGTATGAACCTCCGGGAGATCTGGTAGATGCAGTACATCTTGTACCCTCGTCCATCGTGCTCACGCAACCCATACATAAGTGCCCACACTTCCCAACCATCCAGACTTTCTGTTGTCACTCAAAACAAGATCGACTCGATATACAGAAGATACTGGTGTTATCTTATATCAACTCTTATTAGTACATTAATCACTACCTGGCCGACTTTACCAGCAACTATTTTTAATACCAAACACAACTCGCACCCGAAACCATCACGACTACATCGCTTTTCAGTCAGGCACTCAACTCCCTCTATCAACAGTTCGAATCTATTAAATCATGGCCACTTCGATATATACAGCTCAGCCCGGTGCTCACTACGGATACCCGCAACCTCCCCCATCGCCTCCCATGGACGAAACATCGAGATGCTCGTTGCCGTCCATCTCCAACCTGCTGGTAATGGCAGATGCCGGCTCGCCAACAACCGAGTCGTCACCAGCATCGCAGCAAGGTAACATTTCCTGAACCCAACCACGTAGTGAACTCTGTGATCTGACTTGCCACAGCACAATCCATCAAGCCTGAGACCCGTCCCAGCTCCTCTCACTACACATCCAATGGACCTTGCCGGACCGCTCTGCCCCCCACGCCACCGATGAGCTCCGAGTCCTTCGAGGGCTACCATTCACCATCAGCAAGATCCGTGAGCCAAGTGTCCGTGGTATCAGCTCCCAACTATTACTATGAGTCCACGCCGCCGCTCGAGAGCGACATCCAGCGCCAACAGCACATGGCTGCAGCTTCGGTGCCCAGAGTACCTATTCACCCTTCCAGCTACGCTCAGCAGACGTTTGCGGCTCCTCAATACATGGCTCAGCCGACCATGGCATCGTACTATGCCAGCCCCATGCCCCCGGCCGCTGCGCAATCACAAATCTCTGGACTCTACTACCAGAGACCTTTGCCTCAGGTAAGAATGAACACCTTCGCAACACTATTGCAAGAACCGCACTAACATGAATAGGGCTTCCCTCCGCTGCCTGTCGCCGTTCCCATGGCCCCTGCCTCCGGCTCCAACCCATGGCAACACCACCATTACATCTCTCCCTCTTCTGCCGCTTCCTTCCCCCAGTCGCAGGACCGATACATCTGCCAGACATGCAACAAGGCTTTCTCCCGACCTAGCTCTCTGAGAATCCACAGCCACTCGCACACCGGCGAGAAGCCTTTCAAGTGCCCTCACTCTGGATGCGGCAAGGCCTTCAGCGTTCGCAGCAACATGAAGAGACACGAGCGTGGTTGCCACAACTTCGAGTCAGGCACATCATCTTTACACTAATTTTTACACGGATCGATAATAATGACCTTCCCAACATGTCGTTTTTAATGTACGGCTTTAATCCTGCGCGGATTCGAAAGGAGGAAAAAGAACCAAGATGAGATCGGAACAGGGAAAAGGCGAAGGAAAAGGAGGATGCCTCACAGTATCGACGTTTACGGCCGACAAAACCATGGAGTCATTCACTTTATACCTCGCCTGGGCATCGGCATCGGTTGGCCGGCATGGGATAGGACAACGGCGCAAGACCTTCTACGGGGAAAAAACCACTTTTGCTTTTTTATTATGGGAAAGACGGTATCTATTTGCGATGGGTGTATTTGACAAGGGACAGGGCGCATGACGGTACAGCATTTACAACGGCGTTTGCATCATGGACCGGGCTCCTTTTGGGCGGACAGTGTCGATTCGCTCACTTATTGACATTTTTTCTGTCAAATGTCTAATGTATAGATGGGAAGATGAGTACAAGAAGAAGATGAAGCTACGGAGGAGCAGAAGCGTGTGTCAGCACGACTTTGGCAGAGGAAGACGGGAAAGCTCAATGTCTACTGTATGAGTGCTAGGAAGCAAGACATTCACAGTACCCACAAAGGGGAACACGAAGAAAAACAAACCAAAAATCCATATATCAAGAAATTATCACACAAACAAGTCCAGACTTCATTGACAACTAACTGCCTTCTCACCCGTGACAAAGTCTCAATCCAATGCTAGCGACGAATCAAGATTTGGTGAGGGTCAGGCGCAGTACTTACTAACTTGGTCTCTCTTACCCCAGGATACGACTTGCTGCTTTGACCAAGAAAGACGTTGTATTCAGTCTTCCCCCGTCCACCTGAACCGGGGTTCTGCCACATTCTATGGCCTTGATTTCCCAGCATGTAAGCAACCTTATTCGCAAGTCAAAATGTTTAATTGTTTGGGTGGAGGGCGGAACTCCTTGCTATCATGAGGCCTGGTGTAAATACAGCCCGCGTAACATCCATCATGATTACCAGAAACGGGCAGCGAGGCCTGTTGCGCATCGTTTCCGATTCACATGCAGGGATCCACGGATGATGGGCGGCGGAGTGGTCAATGCTACCGTACCCGGGCACTATAGTCTACCACGCCGTGATTGATCCAACATTGAAGTCTATGCGAATCAATTTTTGTTACAGCACCGCCTGCGTTTCCCCCCCTTTGAGCCCCAGCTGCTAAACAAACTACTACACCGACCTTTGGGGGAGCATTACTCAATTGGATGGAGACTTTGGGACTACCATCTCACTACTGTATCTCTTTTCTCTCCATTGTATGGTTGCGACGTTGTCACGTTGTGTTTCAAGCCTATGTAAATCCGAACGAAGGACCCAGAGGGCTCAGGGCCTGTACCACGCAACGTATTATTGGCGCGCGAGAGAGGGAAGGCCGGCGCAAGCAGTGAGAAGAGAGAGCATGGGCATTTAGCGAGGAGGGGTTGCGTTACGTTCAGGGGCCATATCCCGGGCCCAGTACTCAGGAATTGAAACATGCCCCGATGTCACTCCAGATCGCCCATCAGCGGAGATTGGGAGTGCAAATCGCAAAGCACAAGCAGAATATGATTGAATACGAGCAATAATAATATTCGATGGCTTCTTATTGCCCATGCTATTACCTCCCCCAAAGCTGATAAGGAAACAAACATCCAAGGTCCTTTGGCGATCCATATCAATAGCCTCCTGGTAGCAATGCAACACAATAGACTCCTCCCCCAAGACTTCTAAGCCTCCCTATACTACTACCGCTACTATTAGTACAACAACACTCTATTTTGTTTTTCTTTTCACCGTTTCTTACAGCCAGACGCTGCCCAATTCGGAACTTGCCAGGTTCCCATTAAGGCAAGTCGCAGCAAGCGGGTAGAAGGGGTGACCCTGGCTCCTTTCGCGGCGGGCCACACGTGAGTAAGCAAGGCATATTCTTGGCGATGGTACGCACGGCGCCGCACTACATACCGCCTGGCACTGAACAACTACGGCACCATGCTACACTACCGCCGTTAGAGCCGAGTTAGAGGGCTTGCATTTCTGGCCGCTGTCCAGTCCATGGCAGAAGAGGACGGCACTGGCGAGAGGATGTCTCCACCTGGGCTGCTGCGCTGTACACAAATGTACATACATCTGGCACTTGCTAAGGTTCTCTGCCCTAGTGGTTGTCTCCTTAGGTATCAAGAGACACGACACGACGCATGCAAAAAGGGATCGCCCTCTAATTTAGGTCTGATGGGGCCGAACATGTACATGTAGAGCAGGAAGGGCTGCTAATGGCAATGCTGTCTCGTTGTTAATGTGGCTATCCTATTTGGCTAGGCGTTACCTGGTGGAGTTTGGCTGCTTGAGCGAGCGTAACCCCGAAGGAAAACCACCTTACCAAGTCCACTTATACCATGCAGTAGGTACTTGCTGCATCGTGGAATGTACGTACAGGATACCTGAAAGAAGCACTGGAGCCCATTAATCCATGGCTACATCACTATATATTGTGGGTAGGGCGGGTTTACGTGCGCAACGCCACTCTTCCACAGGCGCTCTGGCCGTGCTTGGCACCGCATCCACGGGTTATTTCTACTCGATGCCGCCTACCTGCCTGAGACGAGATTCTGCCAATACCAGAAAAGGATCCCCTTCTCCCCTCTTGGCGCGTGGCGGTCGTCTTGTAGTCCCCTCTGCGATCGTCGTCCGAATGCGACTCTGGCTACATCCGTGGGAGAGCGAAAGTCAAGAAAGAGAAAGTGGGTGTTCGACTCTGGTCCAGACTCGATGCAGGTGAGGAGTGCGTGCATGCTGTACAGTACATACGTGCATGCATATGTACATATTGGTAAATAGGAGGGGTACCTAAACGTTGGTAAGTGGCTTAAGCGCTTGCTGTAACCAAACATCGTCAGCCTCTCCAGTCCGGTCTGTATCTCGCTAAGTAGCCTCGCCGGCTAAAAGAAGGAAGAAGAACCAAAGCAAAAGGATTGCGGTGTCTGTGTGTGCCGGCGGACGGGCGCTGGCGGCGGCAATTATCGCGTGGAATATGGAGCCCTGATTCCTATGTGAGACTGGACTTGGGGCAGACGGGCTTATTTAGATTGGGTTCTTGGTGGCTTTCCAGGGTGTATCTACAGTACTTGGCTAGGTCGACCCAAAATCCTCCCTCTCCTCTCAGCCAGCACCAACAGTCTTGTTGTTTGTGACTAGCGAGGTAGTGACAGCGCCGTTGGTGACGGCTAGTGACGCCGTTCCGTGACTTGCTTTCTTCTTTCTTGCTTCTTCGGCGGCCGCCGCGGCTCACTTGTCCCCCTAATCCCTAGCCACCGACCCGGTGTATCGAGGTACTTTCTTGCTAGCACACTCCCTTCATCAATCAATCAATCGCCTCGCGGCACTTACCGTTCGCGCGTGGCACATGGTTCACTAGCTCTGCTAGCTATTTCTGTATATCTGGATTATCAGACGATTCTAATATATTCCTACACAGTCTACGATTAGCGATGGTCCCCTAGCACCTAGTCGCAACTGTCTACACATGCCTATGCCTCATGCCTGACGCCTAACACGTGGAGTACCACCCTCGCCCTCAATGCACCACCCGTCACCTACTGTGTTGATCGTGCGAGGTGAAGAAATCCGATCAAAGGATCATCCCGGCCGCCTGCTACTGTGATTCCTTCTAGCGAACACTCAAGGAAGCCACGATTCAGGCACGCCGGGTACCTGCTTCAATCGCGGGGCCCTCGCATCCCATCGCGATAAGTGAGATGTATCTGGTGTAGTCAATCTAACTAACCCTGAACTATATCTCGTAGGGATTGCTGGAATTGGTAACCTGCTCGCCCTCACGGAGCGGCAGGCTGGCTCTGGGCGCCTAGGCGCACCCCCTCCGCTAAACAACCGCTGCCAACCTCCAGTTCAAAGTTAAGTTGCACTTGATTTCCAAACCCCGAAATGACATCAGTTATCGATTTCTCCCTACCATGGTGCCGGGACCAATGGATCAACCCGGCATTCCCTCAGGCCCTCCCATGTCGCTATGGGGCTTCGCTATTGGCATCGGCATGAATATAACAGGAATATCATATCCCAAGTAATTATAGCCGCATGACACGAGATGCACGTTGTACCCGAGTATTGAAATAAAACGGGCATTGACGATAGCGAGGCTGGTTGAGATTGAATATTCTGAAAAGAAAAAAGAAAAAAAGTGTACCTTACCCTGCCTACTGAACTAGCTAGGCGCCAGGGGCAAGCGCTGCTGCTTAACGGCATTGACCCTGCAGCGTTCATCTAATCTTCTCTTAGGCCTCGGCTCGGGCGAGAGAGCACATGTCTAGTAGATGGTGTTCGTTGTGGTGGTGGTGGTTGTTGTTGTTCTTGTTGATCCCCATTGCAGCCTCGTCTCGGGGTTTGGTTGCTGTTTCTTTTTCTTTTTTTTTGGGGTCTTTCTCTTCCTGTTCTATTTTCCCCCTGTCAGTCGTCGTGGTTATGTCATTTTGATACTACTAATACTACAGGTCTATCCTTGAATTATTGTTCGCCAATAAGGACCGTTTCGTACCCTGGATAAAGTATCGGCAGGCCTTCTTTCTTTAAGCAGCACATCGAGCATCCCACTCGAAACATAAAAAAGGGCCAGAATACTACGTCAACAGCTAGGAAAATTATGCTCGCCGGGGATCCAGACATATCTGGCGTGATTACGACTGGTAACGGGCACGCATTAAAGACCTGTGTAAGGGCCCCAGGCAGATCATATTCGCGAACAATAATTCAAGGATACACCTGTACATAGCTGCCTCAATCCCCCCTGCGTTCGCGCGGCTGAAGAGTGAGTTTCACAGAGGCCACAAAATAAGGATCAGATGAGACCTCCTCTGCTCGTCCGAGACATCGGAACTTGCAGCGGCCGGTGGCCAGCCCCAACGTTTCGAGATGAGACGGGGGCGCACGCTCTGCGAGCTGCTCCAGCTCCCGCCCCAGACTCTCCATACCAGAAGAAATCCAAGACCGAAAATAACGTCGCCGGCGGCGTGCCATAATACATGTGTACACTGCTGGGGAAAACTTTCAAAATAACATCATCGTCATCATAATCAGACCATGGCTTCTGTAAGCGAGCTTGTCACCCTACAGTATATGTATACGTACTCACTCAGTACCAACCACCCATTACAGTTAGTTCTGACGATACATATACCTAAAGTACCGATTGATTCCATCAGTCGGCCGTCGGCTTTTGGTTCAGTCGGCACTTCAACAATTACCCGACCCGTTCCTGCGTCAAACTTGGAAGTCCCTGCAGAAACTACCTTGCGCTCATCCCCCGAAGATCCTGGATCGCCGCAGCCTGGCCATCCCTACAGTCGTGTGATTTGGGTGCGTAGCGGTGCGTGGTCACTTTGACTAGGTAGGCTATTAATTCGTTAGTTGGATGCACGCTTTGCAGGTTCTAGAGGCAAGCCATCCCATCCCATCCCATCATCATCTTGACATCAGGGCTGGATGGTCAAGTACCTACCATAGGGCACAATCCTCTTTTCGAGTAAGCCACACACCAACCGCATTTCCGTTCGTATGCTGGCCATTCGGAGTTTCTGGCCGTCTGGGCCGACTCGGCGGCAGTATATTAAATCATCCATCCAGGATGAATGCATGGCGGGCGTGAGGCGCCTGCGCCTGTAAGTCGCTATGTCAAAACGCCATGCAGCCACCAAGCCATACGTCGAGTAGTCTGTGCAGACATATGCTTTCTTTCCTTTTTTTTTTGCTTCTCTTTCTCTTAGCTGCAAATGAGAAAGCTTCGCTTCGCTGCAACTTCTGCAGCTAAGACCTTACTTTACTTTAACCACCCGCGTCCCGGGTCTCGGTGCTCTTACCCTAGTTCTAGTATCTACTATCGGGTGTCGCTTATACTTAGAGCGACGCCACGGAAATTAGGTGTCCTCGTCGTCGTTGTTGTCGTCTGTTCTTTCCCTGGACTCTGTCTCTGTGTCCTGCAGGGCGTCTAGTTCGACTTTCGTCGTGACTATCACTTCCTCTCGCGGCCGTCGGATCCGAATGGTTAGTGCTGTTTGTCGTTGGGCAGCAATTGGCAAAGATTGATGATCGGCTGGTCATCCTTTTGTCCAGGCGTGTCTAGTGTGTCCTACCTAGAATCTAGATATCTACTTACAAACAAACGACTACTAGTGACACGGAAAAGACGTCTACTTTTAGCCTTGGGTCGTCGTCGAGCCCGCGCCAAACGTCGAATTAGACTTTGGCTAGGCCTAGTGTGCAGCAGCCGGCCTTGCGTAGTAGGAAGTGTCTCGTACGACTTCTCAGAAGCTTGAATAACCGGTTTCTTTCAACTCTTGCCTTACCGGGAATCCGGGAAAGTGCTTTGCCTTGGGAATCCGTCAACGTGCTAGTCGGTACATTTTTGTCATATTGCCCTGTCTCGGCTACTAGTGGAATATGATCCATCAACTGCCTACAACTTGGGACTCACCGGATACATCTTGCTTGTACGTACACACGACGAGGAGTGTGTATCAGCCTCAAGCCTCATCGAACAAGACATGCTGCCTCGCTCCATCTCACAATAGCAGCTTTTTCGTAAGGTTGTTTCAGGAGAAAGCCCTGGGTAACGATCAATCGATCAACAACAAAAAAACAAGCGTCACGGTGTTTCCCCCCCTGCCCCGGGAAACAGTGTTACCGAAGCCCTAAAGGGTCCATTTCCACCCAGGGAAGATCTGCAGCACGTCCTAGGATGAACGGGGGAATGTCCATCCTGGCTGGCTGTCTGTCGTCTGAAGTCGTCCCTGAGAAGAACTTGCGAATGGAGTGATGGGCGACTTTGTAGCTGTAAGTACTAGTATTCTTGGGACAATGGAGTTTTGTGCCAGCGGTGAGGCGCAGGGGTAGATGCTCGAGTTTCAAGATAGCTGTCTGTCATGTTTGAGATGATGAGATGCTCCAGGTTCCTCCCCGCACCAGCGCGCTGCAGAATCGCCGCTGACGATGATGTGGCAACGACAATGTGTGTGTGTGTGTTCCACGCCCATTGGCACGTAGCACCACTATTTTACGATACAGCAGCAGGTCGGTCAAGTACCTAGAGGAGAAACAACCAGTTCCTGCTGGCTAGCTGGCTGGCTAAGCTGGAACATGAACGAGAGTATGCTGCAACACAAGGCAGCCCCCTTCATAGTATCCGCATTGGGGCCATTGATGCGCCGGCAGCCACTTCTGCCTCGTGCCATCGCGTGGCGGCCCCCCCTCCGACACCCAGGACCCAGGACACGCCCAACTCACATCGGGCTTGGCGCGCTGCTCCGTCCTGGCAACTAGGTGGTGCAAGGCATGACCTGGCCTTCATCACAGCCAGATTCACCAGTGATCGCCTCCGAAGACCCCTAAAAGAACCTTCTTTACGATGGCTTCGCTTTGGTTCGCCCTATGTTGTACATACATACATACATACATACTGTACCGGTGCTTCTGAACGGTATAGCCCGAAAGGAGAAATGATGGCGGCATGACTCGTGTAAACTCCTCCCGATCCCCATCCGGGCGGCCAGGACAGGGCTTGGAAATTGGCCCGGTATCTTATCTTGGTGTGGCCAGTGTTACCTCGGCTCTCTTGCGCAATCTGCCACGTACTTGTATCAGAAAAGTTGGCGATCCGGAACCATTTGGTGCGCCATGTGCGATTCCCTCCCGGGAAGGGGACAGTATGTACTTTACTTCGGAGCTCCCAGGCAGGTGGGTGTGGGCCGGCGGGATTGTTGCTCATCTCAGGGAACACGGAAGGCCCCGGGACCCTGGTGCCCTTCATTTGGTGCAGGGGAAGGCAGGCAGGCAGGCGGCTTGTCGATTGCAGTCACAGCCAAACTGGAAGCGGCCAGCAAGCAGACAAGGTCAGGCTTTGCTGCGCGAATTGCATGCCTCTCTGGGGGAAAACCCTTTCTGGGAAGATTGCAGCGCCAGTCTGGGAGGAAGGAGAGTTCCAGAGTCGGATTCCGTGAGTCGTGGGCGACCCGGGGCCATGGTAATGGGATCGCCTCCCCCCCTACGATCTTCCCTTCGTCCTCATCACCCGCACCCTGTCTCCGCTCTTCGCTGGTGATATTGTTTTTTATTTACTCACCCAAGGGCGGCTTCAACCCAATGGGCCAAGATAAGGCTTGAGAAGGGGGAAAGCAGGAGAGCAGACGGAAGTTTCCATAGAACATGCCGGATGGGGGTTCATCTCTGTAAGCAGATAGGGAGAAGAGGCGGTCAGCGTCGAGGATAAAACTGCATAACTACGGAATTATGATGGGGAAAGCTATGCTATGCCTCTCACCGCCGGACTAAGGCGTGTGCATCAGTTCATTATGCAGAACAGCGGTGGAGTGCTCCATATACGCAGTGTGGTAAGTGATGAGGGACAAAGGGAGGAGATGCGGGTGCTGAATGATGTAGACGGATAGTGCCTTTCGTACGAGCCCATCTGCTTATAATGCTGTAATACTCTACAGGGGGTAGCGAAAGTGTAATTTACACGACGACTCGTAGAAGACACTTTAGGTGATCATTTCTATAGCCAGTGACCAGGGATGATGGTTTGTGCCGTTTGCGAAACTCAATCTGATGATGATGATGATGATGATGATGATGGTACCTCGCCGCCGAAGGAGTACACTATCTGTCAAGGGGGACGGTACCTTTGGCATATCAGCCCTTTTGGTGAAATAGAAGCATTCATTGGTTTTATTTGGGGTTCCGTCTATGACCTTTTGCTAGCCTACACTGTATGCAAGTGGCTTTCCGAGGCATGTATACTGAGAACGAGGAGAGTAGGCACGATCGCGTTCAGCCCAGGCGCCATCATTCCTGTGGCCACATTTGCCCATCGTAGATAACAAAATATCAATATGGTGATGTTGCCTTCTTTACAGAAATCGACAGCATACATACTCAATAGGGGATGTAAGGTCTCGATATATTGGTTTGATTTGCTAACCCCTGATGAACTTGTTGACTGTTTTGACAAGTCCCATGAAATGGTCAGGAGTTGCGGCGCTGTATGATCCTGGGAATTGGAACAAATCAAGAACCAGCTGGGACCCTTGAGGTATGTATCACATAAAGGGTGGCAACAAAGATGAAGCATTAGGTGCACAGGCGAGAAGAAGATATCGTACGCAGGTGAAGTGCTGCGTCGCCAAGGCGTACATCGCGAGTGCCTAAACGACCGCTCGTTGGATCTACTACGTATTAAAGCCTTCTGTTACAGCTCCTGGCAGCAAGAAGAACACGGAAGTACTGACTATATCGGACACACGACGGGGAGCGACTTTTAGAGTGTTCCAGCAATGTGGTTCCTTGTTAGTACTTGGTATGGCATCTTTTCTGTGGGAATGTAAGCAACGTACTTGCATCCGGCAACATGACTTCACCTCAACAATCGATAATGACGACTGTGATCGCGCATGATGGTTGGTACATTGAGTTAGGTGATCCAAGTTACAAGTCTACGACCCTACGGGTGGCGGAAGACTCAGGCCCCCGGGGGGTACACTTCTACCCAATTGTATATGCACCCTCGATAGGGGGTTGATGGATGAGGGCTCTCGAGGGAGCACGTCTGCCCTCAGTCGCTTGTCCAGGTACATGAAACCCGAGTACGCCCCTTCCCGAGAGCATCCTTTGGCCTCAACAAGGTCGTACACACGAACTGTAACGACTGGCAGTGTGGATAGAGCGTGTGATTCTGCACAGGCAAACGTTGACATGCTCTCCCGTGCCTCCATTCGCTTGGGCCTGGGCCTATCACTAGAGCACACAATCACGCATAGGCATTACCAAAGCGTCGTTATCGTAAAGTGAGACACGATCGGGGAAATTGGCCGTCCAGCGCGGCGTCCAGAGAACTGGGCATCTGGACCGCGGCCTGGCACCATCGTGTGTACGCTCTTCGCCTGCCCGGCCCCGGTCGGGTTTTCCTCACGTTGCCACTGGTCCGGGTCGTCGGGCATGTTTGGCAGGTCGACTTCGCCCATGGTTCAGGAAGCTCGGTCAATATCCCTGGACCTATGATCATCCGTGGTACCGGCTTGTTGGCTGAGGAGTATGCTCTCCTTGCGTCGCTCCGGGCGTTGAAAAGCTGGGTGGGGGGGACTTTTTAGAACTCCGTGGCGGAATGGTTTGGAGTCGAGGCTATATCTATCATGGAATAGTCAATTCGATTGTACTGCCATAATGGCATCCATCACCAGTGCTTCTCCCAGAGCAGATAGGGGCCAGCCGATGAGCAGTTGTAGAAACATAGGCAATAGTGATCAACGATGGTCCGATCAGAACAGGAAACGAACCGGGGCTACCTTTGGACACCACGACTGCGTTTCTTCGCTATCATGAAACCAGCGTGATCAAGTCTGGAGCAAAGTTAATGTCTATTGGGAGGGCGCTGGCTCTCTGGCAGAGACCGCCATGGCTTCAGCTTCCAAAATTAAGGACGGGTTCGATAAGGGGTCTTACATGCGTTCTCCGTGGGGGATGGTTCGCCATAGTCGGTAGACGCGACAAGGCCCATGATGGCAATGGCCGGTAGCTTGAGCCAACGAGTGCTCTTGGAGAAGGCCACGAATGGGATCTATCTACGCCGATATCCCCGAAGACCTTAGTTGCCGAAGGGTTTTCTCACGTATTTTTTATAAATATATTTGCGGGATGGGATGTAAGTAAGGGGTGGTAATAAGTTCTGGTAGACAGTCAAGATGCTGCTGGCTTGACAACGTCGTCCTTTTGTTCGGTTGGGGACAAGAGTCGAGCTGGCTTGGCTGGTTAGAGCACTGGTTGCAGCACAGTAACACGGGAAGCCATATCATAGGTATCCGGCTCTGTAGAGATGATAAGTACTCGCGTCGAGTGAATATTGATTATACAGGCCCAGACATACGTCGTCGGGCAATTGAAGCTCTGCCGTGAGCCATACTAGGCAACTCTTCGGGTACCGGAATCGGTAGCCGTCGCCAAGCCGATATTGGTACGGATGCTGATTGATTAACTCAGCTTCTATCGGCAGTCCTCCCGACAGAGCTCAAGAGGCAGGCATTGGAGACCCGAATGCTGCGAGGCGGCCTCTTCCGTTATCTGTGTAATTCGCTGTAAGATACCTCATCTATCCGTTAGCTCCCGTGATGGGGATCCAATCTTGCTGATTACAGGACGACTCAACAAAGTTCAATGATGGGCGCGGCTAAGGAAGCAACAGGGTAGCTGACTGCCATTGGATTATGACTGCAAACCATGGTGTGATTCCGGCACTTCTGGGTCAGCACTTACAACCCCTGAGGAAGCGAGCATTGACCATCCCCCCTAGACTCACAATCAAGTAAAGATGGTATCCTTCTTCATGGGTATATCGCCACCTGCACTGCCGCTACCAAACGATAACCATTACTTGGTAGGGGAGGTAAATATATGCCTCCCACGTAGTACGCATCCTTCTTTAATTGCGAACATACATGTCTCGGAGCAAAGATGGTCACATGCGATAGATGTGCCACATTGTGTAGTAGGGGATATCCTATACCCCGCAACTGGATTATTTCTTTGCTTTGAACATATAGCCACCCTCAAGAAAGCTTTAGTATGGAGTGTCCATATCCCTGAACCACAAGTTCCTTGTCCAGTGAAACTACACGAAATGGCTCCGAATGGCAATCTTCCTGGGAGGGTGGTGATAGAGCTTCCGGTAGGTACGACGATAAAGCAATAATCCATGGCCACACCAATTCTGGAAGGGCGAGCTTACCTTATAGGTGATGATGGTGACTTGGGACGTCATCAGCCCAGAGACAAAGAGGGCATACATTCTGCGTACCCGGCAATTCGGTATAGGTTATCTTGCACTACATGCCTGGGATACCAGCCGACTGGAACGTCCAGGCTACATCGACTCTAAGCCAGGTGAGCACGACAGACGAACACGCTCCGCAACGATGTCGTAGGCAGACCCGCCCTGAAGATGCCAGACCTGCATCATAGTGGTGGTCAAGCGAGGACTGCACATGTAGAGCTGCTGGGTGACGCCTCGGCCTCTTTAAGCGCGCCGAGGGAGGGTGTCATTGGGTGGAGTGTGACCCAAGCCACCGACAGTCATCAGCAGCGGCTAAAAGACAAGTTGAATTGATTCCTTGCATATTTCGTGAGACGCTGACACCAAGGTGCGGATTATCCACCATGCAAAGCTGTGTGTAAGCGGTCGACAGATGGACCTGCTGCCATCTATATTGTCGGTGCTTGCTTCTTTGGATAATATATTAGACGTAACGGTGCAGCTGAACCTTGGCGATGCGGTTTGGGATATGCGGCCCAGACTCCAGTCTCAGCCTTGCGAGCAAACAAGACCAATCAAATGTCGAGGGTGACGCCTGCGCTGCACGGATTGGCAGATATTATGAAACAGTTCTTCCTGGGGACAAATATATCAATCTGATGTATTGGATTTGGACAGGGAAATGGGTCGATATTGGCAAATTTGATGGTCAGATAGAGCCAGCCCAAGTGCCTGGTTGAGCAGAGATAGGCAGGTGGCATGTATCTCTACCACGCGGTTGCTGATTGATATCAATCCAATTGTACCTTGCATTATTAGGTGCTGCAGGAGGGAGGGTTTTGGGCATCTCACCACACATAGGACCATTCATGCCTGGTATTGATTGATCCATCCTTACTTGACAGCCCGTCTTCGTTAAAAATACCTGCTGCATATGAGATGAAGGCTTTCTGCTGGAAATCCCATCCAACCTAAAAGGAAAGTACTGACCTACTTCGTCGCACAATTTATTAGGTAGTCCAAGGATCACCCCGGCATTGCATTGACGCTGTTCCAGAGGTTCCATCCGGCGGCAGCGAAACGCTGTGCTTTCGCCCCAAATTCAATCGACTTCCTAGAGTCTGGGCTGGCCTTGACTTTGAGGAGAGGCCGAGGTGGGGAAGGCAAGCCCATAAAAAACAATCCAACTCCCGTCTCCCGCCCACCGTCCACGCCTTGCCCCGGTCCACTCACTGTCAATCAATCTTGATCGGTCGGTGTGTATGTTTGTTTTAGGCCTTGTTCGAGTCTGTCCCGTTTGCCGTCCCCTTCTCCCTCCTCTCCCAGAAATCCAGAAGCCAGAAACAGAAAGAGCGACTCCCGTTCCCGGCCGCCCTTCGCTGGTTTGCCAATTTGCTGCCTTTGAATCTGTCGTGCATTGCATTGCATCGACATCGCAGTGTGCATCGCATCGCTCCCGTCAACCTTGATACTACAACCACAAAGTACATACATGGATCAATCACACTGGCGCCGCATCCCGCCCCGAGCACCAAGATTGACGACTGCCCTGATCCTTATTTAATCGTGGAGCAGAGAGCAATTGCCGAGGCCAGGTCACTCCTCTTCCTTCTGGATTGCTTCTACTCCGACTCTCTCACTCTCCCACTTACTTACTTCTCTCGCTCGCTTTCTCTCTCCGCAAGCCACTGGAATCGACTATCACTGTCCTTGTCACATTTTAAATCCCGCACACCTCTTTTGGCGACAATTTTGTATCATTACCTCATTACCCATCCCAAGATAATCCCTAACGGCCAGTCCGCCCAAACGGAAACATCTGACGTCCCCACCGCGATCGTCCAATACCACCACGGTTGTACCTGGAGCGTAGTACCAACATCCTGGCTATAGACTGTCTTGGCTCACCCTTCCTGTCAGCTCATTGCTGATTCGGCCGAGGGAAAAGAAACCATTTGTCTCCAGCCTGCTGGTTTCCCTAGCTTCCTCTTCTGTCCAACGCTTGCGACTTGATCCCGAGTGACGAAAGGCTGAAGTCGAAGTGGTGTGTACCCCATCCGTCGGTGTGGGTGGTCAAGTCTACATACAGAAGGGTACGGTAATCTAGAAGACGAAGAAGGGGAAAATTTCCGTGTGAGTGGGTATGCTTATGTGTGGTGAACCGGCTCTACTGCTGCGTGTATCACCAAACCAAACCACCCAAGCCAAATCAACAGAACGAGAGTAGGACACCGCTGTTGCTGCTGCTGCTGCTGCTGTTGTTGCGGTCTGATCTGTTCTGTCCTGTCCTGTACTCGAACGGGTACCTAGGCGAGCCAACTCCGGCCGGCCGTCCCCCTTCATTCTTTTTGATCTCCATTTGTTCCAAGCATTGCATTGTGCCGCCGTACACCTCGTCTCATCTCCCGCCCTCCCACCACACCACACCCCCGGTTGGAGCTCCCTTATCAAGCTTGTATATGACCTTCATCAGCCCGCTCACTGTCGCCCTCGCCTCTCCCCGACTGCTTCTATGATCGCGGTGCAATGAGCATAGACCTTTTGCCGTGAGAGACAATGAGGCCCTCCGCACCGCTAGATCCAACGCTTGACCACAAGGTGTCGCATCATCCGCCTTTATACACAAAAACCAGACGACGTTGCAATCCGGACCTGCCCCTCCTCGGCTCGCCACCGCCGACCCCTGTATTACCGACGCTGCACAACGCTCCATCCTAGTCAAGCGGGCAGCTGGAGTTGCCAACGCAGACGCTGTGCTGTGCTGTGCCCACGTCCACGTTCGTGCCAATGCCGTCGACCGAGGCCAATACGGTCCCGGACGCGCAATTGGGCTTGACCGAGGATGAGATCCAGCTTCTACGTTATCACCAAACCCAGGCCAATTCTTCCTCTTCACGCGCCGCCAGCCGCGCTTCATCGCAGGGCCGCCTGCTGCTAGACAGCTCCAGTCTTGCGGCCCTCTCGAGGCACCTCGACCGCCTGATGGTGCAGATCCAACAGCGTATCGAATACCTCAGCGAACAGAGCTCCATGGTTACCATGCAGCAGTATGACCAAGCTGGAAACCTGATCGACACTGCCGACAGCGAGATCGCGCGCTTCCACGAGATTATGCGCCAGCTCGACGAACTCGAGCTGGACTTCGATCGCATCCGCCACATTCGTGACATCGTCAGGGGCTATCGACAAAGAGTCGAGGAACTGGACCGTGAGCTTGAGCAGTCAAGCTCGTCGCGGCGGGACCGCGAGGGACACTCCTCCTCTCACCGACACGGGCATGGGCACTCCCACCGCCACGAAGCCAGCTCGTCGGGGCGCCGACACCGACACTGAACCTAATATACGCGGCGCATGCATCGTGGGAACTCGCCCATGGCCCCAAAGGCTCTAGCGATATTTCGCAACTCACGATGCAACCTGCGCGGGTGGCAAAGGGTCGACGAGTGGACTACAAGCATGGAATTGGTAGAGGTATGGTCACACGACCACGGAATGGAAGATAACGGCAAGATTGTTTGGTTTCGCGACTCGGCAGGTAATTACAGCACCGCCTTGGAGAACGAACGCCAAAAGCTGCTCGGTATATCAAAAGAATCTTGAACGACCAGCATTTCCCAAAACAAGCACTGATTTCTTTCTGTCACTATCAAAATAAAGATTGATTGAGCCTCGCGGCCGGGCAATATAGGGGTAGCCTCACGGCTCATTTGACCATTTCGGCGTCTGGGAAGTTGTGATTCTTGGGCGGGAGTTACGTTTTGTTGCCATTACCGCCTCTGCACTACTTCTCTGGATATGATACCTGGGGTTGCTTTGCATATGAGAAAATGGATCGCTGTTTTTTAAATTCCATCTGGATATTCGGGTTGTTTCTTATCAGTTGCGCAGATACCCCCTGTCGTGATGTATCCCCGAGGCTCGGACTGTAAATATATGGTTTGTCGGCCTTGTTTTTCTGTCTTTAGATGCTTTAGCGGCACATCAGTTCGAAATGGCGGCGCTATGATTCGCGAAGAAGGGATGCCCAAGCTTCCTACAGAGGGCAGCACCTGCTGCCTGGTGCTGGCCTGTACTCGCAAGAGCATATCGAGATAATGCAGGCTTGAGGAGGGGACCTTGTCAGAGTAGGTATTGCATGTACAAATACGAAACATCAATATCTCCTCGCTTCGTTTGCTATGGACGTACTTGCTTGTTTCCCTGACTCGTGTCTATATAATACACTCATGGTGCTGGCAATAAAACCATTACTTACATCTGAAGTATATGTCGTTCCCTACCGGCGTGTCGTGAGGACCAAGCATCCGAATCAGCACGAAAGGGCGACGGCTTGAAGTGTGTAGTCACAATAGGAATGAACGGCATGGGGGTCTTGACTAACACCAGACAGCCGATCCAGCTGTTCTTCGGTATACCGAGACATTGACGTCCTGCTGTATGTCTTACATTTTATTTCCTCTCCCCGAATTCCTGGGGTGGGGGGCGATGAACCAACCGTAGCCACCAATTTTGGGGAAAGGGGTAAGAATGTATGTCGATATACATGATTGGGCAGGGAGGTAGTATCTGTAATCGAGATGAGAAAGGTGTCAATCACAGGCCCAAGAAAGTTTCTCTTATCTCCGTTCGCCTTTCACAGTAACAGTCAACCTAACCCACCTTGCCTCCTATCACGAGTTATGCTGCGGACCTCGAGCATTAGAGGCGTGGAGAGAATACTTCTAGAATACTGGGTACAGCTAAGAAGAGAGAGATGCGGTCTCATTAAGGAATATGAATTAACGCCAGGAATCGTCTCCGCTGCTGCTGCTGCTGCTGTCCAATGACCAGCTTCTAAAGGGCGAAACCTGTGTGACTTGATCGATCGCTCAACCATCAAATACGATGATACGTACGCCTACATACGCCTTGTGTAGATATATAGATAGAGACATGGAAAACAAAATGAGAAATACGTTTTTGGTATCTTTGTCCCCGAACAAAAACAAACAAAACTCCACAAGAGGTATAATTATCATCGTCCATCATACAGGGTCCCTTCCCTTCCCTGTTTCCTGTTCTCTGAGGTTGTTCTTGCCTCCCACCCCAGTACTCCAGTACCTGAGGTGGTGGCAACGGTTGGTGTTGGTGATTTATAGTATAAGGTAATGTATGTATATATACAACCGATTGGCCAGTGACCTTGTTTCATTATTACAAGGCATAGTTTTCGGTGTGCAAGAAGATCTCCTCGAGCTTGTCATCGCCCCAGATCTCAGCCTGCAGCCGCGCCACCGTGTTGGCGACGCCGACGCGCATGCTGGCGGGCCCGCAGACGAAGACGGCCGTCCTCCGGCCCAGGATCCCCGGCCGTCGGTCCCGCCCGTCGCCCACTCCTTGAGCATGTAGCCCAGGTCCGGGCGGCCGTACTCGACGCTCCAGCCGCCGTCGATCTGGTGCGGGACGGGGAACGCGAAGCGCATGAGCGACTTCTGGAACTCCGTGGGGGTCTCGGGGAACCCAAAGTCGAAGCCCGAGGGCGGCCCAAACGTCGACGTCGGTCGCTGGCCCTGACCCTGGCCCGGCTGGCCCGGTAGGTTCGTGGTACGGAGGTGGGCGAACTCGGGAGGTCGGGGCAGATCCTGAGAGGGTTCGGCCGAACGCTGCTGCTGTTCGGGGCTCTGCGTGTTTGAGCCATCAAATCTGCGAGGCGATGGTGGCGCATAGTTGAAATGTGGCTGCTTGTCCGGTCGTACCTCTAGAGGAGGGAAGTGGAATTTCTGTTTGGGTTTGTCCTCGGGGTATTCGGAGCCGGACGGAGGCACAGGAGGGGTGGGGGAACATTGGCGTGATCCCCTTGATCATCAGTATGGTGTTCATCTTCTCTGCCTTCAAGCCTCCGCAGCGAGTCTTCTTGGGCCGACTGCCTGTTGGCCGGTCGCTGCGGCGGCACATGATGCGGCTGAAGATATTTTTGCGGAGGCAGGGCGGTTATCCTGTCTTCGTCCTCGGCGCGCAGCTCGCGCTCATAGTCGACATTGCCTTGGGCTTCATCGCGGATATAGGTGGAGGCTCGTTTCGAGGCAACGCCAGCAACGAAGCCATCCAGTCTGTCGTGGAACATGGTGCTCAGGGGGCGCTGTGCCCGCTCCCCAATTCCAGCCCCGATTCCAGCCCCGCCGATGCGTTGTCGCACAGCCGAGGTGACGAAGAACTTGCACGTAACACTCTCGGGCGGTGCAGACTCCCGACATATCCGGAGCTCTTCGCGGAACCAATCCATGGCTTCCAGCCTCTTCAGGGCCCAAATGACAACCACCTTCTTGGTAATAGCCTTGCCGTCTCTCATTCGCTTAATGAGGTTCAGCAGTTGAGACATCAGTGAAGTGATGCCACTTCCGCCTGCAATAAGGATACAAGTGTCGAATGCGGAGAGCTCCCGGCGCATCCCCCCCATAAGGGCCATCTAGATACGCCCTGTATGTGTGAAAGGGGCCCTTCTGAATGGCGGTGTCCAGTACTCTCCGTGTGAAACCCCCGTAGGGCTTGAAGACAAGAACACAATCCCGATACTGCTCCCCGTATTCGGACGGGAAATCCTCGCTGCAAAGTGACGATATGGTAAAAGGGTGATTGTCGAAGAACGAGATGCCAGGCATCCTCAGATAGACATATTGGCCAGGGTTCCATCTCATCTGCGTAGGAATTGTCACCTTGATGGCATTTTCCGTCATGAGAGTGATGGCTGCCTCATCTCCAACCATGAAGGCAAGTCGCCATGGTTTGGTCCAGTTGAGTTTGAAGAGTCGGAGAGCATAGCAGAAGGCCCAGATTGCGATGGTGCTGTACAGATAGCTCCATGAGGCGAGGAAGTTCTTCGTATGCCAGAACAAAAGGCCAACATAGACCATCCCAACAGGTACGTGGAGGATTACGAATGCTTCGAATGCCACCCTTCGGATGAAGGGGAGAGAGGCCACACAGAGCCAGATAAGAGGAACAAGACACGCAATTCCTGTTCCGTAAATGACACCACTACCTTCCGGGAAAAGGCGCGAAAATGTCTGCATGCCACCATCATCCCACACTGGTTGAACATAAAAGGGGACGGTGTGGACAAGTGACATGAACAAGCAAAGATATCCTGCCCACCGATGGAATACATTCAGCCTCTCGGGGCCGATGCCAGTGATGTAGGTAAGAACATTGGTTTTCATGCTGGATGCGATGATCCAAGGGGTCATGGCCACCGCAATCATGCCTGCGCGGACTGCGACAGGAGGCGAACCAAACTGGATACTCTGCCAATAAAGGGGCTGTAGCAAGAAGGTGTAAAGCGCGGTGAATGCGAATCCAATAAAGCCGACTGCCACCACCGCAAGGGAAGAAAAAGTGAAGCGGTGCCTGCGCCATACAAAATCGGGTATCGGTCGGTAGAAGACCCAGCGAAACAAGGCGAGGGCATCGAGTATGGGCGTGATGGACGAAAAGTCGCTCCTGGGCTTGAAGTCCTTCTTCTCTTCGCTTGGTTCGGGGAAAAAATGGCGTTCGTTTTGCCCGGCCTGCATCCCCGTCATGGCCTGTTCCGGGTCCAAGCTGTACAGGTCTCGGTAGTGTCGCTCAGTATCTTGTTTGTAGATCGCTTGCCGGATCTTATCCTGCCACCAATGCCATATCCTCACAAAGAGGACTGACCCCATCAACGCAAGGCAAAAGTATGTCCATCCGAGGCCGTACTTCCCTGCCCTATCCCAGGGATCTACCGTAAGGGCCTCGACAAGACCTGGCGGACTGGTTGCTGTCAATGGAATATGTATCCGCTTTGCTAGTTGGCCTATTGTCCGCGACGCGCCGGCCATTGCGCCCTGAAAATCGGAGGCCATGTTATCGATGGGTTTTGCTTTCCGTTCGTCTGTGATACGATTAAAACCTCCGTGCTATGTGCCAATGGCAAATCTCATCGCACTCCTGTAAGCCCGGAGGGCATCGACCAGGCTATGGAGATAACGACCAGCTGTCGAGCGTGTTTATACCGACCGCCTGGACTCCCGGCCAAATGAAGTTGTTCCCTGATAGCGCCGTGTGGACGAGCAGGGAGCATCAACACGCGGGAAAGATTTGATGATGAGGCGGTTCGTTTGCGATTGCGGAATGCCAGACTCCTCGCGCCACAGTATTAGTGTATAGCTGGAGGAGGTTCAAAGTACCAGGTGCTGCCGCGTTGAGGGTGGATATTGCGTGTATATACCACGGGGTTGGCAGGGGATGTTTGCTTTGGGGAAGCTGTTGTCATCCGACACAATGTGACCGAAACTGGTAAGGTCGAACGGTGTAAGACGTTTGACGACCACGGCTGGTCTGACCCGGTTCGTGATGTGCATATACAGAAGCGTCCTTGGTGGGACAGAAGGGAGATACGCAATTCGACTTCACACGAGCTCAGTCAATCACAGGCAAGAACACCTTGGTGTGATATGGATGCTGTAAGGGGACCGGACGGAGGATGGCACCAAAGTGGCGCCAGGTCCAGCGGCTGGCCGTCTTTAATATTGGCTGGTCTGAAGTTGGGCTATTCCCCGCATACTGCAGGTCGTACCAGGCAGACCAAGGAGGGTGTGTAACCGTAAGCGCCAGAGGGAAAGCAAGCTCTTGTTGCGGGCCGTTATCTGGATGCTCCTAAAGAGGCGGGAGGCGTCGGTAGGGTCGCAAGGGGCATGGTCTATACCAACTAGGGTCTTGGGTCCTCGCATGCAGACTGGCCCCGTAGATCGACAGTGATGTTGGTGGGGCGAGTATTGTGACAGTCAAATTGAATATGATAGACCTGTTGACCTGTTGGTTGATGATGTCTTCGATGATTCAATCGCACCACTTCGTACCACTTAGTGAGCATGTCTGACTGTTGTTTCTATTCTTCTTCTGCTTGGGAAATGAGGTATTTTGCCGGCTTACGGCAGCCCAGGTCTACCATTTTTACCTAGTTGCGAAGGTTGCATCGAGCGGTGGTGAAGCGCTACATTCAGTCACATACTGCTGCAATAGCACGCATGCAATAAGTCAGCTTGCTGTCAAGACAAGTGTTAAGACCAATGTCAAGAAAGCCGAGGGCGTAGCGTAGCTCTCGAATCGGGACACCAAGACGGACAAGCACTCGTCTTGTGCAGATGAACGAAACCCCTCTCTCAGAGGGATGAATTTGTTTGCTTCATCCTGTCAGAGCCTAGATGTCGTATCATGGCTTTGATTTGGGGGGTCCGTTGGTGCTATCGAATTAGAGGCGAAGATGCGATAGCTCCCGTGATTGACACCGGGTACCCTGCTCTGAGAACCCTACTGGAAGAAGGAAAGAAAAGCCTGCGCATGGCTGGCAAAAGGCTTTGGGATTCGACGGCATCTTGTTGGCTGTTCACAGATTGAGCTCTGCGGTGTGCAGGACGGGCGGCAAGAGGCAGATGGTGATTCGCCAAAGCTATCGGTTGGCTTGGGCAAAGGAGCTCCACCAGAGCTGCGCTTCAAGGATAAACCAGGACGCCCGGGGATACTATTGAATCACCGCGTCTTCCCCGTGCCTGGCAAGTCTTCACCTGCATGCACAACAGATTCTTGAGGCTTGATCCGGCTTTTTCGGCTAGCCGAAGTCTCCAAAAACCAGCACGGATGAGTTGTCACCACTTTCGACGTGACCGTTGAACCTCTGCTGCAGTATGGAGCCTGAATCCAGGCAGCTGATAGGCTGACCTTTTCAATTCATGCAATGTGTTCCAGAGCGCTGGGAATTGAGAACGACGTGACGAAGTTGGTCAATAAGTTGTTGAATGCATGGAACTCTATTGTTCACGAACATCGTAGCAATAGTAACCGCAAGCAACGCTATCATTCCCGCTTTGAGCACAACACAGCCGAGCCGACAATACTGCTACCTCCGAGTATGTAGGTAAGAGGTGCAAGAACCAATGAAAGGAGTGCCGAACGTCTCTGTTATATGGTCAATTTGGTTGGGTCTTCCTCCCAACCGGTATTATTGGTTGGCCGGCACTCGCCATCATTACACGTTACCCTGAACCCATGCAGGGAAGCATTACGTTGGATAGTCACGCAGGCTACAGCATAACTCACCTGATATTCATCCATTGATGGGGGGTTTTTTTTTTTTTTTTTTTTTTTTTTGGCTTACGCAAGGCAAAGTACCTATGGAATCGTCAAGCCGTTAGACACAGCCAGCCAAGCAAGCAACTTTGCAACTCACAGGCACGCCTGACGCAATGGGCACTACGGCAATATATGCTAGATCCATTGTCACAGCTATCGAGAAATACATACTCAACTCGAGATTGACGAGACAAGTCCGAGTCTTGTTGCCTTGCGATAAAGGGAGTCCGGGCTGTCTCCAAGTCTATGGAGCTCGGAGCGGGAACGTGCAATCCCAGCGCTGCAAATAAGCCCAAAGGTCCGTGATTTCCAGTCGGGCTTTACACCAGTCGAATAAGCATCAATCTATCTCTGTGACATTATCCCCTTCTTCATTGCAAAAGCGTGCCCCTCAGTCAAGGGTGGAACATAACTCATACATACTGTGCCTGATAACAAATATTGTATGGTCAGTACGTTGCTTAGGTAAGGTAGATTGTCTACTTTATGGAGCTTAAGCACAGCCTTGCAATCCACTAACACACCGATCGCAATGGGCGTTGCGTTGAACCCCACTATCGATTGTGGAAGGCAAGGCTGAAAATAATTTCTATTGATCGTTACTCTGTGCAACAGACATTGAGAAAGCCAGACCTGGCCTTGACAAAGTAAGCTGCCTGCGATTGCAGAAACCCATCTCAATCATGGCGACACCAAAGTCTTTGACTCTCTCGAGTACTACGTTTGCCAAATTATCACCACACCCTTACCTCCTCGCAAATCTGCAGCCCACCGATTCTTCCACAACGCCCACTCGTACAAACGGACGCCAGCCCTCCCAGACTCGCCTCCCGTACATCAACACCTCCTCGCTCTCACACGCCCATGGCAGCGCCGTAGTACGGAATGGTGACACCACCGTTATCTGTGGCGTCCGAGGCGAGACTATCCTCACGTCGGCTATCCCCAACTACCGGGCGCCCTCGGACGACCCTAGCTCTTCCCTGGACGAGGCGCGGGACTACGACCTCCTGGTCCCCAACATTGAGCTCGCCACCGGCTGCGCCCCGAACTTCCTGCCCGGCGTGCCGCCCACCACGCTCGCACAGACGCTGAGCACGCGCGTCTATTCTCTACTCCACAGCTCCAAGCTGGTCGACGTGAGCCGATTACGTATCTATCCCGAAGAGGTCGGCGAGAAGAACATCGGAGGAGATGACGACAAGAAGATGGACGAGGCGGAGGAAATCGATGAGTACGCCGCGGTCGCCGAAGAGAAGGCCGTCAAAGCCTACTGGGTGCTCTACATCGATGTCCTGTTCATCTCGTTTGACGGAAACCCCTTTGATACAGCCTGGACCGCCATACTCGCGGCGTTGCGGGACACGAAGCTCCCGCTCGCCTACTGGGACGCAGACCGAGAGATGGTACTGTGCAAACGTTCTCAGAAAGCGGCAGCACCTCTTAGCCTGCGGGGACTGCCTGTGGCATGCACGGGAGCTGTGTTCACAGAAAGGGAGAAACAAAAGAAGGGCAGCGGTCGCTACTGGGTTCTCGTCGACCCGGATAGACTCGAGGAAGGGCTATGCGACGAGACAGTCACCGTGGTAGTCGATAAGCTCAGTGGAAGCACGAAAGTCCTCGGAATTTCGAAGCATGGAGGCACAGTCGTTGGCCCGGAGCTCATGAAGGAGATGGTAATCACAGCAGAGTCAAGATGGGACCAAGTTCGCGCCGCTATAGAGTAGAAGCGGATGCAAACAAAATAAAGATTGATACCCCTCATAACTCATATACATTTGAATTTGGTGTTCGTTTTTTTTTCCCGAGCTATCTAGGGAGCGTTGATTAGACCCATGAGGTACAAGTTACTGGTTCCTACAGGCCGTTGTTCTAGGATTATGTCGCAGCCAAAAGTAGGCCATCATCAAAATGGGCAATTTTGCGGAGATGTATCAAACCCTTCGAACTATCCTATCAGGTTGTAAATCCAGGACAGTAGATACGGGACGACGATTTGCTCTGCCGCCCATTGAAGAGGTAGCCTAATGAAAGGCCCTCGCTGCCGGAGGTGCTATGGTGCTTTAAAGGCAGCAGAACCAGACTTGAATGAGCGGTAATTATTTAGAAAAAGAGAGAAAAGGATTATCAGCTCTCAGGTGCGAGCTTTCAATATCCCGCCGATTTTGGAAGGGTCCGTGCACCAGCTGAGCCTGCAGCAATATCTTTTTCCCGGCTTCAGCAGCGGGGCCAGACAGGGTCACTCTTGTCGGGACAGACTCCATTCCAAGAAAAAAAAAACTTGGGCTAATCCTCCTTCCCACCTATTTGTATTTCCTACCTCAGCTGCCCATCTCCTTGAGGGGAGAAAAAGAAGGTCCAGAATCATGGAGTCTCTCGGCGACGAGCCTTGGGATGTCGTGATTGTTGGTACTGGCTTGCAGCAGTCCCTCCTGGCGTTGTGAGTAAAAGATGCTTTCTGAGGATACAATACAAAGCGAAGTCGGTCTGACTGACTTAGCCTCCTGTTCCAACGATGAAGAGCTCTCTCGCGGTCCAAGAAGCGTGTCCTCCATACCGACCCCAATGACTACTACGGTCAACACGAAGCTGCCTTGACGTTGCAAGATGCCGAACGCTTCGCAGCTAAATATGCAGCGGCCAGCTCCGGCGAGGGCGACGAAAAGAAGCAGAGCGTACTCCGCAACGCTACCGTGTGGAAACCCGACGATGCGGAAGCTCAAGGCTTGAAGTTCCCCCGCGCCTACTCGCTGGCCCTCGCACCGCAGATCATCCACACCAAGTCGAAGCTCCTATCCAGCCTGGTCTCATCGCGAGCCTACCGACAGGTCGAGTTCTTGGCAGTCGGCTCCTTCTACGTCTATGAACCGGCGAAGGATGGATCCGACCCTAAGCTCTCCCGCATACCGAGCAGCCGCGAAGACGTGTTCTCAAGCCAGTCCATACCCGCTCGTTCGAAGCGGTCACTGATGAAGTTCTTGAAATTCGTGCTCGAGTTCGACTCCGATGACCAGAAGCCTCTCTGGGAGGACCACGCCGATGCTCCGCTCACCGACTTTCTCACTGCCCAGTTCAAATTGGAAGATGGGTTGAAAAGGTATGTTGTCGCGTTGACCATGGCTCTGGATGGGAAGGCATCCGTCAGACCCGGGTTGGCAGCCATTAATCGTCATTTGACGTCTTTGGGGACTTTTGGTCCAGGCTTCTGCGCTGTGTATCCGAAATGGGGTGGTCTCTCAGAGGTTGCCCAGGTTGCATGCCGTGCTGGCGCTGTGGGTGGTGGCATCTACATGCTGGACACAGGTGCGACTCCGAAGTCTTCTGATGAGAATGAGAAGGCATCATTGGGGCTGTCCAACGACATAACGGTTCAAGCAAACTCGATTGTCTCTGGACAAGAAACTACAACCGGTGATCAAGCTATCAGCCGACTTGTCGCAGTGGTCAAGTCTCCGCTTAATTCGCTGTTCCAGGTGTTGGTTGAGGGTGCTCCCACACCAACAGTAGCCGTGGTGGCACTACAAAGTACACCATCGCCGATATATGCCCTGGTTCACTCTAGTGATACAGGAGAGTGTCCTGTTGGCCAATGTAAGTCCTGCATTTCCCTCTTTTATAAGCATTTGCCCCTTCCATGGTGTTATGATGAACCAGATCAAAATACTTATCTACATTGTCTGAGCTTTGCTTTGACGAGAACAACCTCTTACAACTGATACACCTACAAATCATACATTTCGATGTCTTGACAATCGAGTCCGAACAGTCTGCTAATCAGATTTACAATAGGTGTCGTGTATCTTACAACGATGACAACAAATGGCTCGAAGAATGAACTCGAGCAAGCGCTTACTATGCTTGTCAAAGCCGTGGAAGGTGAAGAGTCAACATCTCCATGTCTCTATCAACTCTACTATGAACAAGCCATTGGTGACGGGAAACCGACTACCGAGAAACTCGGCGCCACCTCTGCTTTGTCCTTCCCTCCACTTTCAGCAACCCTGGCTTTCGAAGATTCTGATCTAGAGGCCGTAAAGACGGCCTGGAGCCTAGTTATGGGTGACGAATGTGACGAGGAAACGTATTTAGTCTTCGAAGATCGGGAAGGAGCTGATGCAGAAGATGATGTTTAGGCCGCTCATTGTGGCACATCCACCTTAATTGATCTAATTCGCATATCGTTTTGCTTTCCATTACAGTGTAAGCAACCCTAGTCTATGTCTGTTTGCCCTATGGGACACAATGAACTGAAACTCGTCAAAGCCATGGGTTCTGTAAATGATCGCCCCATTTACATCCATATGGGAGGCATCCATCCTATCCTCCAATCTCGATAGCAAATCGTTCCCGTAAATCTCATCTCGGAAAACGCCAGGTGATTCTGTTTGTTGTGTATCGCACACATACCCTCCAAATGATGAATGAGGGATTCGCAGCCCTGCATAGATGCCTTCCCATGTTGATCAAGGTGACCTGAATTGTCAAAGTCACCCAGATCTGAAGACATATCCTTCCAGCTGCCATCCCTCAGAACTCCTAACGCCAAAACCATGCAACAATGATCCTTTTAGAGCCAGTATTGCTCAGCTGGGCCTCTTTTGATCGTCATTACTCTTCTCTATCTACCTCTTTCCAGAACTCCAACTCTCCATTCCATTCATTGAGAAAATGTGTTAGTGCAAATGCGTGCTTGCCCTTCTTGCTCTAACTTCCAGCATCGATCTTGACGCCAATGTGGATCTCGCCGAATGGGTCCTGGAGCGTGCTGCTCTGCTCAACAACCATTCTTCCCTTGGTCACAAGGCCGAGAACATGGTAGAAAGCTTGAGCTGCAGTGGTTCGCTCTGTGCGGGCGGGCACAAAGGCATCGTCGAAGGCAACCCATTTGCGCTGCTTCTCGAAGTCCTCGTCGTGGCGGCGCTCGCCGCTCTCAGCAATGGTCTGCTCCATGTAGGAAAGAAAGTTAGCACCCTCGCGGTCGAGGAACTCCCGCGCGTACTGGTTTCTCTGCTGGGTGTTGAGATCGTTGTTGTCTCCTTCAGCGGGCAAAGGAAGGAACCCTTGGTCAGATACTGAACCGTTGGAGTCACCACCAACATTGCCGAAGCCGAAGCCGAAGTCTCCGCCACCGTCGCTGTAGCGTACGATATCTTGAATGGAGCCAGCACGTTTGTTGAGAGGGCTTGAAGGCTGATCGCGGCCAAATTGCGGCTGCTGTCCACGGATGGACGAACCGGGAACAAGAGAAGAGTTTCGGTTCCAAGGCTGGACAGCTGAGGACGGGTGATCCTCAAGAGCTGACTGGCGCTCTCTGCCGACTTCAGAAAGTTGGTCGAGGCCGTCATTACCGAGGCCGAAGTCTTCATCTCCGTTCTGGTCGCCACGGCCCTGGTGATGCTGCGCATGTTCAGCATCTCCCTGGTCTTCCAGGCGTGGTCGAACTCGACGGCCTTCACCCTCGGAATCCTCAATATCTTCTGACGCCGATCGAGCCCGCTTACGCCCACCCTTATCCGGGTCGTTGAAGACCTCGAGGCCAGTCATTGCAGTGAA
Organism: Apiospora saccharicola; assembly: GCA_038363915.1. Lineage (NCBI taxonomy): Eukaryota > Fungi > Ascomycota > Sordariomycetes > Amphisphaeriales > Apiosporaceae > Apiospora > Apiospora saccharicola. Next base: position 1,541,063 of record JAQQWM010000004.1, read on the forward strand.
GAGAGAATCACCGGAATATTGAACAGCCAGTGGGTGAATCATACCTGGGACCCCCATGTTCTGTCCAATGTTGGCAATACCTAAGCCAAAAGTAAGATGTATAGCGTTCTTTCTGGCTTCAGCGGCCGAGGTCTGGTGTCGCTTGGGCTTACAGCAATTTCTTCTGTATGCGTCGGAGTCTTGCCAATCTCGAAGGACGTTCCGGGAGATCTCAAGTCGCTCATCAGAATGGAAAACCTTGCGCTTTCTCTTTCGTTGGGTTGTTGCGCCTTGCTTGTCTGCGTCTGGGCTGGTCTGCTCATACGCTTTCTGGTCATCACGTTGAGCCTGAGGTAGACCTTCAACATCCGGGAGCGGCTGTTCGTCCATCATAATAATGTCGCCCTGCTCATCGATCTTTGATTGCTGTGCGGCAAATGGGGGAAGGTTGTCTCCTCCTTCAATGCTCTGCATTGGGAATGGTTCGAGGTCTTCGCCAAGAATGGTAGGTCCGACAGCTGCAGCCTCAACGATGTTGCCATCTTCATCAATATGGATACCCCAATCCTCACCGGGTACAAGTTCATCCTCGCCAAAAGGATCGCCTTCACCGCCCAAAGGTGCTGGCTTCTGTCCCGATGAGAGGCCTTGGAGACCTTGAGGCAGCAAGTTGTTGTCGGGTGTTTCCGAACGTGGGATATCCAGCTGCAACGGGAAGCGGTCTTGGCTGGATGCGCTGCCAGAGCCCGGTGTCAGGGAAGGTGGTGACATCTGTGAAGATGTCTTTTGGGTGTTGTTCCTTCCATTGCTGTTTACTTGGAACATGTCTGCGTTTACGTTGAAGGAGGGCATTTGGGGAATGAAGCCAGAAGCGAAGTCGGGGTCATCCATGATCATGAGATTCTCGCGTCTGTAACTTGAGTTAACGGAGGTCCTTTGACGCAATGGGATGGGATGGGACGGGATGGAATGAAGTTCTCACCTTCCTTGGACAGCTTCTGGGTCAATCTCATTCCTCGTCATGTTCTTGAAGAAGGCATTCATGTGAAAGTTCACTTTCTGGGCGTCCGTGAGAAGATACTGGCACTGCTGCTTGAACACTCCAGACACTCCAAAAAGGAGACTACCCTGCAGGCGCAGCGCAATCGGAGCACCAGGCTCAATGATCTTCTCAACAGCTTTCTGTATCTCGACATCTTGGATTGCCTTGCGTGTGACGCGTCTCGTCTGGGAGCACGAGCCAACGGTGGCCACGATCCTGCCAACAAATGTCAGAAAATCAACATACTTACACAACTCCCCAAGACTCGACAATTCCGGTGAAAATGACCCTGGTATGATTGGAATGCTTACCAGATGGTGGCAACGCCATATTGGCGGTCAGTCAAGACTGCCTCGATGTTAGCAAAGGTGGCAAGCCACATGGATACAGAAGCGTGTACTTACTTTCGTGACTGTAAAACATCACGAACGTCTGGGGGCGGCCGTTGGCTCGCGTCAAGCGACACAGACCGGATGGGGTGCCAAAACGGTAGTTACTGCTGGTCCAAATACAGCCCAGCTGCGTTCTTGATGGGTCTTTGCTGATCGTGAAGACACATGTGCCTTCACGACTGATCAGAAGGATGGAGGCCAAGGGAAAGGTTGCAGAAATAGGAGGAACCAGAAAAGTTGCCTTGAATTTTGTGTTCTTGGATTTTTCTCTTGGGGTTCTTGGGTCCTACAGTGGTGCAGCAGCTTGAGAAGACAATAGGCAAGGCAGCAGCACTGCAATTAGGAAGTCGCGTGCTCCCCCCTATGGCAGAAGTGGGACCCAACTTTGATTGTTCCTATTCCAAGGTCTTCAAACAATCAAACATAGTCCGTCAATCGGATCACCCAGTCAACCAAAGGTTGCATATGTGCCATGTGGTCGCGTAGAGAAACAATCTCTCTTGGTGAGATTCTCCTTTGCCCTTGGGCATCTCGAGGTCAAACTCTGTAACTTCACAATGTGAACACTGCGGAGCTTGCCACTGCTTCACAGCAACTGATGCTGATACATAGAAGTACACCATCGATATCTGTGCCTATATTATTGTCTGGTAACTCTCCACTATCATTGATCTTTTTCAAGCAACTGGTTTCAATGCTTTCATCTGAGGTATTCCACAACCCACCCCATGAAACTCTTTCCGTGGTAGCGTACTTGGATGACATGGACTGACCCATCATCTTTACAGCCAAGCTGGTGCTCTCATATAACCCAAAAATGGCAAGGCAGAGGATGAATCACCTACAATCTCCTTCACTCTGTATGAGGCGTTGGTAAAATGCCGTGAGGTCATATTGAAAGTGGCTTGAAGATGACACACATCGTCGCCTGGAAGCTCCAAACACTCACTTGTGACAGCCCCTTCGTGCGAAGGAACGAGACTACCAACTACCCTAGAGCCACTGAAGCATCAAATAAGTGCATCCATTCATCTGATCTCCTGCTTGGCTTTTGGCATACTCTCCCCGCCGTAAGCAACGGTGAACGTTGGGTTCTGTCTATTGAGCTCCTTGCTGTGACGTGGTGGGCAAGCTGTCATGAACTATCAGGCTTACATATCATGTCACCAGAACAAGCTGGATGAGACGAGACGCCTTGCAAATGTTCTTGACGCGGACTGATCTTGCTCCATGTATATCGATTTGCTTGGGAGACTGGTTGGTGATCTTTTTACAGCCTTATTTATAGGGTCAAGCGTACACTGGCTTTAAAGTGCTTTTTATTGTTTTTTGCTTGGTATGATATCATGGTGCATAGTAAGCTGGTTCATAGTATATGTTGACATGAAGTTCAGTCTTTGGCTGCCTGTGTGTGTTCCGTTGTTAGTCGACTGGCGCCCACCTCTTTATGGTCTGCGAAGTAAGTCAGGGTTGCTCAATCCCACTTTTCCCTTGCTATCTCCGACATAGGGTAGGTTAAAGAGCAATCCTCCATCCATTAAAGGCAAGATGGCCGAGCGGTCTAAGGCGCTACGTTCAGGATATCAATCGTCAGATTGACAACTATCATCGTAGTCAGGAAACTGGCGTGGGTTCGAATCCCACTCTTGTCACATTTTTACTCTTTTGTGTCTACTGGATAGTAGCGGGGGAGTGGCTTTTTGCTACATTGACTTTTTGGTTATCACACTTCTTCTCCCTTTCTGCTTTTCCAAACAATACTATCAATTGCTAGAGCGCTGAAGGCATTCCAGCGGATGACTTGTCAGTTACTAACTCGGGTTATACCTCTTGATTAATAATGACTTAGACTGAAGAGTCTTTCACGTGAATGTGGGTAGCATTGGCAAGCAACGTACCTATTGCATGCGGTAATTGCTATGTCAGGGTCTTCTCGCACGGGTCTCTGTCAGTTTGAAATGCGTGCGGACTGCTGCGGACGTCGCGATCTAGTCTTACTCTATTTGGAATGATGTCATTCATATGATTGGTTTCTCATCTCTTCCAAATCCTTTGCACCTACTCTACCCAGTCTTCAGCTTACCAGATCAGATCTATTACTCATTGATATTGCTCGATATATATCCTGCTGAGGAGCCTCGGCCTTCCATATTATTCAAACCAGTTGCATCTGCGGGATCTCACCACTCAAACACGGTGGGCCGATTTGATATAGTTTCTAGTCTTTTCGGTAGCCTCGGCTTCGGCGACGCCCTTCAAAAGCCATACTGTCGCATTGTGCTAAGGAGGCATCGCGGATTGCCAGTTTCGAAACCCATTGATGAGCTGGGCTCGACTCCACCTAGCATGAATAAATATCCGCCCTCGTCCGTTTCGACTTTTAGTTTCAGGAGCTCTCGCATAAGACGACAACTTCAGACACCATTGCTGATTCCCTTATTGTACAAAACTACACCAAATACATCTACACCCAATTCCCAAAGGAATTATTCGACCGAGGATAAAGCAGCCCGCTTTGTGACAAGCTTCAACAGTTTCCAGACCTTCACCGGTGTGCTCTTGCTATCTTCTTTGGGTGCATACTACCTATACCAAGAGAACGGCACAAAAATGTCGTCGAAGCTCATTCCCTCCGACCCCTCGCAGGTGATGGTCATTCGCGACATCACCCCGAATGTGGTCACCTTGTCAGTACCGTTTTCGCGGTTCGGCATGATCGATGTTGGTGGTCGTGCAACCATAGGTAAGGGACAAACGAAAAAAGAAACACCTGCGCACCCTAATGCATGTGAGTCTCTAAGCTGACACACACGCGCCACATATAGTGCGCCTCACTTCCGGCCGCTTGGCCGTCTTCTCGCCCGTCGCACTCACCCCGGACGTGAAGGCAAAGCTGGCGCAGCTGGGCGGAACCGTCGGGTACATCATCGCGCCGGATTTTGAGCACCACATCTTCATTACAGAATGGGCTAAGGAATACCCTGAGGCGAAGATAATCGGGATGGAGGGTCTGCCGGAGAAGCGCGCCAAGGCCGCTGGCAGCGACGAGAAGATTGGCAACGAAAAGTTCGACTACGTGTACACACCGGCGGACAAGCAGTTCAACCAGATCGACGAGGACTTCGCCCGGGACTTCGAGGTCGAGTACATGGAGTCACATCCCAACAAGGAGATCATCTTCTTCTACAAGCCCGACCACATCCTCATCGAAGCCGACCTGCTGTTCAACCTGCCGGCCATCGAACAGTACTCCAAGGTGCCCGAGGCGGCCAAGAACTCAAACGGCTTCGCCAACAAGCTGTTTGGCGGCATGCAGAGCACCGCAGGAGAGGCCAAGGGCATGAAGCGGTTCATGTGGTACGTCTTCAGCGCGAAGAACCGCCCGTCCTGGAACGCATCCATCCAGCGCATTGATCAGTGGAACTTCACGACCATCATCCCTTGCCACGGAGAGACGATGGAAGGAAATGGCAAGGAGATCTTCAATAAGATATTTGAGTGGCATCTCACGGGCAAGAAATGAGCTGATGAGCTGGGGAACATTTCAGCTTAAGGAGTTATGAAACTCATATCCGTAATGGGTGGCAGTTGGTGGCGTTTTTTGTTTACTTTACCTTGATACCACTAGCATGGAAGATAACTACGATATTTGCTGCTTTCGAATGTACCTTACGACTCCTTTGATAATTAGCAACTCGGACGATCCAAAAGTGCAATCCATCTCGAATCGTGCAAACTGAAGTACTTGCTTTTCGAGTGCGGTAACTGCGATTTCAAAACTGATGGTTCTGTCATACATGGATTCCAAGTACCGAGCGGCCAATTGTGGGGGTCTTTCAGCTCTGTCGGGGCAGTGAGCCGACACCCCTCCTCCCGCCGTGTTGCCCCGTCAACGGGCCAAACATGGAAATAGTTGATGATGATGCTGCACGTCGGGTTCGACCGCTCAGATCGCCTTTGACGCAAGGCAGAAACATTTCGAGAAGAGCTTCACCATACCACTACCATATTACCATATACTGAGCTCAATCTGTACCTATACGACTGTTATCTGCATGCTCATCTTCGTATACTTTGGAACTTAGACAATGTTGTTGACCTCGTCGCAAGTCTCCATCGCCATCTCATCCGGAATCAGTAAGTGACGAACGACTCAAGCCCCGTCTCCATCCATCTTCCCGATGCCCGTTCCCGTGACCAATTTCAATATGTCAATTTAAGTCACCACCCACCCACCCACACACGCGCACGCACGCAGTACTCTAGGAGTGGTGTTGAGGGAACGAATCAACCCCCTATTCTAGACGAGAGTAGACCTATAACTAGCTAGCACGCTGCTTACCAATTCTCTTCCCACTGCAGTTCTTCTCTTCACCACGGCTCTGTTCCTCAGCGGCTACGCGATTCAGCAGCGCACCCTCAACGACCTGCGGAAAGCGATTCGGCCTGAGCCCCGGCCGAGCCCCAAGATCCATCTCCAGCAGCCCGACCGCTTCCAGAGGTCGACGACGGAACTGGCCGACGGCACCGTCGTTGAGGTCGATGAGGATGGCAACGTGATCACCGGGGAAGAAGAGGTCAAGGTCGACCCGGATGCTATCAGGGCGCCGCGCATGCCCCAGAAGCTGCAGAGCAGCCGGTGGCTCGAGGTCCGCCCCTCGAGGCCGGAAGATGTGGCGCTGCGGAGGCTGCTGGAGCAGCAGATCCTGAAGCAGCAAGAGGAGACGAGGCAACGGAGAGAGGCCGAGGACATGTTGAGGAAGAAGGCGGAGATCGAGGGTCCCGAGAAGCCCCTGAGCAGGGCGGAGCGCAGGCGGCGGATCAAAGAGGACATCCGCGACCTGTCGCAAGGTGAGGGACCGGTATACTACCAGCGTCGGCTGTGGTAGAGGGAACGTAAGCTTGCCCGTCTTTTACGGCGGCGTTGCTATGGATGATGTTTACATGATTGGCATGGCTCTCTACTCGGCTTTGGCACTCATCACGATGCCAGCTGGGATGCTCTGGAGGAACGAAGGAAACGAACGCGGGCTTTACGCACTTTGAACTTTTGGACACGGCATGGCATGAATTGGGATGATGTGTATGGTTTTATCTATGATGGAATTTTGTTGGAGTTATTGGGTGCAACTTGTTAGGCTTGTTGCTGATGCGTACGGGGAAAAGACACCCTCATGGAATATCAGCTATATAAAGTACTCATTGATAGGGATAGTTTGTATCGAAAACTGTTAGCGTGTAATTGGATCTGGGCGTGAAGAGCATCCGATTGCGTTGCTTACAAAATGAGTATCCCACATGAGACCTCTATCCCTGCCAAGATATGACAAGACGCCATTTCTACATGGTTGTCTATCGTGGCTGGGTCAGACGACTCAGAGCTTGTGAATAAGATGTCTTAGAGTTAGCAGCCACCACCACCCACATGAAGACATATGACCCCCTTTGGAGACTGCCAAGCGCCCAATCCAGCAGCCTGGTGGAGTATTGTGCTCCCTACAAGGTTAAGTATGTCGATATGGGCATGCTGCGGGCTAGATACATATGCAGTGAGGGTAGATTTCCCAGTCGGGAACATTAGCTATGGAACATCAGCTAGGCAACAGACCTGTGTTGCCTGTCAGCTCATATCTGAGAATGATCATGCTGTTGTTGGTCCTACCAAATAGCTGGCCAGTGCCACCCAAAAGAATTCCCGAAGGTGCCGAAAGGCGCGAGGTCATAAGAGCGGTAAGCAAGGAGCAAGTCAACAAATTGGAAACAGGCTCTTTCGTTTTTGCAATCTTTTTTTGCAAATTTCTTATTGATGATATATATGATGCAATCCCAGACGGGTTTCCGGCATCTCTGAAGTTGGGCTCCGAAATAAACAAAGGGCTGAGATGAGGAAGAGTTAAGTAATTGGTTCTGTGGCTACAGGTCATTGGAGACTCCTCGGCGGCTCGTAACAAGAAACCTGCCAACCGGTCGAACCCGTGGCAGGCTTGCGCAGGGGTAAGGTGTAGATGTACCCAATCCCAGTCCTTGCTTACACGCGGCAATTAAATGGGGAGGGGAGACTGCGATAATTGTGGCCTCTCACGAACGACTCTCGAAGATGCAGGTAAGCAACATGAATTATGTATTCTGGGTTGCACGGATGGCTAGGTCTCGAACACATGGCATAAGAACGAGGCGGCAGGGTGTCGAAATACATGATGGCTGTATGACAGCAAGACATACTTCTTCAGATGTAATCTGTGATTGAACAAAGAAAAGGCAAATAACTCAAGTCTGCCCAAAGTTAAAACGAGCCAGTAGTCAATACTTGTGCACATCACCCTTAAGCATCGTGAACTCTATCGGTAGTTATTGCTACATACGACGAACGACTATCTCCCCCAACTTGACCGTTGACGATCAAACATGAAACTAACGATGGGGAGGCCCACAGACCACCTGGTCTTCGGGTGGTGTCTGATATCATCAACTGGCCCTTATTTGAAGTCCCACAGCAGGCCGGTTTCTTTTGAACTGGTTTTGGTTGTTCCAAAAAAGAAGTGGTACGGCCTGGAACATTTTTTCTTCTTCTTATCCTTCTTGCAGGTTTTGGAAGCGGGCCTGATATGCGGAAAACTCGTCACTCTTAGACCCGACTGGCTTCGTGGCCGGCCCGTCACCTACTGTATGTCGTACCTGAAGTAGCTGGTAGATTTGCAGTAGTAGGGAGATCGGGATATACGGACCTTCGGCTCGAACAGACAAGCTCGGTGGGCCATTTTTGCTCCGCATTATTACCAGTGCAGCAGTTATGTAGCAAAGTTACCGATGTCATCATGTACATGGTAATAGCTAGCCCCGTGTAGTTGGTTCGGTTGGTGTCGTTGTTACCCATTTACCCCGCCGTGCCGCCCACCGCCGTTAGACGAGTAACGCGAACGCTTCAGTACATGCATATGCAACCCGAACTTCACTTGTGCTTGTTAGGACGGTGTGGTTTGCAACAGCAACCCCGCTTACACATGTGAGATGGAGATGCATTTGACGTGGGAAGATGCATCCTGAGTGTGAGCTTCTGAATTCTATTGATGGCTGTTTCTGATGAACGGACCAGCCACCTTCTGCATCCGGTTGGGGTATCATTCAGCCCATAAGAATATAGGGTGGTCTCGCCATGAATGGGTTGCTCGGTGGGATAGTGAGACTACCTCTGCATGTACTTATTTACCTAGCAGATGGATCATCACCAGCCTCTAGTCGCTACCTAGCTTCCAGGGTACATGGAGCTCCGACATACATCAATGATATGCGCTTAGGCGGGTATTGCAGTAGGTTCGTATGCAAGCTAGGGGAATTTCCCATGCACGCCCGCTCGCGCACAAGTCGAGCAAGTAAGGCAACCTACTCGCTTCGTACCTGGTTTCCCCATGCTGCTGGGCATTTGGGGTATTTACCATCCATCCATAAACCGTTACCCCCATGGCCGTTTCGGTTGTTTACCCGTACCCATACCTACATAATATTCTGGGTCCGAACCAGTGGTAGTTTGTGGTACGCCGTGCCAAGAATCACCCTGTAAGCGTCAGTCCAAGTGGAGGGAGGGACCGACGGAGAGGAGGCAGAGCTCCTCAGAACAAAAGAAACAGAGGGAGCGAGGACCTGTGCTTGCATCCCAGGATAGATACGACCCGCCCGTGTTCAAGCCTTCCGTCAGTTTGTATCCGTTTGGGGCAGACCCATCAGCAGCGGGCTGAGTTGGCATTCCTTGGACATTTCTTGGGGCCATTACATGTGTATGTATAGCCCGAGGGTGGCTCATCATCATTGATATCTTGGTACGCCGCCTATCTCCAGCTCTGTTTACCTCTTATATAGGGATGTTCCCGTCGCCGTCTGCCACATTCGTTCTTGCCAACCTCACGTGTACACCTGCCGTCTGGAACATCGCCGCATTCACTTCAAGGTTCGTCTAGTCTCGAAGTGTTCAAGTTGCATACTCCAGTGCGTGACAACCTCCAGGACCGTCTGTGTGTGACCCTTGAACCCTATCTTATATACCTCAATATACTGTGCCTTCTCGAGCCAGAGTGGGGGTTTCGCAGCAACAGCCAGTGGTGCATTCATCCATTCATTTACTCATATATTACCAACCTCTCGGGCCACTGCCGTCTTGTCACCATTAGCCGAAGCTATTCTGGATGATTCATGATACCGTCCCTTCACTAGAGTTGGCGTGCGAGTTGTTCTTATCAAACCTCCCAGCTCCTTGAGAGATCTATCCATCGGTTCTCTCCTTCTACGACCCCCCAGCAACTATACACACTTATATCAGCTCACGCGACAACAACCAACACCTTACCTACACAAACAAGAATTAACCCAACACCACCAAAACCACAAATATGACCGAGGTACAATATGCTCCAGGTCCCATGGATCGAGTTGGTGCTGATGACTTCGAAACGGCTTCGATCCGTTCAGCTGCGCCGTCTTACCGTTCGTTGCCCTCCTCTCGTCATCTCTCTCCATGCTTGCTAGGCACGCATTATAAGCTATGCGCGTGTGACCTGCTAACACCCGCTCTCTATTAGTCTCGGATGCACCCTCATACTCCACCCTCCCCCCCGCCGAGACGGTCCCCGCCTATTCGCCTAGAACGGCACCGCCGTACAGCGCCACGGCTCCCTCGGCCTCCACCAACGACCGGGGCCGCGGCCGCGACAACAACCCCAACGAGCCGCGGACGATCGGCCTGCCTCGCGTGCCCTCCCCCTTCCGCCGGGGCCAGGACCCGACCCTGAGCCAGTACCTGCGCATTGGCACGAACCCGTGGAGCAGCCTGCACAGCAACCCGACCGCCCGGCACTACCAAGCCGTGGCGAACCGGCGCGTCGCGTCGACCTCCACAGGCGGCAGTGGCAGTGGCAGTGGCAGTAATAGTAATAGCAGCAGTAGCAACGCCGAGGCGGTCCGCACGGTGCGGGACACCATGGCCCGCATGAACGAGGAGGAGGAGCAGCGCGCCGCGGCCCGGCTCCGGCCCCTCGAGGACCCGCACTTGGTGGGCGAGGAGGCCGCGGCGCGGGCGCGCCGGGCGAGGCTCGCGCGCGAGAACGGCGATGAGATTCTGATCCGGGAGGATCGGCGGTGGGACTGGTTCCTTGGTAAGTTGCGTTATATGCTCTTTGTTCCTCTTCCTCTCTAGAGCTATGTTGTTGTTGTTGTCAAGGAGTCCGTCCGTGCCCCCTGACTCCTACTCTTGAAACAAAAAAGTACCTCGGAAGAGAGCCAAGCAACTACCACCACGGAGAATGCTGTACTGACTCGCGTCGTCCCACAGCCAGCCTCTCCGATATGGAACAACGGTCCGAGCAACGGTCTTCAGGCTGGAAAGACTTCGAGAACCGACAGCGTAGGAGGGCGACAGGCGGTCGAAGATTCGGCCTCTTCTAAAAGATCGGAGCGAGACGGCCCCGAGAGGGGGCCAGGAACCGCTGGTCGGCAGCCGCCTTAATCGTGGTCACGATTTAGGTTACCGACTGAATAACCTACCATACTGACTTCCCGGAGGAGTACCCAGGTGGTAGCTATGCCCATTACTTGACGGAACGGATTTCTGAGCATTTTGCTTGTCGTTTTTTTTGTCGAGACGAGGGTCATTTTGGCCCATTTCCTCGCTCACACATTGCATGAGAGCGACATCTGTCACCACTCTTCGGGCGTTTTTTCCTCCGAACAAGGCGTTAAGGGGTCAGGCATGGAACGGGTGTTTATAGACTGGAAGCATTTGGCACCAGCCTTCCCATTTAAATTTGGACTTTCCCCCTTTTCTGTTGCGATTATCATGATGGAACGAATGACGGAAGGGATAGCAAGGCTTAATGTTCCTTAGCATTAGTGTTTTCAGCTGAGATTGGTCGAGACATAGGCAGTGGCTATATAGTCGAATACTAATTTATCAAAATAAAAATCCATCATGTTAGCCTCCTGAGACACAAGTTAGCTGATGAGAGCAAAAGTCGTGATCACGGAATCAGGTATCATGCCTTGGCCAAAAACGGGTTGGGTGTGATACGTTTGGGTCCTCTTCAGTGTCGCTAGGTTTCCCTCAATCACAAGTCATTGTAGTACAGATTGCACACATTGACTGTACCATAATTTGCGCAGCGAACTCAGATCCAGATTGGGCTTGCTCTAAGGTAAGTTACATTCCACTAAGGCAGGGAAAGCCTATCACACACACATACTCGGACACGCCCCCGACTGCCAGCCTACGATCCATTGATCAAATGCCTTCTCATGGCAACTCGACCCTCTACAACCATAACGCCGTCAAATATGCTGCTATTAACACAAGTTTTTGCCCGTACAATGACGGGCTATAAGTTCGTTGTAAGTTTTCGTACCCCGTCTGAGTTGTTGATGTCGTTGTTTTGTAGCCTCGGTGGCAGGTTTAGCCCTTGGCCTTGGTGTTCAAGATCAGAGCGACGATAAGACTAGAGGGCAAGGTTAGTCGGGTTCTTCTGCACTGCGCGAAATGGGGTGATATTTCCTTACCCGTAGAGACCCAAGACTTCTCCGAAAATGAGAATCAGCACCATGCCAACGAACACCCTCGATTGCTCCATGTAAGCGCGCACGCCCTTGTCGCCAACCACACCGATGCAGTAACCAGCTGCAAGACCAGTCATGCCGACCGAAATACCGCATGCCAAGTGCATGAACCCCTGGAACAAGCTGTAACGGGTCGGTCCGGGCGGGTTCATATCTTCGGCGATGAGAACGGAGATGACAAGAGAGTATACAGCGATGATACCGGACATGACGACGGGGATCAAACACTATGCGAGGAGAAGACGACAGCTGTTAGTTGTGTTCGGGTGCTTTCCGGAATTGATGCGTCTCGAGAGCGCCATTGCTCACCTTCATGATTAGGTCGGGCCTGAAAGTTCCGACACCTGCAATACCTATTCCCGATTTCGCGGTTCCGTATGCTGCGCCGATGCCTGTTAAGATGTCTTAGCGATCTGTTTTGATGGTTCGTGTTGAAGAATGGGGTCCATACTGCCAAAGATCATGGCAGCGGCGATGCCAGCCTGCATTGAGCGTTTATTAGTTTCTGTATCATTGCCGCGACTATCATGGGAGCAAAGGCAATACATACCATGCCGAAGAACGGCGCAAAGTTCGGAGCAGTCGCATGGTCGTCCATCTTGTCGATTGCTCGTAGGGTGATGGGCGTGGGATGTTGAGAGATGTACGGGTTGAAGCTGATGGAAGCTACCTAGGCCGTTGGTCGTCGTCACAACAGACAAACCAAACCCCGGCTAGATCGAAACGCAGCAAGCTTCCTCCTGCCGCCTGCGCGTGCCTGGCCAAAGCTTCCCGTGCTTGGGAAAGAGGCCGGCTTAGCTAATGCGCGCAAGTCACGTGCCGGCTTAATCGACAAGTATCTCCACGATAAGGTACCTGAAACTTGGATGGGATCCAGGCCCAATGATTACTTCGGAGCCTCGGGGCTTGAATGCGGTGCTTGGTACGGCGTAGTATGACGACTGCTGCAATTCCCGCTATCTCCATACTGCAGTCGGGTCCAGGTCCTATTACAATGTCTCCTGAGAACATATTAATAACGGTGTGCGTGAATGGCCTGATGAACTGCTTCCTCAACACGGCGCTCTGCAATCTCTGCAATTACGTGGTCCAATACTCTGTCTGCTCGAAAGAGTAAAAATATGGTTCCTATACATAATTATAAAGTCCCTTCTCCTGGCTCTATGGACTTGGTGCCCTACACTACCAGCATCCAGATTATTCCAGCCGATTAGAATCTTATGTAGAAACTCATTCAGGTCTAATGCAGAGAGGAGTAAATATAGAAAGCAAAGTCGGAAGGGGGCTTTTGTAAATTCGGGATTGGCCAGGGAATATCGCGGCTTGCATACAGACTTCTGAGATCCCAACGGTGAACCTTGATTTCTCCAACCCCTGGCTTAGAGGCATTTGATGTATTGAATGTACCTGGCTATTGCAGGTACAGAATCCTTCCACCAGGGATCATTCGTACTTCGGGTCGGGTTTCTATACTTCCTACTTTTTAGTATGTAGATAGATCTCTCGTCAGCCAGCTACGATGTCTGCAGGACCGCAACACCTTGCCAGATTCGCGTTCTAGTTGTCAGGTACTGTACGCCCATTCTGGATCATGCATGGAGGCTAGCTAGCTATGTGAGGAATTGGGGGAGACATTGGCCAACCTGCCATCTGACTTGCCGAAGGTTTCTTTTATCGTTTCATCCGCAAAACTTAGATGGTTTCCATGGCAGAGCGGATAGGGAGAATAGTGCTTCTGGAAACTCCAAAATAATGCATCACCATGATACCAACAGTTGCTTGCCTCGAGGGGGGCGCACGCGACATTGGTTTATTGGCAGTTCCCAACTGCTGGTGTTGGAAGTGCTTCTAATTGCAGATTGTAGAATAGGGATTCCCCCCTCCTCCTAGTCCAGCTAGGCTAGGCCTAGCTTAGGTGGTAAAGTGGGTAGTGGGATTAATTGAAGGAGAGGCCAATCCAAACCCGTTCTGGGCCGTCCATGCACGCACGCATCTGGGCCAACCATGATTATCAGAGTGTGGTCAAGAGAGAGCCTGAGAGAGAGGGATAGGGAGGAGCAGAAGTAATCTGCCCCCTCCAGCTAGAGCTACACAAAACCCATCAAATGTGTACCGCTGAGTGCTCCCCCAACCCAACCCTTTTTACTTATCGCATGCAAGCCTGCAATGGTAACCGTATGAGAAACTAAAACAAAAGGACGAAATGAGAGGTGCATTTCCTCACCGCTATCCGCAAGCAATCCTTTCCCCCTTGTTTCTTGACTCGGCCCAAGGACTTTAAACTTGAAGACAGGCAGGTACGGGCTGCAGACTGGCTGGGGCATTTGATTCGAGTTTGGCCATTATTAGGCAGTGCTTCTAGGTGGTAGTTGGCTGGGTAGGTACATGCTAGGTACAGTACTTACTGTACTTAACCTCCATTGGCAAAAACCTGGGGCCAGTCCTAGTCCAGGTCGGTTTCTAGAGACTGACTGAGAACTTCCAGAGAGAGATCCATCCATCCATATCGCTTTCCAACAACATAACCTCCCTACGACTTCGCTTTCGCGCACAATCATCACCCGACGCACCAAGAACAACACAACCACCACGCACCCCCACGAAACAGGTTGTCGCGTCGGACCTGGCCCACGACACACTCTAATTCGCAACGTCTTCGACCGTTGGAATCCATCAACCTTTTCTCTCCCTCTGAGCATCCCACTTTTCGGCCCCGATAGCTTCCTTCTCAACTGGAAAGTCTAAACTGGAAGAGGCCCTGGCTCTGTCGAAGGCTCAGGCAGCCGCCTGGGCTACTCAGCGAGTGAGTGCATTTCTCGTAACTACCGCAATTACCAATTCCCAATCACGACATTGCCCGACGCAGACCGCATTTGCCGTGATGGCGATAGTGCAGCAGCACATCCCTCTCGGGCCCCTCAAGATGCCCGTCGGATATGACATGCGACCACAATCCGGGGCTGGCCCCCTTCAATCGTTGAGCAGTCCAGACTAACATGAACGTCATCTCTTAGGACGACATAATGGCTGACTACCAGTACGACCAACGTCGCTATGGCCCTGGGGGTAATAATGGTCAGCGAGATGCTGCCTTCTCCAACATCTTTGGCGCCGCGCCGCCGCCTGGCCGTTCACAGACTATGACTTCGTCCTCGGGTGACAACGTGCCTCAACCTCGCATGATGCCACAGGATGGACGCACGCATACCATGGGCTCAGGAATGCCGCCCCCTGATATGCAACAGCGACGAGTGCCTCCCCGCCCGCAGCAAGGTTATTACGGAGACCCCGCGCCGTCTGGTCGGACTCGCACCATGGATACGAGCATGGCGAATGGCTATTACCAGAACCAGAGAAACCCTTCTGGGGGTATCCCCCACCGCATCCGCAACAGCAGACGCAATACGGCAGGCCAGTACCGACACCAGATCGAAGACCATACCCCGGGCCCCCTCAACAGGGAGGGCAACCACGATTCGATCCTCGGGCCGCTCCAGCGCCGACTCCTGGATACCCCCGCGAGGGCCGCCGCAGAAGTTCAGTCAAGGTCCAGCCGTGGGTTCGTCTCCTGCTATGCGAGATGATCCATATCGCTCTCAGTCATTGGCCAGTATGCCGCGGCAACAAATGTACCAACCGCCTCCTACTGCGTACAATCAGCCACAAGCCAATAGCTTCCGAGGCTCTCCAGGCCCGGCGCCAGCTTCGCGGACTACAGCGCAAGGAAGAGTCGTGCCGGAGCGTCATGACGATCGGTCAATGTCTATGACGGGGTATAACACACAAGAGAGAGACGCCCACCAGACAATGAGCGGCCGCATCATTCCCAATCGATCCCGGGCTCCTTCGAACGAGGCCCCTTCCATGAACGGGTATCAGAACTTTAACGGATATCCACCTGCCCCAGGTGCAGCAACGCGGACTATGAGCATGGCATCGTCAACCGCCCCGCCTATGGACCATAATAGAACAATGTCTATGGCAAGCACTATCGCCCCGTCCATTGCCCCATCGGAAATGAGCATCCGAAAGGATATGGCCCACCGACCTTCGATCTCCGGGAGGTCTATAGAAGGCGACAGACCACCCACTGCCAAGATCCGGTCACCTTTGGTCTACCCTGCGCTCTTATCCAAAGTCGGCGAGTGCTTCAGGCAGAAGATTATCACTGGTGAGCGGACAAAGAACGGCCTCGCGTACAAGAATGCTTTCAGTGGATCCGAGGCTGTCGATGTGCTCTCCTACATTATCAGAACCACCGACAGGAACTTGGCGCTCCTATTGGGTCGTTCGCTCGACGCGCAAAAGTACTTTCACGATGTCACCTATGAGCACAGGCTACGTGACTCGACTTCGGAGATGTACCAATTTAGGGAAACCTTGATGGATGAGCCTGAGGAGAAGCCTCTGGTCAATGGTGTGTTTGTACTGCTTTCGGAGTGTTATTCGCCCACCTGTACGAGGGATCAACTATGTTACTCGATCGCTTGTCCCAGACGCCTGGAACAAGTATCGAGGCTCAACCTCAAGATCCAGCCAGGATTGAAGAAAGAGGACGACGCCATCAATGACAACGACGATGTCGATAAGACGGACGAGCAGAAGCTCTGGATCAACACCGTGCCTAAGGAGATTGTTGATAGTGTTAGCGACCGGGAGCAGAAGCGACAAGAGGTTATTTCCGAGATATGCTACACCGAAAGGGACTTCGTTAAGGACTTAGAGTACCTGCGGGATTTCTGGATCTTGCCTCTGAGGTCGAAAGGCTCGCCAATTCCTGCACAGCGGAGAGACCAAGTTGTGCGCAACATTTTTGGCAACATTATCGACCACCCTGCAATCCATACTGTCAGTTCGCGGTTTGCTAAGGCCTTGACTGAACGGCAGCAGAAACACCCGGTGGTGAAGAATTTGGGAGACATTTTCCTCGAGTTTGTCCCGCAATTCGAGCCTTTCATCTTATACGGTTCCAAGCAAATGGAAGGAAAATTCGAGTTCGAGCAGGAAAAATCAAACAACCCGTTCTTTGCGAAGTTTGTGGACGAGATTGAGCGGAGAAAGGAGTCGAGGAAACTGGAGTTGAACGGATACCTAACGAAACCGACGACAAGATTGGCACGATATCCATTGTTGCTTGACAACGTACTTAAGTATTCAGAGGAGGGTAGCTCTGATCGGGAAGATATTCCCAAGGTTCTCGTTACGATCCGAGACTTGCTTACCCGCGTGAACGCCGAATCCGGTAAGGCCGAGAACCGCTTCAACTTGCGCCGCCTCCACGACCAGCTGCGCTTCCGCCCAGCTGATCGCGTGGATCTAAGATTGACCGAGGATGGACGAGAGCTGGTGTTCAAGACCCAGTTTAAGAAGTCGCCTAACGATCAGGCTGAGATCACGGCATTTCTATTTGACCATGCCGTTTTGTTGGTCAGAATTAAGCAGGCTGGAAAGGGTGAAGAAGTCAAGGCATACAGAAGGGTAAATACCAACGCGAATCTATTATTGGGAATTTTTGGTAAAGCTAACATCGACCCCTATAGCCCATTCCATTGGAGTTGCTCTCGATCCGTGAAATGGACGAGGTCATTCCTCAGCAAGGGATGAAGCGGGCTCCCACGAGCATTATACCCCTTCGGACAGGCAATACCGACAATAAGAAGGTAGAAGGCTGGCCGATCACCTTCCGGCATTTGGGCAAGAACTTCTACGAGCAAGTGCTGTATGCATCGAATCAAGCAGCCAGGAAGAAGTGGCTCGAGTACATCGATAACGCACAACAACGTCTTCGGGCCCGGGCCGACTTTTTCAATATCGGCATTGTTTCTGCAGATTTCTTCAGCGCTGCAAACAAAATTAATACCGCTACACCTTTCGGTGAGTATACATGCCGGACCTAGATCGAGGCAGGATGCTAACAAACTTTTACTAGATGGTGGCCGCAAGTTGATCTACGGTACCGATAATGGCATTTACGTCTCCGATCGCAAGAACAAGGATGCGACACCGAAACGTGTTATTGAAGCACAGAGTGTGACACAGATCGATGTTTTGGAAGAATACAATCTGCTTCTCGTCTTATCCAACAAGACATTAGTATCGTACTCCATGTCAGCCCTGGATCCTAACGAACCTGCACTTTCGAAACGACCCAAGAAGATCCAAAGCCACTGCACCTTCTTCAAGGCTGGCATCTGTCTTGGTAGACACCTGGTGTGCTGCGTGAAGTCTACTGCGCTTTCAACGACCATCAAGGTCTACGAACCTAATGATGCCATGAGCAAGGGCAAGAAGCAGAAGGGATTTGGCAAGATGTTCAACGCTGGCCAAGACGAGCTGAAGGCGTTCAAGGAGTTCTATATTCCCACTGAATCCTCATCCGTTCATTTCCTCAAGAGCAAACTCTGTGTTGCCTGCTCGCGAGGCTTCGAGGTTGTCTCGCTCGAGACTCTTGAGACTCAGAGCTTGCTTGACCAAGCGGATACGTCTCTGGACTTTGTTGCTCGGAAAGAAGGTGTCAAGCCTGTCCACATTGAACGCCTCAATGGCGAGTTCTTACTCAACTATACCGACTTCTCCTTCTTCGTCAACCGCAATGGCTGGCGGGCGCGGCCAGAGTGGCGCATTGACTGGGAAGGTACTCCTCAGGCCTTCGCACTCAGCTACCCCTGGATCTTGGCTTTCGAGCCAAACTTTATCGAGATCCGGAATATCGAAAGCGGCGCTGTGCACATTGTGCCGCATAAGAACATTAGGATGCTGCACAGCAGTACACATGAAGTGAGTAATCCATGATCCTGTGAGGGCTTTTAATGGGGCATTCATGGACTAATAATTTCAATAGATCCTCTTCGCATACGAAGACGAGCAAGGCCACGACATTGTCGCGGCCATAGACTTCTGGAAGAATAACCGGAAATCGGAGATGCCAATGCTGGAAAAGGGAGCCATCAACTAGTCAGGGGCGCTCCCTAATTCATTGGGCGTGTTGACTCCGAGCTCTTCGTCTTCGTCGTTACGCCAGCCATGTTCGCGACCACCCCCGCCACCGACTCCTGCCCCGATTGAGCAGAACCAGCCGGGCAAGAAGAAGAAGGTGCTATTAGACTAACGTATTTTTGTGCGCGAGAGACCCAAATAGGGGCAAGGGGGGTATATTATAAGCTTTATGTAGGATCATTGTGTGGTGAATATCTGGGTAGCAAGCAGAGCAGAGAGAGGATCTTCTCGTTTTTCTCATTCAATGGCGCCAAAGGACCGTATCGGTAACCCCCTTTTCCGTATTCTGACAGCCCGCGACTGGATTAATATTACCACACATTCACCATAGTTTTTTCTCCGGTCGTCTTCTTGCCGCACACGTGTCTATCATGGCTAAAGTCCAATAGCGTAAGTATGTATACAGATCTGCCCGCCAACTATCCGGGCTTCCGGGCTCTTGTGAAGAAACGGTGGCAAATTTCGTGCCAGACGGGTGCGCAGAGACAGACCTAATTGTATATCATATATCTGTTTGCAGGCCTCTTTAGCCACATGTGCTTGACTGATTAACCTACTTACGTAGGCGAATAGGACGTTAGAAAATACGTGACCCTTACACTTTGGAGAGGGAGAAATGGATTCAGTTCGCGAAGACTCAACGCCACCCATGACACATTCGAGACTTGGTACCCAGAGAAGCCGATGGTTTGGGGGGGGTCGAGTTTCTTGAGCAAGTAAAAACTGTGTAGCAGTAGCCAACAAGGGAATCGGAGAAAGATGATGTCCATTTCATCCCTGGAATATCTGCATGGTCTTGGTGGTGCATTCAGTGCGTTTAACTTTATTTCCTACCGTGCCCATCATCGCGCACACATACACGTTCAACAATAACATAGTATTGCGGACATGCCGAAAGGGATCCTTTCAAACATATAAGAATCTGCATCCTATACTTCTGCACATATATTAACAGGTAAAACAGAAAGGGGACGCAAGCCTGCTCCACCCTTTATCGGATATGCCGACCTATATCGAATGATGACTTGGAAACAAGTATATAAACTATTTTAAGAATCTTGGTTAGCCGCCGCTGCCTCAAGGGCCTTGAGCTGCCCCGTGGTGGTCCCGGTATAGTTCATGCCGCCACTCCAGAGCCTCTCCCGCGTCAGCTCCAGTTCCTCATTGGGCAGCTTGATGCCGTTGCCGAGGAGGTTGTCGCGGTGCCACGCGCCGACGAAGACGCCGTCGGGGTCCGCCTCGTCGCGGACGCGGCGCCACTGCCGCAGGTCGTCGCCGTACATGCGCTCGATGTCGGCGCCGCCGGCGTCGAAATTCTTGGCCCAGTGGGGCTTGCCGCCGAGGTCGTTCATGAGCCACTCGAAGGCCTCGTAGTAGCGGGCGCGGCAGGGGGGTCGGCGTGGTACGGGCGGTAGAGCGTGGCGTTGAGGTAGAGAGTCGCCTCGCCCTTGGCCGTGATGTCGAGGTAGGGGCGGGTGCCCTGCTGGTTCGAGTCCAGAGTAGGGTTGGACGTGTCGCTGACGCGGACCTCGACGGGCGCGTGGACGTACAGGCCCTCGGCCGAGTAGGGGATGTTGTGGGGAACGTAGTCCGGGTCCTCGGGCGTGAGATGGTTGAGCCAGCTGCTGAGGCGGCGCAGAGCCTCGGGGCCCTTGCTAAGGGGGATGGCCCACTCGTTGACGAACTGGGAGTAGAGGCAGTTCATCAGCAGGGCCTTGTCGCTGTGCTGCACGGCCTCAGTGACGGACCCGTCCTTGAAGCCGTACTGCATGCCGAAGACGAACCACTCCACCCACGGGAGAGTCTGCGGGAGGTATTGGGCCAAATAGAGTAGGTTGTGGTAGACGTAGTAGCCCAAGCTACCATCATACCACGAGTACTTGGGCTCACGCAGCGGCTCCTCGGTGTCCTGGGCGGACCAGACAACCGCACGGCGCGTGTAAGGGAACCACCAAACTCGGACGTAGTGCGCATGGGTCCATAGATCCTCCGTCCACCGGTTGAACATCTTTACGTCCTGATCGATAGACTGTCTCCAGTGAAGATCATACGCCGGCACTGCGCGGAACGTGATCTCGGTGATGATGCCGAGTGCACCGAGAGAGATGAGGGCCGCTCTGAACAGCTCCTTGTTTTCCATGGGCGAGCAGAACTTGGACGAGCCGTCGCCGAGGGTGATGCGGAGAGACTGGATATCCTCGGACAACAGACCGTGCTGTAGACTGGATCCGTGCGTGCCCGTCGAGATGGCGCCGGCGATGCTCTGGCTGTTGATGCTGCCCAGGTTAGGCATGGCGAGGCCGAGCTTGGCCAGCTCGGCGCTCAGCTGGTAGAGGCGGATGCCCGACTGCATGGTGACCACGCCCGACTCCTTGTCGTGGGACAGGATGCGGTTGTACTTGTCCAGGTTGACCAGCCACGACGAGGTGCAGGTCAGGGTGCTGGGAGAGTGGGTGCTGCCCGTGGTGACGACGCGACGGCCGCATTGCCGGGCGGCGTGGATGAGGGCGTCGATCTCCTCGAGCGACTCGGGCTGGATGTACAGCTCCGGGCGGTACTTGAAGGTCTGGGCCCACGTCGCACCGGCATGGTTCGTCTTGACGCGCTGCGGGAGATGGGGCGCCGATTTGGAGCTGGCCAAAATCTGCGCCAGGGCAGGATCAACGGTAGAAGACATTGCAGCAGCAGCGGGCCGTTTGGTCGGCGCTTAGCGGTGATATGTCAATACCCAAGCGATCCGAGACCTCCAAGGAAGCCTATCCAGCAGAATTGACCCGATTCCTCAAAGAAGATGACTAGCACTTTCCTTTTGACAAGTTCGTAAGAGGCAGGCCGATTTCTCTTTTCAGAGTGGGGCCGGTGCTATCCCGTAGTTATTGGTCGTCGAAATTCCCACCTTCCTTACATGAGCAGGAAGGGCTCCTATACAAGGAAATCAAAGCTTCCGGGCATGGAAATGAAGAACCTTGGCGGCGGTAAGAGACATGATAACGAGCAGAGAGACGGATTAGTCGAAAAATGTGGTGGTTTCTCGGCGCAACGTCAAGTTCGTCGGTCCTATGTCAGGTTGGTTGACTAGACCAAACCCTAGCTGGCACGATGGGTAGATTCCGATGGAGGGGTCATGGCCCAAAAAAGCAAGGGTTCTCAATCGTCGGCCAATGGGTATTCTCGTAATTATAGCGCCATAAATCAAGTACATTGAACAGCCCGTCGCCTCGGGGAATTTCTAGACACAGATAAGTATAGCGCGCTTGGCTTGGCAGTCCTTTCTCGCGTCGTCTTTCAGTGCTTTTCTTTGAGAATGCCGTCATCGATTGAGAAACTGATTGGTTACCCCTGAACGTCCTGCTCAGCCAAGACAGCATCGCAGTCACTCACGATCATCGCAGGCACAAATTGGAAGTACGGAGGGGTTTGTAATGTTTGATCATAAAGTCGTATTAGTTTTTCATTATGTACTCCGAGTGGGCGCTGCTGTGTAGCTAGCTATTCCTCCCACTCTCATTGACCAGATGTTCTACCGTGTTGTTGCTAATGACCTCCAATGCCTGCCTGGATGAGCCAATGGTCGTTTTTGGGTATTTTCCTGGCTGTCCCTTTTTGGTAAGAATAATAATGAACTCCCATATCGTGGCTCTGTATCCCCGGCACATGACAACGCCGTTGTTCCTTGCAGTGTGATCGATATGTTCCAGTTATCTCGTTTCCTGGCCTTTGGTTTCTTCTTTTAATTTGTTTTACTGTTGTTCGATTGTATGGTGTGACGGAGCTTCGTTATGCTTTCTTCCGTTCAGCTGTGCTGGCGCGACTTGCCAGAGTCCATGCCCTTGCGCTCGCGCGGACGGCCACGGCGCTCTTCCCGGCTGGAATCGTCTCGGAGCATGTCTTGATAGGCTTGGGGCTGGGCCTGGTGACCGAAGCTGTCGTAGCGGGCCGAGACACCTTCATTCATGACCTGCAAACAAAAAGGGTCAACCATCTGTGGTACTCTACGAAACAGACAACGGGAGGGTGGGGCATACTGTGCAGAGTCGGCATCGCTCACCAAACTGGGAGACTTTGTTGTGGCAGTTGACTGCACTCTGAAGGCCAAAACTGTTAGTATTCGAAGAAGCAGTTGAGGCGAGTAGGTAAAAGATGGACTTACGTAGTAGTTGGCGCAGTAGCAGTGCATCTTGACGGTTGGTGAAGTGTGGAAATATGGAAATAGATCTAAGATAATATGGCGATATAGGTGCCAAGAGCGAGAGAGCTCGGATGAGATCGTCGATCAGATCAGCGTGTAGATAAAGTTGGGTGGGTTAAGAGCTGGGTCTTGAAGTTTCGATAAAGATCGGTGGTAAGGGCCAGAGAAGTCGAAGACCAATATGATGTATAGAGTATAGTGATAGGATGTGGTTTAACAGGACGCAGTCTTGTTTCCTTGCTGTATGGCTGGTATTGGAGCTGTTCTTGTTGATGGGACAGGATAGCTTGAGATGATGATGTGCCAGGGTTAGTCCGAAGGGATGAGGACGAGCTGACCTTTTATATTATCAAGGCTCTCATGTACGTAGCAGGAAAGGAACATCGATGGTCAAGCTTTGGGAAGCCTACAATAACCTACTTCCTTGCCCTTTACGACCTACTTACTTACCTTGCCATTGCCTACCTAGTCCTTGTCCTCTGGGCTAGCTCGCAGTCTCCGTCCCTTGCTTGTTTTGGAGTGGGCTCCATCCCGAGGATTGAATTCCCCACACATCATCAAATAAATGGGGATCGCTCAGGACAAGGTTAGCTTCTAGGCTTCTGGGCGGCACTCCCTCGGACCTGCGCACGTATGGGATCGTAATGCATCGTATTGGACTGTAGGTACCTGTCGCTAACTTCGCCAAAAAGCAATACGGTTGACGGTGGTTTACTCGGCGCAGGTTCAAACCCAATTCAGTGTCTAGGTAGTCTAGTTGGCACCGTCGAGGGCACGAAAGAGGGATATGAGTAAGTCCCGCACGACGCACGTAGCCTGCGGGCGTTCGAGTTGTAAGGAATAATCAAGCTGATAACATGAATTCCAGAAACTCCTACATAACGACGGCTCCCACGCCCACGCGCACGCCCCCTTACATACTTCCCCTCTGCAGTGTTATAAGTGCAGCAACCAAGACTTTTAGGTAATGAGTGGCAGAGGTGCCACTAATGAGAGGTAGGTATATGTGATTCACGGTGGTTGACGATGACGGCAACCGCTAGGGGAAGTAAGTGGGTGACTTTTACGGTCAGTCAATCAAGATGCGCGTGCACATGCACCGGACCCTCTGGAAGTCGCCATGGCTGGACGCCCTGTAGGTTTATGCTGACACGCTGCTGCTCCTCCTTCTCCTCCTGGTAGCCATGATCCATCTGCATCTTCTGAGGGCCGCTGAATATTAGGTAATTGGAAGGATTCATCTGATAATGGTAGGCACTTAATTCAGATCACGATGAAAGGATATGATACTGGGTTCATATGCACATACTGTATGTAAGTACAGGCCAGGACAGACAGGCAGACAGTGATTTGCAGCACAGCAGCGGGAGAGCGTAGTCTTGTCTTTTTTCCCGGCCTTCCAGGATGGTCTGTTGCAGTGCAGCTGCACTGCCGATTGAAGATCTACCGGCACGTAACCTAACGGTCGATGAAAGTGTAATCACGCAAGCAAGCAAAACGCTGTTCTGGCTGTAGCCCCAAAAAGCCCCGCTGGAGGCACGCGTACCTGGCTAGACAAGGGCCAGGGATTACAAAATGTGCATCTTGAGGTTGGACTGGCGAGTAAGTAATCGTACCGCATCGTACGTATGGACTGCCCTGGACTTGGGCGACGTTCTAGGATATCGCTGTAATAACATCGCATGCTCTCGTTCTTATCCGTACCTGTAGTGAATATGTGTCCTGCCCCTCTCGGTTGGGTACGTGTATCCATCTGTCAGTAATTCACCAATGTACATCTATGCAGTAGTGTGACCTCTAGTGATATCTTGCATTGCACACCTTCCAAGCTATCAATGTGATAAAATCGGGCATGCTGATCGATCGACGTTTGGACCAGGCAAGCCAACTGGAGCACCACCCCCAGGCAAGCGAGCTGTGCTAAGAAGAGAATGACAGCCGCCAGAAATAGAATGCATCCAGCTTCCAAAACCGCGCCAGAGATTGGGAAGATGGGACGTTTCGCTGTTCGACGTATTCGCCAAGATCGCTCCTCGCATTAGCCTCGTGCAATTGGTCGAGGGGCGCCTAAGAGGGAAAAAAGCGACCGCGGTTTGTGTTACACTGCTTGTCTCGTGTTTCGGGGCCTCCAGTCCACACTTCAGCACCCCCACTCGAGGGCCTACTGCAGGGCCCAGGTAGGCATATCGCGAAGGTACCGACGATTCCCGCCCTGTCATGTTACAGAGTCGCCTGCTCTGTCGAATCGGGACGAGAGGGATCAAGATGGAACGGGGTACCATACGATGGGGGCATTGAGCCCAGAACTTCTTATTATATACTTGCTCATAACTGGCCATGGTGTTTCAATCCATCGAACGGCTTGCAATGGTCCGTTTATTATTGTTGGTTGGTTGTTACGAGTGGGCTGCGGGCCGGGACTTTGGCAGTGCTTGCGGGCGTTGTTTTCCGTCGGCCCCCTCGGGGAAGATGCTCACTGGCTCAGTTGCAGTCAGTCAGTCATAGTCCAGGAGTCCAGGCCCTTCATCTGATAAGGAAGCTAAGTTGGGGTGACATCGCTGGGGTTTCGTCTCGTGGGACAGGCGTGTCTGAAGATTGAGAGTGCCTTGCCGTCCATGTTACGGCTCTGAACCCAATAGTCAATCGCTGCCAGGTTGCTGCCAGAATTATCCCATTAACGACATCCCCGACCCAGAGACAACTCGGAAACACTGAAGAGCTGACGACTGCTTGTTTGGTACTACTACCTCCAATTGCCGGTCGCAACCCGAGGCCGGCTATTATTCCGTCCTCCGCTTGCTCACGCCCGTCGAAACTTATCATCGCTGAAACAAATTGACTAGTCGTCGTTGCAGCGCATCGTCGCCATCGGAAAGCCTATTCTGTGGACGGTTTTATGACACCCAAAAATCGCCAACTGGCGGGCGGCTTACATGTGTGTGCGCGCTGTCTGCATCCATCAGCATGCCTGTCTCTACTGCATTCATATTGGCACTGTCTGCTGCTGCCGTTTGGGTTGGGGTCCTTCGGTCACTAAAATTGAAAGATTTGTTTCGGTCTTGAATCATACCGTACAGCGCAACGTCCAGGTCGGATTCCTACCACCCTTCTTCTTGGGAGGGGGCTACCTGGCAACTGGAGAGCCGCATTTTTCTAGAGGCGGCTTAAAAAATGGGTAATCTGTACAATACGAATCGCAGATCTCATAAATCTAGACCGATGGATCGGCAAACTAGCTGGACCAATATCACCTTCACAGAGGTAAGAGACCGATCTACAAATTCGTCTGTTTTGATCAGGACATCTACTTGTGTGATTTGTGTCTGAGTTGAGTTGCGTCCTCTCTCTTGATAATGTATTATCCTTTACCAGACTCGAATGGCGCAATACCCAAATACCAGGCAAGATCGGGAATCTATACCCGCACCGCTCGCCACAGCTCTGTACCTTTTGACGAGCTGGGTGGTGGATAGGCAGAGTAGTGCGAGGCTTGGTCGATGGTGGATAATGCATATCCTCGGCTTTGAATCCCAGGCTGGGTCATCCCACCAATGAATTTGCAATCTAAACCCCTATAGACGACGTGGTTGGCCGCGGTTGTTGACCCTATTACAGTTGTGTCGCCGTGGCTGGCTCAAATCTGCAGGTAGGTGTCTAGTGTATGCAGTTACAACACCTCCTCATCCATTGTTGGGCGACGATTCTTCCGAGAGAAGCGCCAGCTAGGTATTCAGGCTCAGCCTTAACGCTAGGCCAGTTAACAGTCAAGGCCGGGGCCCCACCCTCCTTGGGGACATACACTGTGCAGGTATGTACATATTAAAGAAGACTGGAGATTCCCTCACACAGCCGCCCAGATGTTGCGTAATCACCACTCGGGCTGACCACGGCTGTATAACAAGGAGGGGGCGACTATGCTATACCAACCGCCACGGCAAATGTGACATCCAGTCGTCAGCCGTTGGCAGGCCGGCCAAGGTCTGCTGGCTCCAGAACTTGCTCTATCCTTAGAAAAACAGGGTCGTTGGGGGCGCCGGCTCTGTGGAGTGAATGGGGATGAAGTGGATGGGCATTGAACACGATCCCCGAGGGAGCACACACTTGGCACACACAACACCTACGGCTACAACATTGACAGATCTTGGCCAAGGCAGTAAAGGAACCACCGCAATGCGGGGCCGGGATGTGGGACATCGGATGCCTCTTCGCGGTACATTGCGACTACCTGATATAGGTTGGTACTATTACGTGTTTCGACTTACATATGTCCCAGACAGAGGCATAATTATATGTAGGGAATGCAGATTGCGGCTCGACTATTCTTTCACATTTCGGGTCTGCTGCAGAGGGGGGTCATGATTTGATATGACATGAAAGGCCTGGCCAATACCGTATGATCATATCGGCTTACGAGTCAAGCAAGGTGTATCATTTCCCAGTCGGCCAAACCCGACTGTGGCAGCGGTTCCTGAGCACTGGATCTGCAGACAGGACCTATTCTGTTGCTTGATACCTACTATTCCAGGTACATCCCGACATGGGAAGAGATGAAGTGCGGGAGGAGATTTGTGTTCATCTACCACTACCACCACCTCTATCACTGCTTCCTCCTTTTTACCCCTTTGCCAGGGTACTTGCTATGGTCACTATGTTGTGAGTAATGATGATAGCTACATATCGACTCACTGTGACAGACATTGGATCGGCCAGTCGCATTGAATCCGGGCCACTGGGCCGGATAACCTTACACAATACTATCCGGCGTGTTTTAAGGTGTGATTGGTCCTGCTCTGAAGAAATGAAGCGTGAGCTGGCTATTTCTGGCTTGCCTTCTCAAAAAGCCAAGCTGTTGGTCCGTTGCTTAGTTGCCAGCGACGGAGCCATGGCAAACCATAAAACGGTGGAACATGAAAAGCAGCTCGGACGACCTGCGGACGCCAAGCTCCTGTTCAAGGACGTGCAAATCACTCCAGATCGATCACTTGAACCCGTTCCGCCTGTCAGTTGCGCGATCAGAGCGTCGCGCCGGCTGTGTAAAGGTCCAGGTGACGGAGACCCTCCGTCATTACTTCAGGGTCCAGCAGGCCCTAAGAAACTCTGCTGTACAATTGCTCGGTGGAAATTACTACTACTACTGGGGACACAGGTGTGGTGTACGACGCAAGTAAGCGGCGCCTAGAGGGAATGTTCTATGAAGTCGCAATCAGGAACGCATGTGGTTGGCCGAGGCGTAGAAGTCCGGAAGCATCACCTAGTGAGTATACCGAACCATCCGAAACTGGGGACCATTAGATATGGTTTACACAATGGTGCACTTTCTAGAACTAAAATCTCTAGGGGACAACCAGTTACATGCATCTAGAAGACATGCGACTGGGCGCCCAGATCAAGCCGGTTTACCGAGTAAAGTTCAATGGTTCAGGGGCAGGTCGGACGGAGCCTCACCTGTCCCGAAAAACGGGGACCTGAGAGTAAGTTAAACCACAGAAGCGCCCCCTCTCTCAACATTTACAAACCCGCGGAAATGTCGCTTGTCACCAAATGGCTGACAGCCTAAGGGATCGGAGATTCGACCAAGACTTTGTATGTTTTTGAATCATCGCAGTCGGGATAACATGGCTGCATACAACAATGGACGACCCCCTTCACGCCCTGAGAAAAGAAGAATGCTTCGGAGAACTGCCGGGAGACCATTATAGAGGTCAATTCAATCGTCTAATGACCCGTATTCATAATGACCCGTATTCATAATGTCCCGTATTTTACGGCGCCATGGGAACATCTTGAAGCCGGACACTACTGTACCTATCCTGCCTGGCCAAGACTTGCCGGCATCGAGATGCGGGATGAATATGGGATGCAACTTTTGCCTACCAACCGGTCTTGGCGTTCTTCTATCTGGTAAGGGATGAAGTCGCACTATCCTACTACTGCTAGGACTTTGCTAGTTGCTACTACAAATCAAGGGATGAGTTTTCGTGAGTTAAGAACTTAGACAGAACCTACCCCTGATTGCGGTAATTCCTGGCTCAAGTTGCGAAGAATCAACTGATCCGAACCCAGGGCTTCACAGTGACGTCAATGATATCCTACCTTCAAGAGTAGAGACGAATATGGCGCTATCGGTGCCTTGGAGTCAGGCAGAACGTATATGAAAGAAAATGTGACGCAGTAAACTTGGCTACATCTACGCCAGAATGCAGATTCTCAAACCCCTTGGTTAGGTATATACAGCAACGTCTACCTGCTAGCTCAACAGCTACAGCGAAGACTGACAAAAGAAAGTAGTCTTAAACGAGTGACGTGCGGTGCTCTTGACCAACAAAAGGAAGTGTCTCGTATGAGTGTCGTGTGGTCATATTGACCTACAAAAGAAATATGTCTCGTAAGAGCGTCGTAGCTGACCTATTCATAGGCTGCTAATTTATTCCGTTCATTGGATATCTCCTGATCCAACAGTAGAGGAAAGGGGTAGAATTGTGGTGTTCAGTTGGCTTGGCGGACGCTTTCTCCTCCGAGCCCTATTGATCTCATCTTCTAGTTGAAGATGGCCGGGCAAATAGCACATCAATCCAACCTCGGGATGCCAAGGGCCTGCCGGACCATGTAGACAAAGAAGCTTATGTGAGGCGCGCTCACACATACGTATTGCCGGTTCTCTGCAAATAACGCCCGTGATGCGTCGTTCGCCTTGGCCCATTGCGCGTACTTGGCACCCTCGGCAATCGTCGCCACGGCGAAGAAAAAGCACAACAGACAGGTCAGAAGGGTCATGAATGGGCTGTTGCTAATCCATGTCTTCAGTCGTTGTGGTATTGCCACCAGGGACTTTGGTATTGCCGCCAGTGACCAGCGCGGGCTTTCAGCCGCTGCGGGTGCCGCCGGGAAGTTCATACCCTGGTACTGACTGCTGACAACGTTCATGGCGCGTACAAGGTGGCCGTCGATATGCAAGCGTGTGGCCCCGGCCCGGAGGTGCCCGGAGAGCTCGGAAAACTCCTCCAAGGGCTGTTCGTCGTCCCCGACGGTCCTCTCCCAGCTCGCTCGCACGAGGGCTTCGGCGTGGTCCAAGTCGGATTTGTTGCCCCCGGTCTGCTCGAGCACCCAGCGGCACATGTCGAGATCATTTTTATGGATCTTGACTGCCCTCTCGACTCTAAATGGTGGTCGCGTATTAGAAGAAGACACCCGCTCGAAAAAGTCCTAGATGCTTGCAGGTATGTGACTTACTTATGATAGTACTGTAGAAGTTGGTCATAGCCAGGCTTCGCCGGCGTTTCGCTATCGTCAGACGAAGAAGAACCACGGGCTGGCGTGGATTCGGCATTGCCCCCATCGCCGTCACATTTCTCCTCGATACGCTTCTTAGCCTCCTCGAGCTTTTGTCGGAGGCTTTGGTTCTCCTCTCGTAGACTCGTGTTCGTGGCCTTGTGCTCTTCCAATGCACTGCTCATGTTCTTCTTTTCGTTCTTGAGTCTCGCTATTGCCTCCATCATGGCCTTGCCCTCTCTTTCGTAATCCTTCACTGCCTGTGCGTGTTTTGCGTGCACCTCTTCCATGCGCTTCCTGTCACTTTCGGTCTCATTGATGAAATTGACGAACTTGGCTCGGAGGTCGTCCAGCCGCTTTTCGAGGCCCTGCTTCTGGTCCTTCTCGTCGTCTAGCTCGTTCTCGTGAATCTGCCGCTCGTTGTCCAGCACCTCTTCGAGGTCCTCCTTTTCGCGGGTTAGCTGCTGTATCTGGTGGTTAGCACCGTCCTTGCATCGGGTCAGGTCTTCCTCGAGGTTCGCCTTCTCGTTTTCCAGCTGGCGTATGATGGCTTCGGAGCCGTCGTCCTCAAGTGCCTTTTCCAGCTTCCTCTGGAGGTCCCACTTCTGGTCCGTCAGGCGCTTGATCGTGTCGCTGGCGAACTGCGAGTCAGACCGACTTAGTTCGAGCTTCTCTTGGAGGTCCTGCTTCTCGTTGGTAAGTACATTGATCCGGTCATCAGAGCTTTGAGAACCATCCTGGCTCTGCTTCAGCTTCTCCTCAAGATCCTTCCTCTCGCTCTCCAGACGGGATTCAAAGTCCTGCTTGTTGCTCTCCAGCTTCTCCTCGAGTCCTTTCTTCTCTCCAATCAACCTCTGTATGGCTTCGTTATACTCAACCGGTAACTCTTGCAGCTTCTGTATTAGATAGCCCTTTTCGCTCGTGAGAGTCGTCATCTTTTGCTCATACTCCTCAGAGTTATCCTGGGACTTTTTCAGCTGCTCTTCAAGCACCTTCTTCGCGCTAGTCAGATGCTGCCTCATTTCTTCAGTCCTATCCGGCAACTCGTCCAACTTGTCTTGGAGGTACTCATTTTCGTCGGTGAGCCTTTGAATCGTGTGCGCGGAGTCTCGGGCGGCATCCTTCAGCTTCTTCAGCTGCTCCTCGAGCTCCTCCTTCTCGCTGGCGAGTTTCTGTGCAGCCTCTTCGGACTCGCGTTTTTTCTCCGCCTCGATCGCCTCCTTCTGAAGCTCTTCCTTGATACGGCGCCCCTCCGCGAGACCCTCTTCGCCATAGAAACTAGACCGAAGTGGCGGGGGCGATATCCCTATCGAAGCCGAAGATCGTCCAAATATCGAGCCTGGGGTTGGGGTCTTCGACAGCGGCCGTCCCCGCCCTTCGTCACTTGGGGTTGCTGAGTTGTCGGACACCGAGGACGACGAGGACCATCCGGCATCCGCGAGTTCCCTTGCCAAAGTGTAGTCTTTCGATGTTCCTCCATCATAACTATGGCCCGATCCCGAGCCGCTTCCACCCTCCATAATTCGCGTTCGCGTTCGCGGTCTTGCCCCAACTGTGCTGCTATGTCATCAAAGGGGAACCTTAGGCGAAGAGAAAAAAGAACACTGGCGTTGTTGCCTGTGAACCAAAATGGGCGTCTCTGGGGACAGATTGACAAAGTACGATTGATCTATTGTTTGATCACTTTGCGATATATCAATTCTGAAGTCCGCTGCTTGCCCAGCGGCAAATACCCCAACTAATTGACAAAGCTTGACCTGCACAAAGCTGCACCATGTTCTGCGCGTCCGGATGGGACCCATTGCACTGTCAGGCCTCCTTTGTCAGGTTCATTGAGCTGGGGGTCTGATTGTGTTGATTGTTGTCCGCCCTAGCTTCTTCTTTGAAGCATCCTTTATCACAACCACCACGGTGGCTTCCGCAAGCGAACCCTGTCAGCGTATTCTATATCTGTCAAGCAAGCAAGCATTTGGGTGACAGAGCTACCAACTAACATCTACATTCTAGTAGTCTTGGATATAGACACGAGGGGGAAAAAAGATAGAAACAACTGGTCCGCGGGTTGGTAGAAGATGATGGAGAGGATAGGAGATTGGGTGCACACTTACATTTTTTCCTCCTCTTCCTCCCCGAATACGTCACCGGGGCCTCCCTCCCACCCCCTTCCCCCCGAGACGTTCTTCCTGAAATGTTAGTAGCCTAGAAACTGTAGCCTAGAAACTGTAGCCTAGAAACTATATGCCCAAGAAACTGTACTCAAGATGTTAGTACCCAAGAAACCCTCCGTTTCCCCCCGATGGGGGTCGTGTTTTTGTAGGTTTTCATATCTAGAGTTGAACACCAATGGTTAGTTGTGTTAAAGATAAGAGAAATCAAGTTCCGCATCCGCTACCATTCCGCCACGGGACCAGTCGTTATTGTTGAAAGTAATACCCGTTAGAATGCCTTATATTAGGTTGTTCAAAAACAGGCTGAGCTAGCTGGGTAGGAAGAATGCCTTATATTAGGTTGTTTAAAAACGAGTTAAGCTAGCTAGGTAAGAAGAATGTCCTATATTGGGTTATTCAAAAACGAGTTAAGCTAGCTAGGTAAGAAGGATGCCTTACATTAGGTTATATAATACAAGCTGAGATAGCTAGCCAAGTTAGAATGCCTTATACTGGGTTATGAAATCTGAGCTTAGCTACCTAGATAATATCCAACATTATCTTCCCTTTATTAGACGTTGCTTTGTCACTTGCCCGTTTATACCCCAGAGACGAAGCCTCCACATGCACACATAGCATACGAATATAGAGTCAAAGTCCTGTGGGAGTTTCCCACCTGACTCCGTTAACTGCATTGTATGACTTTCATTTCAACTATGCTCCTGTTAGTACACCGTTGAAGAAACTCGATTTCACACTTGACATCAGCCCATCGCGGTGTCTTCATCACTTCACTGTTCGCTTCCGTAGGCACATCGTAAGACCAATCAACAGTGAAATGCCAAAATGGGTATCATGAATCCATGCCGATGCAGAACTGGGCACCCTGGCCTGGTCTTGACTGATCGATCGTTACACTAAGAACAACATCTAGCCTACCGCATATCCCTTACAAACTACTGTACTCCGACTCTTAGCCGGAAAACTCGAGCTGCTCCGTCGAGATATGCGCAAAGAGCCCTTCTTCCCTACGTGATCCGCCGCCTCAACTATACCAACCCCGGGCTCCTGGCCCCTTCACTTTTTCCTCTCTTCGGTGCTCTATGAGTGGCTCTCTTATGTTGTAAACTTCGACGATATCCCGCCATACGTCCATGTCGAGATGGAAAACTGCTTGTTGTCTCTGCCTGGCGGTTTGCCGACCGGCGTTCTGTTCGACTTCTTCTGTATCGATTGGCACTGCAGTGTGTCAATACTCATTGCTAGTGAATAGCCAAATGTAGTGGGCACTTACCAAGCGTTGCAAATCCGCCATCGTCGTATTCCAGCTTGATCTTGGCATCCCTGATCAGAAAGCTCACATAAAACATGTTTTCGACTGTCTGGCCGAACGATTTTGGGTTCACCACGAATCTCAGCAAGTCGATGCCTCCATTTGTCCTTAATCCGTATCTATGCATAATTTGGGCCGTCATCTCATCGTCGTTGGCATCAAATGCGTTTTGTGCCTCCTCTTGTGCGGTTTGTTCGACGTCAACGAGCCGCTCTAGGACCGTTTTACAGATACCAGCAAGATCACCATCCTCATTTTGCTGGATATCTTCTGCGTTCAACACCTCGGGCCGAACTTCTTGAAGATTTTCGGGTCGGAAAGGGGCACTTCTCTTCACCACTTTGCGTATCTTCTTCTCGACGGATAGGGGGCCTAACAAGAATCCTGGGGTCGCAGGCCGTCGCGCCTGGGTGCAACTTGCAAATCTTCCGAGATGTTCCCAGTTGAATGGGTCTCCCGCATCGTCGTTCTCCTCATCGTCTTCGTCCACAGCAGCAAGGGCGCTCCTATTTGGACGTCTTCGCTGTTGCTGAGTACTGGACAAATCAGGTGCGTCGTCGTCGGCAATACCGCCACCTATCCTCATGTATGTGATGCACTTGGAGACAAACTCGTCCACGTCCATGCCCTGGGCAATGTTCCCGGCAGTCAGGCGCATAGTCTTGCGGTAAGATGCGTCGACTGTATTGACCAGAAGTTTTGAATCGATAGTAGCTTCAGTCGTCTGCTTCACGTTGGCGGACAAGGCGTTGGCCCTGCGTAGCGTGTCGTGCAGACCCTCGGAATCGGGTTGAAGGAATTCATCTCCATTCTCTTTGAGATTCTTCAGCAGGTCTCGGAAGCCTTTCTGGACCTCACGTCTCTGCTCTATTGACTGGTCCGGATCATATTGCTCCGTCATGTTGTTATCACCAGGCTCCTGTGTCGCTGTGCGACGTCTTGAGTAGGCTGGACCGCCGCCATTTGTCATAGTCCGCTTCCTCTTGGAAGCCCCTTCGACTCCCTTGCCTTTGTCCCTCATGACTAACGTCCTCGAGCTGTTCTCCTTGTCGGAAGCCCGTGATGGGGATTCTGGCTCTGGTGAAGAGCCATCTGTCGACATGGTGGGTATGTATGTGCGGCAGTAAGTAGTAGCCGCGCGTCGCGTCACACGTCGGCGAGTAAATTAGAGCAAATTAGACGATTAATGCAGACAAAAGAGCCTCTTTTGGATTGAACGCCACAATCCAGGGTATCGGCAACAAGATAGGTGAACTTCGTTCATATATCTTGGTATCGATTGAGGGTGGGTTCTTTGACGCGCTCGTCGTCTTGGCGACGCGTTTGGTTTTAATTGCCTTTGCTCCAGCAACTACCTGCAAGCAACGGGCGCACTGGGGAGGGGCCTAATGCAAAATGTGGGGCAGAGCTGGTGAGACATCCCACCACAGATGACCCTTGCAACCTTCAATAGATGCATATCAGATCAGATACGTATTTAATAGCTGTCCGGTTACTGGCAGTGACGTGACTGCTGTAGGCGCCTGTATTGACTGACCCGACCTACTGACTGTTTGTACGTAGTAGGAGGTATGTAACCTCAGTGCAGATGACAACAATTTTTTTTGGTTTGCAAACTCGCTTCGTTGGCGTACAACTATCTTCACCTCTCACCTTGCTCATCTTCCGCATAGGTAGTCCCCAGGACCTGCCATGCATGGCTTTGGTGCTTTAGGATGGATACCTTCTCCTTCGCGCAATCGGTGTCGCTCGACTATCCGCTCAGCATTCGCATGTAAGGTCACGCTATCCTACCCTTCTTGAGCCAACATTCCCTAACTGAATGCGCAATTCAACAGAGTCAACCTCGAAGGCGACGAAACGCCGCAGAAAGAGTCGACGCTGATCAAAAGGCCGGAACTTCGATACATTGGCTCGAACACAAGGTATGCGCCCAACGCCTTGTCGTTATGGAACAAACTCGTATCTAATTCGACGCATAGCCCCTACTCGGACCTATATGTCACCGTCCAGGTTTGGGCTGGCTCGAAGCCCTTGACTGTCCCGGTACAGACATCCTACAAAGCGTTCAAGAATGAAAGAAGGTTGGGCTGGCCTTCGCGAAACTTGGTCGTTCTGTTGACTAATCTGATTGTCGCAGTTGGAACGAATGGCTCGACATCCCCATACCCTACAAATCCCTCCCGCTCAACTCATGCTTAGCCATCACCCTCTGGGATGTCTCCCCGACAGGAGGCGAGCAAGCCCAAGGCCATGCGATACCGTTCGGGGGCACTACGCTGTCGCTCTTTGACAAGGACAACCAGGTCCAGAAAGGTCGGCTGAAACGCATGATACATCGCCATCACAAGGCGGACGGAAACGATAACACGACCACTTCGTTTACTGTCCCTAAGAGGAGGCAGGGCACCAAAAAGAACGAACTTGTCGCTGTGGATAAGGAGCGTGATGAGATGGATCGAATGGAGAAGCTATTTAAGAAATACGAGATGAACGAGATACCCAAGGTTGAATGGCTTGATCATCTGGTCTGGCGAGTGGCGGAGAGGCGGGCGTCCGAGGCCACAAAAAGTTCGGTCAAGTCGCTCCAGCGACAAGCCAGCTTACGGCAGGAGGCTGGCAAGTCTTCTGGACACGATGGATCAGTGGATGGGGCGCAAGATACAGAAAGAGGGCCTTCGCAGTTCACCCTCACGATCGAGCTGCCTCGATTCGACTTCCCAGTCGTCTTCACGGACCACGAATACCCCCCGGCTCCTATCTCTACCGTTCAACAACTCTCGGCCTCTCAGTCCAACATTGATATCAAACCGCCCCCAGAGGTCCAATTTGGCCCTGGTATCAACGGGAGCGCAGGTGGGAGTTCCCGTATCGTTAGGATATATGACCCTGAAGTTGCTGCGAAAGACAACCCTGCAGAAAGCAAACACAGACGGCTCGTTCGTAGCCAACATCGCCATGGTATTCTTGATAAGGACTTGCGACCCAATGCCAAAGTCCGAGATGAGCTTAATACGATAATGGCGTATTCGCCCACTCATACTCTAACCCTAGAAGAGAAGGATCTTGTCTGGAAATTCCGTTACCACTTGACGAAAGACAAGCGTGCGGTGACAAAGTTTGTGAAGTCCGTCAACTGGCAAGACCAGAGCGAGTCGAAGCAAGCCATCCAAGTCCTCGCAAAGTGGACGGAGATCGATGTGGATGATGCTCTGGAACTACTTGGTCCTACTTTTGATAGCCCAGCTGTGAGGGCATACGCTGTTGACAGATTGAGTAAAGCCGACGACAACGAGCTGATGCTTTACCTATTGCAGCTGGTGCAGGCGCTGAAGTTTGAGCACATATCGACCGACTCTCAGCATCCTGCAACAGAAGCATCATCATTGGCAACGTTCCTGATCTCCAGAGCGGTGGAGAACTTCACTCTCGGGAACTATTTCTATTGGTACCTTGGAGTGGAATGGGACGACAAGAGCCCAGAGCAAGGCCCTGACGTTCGTACAATGTATGCAAAGGTACAATACGACTTTATGAGAGAACTGGAAAGCCGACCGGGCGGTCTCGAGACTCGGCAGACTATGAAGCGCCAAGCAGAACTCATCGCGATCTTTTCGAAAATCTCCAGCGAGATCCAAGCCTCGCACGAGTCCTCCAACCGCAAACTTGACAGAGTCAAGGCCATCCTTGCAGATCCCAAGACGGAGATGCTCATTATCGATCCACCATTGCCGCTTCCACTGGATCCCTCAGTAATGATTACGGGTGTCGTGCCCGAGGAAACTCGAGTTTTCAAGTCGTCTTTGTCGCCTATTATGGCCACTTTCAAGACAGTATCAGGGGCCAAGTACCCAATGATGTTCAAAACCGGAGATGATTTGCGGCAAGACCAGCTCGTGATCCAGATAATCACACTGATGGACCAGCTACTCCAAAAGGAGAACCTGGACCTCAAGCTCTCTCCCTACAAGATTCTAGCTACCAGCACGACGGCTGGTGCCTCGCAGTTCGTCCCTTCGCAGACTTTTGCCCACATTGCGAAGAAACATCGCACCAACCCTGTCCTCGCGTACCTCAAGCAGCATAATCCTGATGAGCGCGCCGAGATGGGCGTTCGCAAGGAAACGCTCGATGCATTTGTCAAGTCTTGCGCGGGTTACTGTGTCATCACTTACATCCTCGGTGTCGGGGATCGGCATAACGAAAACCTGCTGCTCACGCCCGATGGACATTTCTTCCATGCTGATTTCGGTTTCATCCTTGGGCGCGACCCGAAGCCGTTTGCCCCCGCGGTGAAGCTGAGCAAGGAGATGGTCGACGCCATGGGCGGCGCCAACAGCGACCTGTACCTGCAGTTCAAGCAGTACTGTTCGTTGGCGTTCGCGGCGTTGCGGAAATCGTCAAATCTGATCCTGAACTTGTTCAGCCTCATGGTACACGCTAATATCCCCGATATCAAGCTCGAGCCCGACAAGGCCGTCTTCAAGGTCCAAGAGCGGTTCCATCTGGATCTTCCCGAGGAGGAGGCTACGCGGCTGTTTTGGAGCATCATGGAAGACAGTCTCAGCGCCTACATGCCGGTCGTTATAGATTGGTTACACGCTAAGACGCAGGCGCTCAGGGCGTAGGCGGGCATGCTATGTTCGCCCTCAAAAGAAAACACAGGCCCATGAAAGACCTTTGTATAAAGGGGCGGCACCTTAAGATCTATCATTACACGGAAGGGAGGAATCGGATTGGCTTTCGCCAGAATAGATGGAGTCTAATTATCAGTTACCCTTTCATATCTGCATGGGATCGCGAACCCAAACGCGGTCAATACTGTCCCAACCACAATATACCAACGTGCTTGCTTGGTTGAACCAGCCAACCTGTCGAATTGCTTACTAGTAACTTGGAAGTTTGTCCGTACAAGCTGGAATCGGACACTTTTCATTCTACATATGACATGGGAGACGCGACACCGAGTCTGAGAAGTGTGGTTGATAAGAGGATATGACTTAGAGAGCAATGGTTATTCCTATTTGCATATGTTGAATAATTCCCCTTAGCCCAGCGAATTCCAGTCCCGACAAAGTCTCTCTCCATAGATGTTTTGTAA
This sequence comes from Apiospora saccharicola, assembly GCA_038363915.1. Lineage (NCBI taxonomy): Eukaryota > Fungi > Ascomycota > Sordariomycetes > Amphisphaeriales > Apiosporaceae > Apiospora > Apiospora saccharicola. The sequence goes on from JAQQWM010000004.1 coordinate 1,580,104, forward strand.
CCACTTCTCCTTCTCTACTTACCTGCACACCTAGCTACTGATAATGGTGCGTCAACGAACAAACCTTACCACCAAATTTTCAGATCACAGCTTGAACGAAGCCCGCTCTCTCCGACCTTTTACGTAGCCGGTAGCTGGCGCATATTCGCATCTGCTCGTGATCTCGCAAAACAGAAGCAGGCTAGCGATGCCGGCATCACCATGGTGCAGCTGGATATTGCCTCGGAAGAGTCGATCGCGGCGAGCGTCGCCGTCGTGTGAAAGTTGACAGGCGTCGCTAGACTCTCTCGTGAGCAACGCGTCCAAAGCCGCGGCCACCAGTCTCGCCGAAAGGCGTAGGTAGGCAAGTATAAGTGTCCTGTTGATATAGGAAGCATGATGTTTGGCCCGCCGGCGACCCTGGCAGCATCCCGACTCCAGACCGCGCCATTCGACGGCGTAATGGCCAACCTGCTAGCGAGTGGCGTTCAATATCACTTTCGACAAGGCGCCCGCTGTACAAAGCGGCCAAAGAGGCTGTCGCATGGACCGACTCGGTCAAGGGACCTTGGTCAAACGAACCTGCCGCACCGGGTGTGGCAAGGCCGGCATGCGTCGGAGGTTCTCCTGGCATCGTTGCTTCTAGTCGGTAACCCATCGGTGTCATAAAGATCGAAGCTGGACGTCCTGAAGCAGATGATCAAGGGGAAGGAATGAACCCGGGATGTGTCTCTGCAAGCTCAGGGGTTACAGCTCCTGGGAGGGATCCATGGTGATGCATCTGGAAGTCTCCCAGCGAGGTTGGCGACAAGCCGTCTGGGAGCGATCGGATAATAGAAATGGTCTCCTGTAGTTAATTGCCGAGTGTAGTGAAACATATCTGTTGAGCGTTAAGTCCTGATCTGAAATATCCCTCACCCATTCTTGCATAATAATGTAGCAGCATTGCAACATGAACCCATCGTTGGAAATTGTTCAATGAAGACATCGCACTGGAGGCCGTCGATATGGTTACTCCGATTCGCCATGCTACGTTATAGTTCCGCAGCTATCTCAATGCAATGCTGCAGAGGTCATTGGTGCCCCTGACGCTAGGCACTTAACATCCAGGACGCCCTTAACATATAGTAGTAGCGGGCTTAAAGTCGCGGACCCGAATCGCAACTCCAGCTGCCGGCTGAGATACTACGCATCGCGCATAGTAACATCAGCTACATACAGGAGGCTCGCGCGGCATTGATTGTTTTTGAAATTATTCAGTTTTCTTCAGAACACGGATCCCAGCTGAGTAAGTCAGTGCCATCCTGCTAAGGGGAGATAGCCTACGTGCTTAAAGTATAAGCGAGGTCTGCAAGGTTGAAGCCTGCACGGGAAAGATATAACGGCCCGCTTTTTGGCAAGCGCGGTGGCAGATTTTCGATAATGCGCCATGGCTGGCGGCTCGGAGTCTGTTCGCTGCTTGCCTGGTCGACCATTTTCGGATGTCGTACATTAACCTAGGAGACGATGGGACTTCAATGCAAGCAAACAAGCAAGCAGCGATGGGGCCGGCCAGGTCATGGCATACGGAGAAAATGGCAAACTGCCGTGATGATCCATGCTATGCTGCACGATCATCTGCAGATATATTGTCCGATATCGTGGTAGCATTCTCTATTAATGTAGGACATTTTCAATCAGTGGGCAGCTAGAGCTGGTAGGTAGGTATGTAGTTCGTTTCCAGTAGCTTAAATAGCCACGGTAAAGGTTCCTAGATGTGTTGTGGACTTTTGAGAAATAGACAATCCCCTATTTACTTGCCGTGGTGGTGTCTAAAAATACAGGGCTGCAATGATCGTGCAGTGACCAATTCTTCAACGCTCGCTGCAAAATCGGTATGTAGGGGGGTACCGACAGGGCAGGCTCTAAATCCAAGGTGAGTGGTGGGCGCACGCAAGACAGCAGCAAACGAGACCTTGGCACACTGGCTGAGTCTCCCTCACCGTATCGTTTCAAGTGAATGAGAGATAGAGCGATAGAGAAAAGTCAACCGCGGAATAAACGGCTTTCCGCAAATGAGTGCTCCGGAGAGGATCCGTAATTGCAGCAAGGTTGAGGCCTGTTGCTGTCATCTGATGATTTGCAGTAGGGGCTCTCTCGACCTCCCACCTCCTACCTTGGAGGCTATGTACATAAAGTACCTAGGCTGGTAGGTAGCAAGGCAGGTACTTTTCATCAGCGTCATACGGCTTTTAGTTGAGCCACAAGCTGAGGACGGCCAATGCATTACACTTTCTGGCCTCTTTATGAAGCATGTAGGCAAGTCGTGGTCTTCCTTACCTACCCAACTGGGCCTGCGTCAAGAAAGACCACATATATGCAATGCAATGCAGTGCGTTGCTTTTTCTTATGCTTGGCCAGCATGAACCCCAGTGGTTCGGTTGATCAGACAAAATCGCAGCTAAGGTATTCCCAATTGGGTTTCTCTGTCAGACGCCAGCCTTTTCCGTCTTCTCCAGTCTCCAGTCTGCCAGTCTCCAACTCTCCACTTTCCGCTCTCTACCTCTCCACGCTTTGCCTATTCCAAGCACAGAGGCCTTAGTAAAAGGGGACCATTCAACCAGTATCGAATTCAATTTATTCCAACACGGGATTAATCGACGCTGATGGAAAAGTAGGTACCTCCTCCTCCTGCCACGGTAGGTACTTTTCCGGTTCTAATGCTTTGCTAATGAATGCCTTCGACTACGCTGGTTCGTCAATGTCGGTACTCCATTCCATATGGTTAGGCAACTTGTGATATACAAACAGAAGGCCTTATTTGGCCCAAATTACACAACAAACAGGGGGCCCTTTATTACGTATGTACATCTCTATATGGGAAACTATGTATCATCTGTCAAAGGTGACATCAATTCCCCCCCGACTTGCAGCAAAGCAGCCCACGATGCCAATACCTGCTACCAACGCAGGCCATGGTACCTCAGCCACCAATGGTAGCTTCCCGGCATCCTTACCCCTGGTTCGTCTCTCGCTCTCCAGCGCTCTCTCGTCTTGTCGTCCCTCTTCTCTCCACTCAATGGGAGAAGACAGCATCGAAGCCCGCGCGCCACCCTTTCAATCTCTTAGGTTGTCGCTCAGACCCTTCCAGCCGTCTTCGTCGCTCACTCTCTTGTGTTCCTTGAAGGCTTGCTTGTGTGATTGTTTCTTCTCTGTGCAACATCATTGCCAATTGCGTTGAAGCCTCCTAGTTCTGTGTCGCTCTCCCCTCTCACCCCTGCCGAACGCGCCGTTGAAAAGAGGCCTTGTGAACTGACAACGTTCGACGCCCAAAAACCGCCACAGTCCGTACCAGCTGCCTCGCCTAGACGTGCGCCCCTCAGGAATATCTTTCTAGTGGCAAAGATTGTTCTGTGGTCCCTTTATTGGTTTTGGCCCAATACATCATCGGTCACCGATTGCAGCAGATATCTGCCATCCCACTACAGTACGGCGACTTGATCCCGTCAACCCTTGAAGAACCCAAGCATCCATAGGTACTTGGTCTCTCCACTACCATTCGCCCGCCATGCCCGCCTCCACGACTACCGCAAAGCCGATAGGCACCAAGCGCTTCCAATTGCCGGCATTAGACTTCAAGTTTGGTTCTCTGACAGACGGTACCAACATCCCACCGCCTTTACCGTCGCCAGTACAAGAGGTCCCGACGCCGCCCAAGACCCCTATTGCAGCAGACGTCGGTGCCGAGAAGAAGGAGCCCGATGGGGCCGCGAATGGTCATGCCGTCGGGACGAAGACGTCGCCCCATTCAGATACCGTCCACACAACAACGGCGACAGGCGGTGTGAAGCGCGCGGCGGAGGATATTCCTGCGTCCCCCACCCTATCGTCGCGGGGCAGTCTCAGGCGTCTGCTCAGCAAGAATCTGCTGCACAACACTTATGACGATCATGCGTCAACCGCTGGTGACCAGAACACCTCGAGGCCGCCCAGTCGCACGGCCAGTGTCATGGCGGAGGAGAGGAAATCGAAGAGGAGTAGCGGTTGGTTCAGACGCTTACGGTCCGGCAATAATTCCGTAGTTGAACAGCAGACCCTGCAACCACCTGCACCACCACTCTTTGACGAGGCGCCGCAAAAGCCCTCGGGGCCGCCTCCGCCCATGATCCCCGAGTTAAGCGCACTGCAAGCGAAGGTCGATACGTCCATGGGCGAAGACCTCTTCAAGGAGATCAAGTAGTTGCGCGGAAGACGCTATTTTCGCGCCGAGCCGGTGCAGACACCCAGAGTCTCGGTTGGCATAAGAATGGCGTGTTATTTCCATGTCGAGAGCATCCCTGTGTTCGTGGGAGGAAGCGGGCTGAGTGAGGTTCAATTGGAACCTAGGATGTTGAAGATAAGAGATACCCAGCTCAGGACGAGCTCATTCATTGACATAGAGCGTCATTTTTCCTTGTTTCGTTTTTTTCATTGGTTGGACTATTCCCCTTCGTTATTTTGCATATGCTGTATCACAATACCATCTTGAAGAACGCGGCCGCTCACTTACGGAATGTATCGCTCATTGTTTATCGCCTACCATGGACATATGGCCGCCCCCAGTTGCGAATGAATGGGGGTGGGTGCCATCGGCGAGCCTCCCCTCTTGGACATCAGATGTATCTTCGAGCTTCGTCTCGGGACCCGGAGGGTGAGTAGAAGGAGGCAGATTGTGCTGGTTGAGCTTGGGCTACCGACGCCCAATGCTACGTTTCATGGGTCATGAGAGCGACAGGACAAATGTTGTTATTAATACATTCATTTACGGGTCTGGAAATAATCGCGATTGATCGTGTAAGTGGTATGGGGCATTTCTCCAGGCGTGTATGGAACGGAACCTCTGATTTGCCAGAATATTTATTTTCAGCAACATGGAAGCTACTTGCTCTTACATCATTGTCGTAAACGTCGAGAACTTTAAAGTGCGAGCCAAGTGTCAGGACTGATACACCAGTTAGTAAAGAGGCTTTTTGGCGTTAGTGTCTTGAAGCTTGTCGCCATCGCGCCGGGCCTATGGCGCCAGTGTACCACTGTGTAAATGCCGCTTCCGTGCATACCTACTTGTCAACGCTTCAATTGACTGGCCAAATGGCACTTCGAAAAGAAGCTCTTGCCGTTGTATTTGAGAGAAACCCGCCTATTTTCCATGACTACTTATAAACTTTGGAAGCGGACTCGTAAGTCTGCCCTAACATAGTCCTTCATTGAAGAGATGCCATCTTTCCAGATTCGCTAAAACGTGACACTCATTATGGCGGTATACTCATGAGCTTATCAGTCTATACGTTTTCTATATATAGGATGTAGAGGCTGGGCCAATGGTAAGACAGAGCCCATACAGTGGGATGCGTCTATTCGTCCGGCGTTTCGGAGCACTTTGGGTGCAGGTGTGTTTGCGGGCAGTGGGGGTCAGCAAAGATTAACGTCATTGCCGAACCCCTACAGCCGAAAGAGCTCTCCCAAAAGCTCCAGTCGTCCATCTGAGTAGCTCTCCTCCAACTCTGCGATATTGATCACCACAACAACCAAAGCCTCACCAATTTAAAACTCGATATCCCAATTGCGCGTACTGAGAAGCGACCTGACGACTTATGATTTCAGAGAACTTGAAAACACCACAATTTGCGACCATGGTGACAATGCGACCGCAGGCGGCGCGAACTGTCGCAGCCCTTCCGAGATGTCTAGCTCGGCCCTCGATATCGAAAGTGACGGCAACCACCACGTTGAGCCAGGTACGGCATAAGTCAGGACCGTACGGATATACACAGGCCAAATCGCTGGTATTCACCAAATTCGGAGAACCCAGTGATGTACTCAAGTAAGCCCTATGTACTATAATGCCTTTTTTGTACCTTGCTAACAAGTCTTTACTTATCAGGTTACACACCCACTCCATCTCCCCGAGTCTCCCTTCCTCGTCGGTCCTCCTCCGCGCTCTTGCCGCCCCAATCAACCCGGCCGACGTGAACACGATCCAGGGCACATATGGCGTGAAGCCAAGCTTCTCTCCGCTGATCGGCACGACAGAGCCTTCGGTGATACCCGGCAATGAGGGTGTCTTCGAGGTGGTGTCTGCCGCGGGCCACCTGCAAAAGGGCGACTGGGTGATCCCCGCCAAGACCGGGTTTGGGACCTGGCGGACGCACGCCGTGGCGCCCCTCGACGCGGTTCTGCCCGTCGACAAGGAGGGGCTCACCCCCACGCAGGCCGGCACCGTCGCCGTGAACCCCTGCTCAGCGTACCGGATGCTTCGGGACTACACCCAGCCGGCCCTGCGCGAGGGCGACTGGTTCGTCCAGAATGGCGCCAACAGCGGCGTCGGGCGGGCGGCCATCCAGCTGGCGAAGCTCTGGGGGTACCGCAGCATCAATGTGGTGCGAGCGCGCGAGACACCCGAGGCGACGGAGCAGCTCAAGATGGAACTCAAGGAGCTGGGTGCGACGCACGTGGTGACGGACGAGGAGTTCCAGAGCCGCGAGTTCAAGGACCAACTGAAGCAGTGGCTGGGCGGCAACGGCGGCGACAGCATCCGGCTGGGCATGAACTGCGTCGGGGGCAAGTCGGCGCAGGCCATGGCCAAGACGCTCGGCGTCGGCGGCACCCTGGTCACGTACGGCGGCATGTCGCGGCAACCCGTTGCGTTGCCAACGGGCCTGCTCATCTTCAAGGACATCCGGTTCGTCGGGTTCTGGCTCAGCCGATGGGCCGACGGTGACGCCGCCGGCAAGAAGCAGACGGTCAACGAGATACTCGGCCTCATCCGCGAGGGCAAATTCCGCGACACTCCCGTCGTCGGCGTTGACTGGGCGTGGGACACCGAGGAGGCCGCGCTGCGGGACGCCGTCCAGGGGACACTCCAGGGGTTCAGGAAGGGCAAGGGGGTCTTTGTCTTTGGGGAGACGTAGAGCGAAGACGATGTGATCGGACTGTACATATGCTGGCAAGCATTTAGAGAACGCGGCTGTACAAACATTGACTGGCGTTTTATGAGAGGCATCATCCGCCAGTTTTCACCAGGAATATTAAGCCACGAACAAGCACATATTTCAAGGGGATATCGTGAACCTAGAGTTTACCTTCGTTATATGGAATACAGAGGCAAGCGAAACCGAGCCAGGCTGTCTGGAAAGCTGAAGAGGACGTATATGACCCATTGTCTAGTAGTAAACACCTTTAGCACTGAAAGAGAAAACCAGTCCCCGAATACAAATGCGCGTCTGCCACACCAAGGACCCAACTGGCGCCCGCCTCCGGCCTAACCTATCATTTCGTTTCAATTTCCAAAAAGACAAGCAAGAGGGTGTATGTCTCGTGCTGCCGCTCGATTCTTATAACCTATCCTCTATGCCATCGAGTAGATGATGTGCTTGGTGGCCGACGTACTCTCATATTTGCCACCTTGCTTGCCACCTTGAGGTGACATGCTTGTGCTCAGGAGCTCCGATAGATAGTGGGTTGTCTCCCCGTAGCATGCTTCTAGCTCTTTTCTGTCTTTGTTTCTTTCTTTCTTCGCCATTCCTTTCTACTTGCTCTCGGGTGCGGCGTACTTGTTGGTCCAGTCCTTAGCTGTCGCAATCGCGCGGTTCTCGTCCTCCTTCCAGTCCTTGGCCACATCGGCGGCCAGGGGGTCGTCGGGGTTGGGGGCACCAAGCAGGGCTTGGATCGATAGAAGGATAGTGCGAATCTGCAGGGCGGGTGACCAATTGTCTGCGGGGCAAAGTGATGTCAGTCACATGCTCTCTGATGGGGGCTGGCGCCCGGAATATTAGGTAGGGCTCGGGGGAGCAGTGCCAACTTACTCTTGAGAACATCGAGGCAGATGCGACCCAGCTTGTCGACGTTGGGGTGGTAGATCTTGGTAAGGAAGCGGATTTTCGGGGGCACCATGGGGTAGTCGTCGGTCAAGAAGAGTTCGAGCTTGAAGACACCACCTTTCGGTCGACTGTTAGATACCTGTGATCGCCGATGAAAGGGGGCTTATAGCCCCCAGGGCATGGTGAAGTATGTGCGAAACTCACCCTCGTATGGAGATCCTGAGGGTCCATGGATTTCGACATCGAAATATCGCAGGTTATCTTCGTGAGGTACAGCACTAATACCAGGCACACTGTTGAAAAATGCATTGCAGTCAGTCAACGGGTCTTCTTCTCTGTTATTGGCTGTGCCAAGTGAAGGTCAGGCTGGAGATGGGTGGTTATGCGACTCACGGCTCCGACATGAGGCGCTCCGTCTCTTTCACGATGCGCTTGGGCAGCGCCATTTTGGAGGAGGTATTTCTGGATGGTTCTGGGAGCAAGCGTGGTAGTGAGTGAGTGATGGGTTTTGCTGGAAAGTAGAACTTTTCTATCGCCGACCTTAGGGGTAGTTGGAAAGCAAAGAAGGTGTCTGATAAGAAGCAGTGCTTGGCTGGGGCCGGGTGCCGGAGTCGTGGGGTCCAAGAGACAGGCGGCGGCTCTGGTGCTTCTGATGGTTGGCGGAGGTTTGGAAGTGGGCTGGAGGTGAAGCTTGGCGGGGTCTTTTATATTTGAGGTATCACTAAGTAACGAGGGGACCTGAAAGCAGCACCAAGACGAACAATCGATCTGAAGTCCCCCCATATTACGTCAATGGGAATAGGCTTTAAGTTGTAGCATCAGCAAAGTCTATAAATCAGGTTTGTATTCTATCTACCTACATACCTAAATACGAGCAGCAAGCGCTGATGATCAAGCATCTAACATTGCCGTTGTCGTTAAGAGGTACCTCTTTGAGTTGCCCTCGTTCTTGTACCCGGCCTGACTAACGGGAGCAGCTGAGTAGGTGTGCATAAATTCCTATAACTCGTTAATTATGCATACTTGTGCAATGATGCATCTCTAGAGCTTGGACATGAAGAGGCACTCATTCAATGTCAATCATCACATCTACTAATATCAATTTCATCAAACAAACCATTGGCGCCCTCGCGAAACACACCCTAATATCTGGGCTATTCCGGCATCATCATATACGCGATGCATGGTGATTCTATATATCCCCTTTTCTGACTAATAATGCATAGCTCGATAGCTTCTTTACAAGCAAAACACGCGAAGCCATGAGTAGGAGCTGAAAGAGACACCACACTCACCCTCGATATATCTCCGCCTTGCTCATCTAATGCAAGGTCAACTGAGCTCTGGGGGAAGAGCTTGTTAATCGGGACTCACCATGCCATCGGTTCTGGACCCTGCCAAGAAGGGCAAGACAATCAAGTCCGCGGCTGACAGCGAAACCTTTGATGCTGACGTAACGATTCGTGTCGAGGGTCTTGTAGGCTCGGCCACAATATCTCCCTCTGGTCGCGATATTGCACTTGCCTCGTAAGTGTATATATGTCTTGTTGCACTGGCTTTGTACATAGGTAGCTGACATTTTCTTATCAAATAGGCCCGAAGGTCTTGCTATCATTGACTTGGACTCTCCTTATAGCGGACCACGCAGACTGAGCAGTCATGGCCTACCCTGGCTGGTGGTGGATGTTCAATGGTCGCCATTTGCAGCTCGTGACTACTGGGTCGCATCAACGGCTAATCACCGTTGTTTGATCTGGAACCTCAACCTGAGGGAAGCTTCTGCTAATGGTGCCATTGAGCACTCTCTCCAAGGCCACAGCAGAGCTATTACCGATATCAACTTCTCCGCCCATCACCCAGATATCCTTGCGACATGTGCTGTAGATGGGTATGTCCATGGTTGGGATCTCCGGAGGCCCCGGCAGCCTGTCCAAACATACTGCGATTGGTTTGCCGGCGCCACGCAGGTCAAATACAATCGCCAGGACCCTTTCATCCTTGCTTCTTCCCATGATCGGTGGCTCCATATCTGGGACGAGAGGAAGCCCTCGGAGCCTTTGAAGTCCATAAATGCGCATACCTCAAAGATCTATGGTCTCGACTGGAATCGTACCCGGTCTACTGCTCTGGTCACCTGCTCATTGGATAGATCTATCAAGTTCTGGGACTACGGCGTTTCCGACGAGCCTGAGCGAATCATCCGAACGGATTTCCCTGTGTGGAGAGCGCGACACACTCCCTTTGGCTCTGGCTTGTTGGCGATGCCTCAGAGCGACCCAGGAAACCTCTATTTGTACGATACTCGCAGGGGTGAAAACGAGCCGTGTGATCACCACGCCGATCCTGTGAACATATTTGCCGGGCATGGGAGCCAAAAAGCCAAAGAGTTCTTGTGGAGAAGTCGAGGGAACATCTCGGATGATGGCATCGATAACCGTGAATTCCAGCTTGTGTCGTGGGGCGAAGATAACGAGCTGCACCTTAACAGAGTCGACCCAAGTATACTTGAGAATGTTGGGCATGTAAAGGGAGGAGCCGCGGTCAAAAAACTCATTCTGACCCGAAAAGGAGCTACTTACAAGACATTCCGTTCCGTTGACGACAACGCGAGGCGTGAGAAAAGGGCGGCAACCATGAGTGATCCACGTCCTGGTAGCGGAGGAGCGCAATATAGGCGAAGTGCGTTAACCCTGGGAATGCAAACTCAGCAACAGTCCCGGCCTGGGTCTCTGCCATCTTGGAGAGGCCCTTCGATGAAGGCAAAGGCATCCGTGGGGAAGGCAACGAACCGAAGCCTGGATCAACTAGGCTGGATGAAAGGCATCACTATGAGTAGAAAGAAGAGCTCGACAAGGGAGATTCCTCAGCGGAAGGAATCCAAGGATTCTACTATGTTTGGTTCCGGTTTCCATGGGCATTGGGAAGAACCAGAACCTCTACAGGAGGAAATCGTCAGAATCAGTCAGCAGTTGCCAAATGTGCAGTGGGACAAGATTGACCTAACTGGCCTCATTCTTGATGCTTCATTAAAAGGCCCATGGGGTACGGATGGCGAAACCATCTACATCAAAGTCAGAGTTGATGTGCCAAGTAGCTATCCCAAGTCCAGGGCACCGAAGTTCTTGATCGAGAAATCCGCTCTGATGTCGGAGCAAACGTACAAGAAGATTGACCAGGAGGTAAATCAGGTTGCCTATCGCTTTGCGAAGAAGAAGCAAAACTGTTTGGAGGTTGCTTTCACCTACCTTCTCGGCGAAACCGACCTCTCCAGCAGCACCAATTTCTTTAAGAATGTCAAAGATTTGGATGACGAGCTTGATCCTCTCGCAGATGAAAGCTCCAGCGAAGATGAAGCGGATGAGATACCCGCTGGTGGGTCGGCCAGTATGTTTCAGGAGCTGACCGCAAGTGTTGAGCTAGACGCAACACTTGCCCCTGTCAACCGACCGACGCTGCCACCTATTCCTCGACTTTGCGGTGGGCGGTGGTCCAATGACGGAAGACTTGTCTGCTTCTTCCCTTCAAAGGAAGAAAAGGCCAAGGCTTTGCTCTTTACCCCCACCGACACGTTTAAGGAACGTCCCAAGGGTGAGCCAACGTTCGCAGGATTCGGGAGACTTCAGCAGGAAACTCCACCTCCGAGGCAGAGACATTTATTGGATGAGTCTTCGATGATTGGTGACCATTCCGACTCCGAGGATGCGGACGACTCGTCAAGCTCAAGTGACTCTGAAGAGACTTATATGCACAAGGTCAGCATGTGGTATACTCCTGGAAGACGCTTTAAGAAGACATTCAGTGGTAGCTACTCAATGCGCTCTAGTGGAGGAGGAACAGGGGTGGAGACCGGAACTGGCACTGGCACAAGCAGGCGCCGTTCTACAAAACCCAAGAATGTTGTATCACTTCACGACATGTCTGACCTCCTCCCATCGAAACAGGAGCTAGCGCAAGAATATTCTATCTTCGGTGATGGGCCCGAGGTCTGTGAGCACAATGCAGAAGTGGCTCTCAAGTATGGCCGATATGACCTCGTCCATGTTTGGAGGTACGCTGCATTGCTGCTCCGAAGGGATATCCCGCTCGAATTGCTTGAGCAAACGCCGCGCAACAGCTCAGTCCTCGTCGTGGCAAAACACATCGTCGGCCATGTAAGAGACGGCAAAGCAAGTCTGGGGAACTCGGAAAATCAATTGGCAGGCAAAGTGAAATGGGGTCTGCACCCACTCGCCAAGGAGTTCATCGCTGATTTGTTCCAATACTTTGAGCGAGCAGCTGATGTGCAGATGTTGGCAATGCTCTCCTGCGTCTTCAGCGAAGCTTCTACTGAAGATGGTGTCGCATACGCAGAATCTCACATGACACAACCTGAAACTCCCCTTGGAATGAAGGCCCCGTCGTTCTCGCTGGACTACTTCCCCACGGATGCGTCGTTGTGGCACACTAGTTCTAACTACAAAAGCCACGTCAACTCAGCAGTATCAACTCCCGGGACGGTTCACACGCCAGTTCACATACCAGGTTCATATGGGTCTGAGGAAGGGTACTGGCTAGGTGATCCGGCATCAATCTCCTATCCGTGTGGGGGAACACCTCCACCAAGAACGACGCCTCACGATGGTATGTCGGATGCCGATGTTACTCAAAGCCTCTCAACATCACCAGAGCCCAGGCTATTCCGTCGCGCAAATACAGCTCTAAGCTCTGGCTTCGCTGCTAGCTTTCCACGACCCTTTACAAATACGGTCTCGTCCTCTCCCCCTACCAAGAAACGACCAAGCCCAGGTGAGGCGATTCTCGCTAACCTCACTCCCAATGTGACCTGGGGTGGGTCGATGATCCTTGGTCCAACATCCGAGCCAGCATCAACAACACGAAACTCGTACTCCGATGATGAGCAACGGAAGGACGATTATCAGCTTTCTGTGATCAATAGCATCTCCGTTGAGATAGAGGATCAGTCAATCTTCGATGACGACGGATGGATGACAACACCCCTACTGGAACCAAATCGAGAAATCGCATATTCGACATATCGGTATGCATATGCAGAGATGCTGCATATGTGGAACCATCCCTTGGCACGGCTTGAGATCATGAAGTTCAATGTGTTAAAAGAGGATCCCTCCATGTCGCATTTCGATAGTTTCGGGCAGGAAAGCTTCCGAAGCTCCTACCATAGTCCTGACAACATGAGCCATACCACCATGGTGCCTCAAGGAACTGCCTCTCCCATTATGCTGGCAAAGAAGGAGTATCTACAAGGGGTTCTCTCTTCCGGACGCGGCCTCGATGTCGTTGGATACTGCCGAATCCATGAGACGCAACTAGACCCCATAGGCTCTACCTACGGGGTAGCTACACCAGGGGGCGCAGTTGGAACTTGTGAGCGCTGCAAACGCATGCAAACACGCCTTTTCTGTGTGTATTGTCTTGCCCCCTTGGATGCCCAGTATGTGCCGTGTCTCGGCTGTGGGTGTGCCCTTCACGAATCTTGCTTGGCGGAGTGGCATTCTATGGGTGAGACGGAGTGCCCGGCTGGCGACGAATGCAACTGTGCAGAAGAAGCTTGCAACGGCCAGGTTGAGCGATGGGCGGCTATGATGGGCGCGCTGCGTCAGGGCAAGCTCCATAAATCTCCCGAGGACTTGGACGACAATGCTGTAGCAGCCAGTCCAGGAGGAGGTCGCCATAGACGGGCAAACTCCATCGACAAGAACGACTGGGAGAGCATTGCAAGCGGCTCGCAGCTCCCAGCGGCGGACGGCCAGGGCAAGCCCTTGCTGAACGTCGACAGCCAGCCAACGCTGAGCGCTGCTAGAATCAGCCTGGGCAACCGGTTGCGGAAGTCGGCTGGTCAGTGGGGAAGCTCGGCAAGTCTTAGGAAGAAGGCGGGACCTGGTGGCGGCGGAGGGCCGGGATCGTCAGGCCTGGCAAGGCGTTAGGGGAGTTTTCGCATTAACTGATGTTGCAGAGAAAGAGGAATTAGCGACTTAACGTTTGCTGCATTCCGGATTCGTGTGATGTGCAATTTATGTACGAATTTGGCATGGCGTTGAGGTGGTATCGCAAATGCTTGACTGGCAATGAGCTTGCTTTGCTATTATCTGGATTGGATTATATATTACCTATATATGGATATAACAGAGTACCTCGAGATAACCAATTCCGAGTGGCATACCTTCCAGGTGCTGCAGCTTTTCTGAGGCTTCTTAGTTGTCGATATGATGTGAGCAATCTGTGAACAGTTAGTTGGTTTGGTCTCAGAAACCATCAAATTTGGCGTCGGGACAACACACGCTCTCGTCATGCATATGCCACAGCTGGATGCGCGTTTTTCTTTCTTTGCGTTTTTCTCCAATAAGTACAAGCAAATCACACCGGGACGGTAGTAGAAAATGGAAACTACATGTCACTTCTGTATTTTACAATCATGGCAGCAAAAGTCCAGAATCCCTCTTGGCGAGTGATGAGGATGTTTGTAGTAGCCACCTTGCCATGTCTTCGTTGCTTGCTGGAGATCGAAAACCCCAGTGATTCTCTGCATGTTGCATGGTATTTTGTCCGCGTTTGAATTTGATATGGACTGTCGATATCGTGAAGGGGCTTGACGCAAGAGACATCACAGACAATATGTAATCAATCACAAGCAGGTTCTTTCAGCTGCGACTGTATAGCATCTTGTATGGCTCAGATAGATTGCAATCTTTGCAATCGTTAGTGTAACTGCTGCGTAAAGTAGCCAACCTGATCCTAATGATGACAGCTGCTGCGTCTCGAGCAATCAAAATGGGACATGCCCCTGAGGCTCCCTTCCGCGAGAGCCGCATACATTCACTGCCGCACATAAGAGACTGACAAAATACACCCTACCTAAAAGGGCCGGTCGGCGTCCTGTATTCACATCCGTCCACTTAATGTAGATAGGCTGCATTTTGAGTCACTCGTCGGCGACCTCTTCCATTTAATGCCCACGACTGATTTCCCACGCTCTGGAAATATATAAAACCAACCTTTTCCTCCAGGTCTCCGGTCTCTTTTTTCATTCCTTCCAGACCATCCTCCCACAATCCTCACGACATCCAGTCTTTACCGAATCTCCCATTCCTCGAGTCGCAATTGCCCACTTTCGAACACCTTAGCGGTCTATTGAAATCGACCAGCTAGCGCTAACTCGGTCGCCTTCGTTCGGAACTCGGCCGTCGTAGAGTGGTAAGTCTTTAAACTCGTTCGGACTCGGCCGTCGTCGTGTTACGTCTGCTTGTCCTCGTTCGGATCCGTTCGCTATTATAAGGCACCCGCACTTCGCAGCGAACGTCCTCGATACCGGTTCATTGTCGTAGAAATACAGCGAACGTCGCTACCGCTAATTCATCGTCCTCGTTATTAACTAAACGCTAGCTACTATTTGTAAATCGTTATTCGGTAGCCCGCTCTTTTAGCGAAAATGAAGGTCGGTACTACAAGAAAAGAAATGCAGCATCCTTAACTGCTAACACACTTTACAGTTCCTTCTCATGACCATTTCGGCTTTCCTGCTGGCTGTCCAGACTCGGGCCAGCTACAGCTACGGGAAACACAACATGTCCATGTCCACTACCTCCTCGGCTCTCACCTCCTCAGCCTCCTCCGCCAGTCTCTCCTCGACCAGCGTGTTCACCCCTCCTTTCACTGTTGTTTTCACAACTGTTCCAGCTCAGACAGACCGCCCCCACGTACCTATCCCTCCCCTCCCTCACCCTACGTTCTCATGGAGCTTCAGTGAGCCAAAGACCCACCACATGCCTACTGGTGGTACTGTTACCCACTGGCATAGCCACACGCACAGCCATAGCCATGGTACGGGCACGCAAGGTACGCCCGAGCCCACGGTCACTGGCCCCGTCCCTCACGTCTCGTTGAGTACAGTGGGCTCCAACATCCCTGAGGGAACCGGCTCGGACAACGGAGATCAACCTACACCGGAAGGCGGACTCATCCCGGTGCCTCATGTACACCCGACCAACCCAACCACCGGCATGTTACATCCCCATCATACAACCCGTCACTCGACCGCGCCATTAACTGCGGCCGCGACAAACACCGAGTCGCTCACTATCACCGAGTCGCTCACTACGTTTACCGTACAGGCTTACACCCAGAGTCTTTCTTGGACGACTATTACCGTTCAGCCGGCTACTTGGACTATACCAGCACCTGGATCTGGCCCTTCATCCATCTTGGTGCCCCCTGAGGGTCCCCCGCCCCCCAATGTCAAGATTGAGAGAGCAGAAGATCGGGCCGCCGCCGTCATGAGCCGATCGTCCTCAACCTCGACTTCCGCTACGTCGAGTGCCACTACCTGGGCGACATCCTCCCCGTTCACGCTCCACTGTGACAGCTCCGCTTGCGGAACATACTGCTACTGCGATCAGGATGGTAATGTCCTCTGCGACTATGATCCTGCCCAATGTGCCAACACGTGCGACTGCGTGCCCGAATAGAGGGTCAGCGGCGTACTCGGGAGAAGGGAGAGGGGGTGAAA
Organism: Apiospora saccharicola; assembly: GCA_038363915.1. Taxonomy (NCBI): domain Eukaryota; kingdom Fungi; phylum Ascomycota; class Sordariomycetes; order Amphisphaeriales; family Apiosporaceae; genus Apiospora; species Apiospora saccharicola. The sequence goes on from JAQQWM010000004.1 coordinate 1,596,442, forward strand.
CAAAGTAGCAGTGAATGATAAGAGAGTTATGAAGGCGCTGTTTTCGCTGCACATGGAATGAACAGAGAAACCTGTGAAGACGTCGAGTCATTCAGGCCCTGTGTTCCCCCTTGATGGGAAAAGTCAGTCAAAAATACAGATAGTATAGACTGATTTCATATGTCATCTGCATCTGCATTTAACTTTGTGATTTTGAGTGGTGGTCATCCGTCGGCTAGGGCTGGTCAGGATCGTATCGCCAGTGCGCCAAGGTAAAAAGGCCCAAGCGACTCATCTCCTTTTGAGACAGGATCCCGATAGACAAAATCCGAGGGAATCATGCAGGATGCAGGATCTGTTGAGCTACGAAAATTGCTGTATAATGTGTGTTTCCCAAAGCTGTGGTCTTGTTATTGAATTTTCGCAAAAGCGTTGGATGAGTATCGCAGATAGTTTTAGACAGACAGGTATCAGAAAGTAATGAGTGACGGTTGGGCAAAACTCTCTGCATGTGGTTCTGCTAAAGCTACTGCAATCCTACCTCTCCAGGTTCTAATTGGCGTGCCGCATTGCCTTCAAGTAGGTAGGTAGAGACCAATGTCTGGAACATCTCCTTACATGCGCTTACCTTACTTTACCTTTGTCACATATTGCGTGCTTGCCAACTGCAGGTACAGCAGTTGCCCCGCCTCCACCGACGTCACCACCAGTCTGGTGCATACAACTTGACAAACTCGATATCATTGACCTCAACTTTTTGCTATCACCTACCTGCCTTCGCCCTAGAACTATCGGGGAGCAAACCTACAAAAATCCTATCTTGACGTGAACATATGTAGCCTACCATGGCCTCAGTATTGATCGTTGGCGCCACGCGTGTAAGTCAGCAGCGAAACATCTTCGGCCTTTTGGGGTTGCGATAGTCGTTAACAACGCATAGGGCTTGGGTGCTTCTTTGACGAAGCAGTACGCCTCTCAGCCTTCGATGACGGTATATGCCACTACTCGGTCTGACTCTGGTCCGCAGGGCTTTCCAGACCGTGTCAAGTGGCTGCCCAACATCGACCTTCTGAAGTCCGATGTTGGAGACAACCTCGCAGGGCAGCTGAAAAGTCAACAGCAGCCGCTCGACTTGGTGATTATCACGGCTGGTCGCTTCACGACCGAGGACTTCTCGGCCGAGAAGGGCCCCGACTGGCAGGAAGAGGTGACCATGTACACGACAAGCTCCATCGCGCCCGTCTTCATCGTGCACCGACTGGCTCACGCCAACCTTTTGGGGAAGGGCACCAAGGTGGTGCTGGTCTCGAGCGAGTCCGGTAGTATTACGCTACGCCACGAGTCCGAGGGCGGCGGCAACTACGCTCACCATGCCAGCAAGAGCGCCCTCAACATGGTCGGCAAGCTCCTGAGCCTCGACCTCAAAGACAAGGAGGTCGTTATTAGTATTGTGCACCCTGGGTTTATGCGCACGGAGATGACGAAAGGGGCCGGGTTTGATAAATACTGGGACGACGGTGGAGGTAAGCCTTCCCTCGTAGCAAACAACAGCCAGGTTGTGTTTGACTGTGTTGTTTCTCGCGCGTGCTATTGGCTAACTGGCTTTCCCTGCCGCTGTGTAGCTGTGACCCCCGACAAGGCTGCGAAGAGCCTAGTGGAATGGGCCGAGAAGCTCGACATGAGCAAGTCTGGGGAATACTGGGCTCCTCGCGGACCAGGTATGTAAGGGCGATGAGAGCCTGACATTCGGAACCATGCTGTATTGAGCCAAGCTAACCTGTGACAGGTGACATTGGTACTGCTGAACCTGTGTTGGGAACCGGCTTGTCTACACCACTGAAGCTCCCCTGGTGATGAGGCCTAGAACTGACAGTCAAATACATATATGTATATACCTATGTATCGTAGTCGCCTTATTACACTCACTTGAGCCATGTAGAGAAGGCAGTAGGTAGTAAGTCAGCTGAACCCGATCTCGGGAATATCATTACGCCAACGTAGATCTCGCTATTGCATCTGTCACAAAAAAAAGCAGCCTCTTAGCCTCATTAGGACCAACACGGACTTTGACCCAAAGGAGCAAGATGACAGAAAGAAGGCTACAAACCCCTGCCGCAGCTCGCATAGCATCTCACGGGCGGTGAATTCCTGACTATACCCCACACGATGCACATGGTCTACCGTACAGTACCTCTAGTATGCGTGTACATACATACATGGTGACTGTGGGGTATACGGCAGTAATAACCTAACTTAGTGGCACTTTACTAGGAGTAATCGCAGAGGGGAAACCAGAGAGGGGGCGACAGGAGAGGCCATTCCCACATGTGGATTTCAGGGTCTTCTGCTCCTTGCGATCTTTTGCGAACAATTTGCTTTCCATACAGTATCAGTGTGCCCTAGCAAATACTGTAGCCGGGCAAGAGGAAGAGGCATTCTGGAAGACGCCACTGTCAAAAATTGCCTGCAGGCAGCTGAGGCAGGCAACACATGTGCTTTTCACGCTAGAGGGTTTGGCTGAATATTTGCCAGATAGGAAGAATAAGGGCCTGAATTCTGGAGTAAAAGCTCTGGGGCTCGGTTGCACCGGACGGACCGGGCAAGTGCGCGACTGCCGCAATAACGAAGAGAGTAGCAGGAAGCCGAAGGCGACCGGGCGAAATGAAGCGGACGATCCAGTATGCTCTCCTGACGGCGGTGAAAATGAGAATGGCATTGCAACTTCAGAAGAAATGGATACGATACGGACCAGGAGTCGAAAGGGGACCTAATTCGAGCTAAAATACTGCCACCCCGTCAAACACTGACCCCTCCCAAGCTCCACCTGAAGCCGGGGTGAAAGATTTCGATTCCCAGGGCCCAATTGGCTTAGCGACGGCCTCGAAGGGTACGGGTACGGCATGGCATTATCTAGCTACGACCAAGATGTCCGCATGAGATCTCGCGGAAGGTTGTCTGGGTTGATCAACAAGCAAGATCGAGATGCATTGATGGGCGCCGTCACCACAGTACAGGTCTATCCTAGGGGCGACAATATTCCAGTTTACCTAATCACATGCAATGAGCAGTGTGTAAATACATGCAGGTGGGCATGATGCATAAACACTTTAATAATTCCCAAGAACAAGTGCAAAATGGAAATCAATCCGCCCCTAATCCCGATGTTTCCCAGCTTTTCTTCCCGACCCAGTGTTGGCTGCATGGTCAGGGGATCCTGTCAAACGGGATGGGCCTGTCAATAATCCAATTCGTGTTATCACCTGATCCTGGCCTCGACTTACAAATGTAAGAATGCAATACGACCCTAGAAGAATTGCCGAGGAAGCAAGCAATGTGCGCAACGACACACATTGACACAACGAGGTAAGGAGGAATTGATATGTTTCTTCCAACAGAGCCCACATTAACGGCATACCACCGAGCAGCGGGTGGGCGAGGTGAACAGGCAAGTTCGTCTCAAGTGTTTTACATGCTAAAACCAAGCTGTCCGAGTCTCAAACTACTACACCTGAGCCGTGCCTTGGCAAACGTCCAATTTGTTTGGTTTTCCAGTATTGGCAGGTTGGGGCATTGAATGTATCAAGACGCTACAGTGATAGAACAAAACATGATCGCTTGCTCGGACCAAACAAGTTGGCATACAAGTACACGCTTGTTGACTTGCTTCTTAACAAGCGACTCGTGAGGCCTCTAGTCAGCTAGCAGGGCTTATACTTGTAGTAGCTTCTCTCTGGATCCGCATTTCAAAATAGGCGACATGAGCACGAGGAGACAACGAGGAGACAGCCCACTACTTCTACGAACACGATCACTCCTCCAAATCAAGAGGAGCCCGCGGATGGGCTCAGGTAGAGTCCTGACTCGCCCATGCTAAAATGAGTGTAATTCAACCGAGATGGGACATCAGAACCTACTTGCCGCGACAGTTCGTATGTCTGTTCAGCCCGAGCTTCATGGTTAGTTCATCAGGAAGTTCCCCGGACGCTCTGATGGCGGGCCAATTCTCCCTACCTACGGCAACCTGCCGCCCAATTAGTAGTGGTCGGTCTCGACTTTTGCATGTCTGTGGTTCTGTGTGTCTGTCCTACGCCTACACCTGCCCCTGCTGCCAGCACCTGCCGCCGCCAGCCTTCAATGGATGTGGGAGCAAACAATGCATGTACTTGTATAGATACTAACTACATGTATGTACTAGGCCACCCGGCCTCGATCCTATGCTGTGTGTGTCCTGTGACCTGCAGATGCATTACTCCTGACTATAAACCAGCTTAATGAGTAGGTATGTAGCGTCGAATGAATGACCCATGCCATCCTCACCGAGCTTGACGGGCTTAGGTTATTAGCTAAGGGACCATTGAGCCGGACAGGGTTCATTGGAAGGCAAGATCGTCTGCTTTCGACCAGACCTCTCTTCCGCGCAAGCTTGTATCGGTCGATGCTGGCGGGAAAGCGAGCGAGTGTGTCTTGTTTCTGGAAACCAGCTATTCCTGTATTACCTTCCCGGTCTGCTGGCTCCGGGTCCTTCCTCTCCTACCTTCCTTCCCTCTTATCCCGTCTACCCGCTCGCCCTTGCGACTCACCTTACGCAACCACATCTTACGGTATCTCGCTCTCGCTCTCTCGTCGTAGTCTCACTAAGCTTGGCCACCCATTACATACCGTGTCAAGCACCCGGGCACTCACTCGGTCGACTTTTCTGGCCTCACGGCTCTGGAATCCCCTTCTAGATGCGCAATTCCCCAAGCCCTTGTGCCTTTGACCCTTGCGGTGCCAAGAACGCCGTCTAATCCATTCGAGGACCCCAATTTTTATTTCTCGAGCTGGCCCGGTCCCCGCTTCTCGACCACCTAGCATTTACCAGAAGCCGGCGAGAGTCCATTGATCGCTCCCGAGACCGCCCACCTAACCTAAAAAAGCCCAAGATCAGATTACCAGCGTGATTAGCCAAAGGGGCCTTCCAAAGAATCATAACAAAAGCCGTTGGCTCTAGCCCAGGGGGAAATTCTCAATTCTCAATTCATTTCACTCGCTTGATTAAAATACAATCTCCCACATTTCCCGGCCAGGTTTTTTCCCATTAGATACTCCATTAGCAACAACCGCATCTGGACTGGACTGGACATCGCCAAACACACCTTCCCGGGGACTACCAATCCTGCCCCGGTCCCAGCGTCCGCCCGACAGACAAGACCAGACCAAACAGACAGACACCAAGCAGCGCCAGAGCCTAGAGAGAGGGGAACGGAACAGAGAGAAAGAGAACGAGAGAAGAGCCGCCTGCTGCGAACCACACCAAGAAGCCGCCGCCGTAGCCCCTTGCATTTCCGACCAGTACCTAACCCGTTGGGAAGCGGGTAAACTCAAATTCAGGAGTCCCCCAACCAGCAATTGCACCAAAGAAACAAGCGACACAAGCTGCGAGAAATCGTCTGGTTCTGCCAACGACCAAAAGTCTCTTTCGACGTCGAGGAGATCCTCACAGTGGAATATCGCAACCCCTACCTATCTGTAAAAACCCACCGGTCGCTCACCCAACGCCTTGTCACCCGCTTGGCTCCAGGCGTAACACTTGCCATTTATTGACGCAGGTAGCCGCATTCCCGGCGACACAGCTACAAGCACGACGCAGTCAATACGGCTACCCACGTCATAGCCTATCGCTGTATCGCTGCACGGGGGAAAATTCCCTGTCAATCTGTTTCCTCTCCCACCTTTGCGCACTCCTCAACTCGACGATCTACATCGTACCCTCCCTCAGGATTGACGTACCTACCGAACGTCTCATCACAGTTCGAACGAGTGTCTTGGAGTTTGACAACCCTGACAACTCCTCGACGACGACTGGTTGGGGTCAGTCGGTGGATTTTATTAACCTTCGGAACTCGCGTGCGCAAATACCACTGCACTGTGGATTAGCACAGCAACGTTATACGCATCGCATCCTTACCGCCCACACCACTCGCCCACCACACACGCACCACCACTCCATCTAACCATTTGCTTCCCTGGCCGGCGCGCTGTTGATTGATAGACATATATATCGGCCACCGGAGCATCTGTACCGTTTGCTTTCCCTCTCGCCAAACATGTTTGCCGATCAATCAGGTAAGGACTGCATTCCCTTGCTGTAGTGGCACCTTGGTTCCCTTTTCTTGTCCTCCCCCAGCTTTGTTTCCAAGCGGAACCGAGCAGATCGATCGCCCGTCTCCCAGGCCGTACTCGTATGCCCCTTTTATTATTATTCGATATCCTGATACCCGGGCTGCCTTGGTTCCAGTGGAGACTAGATACACACTGCCACGCATCAGCACGCTTTTTGCAGGTTGGGCATTGGTGTCGGTCCACTTAAGCTGGCCAGTCTCCTGTCTCGATTGAGCACCTTGGTGTTTCAGGATGCCTTTGCCTTCGACATTCCCCTGCGTGCACTGATAAAAGACGTCGCTAACCATTGTCCCTAATCGCTGCTTGCAATAGGTCAGCCCACTTCATCTGCTGGGCGATCCCCTGGATTAACGCTCAATCTCTCGTCAAACAACCCCTTTCGCAGAGGCGCTCCTTCACCCAACGGCGGTCCCAGCAGCTTCTCTCCGCCTCCACCACGCTCACCATTTGACGACCCTCCTCCTCGACCAGTTTCGAGAAATCCCTTCCTCGACCCCAACTCAAACAACAACATCACCACACAATTCCCCATTGACCGAGTAAAGTCGCCTGACAGCATGGCGTCGACTAGGGACACAAAGTCCCCTTCCGCGGAAGAGTTGTTTGTAAGTACATGCATATGCGATGACTGATTTTCCTCACAAACCCCCGCATTCTCCGACATTGTGTTTTCCGTCGACGGTTGTCGCTGTCGCTAACCTATCTGACTAGGACAACCTGACTATCGAGGAAAAGGGTGCACAGAAGGCACCGCTTCGCCCGATGAACAAACCGCAGCCTGGCCCTTCTAGAAGCGAGAACCCGTCGTCGCGCGGTCGCGGCCCACCACCACGTGGCGGACCCCCTCACCGTCCTTCTCGATCTCAGGAGGAAGCGATGAGAGCCCGGAAGATGCATGGCTCTCACGCCTCTACTGGCGGCGACAAGATGCTCGATCCCAAGCGCACTGAACGCCGTCCTGAACGCCGCCCACGTCGCAATTCCGACACTTCTATTATGGATTCGCCTTTGACTGAAGAAGAGAAGAAGCTGATTGAGAGGACACGCCGTGAGCGCGAGCGACGACATCGCGAAAAGGAGCGAAAAGATGACTCGGCACCCAAGGACCCCACGAAGAAGCCCAAGCGACTTGACATAATTGACCAGCTGGATGCCACCAGCATCTACGGCACCGGGCGTAAGTATCTGCAAACCATCCATGTTGTATGTTGTATGTTCGTCTTCTAACATGATGACGATATAGTCTTCCACCACGATGGTCCCTTTGACGCTCTCAACCCCCACCGCAACCGTGGCGGTCGCCGTGCGCCCATGCAAGCCTTCCCCGAGGGCTCCCTGAACAACTCGATTGGCGGATCTGGGCCTTTGAATGCGAGACCCGACCATGCCACCTTCATGGGCAACCACGATGACGAAGCCCACAAGGACTACAACTTTGTCGGCAAAAACGGCTATGACATGAACGGCAACCGGAGCGGCGAGCCAATCATCTTTGATCCTTCGTCGCGGGGTTCCGTCCTACACGGAGATGAGAGTATAGGACTGGGAACCTCGACCTTCTTGGAGGGAACTCCGGCTGCTCGCGCTGCCATTCAACGACGAGAGGCCGAGAACGCCCAGGAGGCTGCGGATGGAGGTTTGCAGCGAAAGAAGTCGCTGGCTCAGAGGATCCGAGGCATCAACCGACCGCCGCGAACTTATGATAACGGCCGCTTCACCAACCCCGAGGCCGCCTATGGCCCGCGCACTGGCGATAGCGCCGGAGAGAGGAACCCCTTCTTCGACGAATTCGACACCAAAGGGGATTCGGAACGCATCACTGTCAAGTCGAAGGGTACCAAGCCCATGTCGCCAGGATCGAACGATGGCGGCAGGTCCCCTGGACCTTATGGTCTCGAACGACGAGCAACGGCTGACAGCGCCGGCGAGGGCCCAGCCAAGCCGCCAGGAGGCTTCCTCGGGCGCATGAAGAGCTTGAAGGGTGGTAAGCGACAGCGCCCCGAGGTTCCGCCTCATGCGTCTCCTGCACCCCCACTCCTGGTCAAGCGGTCTAGGACATCCGCAAGGAAGCAGGAAACGAACCGACGCTTAGTGGTCACGTATGTCGAGAACGTGGCTGGACTTGGTCTCAAGGGGTCCTAAAGAGTCGAGAAGCAGAATGAAGACACTTTGTTTCTACACATAGGCTGCGCTAGGCTGGGTCATGACACGGGCTGTCCTTGGGCGGGAGCTTGAGCGCTCTCAGCCCAGGTCGGCCCGGCTCAGCTAGCTGCGTCTGCATTCTTAGATATTTATTTGGTTGGGGGAAGGACTGATTTGCCATAACTTACGAAAACGAGGAAGGCAGTTGACTACGGCTTGCACACACAGCGTGGTTGTCCTCGGCCCGGCACTCCCTCGAAAGGTCTTTTTTTGTCAGGATACCTAGAAGATAGCTTCTTTCCAGTAGAGTGAAGCAAGAAAAGGGGCGAACATGCAGCCGGGGCCACGAGCCACGAGACAGCGGCGCCTAGATCAGAAAAGGGTGCCGATGGAGGCATCCCGAGCAAGGGGTGAAGAAGGATGACCTGGTCATCTGCCTGGGCGGTTCCGTGCATGAAGTTCCAGAAAGCCCCGGAAGTCGATAATTGTGGTCGATTGAACAACATATGTATTAATGTATCTTTTTTACTCGTTCGATTCATTCTGATTGGTCCCCTGACTCTGAAATTGCCTCTATCGTGAGCTATTGAACTGTGTGGCTTTAAGCTGATACGCAAATGTGCCCGGCTGTCCCGCATTGCCTATTGGATGTAGATTTAACAGAAGCAACTTGGTACGCTGCGTACCTTCCTGCACTAAGCACTTAGTTCTTTTTATTGCAGTAAATGAAATCGAACAGTGCCAATATCTATTTCGATTTATTTGCCTAGACACGGTCGGTACTTGTATTTGATCGTATTGCACAGTTTGGAATGGGTGGAAATGGAAATAGGAATCAAGTGTTGTGCAGCCAGCCAATCATGACGCAATACAGCTCCGCGACAAACACGCGCCTGTAGACCATCTTCCCAAAGAAGAAGCCTTGTTTTTCTACGCCATGGAAGCAGGTGCCTATGACGACGACGAGGCGCCGCCGCCGCCGCCGCAGTCACAGGCCAGCTCCCACTTCCCGCTGGAACCCATCTCGGGCGCCACGCTGTTCGATGTCGAGGTCGCGCGCCGGGAGCACTGCCACCGCCGCGGCACGCTGGCGACGGGCTGCGGGGAGATCGACGGCCAGGTTCTCGGCGGGCGCGGCTTCGAGCGCGGGTCCGTCGTGGGGATCAGTGCTGAGCATATGGATACGGGACTTTTGGTGAGTTACCTTACCTATTTTGCACACGCCTGTTTACTTTTCTTCCGTCATTGGATGCGCACATTTATTCGGTTGGGGTTGGTTTCTGATTAGGGTTTTATGATCACCAGATTGGCTTGCAGACTATAGCGCACAGCTTGCTCGCGAGCCTAGTAGGTCCGGGGCCAGGGGCAAGAACATCAACAGCAACAGAGCAACAGCCACAACCACGGCCGGCTCTGCTGCGCGCGGCTGTCATCACTACGCTTCCTGCCCCGACCATCTTGCCGCACTTGCGAGATGTCATCAAAGTGCAGGCCAGGCTGAAGCTCGGCAGCCAATGCCCGCCAGGTGTGGTCGATGCCACTACCAGGCAGTGTCTGCAGCAGATCTCCGTTTCTCGCGTCTTCGACATCGAGGGGCTGTGGGAGGTCCTGAGCGAGCTGGAGTCCGCGGCCGCGGCTGTCGAGGAGGAGGACCAGAGACCCGCGGCAGCGCCAACGGTGATATCAAAGGAAGATGAGAAGGAAATGCTGGAGATCGGGACAGCAAATACGGCTCCTGGAGATCTGGTCTTGCCGGAATCATCGCAAAAGTCGCCTTCGCCGTTACCGTCATTGCCTCCACTGACGCCACCAGCCACTAAGCTCCCGCCTTTGCGCATACGGACCGAAGTACAAGATAGCGATGAGGAGGAAGACGTTTTACTATCGTCATCTCCTTTATCGTCTCTTCGCTCTACCCCAACACTGTCCCCCGTGACTATGGATGAACTAGCGGCGCTGTCACGGCCGGCAATTCCGAGTCGCCAACCGTCTTCTCCACCTGCGCTCCCGGAGACTATGGACAAACCCAAAGCACCGTCACCGTCGCCATCACCACCGGCCGTTCCAGGTCGACAGCAATCGCCGTCGCCTGCCATCCCGCCGAAAGAGCAAGAAGAGCCTGCTGCCGCTCCAGGACTGCCCGACATAATCCTCATAACGCACACCTCGAGTCTTTTCTCGACCGTCTTCACGGCCCGCGACAAGACCTCGGCCCACACCACTCTGCAGCTACTCAGCTCCCACCTCCGCTACCTATCGCGCTCCGCCGAACCCCTGATCCTGCTCCTCAACATCACTTCTTCCTCTTCGCCGACGACCACTAACCCGGCTCAACCGCCAAGACGACTAGAGTCCGAGCAGCAGCAGCCGCCCAGACCCCTCGACCCCACCCTCCGTTCCATCTTCAACCCGCCGCCGCCCTCACACCTCGGCTACGCCACGACGACGACGCAGGCCCACGCGCTCAGCCGCAAGAACAAGCCCGCGTTCGGGCAGACGTTTGCGCAGTTCCTCGACTTGCATCTCCTCTGCACCAGGGTCCCGCGGTCGCGGGAAGATGCCGAGGTGCTGTTCTCCTCGGCTACTACCGGGGGAGGAATACGCCAGCAACAGCAACAGCAGCAGCGTCCGGTACGGTACGCGTGGGTTGTAGAGACCCTAGTGGACGAACTTGGCGCCTGGGACTGGGAGGAAGCTGCTGCTACTGACAAGGGGGAAACTATGATAAGGGACAAGAAGTGGAAGATGATAGAGAGGGAGCAAAAATGGGGTGCAGTCGAAGTTAGGAACGCAGGCTGTCAAGTCGTTGATGCGTTCGACAGTACGAGAATAAAGGGGAGGGTGAATGTAGAGCCCATACGCCTTGCGGCTGGGTTTGGCGGGTGCCGGGTTTGATTTGGGGTGCGTTGGTTTGGCTATCAGATAGAACCAGCAGCCGCATCACGATCGAGATATGTCAAGTCGGCAGCTCATGTACATATGGAAAAGCAATGCTTAGTTCATTTGTTACAGCTATGGTCGACAAGGTCGACGATAATAATCAAACATACACCTGTTTCAAGGGTGGGGGCAAAATCCAGTGAACGAGAGTGGTGGTGAGGTTGTGCTGCAACCCCTTTTCTGTGTGTGCAGCACTGATGTGCATGTCCAATCCTTCGCCAATCCCAATCTCCCTGTTACCCTTCCAAAAAGTATGCAGAAGGAAAAAGAAAAACAATCCACGAACTAAAAGCACATATCCCAAAACCCATCCCGTCATAATATCGTCCCTAAGCGACATCTATCCCAACCGTGATGATGATCATCTTACAGTTCCCCAATGCCGCCGTTGTTCCTATATGTCTCCTCCTCGCCCTCTTCCTCATCACCGTCATCATCCTCCTTCATGTAAGGCAGGAGGCGCTCCACCAGCTCCTGGACCTCGACCTCGCTCTCGCCGTCGTAGACGCCGTGGCGGCCGTGGGGCGGGATGAGGACGCTGCCGACGACGTGGATGACGCCGTCGCGGTCGGGCACGTCGGTGACGGCCACACGCGTGAAGCCGTTGACCTTCATGCTCACGACGCCGCCCCAGCGCCAGACGTCGACGGCGACACTCTTGTCGCCGAGCAGGCTGGGGAGGTCGACGTGGTACCGTGAGCTGCCCCGACGGGCCTCGGCCTCGACCGCGTCCTCCCAGGCGTCGGCGGCGCTGACGGCCTTGCGGCCATAGTACGCGTCCGTGTACAGCGTCTCGTTGGCCACGACGTGGTACTCGAGCAGGGCGCGCAGGTAGCGGCGGCCGCGCTTCGTGTTGAACAGGAAGGCGTTAGCGCGCGGGCCTAGCTTCTGGAAGGCCCAGTTGGTAGGCGCGAAGAAGGTGCTGCCGCCCGTCAAGTTCGGGCGCTTGCCCAGCTTGTCCTTGAGGTCCTTGCCCAGCTTGGTCTTCTCGGCCGCCAGGATCAGCGACGAGAACTGCTGCGGGAACAGCTCGATCAGCTTCTTGCCGGGCGGCGGCGGTACCAGAAGGGCGTCGATGCCATGGGCGATGCCATTCTTGCAGTACTGTATTTTTGGCAAGTCGTTAGTAATTTGTGACTTCATGTGGACACTACACAAAAGCCTTCCATTCTTCCGAACTGACCAAGTTAGCAAAGACAAGCTTGCTGTAGAAGTTGAACCTGACACCGCCGTATCCGACCCCAACGTGGATCCGCTGAGGGCGACCACCGAGATGGCGCTTGGACTCGAAGGCGGTAGGCATTGTCGACGAGACCAAGACGCGGCCGGCGGGGAAGTAGCCCGGAACGACGTGGTACTCGAGGAGCTTCTCGACAAAAGCGCGCGGCGGCGGCTTGCCGTCAGGGATCTTCTCAAAGGCGCGGTCGGTGGGCACGAAGATGGTAATAGACTCGTCCTTCTTGGTTGAGTTGAGCGTCTTTACAATGTCCGGGTAGTTGTCGATGAGCTTGGCGAACTTGGTGGCATACTCGGAGGCTTGGATCGCCTCGTAGAGTGTCAGGTCGCTCTTGTGGTGGCCGTGGCCATCTGGGGGGTCCTCCAGGGGGACCGGGAGGACCGGGAGGACCTGGCGGGCCGGGTGGACCGGGAGGACCAGGAGGACCAGGTTTGCCGGGCTTTCCGGGGGGTCCGGGAGGGCCAGGGGGTCCAGGCTTCTCGGGTTTACCAGGCTTGGTGTCATTATTAGGCTTTCTAGGTGGCTCAGGCTTTGGCGGTGGCTTGGGCTTGGGCTTCTCCGGCTTTCCAGGCTTGGTGTCATTGTTCGGTTTGCTCGGAGGCTCGGGCTTTGGCGGCGGCGGCTCAGGCTTTTTCGGTTTACCAGGCTTGGTATCGTTCTTGCTGTGCTTTTTCCCGCCACTGCTGCTGAATTGCCTTGGCAATTCCCAGTAGCTTTCTGCGAAGGGGAGGAGGTGGAGCTCCTCGTCATCTTCCACGACAGCTGGCGACGAGCTCTTCAAGAGCTCGAAGGACTCGCTAATCCACTGCAGGCCCTCATCAAAGCTGCCATCGATGACACCTTCGGTAACACTGTTCTCGTCCTGGTGGAGTTTCTGGATAAGGCCATCGAACGTGGTGGTGATGCTGTCCCACCAATGAGACGAGGACGAATCTACCTCCTCAGGCCCTTCTTCTCCAAGCACGAGCTGCTGTGCAGTAGCATCGTCCGGGATGACAAAGGCCGAAACGGCCGTTGTTGCTGCTGCCAGAGGCAGCAGAGCTGTGTATCTCATAACTAGGTAACGACGGGGGAGATCACTATTGTAACCGTCAAACAGCTAATAACAAAACCACGTTGGAAGAAGGGCTTAGATGCAGAAGAAGATGAGGACTGATTATCAGGAAGTTATCAATTTCATAAACTCTGAGGAAATGGAGGAGATGGACGAGCTTCACCACATATACAGGGATCACTAAGTCGTCAGACACCGTGACGTCAAAGATAGAATAACTGTAACGCCCGATGATGGCGGTTGTAAGGATCCGTCCTGACAAGAAACCAGAGAGGAAACAAGAATACTTGAGTGAACGAGCGAGGGGAGGGATGCCCAGGGGGTATGTCACCCGATCCCCGCGAATTGTCGAAAACCACGCCACGCAGGACTCCTCATCTCATGATGCTGCTCAGCATCATCCCGGTTGGCTTGTCACAGGCTTTCGCAACAAACGAATGGATAAGTAAATGGCGGTTGAGCCCTCGGACGAACGTTACCGTCTCCGCGTCATGGACCTCCCGCTCATAGCTTGCTGAATGCGGGGGGAGGGCGGCGTGATTGGATCTGCCGTCTCGGCAAGTTTACTAGCTTGCATCAGCTTCAGCTGCGCATTGAGTTAAGGCCCCTCAGCGCCCGAAACTCCGACTCTAGACCAACAAATCAACCTCATCGTCGATAGGAAATAAGGTGTACGCAAGCACTTGCGTTGCCTAAGGGGGAAGTCAACTAGTCATTTCATGGGATACAATCATACACGGAGAACATTGGTGTTTCTCCCTTATCGCTGCCGGCATCTGTGTGAGACTTGTGAGATCCAGTTGGCAGTTGTCACTCTCATTGAATATGTGCAGAAGCATACTTTCTAACTAAGAAACTTAGTCATCAAACAGCGGCGTGCGTTCTCGTTTCACTGTTTCACTGTTTCACTCGTACAGTCCCATGATTTCTCCTAGAACACTTTTGTAGATGTTGTCAGGGTCAAACTTTTCCCGGACGGCTTTGAAGCGGGCAAGATGCTATCGCTTCGGGTCAGCAACCAGGTCATCGTCCTCATACTAACACACAACATATATAGGTTGCAACAACAGACAAGTCCAGTACTTACATTGGGGTCGATATTCTTCTTTCCATACTTGAATATGTCCCGCGTATTCTTGGTCCAATGCGGTCGGCATGGGAATTCGTCGATGAGGACCTTTGCCAGCCTGGGGTCTAAGCGGGTTGCGAGTCAGTTTACACAAGCCCAGCCGTACTAGCGGGAGCGTGGGAACTTACAAAAATCCGGATTGAAGGGTTTCCCGTCACCTCCGTTGGGCTTGAACCGGGGAAAGTCAAACATGATGGCGCCCTTGGACCAATCAGCACCGTCGCTGGTGTTGTAAGTTGTCTGGCCCAGGAGGTCATAGTAGGCCTTGCCAAACTTGATGTTAATGCCGCTGCGGTACGTGCTGGTCATGATGATACCCTTGTCCTTCCACTCGTCGTCGAAGAACTTACGCACCCGCTTCAGCATGTCGTTAGCCTGGGTAATGGGGAAGGCCATCTCGAGCGTCTCGCCGTGCATGCCGTGCTCCCATTCCGGTTTCTGGTCCGGGTAGAGACCTCCGATGAGCACGTCGTAGTTCCAACCATAGACAGGCCACTCGCTGATATCTTTCCAATCCGTCTTCTCCTTGAAGTTGGGCTTCGACCAAAGACCGAAGAAGATGGTCTCGGCCAGCATGTTGGACGTGGTCAGGTATTTGCCACTTTCGAGGATGCCCTTGGCAGCACCTGCCTCGAGGTCAGTGAGCGAGAAAGTGTTTTGGAAACCTTGTTGGTCGCTGAGCGTCAGGGGAACTTCGTCGTAGTATCTGTGATGAAACTTCTTCAGATAGGGCCACCACCAAAAGTTGGCAGTTGCATACGGGGCAATCATGCCGTAGATGTCGCCATTCAAGACTTCATCTTCCTCCAGCGTCTTCTGTTGGGAGAAGACTTTGAAGTCTGGATATATCTTGAACTTCATCCTGACGATGACACCCAAGAGACCCAAGGAGGTCGAGGCAGCCAACCAGTCGTCGCTGGTCTCGTCCCTCTCGACAGTGATTATCTCACCCTTTCCGTTGATAATGTCCATGGAGAGCACGCCGGCCGACACGCCCGATTCCTCGCGGATGGAGGAGCGATGGGCGCCCATGGCAGCAGCACCCGCCATAGAGATGTTCCAATTGACCAGGGTGTACCCCATGGACGCATTGTGGTTATGCAGGTACTCGGCCAGCTGCAGAAACGTGACGCCCGCCTCGATGACCACGGAGCCCGATTTGGCACCGGGCTCCAGCTGCAGGTCCGAGATCTGGTTCGTGTTCTCGGTGCGGATGATGATGGTGTTAGGATCGTCCTGGCACATGGTGTCGTACCACACTTCACGTTTTTGCCATGTCAGCGCGCCTCGTACCAGGATGATTTCGAAGGACAAATATTGGAAGGCAAGATGAGGAAACTTGTGACGATAGGAGTATATCCTCAATGAACATTAACATACTGTGGCCCTTGCCAGAGGCTCTGACGGGTGTACCGTTGGCGGCTGCATCCTTCACGATGCTGACCATCTCATCAACGCTGGTGACGTTGTATACAGCGGCGACATTATTGCATGCTGGAAAACCTGGTCCATCGAACGTGTTATAAGGGAAGGCCGAGGCACTGCCCAAGAGAGCAGCGGTGCTGCCCAGGAGGAGGCTAAGCTGGCGAAGAGAGGCAGACGACATCGCGAAAGAGTGAAAATGTCGATGTTAGCGAAGCTACTCTACATGAACTCTTCCTCACTTCTTTTGATATCGGAAGTTTTGCCGCCAACGAGAAGTCTAAGCAAACCTGAAGCTTGGTAAGAGGAGGAGGCAGCCTTGGACAGTGGACTTCCCGGGCTCTGAAAAACAAAAGCAACTACCTACATGTACATATATGCCAACTGCCTTGAAAAGAGGAAACCGCGATGGGGGGGGTTACTTGCAGCCTGTACTCCACGAACAACGATCCACACCGTGAAACCAGGGCCAGTTGACATACTAGTCCGTCATCCTGTCTACTCGCTTGCGACCCACTACAAGAATAATGAAGCAGCTGTAACTCCAATGTCAGGAAAAGAAGGGGCAAGTTACACCAAGCCGCGGTACCCCAACAGTCCTGCCTGCTGCTGCTTCCCCGGATTGCATCGATTCGGTGTAACTTGAGCTTTACATGTGACCGTTGCTCATGGTATCATCTTCCAGTTTGTGTAAGCGATCACCGGTGGTGTTGTAGTAATAAAAATAGCTACATTTCTTGGCACCGTGCCTGACTGCCTGTGTGCCTGACTACCTGGCTGTTGGTGGTGGGCTCTCTTGGCACGATGCCCTCCCAAGGTCGTCCGAAAGGGTGTCACGGTGACAGGAAGCTATATTGAGGAGAGGGTGGTAGCCACTCACCACAAACGGCCATGCCAAGCCGGAGCTTATACTCAGAACGGCGGGTACCCCAGGCGGGCACAATGTAACACCCCGCAAATGTGCAAAGCTCGCTTAAGAGGAGATCAACATGGACTATGCGGAGAAGCTTGAGTGTAGATGTGAACATCACATATTATACTGTCCTTCTCGAGATAGGCGAGGTTAAAATTGTACAGTAAGCATGCCTATCACATGATGCGACCCCAAAATGGTAATAAAATTATACTGCCGAGGCTCACATTGCTCCGACACATCGCCAACAAGGGGCCCTTAACTAAGCTTAACCAAGAAATGTTAACCACTCACAACTTGGCATTAGCTGCCGAGTATCTGCGTTAGTTATGGGAAGGAATTCACAGTGGTAGAAAGAAGGAGCATATTGTCTGTTGAGCATTGATAGTTGATCATCATCTGCGAGTTTCGCCAGGGTGAAGGATTTGTTTGCAGAAAAACGAGCCTTCTGACTCGATGTTACTTTATACTAAAGTAGCCATGCCAATATCCTGGCGAGCGCAAGCAATCTCATCGTGTTTAATATGAGTGCCAGCAGGCGCTGTCAATTGATCACCTCCTTGTCGACCGGCTGGGCCGTTCTTCCCATAATAAAAAACTGGCGCTAGCATCTTCTTGTACGCCGCCCCTTTTCCCACATAACTCGTTGGGGTTATTTACACTCCAGATGTGAGATCTATACCAACTTCCACCTAGCGACCCAGCCGACATTCTGGCCAACATTCCGTACTACGCACAGCCCCTCGCCAGTCTTGTGCTGGACTGCTTCGGCAGCCGAGATGGTAGCAATGCCTTCCGACTGCCCTGTCCTGAGATGATAGCTGCCGGCCGTGACGAACCCGATGAGATCTTCGGCATCAGGGCAGAGAGGGTGACCATTGATGGTATCCTGGGTCGGCGCGCCAGGCGGGTAGCTCGTCGGAGGCTGTTTGAGGAGCTCCTGCGCTAGTAGGCGTTTCCGCGTCTCTGGGTTCATCTCGCTAGATACGCTGAACTTCGGTGGCTTCTTCGGCTTGCCTTGCCTACCAGCAGGCGAGCTCTGAGGTATTTGCGCGAGCCATTGCTTCCTAATATCGACTGGAAGCTTGCTATCGTTGTTTCTTTTCGTCGGCGGCTCCGTCGCAGGAACCTCAGCTTGCGTCGACGCGGGCTGCTCCTTAGGCAGCCGGTAGATCCGAGCGCAAGTGTCTGGTGTACCTCGCGACAAGAAAGTAACCCTGACGGTAACCACAGAAAACGGCGGAAGCTGCTCATTTTTTGATGCCCAGTATGACTGTAGTTCTGCTTTGGTAATACGCTTCACCTGCTGCAATGAATGCGAGCCCTTGCTCGCCTGAAAAGCCGTAGCATCAGCTGTCTCGTCTGCTGCATCGGCCATGGTGACGTCTTCCGCTCCGAGACCTGTTTGTGCTTGCATACCCAGCAGGGTCTCGTAATCGCAGCTCCAGCCGCTTCCAATCTCGCCCTTACGGCCGGCTCCAAGATCCAAGGTGTCATAATTCACCCGCTTGCCTTTCGGCATACGATCCCATGCACTCTTCCGTTCTTGTCGTTGTTGCAGCTCCCACACAATTCCAGCGTCGGACCCCACAATATCACCTGGGAACCAGGGGACCTTCTGCTCAAAGGCAAGTTGCCGGAGCTCGTTGACTCCCCAAACATAACGTTCCCTCCAGTCGATAACGGACAGTGCATGAGGCTGTACCAGACTGGAAGAACGCACTTCCAGGGCAGCATGACTGTCCAAGTACCTGGGCCTTCGGAATGGCCTTGTATTACTGGTGGCCGGTGGGAAAGAAGGATGAGGGGTATCTTTGGATCGACTTGGGTAGGTTCAAGTAAAGTACCAGGTGCCCCCTTGCCCCGCCGTTTGTTCAAAGATTTTAGGGAGGGTAAGCGGGAGGCTTTGTAGCGCAAGTCACGGTCAAAGAGTGCAAACGGTTGGGAGCTTTGATACAGTTCATACCATTTGGCCACCGTCTCGACCCCAAGCCCATTCTCTTTGCTTGTTGGGAGTCTTCGGGGCGGATGTTGGAGACGAGGGTCCATAGCTGAGAAGGCCAAGAGAGACCCAGCCGGAAGCGATGAGGGCTCAACCCGACCACCGAGAGACTCGAACTTTGCCGCGTGAGCTTCTTTCAGCGCAGGCTTGCTATAGTACGACTTCAATACAGTAGAGAGTGCTTCCGTGGCACTTGGGCCTGTCACATCGATACTTCCGATTTCATATCGTAGGTCTTCAACGTAGGGTTTGGGCGTAACCCCTTTTGCCAACCTCAGCAACTCATTGAAAGTTTCGAGGAAGACTGAAGGATGGACCCTAATGAACAGGCGTCTTGTTTTTGTCGTCTCAGCTGTCGCTTCGTCGGTTTCTTCAGGATTCCAGATTATAGTGGCTGGTCCAATGGTTCGCGAATCCACCCCCTTTTTCCGGGACAAAGTCGTGCTCCAATGGCTTGCCCCCGATCTCCAATCTTGGCCTTTCGGCTTGTCGTTCCATAGCCAATCTTCCGTCAAGCCAAGAGATCTCAAGACTTGTTCTACGCATCTTGTAATACCACAGAGGCTGATGGTACTCATATAACTCATGTCCCAGGCTATTGCCCCCTTTTCCCAATGGGCTCGATGAGTAGTACGATATACCTTCGCATTGGGGGTTATGGGTATGGCGAATCTCCATAGAGGCTCTTTGGGTTTTGTCATCCGCGCTCTCTTCGCAAGCCAAAGGTGAGTTGGAAGCCATGTTTTGTCCAGCTGTCGCTTTTTGAACTTCTTCTCGGAAACCAGAGGGCTGTTAAGTGCATTTCTTCTGATTTTGGGTCTTGCTGCCCTGACCTGGACGATTTCGGGGTCCAGTTCACCATGCTTTTGTAGGGACTTCTTCCGCTTTCTGTCCACCAGCTTCCCCAGGCGTTTGGCAGTCTCAGCACGGAGACGAGCCCGTGTACTGGCGGGCTTACGCGTACGTGCACTGACGGTCGGCGTGTTGTCGTTGACCATCTCCTTCCTGGCCCGTTTCTGAAGCCGCTTTGGTACCCTCTTGTGGTTGTGTGCTGCTGCACGCCGCCTCAGGGAGAAGGGAACCTTTTGGAAAGCGCGGCTCGTCTGGGACGTAGTGGTCCGGCGCATGCTCTCGTCCAGAGCCTTGATCTCGAAGCTGCGAGCATTGATGAACGCCTGCATGTCCAGCTCGCCATCCTTCAGCGCATCGTCTGGATACTGAGCCGCAATGGCTCTTATGGTATGTATCTTGGACTTCCGTGCTCCTCCATTCTGCTCTCCCGTTTTAGGTCTCTTGTTTGCGTTACCCGAGGACGAATTTTCTGATGGGCGCTTTTTGGAACCCACACCCTGTCCATTGTTAGGCTTGTTCTGCCTGAACGGCATGGCACCACCCGGCTGTGAAGCCATGACGAGAATGCAGCGGCAGCGGTTGGACTTCCAAGTTGGTTGAGCAGGATCAATCTTGTTTTAGTGCTCCAAGTCCTGGCTGACAGCCAAAGGACGAGAACTTTATCTCCAACCCCCCAAAAACAAGCTTGAGCACTGTGTCAGCCAGCCACTGACCATCGGTGATGGTCTTGGTTGTGGAAGACGGCGCTGGCTGTGCGATACACTACAATTATTTTTGCAACGTCGACATGAAAACAAAAGAGACTTTGGATCATCATGTGTTGCGCATTGCTCATTGGTTCAGTTTTGACAGATGGGAGCTACTGGAAATAGGCCTACGCCTCTGAGGCTCTGGGATTCGTCAATTAACGCGCTTTGCCTCACCCCAAAAGCGTGTTGCAACTGTACCAGAGAGTGCCTGAACTATTTTTTCTCTAGCGCAGCGCCACATTTCAAAATTGGAAGCCACAACGCCGACCCAGCTGAAGCTGTCTCCACCCGCGATCTCTTAGCTTCTCCAAGTCCCTGGGGCCATTCAGTGGAACGAAATCTGACAAGTGAAATGACGTGGACATGCTTTGCATTAGGGATTTAGGAGAGGAGAAGAAACGATCTTTGGCTCGTTTAGGGGGTCTTCCTCCTGAGTGCCGCGTCTGTGCCGTGCAGGCAAGGCGCAGATTCGCTAACGTAGAAAGGCTTGTTTCGTGCTCTATCGTCTCCTTCTAGGTAGTCTTCGACTCTCTCTGTTTCTCCCGTGTTTCTCTTATCCTGTCGCATATGTGGACTCCCCCTTCCGCCGGGCCAGCCGGAGAATAATACGATAAGCCTTTCTCGCCTAGTAAACCATGAACTCTACAATCGCCTACGCCTACGCCATACGTCAACAACTGCTGCTGCCCCTGTGCATCATTCGGTGATAACGGCTCTCTCCTTCCACCCCCCACGGAACCGAAACGGGTGAAGTCCAGCCGCCAACCATTGGGGTGAATGCGGTTATAAGATTATGGCGTCTTTGAGTAAGCACATCCCTCCCCGAGCGGTCGCTTTCCTTCTTGCGTTACTTTTAGTTTTGTTTGTCCGGTGGCCTTTTTGGGTTTCCTTTTCTCGTCCGGGGGCCCAGAGTCTGTTTCTGCCTTTGCTATATACTCTTATCGGGTGGCATTCCGCTGGGAAAGTTTCCCGAAAGTCCCGAAGCACCCCATCCCCCCCAGCCGTATGAGCGTTGCGGCTGGGATTTGCCTGGTTACAACTGGTTGGATATATGCGTGTTACAGGCTTATGGATATCTCGCTTCTTTGTTTGATCCCTTCTGCTGCCAATGCTGCCACTCCTTGTGTCTGGGCAGCTCTTTCAAGAATGCGACAGACCCACCCGCTGTCTCATATACCATTTGCATCAACGCCTGCTGTTCCTTTGCTGGAGGCGATGCGCCACCCTCGAGAAACAAGCTGACCATGCCTTCGCTTTTGCCCATCTTAGTGAACAAGGCGCGCAAGCCCAAGTTCGAGTTACACCTGACCATCTACGACCTCAACAACGTCCCGCTCGTGAGCGGCACCTCCCAGATCAAATGGCATCTCCCCCATTCCATGCATGGCGAACACCGAAGCCGAACGAATAAATGTCCCATCGACAGCACCAATCACCGCGTCTCCTACAACTACTCCAAGATTGTGCCGCTGCGGATTACGATTGACCGGAACAACAACCTGACCGAATGCCCAATTGAGTTCGAGGTCGCCCAAGACTTTCCCTCGGGGACAGGAATAAGAGAGGAAAGGATCGTGCTTGGCACTGTCAAGTTGAATCTCAGCGAGTATGTAGAGGAAAGCGAGAATTTCCCACGACGAAGCATATCCTCAGCACCAGGAGGAACAGGAGGAGCAGGCGGGGGAGTGATTGGCCGCGCCAGGGCTCGTTCCAGTTTAGACCATGCGCGCGAGAAGATCCTTGGCCCAGCCTTGAATGGCAGGCCGGGGAGCGGACACGATTCGAGGCCGCCAAGTAGCCCAAAGAGTACGATGTCCGGAGGGGCGGCTACCACGAGCTCATCCGAGGGGGTGATACTAGAGGAAGATATCGCCGAGGAAGGTATCGTGCGTCGCTATCTGATGCAGGACAGCAAGATCAACAGCACCTTGAAGATCGGTATTCTTATGGTACAGATCGAAGGAGATCGAAATTACGTAGCGCCTGCGCTAAAGACAGCACCCATGTTTGGAGGTATTGCGGGGATAATGGCATCTGGCGAGTCTGCCGTGGATGTCCTTTCTCAGGATGACCCGTCCCTGGGCAAGACCAAGACGCAAAACCCATCGAGCACCAAGACTCGGGATGCCAGCGAGCTGCAAGACATGTACCGACGTGCCCTGGCTGCATCTTGGTCATGTCAACCCGGCGAGCTGCCAGCCGACGAATGTGTGGAGGACATCTTTGGTGGCGGGGATGGGTGGAAGAACCCAGCAGACGCTTACCGACACCGAGAAGCGGATTCAAGAAGCAAAAGCAGGTTCCAAGACGACGCGAGCAGCAGCCGCAGTAGCGGCAGCGAGGAAGTCGGCCACAACACCCTCCGACCTAGCGATCTCAGGAAACTGCGCCGATACATGCACCACCGTCACCATAGCGGTTCGAGCGAGAAGAGCGGGCTTTCAACCGTGGTGGGCTCGCCTCCCCTGAGTGGTCCCGCGGAGATCAACGGCAACACTCTTCAGCACTCTGGCAGTACCCATTCCTCGCGCTCTCACAAAGGGCGCTCGGCATCACGCCATCGTCCTGGCGCTGTGACCCACGGCAGCCACCGGCGGCAACATAGTCGAGAAAGTGGCCACAATGGGCCCTTCAGCCTCGACGCCGCCGTGAACAGCGGCAACGGTGTGCTGGCCCCTGCGATGCTCATCGAGAGTACCAATAGTAACAACAGCAACGGCAGCAGCCACGGCCGGCGCGAAAGTCTGACCAGTCTCGCGCCCACACTGGGTAGCCACAGCTCAGAACGCGATTCCCATACGGGCCAACAGGAACGCGGGCGTGAAGGCTTCCGCAGGCCGAGGGAGGTCGATGAGTTCGAAGTCAGGTCCGATCTGGTGTCCTGGGCATTGCCCGGCGCCTCTGTCGCTTGAGAGCTTTGATTCGAACATCATTTGAAGCGCTTCGTCATATTCGCGATATAAAACACCATCAGCGTTTATACGTGTATATCCTACGTTTCGCGGAGCATAAATTGGGGCGGTAATATTCTAGGTAAAGACAGAGCGGCGTCTCTTTGAAAGTTAGGGGGAAGCAGGGGAAGGGGCGTTGCTGGAGTTACAGGCGCCAGCGGATGAAGATTTTAGATGGACTCGCAGCAGAAAGGGGGAGTTGTTGGGCTTTTCTGCTACCTTGTTTGCTTTTTCAGCTTGCCCTTCATTCTCATTCATCGTCCTAGGAGGCAAGATTTCGTTTCCATTACACATGCAACCATGATACTCTGCCGAGGGATAACGACAGACATGGTGTTTAGCGAGCATCACTTGACCAAAATAATTGATTTTTCCCTTGTGCATTTCCTAAAGAAGCGATTTGGTTGGCGATACGTACGTACGCCTTCCCACGGGTATTTTACATGGCGCAGTGCATTAGTATAGTCACTTATGCACTTATTAATAGAGCTGAGAAAGTGACACTGCTTTTCTCGATTTGTCGGCATTCCTTGAATAAAGAGAAACCGGTGCCGTATACATCGAGATTATGTCCATCGGCTCGATGCCTTTCCTCTAGGATATGTTGCATAGCCGCAACATCAGTTACCCCCTTCCTCAGTTTGAGATATGGCTGAAAATCGGTATACAGTCCAACAGGCGGTGGTCATAATCCTCGACACATACTGCATGCGGGACCCTTCCTGCTTCCTGACAACTGGTGCTGTAACGGCTTAGCCACTGCTGATCTTGGGACTGCCGCCATGCCTTGTTGTGAGCATGATGACGAAGCGTCCTTGAACTAGCTCTACAGTAAAACTCACTTGTTCCACTCGCATTCTGCTGAGCTATAAGTTCATCTTGCGGTTCGAGGATGCTGGTGTGATGAACCGGATAGCTGGCATTGAACTGGCCAGTCAATGGCGGATGACCATCAGTAGCCGACGAGATATTCGGTGGAAAACAAGGTAGCTGGCCAGAGGCGTAATCACGTGAAGGTGCATCAGGTGGCGCTCATGATGGGAAAGCATTCGTTCTTTTGGTTATTCTATCAGACCCCCCAGATTGCGCCACTACCCCCCGTTTATCTGTTTGTCTACCTTGGACTCATGATCGTCGTGATGTAATCTAAGGGGCGGCAATGTTACCCCTGACGCCTCCCTTTCCGCCGACTTCGCGCGCGGTAATCGTAACACCGAGATCAGCGGCAACGTTGACGGTGACCTCCACCTTGCTGCCCTTCTTGATGTCGCGGACGGCGGCCTCGGCCAGAGTCTCCCCGGACTTCCAGACCTTTTCGCGCTTGTCTTCCTCTTCCTCCTCGTCGCTGAAGTCGCTGTCGTCCTCGTCCTTCTCACCCTTCTTCTCGGCTTTGGGCTCAGGCTTGGTGACCTTGATGTGAGTGTTACCCTCGATGACCTTGATGAGAACATCACCACCTTCCTTAGGTGCGTTGATGTGGATGGTTCGGCGGGCAGGGACGGCAGTCTCAGGGGCGATAATAGGGGAGAAGGTTTCAGCACCATCGTGGCCTACTGAGACGACACCAATAGCGTTGGTGACGTGAGCCACAGTCGTGACAGCAGGGTGGGTGGACTGCTCAACATCCTCAGTGTCGTACTCCTGGATGAGCGAGGCTTGCAGAGCAGCACCACGGGCCTGGAGCTCGGAGGGGTTGATAGCCGAGGGGTTGGTGGAGGGGGCTTGGATCTGAGTGCTTTCAGGGAAGATGTTGCGCATGTTGGCAGCAATCTTGGGGGTGTGCGAGGTGCCACCAGACAGGATGACCTCGTCAATATCGAGCACATCCAGGCCGGCGCTTTTGACAACACCCTCGACCAGCCTGTTAATGCCACCGAGCACGTTGCGGGCAACGGTCTCGTAACGCAGTCTGTTGATGGTGGACTGGAAATCGATACCCTCAGCAAGACTCTCAACGCTGAAAGAGGCGTTGGTTCCGATGCTAAGAGCCTTCTTGGCGGCCTCCGACTCGGCCTTAAGCTTGGCCAAGCTGCGTGCGTTTTCCCTTGGGTCGACATCCTTGTTCTTCTTCATGAACTCCTTGGCGAAGTGGTCCATAAGGACCTTGTCCAGGTGAACACCAGCGAACTCGTAGTCGTGGGCAGTAGCAAGGATAGTGTACATGCCACCTCTTGAAGCAATAACGGCGACATCAGAGCGGCTGCCACCAAGATCAGCCACAACAATGTTCTTGTCCTCAACAATGGCCTCGGGGCGCGCATCGTAGGCCAGTACATCGGCGACGGGCTCCTTGATCAGCTGCAGGACCTCGAGGTCGGCGTTGTTGGCAGCCTGGATAAGAGCCTCGCATTGCTTATCGGTGAAGTTTGTCGGTATGGTCAGAACGGCAGATGTGACCTTCTTTCCGAGGTAGTCGGAAGCGGATTGCACAAGGCGGCGGATGTATCGTGTCGCGACCTCAGAGACGGAGACTGTGTTGGCATCGCCCTCGGCCTTGTCCTTGATGGAGAAGGCGACACTGCCACTGGCATCCTGGGGGTGCGCAGCGGCGTGGCAGTGGGTGGGATCGATGGACTTGAAGTCCTGGCCGAGGAAATCACGGAAAGAAACGACGGTGTTCTCGGCGTTGCGGACCAAGAATGCCTTGGCCTGTACTCCGGTGTACTCCTCGCCGTCGACGTAGGACAGGATGGAGGGGATCTGACGATCGCCGTCCTCGTTGGCAATAACCACGGCACTGTCGTCGATAGTGCAGGCGATGGAGCTGTATGAGTTGCCAAAAGTCAGACCGATGGCGCACCGTTGGTCCGGCGCAACAGTCTTTCGCTCCCCGTTGGCAGCCATTTTCAAATATCGGTTGTCGTGGAGGGAAAGGTGTGGATGTGTTGAGGTGACGACTGATTTGCAGCGTCTAGTATATTCAATTCTTGAAGAAATTCTTTCCACACATGGATGTAAGAGCAACTACGAGGAGGAAAGGCCCCGCTAAAAAATTGGAAGTCAATCCATCAAATTCCCCCACTAGCATTGGCTATGCAACATTGATGCACTGCATAAGTACCTCTGGGCTACTGCTACTATGCTGCATCACATATGTTAGGGTTTCGATAATCCATACAGTCTGCTATCCCCCTGCTACTAGTATTATTCGCTGAAATGGTGAAACATTTGTATACAGGAAGGATACATTAATCGTAAACGTATATTCCACTATAAATCTGCGAACCCGACTATTACCTGGATTTGGCTACAATGCCATGTCAATGCTTATGCCAGTTAAACTTATGTAATTTTCGATTGCATTATTCACCATCCTACCATGTCAATATGATTATGCAATTGCTAGGCCTGGACTACCCCACTGTCCCGCCCTAAGAACAAAGCCACCAGCCACGAGTGCCTCCAAGGCCAAGTCACTCTCATGCCATGTTATCAAGCCACACCAGTGCTTGAACCATATCTTTTTCAGCGAAGGCAAGCGAGCGCGCCTATGATAGGTACAAACATCACGACGTATTCGCTGCTTGGGGACCACTGAAAACCCCAAAAGTCGACGACACAACTAAATTATACAAGAGCATAGCCCTCTTGCATGTTCAACTGCCGACTATGGCGACCCAAACAGACAAAGTCTACGTCCTTCCTGGTGATGAGATTGACCCGGCCTTAATACCATCTCACCCCAAACACCCTCTCAGGCTTGGTCCCGGTCTCAGGCATGTCCCTCCGAGTGACTTATTCCCCACAACTGCCGGTCAGCTGGTCACAGATCGGAGGAAGAACCTCATATGGGTGGAATCCAACGGCGGACGAGTAAGTTCATGGCCCTCTTTCCTTGACTTGCGGTTTAAGATATCTAGAGACTAACAAACCACTCTAGTATATCCCAGCTGTTGGCGACTTGGTGATTGGCACAGTCCACCACAGCGCAGCTGACTTCTTCTATGTCACTCTATCAGATTACACATCCAATGCCACGCTGCCTCAGCTGGCCTTTGAGATGGCCTCCAAGAAGAACCGGCCTCAATTGCACGCTGGAGACCTGGTGTACGCCCGAGTAAGTCTTGCAAACAGACACATGGACCCGGAGCTGGAGTGCGTGTCGCCAAGCACAGGAAAGGCCGAGGGACTGGGCCCGTTATCAGAAGGCATGCTCTACAGCATCTCCTTGGGGATGGCGCGAAGGCTCCTCATGCGCAAGTCTGCCGAGGAGGGCAAGGTCGTCGTCTTGGACGAGCTCGGAGCGGCCGGTCTTGCTTTCGAGACGGCGGTTGGCAGGAATGGCAAGATGTGGGTGAACAGCAAGGACATGAAAGCAGTACTCGTCGTCGGACGGGCCGTTACAGAAACAGACGAGAAGAGCCTCACCGTGGAGCAGCAGAAGAAACTGGTCAAAAAGCTTGTCAAGGAAATGGCCTGAGTATACGGAAGCCATATTTACCATCCACTAGCGATGCTGAGTTGCCGGAAAGCTACCATCCCTATGGAGCCGCAGTATCAAGGGTTCATGTGCCCAGAAGGCACGTGCTGAGATACAACGCCATTATACGGTTGTTCCGCTGCCATGTTCTGGTACGGAAAGCACTTGCATTTCGAACAGAGTAGGCTAGGCCAGGGAAGCCGCCGCATACCTTTGCCTTGGATGGACTCATGCCGCGATGAGTCCCCTATCCTTACATTGACGCAGGCGTTGCGGCAAGGACAAGGGCAGTTAGCTATGAGTCTCGACCTCAATCATTGTTCGTTTTTGCATGTGGTTGAGGTGTTGTTGGTGATGATCGTCACCCTTCGGAAAGCATCGCCTGCAGACAAACAGGGATTTGGCAATCTGTAGCACTGGGGAAAACGTAAAAGCAGAAGGACTGCATACAACTAGAACAGATAGAGCAAGACCACCATCATCTTGCCCTTAGTAATTAAAAGTCAATTAGCCATACCTACGTTTGATAGGGTCTTGTCGTGCTATGCGTACAATGAAACCTTAGCCAGATCATACCGCCATGATGTCACTCAAATATAAATAATTCAGTACACAGATAAGCGGTTTTGCATCTGATACTTGTAGCTGGCTCGTTATTGGTAAGGTAGTTGCTCAGCACGTTGAACTTGACTTGCACCTGCTTCCCTTTACCCCAAACAAGAATTTAGACATGTGCCTGGCCTTCCACTTGATATGCAGGTTAGTGGGGCAAAACCGGCCGCTCCTGGCGAGACCTTTTTACTAGTAGAGACAATGCCCAAACATGGATTTCCACGCAGACTTGGTGTTTGCCGACTAGCTGCAGGATGACAGTAAACTCGCTACGTAACTAGACGCGATAATCTACCCAATAGTGTACGTCGTATCAAAGATTGTACTTCCAAACCTGCCGTCTCGCATGGTGTAACGTATGTAAAATCCATGATCTTTAGGGGGACTGGGTTGCGGTTGATTAACGTGGGGTGTTTCCTGCAGGTAAGTGCATGTATGCACTTACAGGCGGGTAGTTGTTGGCTAGGTGCCAATAGTCAGTCAAGAAAAACACACACAAAGTATCAAACGAAGCTCCGGGTGAGTCTGGTGTGAGGTGATTGTTCCCGGGCCAGTCGGCCACCCCCCAAAAACTCATATTGGTGTTCTGCAGGACCTCCAGAAGCAGTTATACCGTTGCTACAATTGAATGCAAAGTGCAATTGGGGCAATTTACCGTACACTCGCTTGCGAGCCAAAAGGCAGCTGCCTTGAGTAGTCCATTGAACCTCAACTTGCGCCATATCGCCAACAACAAACATCCATCCACACACCCTCTCTGCCCAGAAACTGAAGGAGTCGGCGCAAAGCATGCCATGACCAGTATCTATCTGTATGGGGAAAATGACGACCATCCACAATTTACCCGTCGAGATGATCTCGGCCATCTGCGAGCATCTTTCACTGTACCAACGTGTCCGGCTGGGCCTCACTGACAAGCACCTGTACGAATATATGAAGTTTGATCGGGTCTGGGAACGCGTACGCTGCCACACTCACCAAGTGCCCGGCAAAGGAACTGTTTACCGCGCCAACACGGACGATGCGGATCGGTGGAGTTTCCTGGAGGAGTTGGAGGTCACGCTTAAGGATCATGAGCTCTGCTATTACTGTCGCATTTTCCACCGACGCACCTTGCCCAAGACGCAGTCTCTTTGGCGGCCCATACCCGGCAAGAAGGGCACCGGCACCGAGTGTGATGCCAAGGAGGTCACTTTTCCGCGTTGGGGCATCCAGGAATGGGGATTTGGCTTCCGCGACGTTCACGCCATTATGCGAAACCATCGTTTGGGCCCTGGCTTCGGAGTCCCTCTTCCGGAGTTCTGCATCTCCACCGATTGGACGTACGCAGAAGCCTACAAGAAGCTGCACAACGCCTCGCGCTCTGTATTCAAGTGCTTCAACAGCTACACCAAGATGGACACGGAGGCCGTCATTGCCAATGAGTGCCTGCTTGTCCATCGCACCCAGCGCCTCTGGGTGCCCCTGCACCTTTCCGGATCCGACGTGTTGGTTCGATACGGCCTGGGAAGCATCGCCGGCGACTTCAAGATCTGCTCCCATCATAATCCCTACACCAACGAGATGATCTCCAACTTCATCGGGCCCGTCCGGAGCGGTTACTGCTTCGTCTTGGCCGCCAGCTCCGCGCTTGGCACCACCCTGAATCTCCTGCCCCGCCAGATCAAACGTTGCGAGGATTGCCCTACCGAATACGAATTCACGTACCACATCCACGAGGATGGCAGTGTCGAATTCGTGATGGACGTGTGGCAGAACTTTGGCCAGTGTCTTACACCTAGTGAGCCAGGCTGGCTCAATTGCTGGGGCCGATTGAACCCTCGCTTCCATTCGCTGGCAACAACGAACAACGACGAACATCGCGCAGGCTGGGTCAACTCCAGCATATCGTACGTCGCCGACGAGACGCTCTTCCCGACCATTGCAGGCGTAAGTGCCTCCAACCACGCCTCTGCGAAGAAGGTCCGCGAACACTGGGAGGTTCTAAAGGAGGAGTCATTTACTGCACTCCCCGAAGGAAGGGTCGGCCCGCCTGTCGTCCCCCATCTGCCCCGCCGCGAGCTGGAGGACCTGAAAGAGAGCATTCTCAAGTCTCGCGGCCAGTCGGACCTCAGAGTGGCCCCGTTCCCAACCTGTTTCAACGGTATCGGCGGAACCGTACCGGTGGCATACACACGCACACCCGGAGTCGTCGGCCAGAGCACCCTCCATCAGCAACTGCCTGTGATTCAAGGATAGGGCCGTGTCATCAGGTATGGTTCAGGACAGGAGGCATCCTACTTCCAGACGCTGATAAATCAGAATTAGAGCATTCATGACATTTCTTAGGCTTATGGCTGCTGCCTGGGCTTCTGTGTGTGATCTCTTCATTGTGGCAACCAAATCATAAACCACTTTCTGGTCATTTGCTATTGACTCTAATGATTTTGACAGCGAGCAAGCGGTAGTCAGTAGTTATAGCGGTAGTCTTTATATAAAGCAATCATGAGCAAGACAAGTGTGATGTTGCTAGTGACCTCCATGTATCTATCGTATCCTGAAAACAATAATTGTCACCGACGATGAGACGGGGGGCACGAGCCGGGAGGAATAATGTCCCCAAGGGCGCCGATAGTTACATCCTTGCTTGAGGCAGCGACCTTGAGCTTCTCGTGATCCTTGTGGCGAAGCTTCATGATATTCTCTGCATGATGCCAGACTCCCAGCAGGCGCTATACCATTTTACCTGTTCGTGGTACCCTGCTGCCAGCCAATGCCATGTTCCATTTCGAATTTGAATGGCTGCCGACAGTAAAGGAGGAACTGGAGCGTACCAGCAACACTCGCGATGAAGGAGGGACACCTTCTGTGACTGGAAAAGGCTGTACTTGCTTCCTATTATACCGTATTAGCATGCAGTCCTTGAAACGTAGACAGTAGCTATCACACTTGCAACAAAAAGCCATTCGTCCCGATGGGGAGTTGCTGGATACCAGTCAGACAGGTCTGGTACGCGTCCATTGCTGGTATGTACGTGTATACCTACTAAGCGGAGGTGATTTTGGTAAGGAGAGCCTCGTCCGCCTACAATAAGGGGCCGGCAAAATATGCCGAGGCAATCAAATGAATTACACGATACTACACTAGCTGGCGAAGCAGTAGTTACCAAGCCCCTCACGCATCCCTTTGATCTCTAAGTGACTAGTCCAGCTTTATTATACAGGACTAACACATCTTCTCCTGTTATTAAGCACAATTTATATCACGCATCATCCCGACTCTTTTTTTTCAAAGTGTAGAAGGTGTACTAGAAGACTGATGATCAGCATGTGCAGCGGTATCGAGTGCTTTGACGTACCTACAGCCCGCAGTCTGCCCATTGAACTTGGAAGCCAAGGCGCAGAGCAACCTCACGCACGAAATGACGAAGAGAGAGACGAAGAGAGAGACGAAGAGAGAGACGAAGGGAGAGACGAAGGGAGAGAGAGCGAGAGAAAAAGAAGAAAAAAAGTATCCCACAGAGGCCAGAAACGGGAGGTTTCTGACCTTATGAGGGTTAAGGATCCTCGACCCCATTGGGGATTAAGGACCCCCGACCTGTGATAGGGGAGAATAGGTCCTTTGGTCAGCAAGGGCGCCGAGTACAGAACTCGAACCCGTGACCTCCGGAATTCTTAAGAAAATTAAAACTATAGTTGAGCCAGATTCTCACAATACCACTGAACCAACCAAGCAAGCAATTGAAGTGACTTCAAACGATGGAATCGGCCATTGCTGGGAAATTCTTTTGCTATTGGTACCTATAATGCCTCGTGGGTAGGTCGGTAGGTAGCTATGGGTGCTGTAGCTGATTGTTACCTGGGTAAGTACATGTAGATGGGTACCTAGCTGGGCAACCTTTAGTTGGGGTCACTGCCATATAACCAGACAATGGATCATTATCTGGCTATAGGAATCACAGAAGACCAGGTGTACATCATCGTCGGACTCAGCTTTGTTGGTGGTTGTTTGCCGCCATCATGGGCTACTGTTGCCCGCGAGCCCCAGCCCCTCGTCTACCAGATGGCACCGGGATCCTAGTCGACTGGCAATGAGATAGCTGGCGATGACATGGTAAAGACCCGTTTTATTGCACGCCCCTTTCCGAACATTATTCCCCATGATGTATGCCTGTTGGCTATATTTCATTGCCATCACCGCCTTCTAGTAGCACCCTCGCCCTCCAAACAAGTATGGAAATATGTATGTCCGCAGGGGCAAACGGATCTTCTGGCTGGATGTGGTTTCAGGCCGACTAGAAATGTCCACAGCCCACACGGTAAATGACTAAGAACATAGATCCAGCTCCGTTGCCGTCGCACCTGTTGCCTCCTTCTCAAATTGCTAGAAACTGTACATACATCGAGAGATATATCCCAAGTCACACGCTGTTACTCCTGCTTCCGTTTTCTCTGCCTCTTGAGTGATCCCTGTACATCATGCCCTATTCTCCGCTATTACGTGGCTGCGTTTGCTGCTCTTGCCTTGGGCAGTAATAACTCGGGAGAGTCCTTATCCTGATCCCGAACTGCAGTGGGAAGACGCTCAAGCCAGTTAAATGGCCCGTCTGGTGATGTTAGGGCCAGACGGGAATCATGGCGGCGAAACGAGAGCATCGCATTTTGGGCAGGTCATTGAGCTAGAGGGTCGGTTGACCGGGTGGTTAAGGTGAACTTCTTAGGGCTTGTCTACCGTTTTATGATCATGTGTTCATGGCTTGCTCTTCACCTATACCTTCTATAAGTAGACTGCAAGAATTGCAACTTGCCTTCAATACTCCGGGTCGGATTGTCACGTCACTAAGAGCCGCAGGTGTATGGTACACAAGGCAGATGGATTGCTCGAACTAGCTATAAATGAGTAAAGACAACGCAGTGTACGGGTATCTTTAAAAGACATCCCTGAACAGATTCGCAAAGAGCCATCCTTGCCTCTTACTTGTACATGTGACCTAGTCAACGAAAAGTCAACGTCGCAAGTCAACGTCGCAGAAAGTCCGTCTCCTGTCATCTGCCGTTCGGATGGAATACTCGAGTGAACGGTCGTAAAACGAGATTGAGCCTTGCCAGCTCACTATGGCGTCGGAACACCAGGGCTTGGTTGAGGAATATTATACAAGGAGAAATAAAGGAAACGCATAATCGAAACGCATAAGTGGTGGTGGTGGTGGTGGTATAATGTAAGAGTGTGTCGCCGAGTCATTGGTAAGGTGAAGTGCTTATGAGGCATCCGCTGCCGT
This sequence comes from Apiospora saccharicola, assembly GCA_038363915.1. Classification (NCBI taxonomy): domain Eukaryota; kingdom Fungi; phylum Ascomycota; class Sordariomycetes; order Amphisphaeriales; family Apiosporaceae; genus Apiospora; species Apiospora saccharicola. The sequence goes on from JAQQWM010000004.1 coordinate 1,630,263, forward strand.
CTCTTCGTGGCCCTTGTATGCCATACTTCCGATGCCCTCGGGTACTTTGCCGTTCAAGACGGCTTGCTGTCTCTCTTCTGGGTTCTTAATCGACTCCGGGCGGACGAAGCGTGCAGTCAGCGCAAACCGGAGCTTTCCATTCGGGGTAACTTCGTGCTATTTTGTCCGTTAACACGACGGCTACAATTAAACCGGAATCAAATAACAAAGACTTACCTCATACTCCCGGTGAATGTCCGATCCATGCATGATAACAATATCCCCGTGATTCAAGGCAAACGAGATGACGGCCGGCTTGTCGCCCTTCTTCCCTGATCCTGCTTGTCCAAGCGTTGTCTTCTGCTTCGGGCGGAAACGCATCACAGCAGGCGATCCGAGCGACAATGTGGCGACTGTGGGGCCCAACTCCTTTTCACCATCATCATGGTAGCTGATTCTTGACTTTTCGAAATATCCCAGCGCCAGAAGCTCGTTGAACTTCTCGGACTTCAGGCTCATCGATTTGTCTGAATAGGCGGTTGGTAACTCCCGGATGAACTCGGACAAGTGAGCGATTCCGATGGCTTGTGCCCAGTCCAGTTGAGCTAAACCTTTCAGAATAGTACCCGGTGCATCTTCAAACCCAACCGAGTCCACAAAGACACCGAACTTGTAGAATGCTCCCTATACCTTAAGGTTAGCTCGCCCTTTGGAATGTGAATTATCAAATAGAGCAATGAAAAAGGGGTCCACTCACATAATTGAAGGCGAAATGGGAGGTCAACTCTTCTCGGCGACTGCCTTTGGCTCGTGCAGGGTTCCGCTGGAGATTAAGGTCCTTATTCTGCATCTCCAGAAACATGCTATCCGGACCGTTCGGCAGTTTGCACGTCTTCGGAGTTGCGCGGAGAACGGCAGCCGCTCCGCCGATTAGGCCCTCAGAATTTGGAAAGCCGAACATCTCGATGGAATATCCTCCTTCGGAAATTTTCTTGTGCTTAATCGATGCATCAATGAAATCCACATTACGGCGAGAATCCATGGCTTTACGTTCCCCTTCCACGCTTGACAACGGAAAGTTTGTGAACTTCGCGCGATACTCGTAATCACATCCCGCGGTCTTGTTCTCACACACCCAGCCTCGCCAATGAACTCGCCGGCTACAAAGACCGCATTTGGGGCAGACGATGCCTCGCTTGAATTCCGACTCCGTACCGTAGCTTGCCTTGTTTTCCTCTGGTAAGGCGGGTATCGCAGGGGGGAGCGGAAGGAAAGCCTGGTTGTCGTGCCGTTCGAGAAGGAACACTTGGTTATACACCAACGCATCCGGATCGACAGGGCTGCCAAATACGAAATGTCTGGGGCAGCTCATTGACAAACATGCCCATCCTGCCGTATAAATGGTTTTGCTGTATTGGCCGCACGAAGGACACGATTTCCCCTCACACTGGAACTCACCAATGGAGACTGGCTCCGTTTCATGGCGATCCGGCATCCACCACGATTCAACCCCCGGATCGACTTTCTCCAGTCGTGCCATGTATTCGGAAACCAAGCTGCCGTCAACTGCAATGGTTTTCTCGGCCCAGATGTATGTGATCATGAAGAAGCCTAGGAGGCAAAAAGGGTGCGGAGGCTTTACTGGGTAACTCGGGTTCCTTGAGCCTATTGCACACTGTTAGTTCATTAACTCTTAACTCCTTCACGGGGAGCCTTACCAAACACTACGGAGATTGGTTCCTTCCGCTCGAAAGCATTGTTGACCGCTCGGTACTGTCGTGAGTTCTGGTCCTGACTCTTGGTCCGCACCATTCGTCCAGACGCATCTTGTTCTCTTCCCCCGCCACTATCAAGAAGAGTCAGCTTACTAGGCATAGGTATCATGATCTAAAGACTCACATGGTGGTGATAATGACACTATCGTTGATCATTATATGGGGAGAAGTAGCAGCATCGAGTACCATGCCCTTCGCGACATTGCCTGTAGTGTGAAGAAAACCTTCGTGGTTTTTGTTGAACTGCAGTGCGTCCGCGAGCTGTCCACGCGTGTAGGCATAGGCAAGCGGTTGTCCACATGGCTCTGGCTTATGGGCATGGATGTCATCGAGCCTGGAGGTCGAAATTCTCGCAGTCGTCGCAGGGGTAATCTCGGCCGCACTTATTGCCGTGGTTGTATCTTCTTGCTGCTGGTCTTGGGAGGAGGACGGTGGAATGGACTCTTGCTGTCGATGCTGAGACGATGACGGGGCGTTCGCTGTCTGCTGGTCTTCGAACGATGGCGGGGTAATTCCTGTCTCTTGGTCCTTTGACAATGACAGCGTGATTGAAATCCCCTGATCATTCGATGACAATGGGATGGGTTCTTGGGTGAGCACGGCACGCGATTCGTTGGCATGGCCGTTGGTAACCTGCCCTCGACGTCGCTTGGGCCCCCGTCCCTGCTGTGAGCGCTGACGCTTCATACTGACTAACTATTAATATTGTTAGCAGGGATGGTATGGAGTGTTCGAATTGGTGTCAAGTGTTCGAGATGCTTTAGAGCGGTTGAGATGCTTTAGAGTGGTTAAGATGCTTTGGAGTGGTTGAGATGCTTTAGAGTAGTGTGGTAATTTAGGGGCCGACGAAAATGGAAGTCACGAATATGGTTAGGGGCTGACGAAAATGGAAGTCGTGAATATAGAACGAAATTAATAGGAAGTCGCGATTCGAATTGGTGTTCGAGATGCTTTGGAGTAGTTGAGATGCTTTAGAGTGGTTGAGATGCTTTAGAGTAGTATAGTGATTTAGGGGCCGACGAATGGAAGTCGCGAATATGGTTAAGGGCCGATGAATGGAAGTTGCGAATATAGTTAGGGGCTGACGAAATTAATGGGAAGTCGCGATCTGAAGTGGGTGAAGTGATTGAAGTGGTTTGGAGTGATTAGGGGCCGATGAAAGATGTGAAGTAGCGAGCAATATGATCTGTTGGTTTAGGAGCTGATGAAAATGGGAAGTCGCGGTCGGCCTTCGTTTAACGGGAAAGCGGATAAGAGGAGATGTAGCAATTCCAAGAAGGGCTTGCGACCGGTATAAGAAGTTGGCGATCAATTAAGGGTGGTGGTGACTAGGGGCCGGCGAAAATAGGAAGTCACGATCAATAGGGTGTGCTGGTGCAATGGCTACCCCCAGAGGATGGAGAGAGGCGCGCCAGCCTGCTTAATGGACTTACCTAGGTAGACTTGCGCGTAGCTCAGTATGGAAACAGAACCGTGAATATTAGTCGGAAAAGGCTGTACTTAGCCGAAAACGCCTTCGACTATGACAGTTGAGTCGATGCGACGACGTTTTCGTGATTCGGTGGTGAATTGGTGATGTTTTGTGGTGTTGTGGTAAATTGGATGTATTGGTGTGTGTAGGTAGAGGAGGATTGAGGCTAGGAACAGCCAAATATAAGTCCACCAGTAACTTAAGTAGGTACCTTAGAATGGCCAGAAAAAGCCGCCTTCAGCCGAAAACGCCCTCGACTATGACAGATGAGTCGATGCAGCGACGTTTTCGAGATTCGGTGGTGGTTTGGTGATGTTTGTGGTGTTGACCAGGCTGGTGATGTTGGGTTGCAGAGAGGCGGCGAGGTCAGGAGTGGCGCGAACAAATGGGCTTATTTATATCTAAGAGATGGGGTCTCATCTTGAATTCATGACCCCGCCACCACTACCTCAGAGTCATCATGACGGGGTTTTGTTGGGAAGGCACGATAGGACGAAGTACTACATCCCAATATTCAAGGAATGTGTAAATTCAGGGAAGGTACGATGCCCCTACTCGTCTTATCTGTATGTGAACCCCTTATCGGGAAAAGGGGGGAGTGACGTCCCAGATAATACCCCGCGGCTACTACACTGGACTCATCATCCTTGGTCTCAATAATAGGACGACCTTGATGTGATATTGCTACCAGACACATTTAAGGAAGCCACGAAGCCCCTTATCGGTACTACCTCTTATCGGTGCAAAGTGTGGTGCAAAGGCTTGGAAACAGCCCAGACCTTGTGCAGAGAATATACAGAGAAAGGGAAACTCTTCCCATGTATTTGCCCCGGATTCCTGTCGGGCAAGGAACGCTGATAGGAATGAGGCAGCAGAGATAAGGATCTACCTCGTCCGAATCATTTCCACTGTGCTCAATGCTACTAAAGAGTATACAGGGCCATTACATTGTAATATATCGCAACAGGGCTCTTGTGAAGGCCAGAGGTGCTACTATCTTCAAGGAAGGCACGATGCCCCATCTCGGGTCTGCCCCCTATCCGCACAAGATGTGTGATGTGGAGGGAATGTCGGGACATGGGCACCGCCCCCAGTGGCTATGTACATGTACCCTTGGGTCATCTCGCACGAGGCATCATGATCCGTCGCGTGAAGAGATAATAGGCACGTTGCTAAACATTGTATTCAAGGAAGGAGTGAAGTCCGAGCCGGTACAAAGGGTGGGCAGCATCTAAAGTATGCAGATAGATATGTGCCTTGTGATGACGAGATTACCTAGTCTACAACGAAGTAGTTGGAAGGAAAATGTTGTAATTACATATGTGGCTTGGGTGTTCAACAGCCGTCAGGGAATGCACGAAACCTTTCTTGGTGTGTATGTGCCTCGTGTTGTGATGGAAGGTGCGAAGAGTAGGGAATTTAAAACGCTGCCCCAATGAGCCTTTGTGACTCAAGATAATTGTTGGATGGCAAGCATGTGACTGTCCATATATTAGGTACATGTTTGGCAAAGCAAGAATGGTGAAGTTTCATGATGTAAACAAAACAGCCGGTCAAATCGCACAGTTCGTCCATAACCAAGCACATACTGGATGGCTGAGAGTGTGCGCATGTCATAGATGTCTGGCGACGGCCAAAGCTAACATGTGTATTGAAGGGTACCTAGCTATTCAATGTTAGCAGTGGCAATCGGCAGAAAGATCATTGACATATGCATGCTTGTAAGCGAAGGACTTCAGCTTGACAAAGCATGCAGTTACTGTTGTGATGTACTGCCCAATGCGGGCGACTCCCAAAGGGGGGGGCATGACTGCTGTTGCCGAAAAGCACATGGACCATAGCGGACACTTGGTCAACCACGTCTGGTATAGTAGCAATTAGTAGACTCCTTGATAGGTCAAGGCATCCAATGAATGGAGGGAAGAATGTCATCGTTCACTATGAATTATTTGTCGGATTCCCTGCTGGTGGCTCAGCCAAACCGCAACTATATCCCGTCACAGCCTGCCAAGGAGCCCTCTGAGGACATAGTGTGATATGTATGTGGAGAAGTGAGTCGACCGACCGCGCGCCGGACGGCCAGCGAACGGATGAACAAGGGGTGAAGAAAGCGATTCAGCGCACGCCGAACGGATGGCGGACGTACTAAGAGCGCGATTAGCTTCGGGCTTGCGACACTGGTATGATAGCCGATGAGGTGAGATAAGCAGGCTACGGACAGCTGCAGATCGTCAAGGGGGCAGTATGGTATGTCGCGGGCGGACGGTGGATGGATGGAGAACACGATTATGTCCCTGGCGATAGTGTCCATCTGGCTTGACTACATGATGCAGAGTGAGGTCGGGTTAGTGGCGGACAAGGCTTATGTCTGGAGGGCTTCAGAATAGGATATCAAATCCATGATGCCCCAGGACTCGATGTACGACACAGGGGTATTAGGAGAGTTGGGATGGTAGCCGAGGGGAAACATCAACGCTGTACTCTGGTGATACTGCCCGTTCGGCTGTCTTGGGGAGAAAACGAAATATTTCCACTCATGGATGCGCAAGGTATAAATCAAGGGGTTAAGATCCAGTAACTTGGGCGACAGTAGACGGAAAGCCAAAGACCGACCACATATGACGCCCATCAACCGCCTCCTCAAAAGAGAACATCTCTTTGTGAGAGTATCTCTCCTAGAACATGCCGTTTACTTATGTCTTCAGCCGTTTTGCAACCCACGCCGCGATGCTCTTTACTGACGTCTCCGGACCCTAAGTCTGCGCCTGTGAACGCAATGGCTCAGTATTCCTATTGGGGTCTGAGCTCGATATCAATTGAATCGGCTCCTCCTTGCCCCTAGAAGGATTTGAGGGACTATGCCATGATGACCAGCACGATCATATACGCGGCATCTTACTACTGCCCATGTTCCCCGCGAGACTAGGATGTTGCAAGGAGATATGAATGCCACGGGCCGTAACAATTTGGTGGGCAACCAGGGAAGCCACCTCCAAACAACCGATTCTCGCTCAACAAGTGAAAACCACGTGGCTTGCGGGTATTTTCATCATGAATAGCCAGGTTTCCTTGCGCATGTCTGCCCCAACTGTCTGGCTTCACGATGCAGAGCAATCTCGGGCTGGTTGGTCAAGGAGGTATTGTTGGTGACAGCAATCCACTTGCAATGAGACGCCTTCCTTTTGACGGCACAGCCCGACATTCTGGTTGCTCTTGTCAAAATTCTTTCGCGTTGCATTAAGCTTATCGTACACGAATTAGACAAGGGTTCCATCGCGAATGGATATCCAGATCGTCCAGTCACTTAATAGCAGCTCCGTACAAAAAGGACACATACCACGCGACTCTGGTAAAGTATAGTCAGTACAGATTCAAGGACATATGCTTCGTCTCGCATAGCTTGCCAGCTTTGTTTTGCCAGTTTGAAGGAAACAAACCTCTTTGCTTTTGTTCATCATTAAAACATAGCGAAGGGGATCCGCCTCCGAAGGTAGATCAGAACCCTTGCTGTCACTAGCGCAACAGAATGCCGGGGATCCAGCACTGGTGCGTATCATTGAACCGAAAACAGCTGCCATGTTGTTGAAAGGCAGCTCTGCTCGTAGCGTTCCAGGAACAAAACACCCAGCTGAGCCTGCGAGGTCTGGCTTTTGATGTTGTGTTGGGGCGGGCACAACATGGTAATTTCCATAATCCCCACTAAAGAAATTTTCCAGAGTCAGTCAGTCGCCTGAGGCCATGATCAGGGATATCAAACAGATCGTGGTAGGCGTCGATGAAAGACGATTCGTTTGACGATGAACCAATGTCATCTCTTGAAAATCTTCCGACTCTCCACCGCCGGCATCATATTTCGCACATCCGGATGTGTAAGAAGATGGGGGCCTTCTTGAGGATGCAGACAGCTGCTTCGCCGAAGAAAAGCCCGCCATGGTAGAGCGACAGGGGCCAGGTGTTTCTCCTCGTAACTGATTTCCACTCCCAATAAGTGCGTACATGCAGTTTGACCGTGTGTAGTCCAAGCCATGTGCTGACTAAACTCGGGCTGCATATTCTCGTCGATTCTGGCACATATGCTGGTATGCTAGAATAAGAGGTAAGTAAGGTGAAGCCGGCTCCGCGGCGCGGCGCTCTAGACGGCCATCCCGAGGACAACTTACAAAGTCATATGGGAGGCTATCTAGTATGCTGCCACGAGTCGGCCTGGAGAATGACGAGTTACTTCTGGTCTGAATTAATTCAGAAACCCGACGGCTTCTGGTATAAGTCGAAATGAGGACCAGCTGCCTCTAGTACAGCATGGAGTTGACGTTCAGGGCAACTTTGAGTCTGGGTACTCTCCGTACAAGTCCAGGTATCTCTAGTTCGAGTCGAGTGAGAATAGAAAAAAAGCCATCTGTAAGGCGAACTAGATAATTACCGGTCACCTTCCCAGGCGCGGCCTACGATATGAACCCGCACCACCGACTTGCATTTGCCGAAGGCGACCTTCAAGACAACGCGGCAGCTCCGGACCCAGAAGAATCGGCGGGGCGATCCAGATATTCACCAAGGGCATAGGACCTATAGAGGTCAGTCTCTCCAGGCTTGGTCGGGCATATAAATCCGTAACTCCAAAACGTATTTGCCGCCGATGAGCCTCAAGACAAGGCGCATACCCTCAAAGAAATCGAAGCGGGTCTCGTTCTGCCCATGGTGAGCAGCGTTTTTGAAATGTGTGAGATTGTATTTGGCAGTAAAGAGTGTAAGTAGGTACGTTGTTGCGGACGCTTGCGGCGAAAGCCTGCACAGAACTCCATGGACAGCCCAGGTCGACGGAAATCAAAAGGCGCTACGGACTTTCTAGGATATATATTATGATCAATCAATCATTGTCGCTACGGTGACTGTACCACGAGCGGTTGTCTATTAACATATAAAAAAGTACAGGTTAAAATGATATGAGGATTTCCTTTTGCCGATATGGATATATGTGGTTGGTTGTGAGGTTGCACAGGGAGATCGCTAACAGCTGAGGGGATTAATGAATGTAGTTCTCTATCCGGGTTCTACTCCGACAGAGTCCGGCGACCTGGGCCCGAGCCTCTTGAGGAAAGGGACGAACCCGACCCCTTGCATACACCTCGTGGCAACCATGGGGCAGGCGCTTTATGCAATGTTGGTGCGAGGGCATCATCATCATGAACGAGCAACTGCATGTTAGCCAAGAACCGACCCCCAAGCCCCATCCTTCCATCCATCCATCCATCTCCCACTGTTTGTTTCAGATATTTAGACCCACCCGCAGTCCCTCCCTGAGCAACCAGCAGTAACGGGCGAAGATCAATTGATCTCTAATTCTTACCCCGACAGTGGGGAAGGGGACCAATAGGTCGGGAGGGACGTTGCTTTTTACGGCATATTGATTTTCGCAACCTAGTCTCCGGTAGCATTGGAAGAATTTCAAGGTCCCACAGGAAGAGAAACAACGACAACACTGAACGTGAAGACAATAATCCCAAACTGTACGCCTTGTCTGTCTACCTCTTGAGAACTTACGAAAGAGCTCATAGGGCCGAGTCATGCGCCAGGAAAATGCCAATAGGTTGCAACATGATCAATGCTCAGCGGGGCGACCCCTGCAGAGTACTTCGCCGAACGAATGCGGTATACTGGCCCGCTCTCGTGCATCTGATTCGACACAGTGAAGCCCGACTTTCCTCTTTGGTAAAGTGTGATACCCAGCTGCATGCTGTTATCGTCTCGATTAGCCGAGGGGTCAACTGGGATTGCTAACCGAGCCCTTCCTCAATTTTGGACAAACTTGACACTGGAAGCTCGAGCAGACAGGGGTTGCACATGGCTTTGCCCATCTTCTTAGTGTGCTCATCCTCCCACCCCTTACAGTAGTTGCAGTATCACACTGCTTCGTTTGGTGGAAGTATGTTTGAAGTGTCAGCCAAGGTGGGCCGTTTATAAGCAAGTACACTATACTATAGGAGAATGAGGTCGCCTTGTGGAGGCGCAGATTAGCAAGGGACCCGAGGCATGAGCGTTGCATTGCGGACTTGAGCGCACGCAGCCCAGGAAATCACACAGACAAGCCAGCTAGATCGTATAAGGCCCCGAGCAGCTCCTCATGGAACCGATCTAATCGCTCGGGGTTGAATATCTGATTCCCACTACGACAACTGCCACCCCGTACAAAGGCCTTGCGTGTCTTAAGAGTGTGACCACAGATTGATACTCCTGTCCTAATTCTCGTCGTCTTCAAGCTGGGCCTGAAGCACGATACCATGTGGCTGTTATATCTTCTTTGTTGGGCATCCATTGCCCTAGGTGCAGTGACAAGCCAGTCGATGACGACTGGCCACCTAAAATCAACGAGAGCCGCTCCTGCAACAGACCTGCTCAAGGAACTGTCCTCGTGTGCCGTAGGTCAATGTTAAAAAGTCCCTGAGGTGGCTGTTGGCTTCCCCGCAACTGACGACTTTCTTTTTCCCCGCAGCTAAAATGCATAGTCCAAGAAGCCCCAAAAGTAGGATGCGGCATCTTCGACGTCGAGTGCCAGTGCGCCAGCGAGCCTCTATATGAGCTCTTGGCCGAGTGCGTCATCAACGATTGCACCATCGCTGAGGCGATCCAGCTCGCCAAGGTCGATGCAAAGCAGTGTCGCCGGCCAACCGAGACACGGCAGCGCATGATAATCGGCATCTCCATAGCGTCCGCTGTCGTCATCCTCTGCGCCTACATTCTGCGTATGATCTCTCGGCTGGCCATCAGTAGATACTGCTGGTGGGATGACTTGTTCCACACCGTTTCTATTGGCTTCGTTATACCCATGACAGTCTTTGCCAACTTGAGTATGTTGCGTCGAGCACCCATCATCTTTGTATTGCTTTACTGATTGATGTATTGCAGTGGCAACCCATGGATTCGGGAAACACTTGTTTCAAATTGAGCCAGAAGATGCCCCAAAGCTGTGGACGTGGTGTGAGTACTCCCCTGATGAGATGAACACAACTTGTTCGACTGGTCTGCTAACGCATCCGGATGGAACCAAACAGTCTATATCTGCCAGATTCTCTGGGCTTTCAATATCCTCGCTCTCAAAATCTCGATCTTGTGCCTGTACCTGCGCCTGTTCCCGGGGCGGCGCTTCCGTCACGTCTGCACCGCGGCCCTCGCACTCCTGGTCGTGTCCTCGCTGCTGCTGATCGCGCTCGACGTCTTCCAGTGCAACCCAGTCTCGGCGGCCTGGACGTTGCAGCACGGAGAGGCCCAGTGCCTGGACCTCACAATCGTCGCGCTCGCCAACGCGGCCATTAACATCTTCACCGAGGCGGCCATCCTAGTCATTCCGCTGCCGATCCTCGTCAAGCTCAAACTCTCGACGCGACAGAAGGCCGAAGTCATCGGGCTGCTGAGCCTGGGTGCAATGTGAGTTCAATAAACTTAACTTCCGTTCCTCTTTACAACGCATGAAAGGAGAAACACTTTGTAGCTAACTTTACACAGCGTCATCTTAGTGGCCGTCCTCCGGATACCCTCCCTGCAGACGCTTAAGAGCCTCACCGACGCTACATACACCAACGCGCCCGTATTTATGTGGACGTGCGTCGAGGCCATGGTGGCGCACCTGTGCGTCGCGGCGCCGGCTATCAAGCTATTATTCACAAGGGTCAAGACCCGGGTCAACACGACGCTCGAGGGTGGTAACTTCGGGTACCAGAGCTTCGGCAAGGGGGATGAGAGTTCCAAGCTGAGCACCTTATGCCGCAAGGGGTCGCTGACGAAAGGAGGCCAGCCGCAGAAGAGCCAAGACCACAACAATAATCTCGAATCGGAGGAGGGAAAAAGGGGAGGTGGCGTGGGCGAGGACTATGAGGTCGGCGGCCGTGGACGACAACAAGGGATCCGCTTGGAGACGCGGATTGAGAGGAAGAGCGAACCGAAAGGTTTCCAGGACGCCGCTGATTATTCGTGGTTGGCTTGATTAATAGCGTTTCCACTGACCAAATATATATACCAATTTCCAAATGTTTAAAAACATGTGTATGTAACATATGATCCTTGTCTCGAAGGCTCCGTGAGAACTTGAGAAGTGTTCCGTAAATTACGGAGCGACCCGCTTTATCGAGCTCCGTCGCGGCACCCGTAGCTAGGCTAATCCAGCACAGTAACACCCCGGAAGTTTATGGTAAGCACGGGCCGAACACAGCAGACCAGGTACGTCCAGAGCCCAGTACCGACGCAGTGGTGCACATATATCCCCCAAGTGGTGTACAGCCATTGCATGTATCTTAGATGGTGCTGAAGGACATGGATTTTGCCGTCGGTATTCTTTGAGCCGGCAGAATGGATAGCAAACCTCGCTACGTAGCGTGCAACCATAATGTGAAAAGGGGTTTGCATCGACAGCTCCTGGGGACACCGGGAGTGAATCAAGGATTGATCGATTTCCTGTCGTCGAGCTACAAGAGGATTGTTATTGCAAGGTCATCGGGCATAATCTGGGGCGGTTGAAGGCAGAACACGATGCCGCAGTCTCATGGGCATGCAGGTAAAGGTGGTAACAGTTCAGCGGTCCTCGATGACCTTCATTGACCCTGGACAGCGCCACATCCGAGATGGAGTATCTCTCGTATGGTAGAATATGAGTAGCAATCAAATTTCATTCAACTGGTATGCTATGTAGAAAGCCGAGGGGCAGGGCTATTAGATACAGCTGAACGTCCGACTGGTATAAGCCCCAAGTTAAGGATATTATTGTAAAAAAGGGTATCAATCGTGAGAATCGTTAGCATTTGCTCGCTTCCCGACACGAAAAAGGGCTAAAATGGATGGGTTGAACTTGGGGACATTTCCGGAGTGTAGTTGATTTCGAGTCAGCCGGGCACTGTTGGACCTTGGCTAGCAGAGTTGAGCGAAATGGCAAGGTCAGAGGAAGCAGACTTCCGTCGCGGCCACACTTAATCGCCGGAGCCTAACAATCAGTACTAGACGTCGCACCAACGTCAACATAAACGTCGCAACACACGGGCCTCACCAATGCCTAATCCTCTAGCAGCAATCCCACACGTTTCTCCTTGGCTTGCGAGAAGGGGAACGCAATCGCCTGTTGTGCTTTTGCAATAGCGACATGGTTTCAGTTCGCCATTGATACATCCTCAACTGGTCCTTCGTTGACGAATTCTCGGAACAGCACCATGTCCTCGAAGCTGTTGGCCAAGTTCTCCACTCTAGCCGCTTCAGGGTCTGACATGGCCAATTCAAGATCCCCCATAAAGGCGGCCCTGATGGTACCTTCGCTTTGTAATTGTGCCAGGCCTCTTTCTTTCAATTCCATGAGTAGACCTCGGGCCTCCTCAATGGTGATATCGGAGTTCCGAAGCGTCATGGTCAGCAGGCTAGTGCCGATCGCTTCAGACACGCGGAATGGTCGGTTCAGACTCTCGTAGCCGTATATGCACAAGAGGAAGTACACCCGCCAGTCCGCGTCCTTGGAAACGAGAACCGCGTTGGCAACGTACATGAGGGCCGTGTGCCACAGTATTGTATACGCTGACGATTCATAGCTGGTCCGGTAATCGATGATGAGGTGCTTGAGCTGTTCGACCGATGCATCGAAGGCAGCCCCTGGCGAAGACTGCCTTGCCGAGAATGTCTTCATTTGGGTATGCCTCATCCCCGGTTCTTTGACAAAGGGCCGGAATAAATCGAGTACCACCGCATGAATCCATATACTACATCGTTCAGCTTCTGTTCATGGCCCACTGCCACCAATGGGAGGAGCGAGGACGACTGTTGAACAAAACGTACTGAAACACCACAACATGATGCGGGTTATCCTCTCCGCGAGCCAATTCCGCCGGCAAATTTTGTATCCAAGCCAGGAGTTCGCGGTACTTCAGTTCGGCAAAATCGAGCCTCGGTGGTTCTATCACTTTATTTCTTTCGTTGTAATACCTCTGTGTGAGCCCATGCACAATACGCCATAGTTGGCAAAGGAAAGTGAACGTTGTACCCATATATGCAGGAAGGCTGCGTTTCGCCGATGTGGAAGCCTCTTCGCTCGAGGAATCGTCGGCTGTGGGAGTTCCCAAGCCGGTTCGAATGTCGCCAGGGATAAGTAAGAAGGGCGGAGATTCCAGATATGCAATACCTGGCTGTCGGTAAAAAATAGCAGTCAAACTGAAGCATTTGTGAGTTGCGTATTCAGCTGAACAGGGACTTGCACTTGACTTACACGCTCCAGTTAAATATACCCCAAGCTGCGAATGACATTGCGCTCTGCTCATCTACCGACATCTTGCGTTGAGCTTCCTCCCCGATTGCGTCCAACCTGCCGAACAGTCTCAGTCTCATTCCCATGTTGACGGCTTCTGCGAGGTATTTCAGGCAGGCGTGGTCTTTGCCGTGGCCCATGAATGCGAGACTCAAGAGCTGGGCTCCGGCCATGTTCAGGAGTGTATCCGTATGTTTGACTTCTGACCACAGACGTTCGGCCTCTGCACAGAAAAGTCGAGCATGCTTATTCACCTCCTTGTCGATGGCACTATACATTTGCTGCCGTAGCAGGTCAGTGTTATTCCATTCGTAGCGGCCGTTTTCATTACATACCGCGCCCCAGTATAGCAGTGCGTTCACCAACAACGATGAACAGAACCTCTTTTGCTGGGTGATAAGGTCTGACACGAATAGATCTGGGTCGAACGTTCCCAGCATTGGATGGTCCGTTTTCAGGTACAAAGATATAATTCGCGCAGCGAGCTCATTGCTGACCTGAACGGTTGTCCAGGCCGATATATGCAACGCGGATAGCCGATCATCGCAGTAGTCTCTCGAGATGGGAAGCGGTTCCTCTGGCGTTCCATGGAGGCGGTAAAGTTTGACAGCTGAATCAGCGTCAATGTTGAATAGCTCTCCAACGATTGGATCGCTTCGAATTTTGGAAGAGCTGGAGAAGTTAAGCGCTGCCATTCGGCTGGAACCATAACAAGCCGGTTGCTCGTGCGGCCAGAGCAGAGCTCTACTTACCGTTGAAGGGATAGTTCGGACGGACGATTGGAATTCACGGTACGAAGTAGATTGCTTTCTCTTAGAGCGGCGACTGAAATGGGTTGTAGCATGGGGTATGCTATCGGGTGGCGTGCCATCAACTCGATTTCCAGGGGGGACTGTGCCGGTATCTCGTCTTGGGGAACATTGCAGTCAGAGGGTCGGCGGGTTCCCCCTGGGCCGCTCTTGATGACGGATAGCGCGGCAGCGCAGTCCCCGTCATTGGCCCGGAGGACTCTCAGGACATCAAATGCACGGTGCTCGGGCAGCCACTTGAGCAACTCGAGCATCTCATGCGGCTCTTCGCCCAGGTCCTTCCTTGCGCTGTAGGTGCAGGCGGTAGTCCGCTTCCGACATGGACCGCAAGTAGGCCGTCGGCCATCGCACTTTTTGCACAAGTCAGTTCAGCCAACACTCCGTGCAAGACAGGAGGCAGACCAGCGGAGTGCTATATCAACTCCAAGCGATGGAAGGGGATGGGGGACCTACTCGGGTCTTCTTGACACGGCAAGAATTGCAGGCTATTTGGGTGCCGATGCGTTTGCGTTTGTTGGTGTCCTCTTGGGTGTTCCCGGAGGAGGAGGATTGATCAGCGTCGTTTCGCGGGCCTGATGCTGGCAGGAGTGAAACGTATTTCCTCGGTAACATATTTCTGAAGTTGTCGACTGGAGGGATCGAACATGGCAGACAGGCAAATGGTGCGTCGCTTGGCGGAGTTAGGTAGGCCTGGTCCAATTCAATTTGATGGAGCAGTTGCACCAAAATAAGCCCCCGAAAATGGCAAGATGGAATCATCCAAGGGCAATAAGAGGCCTGCGGCGGCGGCGGCACCAGCAGCCGGCAGCAACGAGATACAAGTACAAATCAGCTATCATGCCATACCTGATGGATAGCAATAACCTGAGCCTGCGGCCCTGAGCAAGCCAAACATTGAGGCAGGAGCAGTGGCTAGCCCGGGCGCTGATTGGCCGGGTTGGGCTCGGTTAGGCGTCCGAATGTCTAGCGCTAGGGTCTAATACCTCGAGGAAGGCCCAGTCCTG
This sequence comes from Apiospora saccharicola, assembly GCA_038363915.1. Taxonomy (NCBI): domain Eukaryota; kingdom Fungi; phylum Ascomycota; class Sordariomycetes; order Amphisphaeriales; family Apiosporaceae; genus Apiospora; species Apiospora saccharicola. Next base: position 1,645,568 of record JAQQWM010000004.1, read on the forward strand.
GGTTTGGGCCATTGCCACTCAAAAGTCAAGGGTCATGAAAACGGAGAGACATGGATGATGGAACTTGACCCCGTGGCCGACCTGACCTCAACTTACAAAGACCCCGATCCAGCTGCCGAAGCCCAGACGTATGGTATCATTCTGTTAGGATCGAAAGAGGCAGAGAAGAACGGATACATATGTTACTCATAAGGTGGTGTACCTTACTATTCATTGCAATCAATATTTTGGGACAAGCAAGGCTATCACCGATGGCAAATCCGCATCGTGATCTAGGAAAGCCTTCTATACCTTGGGTGGCGAGTTTCCTGACAGTACGTGATACTGTACGACACTGTCTGTGACTATTCGTTACTTCACCTAAAGGGAGGGAGCAATTGGAGAAGCCGAGAAGGCAACTTTAAGCTACAAGCAACCAACCACAGTTTGCGACGACTACTACAGGTAGCCCGTGGATACATGCCTCAACCTAGCTTACCTGTTGTTATTTATTACCTTGGCCATGTGGCCATTAAGCAGATAGTTTTAGCTTCCGCCCAACTACATAATCTACCAGCCTACTTGTCTGCCCACATCCCACTTGCCATGCCGATGGCCCCAACACTGCAGTCTGAGCGTTAGTGTCTCATGTCTTTACTCTACTTCCGTGGCCTCGTCTTATCGGCGGTGCTGTCAGTCTTCCATCATCGGACGAAAGGTCCACTTCGCCTATCACTACAAGGGAATAAATCCGTCTTTGTTTCTTTGCTCGCCGAAAAGATATCGATGCAAGGCAGAGATCGTCACAGCGGCTTCCGAAATTGATATGGATCAGAATTTCCTCGATCATCTGTGTTACTGTACTTCTGTCCCTGGAGACCCTCGCCCGGAAATAATCAGCCAATAATCGACAATTACCTTGTACATCTACCTTTTTGTCTAGAACAGCGCCCCCAGGCCTCGCCCATTCTTTGAGGTCATTGCCCTCTTGGTCCGGTTGCCGGCCTGAGGTATCCGTCTCACGGTCACACAGTGGCGACATATATCACAACGGCCCTGAAGCCTCGGATTCCTATGCCAGAGCCATGGATCTTGGTTGTGGGTACCTATCTAGAACTCTCCGACCGACTAGCTACAGCAATGGTACCCCGGCAAGCCAGGACCCCGGAATGAGAAAGCGAAGCTGGAAACTGGTGACAGAAATACCCTGGATGACCATTTGCAAGCTTTCTGTCACGATCTCTTTAATGTCGAATCGCATGTTACAGTTCTCTTGTATTATGATGTGTAGTCTTGATCTTAACTCTGGGGCCTGGTTGAAGCGCCCTTGCCACCTGCCACCATCTCCACCAGTCCCTCAATATGAAGCAGAATTAGCTGGTCCTCATCGTGATCAGAAGTTTGCTTCACTCAGGCCCTTACGCGAGATGTCAGGTGCCTTCCGGTGTGCAAGGGGGCAAATTGTCACGGCCACTCCAAACTATAGGTTTCAGTTTTCATAACTCTGGGGTAACCATCATCGTGTTCACTGGACTGCTATGATCTCGGTAGCCTGATGCGCTCAGTCGATCACCGATACGTCTCGCAGTGGTGTCGAATACTCCTGGGCGCATTGTGTTTAAGGCAGCCAGTTGAGGCTACATCTCATCTGATGTGACCTGGAATCCACCCAGAAGCTTCAAGCCACCAAGCTACGAGCTACGGAAGCACCGTCATCCTTGTTTTCTGGGCATAAGAGTAAGTTGAGACGGTACAGTAGGCCAGTTGGTCGACGGGTGGATGCTCTGAATGGAGACCCTCGGACCTGAAGCCCGAGCTAAACAAGCCCCCTGATTGGCGGGCGCACTTGAGAAATTGGTCTCCAGCGGATGTTCCCTCCCCCTCTACTTTATCTTTGGCAGACCAGGCCTAGGGTATCCTGTTGTGTAAGCTGCAAAAGGCATCGATTGCCTAGCTCTGAGGACACAAATCTTACGACCATTAGCCACCTAACTTGCGATAGGCCAGAGCTGTGGCCAAGTGAAAGGAAAGGGGGAAGGGTCCTCGTCATCACACACTGTATTGCCGCAGTGGCCATTCTCTTGTTTTTCTTTTTCAATCCTCTGCAACTCAATTGACATTTAGTAAGCATGCGGAATTCGTAGAGGCTATGATCTTGAGCCCTCAGTGCTTTCGGGAATGTTGATGGCTCGTCCTCGTTCTAATCCCTACAGGGTTTCGAATTTTGAACAAACCCAACAGCACCGATCAAGAAGCAACTTCCTAACCTTAACAGCCGGAATTCACCAGCAAGTACTGTGCTGATCACGAACGATACCGAGATGGCCATGAACAAGACGGAAACATTGATACCACACATCCACATAGCCAACGACACCCTCCTTTACGAGCGATGCAATTAGAATCCGCCACGAAGGACGACACTATATTCTGCCCCGAACTTCACGACAGCCCTCCCGATGATGAAGATTTGCGACATCATATCGGAACTGTACTGACAATTGCGACCACTCATCAGAGAGTGCGGTCCCACCGACACGACACTATTACCACCGCCTTCAAATCTCCTCATTTACTGACAATCAACAACAGCAACCTGCCATCTCCAGAAGTTACGTGTTAGAAGCGAGTCTACAGTATCACGTTCGTTCCGCGACCGAACGCGATGTGTTCTACCCCGATGCTTGCCGGGTTTGGAAGTTTGGAAGCTCTGGTCCGTGGCCAAAAGGATACACGCATCCCGCTGCTGTCATTTTGGGGGCTGATGTGCGAGCTGCAGATACTGGTGATGGCCTCTACTGACCTGACAGCTCATTTCAATCTTTTTCTACTTAGATCCTCCCCGTGGTGATACCCCCCTTTTCGCGCATTGGTTAGAACGATATACCTATCTCACCTGACCAACCGAGCATTAACTCTGAGACTGGGTCTCTTCAACCTATCTTGACTGTGAGCCAGCATGGCCAAAAATAGCAACCGAGGTAACACCCTCTCTATAGCCCGACCTGGAAAACCCCATCTCCCATAAAGTCCGTCCGCGACCGATCCTATATCCGAGCAACCCCGTGCGAGAGCCAAGGTTATATTTAGAACACATATTTGCAAGAGCCGTCTGCCTGAGACACGAGATGTTAGAAATACCCCGGTTCCCTTCTACGCCTGGAGCGAAAGCGCGTAAATTGGTGCTGTTTACAGCAGGCAGTAGAACATGCTCGGCATTGTAGAGATATAACCTGGTAAGCCTGGAGTCATGCCACTGTCCTGGCATAACTCCTGGGTCTTGCTCAAGTGCCACTGCTAGTGATACCAGGGCATCAGGTCTTATATAGCTTTAGGTGTTCTTCGTGGCCGTGTTCTCTTGTCGTTCAAGATATAGTCGGGTAGAGGGATAGGGGTAAAACATGTCCTCCATATTAGTGGACCTATATTTCGTTTGCTGGGCTCCTACCATAGTCTTATTGCAGCTGAGGACCGTGGTTGCTGGTCCTAACAGCTGGATGACAGTATCTGGTCGACAGAAAGCCCTTTCATCCAACAATAAAGTAGGGGGTGTGTCATATACCCACCACAATGATCCACGGACGTTACACATAGTTGGACAGCAGCATTTACCAAAGATTAAGAAAGAACACACATCCCATCACATACAGCCCCGATGCCATATAGGGAGAGACTTCACCGCGAGTCCCAACCCATCACGGTTTACTCCGCTAGGACTTTGTCGAACTCTGATGTGTGGTGCCAACCTCGCTGGACGGGCCCTAGACTAGCAGGAGGGTCAGGGAGAAACATTGAGGTTCTTCTACACTAAAGGGTATTGCCCTCAGTTACTACTAGCTAGTGCTCACGTCTATTGAAACATGTGCTATGGCCTTGTGTACAACTATCAAAGTCACTTTATCGACGGACAGGTTTGGTGTAAGGGACCAGCCAGGAGTGGGAGGGTTGCCAGAAATCCCCTTGTCCGGATTTCGTCTCGCCCCAAACGTCCACGGCTGTGCTCGATATACAGACTGATATATGGGTAGGCCGGCCCAAGACCGTTGTTGGTCCACGACCGGGCCGCCCTTCGAGCAGGCTTTCCGGTGGCAGGGCTGGACCTGCCTTTATTCGGTGCCCCTGAGAGAATGGGGAATGGCCGGTGCTCGCAATGAGGCATCTTCCACATACTGGACGCCGAAGATGGTTTCAGACATCCACCGCACATGAATGTGTGTTTGTTGAACACCTGAGACGATTCTGTGGAGGGCTTCCCCATATCCTAAATGCAGGACATTTGAGGCAGGCAGCGGGAAGCCATAGCTCAAGAGAGATGGGACAGAGAATCGCAGTCTTCCTATCAGCGTAGCGAGTATGCCCGACGCGAAGCCCTCGGAAAATGACAGAATTTGCCACTTTGCTACCATACCCGAAGTGACCGGCAATACTGGTGGCTCCCTTGATGATGGGTGGGCCCACCACCGCCGCGATCCTATTGATAACGAGAACGAGTCTACTAGAATACAGACCTTGAAACGCGTCTATCCCGCAACCAATACGCGGACCGTTGCGGTGGTTTGGTCAATTTGGTACAGCATGACACACGATCTGGCCATGGTAACTAACCCCTCAGACCAATCAACAGACATGGTACCTCGATGTCCTGTCACCGTATAAACTCTTTGCCATCAACGACGCCCACCCCCTTTTCTCCCCATTCGTCGCTCGAGGCAAGAAATCACGGAACAAACGGATGGGTGGAAATCCAGAACTGTCTCGGAAGCGTGATGTATATCCTCATAATACAGTTGGCTGTGGAGATTCACGATTTCCAAAACGGACGGTGGAGTGATGGCGAATATAGATCCCTTCGGCCGAGTACATGATCTTCGTGTTCTCCTGCGGGAGTTGTAGTCACTAAAAAGGGAGAGGGGGCGATGCGCGTGCTGGGAACCCATCCCGGCGGACTGGCTTGTATGTGTCTTGAATTTGTGTTTAATAAAATGTAAAAGATACATAACCCACCACGCCACCGGTCCATCTCCATCATACCCCCTTGTTTCGTAACAGCATGTTTCGTAACAGCAAAGGGTACTCCCCAAATACTCGATTCAATGGCCTTCCGGTTGCCCACAACGTCCTCAAATACAGGTTTTTGATACCCCACACATACATCAAGCAGAGGCTAGCCATAGTAACTTTCTATATGTGCAGTTAGGGGCTGGACATGTGGTATACCTCAGCCCCGGCAGCATTTGGTTATGATATTTCCATCATATCGGACATGACTAGTATTTCCATTGTGGGACAAGTCAAGTAGGGGAAGCCATATACTCATCGACAAAGGAATGTGGCTGAATGACTCGAGGGGCTAATGGATGTCTACCATCCCGACAAGGACAATCACGACATCGAATTCGCATCACAGCTGGTGAGTAGCAGCGACCTGGCCAGCTTCCTGGACCAAGTGGCAATGACCCAGCTTGTCGCATTGGCGTCCGGTCATATCTGCGATAAGTCTGCAGTTTGCAGTGTAATTCCTGGACCTTAAAGTCGAGTTAGCGAGGTTGCTCGTGGATACGCGGTCTCCAATCTTCTTAAATTGTGAAAGTGGTTGGTTTGATCAGGGCAATGGTGAAAGATTGTCTCATGGCAAGCCGAAGCAAGCTCTGAAGTAGCAAATACATTTTGCAAAACATCATGTCAAAAAAAGAAAAAGGAAAAGGCTTGCGCGACACAGCCAGGGGAGTTCAACGTACCTTTAATGACAAGTGATAGATCGATTCCAGGCATGGTCGTAAGAGTTGTTCGTGTCAAGATCTGTATATCAGTTCCGAAGGCCCAGGGTGAGAAAACTACCTCCAAAGACGAGTTCGGTTGGGAAAATTAGGATATTTCTCGATTGACCGATCGGCTCTACTCTGCCGGCGCTTCTTCCTGACTTGCTATCTACAATGCTAGAGTACACATATGAAATGGAAGAGTGAGTTGTCGCAGCGGGACGTCTATAGTACGGAGAGATCGCCGAATTTTTCCTATAAAGCAATTAGCACCAAATAGTTGGGTCGGGAGCGATAGGCGGGAGCGTACCTTGTAGCCGGGAACGTTCCAGCGACCCTTGGACACCAGCTTGGCGGTCTTCTCATCAATCGAGGGCTCGGCAGCAGCGACCTCGTCCTGTAGTTGTTCGCAACGTGATCAGTCTTATTCTTCTTACTCCTCTTCATCGGAACCGGCCCAGAGCAAGCTGGAGCCGGAAAAGCACCACATACCACAGTGAGCTCGTCGAAAGGTCTGGCCTGCTCGATGTTCTGCAGCGTCTTTGAGAGGTCCTTCAGCTCGAGGTCGACCTTCTCCTTGGTGAGCTCGGCATTCTTGACGGCCTCAACCTCGAAGGCCTCGATAGCCTTGAGCTGGCGCGAGACGTCGTAGGTAGCGGGCTTGAACTCCTTGAAGCGCTTCTCAATCTCGGCGACAACGGCCTGGTTCTTCAGGACGCCGCGGTAGTGGGCGAAGTCGACCGTGGTGGCCTGCTCGGACAGGACCTGGACCTTGCGGCGGGCGTTCTCGTTTCGTTGCTTGAAAGCCTGGAGGGAGGCGACCGTCTGGCCACGCAGGCCGAGGGAGGAGGTCACTTTGGCCCAGTCGAGCTTGAGGGCGGCGCTTCGCTGTTCGGAAGGGAAGAGGGAAAATTAGCTCATGCCTGTAATCCCGGACATGGATTTGTTGGAAGGTATCGGCGGCTCAATTGAAGAGGCGGAAGACGGTGGGACAGTCTTGCAGAGCATTGAAGCACATCAATTGACCAGGGTGAACTTACTGCTGCCATTTTGGTGATGGAATGTGAGGTTTGGAGTGGACAGATTGAAGCAATTCACATTCGTCGTTGCTTGCTGGCTTTGCCGAAGAGTCGAAGGTTTGCTAGCAGCTCCACCAGCTTTCGCAGATTGTGGCTGCCTGAGGCAATTTCGCAGCCACGCTTTCCTAGAATAGCCGACCCGGCCCGGACTTCACCAAAAGCCAATAATTAAGTAAGCAGACTGGAGCTGGGTAGCAAATTGGTAGGCCACTCACGATATTACTGCAGCATTCCGGAATCCAGAGCACGCAATTGATACTCACTTAGGTATGTAGAGGTGTGCCATATCGCATCATGGTTGTGCCTTAAATCAGACTCTCAGACTCTTGGACTCTCCCCATCCGAGTTGGCAGGCAAGACATTCAGCTTCGTCTTTAGGAGACTTAGTGGATTCACCAAAAATAGGAACGCAAAGAGGATTAGCTATAGAACATGATTTGTTGGTTCACGTTTCTCATGACACTCAAGGTGCTGTAACATAGAATGCAGGTAGCAGTCCTCCCGTTGTTTTATTTCCCAAGCGAGAATTTTCCTGGCCGTAATGCATCTAGAGACTCGACAGTAGAGGCCCTAACCTTGACTCCCAAGTCTTTAACCCAGTCCGGAACACCTTAAACGCTGAGAGCCATGATTGAATTGACAATATCATTGTCGTTCTCCTTGAGGGCGTTGACGGCCTTCTTGCGAGAGACGTTGGCCTGGGTCATCACCAGCTCAATGTCCTTGTCCTCAAGGCCCTCAGCGTCGACCTCCTCATCGTCATCCTCCTCCTCCTCCTCCTTCTTGGCCTCGCCCTCGACAGCCTTGCCGTGGTCGTGGCCAGCGTGGTCGTGACCGGCGTGGTCGTGCTCACCACCAGCCTGGGCGAGCTGCTGGGCAGCAGCCTGCTGGGCAGCGGAGTTCAGGTCCTCAATCTTGGCCTCACCGAAGACGCTGGGGACAATATTAACTTGGGCCCCAGAGCATAACCTGGGGATCTATGTATGCTACTCACATGTAGGTGTTGGAGTTGGGGGACTTGTAGACCTCGGGGCTGTTGATGACGAAGAGGATCTAGAACGGGCATTTTGTCAGCACATTATCCACTTTGATGTTGACTTTTTGCGAATCGCCGCACAACTTTAAGGAATCGTCGAGAAAATCAACAATTCCCCAAGTCGAGGCCGCCTCTTGCCAAGTCGAGCTCCCAATAGCCAGCGACCACCACGCAATGGACGGCTATTTTGCACAAGTGCTTAGGGCGTAATAGCACTCACGTTCTTGGGGCGGCGGAGGGTCACGCGGGTGATGCCACCGATACGCTTCAGCTGAAGCTTCTCAATGGCCTTGCGAGCCTTCTTCTCGTTGCGGGAGTGGATGACCTGGGTCGATCCAGAGGGACCGCTCTCGTCACCAGCCTCGATCTCAGAGTCGGAGCTGTCATCCTCCTCCTCGACCTGGGGGCGGTTCTGGGGCTCCTCGTCGGGGAGTTCTTCGACACGGGGGTTGGCCATATTTGCTGCTGTGAATGGGAGTGGTGGTCAGCTTTTTGGGTGTCTTTTTTGGTTTTGGTCAACTTGAATTTCGAGCTGGAAATCGCCGAACACACAGACTTAGCGATTGCGCAGGGAAAAAGGCTTGTAGCTAGCTAAAAAGCAGAGCTGCCCCTCAGGTCGCAAACACACAGAAACAACACCCAAACACTCCTTTGCCTTACAATTTAGATGCTTCTCGAGACTGTCGACCAAAAAATGCTATAACGTACCTACTGAGATCTGAAGTTATCTTCCAAATGACCTAGCGGGGTTGATTCGTTGTTCGACGGGTCGGGGATTGGCTACTTCGAATTCCTCAAGAGAAAAGTTGTGAGTAGGGTTCAATTTGGCACATAATGGCTCGTGCACTCCCCTCCCCCCAAATTGCATAATCATTTCTTCATCGTCATTTATGCAAGGACCACACGCATAACTTTTGAGCGGTTTCTCTATGCATCTGGTTCAGCCTGCTTTTGCTGACCCGGTATTGAATACAAGTCCTCCAAATCTACATGTACTGATGTTCTGGGGTAAGACTGGGCCTATACGATTAGGTGTGGTATCTGCAGTGTGCCTTTTGGATCTCTTGGCGGCTCCCGATGTCTCCTTTACTTGAACGCGGATGGGTGGCTAATTACGCGTACAGATTCGAGGCAAGTCGAATACGCATACTACAGTCATTGTAAGGGGAGTAGGAATGGCAACAAGAGCAGATCCGTAGAAGCATCAATATTTGCATCGAAGAAAGCATCGAAGTGCTTGATTATCTCGTAAGATAATTCTCTATCGGACATTAAAACCCAGTCCGCTCATATCCCTTTAAGACCAAAAAATGCATTGACAGTGTTCTTTTTGGTTGTGTGAATTTCCCTATCATTTGACGCCGGTCACCATATGAGATGTTGTGACGTACAGGTCTTTCCCAAACGACGCAAAGGAATCCAGCAACCCCCATTCCCATGAGATTCGTGCAGAAACCAGTTTCCGTAGTATCAAGTAGTCGACAGGCTTGAGTTTCGCCCGTCGTCGTGACTGTCCATCTATACCCCGTTCCCCGTCATTCGTGCGGCTTAAGCCGAGGCCTTGACCTTGGCCAGGGCCTTGCGCTGCTCGAAGCGTCGCTGCTTCTTGAGGCGCATGACCTTGAAGCGGTCGAAGTCGGTCAGAGCCCGGCGGCGCTCGCCCTGCTCCTTGCGCTTGGCCCAGCTGCTCTCCTTCCACTTTGCGTCGATCTGGGCCTCCTCCCAGAACTTCTTCACGGTACCGGTACGGGCAGCACGGGGCAGCTTCTCGATGACGAAAGGAGCCAACAGGGCGTCGGCCAAGGGGATAGCTTGTCTGGGAACGGCGAGCTTCTCGTCTGAGGAAGGACCGTCGATCAGGACCTAGATTAAACCTGTGTTAATTTCCTGGTTCTGTTTTTTTCTTCTTCTTCTCCTTCCGAAAGTCCCGGTTCAACGTACTCGCTTGTGGTCGATGATCTCGACGATAGTGGCCAGACGACCGGCGTAGGGGCCGTTACCCTGAAGGAGGATGACACGGCCAACCTCGACGAGGCGCCAGTTCGATGCGACAATGGTAGCGTCACCCATTTTTACGGTGTTCTAAAGATTGATCGAGAGTCAGCACTGGGAGTCGACGCGGCAAAAAATTCTGGCACGGGCTGAATGGGCGTGTTTGTAGAAATGTACAATCGCGGGTGATGATTGGGGAATTATAAACGTACTGATTATGGTACCGGGGTGAAGTGTCGATTCGTGATGTTGTTGGCTTTCCTCCAAAGTCAGATGTTGTCCAGCGCTCAATCTTCAACCTGGAGATCTTCTAGTGTGGGAATAGAAATTCGTAACCCTAGCTAACCACACTGGAAAATGGCTGGCAGTGCGGGTCGTGCCAAACTCGGTCGGACTTTCGAATTGCCGGTCCGCAGAGATTTTTAATTGCAGAGGACCCCACCATTCTTCTCGCACTCCAGAGTTCAAGCTGCTTATTGGTCGGCCTTACTACAAAAGCTTTTGCATCAGAACTTTTTGGCAGCTGTTCTTCACTTCTTCTCATCAACCTGACGGCATTGCTCCCTCCAAGCGGCTGTGATGCTTCCGAAAACGTTGACAAACTACTAAAGGTAAGCCATTTCACATTTGCTGCATGCATCACTTTACATTTTCCCACTCGAATGATGAGGTAATTTGCGATTGATTCCGCCCGGTGGCACCCTCGCCGGGGTTTGCTATACCGGATGGTTAGGTGATATTTAATTCTTACATATTCTGACAACCCTTACTCAAAACACATGATGTTGCTCACTGCTCCTTGAGAACTTCAGCTAACATAACTCAAAGATAAATCTAGTGCAATCTAATGTCCTGGTCGAGTCAGGCTTCGCAATCCTGGTTTCCAGCTTGCGTTGCACGTAATGCTCAACGAAACTTGACCTCGTGGAGTTTCATAGGCATGCCCAACTTCATGTTACGTATGATGCAAAACCGATACCAAGTGGTGTCAAGTTGTTGTTATGTGCCAAGTCCAGGTGACTCTTGTAAGGTCTCGCAGGACCATTCTAGACTAGGTACTATTTTCCCACCAAATATCAAACAAATACATCAATTATCCAAGACCCCTTTATTGTCTTGACGTGATGGAAACAAGAAGTACATGATTATTCGTATTCGTGCCAGAGGATTCTATCCCCATTTGGAGCTTTATATAATGCTCTAAGATGTACTCTTCAAACCCCCCAAAGCCACTGGCCGTCGGTGTCGTACAAAGCAGTCTGGTATCCCATTTCCTGATTTATCAACATCTGTATTGCACGAACGATCGAATATGAAGATGTCGCTGGCATGCTCGACAATGCCATCAGCCTCTTCGTCTCGTTGCACCCACGGTTCCGTCAAGGAAAGTGAGCAGTTACTAATCAATGGTGGTTCTGAAAGGTCGTTGCCTGATGTTTAATGTTTCATGGGGCCAGTCGAGTAAATTGCAAAACTGCTGCCCTTGCATGGCATTGTCGATATGAGATGGCCTACTAGATGAAAACCGCCCAACTTTGCACCCCTTCAGAGAGAATCCTGGGGCCTACAGCTGGAAGGCATGTCATTCGCCTGCATACAGCCAGCCCATATATAATATGGTTAGCGCTCGACCGAAATGTGCTGGCTAATCGCAATCAATCGTCTACTCACTATTGTAAAACAGGCGGGGTAGACAGCGATTCTGATGCTGGCGCAGTGGAGAGGCTGCAGTCACTAACACCCAGAAAGGAGTGAACCGGCTACATATACCGGGGAGGAGTGTGTGGGGGTGCCGCCGGGACAAACTACTTTACCTAGGTAATTATTACCGATACCCTCTCGAACGGGTGCGACTAGGGGGGCAGTAATAAGTAAGCGATGGTCGCTGTCCATCCCTCTCATCGGGAGCGCGTGCTCACGGGTAGTTCAAAGAAATCAGTGTTTCATCCTCGGCCATTTTTCGCCCTGGAATCTTGCCAGAAGCTAGGACTGCAACTCCACCCGTAGAGCTACATATAGTCGCGATACGCGACTTCTTAGTGGCTCCCATCACAACTCGTCCCCGATATACTCAGTCACAGGTTTGTTACACGCCGTTACCAGATCAGCAAATATTAATCCGATCTATCAATCCACCAGCATGATCTTTCATCCTCCCTCTTGGGTACCCAAGCTGCCATTCGGTACGTGACGCGTTCATGCCTTGAGAGAGAAAGGGGAGGCCCCGAGAGCGAAGAACTGACACGCTTGTAGACCCTCCCAATACCACATCGATAGGCGAGTTCTGGAGTGAAGAGCGATATGGCCGCCAATCCGTCGCCAACTCGCGGAGTCCCTTCGTCTGTGGCGTCACGGGCAAGGCGTACTCAACAAGCGAGATGCGGGAGCGGTACGAGCTGCTCGCCCGGGCTCTCTCCAATCGCATGGGCTGGGGCGTGAACGAGGACACGCCTTGGGACAAGGTGGTTTGCATCCACTCGCTCAACTCGGTAAGCTTTTTGCAGCCTGCCGCCCGCCAAAGGAGGTCTTCTTCGTATTGCTGTTGTTTGTTTGCTTACCACCAGTCGAACAGATCGACTACATCATGTCCACCTTCGCCGTCCACCGCCTGAACGGCATCGCCACGCCCGCCAACGCAGCATACTCCCCGTCCGAGCTCGAGTTCCAGCTCCGGTCGTCGGGGGCCAAGTCCATCATCACGTGCGTGCCGTTGCTGGACACGGCTCTGAAGGCGGCCAAGGCCGTGGGCATTGCCCTGGACCGCATCTTCATCATGCAGACGGGCGGCTCAAGCAGTAAGGGGCTGTCCTACAAGACGCTTGGCGAGCTCATCGACGAGGGACATTCGTTGGCTCCGCTCGAGTCACCGGCGTGGACCAAGGGCCAAGGAATGCGGCAGGTGGCCTACATAAGTTATTCGAGCGGGACTTCAGGATTGCCGGTTCGTTTTCCCTTTCACCTTATTTGGCCTCGATATGAAATTCCCACGCCTAGTTTCTCAAAGATCGTAGGAGCGGACGAGCTAGCAGAGTACTTGGCTGACTTGTGTGGGAACCTGCAGAAAGGCGTCATGATTTCACACTATAATGTGATAGCAAACATCATGCAACTTCGCTGGTTTGAGTCCGTTGGGCGAAAGCAGAAGGGTGTCGAGACGCAAGTCGGCCTGGGGGTCCTGCCGCTAAGCCACATCTATGGCCTGATCGTCATCGCCCTGACCGGCATCTACCGGGGCGACCAGATCGTAATTCTGCCCCGTTTTGAGCTCGGGGGTTTGTTAGAGTGTATACAACAGTTCAAGATCAACCAACTGTTTCTGGTATGTATCGGTGTTGGTTTCTCCTCTCATCTAGAGAAGTTGTCGTTTTAGGAATCTAGGCGTGGACGGAACTTACCTTATTTCTTCATCTGGCAGGTCCCACCTATCATCATCCAGCTCTTGCGGAACCAGCCCCTCTGCCGAAAATACGATCTAAGCTCGGTGCGCTACGTCTACACGGGCGCGGCCCCGCTCGGAATTGAGACACACGAGGACGTGGTCAAGTCCTTCCCCGGCTGGGAGATCGGGCAGGGCTACGGCATGACCGAGACGGCGACCGTGGTGCTCAGCTCGGGCGAGAACGACATCCTGGTCGGCGCGGCAGGATCCTTGGTCACCGCCTGCTTGGCCAAAATCATCGACACGGGAACGGGTCGGCCGATCGAAGTGACAGGTGCGGACGGCGAAGAGGAGAAGCGCGGCGAGCTCCTGCTGCAGAGCCCTAGCATCTCGCTGGGATACCTCAACAACGAGCGCGCCACCGCCGAGGCCTTCATTTGGGATGAAGACGGGCGGTGGATTCGCACAGGCGACGTCGCCGTGGTACGACGCAGCAAGGCCGGCCATCAGCATTTCGTCATCGTGGACCGGATAAAAGAGCTGATCAAAGTCAAGGTGAGACCAATTACACAACTCCTCCCTCCCCTGTGGTAAACGAGATGTTGCAAGAAGCCGGCTAACAAGGAAATTCAACACAGGGCCACCAAGTCGCCCCCGCTGAGCTCGAAGCTCATTTGCTCACCCATCCATTCGTGAATGACTGTACCGTGATTCCCGTCCCGGACGAGCGCGCCGGCGAGGTCCCCAAGGCGTTTGTGGTCAAGTCGCCCGCTGCAGTTGCCGAGGGCCGGTCGGACGAAGAGATCACTCAGGCCTTATGTAAACACGTCGAAGACCATAAGGCGCATTACAAGTGGCTTAAGGGTGGTGTTGCTTTCATCGAAGCCGTACCCAAAAGCCCCAGTGGGAAGATCTTGCGACGGGTGTTCAGGGACAAAGAGCGCGATGAGAGGCGAGTCAAGGGGTCTAAATTGTAAGATTGTGCAATGTCCAGATTGATCAGTAATATAAGATGGGCGATACAGCTATGAGTTTAATGGAAGAAGTAATGCAACAACTACGAAAGTTGTACAATAATTCCTCAAATCTATGGTCACTAAAGATGGGTCTCAAATATTGTGGTTGGTATCGTTCATTATCGTCATGCGGTTAGTTTCGCAGAACTCCATCTATGAAGCCTAAGGCTGATAGTAGAATAGCCGTTTGCGCCGTGGATGCCATGTGAACCAGTACCCCTCATTGCCCAAGAAAATCAAGTCCATACGCTATATTGGTTGGTTGGTTTGGAAGTGGAACATATTTAGTTCTTCTTTCCAGGCATGTTGTTGCCCTTCTTCTTGGAGAGCATCTCCTCCTCCTCAGCCTGGATCTCGGCGTCGATCTCAGCGCCCCTTGAGGGCTTGTTGCCGTGGGCCCGGGCAGGCAGTGTGGGGTCCTCCTTGGTCTGGCGGGTCTCAAGGGTATCGTCGTGACCCTCCTCCTTGCGCTCCTCGGCGCCGAGGCGGTTGGCGATAGAACGCTGGTCCTCTGCAGGTACAGAATTAGTATACATGAAATACTCGAGTGTGTCAAGAGTGTGGAATAGTCAAAACTCACTGGAGTCGGTAGCCAAGTGGGAGTTCTCCTTGCCCTCCTCAAAGCGCTCAGTCTCGTTGTGGCCAGGCATATTGATGGTAGTTGTTGGGATGGTTGAGATATGTGTGTTTGGTATGGTTTGGGTTGAGAGTGAAGGAGTTACTTTAAGTGAGTAAATGAAGATGTAGAGATGATATGCCTATGCTACCTGCGTGCGTTCTACTGGGTTTTATGGTAGATGATTGCTATGGAGGGGCAAGTTTGCCCAGCGACAAACAACTACGTCATTCCTGTCATTCCTGTCATTCCTGTCGATTATCGAGAATAGAAACTTTCAGTTGTACCCCCTCGGTCATCCGCGAACCCACAAATGGTGCCTGATATGACATCAAATCTGAAAAGTCTTTGAGCGATCTGGCGATTCAAGCCTTACTGTGAGAACGAACGTCATAGATGACACTCCCCCATTGCCTTTTCTAGAGATTGCCCGTTACAGTGGGGCGCCTGGATTCTTGGCGCTTGACATGGAGCCGCTGCCGATGCTTTTAAGGTTACGTTAGTCAGGTCCCTCACCATCAGCTTATCAGCTCCCAGCTGGCTTATCTTTGCCGGCCCGCAACAAGCCGGCAGACATTAACTTGGACCAAGCTCGCTTCCCTACAGACGACATACCCAAAATTTCGGGATAGCGACAGAGAGCTTCGCACTGGAATCGCCAGAGCTACTAATTCGGTGGACGATTACCACAACCGCCAATATGTCGATGTTCCGGGCCAAGAAGATGGATATTGGGAGCTTCCTCAATATCCACGTCATTCGCGACCACACCAAGCGAAAGGTCTACGCACAGTTCGAGCCCGAGAGGTACGTCGCGCCGGCGCAGCAGCAGCTCCTCTGAGTCTTTGCCTCCAATTGGCAATCAACGCATGGTCGCAAACTGACGATTGAGAATTTTGCACTGCATATAGACAAGCGCTCCGTCATATTATCCGAAACACAACGCTCCCGGCGCGTACACGGGCAGAGGCCCAGCTTCAGCTCACCCAGATGCACTGCTATACCCGACCTACACAGATCCGCGGCCGTTGTTTGATGGGCGGAAAGGGGCGTGGTGTCTTCAGAGACTTCAAGTTGTCAAGAGTACGTCTTGCAAACGACCAAACACCGCGGCTAAACAAAGGTGCTAACAGTGAACCCCTAGTACAACTTCAGAATGCAGGCTCTAGAGGGCAATCTTCCTGGTGTGAGGAAGGCCAGCTGGTAAAGACAATCACGACTTCGCTGTACAATATTAGAGAACACATATTCAGTAAATGGACTCGTGGCAGTACGTACATAATTGTGATGAAATGTATGTACGATATTCAGGTGTCTCGGAGTTGTGAGGAAAGCACGCCTTAAAGAGGTCTATATGGTGAGTTTATTACCAGAGGGCCAACATACACGCCCTCAAGTTCCAGCTTCAGTTTATCTGGTAAAGAGTGCTTCTTTTATATGCAAAGTCTTGATGACATTGTTGATCGGCCTCTATTTCATTTTCTTTTGCATTGAATACTACGATCAAACGGCAAGCTGCAGTTAGACTTATTGCAACCCAGGTTTTGTGTTTGCATCCTCCAAACTTGAAGAGGCAAGTGAACAATTCCATTTTCTCATTCGGAAGCTTGAAACGTCCATATCTTGAGGCCATTTAACTTGCAAAGCCAATGAATCTGCGTACTTGCTCTGTGGCCGCGGTATCACTTATCTTCCCATTTACTTATCTCCATTCCGAACACATTTCCCACCTGAAGCATCCAGGAAGATTGAGGCCTTACTTCCTGAACCCGAACGACCTGTTCGCTAGCCATCCTACTCAGATTAACACATCCATTTTGAGATTCATAGAAGCTTCTTAGTTGCCAGCAGGAAACATGTTCCGACGACTGTGGTCCGGTCTACCCGAGGACCCTGACTTCCCTTCCGACCTGAAGGGACTTGGGTAAGTTCTCCGTCAAACACGCAAAGTGTTGCCGACTGGAAACCAGCAAATTACTCATCTGCTCCAAGGTACTTCGTCAACGAGAAAGACGAGATTCGCTCCATTGAGGAACCGGACAACTACTTCAACTTCTTCTTGACCAGGAACGCACGCCACAATGAGCGCCAGCGATGCGCAATGAACGGTAAGTCTTTAGTATAAGTTCTGTGTTTCGATATGTATATTCTTATCCCAAGACCGGGAGTGAACCTTTCATATTTTTCTTCTTCAACTTTTCTTCTTCTGGCACAACTGACTCACGTTTAATCCAGAGGCCTGCGAGAAAGAGGTCCACAGCCGCCTCGAGGCCCTCGGTCTGAAGAAGGTCCTCCTGCCCCTTGGCACCACCACCTCCTCGGAGCCCCACGTCCCGATCTTCGCGAGCGCCGACCTGACGACCAAGTCGCGCGTCATCCTCATCTTCGGCGAGACCTTCCAGGACCTTGGTATCCTGGCGCACCGCGTGCTTAGCGGGCCCGGCGGCGTCAACCGAGGCTCCCTAGTCTCCGTCGTGCGCACCCTGCAAAAGCAGAAGTCCGGCCCCGAAGACGACTCCACCCCCGGCATCATCCTCGCCAACACGGGCCAGCTGATCTGGTCCCCCGAGCTCCGCCGCGCGCTGTGCCAGGTCGCTGCCGAGGGCGCCCCCATGCCTAGCGCCGTCCACGGCGGCATGCTGATCACGGACGGGAAGAACCGCGTCCCCGAGAACCGCACCGCCAAGGACCACGTCCGCTACGTCTTCGAGAAGGTCGTCCCGGCCTACATCCGTGCTAATGCCGCGCTCGAGATCATCGGTCTCGGGGATGGGGCCGACGTTGTCATGGACTACCTCGACTGGGGCGTGACATGGGGTCGGCTACAGGGCCGCATCCGCTGCTTCGCTATCCTCGGCGGGTTCAAGCCCGTCGATGAGATGCAGTGTGACTCTTTCAAGATGTTCCTACGCGAGGTGAGTACATACATATTCTGTTCCTTTTTCTGATCGGTCATATGCTCGGCTTTACCCTAATTTTATCACGAGACGCTGCTACTATCGCTTCTTCAGCATACTAACCAACTTTCGTGCCCAATAGAAAGCTTGCGCCTGGGTACTTGCCTCGGATCCTCTAGGTACATTGATCTCGGGCCCCGACGGCAACCCGCACACGACGACCTTTACGCGCCACGGCTGTCCCGTCTACAGCGGCGGCGAGGCGTGCTACATCGAGTGCCTGCTCATCAAGGCGCGCGTCGCCGTGCTCGACTGGCTCCAGGCCGTCGCCCTCACCCCCAAGGGCAGCGCGCACTACATGAACCCCGTCGACGTCGAGTGCACCTACGCCGACGAGAAGCTCCCGGCCTCGATGGACCCGGACTGGAGCAAATGGCAGAGCGCCCCGCTGGACCAGCAGCCTTCCATTGACTTTGGCGAGGAGGATCCGCGCGCGGGCATCAGCGATGACGAGGATGATAAGAAGGGTGCTAAAAAGCTGGAGGAAGTTGACGATGATGTCGATGACGACGATATGTAGAGTAAACGAATTATGGGGTAGCCTGATGATACCATGATATTGCGAAAAGCCCTAGCTAGAACGAAGGAAGACGATTTTGTCTTTGACATAAGATAAGATCTAGGAGAGAAACAAGAGAGCTTCTTCTGCTACTGGTACTGAAAGAGCAAATTGAAATCCCCATTCTTGCCCATTGCGCGCACACCAACTGACACCTTCGAATGCTTTGCCAGATCCCTCAAATTAGCTCCCTGCTCCCATTGATTCCCACAATGCGATAAGAGCGAGCATCCAACCCCTGTCGGTTTAGCATGGGCTAGATTCGTTCCCCATCTCCCCTCTTGAACTTCAAATCTTGCATTTCATATTCCTCGACGATCTCCCCGGTAGTACGATCGGTTCGTATTTCTCTCGGTTCCCGGGAACCTTTGATAGTCACGTATGACGTGCGGGTGCAGGTATCGTCCTCCCAGGCAACAGCCCGGGCATACTCCTGAGGCGTGGTCAAGATGGGCCGGTCCTGAAACACAGCCAACGCCTCCATGGTAGACATCACTTCCATCGCTTCTTCATTTAGGTATAGAGGTGGCGTCAGCACCCTCTTTGGTGTTCCCATATAAGTGGCCGAAGACGACGAAGACGAGGACACGGATGACCGGGTTGAAGAGCAGGGGGAATGGCTGGCGGAGAAAAGTGTTAACAGGGGCGAGGAGGCCCGGGTTGTGTTTGCGGTCATCAACGGCGGCGCTCGTTCAACCTGCTTCGGGTGATTATGTTCTCCTTCTTCCAATTCTATCTCCGTCCACTCTTCTTCCTTCATACGCTCGTTTCTGGAATAGTCGGAATCTCCAGTGTCCGCAAGCGTCTCCTCGTCCGAACAGGCGGTCTCCGCAGCAGGGAAGAGACCTGAGATGCTGCTTCTCCTAGACGCTGGCCTTGACGAGGAGATTCGTTCCTGGAGCGCGATTTGTTGCTGCTGCTCACTCGATGATGACAATGGCCGACTATGATTGTTGTGATGCAGATTGGACTGCACAAACCTTGAAGACGATCCCTGAGCCCAGGGAGAGGTATACTGGGAGTACGTTCGGCTGCCCCCAGCACCTGCTCCAGGTGACGGTCTTGGGGCGGAAAGTGGCGAAGCAGGCGGTGTATTCCTCGTCCTGTCTGTACTGGAGGAGCCCTGCGATTTGAGCGTCTCCATCTCCATCTGAATCATCATGGCCGGCGCCGGTTGGTTGGCGCTCGCTCTGGCTTTCTGAGTCGAATTGAAGACTTTGATGCTGGAGAAGACAAGTGCGCTCAAGGAAGCAGGCATATAGATAGTCTGTGGTGATGGGTGTTTTTATGTATGCCACTTGGAAGGTTTCAGTCAGGTAAAAGATAGGCAACTGGACCCTTCTCTTTACTTCCTCCTGGTTGACTGGCGAGCTACAGAGTTATGTGGATTGATTAGATAAATCAATCAGTTCACCGTCTCTGGGTTGGAAGAAATAATATTTATATATAGTGTCAGGCACAATTTCTTTACTTGTCGGAGATATCTCCGATATAGAGTTAACCCCTTTGATGGAACCGACAATAACCTTCAAACAGTCAACAAATGGGACAAGTGCCGGGTAGACCTCAGAGTTTGTTTTGGGTGCATGATATAACTGTAGTGATATTCTGCAGATACCATATAAGCATTTGACAATGGTTGCAATTCCTATTGCTACAGCTGCCTTAACGACGGTATGCTTTGCAGTGGCCCGAGATGACGGGGATTAAACATAACATCACTTATAATTATGCCCAGAACAACGACCCGAGACCAACCTTGGGGGCTTCGAGCACATCCAAAATCTCCTGAGCCCTCCTGGTCCGTTCCTTGACCACCTTTTCTTCTGCGGTCCATCTACCCACCTCATCAGGTCGAGCTTGGCCTTCACCCCAGAGGCCGCCAAACCAACCGCCGCCAGACTTAGTGGCTGTCGCACCAGCACCTGCTTTCTGTTGCTTCTCTCTCTCTTCCTTGGCCAGACGAGCTACCATGGTGGCCCAGTTTTCGAGACCAGTGTGCAAGCACTCCTTGCAGGTTTTCTTGGCGGCCTCATCCCGCGACTCCGCGCCAATTTTGTGCAGCTGCTCTTCGGCCAAGTCGACAGCCTCGCGTGTCCATGCCAGGCCGTCCTCGCGCCCGGAAGACCCATCCTTACTGGTATATATAATCTCTCCGATGTAGAGGTTCAGGCCAGCTTCTTCACACAGCTCCTTGGCGTCCCGGAGGGGAGGCGCCTCGCCATCCGGCGGAGAAGGGGGTAGGCTGGAGGAGCGGCCAGTCGCTTTGCCACTCCGATGACGTTGGAGACTGACCATAGCGACACAGTCTGTCCATCACCTTCGAGCGACACTGAAGAAGGATCGCTAGCGGCCGGGAGAGAGCGGCGAGCTCGGAGAATCGATATCAGAATCGGGAGGGCAGAAGAGACATCGCCATTGCGCGCTTTATGGGCGGCGATAGCAGTGAGCGTGGTGAGGATATTGGCGGATGGTTGACGGGTATCCTGCAGTACGAATGTCTGGGGATTGTAAGGTAGTGCTGATGGTAAGGTATTCTCCGAAGCCAGTTGTAAGGCCCACTCGTACATCTTAGCCGACGCATCCGGGAGGTCTTTGAAGTCTAACCAAGAGCCGTAGTCCAGGGCGGCGTCCATTTTCTGCTTGTTAGTGAAGCCCTTGGTCGTAAGAATCTTCATATAAAACGTCTCTGGTGCCTCATATGCCACCTCGCAGTCCTTCTCATGCGGGGCGCTTGGCGAGCCGGGTGGTATAGGTTTGGGATTCGGGTTCGACGGCCCGAACACCTGTTCCGCCGGGAAAACGATGCGTCGTGTGGTGTCCACCAGGTGATTGTCGAGCTTCTCTGCAGCCTTGGCACATAGCATCAGAACCTCATAGTAGCCCCTTCTCCATGGCTCGCTCTTTGCAGTGATGTCTTTTCCTGCGTTTCCGATTCCATCGATCCAGATACCGCCGTCCAGCAACTCCTGCAAGTCGGCGCCGTCTGTCTCCGGGTCTTCCAACCGCTCCAGCACATTTTTGGCGTAGTCGCCAATTTGCACCCAGTTGGGCTGCGGGGTATCCGTCCGGTCAGGTCCCCATCTTAGAAGCCTGAATCGCAGCCTCGTGATAAATCTCCATTCGTCAGGACTCGGGTATCTTCTCTCCAGCCACTCTTGCTGAACACTCCAGTAGCCAACCAGGAGACAGGCGACGATTGCCCAGGTGTATACGATATATTTAGCCCCCAAGAAGACCTCGTACGTCAGCCATCGTTTCCGTTCGGTCGTGAGGTAGCGCCATTGCTTGTTCCGGGCCAACGGATTTGATAAGAAGGGGAGTTGTGGTCGTGATATCGAGGTCAAGTGACTTTGGCGTACAAACAGTCGAGCTACCGAGGGGCCCTTTGCTTGCAATGGCCGAGCAAGTAGGAGCCGTCGCGCTGCCAGCCGTGATTGCATCATAGTTTCGATCACCAGAAGCCCCCTGCACAGCGTGTGCGAGGGCGCATGGGCGACAATAGCCTAGAGTGTTGATGGTCGGTGGGTGGAAGCCAGTCCTTCAGATTGGAAGCTGTAATGTCTACCAGTCAGAGCTCAATCCATCGCTTACTGACCAACATATTTGGAACATACTTGATTCGAGTGAATCATGACAGATTAAATGTTCACGAGCTGGGGTGGCGCATCGTTGGCGTCTATCGATTGAGGAAATGTTCTCGAATTGACAAAAGGACTGAGGTCAATTGATCAAAAGCTTTGAAAGCCGTTGAAGCTCTTATCCGGATGGTCCGTGCATCAAACGACGATACTACTACCGGGTCGGGTTTTAACAGGGCTAGAGAAAGGATACTGTTGCAGATGCAGATGCCGATGGGGGAAGCTACGTAACTCCGCTTTCTTACGTCGATCGACTGGGTAGCGTAATCCTAAAATCCAGAGTGACAGCTCCATACATTGATGGCAACTACGCATGCACGTAAGGCTTACCTCCAGTGTCCCTAAAATGGAAGTCGGGAAGCTGGGCAAAAGGCCTCTGGTCCTTGTCACTCTTTCTACTTCAGTTGCTGTAACGAATTTGCTTTATTGTAGGAAATTTTATCTGCCGAAATGAATGTGGGTATTTTCTCATAAGCTACTCGGTACAATTCCAGCAACGAGAATGGGGAATAAGAAGGAGGGTACTCCAAATCAACTTGTCGGATCGTGAAAACAACCATGCCTGCCATGCTACTAAGCCATACTGGAATTCCTCAACGTATTTATCATCTTTTCCCAGACAAATTTGACGAGTCGATAAGGACCATGATAACCCTCGTTCCCCTGAACATCCTCTTCTTCTGAGTGTTACAGTATACAATGCCCAACGTGGCGCATTCGTTCAGTGAAGTTTAGATATTTAGGAGCTGTTATCGGGCTTCTTGTCCGTGACAAGCCCCTCCTCAACGTAGGAAGGCGGGGTGTCGACGACTTCCTCCTCCTGGTGAGACATCAGACCAGCCTTCTCATCGCTGACGGCAGTCTCGTTTTGGGCGGCCTTGTGGACAGAGTGGCCGCGGCGACGGTGGTGACGGCGGGTTCCAGCAGGGCGGACAAAGGTGCGCCAGAGGCAGACGATAGCGGTACCAACCATCATTCCAAGGATGCTAGCGCTGACACCAGCAACGATTCCGATCGCAATGGGCAGCAGAATGTGGGAAGCAATGTTCTTCATGAGCTGGCTCCACTGGGCGCGGTGGTTGGGGGCGTCGTTCAAGTGGTGAGGACCGGGGTGGCGGTGCATACCCTCCAGCTTGCCCATGGCCTTGGGCTTACCGTGGCAGGACTTGTAGGCACGCAGGCGGGCGAGTTGTTGCATCGCCGCCGCCTTCATGCGGCAGACCCAGCTGGTGCACGTCTCGGGCTTGCCCTTCTGGCCACTCTCGGAATCGGTGACACCGATGTTACCGATCATCAGACCGCCCTCGGGTGTTTTGACAACCTTGACCTGGACGTTGGGGAGCCCATCGATGAAGACATTGCCGACCTCAATAATCTGGAGGTCGAGCTGGTACAACTCCATGTTGTCCTCCTCGTCCTTGGCGACGGCGGCGGTGCGAAGTCCGAATCCAAGGGGGAACTCGTTCTTGTGGTTCCTCATGTGGCCCGGTCGCATCATCTGGTGGTGCGGCTTGGCGTCGTTCTTGAGTGTGGCGCTGAGAGTGCTGGCCATGGGGTCGGAGTTGGGATAAAGCTCGAAGCCGTTCAACATCAAACGATCCGAGTTGGCGGCGTGGTCTACGCTGAAGTCCAGCTCCAGGTAACTTGGGATATCGGCGGCAGCCAGCTTAGAGTTGGCATGGTGACGACCCGGAGCCAAGGCGGAGCATCCAGCACACTCCAGCTTGAGAGTTCGCTTCTCTGAAATTTGGGGGACGCGCTCGGCGTTGATGGGAACGGGAAGAGTGGTGATGGCATCGTCCTCGGATGGATCGGACAAGGGAAGTAAGAAGGCGTTGGTCGAAGAGACCGCCAGGCCCGCGGCGGTAAGAAGGGATGACAACTGCATTTTGTCAGGTTTGTGGTGTAAATGGTGAAGAACAACTTCTTCTGGAATATGATGATGCAACAAAGTAGAGAAAGTGTGAAGAGAGTCTTGATTGAGAGTTGGATGGGAAAAGAAGGGACTGGATGTGGAGTTTGTTGTTTTAGTCAGGGTGTAGGCAGTAGGATGGACCAGTTGAATGGGCTGAAAGTGATCAAAGGGGGGCGGCCAAGAAAGTGACCTCAGAGTCTCAGACAAAGGCGCCCCCCAGTCACACGTCGTCAGCTTTATTGGAGGCGATCCAACCCGGCAAGACTCCGCCTCAGATCTGGCAGCAGGTGTCAGCTGAGTCCAGCACCTGCCAATCAGGAGCAGTCGTCGTCATCCAATGAACGGGCCCCTCCACTAACTACCACTGCCACCGAACGGATTGGGGCGGGGGGCAGAAGGGGAAGTCCCAGGTGAGGGGCCGGCGCGTCCCCCACCGTACTTTTGTGGATCTGGCGTCTAGCGGGCTCCTGCATCATGCAGCAAAGACGAGGTTGGCACCAGATTCCTGTCTGTGTCGTTTCTCATCTGGTCATACTCTCGTGATGGCATCCCAGATCGAAGTGGACTCTTGGGTTACATGCTGTTCTGGCCAATCATATAGCCTCTTACCACCGCATTAACGTACATAGAACGTACGAGGAGTCTTTACTTGCACCTGTGTGTGGTTGGGTGTGTCCATACTTATTTCTTTGAGTTATTGGTGCCGCTCTGGAGTCTAGAACGGTGATTTACATTCGTCGAGCGATATACTTTAGCACCACGTTGATTTTCAACCGAGACTGCTCAGCCACCAAGAGGGCACAACAAGTTTCGATCTACAGGGGTATCGCAACTATCAATTATTTACTTCAACCCATCAAGTGGGCAATAATATCCTCACCCGACGATGATGCTGCTTTTGGCTGATTCTCGATATCTTGAACTCACAGCAGCTCGCATATCTTTCTAGAGTGAGTTTACGACTGGAACTCAATCAAATGACCACTTCCTGCAAACTTACATGATATGCTGGCAAGCCCAGCCGCTTGAAGTTGTGACTGGGTCAGCGATGCGGGAGACAAAGGGCTTTGGCTTGTACCAAGCAAAGCTTAAGTAGTGGCCTTGAATGATGCATCACCCTGCGTCAAAATGTTTAGCAGACGATGGTCTAGATCTCATCCCTAGATTGGATATCTCGATAGTCCAAACCACGAGGCGGAGCTATAACCAATCATTTGCGTATGTGACGTATCTCCGTTGATTTATTTACTATGCGTTTCCAAGAAGCCGTAAATCCTAAGTTCAGTCATCAAAAAAATTGTATGGGAAAACATTGAAGTTTTAAGTTCTTGGATGATCCCGAAAGCTTGTGATATGGATTTATTTGCGTACCATGACTGAAGATAGTGTACATCTATCTTGAGGAGCGCGAGGTAGGTCAGGAAACGAATCCGCCATCCTTCCTCAACTGTTGGGACAACTCGAAGTTACATACGCTCTCTGGCTTTCCCACCCCCTTTGAAATAGATCGTCTACTTCCATCATTGGCAAGCACATCTCAAGTGAGAAGCGCCACATATCACCCTTCTCAGTCGCGGTACATCGTATATCTCCTCTGCCCCCCCCGCCGCTCATGAGCACCCCGCCCACTACGGCCGAAAGGCTGGTGCCCTTGAACACCGTCTCGTACTGTCCCCATTTGATGGCCGACGCGTACGGTTGCCGGCGTGCTCGATAGCATAGCAACGCGGTGACGCCCAGCCAGGTGCCCGTGAGGAGTTTGTACTTATAGGTGTCGAAGAACGAGCTGGGTGGTAATGATGATGGTGATGATGGCATTTTGTTTGGATTGGGTATATGCGATAAGAAACTCTCCTCTCTAGCTATTATGAGATTTTGTTTGTGCAGAGACGAACTGCCTGTTGTCTGACCTAGGATGAAGGAGCCCAGCTGTACGACAAGTCGATTACGTCACTGGAGTGAGGTGAGTATAAGCTACTGGGGATAGACTGGGATGAATGATGCTTCAATGCTTTACTCTGGGCTCATACCGTCCAGGCCGTGATCCATTGTCGACTCTCCTTTTGAGAACTCTCCTCCGCTAAAGTATTGTGATTGCATTGGGCGTCATTTGGTGGCCTGGGGATCAGCCATGACCCGAGCTGGTAACAGCACAAGGCAAACAGCGACTTAAACAGTATCTATTTTGACATACAACCCTTCGGGTGGTGTTGGTATTGCGATAGAACCAGTAATGTCTTGTGAGCATGCGTACTAGAATGGGATAAGACATAACACGATGTCTCTGTGTTAAGTACAGAGGGGTGGCTCGAAATAGAGCATTCGACCACATGTGCTATATCTTATTGCAGAGTATCCGGTATTGTGAGTAATCCTTTGCTGTCCATATCCATACGTTGCTTGTTATGCCAGCGCACGTACTTCTACCTGCGGATGACAAATTCAACAGTTCCATTTCGCTTTCAAACATTACTGTTCCTTACCTATTATTAGGTGATTCCTCGTAGGGTATTTACTAAAACCTTAGAGGCATATCACGCCGATATAAGTCAGAACCGGATGGTAAGGCCTGGAGCTGTTCCCTTCCTGTAACTGGGTTGGGACCTCAAGTGAACCAGACTCGAATATAGAACAGCCCCATGTATGACTTTCGATCGAGTTCAAAAATCGGTTATAAGAACCCCTGGCGACGTTCTTCATATCGGTGACTTACCGAGGTCGACGCGACATTGAGGCAAGAGGCCATGGTTCGTCAGGTCTAGTAGATGCTCATTGAGAATCTGTATCCGGGTAGTCATTCTTTCACGACCTCCCTTCGAAGCATGGAGTTCAATCATTCTACCCAGGTACAAACGATCAGAAGTATGCATACTTAGAATGAGGGGCACGAGGCACATGTCGTCTTAGGAAAGAGTAGGGGCTGGGGGTATGCCCAAACTTCATGTTCTACAGTGGTCGACGTGTCAGCCGGAGCATGTCTTGCAATATGGTCAAACATGTAAGCCCAAAAGTACAGGATGTTAGATGGTGTATACTCACAACTTAGAGCCCAGTGTAGACAGGTGCTCGGTACATACTGGAGACTCGGGGTGCTTTCAGAGGTCGCGTATAGTTCTCTAGTAGTTTACAGCTTGAATATGGAACTGGCATGCCGCCACCCTAGGCACCCAGTAACTCAGCTACCGGATCGCATCCAATTCTGGAAGCCTAGCAGTCCTCTTGTTGGTGTTCTCGATAAGGATGTAAGAGTACGTGGACAAGATGGGATGCTTGTTGGGGATTCCATTGGAAGAGGCAAGAAGAGCCTCGCTGAGAGCAAGGTGAGCAATGATCCAAATAAGGGAACCTGGCAACGATCATCGATGTATTGGCGGTAGTGTGAAAGAACGTCTATAACCAGAGAGGGTTTATAGCTATGATTCATAACAGCTTAGTTCACCTAGTTCTCTTTCAGTCGCACCGAGTTACGGCTTCCGAACTGAGCAAACGTCACTCTTACTCCCTGCTGCCAGAAGAGTGGTCACGATTCCTAGAACTGTGAAGGTGGCTAGGCATCGTCGGGGTTTCTATTCCTCCTCTTGCGACGCCGTGTATTACATCAAAGTGATTGAAGCAGTGTGTGCATTCTGCCCCAAGAAACGCAAGCAAGCTGGTAGACATGTCGAGAAGACCAGACCTTATTGTATAGTGCTAAGCAGGAGCCTCGCACGCAACTTCAAGATACGATATGTCTTACCACTATTCCCATGACCGTATGTTCCCTCGGATAGATGCCCCTGGGCTTGGTGTTTGCCATGTAATAGAATTATTTCCAAAGAAGCAATCGTCCTGCTCGAGGAGAAAGTTACTGGTTTCTGACTGATATGACACGGCTTCTAGAAGGACCGTCTTGTAAATCCCCGATTGTCCCTTGCTTCTCTTCCAAGATGATCGCACAGGTGATTCAACCCATGAGCCCACGCCTGACCAATGCGGAAGATTGCGATCGGGGCTATGCTAGATTGCAAAAGAAGCTTTCTCTATCTACGAAACAAACACCGAGATTGTTCTTTCTAGTAGACCTGGGCGCAGCTACCTACGGATTTACTTACATGCTTATTTCCCATTCCAATCTTGCGGCGGCTCTCGCGTATTCATGGCGCGTCACAGGGCCCGCATATATAGGTACTTGCAAAAAAGCAGTGTGGCATAACGGCAACCCGCCCGATGGGAGTACGACGCTCAGAAAAGACACGGCAGTCAATGGTTGGGACGAAAATAGATTAGCCGTGATCGATTGTAGTCCGTGATATGTCCTTCCGCCTTCCGAGGTTGACGAGACGGAAGAATATGTCTTAGTTGCGATGCGCCTAAGGAGGAACGGCGCAGCGGGCCAAGATGCGCGCGCGCGGGTGGTAGAAGGGATCTAAGGAATTGCCTGAAGTGGAAGGAGACTGGCCCGGAGCCGGGATCCACGTTTCGAAGATGTGATTGGCGAAGACCGATGGGCTTGGCGCTGGGCCAACCTGGCTCCCGATCTGAAACACGCCTGTCGCAAATTCGCGGCTCTGCCAGCTTTCGTCGCTTTCTGGCTTTTGCTGTCGGCCCTGGGTGTCATATGATTGGCACGCCGTATGATCCAATAGCCTCAGCGTACAGCGCCAAGGGCCCGGACCGACTTGCGACTGACGGAAAAGCACGCAAACAGCCTGAGCGGTCTGTCTGTGCTAGATGAATCGAGACCAGGCAATTGGACAAGAAAGAAAGAAGAAAAACAAGTCCTCCCCCCTCCCCTCTCAGGCCCATTGGCCCCTCTGACCTGTCCGTCATTGCACATCCTCTTGGCCCAACACCCACACCGTTACCAGGAGGCATTTGGCAATTGGCATCTTGCATTTGCTAATTGGCATGGTGACCAATGCATCACTCCTATGCGACGTGATAAGCTATCAATGCCGCTAGGTTACATGGTCGCAGCCATTGTCTGGCCCAATTTGCAACTCGCCCAACGTGCCATCGCTTACTACTTAGTGGTTACTGTTAAGACAGTGCGCAGCGTCGGAAGACGGATAGTCGAGATTACGATGTCCAATGTCGTTTGATAGCCCACGGGCGTTTGCGTTACCTCTTGTGCCCGGAGTTATGTGCTTGGAGAGCCTCAAATGGGGAGCCTTTGGGAGGGTCGCCCCGGATATCATTTCATTTCGTGGGCTCGCATATTGGAACCAACATAAGTTATTCATGCTGTAGATAGCACCTGAGCACTAGACTCCATGCCATAGTCGAAAAGAAGCAAAAGGTAAGACAGCGGGTTGGTGAGCTGTCAGAAACAACCTAAGTTTACTAGCCTGGCAACTGGGAAAGAGAGTGGTCGGCCGTTTCGTTAGCTGGCCGACCGTGTGAAACGGGATTGATAGCAAACTAGCAGAAACATATGATGCGCCTTTACATTAAGCATTGGTTTCTTCCAAGCGAAGTGTAAACAGTGGATGCGCAGAGACGGATGAGTTGGCTTTCCGTCGATATGACTGCTACAGGCAGGATCGCAGCATGATTTCCCATCCGTTGGCGCGGTGGGAGCCTGCCAAGTGTCGCACAGGAGATGGTAATAAGGGCCGGAAAATCAGATATGCATTTCGAAATTTGCAACACCGACTCCAGGTAGCGGCAGCTGTGGGGTGCTGTCTGTTTCCCCCATTGGATTTTGCCTTACTGTTGTTCCACGACAACGTGCCAAGCGATGGGAAGGGGGAAAGAGGCCGTTTGATTAGATACGGCGCCGGCGGTTGATGTTGATTGCACCGGTTATTGGGGTTTCGGGCCACGGCGTCCCTTCTATTGGAGAACTATCTGCGAATCTTGAGTCTTTCAGGTGGGCGTGCTTGTTGGCGTGCTTGTGTCCACATGGCCGCCGCTTGATTCCGGGCCATTCATGGGTATGCAGTTCAAATAGCCCGCCCTTTCGTGAGCCTTGTTGAGTGAGCTGAGGATATTCGGAGATCTCGAACCCAGCACAGGCAAATAAGCTACATAGGAGACCAGGACCAGACCGGGGTCCAAGGAAAGAAAAAACACATGGGGTTCAGATAGCTGCAGGTGATGACGCTAGTGTTTCCAGTTGGGGGGTTGTCTGTTTGTGATTCGCCGTTGCAGAATGGACCCTGCAGATTCTACAAGGGTTCCCTGACCCTCGGATAGCAAGGTGCAGGCTTAGCCCCAGGAACCGAACAAAAATAAGCAGAGAGAGGGACCGGGAAGAAGAAGAAGAGGACTTGGAGGCAGCACCAAAGCCAAGTCAAGCTGAGAGTCGAGCCTTGTGCTGCTCCTACTAGCTTGCGCGATGCCCACTAGGTTAGGCGCAGAGACGCCTCTTACCAACCATCTGGGGATAGACAGCTGTCTCCCTAAAGTCATTTGTGACAATGGTTTCTGGCGCTTTGCCCTCCGTCTTTCTGCCCTGGTTAGCATGGGTTCCAGGGCATAGCTCTTGATTTGAGGGCGATCAACTCCCAGAAAAGTATGCAAGAAACAAGAAGCGAGAAGGGAGCGCTCCTCCAATCTATCTCTTGCCCGCTTTAAAATTAACGAAATAGTCAGCCCATGGTATTTTAAGAGAATAAGGCGTCTACGCCGACCGGAATAGATGAAAAAGATTACGCTGTTTGCTCAACAGCCCTTCTTCCACCCTAAATTTGGAAAGCGGCCCCTGAACAGGCACAAAAACACGAGAGCAGCCACACACGGTCTGGACCATGCCTTTATGCACGTACATACATACTTTGTAATGCCTGGTAAGGCTTCACCACCCAGCAGGGGACTAACAAGACAGTTAGTCGCTTCGTAACTTCGAAGAAGGACCAACCCGTCTACCTGGTGAGAAAGAAGGGAACAAGAAGAACTTATACTTAGTCGGTATGCGCTTTTTTAATCTGCAGAGGTCACTGGCCCCGGAGATTGGCTTGAGTATGCACGAGTAGCGGTCCTCATCCAATGTGACGTCCATTACACGAGCAATGGAACGTCGGCGCCGGTCTATTTTCATTATCTGTGCCGCCTCTCTATTAGTATTTTCTCCATGCACTGCCCTCCTCCTCGTTCGGTCCTTTGGCTGTAGTCGTTCACCTGCGTTCTCTCCCTCCCTCTTTGATATTTTCCGCTCCGTCACGTCACCCACGGTCAAAAGTCCCGATATACTTTCCTCCTTCCGTCAGACCAGACAGGAAGTAGTTAGCTAGTCGGCTGGCTATTTCTCACCTAAGCTCGTTGACATCAGTCAACTCAAACCTTCCTTTCTTTCCAAGTCGTCCAGGCGCAAGTTGCCTTTCTGCCCAAGCGCAACTGTTTACGTCGGCTAATTTCTTGTTGTCCCGTCGCTCCCTTGGATCTCTGTCCGGCTCAGCTATCTCTCAGTCTGCCTGTCTGATTTTCTTCTGGCCCAAGCCGAAAGCTGTGTGCGTGTCTCTTGACGACATTCCCCAGCGTTTTCTCTCGTTCAAACCCGACCCAAAGCGCAATATCTTCTGCGAACCCGTCCGTCTTGTCTGTATACTCGCACCCGCATCTACACCTTGACGACGAAACAAAACGAGGTCAACGACGACATCAACCACGACAGAAAAAGTATTTGTGTGTTTTTGCTTGATTGACCCTTGATCGCCGCCCAAGTCTACCCGCGTGGGCTTCTGAATCTCGCTCTGCTTCGCTTCCACCACCCGACCCTGTTCTACCCGCAAACCTGAAACAAGACGAGCTTCCAAGGTTGCACTACCACCAGTCTCCCACCACCACGCACTCCCTCAAGACCGGCCTCACTGTCTGTCTGTACCCTCGGAATTCTCGCCGCGATTCTCGTTGGGGATTATTCAATTTCATCCAATCTGACCACGACGACTCGACTCACTTTTGCGCATTCCACTCACGTGGTCCTCTCTTTCTCTCGAGATACGCTGCGTTGCGTTGCGTCGCGTTGCGTTGCGTTGCGTTGCGTCGTCCTGTACGTTGCACTCGGTCAACGTCTACCAAGAGTAGCTCCCTCTCATTCATCGCGAAACTTCAAGTGTACGTGACCTCCTCTTTTTGTCCTCCCATTCGCTGCTCGGGTGTTTAAGTGTTCCCTGTCTGTTTGGTACCGGGTGTTGTCCACTATCAACTGGTACCACACCTAGCCTACCATTCTCAGACCGGCCCATCATTCCCCCCCTAGTAGCCCCAGAAATGGCACCATGACTAGACAGGGGATGCGTGACCACCGTCCGCCACTCTCTGACCTCCGGGATCTCGTCTGGTCTCTCTCTGCCCGTCCATGGTGTCGTCTGCCTCCCCGTCGATACTCTTGTCCCAAACTACCGCCACATGCAGCCGGGCCTGCTTCATTCACTCATTCGCTTCTACTTCGATTCGACCAATAGAGGACTAATTTTTGTACTATAGTCTTTTGCCTTGTCCGCGCAGGATATGCAGTAATTATACTCTCCTGACGTTCTACTTTCTCACTATACAATTGCCGCATTGTCTCAGGTCGGCTTTACCTTGGAATCACCACGTTTCTTTCGCCTACGCATCCAGCATCCGTAGGGATTGTCTCGCTCTTTTCACCATTGTCATTCTGGAAACCATTTTGTCTATTGGGCCTGGAAATTTTCGCATGCTGTTGGTCAACGAGGATAACAGTTGCTCGAGGTTTTGGGACAACCGAGGAGGGAAATCCAAATCGGATCGTGTCTGGAATAAATGAGTCGAGCTCAATATGCGGACGAGATGGACGGACCATCTGGGATTGCGGGCTCGGTGAGGAGGGCTCGCGAAAGGGCTGAAGCAGGTCTGCCTCCAGAGTTTATTGCGAATTCACCACCTCGTCGGGCGCCTCTACCACCGGGAAGAGAAGGAGGAATTGGTGGTTTAACGATATCGAGACCGCAACCAGCGGCGCCGCAATGGCCGCTCGCCGGGCCCATTCCTTCTCCGACTAGCTCAGAAGGGTCAGACCGATACAGACCTCCTCCGGGCCGGTCACCACAGCCACCACAACGTCCGCCCAGACCAAGTCACGTACCTTCCATTCTCGATTCCTCCCGGCCACAGGAGCATACGCCCGTCTTTCAGTACATGCCACAAAATCAGAGAGTCTCCGAACTCTCAATACCAGAAACACCGGGTGCCTCATCGCGGCCGTCAACTTTGTCATCAGTCGGTTCGATACCAGATTTCCCATTGCCCACGAGTGCGCCAAACGTGCCGAAGTGGATCAACATACCACCACCCCCGCCACCTCCTGCGCCGCGGAGGAGTGTCAACTTGGGACCCCCGCCGTCCTCAAGACGCGGCGCATCCTCTTTTTATTCTACAGCGTCATACGTGTCGCCTATTCCCGAAGAAAGCCCCCGAGCGCGGTCACACACATCTTATGCCTCGAGCGCGGCGATACCGGAAAGTTTTGGTACCATCTCACCTGGTCTTAGCCCGGATGGAGCGTACTTCGACGACACGATTGCGGAGGAGTCCGTCTACAGCGACGACGATACCGACGAGCGTGAACTCGTACGGAGTGCAAGTATTGGAAGGAAAGGAAAGCCGTCGCTGGTCACAACTAGAAGCGCCGATAGCAGGGACAGTAGGGATGCGATGCCAATACAATTGCCGCTCCCGTCACGGCCGAAACCGAAACCATTTCAGTCCGAAGACCCATTCCAACAAGGCACTGGCTATATCGAAGCATCCTCTAGCTCAGGTGCCCCCTCGGGAGCACCATCAACGACCGCCGCGACAGCTGGTTCGGCGATTACAGCTTCATCTATGCTGGCTGCACCTGATGCTGCTTATGCTATGGATCCGTCGGGAGTCCGAGATATATCTGTGTCGCCGAGGCCCGCTAGATTCTCCGCAATAAGGCGGCCACCACGCCTTGACTTGGACGCAGTACGAACTGCCGAAGCTCGGGGAAGCTTAACGAGTCTGCCCGATCTCATCCGAAGAGCGACACGTTTGGCGTCGATGATTGAGAAAGGTCGAAGACCAGCTAGTCAATTCAACCAGCTGGATTTTCCACCAGAGATATATCCTAGGGATTTCAAAGATGGCAGGGATCAGGAGAGAGAATTCTCCTATTGTATGTATATTTTCTTGTTCATTTCGTGATTTCGGCTAACATTCTGATAGATGACAATGAAAAGCATCAGTCTGGCCTTTCGGACATGCTGGCAGCTTTCCCGCCTCCAGTCCAAGCGTCTCAACAACCGCCCCAAGCGAACCTTCAACCGCCGAAGCCGACTCAGCCGGCCCGAATGAGCGGAACATCATGGCCGTTGCCATTGGGCCGGGTCTCATTCCGCGGGCAGCCTCAAGCAGCAATCCCCAGAGAAAGAGATGCGGAATCGCCCGCGACAGGACAGGAGAGGCAACAAGGCCGACGCTGCTGCGGCTTGCCGATGTGGGGATTCATTCTCCTTCTTTTCATTTTGGTCATCATAATAGCGGCTGCCATCATTGTGCCACTGGAATTCTTCGTCATCCGGAAGCAAAACGCTGGGGGTGCTCAACAGCCGGCCATGGAGACGTGTATGAACCAACTGACGTGCGAAAACGGAGGCACCAACGTCATCACCGGAGGAGTTTGCGCATGCATCTGCTCGAATGGCTTTACAGGGTCCAACTGTACCATCCCAGGATCTGATGGGTGTATTTCCACGATGTTGAGCCCCAACGACCCTGCCCTTAAAAATGTCACCCTCGGAACAGCAATCCCACGCCTTATACAGCAGGCGAATGCGAATTTTTCTATTCCTCTGTCGGCAACGGCGATCCTGGCCAAGTTCAACTCCGCGAGTCTGTCTTGCGCTGCCGAGAACGCATTGGTTACTTTCGGTGGTTCTTCTTCTCGAGTCAAAGGGGCCCTCGATCAGGTTACAGACTTGGGTGTGGATCCGGGATTGGTACGAGCTGGCGCGGCCGTCGCGGCCGGGTTTCCCATTACCATCTCGGTTTCTCCTGGTGTTGACGTGACAGTCACACTGAACAACCCTGTCAAGCCCAGCATAACCACCATCACCAACCCGACTAGCTTACCAAGCGACGCGTCAACGGTGTTCGCAACCACCCTCACCGTTCCGGATTCGGCGCCCCCGTCGAGCGTTCCGGTAACTACAGCACCTCCGCAGACGACGGGGACAGCAATCACTACGTCTACGCCTCCATCAGCAACTTCGACAACAGCCCCAACAACACCTCAGTTCGTAATTACCGAGCAAGTCCTAGACTTTGCTCGCGTGGCTGTACTGTTCGTAATACAGAGCCAGAACCTGAACAATGCTGTAATGGCGCAGATGGCGCTTCAAAAGTTCTTCTCGGATGCGACTCCTGCTAGTGGTTCGGGCCAGGGGGCAACACCAGACAAGGCAAAGAACCTGAACATTGGCGGCAAGAATACTATCGACTTGGTCCGCCTTACGATCAATCTGGACTCTTGAAAGGCGACTGAAATCATGCCTAACTGGCTCATCCTTCGGCATCATACCTCTAAACGCTGGACGAGTTTCTTTCACATTCACCCACACCGCACGAGCCGATGTAACGCTTCATCATGGCTTCATATGTCATATGTACATTAACGACTACCCACGGGCACAGCACCGTCTTTCCCCTTCTGATTCACTTTCGTCTTCATCCCAGCGATATCTTTTGACGGCAAACAAGCCGACGCAACCTGGAGAGGACTTGCTCCTCTCGGGTTGGTCGACAACACCCTCTTGCCTTCCTTTTCCCCCCATTGTACACAAGACGTACGTTTTTATTTTATTTTTATCTTACCATATCATCACGACATCGCATAATGTCATACCCCCCACTGGCAAGTAGTGCGCGAGAGAGAGAGAGCAGTTTTGCATTATGTATTTTTGGGAAACGCTTAAAAAGCGAGCGGGCGAAGCTGGCTGTGTTTGCTTTTCAATCTTCCAGCATGGCGTAGGAGAGAAAATATCCCAAACCCCCCAAGAAGGAGTAGTTGAGAGGGTCTTGTGAGCGAATTGGAGGGGGGGTATGAAAAGAAAGGAGGAGCTTGTAGATATCACCAATGAATCTCAAGACAATGTTTAATAAGACTCACATACATCACATCGCTTCTTGCTTGCCACCTGACACGGTGGTTCCCCCTGACACAGTGACTATCTCATATTTCGGAATTCTTTTAGTGACTTGTTCACCTTGATCGACCTCTGTAAGAATCCCGCTTTGCCTGATCTGACGGGTGCTCAGCGTTGCCATATGTGCTGGGTACCGGTTTTATGGTACTATAAACATTATCAACACCCCAGTCACCGGCCAGCCACTCCTTTTCAACAAAACTGCTGAATATCGCTCTCGGCTCGGTGAGCAACCCGGGAAAAGGCTCTAGCCCCCACGGCAACTCACGTATCTCCTCGGGGTCCCCGTACACCTTTTGGCTAGCCCCCACGTCTACGACTACCCGTTAGTGGTTGGTGGCCGTGTTCTAGGGGGGTGGGGGGTTGGTTCTTGCTATCTTTTTTCCGTGCGGTATTTTCTTCTTTTCTTCCTTCCTTCTTCTTCAGGCACCGTGTTCCTTTCTTTCCATTCTTGGCGTTGCAGGGTTTCCGACCTCAGTGTTGCGGCCCAAACGAGGAGGGATGACGGGGGAGGTTGCGTGGTATCGTGACTATGCGGACTCGCCGAGCTGCTGGAATAGGGAAGGCAGGGGACGACGTGGGCAATAGCACGGGGCTTACTGGCTATAGGTTCGGTCCCCTTTTTATCTATTTCTCTGGTCTGGCTATCTCGATCCTTAGTCACAACCCGATGTGACGTTACCCATGTTATATAACTCTTCCTTTTAGCATCGTATCTCGCTAGCCATTTTTGCCCTCATTAATACAATTCTAAATAAAATCAGTTCGAGATCTTACAGACTTGTTATTAGAGTTAGAGCCTTTTCGATGCTTGATATAAATATACCGATATGCTTTACTTAGCCCGGCTAAAGGTACTTCCGCAAATGCATGCTATCCATCTGACCTTCGTCAACCACTTGTCCCTTCTCGGAGGCCGCATTCGTTCCAGGGTCCCTGGTCTCCTGCCCCCCCCTAACGCCCGTGCCGCCCCTTGAATCCGACGTCCACTGCGCCCGCGTGAGCCGGACATGCTTGATCTGATAATGGATATTCACACACACACCGATAGATAGTCGGCTGTCAAACCCCCATTGCGTGGAGTGGAGACCCACGATGCGTCCCTCCCGGGGTTGTTAGTCTACATATTGTCATCCGCATCCTCTGGATTATCCAACTTGTACCGACGACACAAATCAGTCCGAGGACGTCGGTTATTAATTCGACCGCAAGGACAGGTAGCTCCTTGTATGAGAAAAC
Organism: Apiospora saccharicola; assembly: GCA_038363915.1. Taxonomy (NCBI): domain Eukaryota; kingdom Fungi; phylum Ascomycota; class Sordariomycetes; order Amphisphaeriales; family Apiosporaceae; genus Apiospora; species Apiospora saccharicola. Next base: position 1,682,848 of record JAQQWM010000004.1, read on the forward strand.
AGATACTTTCGTAGGCAACACAAGTAAAAGACGAAGACGTGCCCCTCAGCCGATGCTGTTGGTCACCTCCGGACGGAAATCTGGTAACCGGTGAGCAAAGTAGACAAACTGGGACGAAAAGAAGGGAAAGGGGACAGATGGGCGCGGGGGCGCACGCCGTGACGTTCGACCTACAAAGGTCTCTAGCCTCTTTGCCCGCCCTGCTCGGACTATCCCGTATTCTTGACACCCAGGCACGTGGCATGTCCCGAGCCATAGTATACTGTATACAGCGTCCGACTTGCATCGGCCGATCTTGTGGACTTGTTTCCGCAGCTGATCTGCTCTGGATGAGATGAAATGAGATGAGATGTTTTACCCCCCTTCTGGCATCCTACTTGGGGGAGCAGCAAATGCTGCTGGCCGTTTGTTACAATTTATGGTGTTGTCCCATGAGGCAAAACACTTTCCCACCAACCATTTTTACCTGCTAAACGGCCAATTCATACATCGTGCCGGCTTCTCTTAACCGAAACACTGTTGGGTGCCCCTTTTCTATAGATGACTTGGGATGGATTCGTGTGAAGATGCGTGCTGCGGTTGAGTAGTTGTCGACTTGCGAACGATTGGGTATATAAATGTTTCGAAAAGGGGGTGACTATTATGCTGTGTAAAAGGCCTTATTCGTGCCTCATCCAAACAGAAATCTTTTTTCTGCCTGCGCAGTAAACGGTCTTACAGGGAACACAAAACAAATCCAAAGCAGAAGCACCAAAACCCCGTGAACTCCCATTCGAGAGCGCGTGACTTGCATGCGCTAGTAAATATAAGCCCAAAGTGCCTTCCAAACCCTAGACGCGCACCCGTAGCAAACAAAGCTTTCCCATGCATTCCATGTAGTCGTGAGAAATCCAGGGGTTTGTCTCTTCTGTCTAGAAGAGACTGCGAAGAAAGATGCCAGAGTGAAGGCATGCAAATTTAATAAAGCCTTTTAGCGATGCAATTGCGCAGAAACTCAGTGGGTATGATTGCTAGCACCTGGTCGCCCATCTTTCATGGAAAATATCAATGTCCTGTAGTCGTCTCGTGTCCCGTATCGTATCAGCACCATGATGATCCAAGACTAGTTGCTCGTACCCAGTCGACATAATGCAGTCGATTAGGGTCAAAGTTAAATCGGCAGCCTCAAATTGGCTGCGTATAAGCTGTGTTATGTCGAGATCACAGAATGACACATCGCGGGCGATGCGGATCCTTATTCTGTGACTTTCGTTGTTTCCTCTTGTCCTTGTAGTACTTGTAGGAATAGGGGTCGAATTTGTCACTGTCTTCGGGGTAGGTCTCGCTGGCATCGTCTCTCCGCAGCATTTGGCGGCAGAGATCCACAAACACCTCGTCCACGTTGGCTACCTGTGGTCAGTATATTCATGTACGCTTATCCACGAGCGGTGCCACTGGACTTACTTTTAGTCCTTGCACTAGATTCATAGTAGGGCACGCCCCATCGCTGTGAGATAGAGAAGCCTTTGGTGCGAGGCACCGACCGTTGGTCCTCAAGGTCGGCCTTGTTGCCACAAATGACGATGGGAACCTTGTCGTCATCCTTGATGCGTATGATCTCGTCGCGTAGACCAGCCAGCTCAGCGAGCGATGACGCCGAGGTTATGCTGAAGACCAACAGGAATCCTTGACCGGTCTTCATGTACAGATCTCTCATAGCAACTAAGGTCAGTCAGCAGGGTGTTCTTCCAATTAAAGGTGCAATCATGCATGGTAAGGAATACGAACCAAATTGCTCCGTCCCCGCAGTGTCCAGGCTTTTGTCTCGAGTCAGTATGGTGGGGTAAATGAATCAATTTGAGAATGCATGTCTTACATCTCCAGTACAACTGGCCGGCTCTGCTTGGGAGGAATTGTTAGTCCTGTTTCCATGATTCGAGTGTAAAGAAAGGCCAGGCCAGGCCAGGCCCGCCGCTACTTACGTCGACGTTGACTTGTGTGCGATACGAGTCCTCGATAGTTGGATCGTAGCTCTCGATCCATTCGTTGTGCACGAATTGGGCTATTCGTTGGGTAACAGAGAATCCGTCAGCTTCTTTGCTCATTGTGTCGCATGCATGGGCATTGCATGGCATGTCATTGCATCACATAATCATCCCATTTCCGGTTCCTGCCACCGGTCCCGTCCCATCTCATCGCAAGTGAATGGATGAAAGCCAGAAAAGCCTCCACACACGTGATGGTGGGGTAGTTTGGAAGACTTGCGACTCAGACGCAATTGGCTGAAAGGGTCAGAAGAATGGCTTACCAGTAAGACAACTTTTGCCCACACCACCTAAATTAGACGAATCCCGTGTTAGAATGTGACATAGAACGGGGGAAGGAGAAAAACAGAGACAGGCTGGCTGGGCCAGAGTACAAAAGCAAAGAAGAAGGGGGGACCAAAAAACTCACCTGCTCCGAGTACGACAACGTGGAACTCGCGGCTAATAGCATAAAATAGGGAAGATTGTCAGCTGTCGAGTAACCTCACAAAAAGCCGCCTGTGCTTGGGGGAGACAAACGCCGGTTGATAGCGACCTGGTCGAGGCGCCATGGTGACTCGACTTGATCAACAACAAATTGGTTACGGGCGCATGGGACGAATTTCCAGTCCAAACCAGCGGGCTTGTTGCTCAAGTGGCAATCGCCCTACCAGACTACACTGTCTGTCTGTCTGCCTGCCCGTCTATGTCGGCCGCTTTTGTAGCAACCGACCAAGCCGGAGAAGACGGGAGGCGTGTGACGCGAGTTGTGAGTATGTGCGTGCGCGTCTGCTATGAATTGGCCAGGTTCTGAGAGGCAAACATGCGTCGGGCGGTGCAGACCTTCTTCAATCAAAATGCCAGCGTACAGAGAAAGGGAGTCCCGTTGTTGCCAAGATTGCGGTCTGGAAAGCCCCGGACGCGTTCGGCTAGCCGAGAATTGTTGAGTTGCAGGCACTGAAGGGTATATATAATAGTTCAGATCGAACAATGGGCCCGGGCCCCGAAAAAAGAGGGCAAACAGAGTACGATTTTCGCGTGGCTAAGATTCCTGATCGACGGACGGCGCCGTCCTGAAGGCGTTTGGTACGGAGACGAGTAAACAAGGGTCTCTCGCGGCCTCCAGTTGGGTTACAGTGAGGTGGACGATATGCCGATGAACACAGAGATTGAGCTGGCCGTGTGATTGATTCAGATAGAGAGTTGTGGGTGATATGTAGGAAATTTTATAAATGAGGGATGTGAGATATGCAAGGTGAGATATAGGGATGGGGACAAAATATAATCTACAAAAGATTGAACCGCGAAATAAGTCCGTGTCAGTCAATCAAGCAGTCAGCCACTCAGTTAGTCATATACCGACTTGAGAGTGAATAACCAATATGTCCAGGAACGAAGTTTCAAGAAAAATTGAAGTGGGTGGATGGGAAAAGAGGAATAGATAGCTGGGGGTGGTGCATTATATCGCAGAAAGAAAAAGTGAGAGACCGCGCAGTTGCGACACAACACAGGGCTGCTTGCTGCTGCTGCTGCTGCTGCTGCTGCTGCTGCTGCTGCTAGGTTTTTGGGGCAAGTCACTAACAGGTCGGCCATTGACTGATCTGTCTCCTGCCATCATACCGTTGTGTAGGTAGGTAGGTAGGTAGGTAGGTAGGCATGTGTGCATTAATTGATGTGTGTACATACTTAAGCTACATAACCTATCTCATGTACTTCCATTTGATACCTACCTACTTGTCATAGTCCATGACTGCCATGACTTGTCTTGACTCGAAGTGACCGGGACGGCCTTTGTTTCCTTCCTGGCCTATCAGTGCCGAGCCTCTATTCCTCTCCCATCCCCCTTGTTATTAGTTTTTTTATTCCGGCTTTTGCTGGCCCCTCAGGAATCAATCATACGTACAGGGCAGTGGTTCTCGCCAAGGGGGTGCAAGGTGGCTCGTTAGGTTAGGGGAGGGTCCGCAAGGGAGGGGGGACTGTACAGTCCGCCAGGTACCTTTCTCTTACTGGGGGCTGCACGTTTACTGCTCCGTCGTAACCAAACCGGCCTACCGAAACATTCAGTCAACCCTAGCACAGCACCACCAGCAAGCCCAACCCAACTCAACCCAACCAGCCAGAACTGGGGACGGGACCAAGACACCTAGCAAGTAACCTAGGTACCCCCTGTGCAGCAGCTTCCAAGTCGATAGTTGATCGGTCCATCACACCGTCCCTGCATACCATATCTCAAAACACAAAACATACGTAAAAGTATACCTATACATAAGGACGTGGTATATAATTCATTGCACAAAGATGTGCCGCACCGCATCTCAGGCACTTATTTTTAATTATGCCCTCGATATAGAACTTGACAAGTCAAATCTGGGCTCTTTTCTTTTATCAAATATTTATTTACTCTTTGCGGCGACGGAAGAGGTGTTTTTGTTTTTCTCTACCTACCTATACAATGAGTACGTAGTCCTATGCATAAGTATTCTGTCCATCAATAGGCATGTAGTGGATTTCCTTCCTCACCCCGTACGGGAGGCTATGCCGTCATAACTAATGTTCCGACTTGCTCGTACCACCATCACTTGAACTTGCACTGAACCAACCAGAGCCAACTAACTACCTACATAAAATACTTTCCAACATGTATGCCGCAATTACTTCCTTCGCACTACCACCTCCCCGAACTTGCCGCACAAGCAAGCAAGCAACCCTGCTGAGCTACGACTATCCGTACTCCTACTCAGTATTCGCACACAAGGCCATTAGCAAGCGAACAAACAAGCGCCGCCGCCACTGTCGCCCGCTACAGAGACTAGCCGTCCTTTTTGATTTGCTGCCTTACATTGATATGTCTTGTGCAAATGTCATTATCCCCAAGTCCAATTGGCGGCGGTAGATCCGGTGGCAACCTCCCTCTCGTCTCCATTGGTTTCCGTCTCGTTTTGACCTTATCCCTCCCTCACCCCGCGACTTGCCCCCCCCCTTCCCTCCAGGCTTTTACTTACACGCAATACGAACACGCACAACGCTGGTGATACACACGAAAGAGGCAAACAGGAAAGGGGGCAACGGAGCGAATATCCAAAGAAAGTATGCAGACTCTCGAAAATGGGCGAGTCAGGATTGCAGGTCCCGCGGCCTTCTTTGCACCAGACCGGTTGCCCATGCAGCACCGGCGGTTCGTGCCATTCCTGACTCGTCCGTGCCCTGCAGCCTTCCAGCCCGCTCAGCCAGCGACGGACCCAATCATGGCTTTTTCGACTGAGGGCTCCATAGGGATCAAGTGCAATCCTTACCTTCGCATGCGCACATGGCTCTCCAGTGTACTAAACAGACAAGAGTGCATGTGGGAGCTCTCTGAGCGATTCCTACAACAGGAAAGCGTCCCCCGCCAGAAGTTCGCATGGGGAGGAGACTCGGCTCTGCCGCTGTACCCAGTCAGGTAGGTGAGAATGCAAGAAGAGAAGGGGACAGAGGGCTGATGAAGATGTGAACCGCCAAACGGCCTTGCGCACTGCAGCGTAACCATGCACATGCATTGAGCTGCACAGCTCGCAAGACCAAGCAGAAGAAGCACAGGCTCTATCACGTTTTCCCCACTGCATGCTTCGTTTGTGCTTCACACACATGCCAGCGGTATGGATGGTACAGTACCCAAACGAGTGAACGGTAAGTGGCTCGGAAAATAAAGCAAAACTACTACTATAGATGATGTGTACGCTATACTTATATATACCTAATATAAAAGTATATATATAACGTAGTTTACTACCTTACGGACTATATTACCTCGCGGATTACTTTTTTTATTTTTTAATACTTTTATATAAATTAATTTAATTATAACGCTTTAAATTAATTTAAATTATTTATTATCTAATTTATTACTCGATTTTATATCCTTTTTATAAATTCGCGTATTATAACTTATTTCATTATAAATATTATAACGTTTATTACTTATTACGCGCCGTTTCGATAAATTATTATTTTTACCTTTATCGATTATAGGACACTTCCCTTTTACCTTCTTATTTTATAATTATTAAGATTCTTTAATAATAAAGGCTCCTTTAAATTAAATACGTAACTTTCTAACCCTTTAACGTTTTAAAAAGGTTAAATTAACTACCTTTAAAATCTATACCCGTTTATATAAAATTATAATTTCGTATATTATTAACTTTATATATTTAATTAATTTATTTATAATATTTAAAATCGGTATTAAAGAACTTCTTTAATAATTAAAGATCTTATTTTTAATAAAAGTAAAATATCTCGTCGTTTATTAAAGGTTAAAAAATATTAAAGGGTTATAAATATTAATAATCTTTAGGTATAATAACTCCGGTATAAATATCCGAATTTATATATTTAACTTATTAATTACCTTATTTAAATTATAAGGTATTAAACTAAATACGTTAAATCTAAATTTAATATTATATTTTATAAAAATAATAAAATATACGGCTTTAAAAGTAATAAAGAACTCGAGCTTTATAATATAATTTATTAAAGCTTTTATAAATAGCTCGATTTCTTTTAAATATATATACTTTAACAAGAAATAAAATATAATATTTAATAATTAAAATAAGTAAAATAAATAAAGAGGTATATTAAATATAATAATACCGTTATCTTTATAATATACCTCGAATTTAATCGAAATATAGCTCTCGTAACCGTTAATAATTAAAAGGTAATAATAACCCGTCGCTCGCGTTTTAATATATTTATTAAAATATTTAACTTAATTTAGGCCCGTTTTATTATTAATCTAGCTATTAAAGGTCGGTTTAATTATTTAATCGCCCGGTAAATTATATTCATACGCTTAATTTACGAAATAATATTAACTTTAAACGATTAAGAACGGCGGAATATATTAGCTTTATAAATTAATATATTCTATTACTATTAATTATTCCTAATTATTAAGTTAAACCGTTTTCGCTTTCCTATACCGATCGGCGCGTATTACGATATATATTAAGTTAATAACGTTTATTATAAAGTTAATTTTATTAAAATTCTATATATCTTTATTTAAAATACCGTATTTAGCTTTCATATTCGCTATTAACATAAATTAGCCGGAAATAACCTTTATATCCTTATAAAGAGCCTTTTAATAATTATATTTCTAATTTATTTTAATTTTAAGGTTTAGATTATAATCGATAAAGCGCTTAACTTAATACTTATTAACGCGTTCGCCGCTATATACTCCTACGAGAAAATTAATTATATTTTCTATATTAACGATATTAAGAAGTATTCCTTAGGTATTTAAATCGATTATATACTTTTATAATACCTCCTCTTTAATAAGATTTAATTATATTATTATTATTAAATTTCGCGTTATAAGGTTCGGCCGTTAATTCGGTAATATAAAGTTATATAAAGGACGTTATATACTTTTATAATAACTCTTTTATTTAAAGGATTTATTAAATTTCGCGTCGCTTAAATTATTAAAACGATTCGATCTTCTTTTAAATTAATTAAATATTATAATTATAGAATTATTATATATTAAAGTTTAATTAAGCTATAGAATTAAAAAAGTGGTCCGCGAGGTAATATAGTTCGCGAGGTGGTAAACCACGTTATATATATATCCTTCTATATATGTATTATATATGCAAACGAGGGAATACGTTAGGTAACCTTTGGCTTTTGGAGGGGCAGAATAAAACAAGGTAGATATCCCGAAGAGTTTTGGCCCCGCCAAACTGGACTGGCCCTCAATCTACTCGATATCGTCGTCTTCAGCTTACCTTACTTTACCGTCACCCCTAATGCTAATAAAAGACCAACGACGCCCTCGATTGCGTAGAGCAACAAACACAAGACAAAGAATATCATCATTTTACCCCTAGAGAGCCTCGTATACGCCGTACTTGTCACCTGACGGATACCAGCTGCAGGCGTCACTTGCAGGCACGACTGATTGCTTGTTCAATAGTTCATCCCTTTATAAGACCAGGAATAGGAATAGCGACGACGAACTGGCTGGCTGGCTGGCTGGCTGGTCTGATACGCAAAGGCAAAGACAAGACGAGAGACATACACACAGCTGCCAAGCGCTCCACCACAGCGACCACAGTAGGCGGCACGCAAAAGAACCTGACGAGTAACAACAGACAGGTCGGTCTTTTCCAAGCCCGCCCTGTCGCCTCGTGCCTCGGGACCCGTCAAGCGTCGTGAGTGTGCATGGGGTTTCCAGCCAGGATATCAGAGAGCCGGGACGGCGTACCAGCTCCCCGGGGATTTTAGCTTCGTGGAGCTGCATGTACCTGGCGCGCCTATCCACTTGGGAGGCTGCCATGTTTTTTAGATGTACATACCCGACTTTTTAGTAGGCATCCAAGACTGTACTTGCTTGCATTTGGGCAGTGTTCTATAGATGCGGTCATCGTCACCGCTTTCTCTGCCCTGATGTCATTGTCCGCTGTTTCATCTCCCGCAGCTCTGGCAGCTATTACAACCTGCCCGTCAGAGAGTCGGGATGGCGTCATATCGGAAACAGCTACGAACCGCCCCCAAGCACCACCACCCGCCTTTCCGATCCTGTCAGGGACCGCCCATCTTGATGCCGTGGGACCGGGATCTCTCGTCTCAACAATTCGGCCGGCCTTGTTATTCTGTCGCATGTTGTTTTCTTGGGTGACAACATAGATACATGTATGTAGGTAGTAGTCGACTAACTGGCTTGGGAGAAAGAGAAGACAAAAAAGACATCCTGCACAAACAAACCACCAACCACACAACCCCCCACATTGTGTCGTGGCCCTGAATTGAGATCTCGAATCTGCCCGGGCCTACCACTCTGCCACAACCCCTGGAGCCACGTGGGAGCTATAAGTATTTTTATGTTCACCCTAAGCCAAACATTAGGTACACTTGGAGAGACTGAGACACGCCCCCCACATTGGTTTCTCCCATGTGAAAACAGCACAATACGGGACAACGGGACAGGGGCAACGAAAAGGCTTTCCTTTGACTGTACCATTGTGGTTCATACGCATTTCTATATTTATGATATGTTCGGTCGGTCGGTCCCTGGCCGCGAACCTGCCAGTCTCCAGAGAGACGGACAAGCCCTATCGATACGTCAACTGCTGTTTGCTGTGTCTGTGTCCCTCTGCCCAGCTATTTTTAGCGATTGCCCAACGAACCAATATTCCTATCTTTCGATGGATTAGGCAACGCTGCCCTTGCCTTAACTAATGCAGCAGTTTCCCAACTGAGAGGACGTTCAGACTTTTTGAGTCGTCCTGCATACCCGGATCCGTTGCCCGTTTAGCTGGATGGTGTTTTTTTTTCTTCCTCTCCCCACGCAGACCTAACGCGGCGGTCTCTTCCTACGGGCCATGCGACCCGACGTGTACCTAGCGTTTGCTTGCCATATATCACGTATTTTCCAGTACACATGATGTGTCTCTCAAACACTGGTCTGCTGCTCCCAGAGGAAGAGGGAGCCTTCGTAATGACGTGTTGCGCTTTTCGTAATGTCTACAGACATACTTCAGCAACTTGTGCCCTTGGCGACAAATAACCGTTGCCCCGCGAGGAAAGAAGCTCCAATGTGGTGTCTCGCTATCTGTTTTATCCTTCTACGTCCACATGCATCGTGCCGGCGCCTTGTCCCCCTCCCTCTTTCGCCAAGACCATCTTGTCTCGCGTTGGCGTACCGAACAGCCGGTTCCCCTTAGCTTATCTGTCTCCCCCCTACTTACCTAGGTATCTACATTGTATTTATCACACGATATGACTGATGGTGGAAAAATGAGAAGCCTCAGAACCTGCAGCTAGCAGAGCTGCTGCTAGCTCACTCGCCCTTCGGCACACTCGCTCACTCTTGATGGCTATTCGCATTGTAGAGAGAAGAAGGGATACCGTCATATAGAGAGTATCGTGAAACATCGGCAACGGCTATAGTGGCATAATGAGGAAGGATTGCATATATATGAGTGATACTCTATAGTTTCGCTGGGACTTCTGGGTCATGAGGATAGCTGATGGTCAAGTCGTCGGATACCTCCCTGCTGCATAATGTCGCCTAAGTAGAACCCATAATCCGAGGCAACCGTATAGTGGTGTAGTTGGGTGGTCGAGGTCCTGACGCAACACATGATCCACCTGCATTGTTTGACTCTGAGCACGCGCGACTGACACTTCTCCATACATGCAACCTGCGGGTTACCCTTCGCTAGGGCGTTGCTGACACACCTGGCAAGGCAGAGAGCCATCGTCAGTTCTGTGCAAAGGTTACATGTGGAATATAGGTGGGCGCAGTGCGTCGTCTCTCGCTCCCCTCGATGACACCATCTCACACGCGCGCAAGTGAGGACCCGGCGCCGGCTTGCATGCGGATTAGGTACACCTGCCCAAGGCTCTCGGGGCGGGCTTCTTCGCCATCGCCGCCAACCCGCCGGGTAGCCTTGAGAGGGGATTTCTAGTATCAGCCGCGCGAAGCAGCAGAATAACGTCTGGCATGCGTGCGTCTTTTTGCCCTGCCTCGCCCAAGAGGGGGGTTTAGGGTCTCCTGGCCCCATCTCGACCGACGTTTATATCCACGGCCCCATCCTTTCGGTTTGTGCCGAGCCCTGAGGGGACTTCGAGGAGAGCCCACAGGCAGCTGCTACATAAGTGGAAAGGGTCCTTCACAAAGCCAGTCTTAAACGTCGCGATACTCTGCCCGGCCCCAGGGGGACGAACATGTGTAGGGATGATGATGCAAGCATCGACTGTCGATCGAAGTGTACCCAAGTCCCACTCTTGAGTGATGAACGGCCTGTATCACAGACAATAAATGATGGCTGATACCACCATCCACGGAGATCTAGTCAGTCACTAAGGGCCTAGTGCTAGAGACACATACCTAACGTGTGACTCAAACCTAGCGAATACCTTGAGATAGTAGTAAGACACGGAGCTGCCTATACAGCTGTTCCATTCTCTTGATACCCAACAAAAACGTCGTGGTGGATCCATATGATAGAAATGACTGGGCCCCCCCTTTGCGGATCTTCTTGGAAATGAGGTTATGCCAATTTTCGGGATGTCCGATGGAAAACAACAAATCGTCCCCCATGCCCCTACGGAAATAAACAAGACACCCGAGGCATCTCAGAGAAAGAATAGAACGTGCCATAGTTGGAGGGCTTATAGTTTGGTTGGTTATTGCGGGCTGGCGAAGAGCGGTCAGCGAAGTAGGTGCATGGACGCCACACTGTGAACAACCTGCATCAAGTGCCAGACAAACCACTGGTGCTGAAAGTCAAGCAGGGGTACGCTCAGATTTGATCAATTTACATATGTAACGGGAAATAATATGCTCGTGAAATGGAGAGGTGTAGAGAGAGAGAGAGAGAGGGAGAGAGAGAGGGAGGGAGGGAGGGAGAGAGAGAGGGAGGGAGGGAGGGAGAAAATCCGTGTTTGTGTGTGCGTCTGTGAAGAGCACCTATTCTCGTTTCGGCGATGCATTCAAGCTAGTTATTTCTATAGACCTTGTCTATTCGATGCCCACGTCCATCTACAACTTCGAGGTAGAAGATCCTAAAGCCGCCGTCTTGGCCTTGTAAATCTTGACCAGCTGCCGCACCCCGAGATCCAGCAGGACGTCCTCGGAGCCTCCCGGGATCCGGGCGCCGGGGACCTCGCGGTAGATCATCTCGGCGAGCGCGCCCTGGCCGCTGCGGGTGTAGCCGTTGCCGCCGAACAGCAGCACGGCTGTGTCGGCGCACTCCTTGAGGACGATGCCCGCCTGGGCCTTGAGCATGGCCGTGAGGCCGCCCAGCTCGCGGTCCGCCTCCTCCTTGGGCATGCGCGTCATCTGGTAGGCGAACTGCTCGACCCAGGCCCACTGGCTCTCGAGCAGGGCGCCCGCCCTAGCGAGCCGGTGCCGCACCACGGGTTGGTCCATGAGCGGCTTCCCGAAGGCTTCGCGCTTCAGCACGTACTCGAAGGCGGCCGCGAGGGCCACGCGCGACGTCCGCGTCACGCCCACGGCGATGGACAGCCGCTCGTGGTTGAAATTGGTCATGACGTACCGCATGCCCATGCCCTCCTGGCCGATGAGGTTGGCGACGGGCACCTTGACGTCGTCCAGCTCGATGTACGTCGTCCCTGCTGAGATCTGCCCGGACACCTTCAGGCGTCGCATCGAGACGCCAGGGTAGTCCTTCAACGGCACGACCACCATGGAGAGACCGCTGGCTCCGGAGCTCTCGGGTCCTGTGCGGACGGCCATGCTGGCGTAATCGGTCCAGATGCCGTTCGTGATCCTATAAGTGCATACTGTTAGTCTCAGACAGCTTATATACAAAGTAGTACCGATCTAGCTACGACCAGCTCTGTGAATAAACACACCATTTCTTGGTGCCGTTAATGATGTAGTGCTTCCCATCCTTACTCTTGACAGCTGTCGTCGTGATGTTGGCGACATCGCTGCCGGCGTCGGGCTCGGTAATGGCGATGCAGCTCCGCTTCTGACCGCGCAGCAGCTCGGGGAGGAAGCGCTCCTGGAGGTCCTTACTGCCGAATTTAACGATGGGCGGCACGCCGAAGGCCATGCCCGTGGTCAGACTGCCGCTGGGGCCGGCGAGGCCGCTGCGGGCCATCTCGTCGGCGTAGATGACGGCGTGCAGGTAGTCAAAGTTCTCGACGCGCAGCCCGCCCAGCAGCTCGTGGATGCCGAGCCGCTTTAGCCACACGACAGGGAGGGGCGCCGGCAGCGCGGGGAGCAGCATGCCAGCCGCGGCGAACTCGTCGAAGACGTGCGCGGGCACCGTCTCGGCCCGCTCCCACTCTTGCGCGTGCGCCAGCAAGTGTTTCTCGATGAAGGCGCGGATGGCGACCTGCCACTTGCGGTGGGTTTCCTGGTAGATAGGCGTGGGTAGGCCCATCAACCACGGCGGCTCGCTGAAGGGGATGGCGGCACTCATGATGTGCGTGTATGCTCTTGTCTTACTGATGTTTGGTGGGATATGATTGGACGGTTGCTTGCAAGCATGGTCTCAGAGCAAGGTCACCTATGGATTCTAGCGTGGTGACTCAAGTCAAATAGAAGAGAAGATGGAAGACTGCCTTCAAATTGCTGAATTGTGTATGTATTGGCTTGGAAGGTGCATTACGTGCTTGATAAGTCCTCCTACTCGGGAAGACAATAACAAGTTGCACACTGTCCTTCGTCAATGTGCAGCGAACCGTTTCTTCCCTTTCCAGACTGCTATGCGGGGGGGACCGAGGTCTGAAAGTTGGGGATGTTGAGCACTGCATGGGGTTGAAGCGGGAGGCCGATCCGGGGTTGGAAAATTGGAGACAGCTACCCCCCGATCTGTACAGGTGCCGAGGTACCTAGATCTACGACCTCACTTCAATGCATGCATTACATGCCCAAATGTTATCATTATTCTCGCTCTTCCTCTCTGTCCATGCCCGCCAGGTTACACCCCAATAAAACGCATGTCATGGTTGAATAGACACAATGCTACCAGTCTATGCCTGACATTAGTATTGCCAAAGATGACACCAACCTCTGCCGGCTGAACCAGTACGTCAGGTATCCATGAGGCTGGCTTACCGGGGAGCTGGTCTGATTCGCTGTTTTGACGTGCCAAGTTTTGCTCAAATACTTGCTCTTATGGTAAACTGGAACTAAATGCGTTTTAGCTGGACTCAGCATGATCGCCGAGATGGATGGTGCTTCCCCAGCATTAGGCGAATATTTCGCACAGACGGGGTCGAAGCTTGCAGTTGCTCGGTTCTTGGGCACACAAACCTGAACCCATCGAACAAGTCGTAAGACAGCAGGATCTCCGAAAGAATACCTTACATATCGAGCACTCTGATACAAACCTCTCTTCTCTTGTCTCGGCGGCAGACGACCCATTACTTGTCAGGTCTGTCCGGACCCTCATGGTGGCATATCGCGTCTTGGGAACCGATATGGCTGAGATGCCACACTCATGACTTTGGCGAAAGACTCAAGCAACAAGGTTCCTCGGAGCGGCCTTGAAACATGACATCCGCGTCAGTTTTCATCGGTGTAACCTGGGGAGTCACCATGCCATTCGGGCCTGTCAGCATTGTCAGCAACGCCCTCCGACACGTCTTATGGTTGTACTTGCCACAAATGAGGGTTCTAAGCAAAAGTAACCTGTGCTCCCAGTCCCGGGGAAAAGCTCGAAGGATATACCTCAAAATAGGAAGAAGCCCAGGCTGTTGAAGAACACCCCACGCCCCACGTCCGGGGTAAGGGCTTGTTCATCTTGTGTTCAAATTGTCACCTTACCCACTTATTCACCACGATTCGTGCCTGCATTTACATCGCAGATCTTCCTAATATGGAAAGAAGAATCATGGTGTAGAGCATGATAGCTTGGACTGTGATATGGTCTGCTGCTCTATATGTGGTTGATCTCTTCAGGTGCTAGAGCCGTGATAGGTCGTGCTAGGTGAGCAACGTCTTGAAGACCCTCCTACCTACACCATATCCCCTTTTCTGATCTGTCCCTAAGCGAGGCTCCTAAAAGGAGTGTAGATATAGATAGTATCGTCCTGATGAAGAAGTGATGTTTGTATACTTTACCGCATGCCGATACATTCCAAGATACCCTTAAGAACCACGGGCTTGCAGAGAAAATCCTTGATCATCAGCTGTCTCAACAAAAAATAAATGTCCAATTCATGGACATTGATAGAGTCGACGACTTCCTCGAACGGAGCGAATATAGCTGGAACCTAAGTCCAGGGCCGAGGTTTTCCCTAAGACAGCTCGCCAACGAAGTAAACCCCCATAGTCAAAACACCGAAACAGCCCGGGTCATCGAAGCGTTTCCCCGGAAGTGTCAGTAAGTCAGGCAAGCTCTGACCCAGAGTCGAGTTTGGATGATTCGCCGACGAGGTCAACTAGAGGTGGCCCGCGTGATACCATGTTACCGTCCTACCGATGCCCCCGGCAATGCTAAAAAATTCCCAGGAAAAAAAAAGTAAAGAAAAGGAAAAACCCGAAGGCCCTCCGACTGTTCTGTTAGCTTCGGGACAGTGTCTAAGACGGCGCTGCGTGAGACAAATGCTGGCTGGGCCTCGGATAGTTTTCACGCCCATCTTCCCGTTTGTGTGTTTGTTATTCATCAACGCAGGTACTTCTTGTACTTGAATACACTTTTGCTTCCCCTGTAGGTCAGTGCATAGACCGAGGTCTCGAATCCAATGGATGGGGTACGCTACATGCGTAGAGATCCAATCTTTGCAGATCATCGTGGGCTTTTTAGTCTTATAGTACGGTGGTAAGGAAGAGGAAGAGCCGCACCATGTGACTGTAGCTCAACGCGAGCCACCGCAGTCTCCCCGAATGCCACACCCCCGCCGTTTGGCCAATGGACAGGCCGATCCACAAGGCTGGGAATTGCCAAGTAATTTGCTAAAACCTAGCAGCTTGCAGGCGGTATCGCATCGCACCGACTTGAAGCACGGCTTCGGTTTCACTCGAGCTGGCAGTGGTTGGCTACCGTCTCAAACACGTATTGAGGCCTAACCTACAAGTCCCACATTCTCCATTGACGGCAGTTAGAAGAAGAAGGGCTCGCCATTGGTAGGCAGACCCTTGTCTCGCATCGACAGAAAGCAGTTGGGTCTCCTATTTTTATTATTTCCTCCGCCCTGGATTTGATTGACTGGGGCAATTTCACTCTAATGCGAGCTCTTTGGGCGGTAGCTACATATACAACTTTGGCCAAGCACATGGCTGCAGCTCCGGGCATGGAATATGGTCCAATATCGGCGATCCGGGCCTCGTTTGGGTGGGTAGCGCATAGAAATTGAAGGCGGCAGGAAAGTTGATTGATTAACTGCAGGGACCGCTGTCATGTTCCTGGCAATAAAAGGACGCCCGACTCTCCCCAGTTCCTAGATCTCTGACGGGCTAGGGGGATTGTGATTGGTTCCATCCTGGATGTGTGATTATTTATCTAAGTTACCCAGTCCGAGGAACGAACGTACTTGTAGCAGCGACGGAACGCGTGGCGCCCCTTGGTCCTCTCTACTTGCTGCTCGTTTGAGCTTTCACAAGTTGTGATCTAGAAGAAGCTCTCGCCGATTATGGGGTCTCACAACAGGAGTGGATTTCCAGTTTATGAGATTGGGGATGGGGACGGGGTGCACAAACAAGTCCTCCGTGGGGGTTGGTGCGACCCCATTGCTGATAGGCATAGCTCGGAATGGGACCCTGTTCTTGTTTGCAGGCTTCTTCAGTGTGTGCTAGTCTGCGTAGTAGTAGTGTTGTTGCATTGGTAGGGGGACGTCTGTGGTATTGTGGGCAACGAGTGTAAACCGGTAATGCTCTGTTGTTTGTGAAGCTGAATACAAACATATACCTGTATATGTTGCTGTAAACCTGCCATTCTTTCATCTAGTAAAGTCAAGTGGGTAAGATAGATAGCAATGTATGTGTCAGCAAATACCTCCCAGCAGAACCCATAACGTGGTATGGGCTAGGACTGCCAGCCCGATGGCAGGCAAGCATCACCCCAGGACACTCGGTTTCCGCCAACGTGGGGGAGGGAGTGAGCAGTGAGGGGGACGCAAGGGAAGTAAGCAGTAGACCCGTTTCGAACGACAAACAAAAACCAGGCAAGCGTCACCCCTTGCAAGGAGACTGCATGTACATACGAGATGTGACTGTGATATGTTTGAAGATATCGTCGAATAGAGGGGAGACGTATTGGGTAAGTGCACGCGGTCTTCATTCCGTTGCTACTCAATATGATGATGAAGTTGGAGTGTCCAATCCAACCCATATTCTTCTGAAATATGACGTGGTGGGGTCAATCAATCTTGGTGGGCTGAGCCGCATCTTGGTTTGTGCATGGCAAATCCGAGAGAACGATATCATGCGCGCCAGCAAGGAAGGGCAATAAGAAAAACATGTATTTTCTCCGTAGTATAGGGGAGGTACTATAGTAACCCCAGATCATCTTTCCGAATGTTCAACATTCACTGTTGCGCAGCTGTTTTGGGGGCATTACGGGCTGGGCTGGCATCTCGTGCAGATCCAGATTTTGCATCAACGTCTTGCGCAGAGCTAAACGCCATGGTGTGGTGGAATGCGAGAGGAGATGTTGATGGCGGGCGGGCCAGGCTGCTACGCTGTGGACGAATAAGATAATCACCGCAACGACACTATTGCATGTATGTGTATGCCGGTTGGGTTACTCGCTTGTTTGCTTCTTGACGTATTGGCTGTAATGTTGTATTTATTGTCTGTACTCCGTAGCATGATAATGGATGGTGCCTTCTTTGACGAAGCCACTGCTCCATCGTTCCTGACTTTGGAAGCAATTGCATTCAAGCGGCAATATGCCCAAAAGCGCCTGCATACTAGGCCTGCAACCATCTTGCATTCAGGATGTGATGCCAAGGTTGTACTCGATTATCGAGCCGTGCGACAAGCAGCGAGGAGCTGGGAGTCAGCAGTCGGCGGGAGTTTGTTTGGCAGTTGTATATCCTGTGCTGAATGGGTCATTGGTATACCTCGAATAGCGAATCGGATTGCCTTCCACGTCGGTCTGTTCTCTGGGTCAGCACCAGAGGATGAGCGAGTAAACGCAAACCCCACAACCAACCGGCATCTTCCAGGCTTCTTTCCAGCTGTGCAGTACCGGGTTATATTGGCTTTTGGGAGTCTTGCTATCAACTAATATATGGATGCACCTCTGTACGGCTTGTGTCGCTTGCTTTCGGAGCCTTTTGCCGTAAAATAAATACCTAACATACGATCGAATGCACCAAATATGACGGCTACTTGCTTACGGGCTTGCTTCCCGATGCAGCGGGGCGCACGCCGATAGAAGACCTTGCTTGGAATGCCATCAAGATCCGGATTTAGCATAGCGTAAGTGCACTCTTCTACAATAGCGACTACAATATGCATCTCTGATTAAGGAGGAACGTGGAAATGACGTCGGCATATCTAAAGGGATATTGTTTGCTGCTAGTTAACGGTCTCGAATAAATCAAGTTCGGTCAAAGGTGTGTTCTAGGAGTTGATAGTAGCCCAGGGTCGGAGTCAGGGTGGGTAGGCGGGGAAAGAGGAGAGCTCCAGCCTTGCCAGGGCTTTGGAACAATTATAAGTCTTTATTACTGTCAGATATAAGGGTGCATTACAGGTACACCTGTAATAATAGCATAAACCTTACCTTTTAGTCTAGTGGGCAGTCTAACAATTACAGACCTTAAGGTATTAGAAGAAAAGAGTATTATTTATATAACGTGGTTTATTACCTCACGGATTATATTACCTCGCGGATTACTCTTTTTATTTCCTAATACTTTTATATAAATTAATTTAATTATAACGCTTTAAATTAATTTAAATTACTTATTATCCAATTTATTACTCAATTTTATATCCTTTTTATAAATTTATATATTATAATTTATTTTATTATAAATACTATAACGCCTATTACTTATTATACACTATTTCGATAAATTATTTTTTTTACCTTCGTCGGTTATAAGACGTTTCCCTTTTACTTTCTCGTCCTATAATTATTAAGATTCTTTAATAATAAGGGCTCCTTTAAATTAAATATATAACTTTCTAACTTTTTAACATTTTAAAAGGATTAAATTAACCACCTTTAAAATCTATACTTATTTATATAAAATCGTAGCTTTATATATTATTAACTCTATATATTAAATTAATTTATTTATAATATTTAAAATTAATATTGGAGAGCTTCTTTAATAATTAAAGATCCTATTTTTAATAAAAGTAAAGTATTTTATTATTTATTAAAGGTTAAAAAGCGTTAAAGGGTTATAAATATTAACGGTTTTTAGGTATAATAATTCCGATATAAATATCCAAACTTATATATTTAATTTATTAATTACTTTATTTAAATTATAGGGTATTAAACTAAATACGTTAAATTTAAATTTAATATTATATTTTATAAAAAAAGCGAAATACGCGGCTTTAAAAATAATAAAGAACTCGAGCTTCGTAATATAATTTATTAAAGCTTTTATAAATAACTTAATTTCTTTCGAATATATACGCTTTAACGGCGAATAAAATGCGATATTTAATAATTAGAATAGGTAAAATAAATAAAGAGGTATATTAAATATAATAATACCGTTATCCTTATAATATACCTTAAATTCGGTTAAAATATAACTTTTATAACCGTTAATAATTAAGAGGCGATAGTAACCTATTACTTACGCTTTAATATATTTATTAAAATATTTAACTTAATTTAAGCCGGTTTTATTATCGATCCAGCCGTTAAAGGTCGGTTTAATTACTTAATTACCCGGTAAATTATATTTACGCGCTTAATTTATAAAGTAATATTAACCTTAAACGATTAAGAACGGCGGAATATATTAGCTTTATAAATTAATATATTTTATTATGATTAATTATTCTTAATTATTAAACTAAACCGTCTTCGCCTTTTTATATCGATCGGTATATATTATAATATATATTAAACCGATAATATTTATTATAAAACTAGTTTCATCGAAATTCTATATATCTTTATTTAAAATATTATATTTAACTTTCGTATTTATTATTAATATAAACTAACCGGAAATAACCTTTATATCTTTATAAAAAGCCCTTTAATAATTATATTTCCGATTTATTTTAATTTTAAGGTTTAAATTATAATCGATAAAACGCCTAGCTTAATATTTACCGACGCGTTTATTATTATACGCTCCCGCAAGAAGATTAATTATATCTTTTATATTAATAATATTAAAAGGTATTCCTCGGGTATTTAAATCGATTATATACTTTTATAATACTTCCTCTTTAATAAGATTTAATTTATATTATCGTTATCGGATTTTACGTTATAGGGTTCGGCCGTTAATTTAGTAATATAAAGTCGTATAAAGGACGTCGTATACCTTTATAATAGTTCTTTTATTTAAAAGATTTATTAAGTTTTATATTACTTAAATTATTAAAACGATTCGATTTTCTTTAAATTAATTAGGTATTATAATTATAGAATTATTATATATTAAAGTTTAATTAGGTTATAGAATTGAAAAAGTAGTCCGCGAGGTAATATAGTCCGCGAGGTGGTAAACTACGTTATATATAAATTATAACTTTTTTAATTATTTATTAAACTTTATAAAATTTTAATTTATTATATTTAATTATGTAAAAATATTAAATCTATTTTTTTTAATTTTATAATTAGTTTATTTAATAAGTTAAAGCGGAAAATAGAAATTATAAGGATTAATTTAACGTATTTTTTATTTAAAGGTATAATAAAATAGATATAAATTTTAAAAAATCTTTTTTATTTATTTTATCTAAATTAGACTTTAATTTTAAAATTACGGTTTAAATTTAATTAAAACTAAATAAAATGTATAGTCACGCACGGACTTATTTTATATAGGGAAAAAGCTAGCCGATTATATAATATAGTTAAGTATATAATAAACCACGTTATTATTATTTAATTATATTAAGAATACTTATATCTATTTATATTTAATTATAAAGTTTAATATAAAATTATAAAATCTAATAATTTAATTAAATAAGAGCATCTCCCTATTCTTATTATTCATTTTAATAACTAAGGGGATATATACCTTTTAATAGGAACCGCCTGTTTTAACCTCTGCTAAGGCTGAAACGGTGCTGGCCTTGGATCTAGCGCTATCATACCCTTCCTTGGCATTGTGGAAGGATGGGTTTGATATAGTTGCGACGGGTCATGTTTAAAAGAGTCGACCGTGATGATCGGGTATTTATTTCGGGACGAAATGCCCTCGCGCCCCCGAATACGTCTAGAGCCTAGCTCTCAAAGGACTCTCAAATTTGGTTGTTAGTAATTGCTGGGGGTTTTGACATCCGTAGTGCTAATGCGTAGGTACATATGTGTGGGTGCGTGCGTGGGTGGTTGCTAGCTATGAAGGTGACTCAAGATGGTTAATGGGTGCCATACCTTGGAGCTCTGTTGCATGCTCCCTCCCGCATGCGCCGTGTCAAGCAACCCCTGCCAAATATTTCTCACCGGTCCTGTACACGGTAAAGCCAGGCAGGAGGCAGGCAGTTTCTACTACTTGTGCCGTTTACGTGGTAGACTGCCAACAAGCACATCCTTCTTCGTAATGGGTGGGCATGATCAGTATCTGCTCCCTGCTGATATGGCTTGTACCAGCCCTTACTCGATGAGACTCTGCCCATATTATACCTCTTTGCCCAGGTCGTTCAACGACGGGTAAGGTATTTCTTGTTATGCCCACCAATATATTGCTATGTAGACTGGAAAATGCCTGAGAACGAAGCATTATGAACCAGCTTCGAATCGAAAAAAGGCAGTCGACCTCTACCTCGGAGCCTTGTGCGCTGGTTATGCATATAGCGCAATGAGGGTGTAGTGGACGTCACAGATCTCAAGCGACGTGTGTCGAAAGGGGAGGGAGGCCTGGCGCATCAGGAACGAGCGTATTATGAGTCTGTTAAGCTGCAGGAGCTGCCAGCTTGATGCCTTGACAGCAACGATAACAATCAGCCTTTTTACCCACCACACACCGGCTACTCTTCACGCCGCGGACTTGATTGGCACGATAGCTTGTTTAGACAGAACAGATGGCATACAGGCAATCGCTTGCGAGAAGGATTTTCCCTCCAGAGTCGAGGAGGGGTGTGCCGTGCCCCTCCCCTCCAACGCCGCGAATACTCACTCTCAAGCACGTTGGGTCACCACCCTCCCTCCCATTCATATGCACACCCAGAACGGGCTCCTCCTCGAAACAGCGTTGCACATCTCATTCCCCTTTTGATATGCCTGCAACGGGTCGTGTATTAGTTCGGACACCGCATCTCTCGCTCTGGATGGGTGGTTAGAGGAAGATACCGAATGCAACTCTACCTCTGGGGTGTCTATCACACTAAAACTTTGATAGAGAAGAAGTGGCTGTTCCCTGTAGGATCACGACCCCCGGAAAATTGAGAAGCGTTATGATGGGTATTGCCCCGGCCCACAATGCGAGCTACCAGACCGTAATGGGTATCCGTATGTAGAGTCTGTAGGCACTCGGCTTCTTCTGACAAACCGCCCCCCCTGGACTTCTCTGTAAGCCACATGGTAAAAGCACCAAACCCCGGCACTTTGAAACGCGGGCCAGTAGAAGAATCCTTGTGCCAACCCTCCCAGATTGCAGTCTAGAATGGACTCACTCTACCTCAGCCCTAGGAGGCCTACAAACCGGGACATTCATTCTTGGTGTTCTACTTCAAACGACTCTAGAAATCACGAGCAGCATCAAATCCTTCTCCTCCTCCCTCCCTCTCTTCCAAGCTAGTTCCTTTTCAGTATTGGTGTTGTGCCGTATCATTGATCGCATAGGGTTCAAACCGATAAGCAATCTAACCTAGCCCGGTCAAGTTACTCACTAAGAAGAACCTCACATTGTACCCTACTGCCCGCCTAACTACCACGACGTGCAAGTATACTTGCATATATAGGTAGGTATATGCCTCGTAGTTGCGAATCTTACAGGTAGCCATTCAGAAACTTAGCCGGCAATCAGATGCAATGGAAGCGGGACTTGATTCCCGCTTTTTTTTATTTATTTAGACTGCTGTAACGCATATTATCAGCAGCGTTAGTGCACAGCTATCCCACCGAGCAGGTTCGAACTTGTCAAAGTTTGTACTTTGCAGCAGTAGTAGACACTAAGGGGGATAAGAGGGAGAGCTGACTGGGTACAAGACCAGACAAGACAGTATTCTGCATACTTAGAAATAGCGTGCTTTTCTTTTGTTTCGTCTTTGGCACCATCCATGCATGGCTTCTCCGGGCGGGAACATCAGCAGAAACCGCGGACCAATGGGACACATCGCTAGGCTGGCTTTCTTGAAGCACGAGCTTCAGTTGAGATGCTACCTAATGTACTTGCAGTCCGGCTACAGGGCAAACCCCGGCTTATGTACCTCGCCTTACCTGGTACGTAGCATGGCAGAAAAACAAACCTATTGAATCCTATCTTCCATTCTCCAGAACCCACCGTTTCTGGCGCGTCAACGATAGACATCTAGATGCCTCGTCAGGAATAAATAGGATGGAGGGACGGGTGGTGAGCTGTATCAGTAACTGATATATGCTTGCATGAGCACTCTTACAGCGATTCGATGGACTTCGAGTTCCTATTACGTGGCGATCGTTGGGGGTTTACCTCAGTGATGGGTTGGCTACTAAGCTGATAGTGGTCGATAGCAAGTCGCAGACATAGCCGGTGCATCCATTTGTCATCCCCGGGCTCCAGAAGATATGAGCCGACTAAAACCTACCTTGGCAACCCCATGTGCCATTGACCACTGATGGCTCATCAATCTCTCGACACACCACCACAAACTGCACCCGGCTCGGTGGGTGTGTCGAGGGGACCGGGCCTAAAAGGACGACTTTGGACATTATGTACTTTACTTTTTGAATGTACAAGCGATATCCACACCCACACACCACCCACAGCACCCGGGCCGCCGAGAAGACTGACAGGCATGTTAGCAGGACGAGGAAAGACAAGACAGCAGCAGCCATGAGTAACATAGTTTGGCGAGGCCCAAATTGGAGAGAGCGAGGAGATAACAGACAAGTATATTTCGGGGGTACAGAGACAGACAAGACAGCCAGCCCGTCAGTCAGTCAGATAGAGGCCGAGAGAGAGAAAGGAAGTGCGTGTCCAAAAGCAGCGTAGTGGAAGATAGATGCAGACAGCCAGCCAGACAGATAGCATCGAGGTGCATTCGTCTTCTTGCTCTCTCTTGTCCTCTTTTGTTCTCACGTTTCTACATGTAGTCGTTGTACCAAAGCTACTGTACTCGCTACCAAATGTACGGGCGGACTTTGAACCACACCACCTCCATCGGACAGACAGTCAGATACACACACACACACAAAGAGGTCTCAACCCACTCACCCACTCACCCTCCAAAGGCCGCCCATCAACTCTCTCTCTTCCTTTGTCCTTCCCACCAACTTCGCACCCCCCTCCAATCCATTACCCAACTTTTAGGAACGTCCCCCGAAATTTCGGCAATCCTATTTCCCCCAGCGCAACAACTCCTTGCATTCCTCTCTGGCTGCCTGCTTGTCTTGTCGCGTTTCGTTCCCGGGCATCGTCACCCTTTTACCCCATAATTCCTCGAGTCGCGTCTCAAGTCGCCGAGACATAACTGCATCGTCGCAATCCTTTGGCGCGCCCACGCACGTACAACAACTACTATTACACCTCTACATACTACTTTACCTCTATATTGCTATCTGAACTTATCTTGTCTGTTAGTCCGGGCGGATTTGGTTGGTCGGTTAATTGATTGACTGAACCATCATTGATCGACTAATTGGAACTGATTGACGCACTGCCGCCCAGCCGCTTGCTGACCCAGTTTCTCATTTCCATTCACCCTCTCTCGTACCTCTTTTTACCACTTTCAGTCCCATCCCCCTCTCCCCTCACAGGCTCTCTCACGCACGCACTCACACACCACCACCAAGACGAAAGGACGCAAGGCAAGACCCGGCTCCAAGCTTTTGGTTCTTGGTGCAGGTCAGCGCACGCGCGCCGGCTTATCCCACATTATCGATTGATTGATCTCCGTACCTCGACCTAAACCCAGCCTACTACACGGCTACTGTACTGCACTGTACTCTTGCTGTAAGCCCGTACCTACATACAGACCTGCGCCGCCAACCCACTCATTTCTGCGCAACAAGCACCCGCCGTCTTCTGATCAGCGCGATCGTCATCGCCTTCAATCTATCTTCCATCCACTCAACTCAGCAACTATATCGTATCATATCAGCGCCTCGAGTTTTCTCTCCCATCCTGCCGCAAGCAACAGCTTAGAGTCCATGCGCCACAAAGCATGAACGGTGAGCAAAGTTCGACGTTAAGTCCCAGCTCCAACAATCCTGTGAGGTCTTCATTCAACGCGACGGCGTTGACGTCGAATCGCGCAAGTCCGTTTCCCCCGTCGCTCGCGACAACAGCTTCGCCAAACGCGACAGCGACCAAATCCATTATCACCGCTGCCATGGCTGCACCGTCTTTTCTATCGCACTCGCAGCAACCGTTTAGGTCGGCAGGCATGTCGGCCCACTCCCCCTTCACGCTCTCCATGCATCACATGAATCCATTTGACAACGACGCGAGCATCAAACCTGTGGGCACGCCGTACGCGACAACGCCCGCGCCCGTGTCGCAAGTACTCATTCGCCGCCTGCCGCTGGATACAACCGAGGAGAAGCTCAGGCTCATGGTTGTGTTTTCGCAAGAGTTGGTCGATGTCGAGATGCTGTCGCCCGAGCAATCGGAAGATGCGGGTTTCCGCTCGGCTATTCTCAAGTTCAAGACATTGGCTGGCGCACAGCAAGCCAAAGATATGTTGCACGGGAAGTCGATCTCCAATGATGCTGAGATGATCGTCGAGATATTGTCCGGCAGCCCCTTAACCTCGCGAAGGTATCCCAACCACGAGACATCGGCCCACAACAACCCTACTTCCGCTACGTCAAGTACCGCTTCCTCGACAACTTCATCGGGCCCAACCTCGCGGCAGCCATCGCGCTTTGCCAGTGGATACCAATCAACCATGGAGAAGATGTCACCTCCTATGAACGGTATGAATGGCGGCGGCATGTACGGCAGTAATGAATTGCCCAACCCGGAGTCGGGCACTCATTACCAAAGCCTCTTCTCACCACAGTCGCCCATTGGCAACCACCTGACCGAGCGAGCGCGCATATCTGGTAAGACGCTTATCAGCCATGATAACGCCGAAGACGATGAGACGCAGGAGCTGCTCAAAAATCCTGTCGCGTATGCCGAGAATGGCGCAACGCAGGGTCGGAGGGCGACTGCTCCTCATCTGCCAATTTCTCGCATGGCCAGCCTGTCGCTGAACACGTCCACGTCATCTGCGAACTCGCTTCCACCTTACGGGCCATCAACCATGACTCCTATTTCTGGCCACAGCAACGCCATGTCCCCGACTGTTATGAACAGCGCTAGCCATTCGCTTAATTACCAGGTCGGAAGCCAACACTTCCATCGCCATAACTTCCCGCCGGTGAATCCTGCAGATCAAAACCCTCCCTGCAACACGCTGTACGTCGGTAATCTTCCCATCGACACCTCGGAAGAGGAGCTCAAAGCCATGTTCTCGAAGCAGCGTGGGTACAAGCGACTGTGCTTCCGGACCAAGCAAAATGGCCCTATGTGTTTTGTCGAATTCGAAGATGTCTCCTTCGCTACGAAAGCGCTGCATGAACTTTACGGCCACCCGCTCCACAACAGCGTGAAAGGCGGCATTCGCCTCAGCTTTTCCAAGAACCCTCTTGGGGTTCGCTCGGGTCAGACGCCTGGCCCGAGTGGAGCAACAGTTATGGCAGGCATCAATAACATGATGGCCGGCTCTGGGGCTGGTTTTGCCACGACCAATGGGCCACCTCCGGGTCTTTCTGCACCCCCCGGTCTCAACCGCATGGCTTACAGCAGTGCTTCGTCTTCGTCTCTATCGAATGGCGCAAGCGCCCCTTATTCATCACCGAACTACCCCAACAACAATAGCAACAGCAACAGCAACAGCAACAACTACGGCGGGTGGAATAATGCCCCATACAATAACGGGCCTCTGTCTGCTGGCGGGTCTTCTACCATGTTGAATGCTTCTACTACGTTCCCGCCGCCACCACACATGATGGGAAAATAGATGGGTGCTTCATCGGAGGCGCCCGAACAAGCAATAGCGTTTTCACTTGCAAAGGCGTTCTGGGGCGTGCATTTGAAGGAGCATGACAGAAAATGGTCGGGTTTTCCTTTCTTTAGTGTGTTCAGCGTTTTATCTGGCCCTTTTTGGCCTTTATTGCCGACGGCCCGGGTCTGCCAGAACCGGCCGATTCTTTTCGCATCATTTCTGCATTTTCTTTGCATGTTGGGATGGAGCTTGCGATCTTGTTTATTGGTTTCTCAGCGATGGCGCCGATATCACGATGGTTCCCTACGCATATCGCCTGGTGGCGGGTGCTTACGAGGGAGTTACGAGGCATTTCGGGTTATAGCCTAAGATTTGGCGGCGATGGCATCTCTGGTGTTCTATGCGCTTCATCGTTACAGCGTCTCGGATTTTGCTTTTTACCAAGTTTTTTCATGGCTGGGCCTTGGCGTTGGGTAGAGCGAGCGGTATTCATTCCGCAGCCTATCAACTTGGGTTGGAATTGAACCATCAGTGTGTTTTTCGGGGAGCATGGAGAATTGATATGCTCTCCCTTTTCGAGCAGTGGCATATGGATAGGCTTATTGTATCAATGCGTTGGCGTCATCAGAGATAAAAAGAACATCAGGGCTTTGGCGTTCACTATCGAAAAGACCGGAGAAAAGGGAAATACCATTCTTGGAGGAAACATAGCTTCATCAGACCAGGGCATCAGAGGGAGTAAAATGGCACCCCCCTTGGCACATTGGAGCAGGCCGAACTTTCACTATTCACGCCTCGACTCCAGGGGGCATGGGGCCCACGACCTACGGGCTCGCTGATGAGCAGCCGCCGGGAAACAGCCACAAGCTCTCGCCGTTTTACCCCCTTGAAATATTATCCCGGCTACCTGGTTACCATTACTATCATCGGCTGGAATCTGACCTCAACCACTTTCACACCTGGATGGTGATAGGGGAGGAATTAGATGTTGGTTATATCTTAGCATTTTCCATGGGGCGGGGAAGGTCGGACACATGGCATACGGAGTGTACTTGAGGGGTTTTTACAAGACTACGATATACCTCACTTGATGTTGATCGGGTGTTTTTTGTTTCTTTCCTTATTACGTGGGCGGATTTTTCTAATTGATTCATGGTCCAGCCTGGCCTTTGCCCTTTTCCTTGTTTCTTCGTCATCATCCTTGGTTATAACTACCTACTCAGCGGTCTAGATGGTCAATAACATTCACATCCACAGGTTCATCAACACATGATAATAACAATTCCTTCCCTTGGTTCAATACGTACACCCAAATCGAAACTCCAGTGACCACTTACCGACAAGTAACCCCCAGGGACGAAAGCTTAGCAGGCATCGACGATGACGGGCGCATGTTTGCAATAAACACCCCCACGACCCGTCGTGGTAAATGATGGATGGATGGGCACCATCAATTAAATTAGCCTCCTCCTAATCGGTAGGCACGGCGAGAGCGGATATACCCGAGTCACACAGCTGCAGGTTCCCGCATCGCACACTGTACGTGGTCTCGTGACGAGGCACGTTGTGTGGCGAACTTTTTACTATTTGATGCCTTTGCATGTGACCTGGCTATGTGTATTGGTTGATGCATATGATATGCTACGTACCAACTAGCGCCAAGTGCATGTGGGAGGCAAGTCCGCCTCCACGCACACTTCTCTGCGGAACTACTACCGCCCCGCGCGCCCCTATGCGGTTCTCCCGCCGGAAAGCCGACATCCACCACCCTCCCCTTTTTAGTTCTAATATTGTATTTCTTTGGTATATGCCCGCAAACTGCCAAGTCAGTGGCCGCGTTGAAAGTTGGAAGAGAGAAGCGATTGAGCAAATGATGGAATGAAGCAAGTGCCTGCATGTTTATAAATCGTTCGCCCACTGGCCCTCGCATACCTCTCTATAACTTGGATAGCTCATACTCTCCTTTGTGTCAATAATACCCTCGGACGGGGCAATTTGAGGTTCTCTCCTGTTCTGGTCCAATTAATATACATGTTTTTCTTCCTTACAGTCGTTTTAAATCGATTGTTAAGAAGCAACGAAGATTGTATTCATATACATGGACAGCCTAGTGTTTATTTTCGATGTGTTCATTGCTGGCTACGTAGGCAACAAGTGAGATGATGTCACAAAAAGCCTGAGGCGCAGGAGAGGTGTCGGGGAGTCGACCACATAACGGCAAATAATACAGATGATATTGCACTCAAAAACTACAGAAAGTAAAATAAATGATAAGGGCATGGCAGTTGGGTATCCGGAGCAGCCGTTTCTGTAACGATTTCCCCAAGAGGGAGGGAAAAGGAATGAGGGCGAAAAAAAGTGACCGCAAAGGGAATCGAACCCTCTTGCCTTTAAGTATAATGAATAACAATACTACCGCTAGGCTACACCAGCCCGGTCAAGGGAGATCTAGGCTGTTACGATTTGTAACCCCGTTGAGGATGCAATGAATTAATGCAACGTGGGTTTGTTCCTTGAGTCCTTTTTGAGTCCTGGGTGGACGGTAAACTCAAATCGTGGGTGAGGAAACCTAGAGTTCGCGCATTCAAGCCATATCGTACGATAAAACGGGCTTGGGAACGCCTGCTACTCCATCAGAGACAACGATGGGGCATGAACTGATTTCTAGTGTTCGTGTCCTCTGTTGCCTTTGAGAGTTTCCGTTGTGCTTCCCTCGTCCCGAAAGCTTGAAAAGAAGATGGCCGTCGTGCATGACAACTGCTCTCTCGACTGCTCTCTCAAGATCTCCCCTGTAATACAGTGATATCAGAAAGGCCCAAAGTGATCCGCACCATTGCCATCCAAATTCAGATTAGGCATGCTATCATCAGCTGCCCAGCCTTGGGTCATGGTCGCCCATAGGTCATGAAATACGGGGGTGTCCAACCGAGTAGCAGAAGACGGCTGCTGCGATGCGGCGGCGTCTACACCCATCGTCCCAAAGGCATGGCCGGTTCCTCCCCAATGATACTGGAAAGAAGAAGAAACAGACCCAGTCAGGGACGAATAAGTTCCAATACTGCTCTGGCCTTCCCAAAGGGGTATATACTCGGTCAGGCTGCCATCGAGAAAGGGGCATCCCCGCAAGCCACGCGTCACTTCTGCGTCAACCTTGGCCTCGGCTGCGGCGGCTCGCTTATCGAACTTGGCCTTCACCTTGCGCAGGATGATGCGGAAAGCCGCGGCGATGTTGTTGTTCCCAGTTTTATCACTGGTACTGGTGGTCTTCACATCTTGGCCACTATTGTTGGATTTCCCTCGCACCGCACCCTTACCCGAAGCCATCTTGGACTTGTCAGTTTTGTCCTCCGGTGGCGGATCCGCACACAGCTTCTCCAGGTAGGCACCGGACTGCAGGATGCTTCTTGCCTGAGCCGCGTCGAAGAGCGGGCACACATCCCCGGGGAAGGATAGCTTGATCACGAGTATCACGGCCACGGTAAGGTGGGCCCATTCCAAAGCAGAAAACCGGTCCAGCACAGAAGGCTCTAGCGCTAACACCTGGTCGAAAAACGTACACAGTGTATGGACTGCTCCCATCAACTTGGTAGGGTCGAGGGGCATTCTTTCGGCTTTTTGCCGATGGGCCATCAAAAGGGGACAAGCGGCCACCTGCATATCTGCGTACAGGCTGGACATCTTGATAGTTGCTGGAAGGCAAAGAAGTTAGTATTCCTCATGCATCGTTCGATATTTTCCGGATGAGCAACTTACGCATGGTTGACACATGATCTGGCATTTTGGCCTGCCATTCTCTGAGTTGAGCCTCGAGGCCCAGATGGACGAGATTGTTCTCGTGTCTGTTGTGACTGTTTGTATCGCGGTTGTAGCTCTTCCGCAGCTCCATCATCCCATCATTGATGCACTGCAAGCGGCAAAGCCAGACCAGCACATGGTCTTGATGCGAGTGCGACCACTTCGCGACGAGGTCGCAGCACGTGGCAATCCATGAGGAATGGGGGAGCATTGCCGGCCTGCCCCAAACGCGAAGTGTCCTAGAACGTATCTAGTCAGGTCTTTGTGGGTACTGTGGGAGATGGTGTTCTGCGCTTACACCGATGTCAGATAGAAGCATGATATGAAGGTGCGAAGACATTCCAGGTCTTCGGAACCGACCCCTGACTCTATTCTATTTGCGAAAGTGGCTTCATCATCGAGGCCTAGATCATGGACGATATCTACTACCATCCGCAGATATTGAAAGTTTCGCCGGTCGTTTGGACGCAAATGGAATGGGTACCTGCATAGTATCAGCATCAATCCCCGTTATCCATATATGGGCGACCTACCAGGCATTATACACCAGAAGTCCCTGGAGTAGCTCCAACGATCTCTCGCCGCTCGTCACGAACTTCAAGCCCAGTACCTTGCGGAACTCGTCGTCGTACAAATTGAACCCTTGAAGGCTACTCGAACAGCTGGTCGCTGCCAAGACGGCCAATAGCAGAAACGGGGACTGGCTAGCCATCGACTTAACGTGGGCACCGTCGGGCAGAACTACCAGGGGGCAGAATGCTAACATGTCCCCGAATCCGTCGAGGAGCTTCTGCGCCGAGTCAAGGTTGAACTGGGGTTTAATTCCCAGAGTTGCCAACGATATCGAGCTCGCCGTGCCCATGGATGAGCCCGGCGAAGAGATGCTAGAGAAGGTGGCGCCGCCGCCTGACGAGGACGCCGAGATCATATTCGAGTCATTGTCAAACTCGTCTTCGGCATCCGAAGGTGCCAAGTCGTCGACGAACTGGTCATGCTTCTCTAACAAGTCGTCAAAGCTCGACCCCGGCTCTGCTTCGGCTGGCAGGCTAAAGTCGATGCTGAAGGTCTGGCTGGGACCAGGTGGGTGTGGTAAGGGGGTTTCGCTAATTACATCAGTATGATCAATACGGGCTGCAACAAGAATTTGAAGCTATGATTATACAACATAGGGGGCCTTGAAAATGAGGAAAAGTAGAAGATGGGGCGGTTATCTCACTCACCCTTGAGCGACTTTGGGTCTCCTGGTTCTAGGCCGAGCTCGGAAGATGCATTCCTTCTTGAAGTCGCAACACCTGGAAAAGTGTGTAAGCCAACTCCTCCTGGGCCACTCTTTGTGTAGGCCTTCGAAAGGCCCCCCTACCGTCTACATATCCCGCCCTGGTCACTGGGCTGACATCGGATCTTGGCGGCCCTGCAGGATTCACAAGCCCGGCTCGGAAGCTTGGCCCGGCTTTGCGTGCGTTCACCCATATTGGCTGCTGGATCAGAAAGACAGGCGCCCCACTGGAATAGCTTCGGTCGGATCTATCCACTCCCCCTGTAATACAGATGTTCGTCGATTTGGTGACGAGTAAGCTGCGTCTCTCCAGTTGGATGGTTTATCAAACCTGACTGATGATGGCGAATTATCTCGACTTTGACACGTCTCACTTCTCTAACAGGAGAATCTTTAAAGAATATAATAATTCAGAATACCAGAAGCCGTATTACAAAGTCTGAAGAAGACGAAGAAGCCGCAATATGCCTTGTAGGTGGTAACTTGTCGTGGTAGCGGCAACGTTACATAAGTCCGGTCAGCAACGGAGGTAGGGGATGGTCTAGTGAAAAGTGGGGTTCGGATCGAACTCATGTACGATGTCCGGGCTGCCGTCTTACATGCAACACACTCCCTGATGCACTAAACAATAGCAGTTCAGGGCGTATCTAGGACTCTCCTTGAAGTCAATTTTTGATACTCGCATATAATGAAGGCATGCTCGAAGCTCATTTGTCTTCTATATTTGGGTTTAAAGCCCTGAAATGGCTTCTAACACAAACTATCGTTATTGCAATCTATTGGCCCCCACGCCGTAACCCATGCCCAGACAGAACCCATCAAAGCATTAACAGTCTTTCATGCCCATGCTGGTCGGCCAGCAGGACTGACCACGATGTGATTCTCCACCACCGCCGTACCGTTCAGCAACGCAGCAATCTGCACATCTGTGCAGGTGAGGCGGAGGGGGTTTGAGAGGGCGTAGCACTCCGACGCGGACTGTGCCGGAGGCTCGTTCTTGACGTCAAACACCGAAGCCGGTCCCTCGGTCGCGTAGTCGAAAGACTCGTTGATAGGAACGCGGCCCTCTGATACATCTTTGCCCAAGATGGTGCGCATGAATATCTGGTAGGCAGTTTCGGGTTGGTTATATGCGACTACTCCACTGTCAGTCCCTTGGATTTCATAATCAATTGGTATAAGTCCAGGGTGAACTTACTTCCATGACTGGCCTGGAAGACACGCGAAAAGGAAAAGCCACCGTACTGTCGGACGAAACCGCCAACGTAGCTTTCGTTCGTGTGGATGGGCGCATAGCCGGCTGCGGCAAACTCGTCTTTATCATCGTAGTCAATGGCTAAGCTGACAGCCTCGCCTCCGATCCCTAGAGAAATGATTATTCGTTAGTTTCTCGCATCACGAGGCATTGTTGCGTGTCTTCACGATATAGGGAAAAACCAAGCGCTTACAGTTGCATCTGAAGTCGCGATCGCCGTGGATCAAAGCGACTTTGACACCATCGTCAAGAAGCGATCCTAGGTCCTCCTTGAAACCGCCAAATGCAAAATCTCCCGAGAGGAGAAATCCTGCTACACAGTCAGAACCGAAGAACCCCGCGTGTCAAGGAATACGACGCAATAAAATCTTGGACTTGCCGTTAGCTGTCGGGTTGCTGTTCAGTGTATAGCTGACCTCTGCACCGAGTGCCTTCAAGACCCATTTCTGCGACAGGAAACCGTAGACATACGGGGGCGGGATCGACGTCGGAATGAGATGGCCAATGTCAAAAGGGTCGCGCTGCATAGGAGCTAAAGTCAGTGGCTTCGTCTTCGGATATGTAATGGGAATTCACTGGTACTTACGCCCGACAATGCATCGTAAGCGGCGTACACATTGTTCCAGCACCAAATAGAAGCACTGCCGCACGCCTCGGTGACGGTATCATTCGTCCCGTACTGGTCGCGATAGCCGTGGGGCGTCAGTGCGCGGCAGTGCTCGACCTGCTCCTTGCACCCGCCGGGCGAGGACCAGTTGTAGGCCACGGCCTCGGCGACCTCGAGATCGTAGGCCTGGATGCCGTAGGTGTTGTTGACCGCAAACTGGGAGAAATAACCGAGCTGGATCTGGAAGTCGAGAAAGCCGCTGATGACGCCTACCGTGTCGACAGTGACGGGGAGCGCGCCGCCCTGGAGGCTGTGGGCGCGAGACTGCAAGAGCTTCGCGATTGCCGGCGCGTAGTGCCCACCGCTGCAGGAGATTGTGGTTAGATCACGAGTGGCCAGAATAGCTGCATTATGGAGACGACTTACTAAGACTCGGACCAGACGCTGATCTTGTCTCGGTGGTAGTCAGGGAATCTGTATGTTCATTAGTGGCTATCGTATACACCACCAGGAGCGCACTTTCGAGGGACCTACTCAGACATCCAAACTTGAAGAAACTCCCAAATCGCCTCAGCAGCCACCGCAGTCGTGTTGACCATCCTGGAGCTATCCTGGCTCGAGAACGTACCATTGTACGCCGTGTAGTTTAGCGGGCCCTCCCACGACTCCGCAGGGTAGATCTGGCCCGTGATGGTATCCATGACGCCGGGCGTGGCGACATCGTAGCTGAACCCCGTCTGGACCGGCTGGTCGATGTACAGGAGGTTGGCGTTGTTATTCCAGGACCAAGGGTTCAGGACCGTGGCGTTGCCGCTGGCCTCGGGGACGGTACACGGTCCGTTCCCGGTGAAGGCCTGGTCGATGGACGCGGCGCCGGGGCCGCCCTGGAGCCAGAGGCTGAGTGGTGCGGTCTCGGGCGAGTGGCGCGCCTCGAAGAACCAGAAGAAGAGCTTCTGCTCGTACGGCTGTAAACGGGTGGACGGGAGGGTGAGGTATCCGCTGTAGGATTTGACACCTGGAGTGGTCTCGCAGATGCCGGGCTAGATTGTTTTTCGAGTTAGAAACCCTGGGGTTGAGCAGCATCCCCTGTTCATCATACCCGCTCACCTCTTTGTAGTCGACCTTGACACCTTCAGTGATGCGCGATCTCAAGACACCAGCTGAACTGAGTGAAGCAAGTCCCAGGACACCAACGGAGACACGGCTTAACAGCCGGGTGAGAGATACCATTGTTTCTCGCTTGATGCTTGACCATCGATCAGATTTCCTACAATTGTTGTGTTTTGGTACGGCACAACAGTTTGGAAAGTTACAATGGTTCTGGCGACTTGGTGCTTTTAATGGCCGGTGATTGAGGCTTGTAAACACACGCGTACCCTACGTAAACAACCTGTACAATATGCTGCATATACAAAGCACTGCCACACAATCGGGAGGATTAAGTCACAAGCCCGTAAGAGAGGATTCTCGTACAATAAAGAGTTGTATACGGAGTATTGAATGATATCCACGGCCACCTGGATTTGGTTGGTAACCCTGACAACCTGAGCTAAACTGACTCGCCACGATGCAGGCAGGTATCTCGGGGATTATCCACCATCCTTAACAAGCTGACCATATCTATCCGCAGGAACAACAGGAAATCAATGCCGCTGCTTGGATGATAGAAGCTTCGAATTGGCGGGGTTCTTCAGCTCTTCCACGCAATTCTGCCCGCACGCCGGCATCCGTTGCAATTCGATATGCCAATCGCTCACCACAATACCCAATAATTGACCGCAATCTGTGGATCAACAAGCATAAATTGATATGTCAACTGCGCCCAGCTGTAGTCGAATTAACACGATGAGAGAAAAGCGGCATTGATTCGACGAGCCAAAACACACTGCTATTTTTTATGGTACTTGGAGGTGTAGAATTGGCATTGCATAAGTACCACGACAGTATAAGTAATGAGTAGAGCCTGTCAAGATCAGCTCTTTTCAGGCTCTTTAACACCTGCTCCTTCGGTAGGTGTAGCGGGGTTGCGAAATTTCTGTTTCTTTTGCCTGGAGGCCCCGACAGGAAATCGCTTCACCCCTTTGCAAGCTTTGCAGCGGATGACTAGCACATCGGCCCAAGGCTTCTTACCGCCCTTGCTTGCGTTCTCAACAGCAGAGACGCAGGTCTCACCTTCGATGAGTAGGCTGTCACAGTATTTGCAGACAGTATGCTTCAGTGCGGGAGATAGACGTATCACGGCCTTCTCTGATGTTGTCCTCATGGTCGTGAGTAGATGCCGAGAACATGCTTGCCTAAGCTGCGCCTCATCCAGCTCGGACTTTTCTGTTTCGGTGGGCTGGTCTACGCCACGATTTCCTGCTGGCGAGGCAGATTCTTGCCTGGTAGAAGCTGCAATATGAGCTGCGGCTTGATAAAGGTAGGATATCCGGGAGTAGATAGGCCGATTTGGCACGCTTCCCTGCTGGCCTTTTGGCTTGGCCATTATGCCTAGGAACCTCGCAAGAAGCCTTGACGATAATGTGTAGTTGGAAACGAAGCTTTCTGGTAGCGTTTGAAACGCGTTCGATGGAGTCTTATTTACGCGACGAGCACATGCCTCTTAGTGCGTCTTGTCATGCTGGAGATCCGAACGAGATTATTTAAACAGATAACCTGATGGTCTAGCTAGAAGGTTGATGGAATCTGGATATCTGGGGAAAATCAGCCAAGGATCGAAGCTTGAATGGTCCGTGCACCTGCGCCGGTTGGAGAAAGAATTGACTAGTCCAAGATTGGTTAAGCTCCACCTGTAAATCTGGCGCCTTCGCTCTTACCAACTTTTCCCTTTCCACGGCAGCTCTTCGCACTGCCCTGCCTCAATCCCAGCACCCAGCCTGGTCAGCCTCCATTCTTCGCGACGTCCGTCCTTCTATCCATCCCCAATCCAACTCTTCCTCCATCAACCATCAACAACTCTGTCCTCTTTTTTCCTCATCAACGACGGCAGAAGGGTTCAGCATTGAATCAGTCGCGTCAAATTTCTGTTGATTTCTCAACTCTCCGTTCGGCAGCTTTTCAAATCTTCTTCTACGCGTCTCTGCTTTTCTGCGACGTCACGCAACCTTGTCACGACAACTTTACACCTCATCCCGATACTAATCCCAACATCTATTCACCATGTCTGCCGAAGAGGATCTGATCGATTACTCTGATGAGGAGTTGGCCACCAATGAGGCTGCTCCCGCCAACGGCAAGAAGAGCGGCGAGGCTGCCGCCGCCGCTGGCAACAATGTCGACAAGAAGGGCTCCTACGTCGGCATCCATTCGACTGGTTTCCGCGACTTCCTGCTCAAGCCCGAGCTTCTGCGCGCTATTGCCGACTGCGGTTTCGAGCATCCATCGGAGGGTTAGTCTACCAACTACAATCTTACATCTGCCAGCTTCCATCAAGACAAGTCCATCTGTCCCTCCTTCCCTCTTCTGCAAGCGTCCGTCCATCTCGCAAGCCAAGCCAAAAAGCAAGAAGTCAGGGAGAACATCGTTCGAGAGGGAGTATCAGGTCAAAAAACAAAGGTGGAATCATTAGTTCCGCTCCTCAGTAGCTGAGGG
Source organism: Apiospora saccharicola (assembly GCA_038363915.1). NCBI lineage: Eukaryota > Fungi > Ascomycota > Sordariomycetes > Amphisphaeriales > Apiosporaceae > Apiospora > Apiospora saccharicola. Next base: position 1,720,156 of record JAQQWM010000004.1, read on the forward strand.
AGCCTGGCCCAAGAGGCCAAAATGAGAACGCCTCGTCGTTCGGTCGGGGACATGCGGCAGATCTGCATGCAATGCGACCTACTGCACTTGCGTAGCTTCGGCTGCCCAAGTTCCCAATACACTCCAACGGAGTCGAGAACAATACTGCGCCTCAGCAGTCGCTTGTCAGAAGACAGCATTCACCTGGCTGGCCTACTTTTGAGATATCCTGGCCGAAGACCGCATGGAGAGTGCGGAGTAGAGCGCACTCGCTAGCTTGGCCCTTTGCGCCATCATCCTTTTGGTCGAGGTCTTATCTGGGCATCGTGTTGGGGAAGGCTACATTGATTCTACGGCTTATACTGCGTCGATGGGCGGACCTTGTCGAAATTTCCCTCCACTCTCGTCTCACACTCGTTTTGGGAACTTCATTCTAACATCCGATCGAAACCTATAGTCCAGCAAACTTGTATCCCCCAAGCTCTTCTCGGAGGTGACATCATCTGCCAGGCCAAGTCTGGTCTTGGAAAGACGGCTGTCTTCGTTTTGACCACGCTCCAGCAGGTCGAACCTGTGGCTGGCGAGTGCGCTGTGTTGGTTATGTGCCACACTCGCGAGCTGGCCTTCCAGATTCGCAACGAGTACAACCGTTTCAGCAAGTACATGCCGGATATCAAGACTGGCGTCTTCTACGGTGGAACTCCCATCGCCAAGGATGCCGAGCTCCTGAAGAACAAGGACACTCACCCTCATATCATCGTTGGTACTCCAGGCCGTCTGCAAGCCCTTATTCGGGACAAGTATCTCCGCCTCGGTAGCGTCCGCATCTTTGTCCTCGACGAGTGTGACAAGATGCTGGATCAAGTTGGTAAGTCTCTTGGGTAGAAAGTACGCGCCGTGTTCGCCACTAACTCGCCATTAGATATGAGACGCGACGTTCAGGAGATCTTCCGCTCCACCCCTACCCAGAAGCAGGTGATGATGTTCAGCGCCACCCTGTCTGATGAGGTCAAGCCCATCTGCCGCAAGTTCATGCAGAACCCAACAGAACACTACGTCGACGAAGACACCAAGTTGACGCTGCACGGTCTCCAGCAGTACTACATCAAGCTGGATGAGAAGGAGAAGAACAGAAAGCTCAACGAGCTTCTGGACGAACTCCAATTCAACCAGGTCATCATTTTCGTCAAGAGTACTATCCGTGCCACCGAGTTGGACAAGCTGCTCCGCGAGTGTAACTTCCCGTCCATCGCGGTCCACTCTGGTGTCAGCCAGGAGGAGCGGTAAGTTGATGCCCCATTCGAGTATGATATTACTTGGGCATTCTCTAATTCATCATATACAGTATCCGCCGCTACAAGGAGTTCAAGGAATTCAACAAGCGTATCTGTGTCGCCACCGACGTTTTCGGCCGTGGTATCGACATTGAGCGTATCAACCTTGCTATCAACTACGATCTGTCTGCAGATGCCGACTCATACCTTCACCGTGTCGGTCGTGCGGGTCGTTTCGGTACCAAGGGTCTTGCTATCTCTTTCGTGAGCAGTGAACAGGACCAGGAGGTGCTCAAGGCGATCGAGAAGCGCTTTGAGGTTGCTCTGCCGTAAGTTAACCCCTCGAGATAGAAACTGAAGCTTCATACTAACTGTACTACTAGCGAGTTCCCCAAGGAGGGTATCGATGCCAGCACCTACATGGCCGCATAGACGAGTCTCGTGACAGTCTCTTTTCTTTGCGTAAGATATGGATTTCCCATACTTATGGGTTGCACACGGTCTGCAGATGGTCTCAATAGGTTCGGCGAATTAGGGAATTTCATACAAAAAGAGGAGCACAGCATGTCCTAGTAGCGCAGCTATTGTTTCTCGGCTCCGTAGGGAGTTTTGTCGTCGAGATGGTCTGCGACCGCAACGAAACGAATTTTGCCAATAATCTTGCGACTTGGTGCCTCCTTGGCCTTGGGTCGCGGCTGTTGATTTTGATCGCAGCTTCTGCTCTATAAAGATTGCTTGTACCACCAGGGCCCTCAATATTAAGCTGTTCATTACCACCGCCCCTGATATACGCGCAAATCGTGATGCCATAATACAGCAAACCCTTTTACTGACCTAGTAGAAAATCGGGCCACTCGATTAATGGTGTAGGCAGTCCAGTCTGCCTTGAGATGAGGTGTCTACTGATATAGGTGTGTGCCATTGACAGCTGCGTATCTTATGCAGATCGATCGAATGTGTATGAATGACTTGATGCTCGAGGCCCAGTCTTGTTTATGTAGCAGTCGCCGTTTTAAGAACATCTGCAGAAACACTACATGTAGGGTCACTATTTACTTTTGCCGATGTTATACCATATGACTTCTCGCACTAACCACAGCATCTCGAAACTATTTTGCTGTGTCACTCTTGACCGACCCAGCCTGCACAAGAACAGTTAAGGTTGGCCAACGAATGGTGGTTGCCATGTCATTGACGACGGCACTAAGCAATCCCGGACGAGGTCGATAATAGGAAGGGTACCACGATGACTTGCTCACGGTCGTTTCACGGGTCCTTACCGAGTCAACGCCGAATTTGGAGAGTTGGGTGTGACGGTTGTGGTTGGTGATCGCCACATCACGCCACGGCCTCGCATCGCAAATGGAGGACGGTTTTGATCACAAATCCCCGAGAACTCCGTTAAGAGCGCGAAGGCGCGCAGTGAAGGCGAGTGCAAGAGAGATATCATGGATCATGAAGCGACCGGTCAAGGGAAGAGAGGCATGGACGAACAGTAGCAACTGCTGCATAATGATCCGAAGTCGGGCTACGCGTCCATCGTGGTGATTCCTCGGGTGCCGACAGCGAATGACAAAATATTGCCCCTTTAATCAGAATGGACGGAGGTCGGTCTTACGCCGCCATGACCCATCTTGCAGACACTCATTGTCGGCGGGACGAGCGGGAAGGGGATGGCGATAAGGAGCAAGCTCAACGAACTATTTCGTGGCGCCTTCCAGCAGGAAAAGGAGTTGCGTTCGTCAGCCCCCTCCTGTTCGCCCGCTCTGTGACTCTGCACGGGGTGCAACCTCAAGAAGGCCTCGTGGCCCTCGTAACTATTCTTCTGCCGCGCTTTGCCATGGAGCTTGCGGACGGGGTGCGCTTGGTGAGGTCTTCAGCTACGATCTACTGGATCTATCGGATCAGATGAAGCAAGTCGTCTCCCAGCCACGGGGAAGAAGGAGAGAATGACTCCGACCAATCGACCAATGACCCATACGCCCGAGTCCGAGGGAAGTCATGGTAGTAGGCTACCTCTCATCCACACGTAGGCCTATCATTCTGTCTTTCTGCCTTCTACACCACGCCTCCTTCTTGTCGCGGTATACCTGATCTACGTGACGCATCATCGATGATGGAGCTTACTCCGGTACACGACTTGTTCAGTCACTGTGGATCTGCTTACTTCACTACTCTCCTATACGATGCCTGAGAAAAGGAGGATCGACTTCTCCTTGTTAAGGGCCGAACGTATCATGTCAGCAGCACCGGAGCACATTCAGCTGAGAGATCCACCCATGCGTATGTATATGTATAGGAAAAGCAGTGCTATTCGTCTGTTGGTTCTCACGAGAGAGACAAAACAATAGAATATGCAAATAGGCAGGCAGGCAAGGCCTCTTGCCCGCCACCCGATCAGATTTCCCTTCGGAGGCGATACATAATGATATACACGGTTATATGCAACCCACTGAAGGGGCCGGTCCCTTCGGCCAGATTCCATCCATAGGAGGAGGCCGGCCTTTTAGCTAAGGGGCGCGGCTGGGCGGGATAGCGGAAAGGATCTGCACTTTCTCTCGCTCTCTCTGTGTATTACTATATCCGGCTGCTGCTGCCTAGCCCGTCCATACTTGCATCCCACATTGCATGAACCCCACTACCGCAAGGGAAGGCGTGAGATCGATATGTCAGAAGGCAGATCTTTCGCCCCTCATCAATGTAGGTTATATTATTTCGTTTTACAGTAAGACTCAGGGAGAGAGGCAGGGCCAGTAGATCGGAGCGAGTAATAATATCTTTTCTCTCGCTTCTAGAAGCTGGGGGTGTAGGCGAGGTGGCATAGAAGGGGTAATCAATATGACTCTAGGCAGGCAATCAGGTGGTGGGAGGTGGGTATGGAAGGATTTCCTTTCTTTTCTCGATGCGCACCCGCAACTAGTCAAATCACCAGATGCCAGTATTACTTTACATGTAGCAATGCCTCCGCGTGTTGTGTGGCACAGTGATTAGTTTTGTAGTATTTCCCCCGAGCTGCAAAGTTTTTCCAAGACAAGCGAGGATTAGGTGGTGAGGGGCACACACGCTCACACATACACACACACACTCATTCTGCCTGGGCTCAAAGCTGAAGTAAGCGAGAGCGTGTTGGTCATTCAGCGCGCACATTGGTTTGGGCTAGACGCCGACTACCCTGTTGACGGAGCCTTGTGGCGCCTCGGATTTACAAAAGGGCTTTGATCTTCTCTCTCCCACTGCGAATCTAGCCGTTCCGCTGCTTCCGGGGGCGCTACTCTAGCAGGAGGTTTTCTCGTATGAAAGATTGAGAGTGTCAATACTTGGTAGATGATACGAAGATTCATACGCGCCTCCTCGAACTGATGAAATCTTACAAACCCTGATTGGCTGGGCTCACACAGAAAGACTGCAAGCAATCCCTTGAGGTTTGTGGTTTGCGTATAGGAAGGAGGGGCGCATCGCCTTCTTTGCCTCATTACTTGCATCGGCTTGCACAGGTAGCGAATCGAGGCTCTCGGGCTTTGTTGGGCCGACTGGGATCGCATACGCAAGCAAACCCCATTAGGCGCGCGTAACAACATGGCAGTGCAGACAGTCTTTTGTCTGCAAGGAGAAACAGATCCTCAGGAGACCATTATCATTATCGTGTTCTAGATTGCTTCCGAAACCTTCTTCTACGGGGAAAGCGAGAGACATTCGTTACTGCGGAACCCCAAAACAGTAAATGATCTGCCGGTTACGGTACTGGGCAAGAAAAAGCTGGAGAAGAGAGGCCTCGGAGAAAAAGGGGTGGCCGACGACACGATGTTGCTTCTCACTCGTTGCCGTTGCGGACGTGGAGGATGCCGCGTTTCACAAGTCTTGGAAAATTTCTCATGATTGCCCATGACGCCCACCTTTGCATCGCCTCCGAAAAGCATTGCCAACAAACTTGTCTCGGGCAGGCCTTGGAGGTGGTGGGTGTTCATTCATACCGAGTCGCTGCTTGTTGACTCTGCGAGCGGCCTCATTGGCTCCGTCAAAGAAGGCATCTCAAGCGTCTTGGCAGTTCTGGATCTTAGCAAATCGGATTTGGTTGTTTTTGGGGTGACTATCTCTAATTATTCCCCTAGACGGAAGGTTGGCGGGGTCCCTCGGTAGAGGTAGACAGGTAGAGTTCAGGATTTGATGATGGCGATGATGAATGACCCTCTGCTGACTAGGTATGCTGTTTGCAAAAACGTCTGGGTATTTCTTCTTGTTGCATGTCATCGTACCAGAACTTGTTGTTGAAACATTGTGCCTCTGCGGTTCATTCTCGTTTGCAACAACCTTTCCAGGCTTTCCAGGGCTTCGGGGCTGTAATTCTCGTGTTTTCCCGTGGAATCCACGGGGGCAGTCACGGGAGGACTCGGGACACCGCAGCACTACTGGCGTCTCTGGAGATAACGACTCAGCAGCTGCTAGCCCGCTTTAGTGGAGGCGCCGGACTCCGCAGTGAAGCGTAGCATGCCACTGTAAGGTGGTGCTAGCACGTTTAGCACGGGAAATCAAGATCTGAAAATAGAGATGAACCCTCAGATAGATGCAAGACCTTGCCTTGTGCGAATGAATATTCCGTCAGATCCTTCGTGACGGCATTAAGCAGGCTATTGAGGAGCAGTCTGCTAGATCTGAAGCATATGTTATCAGGCCACGATGGGGCCAGCAGTCTCGGGTATTGATTGCCTCTGCACGCTTTCAGCGCGGATGAGTGTGACCTCAAATCGCTTGGCGGTGACCTGCCTACTTACACAGCCGGCCAGTCACGTTCTTAGTGACGTCGGTGACTCCTTGCAGGGTATACACGCCTACTCTGGCGATGTTGATCGCGAGAAGCTCGGGTTCGTGAGTAGCAGCAGGTGAGCAAGGCAAGGCGTTCTAGATCCTGCCTACTCCGATCTCGCTATAGTCCACGTCTATTGATGTCTGATGAGACGTAGCCCTCGTGATGCCTAGCTGAACCACATTTTTCTCTTCCAACTAAGCAGCACACGGTTGCTCTACTAATCGAGGGGAGAGGTTGAGTCATCGTCGTGGGACGTGTGAATTTTGGGCTGTAACGAGCCATCAGCCAGCGCTTATTGGTCATACCTGACTGATCTATATCCGCAAAGCGAGGCTAGTAACCGGAGCGATGATTTGTTGTCGAGCGCATAGCATAAACACCCCCTGCTATTATTTATCAGGACACACGCTGACCAGGTTACCGCTGGATACAGCCAGCAGTCAGTCACTCTGGGCGGTGACCGCAACACAAGCTACCCCATCTTAACGCCGACATTTATGGATTGCGGATTGCTGTCAACTGTAAGCTAGGCACGCTGCCCGCCCTGGGGTAGCAGCGACCTTGCTATTTTCTTGGTACGGAATTACATGCATGCCTCGTGCCTCGCTCGTGGTGGTGGATGAGGAGGAGAAGAGGGGTGGTTGACGGGGACGCAGCAAAAATAGGGATGAGACGAATTCGCGCTTCAGATACCGTCGGGAGTTGATGTTAAGATCATGATCTGTCTTGTGCCTTGCCTGTCTCTTCTGTGGCCTCAAGGGGCTGAGAGTCTTCCAAACTCGCATGTTTTACGAATTTCTTATCTCCTGCAGGAAGCGTCTGCAACTGTGCAGCGCCCTCCCTCCCTACCTGCACGGCTATACCACCTTGCAGCATGTTCCGAAGCCCGCGCCCCCAGTACGTGTTGTAGAGGTGTGTGTGTGTGATGTGAGCTTGGAGCGGGGAATCATACAACTTGCCAATAGCGTCCATTGGACATGTGCGACTTGGCCGCGGCAGCTCTCACGACTGGAAACGGTCAAGTGAGTGAGAGAGAACGATGCGGTCTAGGCGACTTGCAACTCTAGCCAATAATGAATGCACTTGCCCTATTGGAAGAGACAAGTTTGTGAACGTGAAGCAGTCTATCTCTTGTCTAGTCAACTTGATTTACATAGGGGGCAGGCTCCATCCAGGCGCGGTTCGTCTCGGATCGTGCCCCTTAAGGCAGATTAATACTCTCATCGCGTCGATGAGCCAGCATAGACAGAGAGAGAGCGCGCAGCCATCAGTAAATTAACTATTACCTTCATCGTACGTCCTATTCGCTGGGCCCGAAGGTAGGTGTTGTGCGGCCGACCCAGAAGCAACTGTGACGCAGAAGGTTTTCGCCCAAGAGATTGTGAATTGCGTGGTGTTACTTACTTTACAGGCCGGCCAGGCCACATAACACAGAGCGAGTGCAGCGACTTCTCTGGACGCGAAGTACCAGACTACGGCTACCGCTTGAGACCGGTACGTGCAGAAACCGCACCCTAGCGCTTTTGTCAGATCAACTCGTCGGCTAGCAGGTACTTGTTTTGTAGCGTAGCGACGAGTGGCGGAGAGGAAGGAACCTCAGTTCTCCGGTTGGCTGAGGATCAACTCTGCTACATACGACCTCGCTGCCGCGCCTATCTTCTTCTTCTTTTTTTGTCTTTTACCCATCGCCAAAATTCATGCGAATATGTTTGAGATGTGATGGTGGCTCAGAGCGTTGCCGAGTCAGTCCTGACATGCCCCCTTTGTTGAGAACGAAACGGTCAGCCGAGATGAGAGCGAGTACGTTTGCTGATTGATGCTTTGCGGGAAGAGGTGCAGTAAGGCCCAGCAGACTCGGAGCGCCGGACTCGTAAGTGGTAGTGGTAGTAGGGACGGCGGGCTGCCAAGGGGGACCCTCCCACTGGCTCCCAACGTGATCGACTTTTTGGTGTATCATGTTCATTTTTAGCTCTCAACTCCATACCGCATCCCTCCCTCATGCCTTGTAGATGAAGTTATTTTGAGAGGGCGCACGTTCTTTAAAGTTCATAAAAAGCTTTGGTGATATGATCAGCTTCGTGAGTATGCCTATATCATCAAGCGAATATGTTGAATTATTACATAGCTGTGCAGCGCTCACTTTTTTGGAAGCGATGTGATTGCATATTACGTGGTACTTTGCCTCAGGTGTCTGTCTGTATGAAGATTAGTGAAGAATATGAGTGCTGTGTGAAGGAGATGAAGTACCGACATATCACGAGGTGACGCAATCAGATAGTGCGACTGATTGCGAGATACCCCACAGGCGGACAAAGTCTAGGTACCATGTACGGAAATTGCTATAAATCATTAATGGCGATATACGAACCGACCTACTTCAGATAGAGAGTCGAATGTCGTGATGGCATCTGTAGCAACATGCCCATGCTCATTCTCATCCTCAAAATAGACCACCTGGGTACGAGAGGGCTAAAGTGGATGGTCAAGTTGATAATGAAGGATACATCTGGCACCTCTTCTATCGCATTCGACTCACCACCTATCGCCACCAAACAATACATCAAATGATGCACGGCCCGATGGCAATATTATTCCTTCACTGCATCGTAACACGAGTATTTGCTGGTCTTGGCGAAAAAGTTTGGCCAGAGGGGCGACGAGCAAGCAATCGAGACAAGATTGTTGAATGACGATAGAGCATTTGCCATCTGGACGCTTCCAGGCCCTTCGCCCAGCCGCATTATGTGCCGGCAGGAAAACTTTCAGATATCTTGACGATATTATCGCGATTTGTTTTAAGCAATATTATTACGAGACATCGGCCGGCTAGTTAGCAGACCTGAAGCACAAGCAATTATCTGCCCGGCTGCCAGCAGAATGGAGGTTTACCAAAGGCTGGACATCTATTTAGTATATGCGCGTCTTGCACTCAGGGGTTGGCAGTTAAGTATTGCAATATATGAGTGAATAGTGCACGTATCTTATCTCGCTCGCTCATCATTTCACCACCATAGTCAGGGTCGGATACCAAGGCAAGGTACCACCTGCATAGAGTGCTTTGCTTTTCTGTGTGATTGCCAACCTGCCACGCTGCATGTGGATAGTACAGACTCATCGGGATGGTAAGTATGCGGGCGTGTAGTCCATTTTGGAAGCGTGGAGAAGATGATCAACACCTATCAAACTCCCAATTGAGCGCATAGCAAGATCCAGATTGTCATGATGAATGACTCTTCATCGCGACCCTCATCTCATCTCCATCCATTGCGGTTGCTGGCAACAACGAACAACTGTCAACCACTGAATGCCATCGAATTGCGCTTGTGGTCACATTGGCCTGCTGGTCGGTCCCGCATGCAGTTTGAGCTATGCCCAAAGCCGTAACCGCTAGCTGGGGTGTCTGGTCGATGGCGCCGTGGGCACTCCACGACATCCTTGGAAGGGGATGCTTAGATGACACAGTTGTTGGACATTTTTATTCCACCTGCATTTCGTCCTGCTCATGCTGATTTGCTCCAGCCAATGGGCCAGCTAGTGGCATCGAGTCGTTGTACGGGCCACCAGGCCATTTTGGGGAACTAGCCACTGGATTTGTGAACTGTACAGGCAAAGTCGCGACTCTACTACTAACACGGAAGAAGAGGGGGTCTTCGCTATCCCAGCCCCCCCCGAGCATCGCTGGCCACACCCTTAGACCTCTCCAGAAACCCATCGTGGGTGTTCTGCCCCCTCCACTAGCCGGCTCTCGTGGCCAATTGCAGCTCCCCTGATGCAGAATTGTGACTGGGACAACCCCCAAGCATCGGCCCCCATTATGCAGTCAGTGATGCTGCACGCCACTACTCGCACACCACGGGAGATGATTTTTTAGGTTATCGAAGGGTACTTGACTCTCTGGGATGTAGGGCCAAGTACACACCGTAGAGTACAGCGAATCCCAATCCAATCCCACTTTGCTGCTGCCATCGCAAAGCCAGCCGGAGTCTCCAGTGCTGCCAGTGCTGCTATCCCAATTCTTCAAAACTGCCCAGTACCCCAAAGGCACATCTCAGCCGTGCACCCCCCGTTTCTTCTCTCTATCGAACAAAGCCGCCGCAATGTTCGATTCCAAGATCTGAAGAGTACCACAGCGACTTGACTTAAGTCTGCTAAAGTGCGACGACGATTCTGTATAATCTGGTCTCATTATTGCAGCTTGATATACTCCTTTTTTGCCCCATACTCCCCTCCGTTCCGATTTCTCGTTTTCCCGTTCTCGAGCATCTAAGTGTGTCCTGTCACTACTTTGCTTGTGTCTAAGTTGGGGGCCATTTCATTACTCTGCAAAACCCGCATTCCCTCTCTGGTGCGCGCAACATCGCAGTGTTTGTTTCTCTGGTTCGTCGGTGGCATTGACTTGCACTCTTGCGACTAAAGGAATAATCCCTATACCAAGCGCCTTTTCAAAAAAAAAAAAAAAAAAAAAAGACCCTTCAAACAAAAATTCCCATATCCAAAAAAAGATCGGTATATTCTCATCGCTTTTCGCCGCCGACCAGAGTCATCCGAGTCCAGGCCAACATACGAGAGAAAAAGCATTCCACACAACGCCTGGCCGTGTTACTCAGAGAATCATTAGTCGTTCCCGTCATCCTTTTCAACCACCTAAAACCTTCTAATCAGTCACGTATACCTGCTACCCCCTTGGCACTATCCACCACCGGACATCCTTTGTCTCTTTCGCCGCAAAGGAAGCAAGAGCAAACAACACGATACGCCGACTCACAGGTCATCCGTCATCTTCTCTTTTCGACCATTACCACTGCCACCCCGGACGATCGATACCCGCTTTCAGGCTTCCATACGTACGTGCCGTTCGTCTTGGAAGTACTCTAATTTTGCCAACTGGTAGGCACCTGCCCCACCCTCCTTTGTACCCGATCTTTGCCTCCAGCACTGTTGCCTCCCATTTCCGAGTCTCCACTTTCAACGAATCTGGCACCTGGCTGCTGGAGAAGTGAGTGTGACAGACTCACTGAGCCACAAACCCACAACATCCTTGTCCTGGTACTACAGTCATCATGCCCCCCCCATTCCTCCATTCTCCCATCGAAAAACCGAGCCAAGCCTAGACAATCCACCCTGCGCTGCCTAAGCCAATGCCCATGCCCAAGTTCCAGCCCAGCCTGCCTACTCCAAAAGAGAGCCACCCTTGCAGGTATCCAGTCCTCCTTTAGGCCCAGCTTCGTCGCTCCATCTTAGCAGGTCTTCGCCACCTAGCCCAGAAAGAGTCATCGAAACATAGTACCCAAAGGACGGGGCCAGGCTGCAGACTGCTCTGCCACATTCGCCTCGCGCAATCATTCAATACAACACCACTACCATACACACCTCACAGCACGCAATCCGTGTCATTCACACTCATTTACTCACTCGCCCACTTAACCCTGTCCCTCCTCCGATATGGTACCTGGTCAATAGATAACTAACACTTTGGTTTGCCCCCCTTCAGCTTATACAAAGCCAAGGTAGCCTACTCTCTTTCACGCGACGACTCATAGTCCGACTCCGCTCTCAGTTATTTGCCTTCGTCGCTGCCTCGAGTGCCCTTGGGTCTATAAGGGTTCTCCGATCTCGTCACCCCCCTCCACTCCAACTCTAAGCCGCATATATGTCCTCCAGTGGACTTTGAGTGGTCGCAGTTACTGTACCTTGCATAATCTCATTTGTGCCTTTTCAGCCACCATCGAGTTGCATTAAACCAACGCGACTGCATTCCGACGTCACCAATAATCGCAACCGCACACAACTTGGTACTACCTCTCACGAACTTCGCACGCTCGGTTCGCACCCTCGGTCTCCAACACCCCCTTTGGTGATATCGTGGGCTTTGTCAGCAGACTACCAGTTAGAAGGCTTGATGCGTTTCTAGCTGTTCTTCTGTCTCTACCCCGTCACCTCGACTTATGCTCTTGTAGTCGAAACACCATAATCGCACAATGATTCTTGCGAAAACGTTTTATTCCACTCCAGTCGCCCGTCCCGCCTTGTCTTCCGGTCTGATCGCTCGTGTATACTCGGTTACGAACACACTGTTCTAGTATCCGACACTTCTTCGATTCTGTTTCTTGACAGCCCTTTTGCGCGCTGTTGAGGAATCCACCCGTCGATAGAACATCCACGACGAATTCTAGACTTACGGTTGACTCTGCGGTTAACGGCGGCTGGAGGTAAATCTTACTCGTATTACCCCCACCACCCACCTTCAAGATGATGTGCAGCGATAATGATTCGCTGGCCTTCATCAAGTCCCTCCACCATGGGCCTTACAACTCTTCCCTAGCCTCCTCGGCTTCCTCCTCCTCGGCATCGGTATGGTCCGATGCTTCCTCCCAACATTCCGACGATACCTCCATTACTGCTCCTACCTCTGATCCGTCTGAGCCATGCGATTCTTACTGCAATTCGCAAGCGTCTTTCAGCCAGGCGCAGATTACCACTTCTTGGGTGAAGCAGGCGCAACAGCCGCAGCTCAAGATTGAAGTACCTCAGGAGGCTCGCCAAAACCCTAGGCGGACCTCGAACAGGCCTGGATGCCCTCCTGTTCTCATGCGCCAAAGCGATCGAAAGGTCAACTTTGTCGACAACCTCGTTGGTAAGCCATCATGACTCGAACTCCTGTTCCCTCGGGACTCCCGCTCAACATCAACTCTAGATTCATCGACACAAATCGTGGAGGCCATATGGCCACTGTCCTCAGTGGTATACCGGGCTGAGATAGGAAGCAAGGCTGTGTTACCTCTGCGGACCTTCATCCAGGAAACCCTTCGTCGATCGCGCACGAGTTACTCTACCCTACAGGTAGCCTTGTACTACTTGATACTAATCAAACCACATGTTCCTAAGCATGACTTCACCATGGAGCAGCCCGACGATATCCACGCCAGCAGGGTCTTGCAATGCGGGCGACGCATGTTCTTGGCTGCCTTGATTCTGGCCTCGAAGTACCTGCAAGATCGCAACTACTCTGCGCGGGCTTGGAGCAAGATCTCGGGACTAGCAACCCAGGAAATCAACCAAAACGAGATGGCATTCTTGCTCGCGGTTAACTGGAAGCTCCACATCACCGATGATGTCTTTCAACGATGGACAGAAATTGTACTGAAGTACATCCCTTCGCAGCCCCCGTCCCCAGGTGCCTTGTATCCGCAGGCACATGAGCGCGAGGTCCAAGACTGGAAGAATCTCATTTTGAGATTGAACCCTGGTTTGGACAACATCGAAGGTCTTCTGCCCTCCATGTCCATGCACATTCCCGTTCGTCAGGAGATGTCACCTGTTTCGCCTGGGTCCGCCCTGCCAGCCTCGCGCGAACGCGCTCCTGCTTTTGGTTGCGAATCCAACGAGGCTACGCCGACGCCCAGGAGCTATCAAACCCCCATGGTCATGGAGCCATCTCCTGCCACTGTGTATGCTTCTGGCCACCATGCTCCAGCCCTTGGTCTTCTCCCGACTCCTCGTCTTACCCCACAGATGACGGGATTCAGCACTCCCGCTGTGAATGCTGCGTCTTGTCTCCTTGGCGGAAGGGGCTCCATGGGATTTGCTATGGCGCAAGTCTCGAACGTTTGCGCTGCGCAGACCTTGGACCGGTGGCCAGTCACCATGGGAACCTCTCCTCAGGGCTACTGTCCCATGCGACGCTCTTCTCTCGCCAATTCAATATCTACTGCTTCTTCGCCCGAGTCGATGATTTCGGATTCATCGCGTACTTCGCGCTCATCTTCCATCTCATCAGCTTCGTCGTTGGTCAACGCGCCGTCCACCAAATTGGATGTTCAGGCGCGATGCCGTTACGCGAAGCTATGCAATGAGAGATATGGTGCGAGGCCAGCCATTGCCTCAGTCCCCGAAGATTACGAAGAGAATTGCCTCTCGTCCTCGCCCGAGTCCTATACTGGGCCCATGGGTAAAGACTTGTTGGACATGTCTTTGGATACGCCATTAGCACGTACAGCTTGCGAAGCAGCCGACGCTGCCGACGCTGCGCGGGCCTTGCAGGAACTACATAACTACCATCGCACTCACAGGGTCGGCTCCAAGCGGAGCAGACCCTTATCAATTGACAATTCTCTGCAGGAGAATGTGCGCGAGCTTTTGTGCAGTCAGCAGCAGGCGAGCGAGCAAAGTCAGTGGTCTGGCAGTGCGATGTCCAGCCAAAACACACAAGTGCCCGGTCGAAAGCGAGTCTGCTATTCCTCCGACCAGCCCGCGACCTATTCTATCCCTTCGCTCCACCCTGCCGTTGGTGGAGCAGGGGGACCTGGGATGTGGGACGGTATTCTTAATTAGGGAAGAGTGCCATCTTCACAACAAACCGACACCAGCCGCTTGTGACAATAACCATATATTTCCTTTGTTGATGGGAGGGTCGAGATGGGCACGGAGACTTTTGATACCAACTTGGAAGACGTCTAGTTTAATAGAGATTAGATGGCGGCCAAGCAGTGGGAGAAAAGTGTGTTTGTTGTCTTGCATGCATTTCCAGGATCAGTCGGGCATTGGGGACTGCTTGGTGAAGGGGTAGTTGTTGTACGTGTACGATTTGAGAGAGTATGGAAGAGAGCTGAAGCTTTTTACTGAAGTCATGGTGTTTTGGAGCATATTCACACAAGTCTTTTTACGTTTCGGAATAATGGATGGATATGGTCTGGGGCAAAGACTGGGCGACGAGCCCGAGGAGCCTGACAAGGCAGTCGGTTTCGACGCCTTGAGCCTTTGCAGCATTACTCGGAGTTTTGCTGCCATTTGGTTTCCAGTGGCCACGGTCAAAAGCTGCGAGGCGACGAAGAAGTGGCATGGTCAGCGGCCGTCGAAAAGCGGACGCGGCCAAGGTCCACGACCCCGTCGAATCAAGCAACCAAAAGCACATACATACATAGTATCTATCTGGCCTGAAAAGGTGTTGCGATTACGATGATCGAAAAGCTTGCAAGGACGAGAAACCTGAGCAGGCCTGGAGAGAGAATACCCAACCTCGCAGATAAGATAGTATTAAATTTTCAAAAAGGCTTCGATTGACAGCCGGCCAACAACAAAAACAAAGGTTTACCTTATTCTTCTTTATGATATGCCGTTTCCGTATTTCTTGTATATGTCTGTTGATGTTGAGTGTTTTGGGCCAACTGCGCACAGAGAGATATCTGATCAGATGAGGAGATGTACGAAGAAAGGAGATTCGACGGCTTTCGAAACTTCTCACGATAAGGCATAACACGATCTGAAAGATAGAAGGAAAGAAACCATGGGTTCTCTCTGCCTGGGACCAATTAGTCCTCCCCCTACAACCCCCCTTCCTCTCCTCTCACCGTGTCCCTTGCTGTGACACAGCACCGGCCAAGTGAGTCATCGCGGGCCTCTCTCTCTTTTTTTTTTTTTTTTTTAAAAAAAAAGAAAAAAAAGAAGAAAAACCCTCACCCATCTTCTTTGGCACCAACAACATACCCCTGCACCAGCCTATCGTCCCATGCTTGGTTCGCTACGGCTATGTACAATTTTTACCGCGCCATTGGCAAATTGCCATTTTAGGCAACGCATGAGCCCACCCCCATTCCACCTAGTTTCATCAGGTAAGTGTAAGTGTAAGTGTAAGTGCTGTTGGTTCCCATCGTGAATTTTTACACGCGGACTGCTAGCTAGATTTCACGATCGGTACACAATATGGTGGAGGGATGGGGGGTCAGCCCCAGCCCCTCATCATCAATCATAACAATGACAACGGATTTGATGCCGCTGCCCGTCCGTCGCCGGATCAACGGGTCCGCTCTCTTTCCCTACTCTACGTGGCCTGGGTGGGTGGCGATAGCTTCCTGCCTGTCTACCTGGCATACAGGTAGACAAACGGATTTGTCAAAATTTGTTGGGCTAAGACTTGTCCATTCAACACATACTTTCCACTTTATAATTTGGCTACCTAGGTAAGCGACCCCCCATTTGGGTATGTAATTGGATGTAGGTCACGTTTCGCTTTAGCTGGTAAAAATACCTATGTTATGCCTTGGTCCCGTTGGTCATAGGCGCCTCTGCGTCTCGGATGCAGAAGACGCGGCTTGCTGCTTTCTGGTGCTTGTTTAGTCACCACCTTCGAGAAAGGCCTCCTTGTGGGATGCGAAGGTATCCCAAAGGAGTTGTATCTATTACACATACACACATGCAACCAAGATTATCCTCACCGTGGTGTTGGTCTTGGTGACAAGCGTCGGCACGCCACCACTACGCACTTCCCTCATGACATACCAAGGTCTGTCTGCTCTCAACGTGCCCCTTGCCGCCTCTTATGCGAGGCAGGCCAAGGTCGGTAATACGGGGTTGTATTACTCCAGTCCCTTGGATCCAGATTACCTAAGTGGTCCCATGTGATCTTTGCCATCGAAACTCGAGAAGTACGATATGAATGTTGCCTTCTGCTTCTATTCCGGCATGACACATCAGGGGATGTCGGTCAAATCGAGTGCAGAAAGAACTAGGGATTGGGCAGCTTGGTAAACTACTACTCGTAGCTGAATGACTGATTAGTTTCAAGAGGCCCCCCTCTGGGCTGTCACGGGGGACACTGGTGATTCATGGTGAATCACTCGTTCGAGGGATTTTCTTCGTCGTCTCTCGGACGGATAGATTATGCCTTCCATTCCGGTTATATCCGACTGCTCCAGAGGCGGCGCATGAAGCTCATCAGGTATCTCCTAGGCAGAGACAGACAGATACGCCGCGCTATCCATGTCCGTATCTGTGCCTCGATCGTTCTGCCCGTATTACTCACCATTTTACGGCGAAGACAGGTTCTCTATTTTCACAACAGATGGAGACCACTCCTGAGCGAGTCACAAAGCAGGGGGCGGCGGCGGCGAGACGGATGAGGAGTAGTGCCCCCCATGATACTTTGGTTAGCTTCCTGGCGTGTGGCGAGCTGTGTTTTCGATACGTCTCCTCTACAGCAGGTATGCGCTTAGAAGAGAATAACTACACAACTTAAAATCAATCGTACTGGAATTCGAAAACTTTCTCAGGCCACAAGATAATATTCTACGCTTGGAGAGAGCAGTACATGATAGAATTTGATCTCGGATAGAAGATGGAGTTAGTAGGCTGCTTAGAGAATCACCGGGAATAGTAGTAGTCGAGGAGCTCTGTGTCTAGGCCATTTGGACTACAATGGTATATCAACGTAGTTGAGATGTCAGCTAAATGGTCTCCAGGGTTATGAAAATGGAAAGCCCCTGGACACTCCCGTTGTGGCCTAGGTATCTGGTAAACCTCAGATTTCTCCTGCTCTTATATACAAGGAAATGCTATTCTCACGAAGAGCTCGACATGAAGAAGCTGCCCCTCCGCAGGATCTAGACTTATCGGGCGAATAGGTAGCACTGCGCATCCAAGCCTTGACGATGGCTTTTTCTAGTGTCGTCATAAGCCATCGTGACGGCATCTTGGCATGCCGAGTCCTAGATAACTCATTGACTGTAGGGAGGCTGCACAAGCCCGTGTCAAGACACATAATAAACTGGATGCGCGTGACAGCTGAAGTCAACGCGATTTTAAGGATCTATCTACCATCTCCTACTCTGACGGTGTAACCAACTCGTGGTCAAAATAGGCCAGTAAAGCACGGGAAGGTTTTACTAATACATAATTTAGGAGTATTGATCTCACCCAAAGCGTGCCCAGTTCACGCCCTAGAACACAAATCACGCAGGTGCACTTTTAGTCCAGAGATTAGAATTGATTGATCTGTATCTATCTAAGATGGCCATCCTACTTAAAAGCAGTATGTGGGTGCAGCTTCATCTAGACGACTCCATCTTCACGATACCATCCATGTTCATGAGAGAAAAGTGCGAGTCATTCAGACTCATGATATCTCTCGATGCCAGACCAGAAACAACGAGATCAGACCAATTCTGCCTCGAAAATCGCAGACTGAATCGCGTTCATACCAGCTTCGTTTGCACAAAGTCTGTTGTAGAGACCTCAGCATCACGATGTGCTGCTCACCAAGCGGCAGGAGCATCGTTAGAGGCACCACCACCAAAAGTTCCGAAGGAGTCGCCACCGCTTCCCCAGGCATTATCACCTCCAGTGGTGTTGGAGTCACCGCCAGCACCCCAAGCATTGCCTCCAGGAGCATCGTCAGCGGCACCCCAGGCGCCGTCGTCACCACCACCACCAGATCCGCCAACGGCCTCATCCTCGATCTCATCGGAGTCGTAATCGAACTTGAGGTTCTGGACATTGCCATCCTCAGGAACATACTGCTGCAAGAAATCAGGAATCTCCTGCTTCATCTCCATCAGTGTGAATGTGAGAAGCTCAGCCAAGGACTCATCACGCTCGGTGTAGAAGGAAATAGCAGTGCCCTTGTTACCAATGCGGCCAGTTCGACCTAAAGTTATTAGCGCATGGTTATGAAGTAGTGTACATCTCATGAACTTACCAATTCGGTGAGTGTACTCAGTGATGCCACCATGGTCAACACTGGGCAGATCGTAGTTGATAACATGACGGATGTTCTTCACGTCAATGCCACGGGCAGAAACACCGGTTGTGACCATGATGGGACACTTGCCACTGCGGAAAGCTCGCATGGAGTCCTCACGCTCACGCTGAGTACGGTCAGCATGCATGGAGGTAACCGGCATGTGCTTGTGAAACAGGAAATCATCGAGCTCGTCGGCAACGCGCTTGTTGTTGACGAAGATAATTGTGCGACCCGGCTCAAGGGAGAAGAGCAGGTCCACAAGGGCAACCTTTTTCAATGTGTGGTCGACCCAGATGATATCCTGCTTGATGTTCTCATGGGTAGATCCAATTCGGCCGACACGGACACGAACATGCGACTCAGCAAGGTGAGTCTTGGCCAGCTTACGAACAGCAGCAGGGAAAGTGGCCGAGAAGAGCATGTATTTGACGTTGCCCTCTTCCTGTTCTGTTTTGGTGTCAGTATATGAAATAGGTCTAGGTCGGAAGCGAAGGTTACTTACCACCACCGCTCAGAATCTTGTTGAACTCATCCTCCCAGTCAGCGTGAAGCATCTCATCAGCCTCATCAATGACCATGTACTTGACTCGACGCAGGGTCAAGACATTGGGACGCTCCATGAGATCAATCAGGCGTCCAGGTGATGCGATGAGGATATCACATCCCTTTCCCAGCTGGTTAATCTGGTCGCGCATGGGACCACCACCGTAGACGACACAAGGTCGAAGCATGGTTCTGTAGCAGAACTTACGGGCCTCGTTGAAGATCTGGACGGCGAGCTCACGAGTGGGAACAACAATCACGACCAGAGGCTCGGCTCGAGCAAGGGTGTACTCGCCAGACTGAATATCCACAGGGCTGGGGCGAGGTGCAGCCAGCTTCTTGGCCTTGCCCATCAGATGGTTGAGGATAGGCAGAAGATAGGCGGCAGTCTTGCCGGAACCTGAGAAAATGTAAGACGGTGAACAAGATATTGCCCAAGTGGCTACTTACCGGTCTGGGCGATGGCAATGACATCATGGCCCATCTTGATTGCAGGAATGCAATAGCGTTGAATGGGTGTAGGAGTCTGGTAGCCACACAGACGAACGTTCTCGTACATGACGGGGTGCAGGCCAGCAGTATCGAAGGACTTGATAGGGGTGATACGAGTCATGCCCTCCTGCTGGACCTCGATCTGGGCGATCCTGATTCGGGTTAGTAATGGTTGAGTGTACGAGGCAATTCAAGACTTACTTGTCAAACTGCTCGCCAGGCTTGGAGCGGTCCTCGGGGTTGCCAAAGATCTGAACCTCCAGCTCAGGGAACTTGGGGCCAACATCGCCCTCCTCGCCGTCGAAGAGGTAGACCTGGGCGTTACCATCCCAGTCTCCAGTGTTATCCTCGCTGTAGTCGTACTGGGTCGGCTTCTCCCACTGGTGCTTGGGTGCATCGAGATGCTCGAAGGGCAGGGGAGGCGGGACAGCCTTGGCCTCCTGCGGCTCATCAAGAGCAGCAGACATGTCACCGGTTCCCCAGGTGCCACCATCGCCAGAGGCGTCATTGACGGGCTCACTGGGGCCCCAGCCATCGTTGGCCGAGTTGCCGTTGAAAGACATCTTGGCGAGTGTTGATCGTCTTGTCAGAAGACCTACCAAAGGAGAAAGAAAAGTTAGTTTCAATGAAATGTAGATCAAGTGGTATAATATCGATAAGAAAAGCTGGGGGTAGTTGATGCGAGATACTTGATGGCTCAAGCCAAAGTAATGAGGAAATGTGGAATGTAGTTGTAGTAACAGGTGATGTAACCTCGACTTGAACGAATCGAAGAAGTCCAAGTCACATCAGGCGACCGCCATGAAAGAAGGGGAAAGAAAACAGAGAGGTGAGTGAGGAAAGGCCATATCATGAATGTACTTACTTGAGGTATGTCGATGAGATACTGTTGGGTTATGGTCAACAGTTGACGAATGCCTAAGGGTGAACTAAGGTGAGCTGGTTGAATATGTTAGTCAACCTGAACCAAATCTGGGTGGATGTGCGCATGGGAAGAATGGCAGGTTCGAGCCAAAGGAAGATTTAGTCCGTATAGGTGTGGGTGACAACAGATGGGATATGTTGGTGCCAACACGTCCACACCAGTAAAGTGATTATGTAGACGAGGTCAAGAAGTGAGGTGGGAAGTTGATGATTGTGAAAGGCAGGAACATTGAATATTTCTTGGTGTGTTATGTTGTGACCAGGGCCAAATAACACAATACACGCCAAGCAACACAATACGCAAGTAAGATATCTGTCTGGGTGGGGATGGAAAGGTGGGAGAGGATTTGAAGAAGTCGTACCCAAGACTTGGATGATATGTAGGTCAACGCATCCAAGGACAACGCATCAAACCTATGTGGTAGAGAAGAGTTATGTGTGTTGATGAAGATGAAGTGAGGTAGTGATTGCTTACATTGAATGTGATAAGGTGATGTGATGGTCTACCTTGGATGGGGTATGGTGGAGTGATGTTGATGTGTTTACCTTGATGTATGTTTACTTACCTTGAAGGATGATGAAGCAGTACCACACCACTAGGCAAAGTTCAGTGATGTATGTTAAGGAAGGGAAGGTGGGTAGGTGATGGATGTTGAAGAAGGAAAAGGTGAACGTATTTGAAGGAACTGTTGACTTACCTTTGGTTGATTGACTTGACCTTTCCAAGGTTGGGTCGGGCTGGGTGGACTGCAAGATTTCCTATGCTCAAGAAGTCTCAACCAGTTGTGTGGAGAGAAAGGTGAGGAGGAGAAGGAAGAGAGAAGGCCAGGAAGGGAAGTGGAAGGCCCTTTTATGTGTTTACAGAGCTGGGTGTGATTTGGGTGTGGGTCTGGACGGAATCCCAAAGAAAGGAATCCTACAGCAGTAGATGGCCTAGGATTCCTGTAACAGAGGAAGTGGTTAGCAGTCAGTTGTTGGATGCCTCTAACAGAGGCAGTGGGTAGCACTCAGGTGTTGGCTACAGTGGATGGCTGAGCCGTTTACTTGCAGCGGGCTGATGCACACTAAATTCGGCGAAGGTATGTATGTTGGTGAAATCGGCGACGGCAAGGTAGGTGAGGGTATTCGGGAAGCGAACGGGCTGGGGTTGTTGTGTGGTAGAGAAATATATCCTTGAAGTGAGAAAGGGGTCGTGATAGATATTAGGCCAGGCAGGTGTGGTGGACCTGTGGGCAAATATCCTCTGTTTGGAGGGAAGGCACCATGGGGAAGTTGGAGTCAAACGCTACCTGGGCACCTTCCCCCTTTGTTGTGATACAAGGTCCTTTCCATACGTTAACTTAAGTAAGTGGTGGGCGTTTACGTGGTTGAATCTATCATTTTGAATATTCTATAAACTCCAATATGTTATTGAATGTGGTGTTGTCTTTAGCCACGGTCATCTGGTTTTCAGGTGTTTTCAATACGTTCACTGGAGGTAAGACCGCGGACGCATTTCATCTTAAAGATAAGCAGATAGAAAGTGTCCAAACCATTACGAACGAACGATAAGGGAAAACGGCTACGTGCTCATTCGCAAGGTGATCATATGTGTGTTAAGGGCGTTCGCGGGTGCTCGTTCGCAAGGTATTATCTGTGCATCAAGGCCGCGAACGTGATTCATCCCGAAAATTTCCAAGGTAAACGACGTTCAAACGGTGGTTATTTCATATTAAGGTGCTTCTTGCCAGTCACTCTATGCTCTTTGATGCGACGGCAGACATACTGCATCAAAGAAAGTACACTCACTCACAAGTGGTGAACGTCTGCAGGTGTGGGAGTAGAAACAAGTTCTTCATGTTTGGAACTGGCTGGCACTCTTTCTCCCCAAGCTTACAGTAGGTAGAACGTATTCCAGAAATGCGAGCAGTCTCGCCCGAGTCTTGCGTCTACCCAGGATATGGGCCAAAAAACGGGAAACATAGGGCCGAGATGGGGGAGGGGGGCATGGATTACTGGGCATCTTGAGAAAAGACGATGATCAACTCTGGAATAGATAAAGTAGGTATCATTACATCCATGTACTAGATCTCATGTTGGGGGATTTTATGTGACTTTACTTTATTCGTCCTTACGCAGGATGGATGGCTGTTGTCCTCTACATAATATACCCAGCCCATAACCGTTCATCATCATCATCAGC
Organism: Apiospora saccharicola; assembly: GCA_038363915.1. NCBI lineage: Eukaryota > Fungi > Ascomycota > Sordariomycetes > Amphisphaeriales > Apiosporaceae > Apiospora > Apiospora saccharicola. The sequence continues at coordinate 1,742,868 of JAQQWM010000004.1, forward strand.
TCGTGAAGTGATCTCGTAGTCACCCATGCCCTCCCTCAAGACCTTATCGAGAGTCGCAGCAGCCCGTCCGGCCAGGCCGCCTTCCTTCTTTGCGGCATCCAGCCCAATGGCAATGGCTTCGCCAAAGCGCTTGTGGTATACATCCTGCCTGTCCTCGCGGTTGCGGTAGATCTCACCATCCTCGTCACGAGGTGGCTTGAACATGCCCAGATATCCGTAGGGATCGGGGTTGGTGGGGAGACGGCAGAAGTTTCCAAGCCAGTCTTCCGAGACCCAGGGCCGCGGCGTCTCAGCCTTGAAACCGTACTCGAGGAACTTGGAGAGAATAAGCATCTGCCGTGGGAAGGCCTGGCCATGTTTCTTGGCACCAAACGTAGTTCTGGGTGCGGACGTCCAACCTCCTTTCCCTGGAATTGGGACGGCGCTCCTCACCGTCCATCCGAGAACCGAAGTGAAATCCTTCAGCGGTTTCACCCAGCATCCAGCACCTGATACAACGCTATCTCCTGCAACATCGAGCAGCCACTCCATGTAATTTAAGCCATCGTCCTTGATGTCCTGGGTGATATGTGTCATGGCACCACGGATGTACAAGATGACCTTTTCGACATGAGGCGCAATCTCGTCGGCTGGCAAAGCTTTCAACAGCTTCAAGAGATTGGCTCGCACGGATTTTGAGAGATCTGTCATCAGAGGCAGAAGCTTGTTGAGAAGCGTGTGCGTGCCAACAGGATTGGTCGGGGGTGTCGTTGACAACTGGTTGGTCAAGTTCACCAGTGCATCGCGCCGTTGTGTATCGGATCTCGAGCCCGCAAGCTGAAAGTAATGTTTGAAGCGATCGTTAGCATCAGGGGCATCTTCGGTCAACTGCTTATTGATGACGATAGCTAGGGAACGGGCATTAGCATATGGATCGATGAAGTCTATTTGCGGAGGCTATGGTAAGAGGATAGATAGATATATACCTTTGGATTTGAAGCTGGTATCCGTGAAATTGTCAGGCTTCGCCTTGGCCTTGCCGACCTTCAACTTGGGCTTCGCGAAGTCCTTTTTCTTCTCCGCCTTCTTCCTGTTACTGGATCCCATCTTGATCCCGGCATTTGGAAGACACACTTCCAATGAGAGACACAGCGCGCAATGTCGTAATTACCAAGATTCGCCGATCCCCCATTAACTTTTTAGCGGTCAAGCGCGGCAATTCTCCAGCGTATATGCGAGTGTGGAGCTGCTGCTGGGAGTGTGGCTTGAGCATGCTCCATAGATTGATTGATTACGTGCGGGAGCCCCGCGATACTCCTAAGTAGGAATCATTCGTAAACTATTCGACACGCGCGGTTTTGATAATTAGATTGCTTGATTACGTTGATCAGCTATCAAGTCCTGCGCGAGGTAGAGTCTTGACCAATCAAGCAAGATGGCTGATAAAACCTCTGTACGTTGTCCTGCAGCGCCTGTCTCTGAAGAATGTGCATAACTGATGTTGTGCCCTGTTAAGCCAGCCACCACCACCGACACAATGGAGGATGCTCTCCACCGGTTATCGAAGAAGCCGGGCGTGAAAGCCTGGATTATGCTAGACCGTACATCTGGAGCTGTCATAAAAACCAATGGCCAGATAGCTGCCATCAGGCCAGCCCGTTCCTCGACCAGCACCACCAACCCTGCTACCTCCTTGCCAACACCCACCGGCGGCTCCTTCTCCGCCGAAGTTACCTCGGGCGGCGCAGACAACGAAACGCAGGCGGCGCAAGAGCTGGGGAGCATGGTTTGGGGGGTTTTGAGCACTGCTGGGAGCTTGGTGCAGGAGATGGACACAGAGGTAAGGGTTTTTGCGAGGGTCAGTAACATTCCAGTGACGAGAGCTGACCGCTTCACTAGGACGAGCTGAAACTGCTACGACTACGGACGAAGAAGCAAGAACTTGTCATAGTCCCCGAGTTAAAGTACATACTGGTCGTGGTCCACGATACGCCTCCAGCGTAAGGGCACCACCCCCCAGGTCGGCACGAGCACGAGGCTGTCCCGGAGAAACGATTTGCTATGTGGTCATACTTGCAGACATCGTTTGGCGAAGACCTCGGAGATATTACTAGAGTAGGCTAAATATCTCTTGCCGTCGGTGACCTTCAGGAGTTGCGACGGATTGGTGGCTTTCTTGGCGTTAGGAGTTTACTTGATAGATTGATACCCTGAAAATGCGCCGGATACAGGTGGGAGAACGGGGAGTGCGGCTTGCAATCGAAACCGATTCTTCATGCCAAATCTTTTGTGTTTCACCAGAAGCTGCAGAAAGCAGCATGTCTTGCTTTGCACCAGGAGAAGGAATCCTGCGCCCCCAAATTGCGAGTGACGGGTTATAGGGCAGTCAAGGACAGTATATGCTGGTAGCTAGCCGCCTCTTACCGCCTCTGTGTCAGACAGCGGCACGATGGGTTCGCTAGATAACCTCAATGCCATGTAGAGATGCCAATGCAGTCTTTGCACCCTTCCTTAACCAAGAGCCTCTCAGCCACATGCGGGAACGCGGAAAGACTGGAGACAAGACAGGAGAAGTCTTGCGCCCCAAACTGCCGGTGATTGCTCGGCCTCTCGGCTATGTGCCTCTTAGTAAGAGATAAGGCACTTGGATATAAAGTTAGATCCCTTAGTCCCATTGACGGTGCGAACTCTCCCCCTTAAGTTGAATCGTACATCTTCCCCAGTCAGCTGAAATGGGCGTTATGAGGGCCTGTAATCGAATCAGGGAAAAGCGATCCGGCAACTTACCTCTGATGTAAGCTTTCCCACGACTGAGTACGAGACCAACCATAATTAGCTGCCGGGTCTAGCAGTAGGGCGCCCCGGGGCCTCGCATAGTGGAAGCGTCACGCACCAGCCGTTTAACTGGAGCCAATCCACCTTCAGATCCAAACAGTTCGTTAAGAGACTGCAACATCAAGATTACAGGGGGCCAACGGGATTTCAGCCTATCACCACATGAAACGTAGATTGCCGAATGCATCAAACAAGGCTGACCGTCACTTCGCAGCGAGAGAGGCATATTTGGTCTTATCACAGAGCTCAAACTTTCGGGCGCCAGTAGTACAATCATGTTGACAATCGCAGTGAATTCCCGCATATTAATGGTCCAGGTATGGTACCTACATGGATGTAGGTACTAGTAGAGTAATCTGGAGCAAGCGGTTCCGAATGACTGGCGACCCTGGGATCCAAACTGTCATCGAAGGAATGACAGGCGGTAAGTGGTCGTATGTAACTGCGGTCCCTACTAAGGTATGTGCGACAAGTCACAGTCAGAGGCTAGAACCAGAGACACGAGCGACAAGAGGCCGCGGAAATAAACCGGTCTCTGTCCAAAATCAACACTTACTTGCATCAATCGCTATCTATTACAACTCGATAATAAATCTTAGGAAAATAGGAAAATATTCTACTATTATTAATATATTATAAAGTATTATTACTAAGTTTATTTATTACTATTGTGGTTGTGAAGTGAGAATTCCATCTTTACGTCCTGTTAGAGAAGAGACCGGTTTATTTCTGCGGCCTCTAGGCGAGTGCCAAAAACAGAGTCAATAACGTGTACTGTTCCAGCCTTCCAGGTTGCATTGCAAGAAGTGGCCAAGATGATCCCGATTCATTGTTGAGACCGTTCTCAAGCTAGCAAATCCTATATCTTCAGTTCTATGAGGATTGAAGCAGATCGATATTCGTTTTCAAGTATTGAAAAAGAAATAATAAACTGCTCGAAGATCTCTAGGGAAAGTAATTGTATTACTTACCATTTTGAGGAGCGCAAGTTTATTTGCCCACTCCGAGAAAAGGGCATGCAGTAAAAGTAAAAACCCAGTTCTTTGGTGGTCCAAGTATGCATAGACTACCTACTGGCATATCCAGAGTGAACAGGCACACTCAAAGGGAGTGCTGAAACCGCCATCAATTGAACGATATCCTTCAAGCCTTAAGGGCTGAGGTTGGCGCCCTTTGGCAGCATCGAAAAGTTTCCCATCAGCCTCGGAAACTATCTACGTGACAATACCGGCGGGGCAATGCTGGCATATTTGATCTCTCGCTGGTCGATCCGATCATGGAGTTTTCCATGCTGACCAGCACTAGGGTAGGAGGACAAATTAACCGCATGATGAAACATTGACCACAGAGAACCAATGAAAGCGCCAGCCGCCCTTCCTGCGGGTCTCTATTCCGGTGGTTGTTTGCCGAGAATCTGGCAATGCATCTGGGCGGCTCCTTGTTTTGTTCTGGCTATTCCAGATTACCCGTTACCTCTTCCAACGTAAGCCTGTCTCTGGATTACCTTGTGGCTTGCAACGGCGCCTATGCTGTGGTATCAGATCGGCTGGTTCAGCCCACGTCGGTATGATGGGGAGAAGCAAGATTGGCGGGCTGCTCATAAGCTATGCATGCATGATGCATCATCTACTTGAGGCGAGCTAGTCAACTCATAGAATGTCCATGCTGTAAATAGGTCTGGCGTGGCTCGTGGTGCGTACCAAACATGCTGGCAACACTTATTCGGGAAGGGAAGGAACCTGGTAACTTGACGTGTTGAAACCCGAGAATAAGTGGCCGGTACCCATTGCTTAACACACGAACTTCGTCCTCCCGGATCTGTGCATCTGGGCCTACGGTGTCTATCTATCTATCCAATACTCAGTGCTGACTGAATTCCATTCGTGCCCCTTCTTTGGATATATCCTCATCAACCGTTGTCGGAATCGTGCTGCGTTCGTGCGACTCGTTGCTCCTATCAAATATATTTTGGACCAAGACCATAGTCGGTACTCTGTTATCTATCACTCAGTACCTCACAATTTGAAACTCGACCAAAAAAGCATGGAACAATAGCAGATCATCGTCGTATTTTGGCGGTTCTGCTAAAGAAAGGAAGATGCCGTCTTTTACTATATTCAAGCGTGGAACACGCGACTATATTAATAAACCCGGCAAGCGAGATCAGGACCCAACCGACGGCGGAAGAGGGCCGCCGCCGGAATTCGACAGCAATGCGCAAGAGCAGAAGCAGGAGCAGCAACAGGAACCCAAACCGTTCAGCAAAAAACAACCGTTGAAGGAATTAATTCGGCGGGCCACAGTGTCGCGGCGGGGAAGGCCAGCGAAACTCCAAAGGCGCAAGAGCGCCATGGCAGCAACGACAACGACAACTTCGCGCACGCGGTCAGCAACAGTAAGTTAATGTTCCATCAGTCCGGGCATACCTCTAAGCCTGCCAGCTGCGCAGTCGCGGCTCGCACCTGACGGCTTCACTTACAGTTGAGGCTACTAGCAATAGTAGTTGATCCCCGACTCTCAAGTGAGGGGAGCATTGTCGCATGACCTCGGACGATATTTGCATTGGTCCAAAATTCCTGTAGGGAACTCAATTGCGGTATCAGACCATCATAGTGGACTTCTATGGACTTCTCGACCTTTTCCTTTCATCCCAATTTGTTTTTGTCAGGGGGCCGCTCGTAGCGGTGAATTGACACTAACCAAAGTATCCTCCCCAAAGCAGACGTCGAACAGCTCCCCACCGGTTTCAGCAGCTGCCGTGAGATCCCCACGCTCGCCCATTGATCCGAACAAGCCTTTGCCCTCTCCGCCTCCTCCTGGCACCGTTGACAAGGCAGATGGACAGCGACCCGTCCCCAAGGTATTGAAACTCAAACGCATCATGGCCACTCTGAGCGACGTTGAGATCGAGAAGCTGTTCTCGGGTGCTCCACAATACTTCGCCCGTAGCCAGGGTCTCGGCACCGGAGCTCCGGTAAGCACCTATGTCCGCCCGCCGCGGGCCATTCCACACCCCCTTTCCATATTGCAGCCTCGCTTCGAGTCCTGCGCAGTGATGGACTTGAGCGGCAACGGCTATTCATCGTATGACTGCGCTGGAACGCATGATGTCCCTGCATATGTTCCTCTTACCAGAACATCGTCACTAACATCATCTGCCATAGCACCCGTCTGTGGCTTTTCCATGGGATGAGGAGTTGATCATCCGGGATTTGAGTGATCATACTCAAATAGAGCATGATGGATGGGGAAACGTTACAGCAAGCCCTCGGATCATCCAGAGGGACCCCTCGTCATGCAAATCGCCAACGGGCAAAAGACGGCCTCATTTCAATTCGAAATGCTGCGAACGTCCGAATATGCTGAGCATGCAGGGGCTCGAGAAGGGCTCCTTGGGCTACCAAGCGGCCTTGGAGTTGGCCGTTGCCGATGCACTGCAGGATGAGCAGTACGGATTTGACAGTTTGGGTGCCAAGTCGCATATCGTTACTGAACGGCGCCAGCAGCTCATCAATTCCAAGGATGGGCTACGCAACTTTGATGAAGCCGACATCATGGAGCAGCTGATCAAATGCGAACAAAGGTATCAATCGGACCGCAAGGATAAAACCATGCGACCGAATGAACTTCATAATGAGCTTTTCTCGAAGATTCTTCACCCACCAACTAGGATTGTTGATCCGAGTGACCCTAGTAGCTTGGCTGGCCAGATATATGCTTTGGTCAAGATACTTGCAGCTGCCAATGCCTGGATCGACTTTTCACGTGTCGAATGGAGGATACGCCTTGGCCAAATTCTATGGGGCATCCCCCTAGACGATGAGCTCGAGGATGGATCGTCCATTAAAGAGGGAGTCGATGACCAGGACCGAAGCGAAGAACGGCATTGGCTCCTCATACAGATGCTACTGGCCTGCGAGTTACTTATACGGCTAGACATAATAACTGACGGCGATGAGTTTGGAGCAGCAAACCTGAGAATGGCCGAAATCCATCGATTCGAAAAGGAGGCGAATCCTTCTGTGAGGTGGTCGCTGCTCCTTGCCCGCACTTGGTTTGAAAACATTACTGTCACCAAGACCGAAGCACCTCACTCGGGAGCCTCCACACCGAAAGGCTGGCTCACGACTCTCACAAACAAGATGTCCCTCAAACATGATCACATCGGGTCTCATTATGTTGGGTCTCACTATGTTGACCCCTCACAGCATCACCCGGAATTTTTGTATGCGATCAAGGGGCGTTACACCGAGAGACAAGTTGAGGGTCTGTTACAGTTTGCGCGGAAATTACGCTGGCCAGACATCGAAACATATGTCACTGGGGTGTCTATTAATGCACCTGCAATGGCTCGGGCGACACCTATCAACACACCTCTGGCTACGAGTGATACTACCCGGACGTCATATTTTGGCGACGAAAGGAGAACCGGAGAGATCCAGCGAAAGCCATCAAGAAGACGCAAAGTGGAAGCAGCATTGCATCCGACGGGCTGGCTATCGAAGTCATACTGCTCTGGGCTCATCTTACCCGGAGAAGCCTTGTCACACTTCCTCATGTCTACACTACTTGAGAACGACCAAGACGCCATGTCGAAATTAGGACCCATGTCAAACCTATGCGGCGGTTTTATCTACCGCGGCAAGAGCTTCTGGAGCACTGCCTGCATCGTTGGGCGTGTTTTGGCGGCCGGAAGAGGGGCAGCTGAGTGCATGGGCTGGATCAGTACAGACGTTACACCCGAGAACATGAGTGACAGGTGGCTGAACATCAATGTTGAGGACATTCCCGGTAAGTGTTGATGACTCTCAAATAAACTACCAAACAGTCCACTGACAGCTACAAGACGACGTCGCACGCACAGGGAAAAAGGCTCGTCTGTGGGGAAAGACGATTGTTGAGCGCGAGTCTGATGTGCTCGGCGACGCTGACCCCTCGAATGTCCTACCAGCCGACTTCATCATCCCCCTCGAATACCAATATGCTGAACCGCCACCATCGAATATCAGGATCGAGCTGAAATCATTGGATTTCCTCGCACCTGTGGATAGTGCTCACTCGACGCCGACCACTGAGAGAAACATGACCCCTTTCTCCGACTTCAGCACCGTCTCTGAGATCCACACCTATCCTGCCACAACATCATTCACTATAACCCATGATTCACTAGAGCAAGGCGAGGACCTTGATTTCTCTCTGGCAAAAGATGTCTATTTTGTTACAGCACATCCTTGCGTGCCATCAAGCCGCGTTAAGCTCCTCAAGTCGCCGACAAGTCCGACAATTCAACAGGTAGACGTGGAGGGCCACGACTGGAACAGCAAGGCCCCAAGCTCTGCTTATATTACAGGTATGATGCCACTCATTGACCAGCTGGTTTACGTTATTATGGCCAAGTTGCTAACCATTGAAGTACAGGCCACCCGCTTCACAAGTTCTATTCGTACACAGCCATCCACCTGACTGAGCTCTTGAAGCAATCTCATGCCACTCTCGAGGAGCTGGTTGGCGCTAACCCAGTCGACCCCTCGCCCAGAAGGAGGGCCTCTTCCATACCGCGGCCGTCGCGAGTGCTCGTCATCGACTGCATCACGGGGTTCGCGCCGCCGACGTCCCCGGAGATGGCCTCGCTGTCGCGCGTCAGCTCCATATCGGCCGACTTTGGGCTCGAGCCCATGGCCGGATCATCTCCCACGCTCCGGCTGGAGAACCCTCCCCGTGGCAACGGCGGCGGTGGCGGTGACCAGGCAGGAACAGGCGAGATGCCGCTGCTCATCAACACACATACGCACACGGCGTCGACCTCATCATCGTCGTCATCGTTCGTAGGCGGCCGCAGGGCTTCGAGGATCGATCCGCCCCTCGACCCGGCCGGGGCCGATGCCAAGATGCGCATCCCCTCCCGCCGGAGACAGTTCGGCTCGGACCTTGAGGTCATGGTCCGCGCCCTCTGCGCCGAGAGAGGCTGGAACGCCATTGTCAGCCGGCGGAGGCGCGGCTGCCTGGCCTGCGCGATCCGCGAGGCGGGCGCGCTGGGGTGGAGGGTCATCATCCGGGTTGCGTAAGTAGGGTCGCGACAGCACCTACCATATATACAAAAACCATGTTCCGAAATCACGTACACGAACGAACGATTACAGTGTGTATATTTGACGTGCTGGACATCGTCTAGTACGAGGGAGCCATGATGGAAATCCGGACGTTCTTTCTTCTTTTGTTGTGGGGGTTTCCCACCGTAGCGAGCATGTTCGGGTAAACGGGTATGGATATCAGGGAACGAAGTTATCATTGTCGTTATTTATTTACAGAAAGAACAATAAGGACACAGAGAGATAGCAAAAGGAAAGGAAAGAAAAGGGCAAACATTGCATGCATGCATCCTTCTTGGTTACTGTTCTCCTCACCGATCTGTTGGGGCATACATCAGTGGAATCCTTTTCTCATTTGGACTATGTGTATTTATCGGCTTGTGGTTGGTACACAGGTGATACATATTTCTTCTCTCTTTTTATTTTTCTAGCGAGATACCCTCCAAGATATCTTTGACGAGAGACATTACGAATGCAACGAAACTATCCATCTTATAACTTTGCCCGAGTGAAACTCGGTAGACTTGGACAACATGTATATGTTTGTACTGAACCCTCAACGCCACCCTCTGAAAGGGTATATGCATTAGCAGCCAACATTGCACTAATAGAAGTTCAAGGACTTTGTTGTCCTCCATATACATGATCGAACCGTTCCTCATATCATCGCGTTGCTCTCCATAGACATAGTAGCCGGCTAGCTTCATGTCCAGGCCGCATCAGCGGAAGCGTATAGTGTGCAATTAAGCATCTTTGCTTGGGAGTTTGTCGATACCAAGCAGGGGGAACAACTTCGTAATTCGTCGGAGTGAGGTAACTTTGGCCAAGCCGATCATTCGGACTGTGCAGATAGTCTTCTATCCGAAGGCTGGCGACTCGGTCTGCCGTAACGGGAGGACGATGACCGAGGCAGGAGTTGTGTTAGGTAGAAGTCCGAAGTCGAGGACGCATAGCGAAATAGACGCAAGAAAGAATAGACTGGTGGCCGTGACTGGGAGCGTACTACTTCAGGGTATGGAATATTCTGGGGTCCCTCTGCAATGTCTTGTCAAGAACAGCGGCCTCGATGCCAATGTTACAATGGGCAAGATTGAAACCCTCAAAATCTGACCATAGTAAGGCCGGCTATGACTCTCGATGTGTTTGAGAGGGGTCTCTCGACAGCGCGGAGAAGATTTCGAGTCGACAAGCGCACTTGGCATGCGCTATAAGCGATGCCACCCAGTATCAACCGGTATAGATCAAGTATTGCTAGGTCGTCAAATTGGTTCAGAACTTCACTTTGAGGCGATCATGTAATAAACGGCCTGGTAGTTCAAGCGCGCTGCATCTGAGACACGCCCTGCCCGTTCGAACAAGTCTCCCAGCTCCTTGGACAAGACGTTTTTTGGCCAATGGTCGGTACCGCCGAGCTTGAGGAGCAGCCGGATGACGGGGATGTTGATGCGACCCGTGGGTGAATCAGTCTCCTCGGACAGGGCCGTGTGGTAGCCCTCGAGCGTCACCTCCCATGTCTGGGTCGCCGAGAGACGGGCGCCCGCGCGGACCAGCCAGAAGAGCTTTTTGACGGCATCCTCGTCCCACGGCCCCGTCAACAGCTTCTCAGGGATTTCCGTGTCGCAGTGCACCTCGGCCAGGCTGGTGTGGTCGCCGAGATAGGTCATGTTGTGCGCTGCTTTGCCCAAAAACGAGTCGTAATCATGCAGGAAGTAGGCCATACCCGAGGGTGGCGCACCCCCTTCCAGGCTGCTGGCGTCGCTGCAATCTAGCCTATTGGCCGTGCTCGGGTTACCCCAGAGCTTCTCATGCCGAAAGAATCGGTCCCGTCCGTAGCGCTTAACCCAGAGGTCCCAACATTCCATGATGAAAGGCACATCGACCCATGAATACTCCAGAAGAGCGGACTAGTTTTCCGTGGTTAGCAACGATGACGGTCAAGTGAGGCTGCAACGCCCGTACTCACTTGGAACTCAGGGCTCCCGCCAAAGCGTGACGAATCATCCTGCCAGCCGTAGTAACTCTTGACTCCGGGGCCAGACTTCAAGCAGCCAAACCAGACATCCCAAGTTGGCCCGAAGGCGTTGAGGAAGGTGGCTCGTCGCGTGGCCGGCCCAGAGAGCATGTGACCTATCCGCGGACTAGCCTTGGCCAGGTTGGCGGTCTCGCTGGCCCAGAAGATGCGTTCGAGAATCTCGAGAGGAAGTTCTCTCTCGAGATATGAGCCCTTGGGCTTGCTGGGCTTCGACTTCTGCTTCTTCATCGCTTGGCTTTGGTTGATGTCCCTTTTGGGCTTCTTGGAAGGCGCTGGTTCACCCTTCTTCCGGCGCTTGCCCGGGATCCTGATAGGAGTTAATTCCATGATGACTTTATTTCCTTGCTTCCCTTTGATTTGTTTTTATTGGTAAGTCGAAGTCGCCTCCTTGGTCACGGCTTGTCTTGTGGGTGATCCCCAACTAATGTAGAGGCCAGGTCGTTTCCTTGTTTAAGACAAATTCGCCACATTTCTGTGAACTACGCAACCCGCTGACCAGAGTTCCGGTGTCAAGTAGATCGACTTTTAGAGGTGTAGGAAGACTGATATCATACCGCGGGGCTTCTATAGTGAACCACAGCCCTTTCACCTCGTATAATATGCATTCCAAACTCTCTCTGTCTATTTGCTTGCTGCTATGTTGCACTGCAGGGACTTACATGCCGGGAATTCGTCGGATGTCAACTTTAAACCGTTCGCCCAGCGAGTGTCCAGTACCTGATTAAACCTTTTCCAGCTTCTCATGGGCCACAAGATGCGCCAAACCACTGGAAATGGCCGTGCGTCATGAGTGGGTTTTAGCGCCTGCCTTATCCGTCATTCAGTGAGTGATTGGCAGCAGTGATTTTATTAGTAGCAGGCAATTATGCCTGTGACTTCTGGAAATTTTCGAATAGTATGTCTCTGCTGTGACGCCATAACCAGCTTCAGATGCCAGCAACGCGCTCAACGACATAAAAGACACTTGGTCGTGCTGCAGCCATGCGATAGCGAAACAGCATCAGCTAGTTGTTAACCTCCGCAGTATCTAAGATGGCAACCGCTCGTTTGCCGGTGCCCTCTCGTGGATTGCTTCGTTTTCTCCGCCTACAATCAGAGAACCTAAGCTTCTTTAGCCAGAACCATGGCCGGCTCGGTCCTCACTCGCCCGGAGCCTTTTGCGCTGCTAGAAAACAGCTGCGGCCTTCCAGGACAAGTTGTGCATCTCTAGGACCGCAGGATTCTCGCCTGCACTCGAGCCTAGTCAATCTTGAGCAGCTACTGCAGAAACGAACTCCTCGCGCTTCTCCGAGCCCTCGAACGAGACAGTCCACACTCTTCTCAACAGAAAACGGCGCGCGATGGGGCTCTTCAGACCAGCAGTCCGACCCTACTGCCTGCAAGCAGACATGGCATGAGAAGCTTTGGGGAAGCCGACCAAGAAAGTCGCCGGCTTCTACGCTAAAGCCCGAGGACATACCAGAAGCCGACGGCGAGGGCGAGAACAATTCCATGTTTAATAAGCGTCGGCAACTCAGTTCAAAAGCTGCCCTTGAGCCCCGGCTGCGTTGCACAGAGGTAGATGAACATGGCGATGCGGTCTTGGTAGATAGCGAGTTCAAGAAGAGCGAACTCGTCGCAAGGGTAAGCAAGCGTGCCTCATATCCAGTTTACACTGGAGCTTCTGGGTGTTTGCTAATGTTCAGTGCAGTTTGGACTGTTGCCGCGTGATCTGCGCAAGATCGATTCGTCTAACCTCCCACATATTTTGGTCCGGGAGAGGGCTATCCTCCTGAACCTCCTCCACCTCCGTGTTCTTATTACCCATAACCGGGTCTTGCTCTTCGACGTTTACGGTTCCAAGAGCTCGTACCCCCAGTCGGCTTTCATGTACGATCTACACCATAAGCTGCAGAATAAGGTCCCCGCGGCCAGTGGAGGCCTGTCTTACGAATTTCGTGCCCTGGAAGCCGTGCTCCAGTCTGTGACGCAGGAGCTTGAGTCGGACTTTGAGGCCGTCCGTGACCCTGTCATTCGCATTCTGAGCGACCTGGAGGATGACATTGATCGTCACAAACTTCGTGTCCTGCTTATTTTGTCCAAGCGAGTGACTACCTTTGAGCAGAAGGCTAAGTTGGTGCGGGATGCAATCGAGGATCTTCTCGAGGCAGATGATGATCTTGCCGACATGTACTTGACCGAGAAGACGCACGACATCTACCGAGCGCCCGACGACCATACTGATGTCGAGTTGCTGCTGGAGTCTTACCATAAGTTCTGCGACGAAATTGTACAAGAATCTGGCAATTTGGTGTCTGGCATTAGAAACACCGAAGAAATGTGAGTTGGGATTCATCTGAGTCTCTATACCAGAGGTACGCCAAGCTGACAAAAACTTAGTATCCGCGCCATCCTTGACGCAAATCGAAACGCTCTCATGCTTCTCGAGCTGAAGTTCAGTGTGGGTACGCTCGGCCTGGCCATGGGCACTTTCATTGCAGGCCTTTACGGAATGAACCTGGAGAACTTCATTGAGGAGACCAACTGGGGCTTTGGCGCCGTCACGGGTGCTAGTATCTTCCTGTCGGTCTGGGTTTGCATCATCGGCATGAAGCGCCTCCGCAGCCTGCAGCGCGTCAAGATGCAGGGCACCGACCGCCGCGGCGTCGAGCAGGGCTACCATTGGTTCCAGGACGACGGCCACGCGGGCCTTCTCGACCCCCGCAGCCGTGAGAAGCTGCGCCGTATGAACATGATGAAGTCTCAGCATACGTCCAGCAAAAAGAAGGGGTGGATGGGGTGGTAAGGGGCATTTTATCTATTTGTTCCATTTGGCCAAAGGTGACTGGCCTTGGCGATAGATTCGCCTGCCTATTTAGAAAGAGTTGGGCATCTGTATATATCCATGCCCAAAAGACCCGGCTGTCACTACTCTTCCCCTGTACAAAATAACGGTTGTCGGCAAGATGTACGAATAACTACGAACACCAGGCTATACGTTGATAGCCGACGACTCCCAGCTTCGAAATACAATATCATGACAAGAGCAAACCATATTCCTTGCATATATAATGAAGGCTTCGTAACAGAACGTACTCATAAGGTTATACGAATAGTATACTATATCAGGCACGTAAAGGGGGCTTTGCCCAGCTTCCTTCACATAGGAAAAATATAACAATTATGTATTGGTGAAAGGATAGTAGCGTGTGGATTCTCAACTTGCATTCACAACAAAGTAAGTACTTAGGCTACATTATATATCACATATCAAGTATCATAAGCATTACCTCCCATTTTCCCTACTACCTATCCAGCTGAGAAGCCAAGCCCCCAACAGGTCCCGGCTAGCTCGTTAGATGATCGATGGCTGCACATGTAAGCACCGATTTTAGCTGAAAGGAGATAGAGTAGCAAAGCAGTCTCGCTTATTGGATAATATACGGTACAACCACGCGGTCGTTGGACCTAAGAGAATATGCATTGGATGCCGACTTACGGACTCTGCATACATCTTTCAATGGTTCCGGCGGGCGATGAGGTCCATACGCCGCATGCAGGTTACACCCTAGCCAGATCACACCATGCTCTAATGTTGGACACAGGTTTACGAGAAAAGCATGAGAGGGAGCTGGGGCTTTCGTACAAAGTACCTAGCCTTGAGTTCGACTCCTGTCTAAAATGGTTTTCTTTTTCTGTTGTTTCATACGTACATCACCAATTTATACCACTTGGAAAGCGACCAACAAACCAGTTTCCCCCTTGTCGTATAAACGACAATATCAGCAAATAATCAATTGTGTCTATCAGCATCAATGGCTTCTTCTTCACCTGATCAGAGACGACTCCTTGTTCTTATCGGCTCCGGGCCAGGCATCGGCGTCGCCACGGCGTCGCTCTTCGCCTCCAAGGGCTTCTCCGTGGCCCTGCTTTCGCGGGACGACGAGCGACAACAAGAAGACGCCGCCAAGGTCCGCTCCTCCGTGACGGCGGGGGAGGTCACAGTAAAGGTGGAGAGCTTTCCCGTCGACGCGCGGGACCACGTCGCGCTTCGGACGGCCCTCGAGGCGGTCCACGCCTCCTTGGGCCCGCCCGAGGTCGTCGTCTACAACGCGGCGCGCGTGGGCTTCTCGCAGTTCGGCGAGTTCACGCCCGACGAGCTGCTCGACGACTTCAAGGTCAACGGGGTGGGGATCTACACCGCCTCGGTCTGGGCCATGCCTTACCTAGTCGAACTGGCTTCTTCTTCGTCCTCGCAGGAAGAAGAAAGGGAAGAAAACGGTCGTCGTCGACATCCGAGTTTCTTGCTGAGCGGTAGCGGCATCAACTACAGCCCCCTCCCGCCCATATTTAGCCTGTCGATGCAGAAGGCGGCGCAGTCCAATCTGCTCAAGACGCTGGAGCAGATGTTCGGGCCACAGGGTGTGCACATCGCGCGCCTGGATATTAACGGGTTCGTCAGGGAGGACGATGAGGTGATGGCGCCTGCGCGGTGTGCCGAGCAGCACTGGAGGCTGAGCCAGCAGGATAGGGACAGTTGGGAGCACGTCGTTGACGTTGGGATGATGGATGCGCTCATCGCGGCGATGAAGGCGCAGGGGTTTATGTTAACTAGTAGTCAGTATCCAGAATGTTACCACAAGAGGGGAAGAGAGGCACCCGGCCCCTTTTCCTACGCCATGGCATCAGATGTAGCATATATGACGCCAACACCATGACCATTTCTCGCATACCTAACCATGAAATTGTACCTGGCAATCAATTCGAGGATGCCCGTGGTAATAGTCACTTAAAACTCCCAAAGGCTTTCCACGTTGCTGCTATCTATTCGAAAACCTTTATTGACACCTGGGAAGAGAAAAGGAGGTAAACAAGTCTGTAATACCGTAGTATTTACGACCTTTCATTCTTTATATAGGGACTACCCTGGCTAAGTCCGCCCTCCACATACATAGTTATTCTGCAACCCGCGTTGCGCCCCCTTTTCTTTTCCTAAACAAACCATTGGCTTTCATTCCCATTTCATCTTAAATCACTTACCTAAGTCATTCTCGGTAAGGTTTTAATAAGTATATATAAAATAAGTTCGTATATAAATACTATTACTTTTAATTTATACCTTAACTAGATTATTAATAGTATACAGTCCTTTTTAAAAGATTATTAATTTCCTAGATTAAACATACTTTTAAATTAATAACTTTTAATAAAAATATATTTTTTATATTATACTTAATAGTAATATAATATTAGAATTCTTATAGTTATTTTAAGTAATTAATTTCTATTTCTAATATTAGATACGAGAATTTCTAAAGATAAAAGAGCCGATTTATTAAGTATAATCTCTTATTAATCTCTCGTTAAATAATGCTCTTATATCGTTATCGGCTAACTATCTTTTAAATTATAATTTTATATAGTAATATTATTATTTCCATCCTACGGAGGACGTTAATCTATTAATTATATTATAAAAAAAATTTTATATAAAACCCTTACTTTTAATTTAATAGACTAAATAAATAAATATATAATTATAAATTAATTAATTATATAATAACTAATAAATAGCTTAATCGATAATAACCTATCCGATTAAAGGATTACTCGCTAACCGCGGTTCGCCCCCCTTTTAACGTTAGCTCCCGTTTATCGGTATCGGCCTTTTAAGGGTAGCTATCCCGCGATCCTGTCGTATCGGCGTTTATTATAAATATATAGAAATTTCACGTCTTTTAAGGCCTTTTTCCCGTCTTATAGGTATATAAATATACTTTTTATTATTTAATAGTTTTTATAACGTTTTTTATTATTATACGCTTTAAATTCAATATATAAATTATATATATAAAGAGTTATATATTATAATAAATTATAAAATAGGTTATTTTATATAATTTTTAATATTTTAAAATTAAATTTATTTAAAGTATTTACGATTTTTTAATTATAAAAGCGGTTTATTTTAAGAAATTTAAATTTAATAATTAACGGCGTAATAATACCGGCTTCCTCGGAATTACCCGAGGCGCTCTTTATTAATATATATAATATAATATATATCGGTAAATATCGAGATTTAAATAATTATATATATATTTAATAATATATAAAGGTATAAAGTAAGGGATAATAATAAATATAAATATATATTTATATATAATAAAATTAATAACTTAGGTAATACTTTAATTATCCAGGTATAAAAGGGGTAATAAAAATAAAGTTAATATTTATCTTTCTTAATTAATAAAATAACCTATAATATTTAAATAGTTTCGAAACGGATACGTAAGCCCTTTATAATTTAAGTAGTTTTAATACCGTAATAACTATCCCTTTTTTTTAATAACGGTCCCCCATTATTTTATTAAAAATTATTTTTAAAAGTATTAAAATTATAAAATATATTACCGTTTAACGTGATTTATTACCGAGTGGGTTATATTATTAAATAGGCCACTTTTCCCTTTAACCTACCTTATTAAATTTTAATATATAATATTTTTATTATTATTATATTAATTTAATTTAAAGAAGATTATATCGTTTTAATAATTTAAGCGATATAAAAAGGTTTAAATCGAATTAATTAAAGAATTATTATAAAAATATATAACGTCCTTCGAGCTACTTTAAATAACCGACTCCGCGGTATCGAACTTCGACGCGAAACCCGATCGAACGGTCGGAAATTAAATTTAATAGAAAAGGAGGTATTTTATAATTATATATTTAATTTAAATACCTAAGGGATATCCTTTAATATTAATATTATAGGAAATATAGCTAATCTTCTTTTAAAATCGCGCGATAGCGATCGCGTCGATAAATATTAGGTTAAGCGCTTTATTAACCGCGACCCGGATTTTAAAACCCGAATAAATCGTTAATATAATTATTAAAAGGCTCTTTATAAAAATATTAATATTATTTCTAATTAATTCGCGTTAATCGTTAATATTAAAATTAAATATAATATCTTAAACGAAAATATATAAAATTTTAATAAGATTAGTTTTATAATAAGTATAATCGGGTCGATATTTATAATAATATATATCGATTAATATAAGAAGGCGAAATCGGTTTAATTTAATAATTAAGAATAATTAACGATTATTAAATATATTAATTCTTAAGGTTAATATATTCCGTTACTTTTAATCGTTTAAGGTTAATATTACCTTTTAAATTAGGTTACCGAATATAACTTACCGGGCGATTAAGTAATTAAACCGATTTCTAACGGTTAAATCGATAACGAGACGGGCTTAAATTAAATTAAATATTTTAATAAATATATTAAATCGCGAATAAAGGGTCGTTATCGCCTCTTAATTTTAAATAACTATAAGAATTATATTTCGGCCGAATTCGACGTATATTATAAAAATAACGATATTATTATAATTAATATACCTCCTTATTTATTTTATTTACTTTAGCTTTTAGATATAATACTTTATTTAGCGTTAAAGCGTACGTATTCGAAATAAATCGAGCTATTTATTAAAATATTAATAAATTATATTATAAAGCTAGAGTTCTTTATTACTTTTAAAGCTATATATTTTATTATTTTTATAAAAAATAATATTAAATTTAAATTTAATATATTTAATTTAATACTTTATTATTTAAATAAGGTAATTAATAAATTAAATATATATTTTCAGACGTTTATACCTAACCCGTTGTGTCCGAGGATAATTAATATTTATAACCCTTAAACGCTATTTAACCCTTAATAGACGATTAAATACTTTACTTTTATTAAAAATAAAGTCTCTATTTATTAAAGAAGCTCCTTAACGTTTATTTAAATATTATAAATTAAATACTAAACGGTATAAATAAAATAATTTATAAAATAATTTTTATATATAATCGGATATATATATTAAAGGAAGTTAATTTAATACTTTTTAAACGTTAAAGAATTAAAAAGGTATATATTTAATTTAAAAAGGCCTTTATTATATAGGAATTTTAAGAATTATAAAATAAAAAAGTAAAAGGGAAGCGTTTAATAGCTAATAAAAGCGAAAATAATAATTCGTTAAAAAGGCGCGCGATAGGCGGTAAACGTTATAATATTTATAGCGAAATAAATTATAATACGTAAATATATAAAAAGGATATAGAATCGAATAATAAATCGGATAATAAATAATTTTAATTAATTTAAAACGTTATAATTAAATTAATTTATATAAAAGTAATAAAATATAGAAAAGGTAACCTATTCGGTAATATAACTTATTCGGTAATAAACCACGTTAATTATTTTATTAATATTTTATACTAATTCTTAAAAAAAGGTAATTTTATTACGTTTATATTTTATTTTAATTCCTTATACGTTAATGTTATTATAAGCTCGTTTTAAAGCTTTTTATTATATTAATTTCCTAATAATTTCGTAGCCCGTTCGTATTTATTTCCCTTACTCGAATTATTATTAATTTTCTTATTTTATAACGATTTATTATTATTATATTATTTATTTATCCCGTTCGTTATCGCGTTCGTATAATATAAAAGATTAAGAAATAAAATTAAAAGTTTTATTAAAAATATTTAAATAATATTAATATAAAGTTCGATAATACTTATTACCTATATATTTTATTTTAAATTTATAAATATAAATTAGGTTTAAACGAGTACCCCGATTTTAATTATTAATAATACTTATTTATTTATTATTATTTTTTTAAGCTTATTATAGCTAATACAAGTAATAAAAAATAAATAGAAAGTTATATAAATTAATAATAACTCCGTATTAAAATAAATAGGTATCTTAAATAATAAATTAAAAAATTAAACCTTTAACTATATAATAATAAATAATAAATATTAAGCTCCCTTTTTATTATAGCTATCGACCTTAGCTATTACCTTATTATCCCTTACGATATAGGATTTATAATAAATTTAGGTCTCGCGATAATATTATATTTAAATATTAAGAAAGGAATTACTCGTTCACGCTATATAAATTTAAAATCTATTAGAGATTATTTATACTTAGGTAATAAAGTTTTTAAAATTAAGGTATAGAAATACCGGTTTTATATAAATTATTAAAGAAAGCTTTTATATATAAATATAAAATTTTAAAATAAATACTCTTTAAAACTTATAATATTTCTTTTTCTTATTATATATAAATATATATTTATATTTATTATTATTCTTTATTTAACGTTATACTTTTATATATTATTAAATATATATATAATTATTTAAATTTTAATATTTATTAATATATATTATATTATATATATTAATAGAGAGCGCCTTAAATAATTCCGAGAAGGTTAACGCGATTATATCGGTAATTATTAAATTTATATTTTTTAAAAAGAATTATTTTCGTAATATAGAAATCGTAATCGCTTTAAATAAATTCAATTTTAAAATATTAAATATTATATATAATAATAAACTTCTTAAGCTATTATAATATATAGCTTTTTATATATATAATCTTTATATTATATTTAATATAAATAACGGTAATAAGTTTTATAAAGAATATTAAATAGTGGAAAGCGTATTTATATATATATAAAATAGGAAAGAGGCTTCGGAGGACGTAAAGCTTTTATATTAATATAACGAACGTCGATATAATAATATTATAAATTAATTAAATATATCGAAGGGGAAAAAAGGCCGGTATTAATAAACGGGAGCTGGTATTAAAAAGGGGGGCGAATTACGGTTAACGAGTAATCCTTTAATCGGATAGGTTATTATCGATTAAGCTATTCGTCGGTTATTATATAATTAATTAAATTATATATTTATTTATTTAATTTATTAAATAAAAGGTAAGGGTTTTATATAATTCTTTTTTATAATATAATTAATAGATTAACGTCCTCCGTAGGACGGTAATAATACTTATTAAAAATTTTATATTATAGCGTTAATAAAAATAGTTCTACGCCCGGTATTATTTATATAAATAATAATAAAATTTATATTAAAGTAGGTAACGCCTATTAAATTATTATTTTAAAGTATTTTTAAGGAAATTATATTAATTTTTTAATTTAAACTCCTATTATATTAGTAGGTAATCGTGTTTTTTTTTATAAAAATCTTTATTATTATTATCCGTTATTTTTAAAATATAAATAACGACGATAAATATTTAATTAATTTAAACGGCCGTAAATAAGCTAGTAATATCCTTTTATATTTAATTACCTTATTTTATCGTTTTATTAAAGGTTACCGTTTTAAATTTAATATTTTAAATATTAAGAAGGCGATTAAGGTTCGTTATTATCTTAGACCTTATTCGTTATAATTTTATTAATATTTTTTTAATTTATATAAAAAAACTTTAATAATTATTAAGATAGGGTCTTTAATTATAAGAATAATTTAAAATTAAACGTTAAATATGTTTTTATTATAGCCGTAAATAACTTTAACGGACTTATTTATAATATTATTAAATTATTTTTTCGATATATTCTTTAATATTTTAATAATTTTTAATTAAACGCCGGGCTTATTTTTATATTATTATAATTTATTCCCGTCCGGGTAATCGCGATTATTTGGTTTAAAACGTCGTGTACTATTAAATTAATACCTTGTTAAATATTATTACCGTTAATTTCCTTAAGGTTAAAAAATAAAAGGGTTTTTATAACTGTTTTATAACTTTTTTAAATCGTTATAATTTAAATTTTTATATTTATAAAATTATAATTAACGTTATTTACCCGGGTATTTCGCTTATAATGATATTTATTTTAATGCTTTCTTTAACGTTATTATTATAATAATTATTTATTTAATTATTAATTTATATTTTTATCCCGGGTCCTTAAGTTTAATTTAATAATAAAAGTATGATAATTGTTTATTATACCGCGGGTAATCGGATATTTAATTAATATAATAAAGGTATTCTCGTTCCGGTTTATAATATTATGGCTTTTTTAAATTTAATATAATAAGGATAAGGATATAATTCTTTAATATAATTCTAATAATAATAAGATCGAATTTAAATAAAGAAGGTATATTTTAAAATAAGTTTTAAATAATTTTTATTTATTTTTTATATATTTTTTACCTTTTTTTACGCGCTATTAACTTTATTTATAATTAAATTAATATAAATATAAATATAGTTTATTATTTAAAGACGTAAATTCGACTTTTACCGAATATATAAAGGGAAGTTAATTATTATATTATTTTCTTTTATTTTACTCTAAGTTCTTTATCGAGTTTTAAACCTTTTTCTATTATTATTACTATAAGTATTAATTTTATAATTATTTTTTAAGCCTACCTTATACCTTTTTTTTCTTTTATAACTTATTAAGGTATTGTTTTCAAATTATTTAATAATATAAAAGGTATTTTTTAAATATTTTATTAATTCCTATTAATTATATTTAAATAATTAACTTTTTTATTTAATAAAGTATACTTTCGCCTTTATTAGCCGCTAGACGCTTCCCTTTTACCTTTTCGTCCTATAACTCTTAAAATTCCTATATAATAAGGGCCCCTTTAAGTTAAATATATACCTTTTTAACTTTCCGGCATTTAAAAAATATTAAATTAATCTCCTTTAATATATATATTTAATCGTATATAAAGGTTATTTTATAAATTATTTTATTTATACCTTTCGTTATTTAATTTATAATATTTAAAATAGGTATTAAGGAGTTTCTTTAATAAGTAAAGACCTTATTTTTAATAAAAATAAAGTATTTAATCGTTTATTAAAGGTTAAACGGCGTTTAAAGGTTATAAATATTAATTATCCTTAAACGCGACGGGCTAGGTATAGGCGTTTAAAGATATATATTTAATTTATTAATTACCTCGTTTAAATAATAAAGTACTAAATTAAATATATTAGATTTAAATTTAATATTATTTTTTATAAAAATAATAAAATATACAGCTTTAAAAGCGATAAAGAACTTTAATTTTATAATATAATTTATTGACGCTTTAATAAATAACTCGATTTATTTCGAATATATACGTTTTAATACTAAATAAAGTATTATATCTAAAGGTTAGAATAAGTAAAATAAATAAAGAGGTATATTAATTATAATAATATCGTTATCTTTATAATATACCTCGAATTCGGCTAAAATATAACTTTTATAACCGTTTAAAATTAAAAGGTAATAATAACCCTTTATTTATAATTTAATATATTTATTAAAATACTTAATTTAATTTAAACCTATCTCGTTATTAGTTTAACCGTTAGAAGTCGATTTAATTATTTAATCGCTTAATAAATCGTATTTAATAACCTAATTCGAAAGGTAATATTAACTTTAAATAATTAAGAACGGCGGAATATATTAACTTTAATAATTAATATATTTAATAACTATTAATTATTTCTAATTATTAAATTAAACCGACTTCGCTTTTTTATATTAATCGATATATATTATTATAAATATTAACCTAATTATATTTATTATAAAACCAGTTTTATTAAAATTCTATATATCTTTATTTAAAATATTATATTTAACTTTAATATTAACGATTAATATAAATTAATTAAAAATAATATTAATATTTTTATAAAAAGCCCTTTAATAATTATATTAATAATTTATTTAAGTCTTAAGGTCCGGGTCGCGATCGATAAAGCGCTTAATTTAATATTTATTAACGCGATCGCCGTTATATAATTTTAAAAGGAAATTAATTATATCTCCTATAATATTAATATTAAAGGGTATCCCTTAGGTATTTAAATTAAATATATAATTACGAAATACCTCCTCTTTTATTAAATTTAATTTTTAATCGTTTAATCGGGTTTTACGTCGAGGTTCGATACCGCGGAGTTAGTTATTTAAAATAATTCGAGGGATATTATATATTTTTATAATAATTCTTTAATTAATTCGATTTAAACCTTTTCGTATTGTTTAAATTATTAAAATAATATAATTTTCTTTAAATTAAATTAATATAATAATAATAAAGATATTATGTATTAAAGTTTAATAAAATAGGTTAAAAGGAAAGGTAGCCTATTCGGTAATATAATTTACTCGGTAGTAAATCACGTTATACGACTTTATATTATTAAATTAATAGCTAAATCCTATAATACGAAATCCGATAACGATAATATAAATTAAATCTTATTAAAAAGAAGGTATTACGAAAATATATAATCGATTTAAATACCCGAGGAATACCTCTTAATATTATTAATATAGAAAATATAATTAATCTTTTTATAGGAACGCGTAACGATAAGCGTGTTAATAAGTATTAAGCTAGGCGCTTTATTAACCGTAATTTAAACTTTAAAATTAAAATAAATTAGAAATATAATTATTAAAGGGCTCTTTATAAAGATATAAAGGTTATTTCTAATTAATTTATATTAATAATAAATACGAAAGTTAAATATAATATTTTAAATAAAGATATATGGAATTTTAATAAAATTAACTTTATAATAGGTATTATTAATTTAATATATATTATAATACGCGCCGATCGGCGTAAAAAAATAAAAACGGTCTAGCTTAATAATCGGGAATAATTAATAATAATAAAATATATTAATTTATAAAGTTAATATATTCCGCCGTTCTTAATTATTAAAGGTTAATATTATTTTATAAATTAAACGTATAAATATAATTTACCAGGCGATTAAGTAATTAAACCGACCTTTAACGGTTAAACTAATAATAAGACGGGCTTAAACTAGATTAAATACTTTAATAAATATATTAAAACGTGAGTAACGGGTTATTATTACTTTTTAATTATTAACGGTTATAAAAGTTATATTTCGGTTAAATTCGAGGTATATTATAAGGATAACGGTATTATTATATTTAATATATCTCCTTATTTATCTTACCTATTCTAATTATTAAATATTATATTTTATTCGCCGTTAAAACGTATATATTTAAAAAAAATCGAGCTATTTATAAAAACTTTAATAAATTATATTATAAAACTTAAGTTCTTTATTACCTTTAAAGCCGCGTATTTTATTATTTTTATAAAATATAATATTAAATTTAAATTTAATGTATTTAGTTTAATACTTTATAATTTAAATAAAGTAATTAATAAGCTAAATATATAAATTCGGACGCCTATACCGGAGTTATTATATTTAAAGACTATTAATATTTATAACCCTTTAACACTTTTTAACCTTTAATAAATAATAAAATACTTTATTTTTATTAAAAATAGGATCTTTAATTATTAAAGAAACTCTTTAACGCCGATTTTAAATATTATAAATAAGCTAATTAAACGTATAGAATTAATAACGTATAAAACTATAATTTTATATAAACGGGTACGAACTTTAAAGGCGGTTAATTTAACCCTTTTAAAGCGCCGGAGGGTTAGAAAATTACGTATTTAATTTAAAGGAGCCTTTATTATTAAAGAATTTTAATAATTATAAAACGAGAAAGTAAAAGGGAAATATCTTACGACCGACGAAAGTAAAAATAATAATTCGTTAAAACGGCGCGTAACGGGTAATAAACATTACGGTATTTATAATAAAATAAATTATAATATACGAATTTATAAAAAAGATATAAAATTAAGTAATAAATCGAATAATAAATATTTTAAATTAATTTAAAGCGTTATAATTAAATTAATTTATATAAAAGTATTAAGAAATAGAAAGAATAATCCGCGAGGTAATATAGTCCGTAAGGTAATAAACCACGTTATTCTTTATTTAATTATTATATTTTTTAAATAAAGGTTTAAAGGTTTTTTAAATTTATCTCTATATAAATATCTTTTAATATAATAAATTTTTTTACATTTTAACGGGAAATTTATTAAATTAATATAACCCGATTTTAAAGGGGTTTTATTTTATATAATATTTATATAAATATATAGGGTTTACTTTTTAAAGGATTTATAATTATTATTAATTTCTTTTATAATATTAATAATAATATTAAATTATTTTCTTTTTCGAAGGTATAATTAAAATATTTTAAAAAGCTATTAATTAAATTTCTCTTTCCCGGTTAATATTTAATAACGAAATTAAATAAAGTGAGATATATATATTATTACGTTTAACGACCGTTAAAATAATTTATTTTTATAAAGTTTTAAAGGTTTTAGTAATTAATAAGAACTTTAATAAAGTATTTTAATCTTTTAAAGTAATATTTTTAATATTTAAATAATAATATAATCGTAGGTATTTTTTAATTAAGTATATTATAATTTTTTTCTACCTTAGTAAATTTCTTTAAAAAGAATATAATAAAGCGTTAATACTTTATCGAACCTTTTTATAATAGAGTTCTATTTATAATAAATTATAAGGCGTTTATCTTTAATTATATAAATTTCTTAAGGTCGAAATATAATAGGAATCGTGCTTTTTTAAAAGCCTTTTTTAATTATACGAATATTATATATAAAAAGGTATTAAGGATTAATTATCTTAATTTCTTTTTAATTTCGTTACCTTTTAATAATTATATTAATAGCGTAGCGATATAGGAAAACTTTTTTATAAAGCGTCGATAGAAATTATAGAACTTTAAGAAAATTTAAATATTATGAATAAATTTTAATTTTAATTAATTTTATATTATATTTATTCGGGCTTTATTTATAAATATTTGATTGATAAAGATAAAATATTTAAAGAAATCTAATTCTTTTAAAAAAAAATAAACATTTAAAGGTTTTAATATATAAATTTATTTATAAAAGCTTTTCTATTATTATATAAAAATATTTCGTATAGGTTTCCTTATTTAATAAACTATATAATAAATATTTATTAAATTATTTAAATTACGGGTAATATAATATTAAAAAGTAATAAAGGTATTAATTAACTTTATTATTATTATTAGGAATTTATAATAATTATATTTTATTCGGAAAGCTATTTTCTATTTATTTCCTTTTTTAATCCTAATACGATAATAAGTATCTTTTAAATTAATTTTAAAAAAAACTTTTAATCCGGAGATTCTATTTAATAGCTTTAAAATAAAGGGTAAAGTATATCGATTTTTAATAATTATTTTATTAAAACTTTTATAATTAATTATTATCCGGATTAAATTATCATTTTTAAGAATAAAGAAAATCGGCGCTTTAATTAGGTTTTAGGATTCTTTTATTTTTTTTCGGCCTTTATTTTTTATAAAACTTCTTTAAATATTTATAGTTCTTTATAAGAAAGTAGATAAATAAAATAATATAATAAATATATATTAAATAATAAATCGATTATATATTCGAAAGTTTTAAATAAAAGGATAGTATAATTTTTAATATTAAAAAAAATATTAAAATTATTAAAATATTATAATATTATTTTATTTAATACTTTCGTATAGGATTTAAATAATTTTAATATAAGTTTTATTATAGGTATTATTAAAAAATACATCGTATTTTTTTTAAATATTTATTTAAAAGGACGGGGTTTAATTAATTATATTTAGGCCGATTTTAGAATAAATTATTATTAATTTTTACCCGAATATATTATAATATTTATTTCTTAAATTATCTTAAAAAATAATAATAAAGGAGATCTTTCCGGCCGGGAGTTGCGATTAATTACGACGTAAGGTTTTCAGAAACGACGGATAA
This sequence comes from Apiospora saccharicola, assembly GCA_038363915.1. Lineage (NCBI taxonomy): Eukaryota > Fungi > Ascomycota > Sordariomycetes > Amphisphaeriales > Apiosporaceae > Apiospora > Apiospora saccharicola. The sequence continues at coordinate 1,770,462 of JAQQWM010000004.1, forward strand.
TATTACGGGAATTTATAATTTTAAAATTAATTTAATAAACTTTATAAATAAGAATATTTAAATTATTAATAAAGGAAATAGAAATAAATTAAAAAGGAGTTTATTAAAGTTTTAATTTTAATATAAAAACGTAATTAATAAAATTAATACCGGAATAGGTATTTAAATTAATAAAAATAGAGATTAAAGGTATTTTAAGAGAAAAGGTATAAATAGAGATAAAAGTATAAAAAATCTTAAATATTTTAATAAAAAGTAATAACGATAATAAAGTTGCTTTATTTATTAAAACTCTTTAATTTTTTTTAATAATCGCGGGGTCGAGGATTATTTAAGGTAATTATTAATATAATACGTTTTTTTCTAGTAATTATAATAAATAATTTATAAAAGATTTATTAACTTTTTAAATTCCTTTCGATTTCTTATTTATTAATTATTAAACTTTATTTCTTTAACTTCCTTCTTTTTTTAATATATATTAAGTTTTAACCCTTTCTTTATCTTATTTTATTTATTCTAATATTTTAAATTATTAATATTAGGTTTATCGTATTTTTATTTCGCGGGGGCTTTAGAGGATTTATTAAATCGTGATTTATCTTTTTAGGATTTAAATAATAATTCCTATCGTTAAATTATAAAATTTAATATATTATTATAACGAAAAGGTAATATATTATAATAGTTTATAATATCTTTTTTAATAGGTTTAATCATTTCCCGTAACAGAAAAGAGCTTATTATTTATTAATATATTAGTCGGTTTAGGCCTTTAATAAAGTTAGGTATTAATAAAATATAACGGGAGATTATACTAGTCTTTAATATATATTCTTTAATTAAGAGCTAATTATAATTTCCTTATTAGCGGCTCGTTAAATAACCGATTTTATCCATTTTTAATAGATTTCCTAATCGTTTTAAAATAATAATTTCTTTTTATCTATACCGAAGTTTTTTTTAAGCCGATATTAGTACTTAATAAATTAATTTATCTTGCTATATATATAAAGAATTCGTATACAGGCGTTTCGGAAGTATTTTAAGGAGCTATTAAAAATTATTTTTAATTTTTCTATTTAATTATTTTAATCGATATAATTAAAGGAGGAATTAAACTCTTTATAATTAAATTAGATAATCTTAATTAAGTTAATATCTTTATTATTATCTTTTAATTAATTATTAGAAGAGCTTAGGTTTAAAAACGAATTAGAATTTAATAGCGTTATATTATCTTTAAAATTCATTAGGTCCTTTTTAAGCTTTCGTTAAGGTTTCTAGATAATTTTTATAAGGTTTTATTTACGCTTTTTATAATAATAGGCGGATCGCGATAATTTCCTTTTAAATAGCTTTTATATTATTTTTAATTCCGTAATCCGTCTTTATAGAGTTTTTAATAGCTTTATTTATATTATTATTATATTATTTATATTATAATTTTAAATTACTATTTTATTAATATTAACCGGCTTTTTTAATAAAGGATTTTTATTAAGATTTATAAGAGGTTCGTTCCTTTTTTTTTATAAATTTAACGGGGATTTAATAGAAGGTCCCGGTTTAATTATCGGTACCTTTACTTTTTTCTTTTTTAATAATATTCTTAATAAATAAATTATTAATAAAAGCATTAGAATTATAATAGAATTAGTAATTTAAGTATTATTTTAATCGTCCAGGTATAAGGGGGGTGATAAAAATAAAGTTAACATTTATCTTTCTTAATTAATAGAATAGCTTACGGTACCTAAATAGTCCCGAAACGGGTGCGTAAGCCCCCTATGGCTTAAGTAGTTTTAATACCGTGATATTATATAGGATAGGAAGGAGAAATATTATAGGTTTTAAAGAGCGTTTATTTTAAAATTTTATATTTACGTATAAAAGCTTTCTTTAATAGCTTATATAAAACTAGTATCTCCATACCTTAACTTTAAGAATTTTATTATTTAAATATAAATAATCTTTAATAAATTTTAAGTTTATATAACGCGAACGAGTAATTCCTTTCTTAATATTTAAATATAATATTATCGCGAAACCTAGGTTTATTATAAATCCTATACTATAAGGGATAATAAGTAACTAAGGTCGATAGCTATAATAAAAAGGGGTTTAATACTTGCTATTTATTATTGTTAAAGGTTTTAATTTTTTAATTTATTTTTAAAATACCTATTTATCTTAATACGGAATTATTATTAATTTATATAACTTTCTATTTGTTTTTTATTACTTATTTTAATTATAAGAAGCTTAATAGAATACTAAATAAATAAATACTATTATTTAATATTAACCTAATATTAATCTAATATTTTATATTAATTAATAAGATCGTATTATAGCTAACTTACCCTTACTTATACGTTAGGTATAAAATCGCAATATATCGATAGGGGTAAAAAACTAATAATCTTTTAAGGGGTCGAGTATATATAGACTTATGGCACTCTTACCAATTACTCTGATCTCTCTAAGCCCCCTCAGTTGGTCTTCGGAAGCAGACCGAACTCGGAACCAACCTCCTCAGGTTAAAATGTATGCGAATGAGTAAGATGGCTCTGAATGCGTCCACAGTAGAGTTGATGCATGGCGTTACAGTTCTACAGCGGGATGCAGCTCGAATCAGCTTGGTCTTCTTCCACGGGTGCCTGAAAGAGGGATGCCTCAGGTAGTACAGGTACTACCTACAGAAAGCAAGGTCGATTCATGTGTTGCACAAGTCCAGTTCGAATAAGCAGCTCCTACTTTGCTACACTCTAGCCACATGCAAACATTCAGTTAAGACTCAGCACTCGCCGAGTCATGTGCAGTTCCCTCCTTTCCAAAAATACTATAATGCTCGGAGAAGGTTCACGCATTCAAGACTTGGCTTTTCAGAAGGCGTACACCTCTCCTCGCCCATGACATGACAACCAGCAAGCCTCGACAAAATGTACAGATTCTATGCGGTATCAATAAACGCTATATGAAAAAGATATGATGTTTTTTCCATTCAGCTCCAGCGCTGTGTTCCTATGTAATCCAATAAGTGTGTATACCCTTAAGACTCCGCCCAGCCCTAATCCAAATCATGCCTTGGGACTACTTATTCGACGTTTCTAGAAGCGGAGCTATCTGCTGGGACCAGCCGGGTCTAGGCCGCCACTCGGTATGTTTAGCTGTTGTGACGGCGCACTCTCGACAACCGCCTGCTCGTCATCTCTATACACGACTGCGAGTGGCGACCGTTGCATATTGCTCGTGGATGACTCAGCATGCTCTATAGCGCTTAGGCTACTCGCAGCCCTCGGGCGACCTTTGAACCATTTCAGTTTCCAGATCCCACCCAGCGCTTCCTGGACGTTGGCAGTGCTCTTACTACGGTCCCGCCGCCGCGCGTTAAAGCCCGGGAACCCAGTAGACCTCCGCCTCCGCTTGAATGCCCGCCTTTGGCCGAGTCCGGCCTCAAGGCCTGAAGGGTCCGCACTCGAGAAAGAGCCCGCCGAAGCGACGGAAACGTGCCTACTGCTACCACCTCCTCCTAGTAACGCAGTGGTTTCGTCGGCACCGGCCGGTAGTGTCACAGATCGCCGCGCGCTCCTTGGTGAGCTCGGGTATGCTCCTTGATCTTCGAGCTCGTCCCATATATCGGCACGATTTGTCCAGCGTGCTTTGGACCCAATATCGGCAGTCAGCGGTGTTGTTTCCGTTGCGGCTGGGCCAAAAGTATCGTAGGTGGCGGGGACCACCGCTTCGTTTTCGTCGCCGCTGAAGGTATCCGAATCGATGAGGGATTCCTCCTCGCCCTCGGTGTCTTCGACAAGGCCAAGTCCAGGCGCCAGAGTGCTTTGACCGACACTAGCAGGCGAATGTTGCTCGTCGCTGAGGCGCCAGGAAAGCGCGAGCACCCCTGAAAGCAGGATGGCAGTGCCGAGAGTGATGAGACCGCCCTGCAGCGGTGTAATAAGATTGGTTTGGTTGAAGTAAATAAGACCGTCTAGAATAGCGATGATGTTGTAAATGCAAAAGACAAAGGGATATAAAACCGAGGTTGAAATAAGCTTCAGCCCTCGGTGAAGGTAGTAAAGCTGGGTCAGGGCCAGAGTGATGAGACCCAGCACAATCATCCAAGACTGCCAGTGTACGAACTGGTTCTCGCCGTCCGATATAGTCCGTAGAATAAGTTCGACAGCCGACTTTGCGAACAGTAGCGAATGAGCAGATAGGATGCCGCTTATGCATCCATATGCGAGTCCCCGCGCAAATCGGAACCGCGCATTTTGCGATAGGCTGGTCAAGTAACTGATGCCATCAACGGCAACAGCAATAGAGACGACAATAACGGTCTGAAACGCCATCCAGAGTATAAACTGCCACCGGCCCATGAGAACCATCAGCTCTTTCAGACTGTGCGCCGGGGAAGGAATAGCGCCAAAGATTCCTATCAGCACGGCACCTCCAGAAACCAGCAAAGTACCCCACAGACTCCATCTCGTGAACGGCTCGCTCAGGATTATCGTGGCGCATATCGAGTTGAAGACGAGTCCGGCTGCCTGTAACGTCGATAATACGGGGAGTGGCAACGTTGATATCTGAATGCTACTTCCTAGGATATTGGAGACGACGAACATGCCCATGCCGACTTGCCATCGGCGCCTCCGGTGCGGTGGTCGGCGGACATCGTGTGGCCCCTTCTCGTCCTCGAGGATATGCGATTTACGCTGCAGAGTCAGTCCGAGTGACTGGACGCTCGTCGAGAGCAGACCGACTACAACTCCGATCTGTAAGGCGTAGAGACAAGTATTAGAGGATATGGTCTTTATGTCTGGAGCGGGTGGTGAGCGCTTGGAAACCTACCGCTATGCTCCCCCGGGAGACAACCCGCCCAGCGACCCCATTGCAGCAGTAGATGGTTGGGTTCCTTAGATCATCTGGCGAAGGTCGCAGATGAAAAGCAAGCACGGCCTCGCATCGAGGTAACGATATCGTCTTCAGTCGGGACACGTTGGTATTTGTTGCCGTAGTTGTCGCAACTTCGGGGCGTTTTTTTCTTGAGCGCGCCGGTCGATTCAGTGCAATCGGAAGGGGGGTCCCTTGTTACGTTTATGTAATCGCGGGGGTGTCACGTCTTGTCGCACAACGTCGGTCAGGTAGGTGTATGCAGTAACGAATGTTGTGGTTCAAGACAATAGCAATCAAATGATGATGATGAGTGACGAGTGTCGGTGTGGACGATGACGCCGCAGCTGGACCAGGGTCCTACCCAAAAATGGCGGCGTGGGATGGCCTGTCTGTCGAACGGTAGTGGTGGTTGTTTAGGAAGGTACCAAGCCCAGCATCTAAAATTGGTAGGGTTCTCAACAACTTTATATGTATCTCTTCCAAGATCATGCGGGAGCAAAAATGGATGGATTGATGGCAAATGTCGAGTCTAGACTATGGGGGAAATGAGCATCCGGGGATATTGTAGCAACTGCCCAAAGAGCCCGGTTCGAAAAGTACAATAGTTTGCGACAAAGGAATTCTCTGGTCTAGTCTAGTGCGGCAACGAGGTAAAGTAGATAAGTATTGATGGAGATGGGGGCTAGATGGACAGATGGATGTGTCCCTGACTGGGTGTTCATGGGGATGTATGTATGCATGTGTTGTTGTCCGCCGCCCATCCCCTTCCCACTCCGGCATTGAAACACTGGGCTGCTAATAACGAAGCGCTATGCATGCCCCATCCCATGCCTATACAGGTGCCCATTTGCAGGCAATCAGAGATTACCTAAATAAAAGCTTGGTGCCTGGGGGCTTGGGTGATACTCGTTCATGTCACCCAGTGCTGTTGTAATGGGGTCCACATGAACCAACATTCCAGTCAAACAGAAACAAAGCACTTTGACGAATTAAGCGACACCAACACCGACATATGGCCATACTCGTTATAGATTAATGAATTGCTATCGATTCGGGTCTTACTTGGGCTGACTCTGTTGGATTGGGTGCGGTCTATCTAGTAGTGGTCTTTCTGAACTTCTCCATGGATGAGACAGCGGATGACAAGAGCTGATGGAGCAGTCGCACCTGCATACTACTCTAGAGAGAACACGACTGCATCCTTCCGTCAATCCTCCTTCGAATACAGCCGGTATCATTGGGATGTGTCTCAATTTCTATTTAACATTACGTATCGTGGCTTGACCTCATAAACCGCATGGTTCATCCTGGGTCGTGTGGTGAGGATAAACTGGTCTCAGCTGGACTGGTATATCGTGTGCACATGTATTTCTATAATAACACAGAATACTTGCTTATAAAAGCAGTTTGTATGGAGTTCATCTCTTTTGAGAAAATTGAATAAAAGAACGGTAGATACCGGCTTCATCATATCTAGGCCCTCTGAATTGTCGTCTATTAAAGGTGCGAAGAGAAGTTGACATTATTATCGCAAGATGGACGAGAACCGCTTTGATGACGAGATAAAGCAGCAGCTGACTGCTGACTAGCAGCCAGGACCTGGCGAGTCTGGGCAGTGACGCTATTGGCAATCCGAGCTTTTGGGGACTTGAGCCAGCTCCCAAGCTACCAAGGCCGTGTTTGTACATCCCAGGCGGCACTGAACTCGGACCCACCACTGTAACGGAACCTCCAACCTACGACAACTACATACGCCATATCCTCCTCTAAACTCCATAGCCGACTTCGAGATAATAGCTTTCCCGAGGCGAGCTTCCTTGAGCTGTATAATATTCTTCACTCGACAAATTTGCGTGAGCGGGTCTTCCGCCTAGCTTACTGCATCCTACCTTTTCTCTCTCTTTGTACATTTCCACTTGCCTTGTGCTGCCGCAACCTCTAACCTCCCCGAAGTCCCTCATCCAATCCGAAAGCCGTCAAGATGGCGCAAGTCCACGGCATGTCCGACGACCAGGTAAGCCCGCACCCCGCAGAAACGCTGTCCTTTCCACGATGAAGCTCGACTGTGACCCCGATGGCTGATACGAAACTTGCTGCGTTTGCATTACAGGTCGGCCAAGAGCTCCGCAAGATGACGGCCTTCATCAAGCAGGAGGCCTACGAGAAGGCGCGGGAGATCGAGATCAAGGCGAACGAGGAGTTCTCCATCGAGAAGTCGAAGCTCGTGCGCGAGGAGACGGATGCCATCGACGCGACGTACGCGAAGAAGTTCAAGCAGGCCGCGCTTTCGCAGCAGATCACGCGCTCCACCGTCGCCAACAAGACCCGCCTCAAGGTCCTGGGCGCCCGCCAGGAGCTGCTCGACGACATCTTCGAAACCGCCCTCAAGAAGCTGTCTGAGGCCGACGCCATCAAGGGCGAGGCCAAGTACAAGGACGTCCTCAAGAACTTGCTCCTCGAGGGGCTCTACGCCCTGGTCGAGCCCGACGTCCAGGCCCGCGCCCGCCCCAAGGACTACGGCGTCCTCAGGAAGGCCATCGAGGCTGCCCAGAAGGAGTATAAGGACAAGACGGGCAAGGATGTCAAGGTTACCATCGACGAGTCGGATGCTCTGCCTGATTCGAAGTGAGTGATATATTTCCCTCGGCCCCCGGTTTATTTATATCACAGCACCCCCACCTCCTTGTGACTGCAATGCAGTGTGGAGGAATCGGAAGAATGACCACTGACAATATTTTATCACTATAGCGCCGGAGGCTTGATTATCGTCGGTGGCAAAGGAAAGATTACTATCAACAACACATTTGAGGAGCGTTTGCAATTACTGCAGACGGCTGCCCTTCCTGCTGTGAGGAAGACGTTGTTCGGCCAGAACCCCAACCGCAAGTTCTTCGACTAAGGAGGTAATCAAGCGGGTTCTTAAGAACGCTCTTGAATATCACTAGTAAGCTGCACGTCGCTCCAAGTTGAGGATGCGGAAGAAATAGGGAGTTTACTGCGCATGTACCGAGTATAGCCGAGAAGTCAGAGTGCGAGTCTAGGTAGGGAGAAGAAGAATGCATATTTGGCACGCGACCGAAAATAGCTACTATTGTTTCCATTCTTTGACAGCTAGGAGGAGAAAGTTTGTGATCTTGTTTCCCGGTCTAGCTCGCATGGGGGCGTGTTACTCCGCCGTGGTAGCAACGGCGGAAGGCTTCATACATCATTAACATCAACCACTGCTCTACGTGTAGCGTATAGAGACCCCACTGTGTGAACTGTAAGAGAGCTGTGGTGAGCATCATGTTAGACTTCATCCCCTCGACATGGAGTAATTTTACATTAGGTATTGGTATCAGTTTCCGTCTTCTTGCTCCTACCTTCTATTCAGGCTTCACTTTCGGCATTGGCATCTGCGCCATTCTTCCTCTGCATGGCCCATTTCTTCATGAACTCCCTCTGTTTAGGTTTTCCAATGTCTTCGTCCCTCTTGGTGTGACCTATCAGATCGTCGACGATGCTGGTCTTTGGCGGTGGCCGAGTGCGCACTGTATGCGCAAGTCGTTTGCCCACAGTATCAATGTCCGCCTTGACTTCCTTGCGCGATACGAGGCTATTGTCGCTAATGGTGTCATGTATGACTTTGAGCTTCCGGGTCAGCATGTCTATAAACTTGTCAAAATCCCCCGCTGAGGTCTCCGTGGGACTGCTGTTGTTACTGCTACTGCTTGACTGCGTGGCAGCAAGCGGCAAGGTCTGTTTCAAGGCTGGTGATGGAGTGGCAGGCGTAGCAGGCCTGGAACTCTGAGTGACGTTGGGACAGCGTAAGAATGACCCGTCGTCTATCACCAAATTCAGAAGTTTGATGTTGGCTTGGAGCTCTTCGTAGTCCGTCTCGTGTGTCACGCGAAAGTCAGGCGCATCTAGGCGTGCGAGTATGTCTTTCCGTGTCAGCGCATCATCCGGATGAGAATAACTTAGGTCCGGTTGCTGGAAGAGGGCTGCAGCTGCGAGCCGGCGGCGGACCTCGCATAGCCTAGGTGTTGAAGGAGGCAGGAGGGATATGGCGAGTTGACGCTGCGATGTTCTCTCCACGCCGTGGCAGAGGTAAGAGCAGATCTGGCTGCACTGGAAAGAGGTTAGCACCTTGGCGATTCGACTCGACCCACGTTATTATTGACTTACGCAATCGTCCCATTGCTTCCCCGTCCCAGGTAGAGCCGACACGAGAGCCTCGATCGTTGAGAAGTGGTCGATACGTATTCGAATATCTCTGCTGACGATAGGATCTAGGCTCATACGTATGAGGATCTGGATACCACTGATTATACTCTCAGGGGCTAGATTGGGAGCCATTCGTTCGAGTAGTCTCAAGAACGCAGAAATCGGCGACCAGTTTCTTTCCCCATACGGCTGCTCTAAGCCGGGCGACATATGCCACTTGCTGTTCTCGCCAAGGAATTTGCGACTTCCAATGTTCTCTAATATTTTCTGAAGTCGGTTGCCATCAACGAGTCGACGCGTATTCTCTCGACAAAGCGATATCAGGTTGCAGTACTGCATACGTAATTGTACGTTCTTCTCCACACAAACCTCGTCTAATATCCATTGATATAGCTCTTCTGGTAACTCCTTTCCCTTGGAGGCAAGAGCAGTCGGCAGGCCGCGAACGAAAGTCTCTTCTCGGGTTGACGTATCAGCAAGAAAGCTCCATTGCTTCTTTGCTGCCAGTCTAGGAAACGGTGTTCGGCGTGCATCGCGAGATGGGGCCCCGAACTCAAAAAAGTAGTACTGCGGTCGAGAAGCATCCCCAGTGGTCCGCTCCATAGCCCTGACCAACTTATCGCCCTTGGATCCTTCCTCGTCGCCGTGGAGGAGCTCCTTTGCGGCCTCTCGCATGTTCGTCGGATGAGATACATCTTCAACCTTTGGTACTTCAGTCACCTTCTTATTGGCATCGCCCAGGCGCAGAAGAGTTTCGGCCCTTCTAGCACTTTCATCCGCGGCATCATCTTCCCGTGCATGTTTTAGTAGAGCCTTGAGATCGTACTTGTGCTTCTGGGTCTGCAGCTGCACGACAGGCGCAGTCCGTGAACTACCAGATGCGACCCGCTTGGCCTTTGGTGTTGCAGAAGCCAAGGTGGGTTGACCTGGTTTTCTATGGCGTGCCGCAATCTCGGACAGAGACTCGAGAGAGTCATCGGAGCCATCTGAGTCCTCGTCGTCGGAGCCCCGGATTACATCATTGCGACTTAGGGGCGCTTTAGTCTGGGTTCGCTGGGGTGTGATGGGCGAGGATGGGATATTTGGGGAAGACGATGGGGGCTGCATTGGCACTGCTTTTGTTCTGGGTGGTGTAGAAGTGGTTTGCCCTGATCTGGTAGCGGATGCAATAGAGCCGGAAGGGCTTTTGGCAAAAAACCCACGAATATCCCTACTTTGATTCATACTGCTCGGATATTCAGGCCGATATCGTGCTGTTCTCGCTCCGTTCTTACTAAGCAGGGTTGAGGCAGATACGTTAAGATGGACAGACAGGCGCGCGTGGGGCTAATCCCTATCGCGACTTCTCGTGTTCGTTGACGACAAAAAGTCACATGATAGCAATTGTCTGCCAATCAACTACCAGCTCCAAAAGTTTATTACTCCAGGTTTACAACGGAAGCTTTTAAACAATATCTTCATTAATTGATAGTATTTTATATCACTTTTTAATATTCAGGTATTTACTCTGTGCATGTAGTCACGACTAGCTAGATTCCAACCGAAGTTGAACTGCCTGGGGAGTAGGTCTTCCAGGCGTTTTGTCGTGGCCATCAGGATTATAGATAAATGCGATCCTCCAAAGCAATGTAAGGCGCGCGCGAAACAAGCAGTGGAAACAACCCCTTTCACTCCATGCAGTGCAACGAATCATTACGAATACTTGACATTCCGATTCTCCTGAGCCTATAAGAGGTACGTGCGGAGAATCGCATAGGCTTCTACGGGCCATGGAAATTATACCAAGCGCTCTAGACAACTTGATCACCTCCAACCCCCTGCTGCTAAATGGGGAGTATGCAGCTGCTGATAGATCCTTTTGGTCGAACCCGTCAATAGATCACCTCTTGCTGGACTGCTTCCGATAAGCACTTTCGTTTAATGTCTCGCTGTATGTGGGAGATGCCAAGGGAAACATCTCTGTACTGTAGTAGTGTGCAGGGAGAAACGTCAATTAAAAAGGTCCTGGCAAGCGACATTAGATCCGAGAGGGTTCAACGCGACGCACCAACACGGCTTCTCCCGCGGCACGGCGGCTTGATCTCCTAGAACTGTATTACCAAGCAGAGTTGTCTGTTTATTTAGGGTGTGATCGGTTTAAATTTTCTGCCATGGCAGAAGCCCCCTATAAATACTTAGCTCTTTATAAAAATCGGCAGGTCCGTGTAATATACTATAAGATGCGTACTTCTTTAATATTAAACTGTTTTTAATATAATTTTAACTTTTTCTTAAATATTTATAAAGTTAAATATATTAATACTATTAGCCGATAATTTTAACTCTATTTAATATTAACCTTATAACTTTTAATAATATAATTAAAATATATACTCCTTCTTAATTAATGCCTAATTAAAGCAATTAATTTATTAACGAATTAAATAGATCTTTTATACCTAATAAATTTATTTTAACCGGTTATAATAGCTTTAATTCTTAATATATCGATAAAGAGGTTAAATTTCGAGATAATAGTAATAAAATTAATAACGATTTATAATTTAATAATCCTCCCCTTACCTTACGTTAACTTCCTACCCCTTAAGTAATAACGTTAAGGAGATTATTTATTCCTTTCGTTTAAAACGTATTAAAGTTAATAATTACTATTAATCGAGTTAGAACAATTAGGAAATATATTATAATAAATATAAAACTCCGTAACTACCTAATAAATTAACTCTTATTATATCGCCGAAAAAGCCTACTTAATATTAAAAAGCCCGTTAAATTAAAGGTTATATATAAATATATATATATCGAGTTTTAAAATTAATATCCCTTCCTTTTATAAACTATTTAAAAAATCGAAATAAAGTATAAAATATATAAAAGGAAATATAAAAAATAAAAGATTATAACTTATTTAAATTAAAGGTTTAATTATAATAATATAATATAAACGCCGAAAGGATTATAAACATAAATAATCGAGCGATAATTAAATATTAAATAAATAAAATTAAAATCGTTTAATAGTATTAATATATATAATAAACTATTTATATTAAAAATTACTTTTAAAATATATATTATAAAGGCCGGTAAAGAGATAGATTATTTAAAGATCCTATTAATTAATAAAACAAATAACTTCCTTAATTAAATTGAATTATAAACGCCGGCGCCTATTAATAAAAATTATTATAACCTTAACGTAAATACCGAACTCTTAAATAACTTTAATTTTAATAATAATCTAAAGCTTATACTTAATAAATTATTTAAAAGACTGTTAATATTAAGATTTATAAAAAGGATTTAAAGGGGGGAGGGTATAACGAGGCCGATATAATTAAAAATATCGATAAGCTAACGTTATTATATTTTAAACCTAAAGGATTTAATATAATAAAAGGAGTAATTAAACTTATTTAATATTAATTATAAGATAAACTAATTATTTAAGAAAGGATAAAATTAATTAAAAATATAATTTCTAAACCTTTAAATACTATTATATTATATTCTTTTAATAATAATAATAATTAAATCGATTTTTTAAAGGATGTATTAATAAATAAATAAGTTAATAATATTAATTAAATATATTATTAATAGACTAATAATCGATCGATAAAATATATAAAATACGCCTTAAAATATAATTTTCAAGCTTTTTTAAGCCGATTAGATCGCTTCATTAATAAATTTATTAAAAAGTCTTAAAATAATACTTAAAACGCGTTTTCTAATAATTAAATTACTAACGTCATTAATTTAATCTTTTAATATATCGTCTAATTATATTTATTTAATAATAATATATATAATATTATAATCTTTTTATTTTTATTATTTTATTAATCGAATTAATCGATTTTATAAAAAACACTCTTTTTCTATATTAAAATATATAATATATAACCTCGTCGGTCGATTTATATTAAATTAAAGTATTAAAACCCCTTCCTTTTTCGATATATAAACCCTATTTATTTTATTATTAAAATAACCGATTTTATTAACCCTTTAAAAGGCTTATTCTTTAATTTAATAACGATAATTAATCCGATAAATCTAATACTTCCCGACGTTATACCTCGCTTTAATATAAGTTTTATAATTTAATTATTATTTAATAATAAATTTTATATATTAATAACCCTTTAAACCTCCTCCTATAATAACTTTAAACCTAAATTATTTAATTATATTTAAAAATAATAAACCCCTCCTCCTTATTAATATTAATAACGTTATAACGTTTAATAAAGTTATAAAAGCTATAAATAATATAAATAAATTAAATTTAAATATAATATAATTTACTACCTCGCGGACTATATTACCTCGCGGACTATTTTTTTAATTCTATAATTTAATTAAACTTTAATATATAATAATTCTATAATTATAATATTTAATTAATTTAAAGAAAATTAAATTATTTTAATAATTTAAGCGACGTAAAACTTAATAAATCCTTTAAATAAAAGAGTTATTATAAAAGTATACGACATCCTTTATATAACTTTATATTACCGAATTAATAACCGAACCTTATAATACGAAATTTAATAACGATAATATAAATTAAATTTTATTAAAAAGGAGGTATTATAAAAGTATATAATCGATTTAAATATTTAAAAAATACTTCTTAATATTATTAATATAGAAAATATAATTAATCTTTTTACGGGAATGTATAACGACGAATACGTCGGTAAATATTAAATTAGGTACTTTATCGACCGTAATTTAAACCTTAAGATTAAAATAAATCGGAAATATAATTATTAAAAGGCTTTTTATAAGGATATAAAAGTTATTTCCGGTTAATTTATATTAATAATAAATATAAAAGCTAAATATAATATTTTAAATAAAGATATATAAAATTTTAATAAAACTAATTTTATAATAAGTATTATTAACTTAATATATATTATAATATATATTAATCGGCGTAGGAAAGCGAAAACGGTTCAATTTAATAATTAGGAATAATTAATAATAATAAAATATATTAATTTATAAAGTTAATATATTCCACCGTTCTTAATCGTTTAAAGTTAATATTACCTTACGAATTAAATATACGAATATAACTTACCGGGCGATTAAGTAATTAAACCGACCTTTAACGATTAAATTAATAATAAGACGGGCTTAAATTAAGTTAAGTATTTCGATAAATATATTAAAATATAAGCGACGGGTTATTATCGCCTTTTAATTATTAATAATTATAAAAGTTATATTTCGGCCGAATTCGAGGTATATTATAAGGATAATAATATTATTATATTTAATATACTTCCTTATTTATTTTACCTACTTTAGCTATTAAATATTATACTTTATTCGCTATTAAAGTATATATATTTAAAAAAAATCGAGTTATTTATAAAAGCCTTAATAAATTATATTATAAAGCTCGAGTTCTTTATTACCTTTAAGGCCGCGTATTTCGTTATTTTTATAGAATATAATATTAAATTTAAATTTAATATATTTAATTTAATACTTTATAATTTAAATAAGGTAATTAATAAGCTAAATATATAAATTCGGACGCCTATACCGGAATTATTATATTTAAGGACCGTTAATATTTATAACCTTTTAATACTTTTTAACCTTTAATAAACGACGAAATACTTTATTTTTATTAAAAATAAGATCTTTAATTATTAAAGAAGTTTTTTAATACCGATTTTAAATATTATAAATAAGTTAATTAAATATATAGAGTTAATAATATATAAAGTTATAATTTTATATAAACGGGTATAGATTTTAAAAGCGGTTAATTTAATCTTTTTAAAACGCCGAAAGGTTAAAAAGTTATATATTTAATTTAAAAAAACCTTTATTATTAAAGAATTTTAATAATTATTAAATAAGAAGGTAAAAGGGAAGTATTTTATAACCGACGAAAATAAAAATAATAATTCATTAAAGCAGTATATAACGGGTAATAGGCACTATAATATTTATAACGAAATAAATTATAATACGCGAATTTATAAAAAGGATATAAAATCGAGTAATAAATCGGATAATAAATAATTTAAATTAATTTAAAACGTTATAATTAAATTAATTTATATAAAAGTATTAAAAAATAAAAAGAATAGTTTACGAGGTAATATAGTCCGTAAGGTAATAAACTATATTAGCCTTATTATTAAAAGTAATATATATTAAAAGGTTATTAATATTAAACTTTATATAATTTCGAATTAATATATTACCGCCCTTTATAATACATTTTAAATTAATATATATAAAAAGATTATAGCCTTTTATTCTATATTTTAAAATTTAATATTAATAAGGCCGTTATCTCTTAATTATATTATTAATATATAGAAAGTTATTTTATCTATTTAAAATAATTTAATAAACTTCCTTTTAAAACTTTTTAAAAATATATTAACTTATTTATATATATATAAATACCTTTTCGAATTATTTATATTATATTCTTAAGTCGGTAAAAACCTTCGATTAAGCTTATTATTACGCTTATTTAATTTAGATATTAATTAAAATATTAAAATAATAATTATAACAAATATTACTCGCCTTTTACGGTTTATTATTATTATTATTAATAAACTATAATATCCTATAAAGGACGTTAATCTATTAATTATATTACGAAAAAAATATTATATAAAACCTTTACCTTTTATTTAATAAATTAAATAAATAAATATATAATTTAATTAATAATAACCTATTCGATTAAAGGATTATTCGTTAACCGCGCGCCAGCTCTCGTTTATTAATACCGGCCTCCTTTACCTTTAATATATTTAATTAATCTATAATTTTATTATACCGGCGTTCGTCGTATTAATATAAAAGCTTAACGTTCTTTAAAGCATCTTTCCCGTTTTATATATATATAAATATACCTTCCGCTATTTAACATTTTTTATAAAACTTATTTTTTTTAAAATAGAATATAAAAATTATATATATAAAAAATTATATATTATAATAATTTAAAAAGTTTATTATTATATATAATATTTAATATTTTAAAGTTAAATTTATTTAAAATAATTATAATTTCTATATTATAAAAATAAACCTTTTTAAAAAATATAAATTTAATAATTATTAATATAATCGTATCGGCTTTTTCGGAATTATTTTAAATACTTTTTAATAATACATATAATATAATATATATTAATAAATATTAAAATTTAAATAATTATATATATAAAAATAATTTTTAAAAAATAATAATGAATATAAATATATATTTATATATAATAAAAAAGAAACGATATTATAAATTCTAAAATAAATATTTTTTAAAATTTATAATATCCTTTACTTTTTATTATATGTAAATATAAAATTTTAAAATAAATATTTTTTAAAATTTATAATATCCTTTCCTTTTTATTATATATAAATATAAAATTTTAAAATAAATATTTTTTAAAAAGGATTATTTTTATAATATAAAATTTTTAATTATTTTTAATGAATTTAATTTTAAAATATTAAATATTATATATAATAATTAACCTTTTAAACCGTTATAATATATAACTTTTTATATATATAATTTTTATATTATATTTTAAAAAAACGGCGGCGATAAATTTTACGGAAAATATTAAATAGCGAAAAGCGTATTTATATATATACGAGATAAAAAAGAGGCCCTAAAGGACGCTAAGCTTTATTAATACAATAAGCGCCGGTACGATAAGATCGTAGATTAGGTATAATAAGATCGTAGATTAGCTAAGCGCACCGAAAGGGAAAAAGGGCCGGTACCGATAAACAGGAGCTAGCGCTAGAAAAGGGGGGCGAATTACGGTTAGCGAGTAATCTTTTAATTAAATAGGTTATTATTAATTAAGCTATTTATCGGTTATTATATAATTAATTAAATTATATACTTATTTATTTAATCTATTAAATAAAAAGTAAGGGTTTTATATAATATTCTTTTAATAATATAATTAATAGATTAATATACTTTATAAAACGATTTAATAAAATATTAAATAAATTAATAAACCTTATTAATCTATATAATAATCCTATATAAATTAATAAAGTTAAATAATAAAAGAGCTTTTTTTTTATATAAACTCGTTAGATATAACGCCACTTTACTATTATCTCTTTTATTATCTTAATAAGCTCTTTTAAATATAATATTATAAATCTTACCTATTTAAATAACTTTATTAATATAATATAAAGCCTTAATTATATAATTCTAATTAAATTAATTAAACCGGATTTAAGTACTATTTCAGGCTTAATATCTTTATTTCGGCTAAAACTCTAAAGTATATAACTAATAATATATAATAGAAAGAAAAAACTAACGCTCTACCATGGCAGAAAATTCAAACCGATCACACCCTTAATTGCACAGATGACAGGCGCACAACGACACACACGGAAGAAGAAGAAAAAAGTTCACAAGGGTTATTGGCGCGAAGCGAAATTTTTATATGTAACAGGCATCGGGCGTCTGATCTGAACTTGGGCATTAAATCCATGTCCGACGCCCGAGATCCATCTGGGCAACCAGGTGGTCCCATGTACCTACGAGCTGGGTAGGTACCTGGTGCTGGTCCCATCTTTCCGGATCTCCCGTGAATAAAGAGCATCCCCCGTATCTAGTAGAGACGGCACTCGTTTAGAACCTTATGTCGCAACCCCATGATGCCATCATGTTCGTCTAGTCTGCAATGAATTGGTGTATACTATGGCCGTCCTGGTTAGGTCGAGTGTCGTCAAAGCAGTCCCAAACAGCGCCTTGTTGTTTGCGAGGCTAGGAAATGCCAAGTTGTCAATGTACGTGTACAACGGAGGATCTAATTTAAGAGATTCCTGCCGAGTGGGACTCTTCCGCAGGATGCCTGACGAGAGGACCAGAGACGCGATGAGCCACCTCCCACCCACACACCCCATGTATGATGTGATCTTCGGGTGCGTTACAGTGGCCGTGCAGCCAGTCTTATTCTACGTAAGAGCACGGCACAGATCGCTGGCTGCGTGATGACAGCCTCGGCGACGCCTGCCAAGTCGGCGTCCCTTCTAGCGACTTGATCAACCACTTTGAAGACTCTTGCAGTCTTGGGTTCCTCGGTAGCCCGGCAGTATGTATGGTTTGAAGATCTTAAATATCAGATCTTACCTACGGAGTACTTGCAGCGGTTTTTTCCCAGACTGCTCGCCCAGTGTGGAGAATGCATGTGTGGCCGCGGCATCGCATGTAACGACGGTCTTTAGTGAGACCCCGAAAGGCCAACCCCACTGCATCCGGTTGACGCATACGGCTATATCTAGATGATTACCACACAGTGCAAAACCGACTCGTGCAGGTCCTCCACCACGGATCGGGTTTGTGAACGCGAAGGCGCGATTGGTCTCCGGGAGCGCTGTAACCTGTTACACATGGCTGCAGCCCTTCCTTCCTCGTTGCTAGGCCACTTGTACGTGTTTATTAGAGACATTCCTGACCACCGTTCCAGAGGCGCTATATACGGGTACGGATCGGATTTGTGCGGAACAGTAAGCAATTTCATCATTATGCATGTTGGTGCAGTCAGCAAAACTATAGCGAGCTTTGAACAGCGGAATGCGGATAACAGATTGCCTTTGATCCAGTAATTCCCCAAACGGGGTTTTAATGTTCCTTAGAATCAGGAGCGTGCCAGCGTGCCTTGACCTTCGCAGGCTGTACAGCTTAGGAGGATTGGCAGTCTTGGCGCGTCATGTCGCTGCAGTGGTGCAAAGCCGAACGACTACTCCAAGAAGGATGCAGTTAAACACGAACATCAAGAGCCTTGTTAGGTTTTGAAAAGTAGCCACATTTGAGACTCAGACAACGTGTAACGAGCTAGGTTAGACCAAGGAAGAGGTGTGTACAGTTGTCCGATTTAGCTCCTAAGTAAAGCCGACTCCCGATATGCTTTCCCATTTTCCGAGTTCAGGGCGAAACACACTCTGCAGAAAGAAATAACACAACCCTCTTCTGTCTTGTTCGAGCCAACTAACTAGTTGACGGTATCTAAGCAGATCCCCCCTGCATTTGGGTATATAGTTGACTGCCTAATCAGTTGATAGATGAACTCAAGAAACAACCATCACAAAAATAGTGTCATTATCCCACCTTGATCTAGATAATGCCGTGCATCGAGCTGGTTGTTGGGAAAACATGATGTCAAGGAAGGATGGGCCATCTGGGTTCGGGGTTAAGTGGCCCAGAAACCCCGACCGGATCCAAAAAGGATGGTGGGATCCCGAGGGAAGTAAGGAGCACCCGAGTCCAGTTGTGCGTGTGTGTGTTGCACGTACCAATCCAAACAGTCCTCATCAACGAGATTTATCGACCGCGTCGGTGGACGGAAAATACTAATGGCAAATCTATGACCGGTAGCACACAAGTAACGAGGGGCAAGGCTCAAGGGGGGGTGGGTGACCGAGCTGCGCCTTGTACCTCTCTCACATTGCTGACTTGCGTGCTTACCAAGCTGCTAAGGTCGTTGGGAGACAGGAAAAAAGGGACACCTAATCTAATACAAGGATATGTATCTTAGGTACTGTAAGATCTGTGTGGGCTGGCTTCGCGCAGTTTGCGTTCAGCCCCGAAACTAGTAGTCCTTCTTACAGGTAAATCGAAGGAAAGGAATTCATGTCGACCACCAGTCAGATTCATGTCAGAGCCTAAGGGCGTTGTACTCACTCGACCCAGTCAGGAATTGGGACAGAGACGGGCACAAGAGCAAGCGCATTGATTCTGACAGCAATCAATACCTGACAAGCTATTTACCAGGGAGCTCCCGGTCGCAGTATCCATCTATCCTGCGATCTGCTCTCTTGGATAGGAATCGTAGCGTGGAGTGGAAACATGCACTAAATGAATCAAGTATAAGGTGCCAATATACAATATACAGCACAATTGCCAGGCAACCCTTCAGTGCTATGAAGACAAACTTCGCGTTGCTCACAGTGACGAATGGGGCATCAGTAAGAGCCACACACTGTACAAAGCGGATTCAGGTATGCCGTCGTCTGTCCTAGAACCAAGCACCCCAAGCCATCTGCATCACAATATTCCCGCAGTGCATGCCAACCGCTAATCAATTGGGGCTGCTAATGTCAGCGCGCGACTGATCGTCTAGTGTTGTCAAGGGGGTGGGTGCGTTCTCCTCCCTGACTCTGTTGCTATCAAGGTACCGGCTGGACTGTACCGCTGATTCAATTGGGTTGCGCTCAAGGATAAGCAGGCTTTCTTTCAGCAGTTTGTTCGGACAAGAGTCTACTCCTAGTTCATACCACACCTGGTTTTCTAGGTCCCACCAAACCCCCCCGGGCCATCCGACCAAGAGCATTAGCGATCCTACCCTCGAAAAACGAAGGCTCCAGTTTACCTTATTCCCAGTCCCCAATCCAATTGTCGCCGATTCCCCCTTCCAAACCGAACTTGTCCCTTTTCCACACAACAAACCGCCATCCCAACCCACCACCGTCGTTACAGGGCGGAGTTTCGCAAACACGCGAATTTCGGCTCTCAAGGGTTCTGTTTATACAGTATTTTAACCCTTCCCGGCGTGTTTTTTAGGTCACAAAAGGGAGACGACCGAGCGAATTGTCAGCGACGTCGTGACTTCGGATGGGCTGTCTGTTGTGGCATTAGCAAAAACTCTCCGTCATCCGGTTCCGATCCACGCCAATCCAGCGCTTGTACGCACACCCCAACAACAACAATAACAACAACAAATCACCAGCTGGAGCGTGGATTTTGAGACTCGAGGCCACAGAGGCCACTCTGGCGGAACACTTCGAGTTTGTCGGGCGCCGCCCGTAATTCTCACAACATGGCGAAAGGTGGCGATGGCGCCAATGGCAAGTCCAAGGGCGACAAAGGAGACAAGGGAGACGAGATCACGCCTAACCGCTCTAGATGGGCCACCAGGAAATTGACGATCAAGAGCGGCGGAACGAAGCGAGTGTCGATAATAGACCGGATACACAAGCGAACGACTTCGACAGAAAAGAAGAGGCAATCCGGGACAAGCCAGGGATCCCGGCTAGAAAGCGTCAACGAACCTGATGAGGATGCCGATCATGACGATGCACACAGCTCAACCTCGAGCACCGATGGCGAAGGTAGAACTCTGTTCTTCAACCAAACCCTGCCAGACGAATTCAAAGACGAGACGGGGCTGCCAAAGCAAACGTATACGAGGAACAAGATCCGGACCGCCAAATACACACCGCTTTCCTTCATTCCAAAGAACTTGTGGTTCCAGTTCCACAACATCGCTAATATATTCTTCTTGTTCTTGGTTATCTTGGTGGTAAGTTCCAGTGGCGTGTTGTTGCTCATTGGACTGTGTCATAATAACTCGGTCTCTACTTAGATTTTCCCCATCTTCGGGGGTACGAACCCCGGACTGAACGCCGTACCTTTAATCGTTATTATTGCAGCTACTGCTATTAAGGATGCTATCGAGGATTATCGCAGAACTGTCCTGGACAATGAACTCAACAACGCTCCGGTACACCGACTTGTTGGCTGGGAGAATGTTAATGTTGCAGCTGATCAGGTGTCCACTTGGCGCAAGATCAAGAAAGCTTCCAGCAAGTTCTTTGGCGGAATCTGGCGCGCGATTCAATCGTTATGGAAGAAGAAGCCCCAAGAAAGTGCCATGCGTGGCATTGCAGACCCGCGTCCGTCTATCGATACCCATGTCACAGGGCCTAGGGAATCTATGGCCATATCTCCCAGCTCGCACCGTACCTCGTTCTTGTCCGCCCAGGAGGACATCCAGATGACACCGGTTCCTTCGCCTCTCGCTTCGCCAAATACTTTAGCCGTCCCTAATGCCAACCGCTCCGAAGCCAACCGCTCCTCTGCTATGTCCTTCGACTCGAACGAGGCAGAAGCACTGGAACGAGTAAAGGGCGATGTCATCAACTATAGGATGCCTCCCAACGGCGGCGGCCGTTTTCACAGAGACGCCTGGAAGAGCATTCAAGTTGGAGATTTTGTCCGCCTGTACAACGATGACGAAATCCCCGCTGATATCATAGTCTTATCAACATCTGACTCTGATGGAGCGTGCTACGTGGAAACCAAAAACTTGGACGGCGAGACCAACCTGAAGGTGCGCCAGGCGCTTCGATGCGGCCGTTCACTGAAACACGCCCGAGACTGCGAAAGAGCCCAATTCAGCATTGAGAGCGAACCCCCGCAGCCGAACCTGTACAAGTACAACGGTGCAATCAAGTGGCAACAAGAAGTCAACGGCCATGAAAGAGATATGACGGAACCCATCTCGATCGACAATATGCTACTCCGAGGTTGCAATCTCCGAAACACTGAATGGATTCTCGGAGTCGTTGTGTTTACTGGACATGATACCAAGATCATGATGAATGCCGGAGTGACGCCCAGTAAGCGTGCTCGAATCGCTCGAGAACTCAACTTCAACGTCATTTGCAACTTCGCCATCCTCTTGGTCATGTGCCTGATTTCTGCCTTTGTCAACGGCGTGGCCTGGGGCAAAAGCGATGCATCTTTGGCCTGGTTCGATAACGGGTCTATAGGTGGCACGCCAGGACTGACTGGTTTCATCACGTTCTGGGCCGCAGTCATTGTCTTCCAGAACCTGGTGCCTATCTCGCTTTACATTAGTCTGGAAATCGTCAGAACGCTCCAGGCAGTCTTCATCTATAGCGATGTTGGTATGTATTACGACGTGATCGACCAACCTTGCGTTCCGAAATCCTGGAATATTTCGGATGACGTTGGTCAAATTGAGTATATCTTCTCTGACAAGACCGGCACATTGACTCAAAACGTCATGGAGTTCAAGAAGGCAACCATCAACGGCCAACCTTATGGAGAAGCATACACAGAAGCACAAGCTGGTATGCAGAAACGCCTGGGTGTCGACGTGGAGAAGGAGTCTGCGAAAGCGAGGAAGGAGATTGCCGCAGGAAAAATTCGGGCCATTCAGGGACTTCGCAAGATACATGATAACCCATACCTCCATGATGAGGATGTGACATTCATTGCACCCGACTTTGTTGAAGATCTTGCTGGAGTTTCTGGCCCGGAACAGCAGGCGGCAAACGAACATTTTATGCTCGTCCTAGCACTATGTCACACAGTCATCGCTGAGCACATACCTGGCGACCCCCCGAAGATGCTGTTCAAGGCACAATCGCCTGACGAGGCAGCTCTAGTAGCCACCGCGAGAGACATGGGTTTCACTGTCCTTGGCGCTACGGCAGATGGCATCAAGCTGAACGTCATGGGTGAAGAGAGGCACTACTCGGTTCTCAACACAATCGAGTTTAACTCGAGTCGAAAGAGAATGAGTGCCATTGTAAAGATGCCCGACGGGCGTATCATTTTGTTCTGCAAAGGAGCAGACAGCGTTATTTATTCCCGACTCAAGCGAGGAGAGCAACAAGAACTCCGAAAAACTACTGCTGAGCATCTGGAGATGTTTGCCAGAGAGGGTTTGCGTACGCTGTGTCTTGCTCAACGTGTCCTGTCGGAGCCCGAGTATCTCGCATGGCGTAAGGAAAACGACAAGGCCGCTACTGCGCTGCAGGACAGAGAAGAGAAGCTTGAGGAGGTTGCCGACAAGATTGAGCGAGAATTTGACTTGATTGGCGGTACTGCCATCGAAGATCGTCTGCAGGACGGAGTACCCGACACCATCGCTCTCTTGGGTGAAGCCGGTGTCAAACTCTGGGTTTTGACGGGAGACAAAGTCGAGACTGCCATCAACATTGGTTTCTCCTGCAACCTTCTCAATAACGATATGGAACTTATCCACCTGAAGATTCCAGAAGACGAGACTGGTGCCATCACCGAAGCAGAATTCTTGAAAACGGCTGAGGAGGAGCTGGATAAGAATCTGAAGACCTTTGGTATCACAGGTAGCGACGAGGATCTGGCCGCGGCCAGGAAAGACCACCGTGCACCTGCTCCCACACATGCCCTCATCATCGATGGATTCACGCTCCGATGGGTACTTGACGAGAACTTGATGCAAAAATTTCTGCTTTTGTGCAAGCAGTGCAAATCGGTTCTCTGCTGTCGTGTGAGTCCTGCCCAGAAAGCTGCGGTTGTTGGCATGGTCAAGTCTGGTCTAGATGTCATGACTCTCTCTGTCGGTGACGGCGCCAACGATGTTGCTATGATCCAAGAAGCCGACGTGGGTGTGGGTATTGCTGGTGTGGAGGGTCGCCAGGCGGTCATGTCTTCGGATTATGCCATCGGCCAGTTCCGCTTCCTGCAGCGCTTGGTCCTCGTACACGGTCGATGGTCGTACAGACGTCTAGCCGAAACCATCTCCAACTTCTTCTACAAGAATATGGTGTGGACCTTCGCGATCTTCTGGTACCAGTGTTTCACGGATTTCGATATAACGTATCTATTCGACTACACCTACATTCTGATGTTCAACTTGTTCTTCACGTCAGTGCCCGTCATCCTTATGGGTGTTC
Source organism: Apiospora saccharicola (assembly GCA_038363915.1). Lineage (NCBI taxonomy): Eukaryota > Fungi > Ascomycota > Sordariomycetes > Amphisphaeriales > Apiosporaceae > Apiospora > Apiospora saccharicola. The sequence goes on from JAQQWM010000004.1 coordinate 1,795,080, forward strand.
TGGATCAAGATGTTTCCGATGCGGTTTCGCTCGCCGTCCCCCAGCTTTACCGCCGGGGTATCGAGCGTATGGAGTGGACACAGACGAAGTTCTGGTAAGTTATGTCCAATTGATGATCGAATGACCTCATATCTAACCTTTTACTTCTAGGCTATATATGGTTGATGGCATTTACCAGAGTGTGATGGTGTTCTTCATCCCCTATCTCACTATCATCAACGCCACATCTGTAACTGACAACGGGCTGGATCTGGCTGACCGCCTCCGACTTGGTACCTACATCGCTCACCCCGCGGTCTTGACCATCAACATGTACATTCTCATCAACACCTACAGATGGGATTGGATCATGCTGCTGTGCGTTACACTTAGCGATTTGTTCATCTTCTTCTGGACTGGTATATATACCTCAGGAACGTGGTCTGGCTTCTTCTACATGGCAGCCGCTGAAGTCTATTCGGAACTGACCTTCTGGCTTGTCTTTTTCATTACCCCAGTTATCTGCTTGTTTCCACGCTATGCAGTCAAGGCTATACAAAAGGTCTACTTCCCTTATGACGTCGATATTATTCGCGAGCAAGCTACTATGGGGATGTTTGACCATCTCGATAAGAAGGAGGATGAAGGCGAGCCTGCGAAATCGGGCTCGTCTCACTCATCGAATTCTACCATCAAGCGGGGCCACGAAGCTATGCCAAGTGTGGACGAAGACCGGAGGCCTATCTATCCACCTACAGTCCACTCAACTGCAACACACAACGCTCGTAGCCACAACGGCAGCGATGGCACGAACTATACACGGCATTCTCAGGCGTCGATGGAGATCAACATCCGCCCTTCGTTGGACCGTGTAAGGCCATCATACGACCGCATGCGAGCTTCCATGGATCGCGTACGGCCCAGCTACGAAGCAACCAATGAGTTCACTTCCGCAGCCATGCTTGGTCGGTATGAATCCACACATTCGGGCGCGGGCGGTCCCTCTTCAGATCCTGCAGAAGGCACCGGTATAGTCAACCGCATAAGGAAACGAACAAGAGGCAAATCGTTTAAGTCGCCTTTCGCCTTCCATCACAAGGACAACAACATTCAGGAACACGAATAAACCGAGTTCTTGCGAATATCCACTTACGCCTCAATGATCTTGTATGAGGTCTATGACAGTCAAAGCTTTTTGACGACCTTACCTATTTTATTTACTATCCATTCCTACATCGAAAACATCGTCCAACAACCCACTGTCTTCTGGGGCCATTGCGTGTCCCTCCTTGTTTTTCTTATCGTTTTTGGCATCGGCGTTTCAAGGGCATTGGGCACAGCGAAGAGACAACTGTACGAGATGACTGAAAGCTTGCAGGGGTTCCTAGTGGAGGAACCTAGTTTCAATTGCTTTCGTCTTTTTCTCTTTTTCTTTTGATAATTCGCGGGTTCCAACGTGAACAGACGGGAGACGGCGTTATTTGAGAAGGAGACGGGAAATCCTTTGGCTTTGGATTACATGAGCACTCGACGGGACTGAATCGACACGAGGAAGACCATTCATTGGCTTGTATATATCTGTACATCCACGGTGGATGAAGAGGTGGTGTGGGTGACGGGGGTGTTGGAGAATATATAATACACAGCAGCAGTAGAAGCAAAAAACAGGAATTCCTATTGCCCATGACATTCGAGAGTGGTTTTGTGTTTGATGATATTTAAATGTGTCGAGAGTGAATGGCATGATAATGAGCTGATAGCTATATCTATCAACTCCCTACTAGTAAACATTTCCAGCCACACCCGCCAATAGCAGCTGCCCTGCGCCACAGTACATCAGCTGGACCCTGGATCCAAATGTCCCAGATCAGTCGATTAATGAAATGATATTGATAGGAGTGGGCATTGGCTTAAGCGTTGTGCCGCTATGAGCGTCCCTTCGTGATTCTTGTCCCTTTGTTATCATCAAGGCTTGGGAAGAGACGTCGGCCGATAGCCATCAGCAATGGCCAGCGAGGGTTTTGAAGACTGGGTCGGCCATCTGGCCGACTTGGTCAAGAGCTTCCCGTACGTGTTCCAGAACCGCCACCGCCGTGTTGTGGGTGAATATTTTGCTAACCCGACACCCAAACATTCAGCTACCAAAACGGTTGGCAATTGATTGCGCCCTTCGTATGGTCTACTACGGCCATTGTCTTTCTGTACTACTTTATCGCGTCGCAGACGAGTGTCACCATCCGATACACCATCCCTCCGCCCAAATACCCCGAAGGAGAACCCGAGATTCTCGTGGCGCCGTCTATCAAGGTGTCTGGCAGCAGCGCAGTCCGGTGTTACTCGCCAGCTACTGGCCAGCTCCTCGGCCTCGTCAATCCCTCAACCCCGGCCGGAATCGACCGCGCCATCGAAGCAGCTGCTGCTGCCCAGGCCAAATGGGCCAAGACGACGTTCGCCCAACGACGCGCCGTCTTGAAGACCCTGCTTCAACATGTCCTGGATAATCAAGAGCAGATATGTCGCGTTAGCAGCTTGGACTCGGGAAAGACCATGCTGGATGCTCAGCTCGGCGAGATTCTCGTCACGACGGAGAAGCTGCAGTGGACCATTAACCATGGCGAGAAGGCGCTGCAGCCCGAGAGAAGACCTACGAATCTCCTGATGACGTACAAGCGAAACAAGGTGGTGTACGAGCCCATGGGCGTCGTTGCTGCACTTGTCAGCTGGAATTACCCCTTTCACAATTTGATCGGTCCCATCATCAGCGCCATCTTTGCCGGCAACGGAATAGTCGTCAAGGTCAGTGAACAGACATGCTGGTCTTCTGCCTACTACACTAGCATTGTTCGGGGAGCTCTGGTCGCACACGGCCAAGACCCCGCGTTGGTCCAGACTGTTGTGTGCTGGCCGAGCGCGGCGGAACATCTGACCAGTCATCCGGGCATCTCGCATATTACGTTTATTGGAAGCAAGCCGGTGTGCCATCACGTTGCTGCGAGCGCCGCCAAGACGCTCACGCCCGTGCTCGCCGAGCTGGGCGGCAAGGATGCGGCGATTATCACCGACTCTGCCAAAGGTGATCTGAAACGGATCGCCGATACGCTCATGCGCGGCAGCTTCCAAGCTGCGGGACAGAACTGTATTGGCATCGAGCGCATTATTGCCTCACCTTCGGTCTACGACAAGCTTGTATCGATGCTCGAGCCGCGCGTCCAGGCGCTCCGGTTGGGCTTAGATAAGGACGTTGGCGCCATGGTCTCAGACGCATCGTTCTCTCGGCTCGAGGCGCTCGTTCAGGACGCTATAGCCAAGGGCGCCCGAGTGCTAGCGGGCGGCAAGCGCTACACGCACCCGGATCATCCCTCAGGCTTCTACTTCACGCCCACGTTGGTCGTCGACGTCAACCCCGACATGATGCTGGCCAACGAGGAGTGCTTCGGCCCCATCATGACCATCATGCCGGCCCCTTCGGGCAAGGCCGAGGACCTGCTGAAGATTGCCAACGCTCCCGCGTTCGGTCTCGGCGCCTCGGTTTGGGGCCGCGACTCCGACCCCGTCGTCCAGCAGATTGTTCGTGGCGTCCGCGCGGGCGGCGTCGCCGTCAACGACTTCGCCGTGTTCTACGCCGTGCAGCTGCCTTTTGGCGGCGTCGGTGGCTCCGGTTACGGCCGGTTTGCGGGCGAGGAGGGGCTGCGCGGGCTGTGCAACCTCAAGAGCGTCTGCGAGGACCGCTGGGGCTGGCTCGGCATCCGCACGGCCATCCCGCCGGCAGCGCAGTACCCTATCCGCGACCAGGACAGCGCCTGGCGGTTCGCCAAGGGCGTCGTGGGGATTGGGTACGGCATCGGGTTGCGAGGCAAGATTCAGGGGTTGGTGGACATCGTCATGGGTGGTTGAAGAGGGCAGGTGTGGTAATGAACTCTATATAGGCGGCTCGTATAAGAGCCTTTTAGAGCAGTTGGAGTTCTCGATGCTACGTTACGCCAGATGGGATGATTACTGTTATCTACATAATTACCATCAATGGTCACCGCCCAGGCTGATTGGTTGAAAGTGGTGCGTACATACAGTGAAAGACGAATCGAGATGATGCATATATTATAATACCCCTACATGCGCATAGCACTCGAATATACGAAATCATACCTTGAGGCAACATTGATCGAACGGCTTGTTATGGGCGACTGGTAATTGTACTCCCCAAAGAGCAGAAATGACACTCAGGTAACTCCATGATATTAAACATTTGCGATTTGGCATACGGTAAGTGCAAGGCAATTAAGCGATATACAGGCAAGTACCTAGCTCAATTTCACCACGGAAAGAACAAGACATGAATGCAGGTAGGTACGATAATGTTAGGAACATCGCCAGTTCTAGTGAGCAGGTTTACCCTCGAATAGAGGTCCAGGTTTCCATCTCTTTTCCCACAACATCGCAACCCTCAGATATCCTCCGCAATCAAGGGTATTCTTCATCTCGAAAGCATCATCCCGCATATTCATATAACAAGCTTGTAGCCCAGGGCGCTCGAAGCAGCCAAGTAACCATGACGGAAACCAAATTCGATCTCGACAACACGTCAGGCTCCAGCTCCTCAGTCACCAAAGACTTTGATGGCTGTTGGTATGGTGCTATACCCTGTGGCTATGACAATAATCATAGATGCATCGCCCATAAGCCAATATTATCGCCAACCTGCAGGAATCCAGTCGTCGAGGTGTCCAAGAACACTTGGTGGCATTTGCCTGTCATTTCCACGATCCATGGGAAACTACGACACTTAACAAACCCTAATTTAAATGTATTGGACAGTGTGGAACCAGTGGCCACCGATGAGGAAGTCAAGTCAGAAGTCAAGTCATCTAAGGAACTATCGTTGACTGCCATGGGCTCACTTTTCTCCTCGACCCTCCCATTCGATACCGCATCAACCCTTACCTTGGAGCCTATGCTTCCAGCCATGTCTTACAGGCTGGCATATTACCACTTGGACTACGCTCGTCGGCATTTATTTCCAGGCAACGATGTCACCTTCATTCCCAAACTGCCATGCAGTGACAGTGCCCGGTTCGGCCTGTATGGTCCCTCATTTGACTGGTCAAGCGAGGTATACGACAGCCACGGCTCCTATTTGCATAGACAAGGGATCTGTTTCACGCTGGACAAGAAGCAAAGCCGCTGCCCTCCACTATAGCTTCGGGTCTGTCATCATCAACGCGCAAAATTCTCCGGTTGGGAATTGAGAAACGATTATGGACCACTCGACGCGTCAGTTCAGGTGTCATTCTCCCCCCTTCGCAAGAATGGCAATCATCCCTATCCTTGGAGAAATGCCCGGGGCGCCAACCCGGTGACGCTATATGCCTGTACCCGCTGCCATTGTGATTTCGAATATTATGTCGAGAAAGCCGGCCGCCAAGTCAATATTCGGTTCGCTTGCTACAAAGACCTCGGTACCGCCACGGATCGTTTCGAGCCTCGATTGCATTCTCACCTCACGGACAAGGGCCTTACAGAGAAGCGACCTTCCCCATGACAAACCCGACATGATGGGAGATCATATCGAAGTAATTTACTTGCGAATTACGAATTGTACAGGCGCGTTTGGCAGACCGCTGGGAGACTAAACCACCCCAACCTCCACCGAGTGACATTCGAAAATCTTCAAGGGAATTATAATCAACTCCACATGACGGGACCGAGCCTACCTGCTTCCGCATCAATAAATACATATGAGAGAACAAACGAGTAACACGGTTTAAGGCATCAAGGGGAAGGTGGTATACAGTCAAGAGTATGTCCTCCATCGGGACAAATGTTACGAAAGCACAAACCTCCTAGTCTACAACGTCGAACTTTGCTGTCTATAGGTTTAATGCGACTGCATTTGCGAATTGGCTCTCTCGATATGATCTGCGATGCTCCAGGACTGCTGCTTTATGTCTACCAAAGAGGTATCTCCGTAACATATGTGAATTGCAGGTGGGATGGACGTGACAGCCGATTGGGTCTTGCTTTACGTATCGTACACCGTTAATGTGTACCTTGGGTGAGGGAAACTTTATAGCCCGTATCGAGCATTTAAAAAGATTCCTATAAAAACGAACTACGTCCATCCAAATCTTGTTACGTTTGCTGTTACTTGACTCACTGCCACCCAGCGAGCCTCCGCCTCGCATCGGAGCTACCACCTGGCGAAGCTTCTTTGTCTGGTTATTCCACCAACCTACCTGTCAATTTATTTCCTGCACGTCTTGGAAACCCTCACATTTGTCTTTTGCTGCGAGAGGTTAATTGAATTACGAAAAGGGCCGCCGTGGGAAACCCAAAATTCAAGGATCGAAACTGTACGGCCCGGAAAAAGTCCTTGAATTTCACCAAACCTCGTTCAACATGAAGTTCCAGGTTCCGGACGACATCGACTCGGACATGAAAGACTGGACAGGATTTTTCGACACTGTCTCTCTCGTCCCAACCAAGAGGAAGCATGGCGATGCCTTCTACGACACTACCTGGATTTGTCGAAAACGTCGCGATATGCCTCGTGGTGTTATAGCTTCTCATCCCATCCATCAGAAACTGGGCAAAAGACGGCAGTTCCGTACGGATCAACCGACTGCTCGTCCTGTGAAGAAGCGCTTAACCATGTCAGATGCTGTGCACAGTGGACTTCTCATTCAAGGAAAGATTGTCATTCCGCCAAAGGCTGGCGCATGGCGTCTTGATGAGCAGACTGGTGAAGTGGATGTGAATGGACTGGCCGATATGGTTGGCCGGCTGCATATCGAGAAGATGTGGCCACAATTCTCGAGGTTGCCGCCGGAGCTCCGTTGCCTTATTTGGCAGCATACCTGGGAGAATCGGGCAGTCACTATCAAGCGCAAAGTTGTTGACTTCAAAAGCGGGCTACAGGTGCCACTTGATTTAAGGGAAGCACCCTACACCAGTCACAATGTCACACGCCACTACAAAACAAGTCTGGTTAGAAGAGATTGGGGTGTTCTTGACCCTATAAGCGACGAGTTGTCCTCCAGAGCACACGGCATGGGCTTTGTCACTTCGACTACGACCGACTCGAAGCCTCCAGTCTCTCTTTTCGTGAATCACGAGAGCCGTCACGAGACCTTATTACACTTCCAAACAGCCTTTGCACTGGATGGAAGTGATGCCAAGGTCTACTACAACTTCGCCTTGGACAGTCTAAAGCTTCCCCGACACCACCCCTTGGGGCTGTGCTTCGAGATCAACGACCTGCAAAAGCTAACTAGCATCACCGTACCCGAGCTGTTTCCTAACCTGACTTGCTTCACGAGAAAGGTAGGGCCTTTCGACTTCCATCGCTCCCGCATGGTACTGGACGCTCAGATTCCCCCGACTGCCGATGGCACGGTCGCTTACTACCCCGAGTTTGATCGGGCCTGGCAACTGTTACGCTGGCGTTTTCCGAATCTACGAGAAATCAACTTGGAACCTGTCAGTGACTGCAAGCTACACAAGGTCGAGGAACCGCTAATTCCCTCTCGGCCTATTCGTATTGAACACAACCCGTGGCCGGAAAAGATTGATCGGTACTGCAACTCTTGTGAAAATCTACGAAACGGCGCGGTCACCCGCTTCCCCAGCGTCGGGTTGAACGCACCGTATCTGGAGCGTGTTTTCGATGACTATGGTTTCTACGGATCCCCGGCTTATAGGAGGGCAAGAGTCGTCGTTGGGATAGTGAAGAAGGAGGGAAGAAAAGACGAGGAGGTAACGGTAAGTCTTTCACAAATGCAAACACCAATAACTGTTTTGTCGTTTCTACGGGCGGTTCAAAGGGGTAGGTGTGACAAGATGAGAGTCGGCCCTTCTCTTACGGGCAGTCTACAAACCAGCTTAACCTGCACCGATCAGCGACGTCGTCACCGTATATGTAGCCATGTTACCGGAATGGTCGCAGGGTCACCACTGGTTGGTGATTGCGTTGAAGATAGGGCTACGTATTCAGTTATTCGTGCTTGTACTATCTAGTACACCCATTGCTGAATTTCGGTCAAATCTACCTCTCATAGCATGCACAGCTACCCATTTTCGTCATGAGCTGGAGGCTAATAACAAGGTTCGATAGGTAACATTCTGGCGCATTCGACACCATATACAAGAACACACATACAGTGTATTCATCCCTCGCAACCTACGCTCGACAAAGAACCCGCGTGCCGGTCGAGACAACGTCACACCTCCGCCCGACGGCCCCCAAACATTCGAGCTTGAATGCCTGGCCAAGTCGCTGGAATGCTTCCTGGGCCCCCCTACCAAGCATGACTACCTGGCCTTGGACCTTTGATCGCACACATCGCCTGTTGGCCAAGGGGCGAGAAGGTTTTCGAGGCGAGCATGGAGTCTACATCGGAAGAAGAAGGGAGGCGAAGAAAAGAAGCCCTAACGAGACTGCGTACTTACAAAGAAAGCAAGTGCATAGCCTTTATTTATAGTTGAAATAATAATAACAACTCGCATGTTAGATATACTGGTGGGCATTTGGTGATGTGTTTGGTTTAAATACACATGGAGAGATCATCACTATAAACGATCAACAATTGCAAACTTTCACAACACGGGAGACCCATCTTGTTACGAACCCCCATCGAACACGGTGGAAGCAGTACGTATGCAGAGTAGCGATGGTATCCAGGATATAACGCGGCATGGGCGCATTTGGGATACTTTTGCAGCAATGATTCGAATACATCTTCGCTGAGCAGTCGTAACAGGGGTAATGTTGTAATGGCGGTAGATGAAAATGTAATCCGGCGTCCGAGTTACGCAGCAACATGTCTCCGGCATCTTCCATGATGATAGAAAGAGGAACAAATCACATTCGGAGCTGACGACTTCTTTCTCGATGCCTACGACGCTGTCTAACAGTGCCGACCCCTCTTGTTCAGCCTAAAGTATCAAATCCAAGCAACATGGCCCACCACGCACCATCCACCAACCAGTTAAGCCAGCGAGCCCATCGGGTCCCAGAGAGGCAACACCACCGGCTCCTTCTTAAGCACGTCGCGAACCTCCTTGACCAAAAAGCGCGGGTCGATGACTGCCTGGTAGACGAACTCGTCCATCCAGGCATCGCTCATGACGAACCAGCCGTGGTCCCCGCTGGCCTCGCCCCACGAGTTCTGCACGCGCCAGCGGATGCTCTTGCCCGACCCCTCGTCGACGTGGACAGCCGTAAGGACCATGGCGTGGGTCATGGCGCTCGCACCAATGCGCAGGCGGTCCGCCTTGGACACCGTGCTGGCCAGCAGATCGACGTTGAACGCCAGGCTCCAGTCGACGAGGCCCAGGTCCATGACGCCGCTGGCGCTGTCGCTCGACTGGCCCACGTCGCAGCCAAAGAACACAGGCACGCCTGCTCGCAGCGTAGCCACGCACGCCTGCTTTAGCGTCGCCATGGGCACGTTGACGTACGACACGCCGCGCCCGCCCACAATGTTGCCCAGCCGGTCCACCGTTAGAAGCGACAGCGGCGGGTGCCGCGGGTCGTTTACTAGTGAGATCATGCTCGCAATCGCGCTGCTTGTAATGCGGAACTCGGGGGATGAGATATCACGCGCGAAATCCAGGGGCGTGAGGTTGACGGTATGGGCTTTGCCATTCTTGTCCTTGAATGTCCAGTCTGTAGCAATCAAGTTAGAAAAATGTAGATTGTTAATTACAGATTCTCGTTTCGAAAGAACCAGTATTATGAATTTTTATTATGCCATGCTTTGCGGTGAAGGATCAAAGCTGCGGTGGGCCAGGATTGTGGTCGTAAAGGCAAAAAAAGGGGGCTGAAGGAAGGATATCCACAACGTACCGAACTTCTCTGTCGAGCTTGGAGGAGGTCCGAGGGTCAGCGTCAAGATCAGATGGATTTCGCGCATCATCTTCTGTTTGGTCGCCGAGAGCGTTGCGGACATCGTCGTAGAGGCATTGGCCAGCTTGCGTAGCTTCAAGGCGTACTCGCGCAGTTTGGAGACCACAATGTAGTTGAGCGTGCCGCTAGACATGGCGTTCCAACTGTCCGGATACAGGGCCTGGGGAACCAGACCGTACTTGGTAACTAAGTTGTCTGAGGTAGAGAAATAGCACATATCAGTAATTTGCCATGGTCGTTTCTTACCTTCCTCTTAACGAGGATGAAGCTAGCCGATATAAACTTACAAACCATGTCCCACTGCCCGCCATCGCTAACGGGGTCCGCCAGGAGTCTCTGGATGAGCCGCCCGTCGAGCTCTTCGCCGGCGGTCTCGACGACGTTCTCGAGGAAGTAGTTGGCCTTCTCGAGCTTGTCCCAGAAAAACAGGTAAGCCTGGGAGAGCTCGAACTCGGCGAGGCCGTACTTCTTCATGAGCGCAACACGGAAGACATTGGTGGACGCGAACAGCCAGCAGCGGCCTGACGAGCGCTGATTCGTGATGGGCGCGCCCTCGGAGGGCCCGATGTCCACGTTGAAGACCTGCACGTCGGCGATCTGGGCCGCGCGCTGCGCCAGGACGGCCTTAGGATTGGCGCCGCTGAGCGCGGAGAGGGCGAGCCGGTTCTTGGGGTCCTCAAGCACCTTGGACTGCCACGAGCCCATGAGCTCGACGGGAAGTGCCTCAGGCGGGCGGACGAGCTTCTTGTTGCGGCTACTACTGATCCCCGCTTCGCCGCCGCTCTTCTCGTTGTCTAGCACGTAGACGAAGCCGTCGTCGTTGTCCCCACCGATGCCATCGTCCGTCTCGTTAATTTGGAACGTGCGCAGACGCTCCAGGACGGCCTTCTCATGGGCAGCCACTTCGGGCGAAACTTTGGATGGATATGAACCCATTGCAACTACATACAGAAACGGAGGAAATGGTGGAGCAATCGGTCTACAGCGAAGACCACTTAAGGCTTCATAGATTTGCAAGATGGGCGTACAGAGGATGCTAGGTTTGGAGGATGTGGAGGACCAGTCTATTGATAATGATGATGTAAATTCGCCTTCTTAATCAGGATCCAGCAATCAACGATATCTTGCAACAAAGTGTGCCCCAATAACGTTGACGTGAAAACAAAGAAGAAGGAAATACGTTCCTATCTGGATGTGATCTGGAAGTCGCACACACGGGCTTTATGGGGATCATGCACGATGCCAGGTAGAGCAGGTGGTTACGTGACATACCCTTCCCGTCTTATCTAAGGTTAGCTACAAATGAGCTTCGTGTCGGTACCCCGAGATAAAGAGCAGCAGGCAGGGCGGGGAAGGTGTGGCAGCAGTGAGAGCTTTGTTTGATGTGGTGATTGGCTCACATTGCCCTACAGAATCGCATGTCTCAGGCTGTTGCATCCTCCTCGTCCCAACTTGGCCATCAAGGTACTTGTACAGATGACACCACATATTTGAGGGATCTACATAGCGACACCTGATACTTGGAACACCAAAGGCGACGTCGAAGATTTTACATGTAATCATCAACTCAAACAACATTCACCAATCAAGTCTTCACTTTGTAGGAGGTGACAGTCATCGAAGATATCAAAGCACCCGAATATAATTCCATTCATTACCAATCATTTACAGAGAGAAAAGCCTATCTACTGAATGATCCTGAGTTTTCCCATCTTCCACCTAAAGGAAGTCTGCCCTCATCATCAAAGCCAAGAAAAGCCAACGATGAGCCAAGACCCCATCATGTATGCAAAAAACTAATTTGACTCCCATATAATTCCGTACATCGTAACAAGTAAGCAGGTTAATGTAATGCACACATCTACAGGCGGGAGCCGTGGATGACCTTCATGTCAACAGCGAGCTCGCGGCCAGCGTCGCTGAGGACGAGGACACGGACGCTGCCGCGGCCAGACTCGAAAGCCTGGGTGAGGCGGCCCCAGAGGTTGCCCTGCTCGGAGACGGGCAGACCGGGCTTGACATCACCGGACTCGGTCATGGCGACGATGTTGCCATCCTGCATGTCCAAGACACGGTACTGCTTGAAGACGGGGCCGAACATGGTCTGAACGACGACGCTGGGGCCGGGGTGCTGGACCTGCGAGGACTCCTCGTGAAGCTGCTTGGTGAACAGATCGACACCGAGGTAGCGGTGCTGGCCAGTGGCGCCCGAGGTGGAGATGCGGATGACCTGGCAAGGGCGGCCCTGAAGGATCAGGATGTCGCCCATGCGGATGTGGTGGCAGGGGATGGAGACGGTGTTAGGGGGACCCTTGGGCGAGCCGCCGCTGCTGCGGACGACAACATCCTCGGAGTGGTACTTGTCAGCCATTTTGGTAGAGCTTGAAGAGTAGGGGTGGTGGTGGCCTATTGATGTCCCATTAGCATGGCTGATACTTGTCAAAGTCGTGAGGCGACCAACCTTTTGCGTCAGCGTAGTATCCCATTTTGTACTTACTTGAAGATGCTGTTGATTTGGGGGCGCGGGGATACTCGGTGGTTTCCTCGACAACCGTGGTGGTGTCCTCGTGATAGTGGTGGTGCGAAGGTTCGGTGGTAGACTCCGAAACGTGGATCTCTTCCTCGAAGATGGGACGAGAGTGGGAGTGGGAGTGGCGGGACGGAGGCGGGACGTCAACAGTAGACTCTACGCGGACTTCTTCCTTGTAGACGGGGTGGTTACGAGCGCGGTATTCACGTTCGATCGCGTCAATGGGGCTGTGGTGAGGACGATGTTGGTGATCAACTTCGACGTAGCTGTCCGTGTGGGCAGAGTAGGTAGAAGTAGAAGGCTTGGAGGGCTTAGAAGGTCTAAGTGAAGTGAAAAGAAATCGAAGTTAGTATAAAGTAAAGGATGGTATGTTCCTCGGATCAGGTGCGATGTGGAAAGAAAATATAAGGATTGACCCTGTGCAGTAAACAAAGCTTGAGCCAATTGGGACAAGTCCCAGCTCCTTTCCAGGGTGTTCTATGCAACCCCGTAATAAACGATGGGACATGCCATTCAATTGGGAGGACCCCATTAATGACGTTCGGACGAAGGAAAAAAGAGAGGGAGCTTGAGCCATGCAGTGCCTCGTGTGATCAATATTGGGATGGATCACATTTTCACCGCATGCTCGGCGGATTGGCAAACTGCAGCTGTCACCGCCGCCAGCTCACATTAAAAAAAGGAGGCAGTGGGAACTCGCGGGTATGGCGGAACCACAGCGGGACAACGGAGAAAGGGATCAGAGACATATAAGAAGGAAAGGACTCTACTAACCTGTGTTCCTCGTAGTACTCGTGCTCGTGACGATGGACACCGGGACGGCGGTATTGTTCCTCTTCACGTGTGATACGGACCTCTTCTTCCCGGCGAGGAGGAAGTTGAGCAGAGACAGAGGTGGAAGAGTATTGACCTACCCGTCCGGCTTTCTTAGGGGGGGTTGAATCTCGAGTTCCTCGTGAGTGTGAGTGGTGGTCTCGACCTCAGCGGTCTCTTTGTAGGACGAGGGGAAGACGCTGAAGGGAACGGGGACGCGGGCTTCAAAGTCCAGGTTGGCGACCTTGGTGGCGAGAGAGAATCAGTCTCGACAACCTTTCGATCGAAAGGAAGACGAGCAGATTCCTCTTGCTCTTCTTTCTAAAAACTGAAAGAAAAGAAGGGAGAGAGTATAGGAATTCGAGTTCCTATGCTATTCTCACGATTCCTTTTTCAGGTTTTAGGTTGATGAAGAGGAGGATGGTATGGGTTTGATGGAGAGTTTGGGGTAAAAGTAGATCAAGATCAACGGTTGGTTGGCCTCTGAAATACGGATGGGATGGAGAGTATGGGGATAAGGTAAATGCGGTAAGATTTGGGATTGGGAGAAGAAGAGGAGGAACAAGTCCAAGTGGGTGAGGCAGACGTGCGTTGGGCTATTTGTGTGGTTGCGATATTGCGTGGCATCAAGATGCAGGGTTCCTGTGGTCTAGCTTTGTTTACACGCGGTGGAGTCGGGCGCCCAGAACAGTATCCAAGAAGTATCCAGACGAGTCTACTCCCTGTTTATCTCGGCTACAATAAGTAAGGCGGCTGGGCAGCACCCATCCTAATCACCACTCCACCGCTGTCGCGGATATGCAGCTAGCGAAATCCGGGCGGTACATGCAGACCAGAACACGCAAGAGAGGGAGACGGAGATGAGAGAGACGCAGACGGAGACGCACGCAAAGTTCAAACAGGCTCTTGGGGGGCCATTGGGGGCACCAGATTGGGCACCATCCTCGGATCTTACTGCTATCTCTTCACTGAAGCTCAAGCTCCAGACTCTTCCAGCCTCCCGTCTGTCAGATCATGTCACCAGAAGTCAATTAACGATGGACAACTTGACAAGGGAGTGGGACGATGGAAGCTGGCCGGCGCCATAAAGTCAATCTCCTTAGCTCCCCGTTGAGCAAGCCATCGAAGCCATCCAGTAATGGCAAACAACGACCTTGCTTCTTCGCCCCGTGGTCGATAAAGTTGGCTGGATGTGACGGCTGCTTGTCTTACAAGGTACCGCTACAGGTACCACACGCATCAGTAGACGCAACCAGCAACGTGCTCCAGACCGAGCCAGTGAACAGCGGGCTGGGAGCGCCAGACGAGCTGTCACAATCAAAATTTCCTCGCTACTTTGAGCCAGCACGGGTCACCTAATCTATCTGGCTGGCGCTGGCCATTCAGCTCGGGCTGGATCTGCACGACCCAGATTGCCTGGTGCTCTGTGTGCTTGCAAGGTGTGTTAGGACCTTGGTCGAATGTGGAGAGAGCGCCCGAAGAGAGGTTGGGTTAGAGGCTTGGAGGGTTAGTTCCTGACCGGACCGCGACTACTGCCAGGATAAAGACCCAGGTGATAACACCTCTCTCTTATTGCTAAAGGCTGGGGAGACACTGGGAATAGCCACCGATCCCATCCGGAGCACGGCTTAATACTGGCAAGCAAATATACCGCGATCGAATCGGGGTGGCTGGGGCCACGAGTACTGTGTCAATCGCAGCGGAACTCTGAAACTCAATTGGGCATTCAACACGAGGCGACGATTTTTTCCCCAACCACGTACGTTTGGCCTTCACCTTGCAGGTGGTCAGAAAGCATCTTCCATGTACGCGTCCGCTCGTGGAGCCCTTCGATTGGGCTACTGCAGCAGTGCGGGCGCGACTTATGCACGCCTCAGCAACACCACTGCAGCTGAAGTCGTATGTCGTGTTTCTCCCAGCACCCAGGCCTGCCCAGAAAGATCTTTCTGCTTACATTTGCCGATGTACGATCATGCTTTCGGAATATATACGTAGTTCTGCTTTCTCCAGTTTCCACAGACCCAGAAAAAACGGTCCCCCATCTATCAATTGCTTGCATTGAAATCTCCCAGCCAGCTTACGATGCTCTCTAGTCGGACAATCAAGAAACGACAGGTTTTCAATTCAATGTTGTTGGAACCAGCCGACGAAACCTCCGACTACTTACTACAAGCCTGGAAAGAAAAGAACCTTAAGCTCCACCGGAACCCCCTGACCAAACGAGCGTGTTGCTAGGACAACCGGGAAAAGATGGAAAGAGGTCTAAGCCAGATGCGGAGCCAGCAGAGAAACAGGACAGGAACAGAACCTCGGGAGTCGGGATTCTAGTTTTACGATCATCAGAGACGAGAAGTGGAGGGTGGGCAGAGTGGACACTGTCTTGGCTTGGCACACGCCAGAAGGAACAAACCGACCCAGACCAACCAACCCCCATTTCGATCTGGCCAGCTTGCACCGTGTTCGAACGAGATAGAGCATTCGTCACATGCTGACCTGACCTGACCTGAACTGGCCTATTCACAGCTGTAGCGGGTGATCAATTCCTATCTACCTAACCAACGGTCTACTAGGAGGCGTCCCGTGTCCCTTAGGCCAGACACAGCTGAACAAACAGCAAGCAAATACGGTACACCGCTCTATGAAGCGCCTGGAATCGGGTAAGTCATGTTCTTAAAAGCAACGATCTGCTACAGTATCCGATTGATGATTGAAGTGGATGGATGAGCTTGAAGCTATCCGTCATCCCAGTCTATTTTCCACGAGTCGCAATCGATCCGAGTATAGCTCTCCCCTTCAGCTTCTCCGCAAGAAAAGGGTTTCCTTGTCCACTTTGACCCAGGGGGATCTTGGGTGCCCATGGGCCGTATCGCCCAGCCTAGGTGCCAGATCGGAAATCCAATGAATTGTGCCCATTGGGTGCCTAGTGCCCAGTATGGTATGGCTGGCATCATTCAACTATTGACCGTAGGTAGCCACTGAAAGCTCGCGTTCGGTAAGGCGGCCGCTGCCACACATAGTAGTACACGATCGAAGGGTTTGTAGTACGATGATGATGTGCTGTGCCTAAGCTATCTCACTTACTCCATACCTACCTAAGATAGAGCTGTATTTCCGTGTTGCTTTGTCGGTCACCGTCAGTGTACTACACAGTTTGGTAGGTACCTAATATGCTTGCTTAAGCTCTACTCTAATTGGGCGAATTTTGGGTTGGCAAAGGCGTTACACAGGACATTAAGTATGTTTGCCGTTGGAGTTTGCCCAGGCGGTATTGGGCCTGGAAATACCACAGTTGCAAGCACAGCTTCATTTCTAACGATATCTCGAGAGTCCAGTCTGAGCCCCAGAGAGTTATTTATAAAATTATTTACGATTGAACTGTCTCAACCACACGTGGTAATTCTCAAACTGCCACTCATAGGTGACGTCACGCTGGGCTTGAAAGAGCTCCATTGTGTTGCCTGCCCCACGTTATTCAATGTCGGCGGAGTGAATGTGTCATGGCCGTGCCTCGTTTTGCCCCGCGATTTGCGAATTTGCTGACGAGCGTCTGGATATGCGACTGAAATCCCGACCTGACTAATATCAATCTTTGCAAAATAACCCTCAACACGCTGCGAATCTGTAAATATGAAGCAGCGCTTCTCGTCTTTGGATGTCAAGGTATGTCGCAATTCTGCCTGAGGAAAGCCACCCACTTGAGGCAATTGTTAACTTTTGCTTGCCATCTTAGGTCATTGCGCATGAGCTCTCGACAAGCTTGGTCTCGTTGCGACTGTCCAACATCTATGACCTCTCCTCCAAGATCCTGCTGCTCAAGTTCGCCAAGCCCGAAGACAAGAAGCAGCTCCTGATCGACTCCGGGTTCCGATGCCACCTCACAGACTTCGCGCGGACCACGGCGGCGGCCCCCTCCATCTTCGTGCAGAAGCTGCGCAAGGCCCTCAAGACGCGGCGCGTGACCAAGATCTCGCAGATCGGCACTGATCGCATCATCGAGTTCCAGTTTAGCGACGGCCTCTACCGACTCTACCTTGAGTTCTTCGCCAGCGGCAACGTCATCCTCACCGACAACGAGCTCAAAATCGTCACCTTGCTCCGCCATGTGCCCGAAGGTGAGGGCCAGGAGCCCCAGCGGCCCGGCTTGCCGTACTCCCTGGACAACCGGCAGAACTACGGCGGCGTCCCCGAGCTCACGAAGGAGCGGGTGCGCGCGGCCTTGCAGACTACCATTGAGAAGGCCGCCGTCGCCGCGGCGTCCGGGAAGAAGATAAAGAAGAAGCCAGGCGACGAGTTACGGAAGGGGCTCGCCACGACTATTGTGGAAATCCCCCTATTCTTGTGGACCATGTCTTCAAGGTCACCAACTTTGACTCGACTTCCCAACCGGCTGCTGTGTTGGAGAATGAAGAACTACTGGAGCACCTTTTCCGTTCTCTGCATGAGGCGCGCAAAATCGTGGGCGACATTACGAGCTCCGCATCATGCAAAGGCTACATATTTGCGAAGAAGCGGCCCGGCGCCCCCGAGGAAGTACCGACGGAAGCAGGTTCAGAGTCGCTGGACAAACCGAAAGGACTATTATACGAGGACTTTCACCCATTCCTCCCACAGCAGTTCGAAGAAGACCCTGCCTACGCAGTTGTCTCCTTCGAGAATTTCAACAAGATGGTGGACGAGTTCTTCTCTTCCATTGAAGGCCAGAGGCTGGAGTCAAAGCTGTCCGAGAGAGAGGCTGCTGCCAAGCAGAAGTTGGAGGCGGCTAGGGCAGACCAGAACAAAAGGATAGAGGGCCTGAAGCAGACGCAGCAGCTTAATGTCCGGAAGGCGGGAGCTATCGAGGCAAACGTCGAGCGAGTGCAAGAAGCCATGGATGCTGTGAATGGCCTGATCGCACAGGGAATGGACTGGGTCGACATCGGAAAACTGATCGAACGAGAGCGCCGCCGTGGTAACCCTGTCGCCGAGATCATAGCGATGCCTTTGAAGCTGTCTGAGAACACCATCACCTTGTTGCTCGGCGAAGCTGAAGAGGATGCCGACATGGATGAAAACTACGACAGTGATGACTCTGAATCTGATGATGATGCAGGAAATGACGCCAAAGAGAAATTCCAACGGCTCCACGTCGACATCAACCTGGGCGTGTCGCCCTGGGTTAACGCTAGAGAGTACTACGACGAGCGGAAAACGGCTGTAGTCAAGGAACAGAAGACGGCAGCACAGTCCGAAATTGCGTTAAAGAACGCAGAGCAAAAGATCGCCGCAGAGCTAAAGAAGGGCTTGAAGCAGGAGAAACCGCTCTTGCACGTTGTCAGGCGGCAGATGTGGTTCGAAAAGTTCATATGGTTCCTCTCATCGGATGGCTACCTCGTGCTGGCCGGAAAGGATGCTTCTCAGAACGAGATGCTGTATCGGCGGTACTTGAAGAAGGGTGACATCTACGTGCATGCCGATCTTAATGGCGCGCCCTCTGTGATTATCAAGAACAACCCACAAACGCCAGATGCGCCCATACCGCCCTCGACTTTGTCGCAAGCCGGGAACCTCGCAGTCTCTGCGTCTAACGCTTGGGATTCGAAAGCGGGCGCTGCTGCTTACTGGGTCGATGCCGAACAAGTGTCCAAGTCAGCACCGACTGGAGAGTTCTTGCCTACGGGTAGCTTCATGGTCCGAGGACGAAAGAACTTCTTGCCGCCAGCGCAACTCATCCTGGGGTTTGGTCTGATGTTCAAGATCAGCGAGGAGAGCAAGGCGAAACATGTCAAGCACAGACTCGGAAACTCTGGAGACACGGCGTCTGTCGCGTCGTCTAGCGTGGCGATGAGTGCGGAATCTAGGGCATCGACACTGCCAACGAATACGGAGGCCACTACACCGACTCAGAGCGACAACGAACACGATGATGAAGAGGATGACGAAGAGATGAATGCACAAGATGGGGAAAACCAGCAAAGACAGAATCCTCTTCAGTCCGCCGGCCAGACAGGAGACAATGATGACGAGGAGGACGAGGAGCCAGCACCCGAGGAATCGGCCCCCGCAGAGCAAATGAACAGCCTGTCCGTAGATGAGACGACCCCAGAGAAGGATGTGGCCGAAGAGGATGCCACAGCCTCGCAGCCTGGAGATAAAAAGGAGGACGATGAACAAGAGGAAGATGCTGAAGCTGAACACACCCCTGAGCAAGAAGCGAGTGGGTCAGGACCGCCGCCTACTGCCAAAGGCCAAGGCCAGGGCCAGGCGAAGCATCAGCCCGCGAAACGAGGCAAGAAGGGCAAGGCCAAGAAGATCGCTGCGAAGTACCGCGATCAAGACGAAGAAGACCGTCTTGCTGCCGAGGCCCTCATCGGCGCGACGGCCGGTCGTAAGAAGGCCGATGCCGAAGCGAAAGCCAAGGCTGAAAAAGAAGCCGCCCAGGCTCTTGCCAAAGAGCGCCGCCGGGCTCAGCACCAAAGGCAACAGCGCGAAACCGCCGAGCACGAGGAGGTCCGCAAGCTGATGCTCGAGGAAGGGGTCGAGACTCTCGATGCCGACGAAGCCGGAAAGGTCACGGATCTCGACAACCTTGTCGGAATCCCGCTACCAGGCGACGAGATACTTGAGGTGATCACCGTGTGCGGGCCCTACGGCGCCATCGGACCCAGTCTCAAGTACAAGGTGAAGCTGCAGCCTGGGTCGCAGAAGAAGGGCAAGGCCATCAAGGAGGTCCTCGAGGCCTGGAAGCTCGTCTCGGCCAAGCGGGGCGTGTTGGACGACAAGAGCCAGGATAAGGAGCGCATGTGGCCACGCGAGGTCGAGCTCATGAAGACGATCAAGCCTGAGGAGGCTGTCAACTGCATCCCCGCCGGCAAGGTGCGTGTCATGGTGGTTGGCGGACACGCCGGGGGCGGCGGTGGCGGAGGAGGTGGTGATAATAAGGGAAAGAGAGGCGGCGGTGGTGGGAAGGGGAAGAAGAAGTAGATGGTCAGCCAGCTATGTGCCTAAAATAGGTTTATATATGGATTGCCGAACTCAATATGAAACGACCAAATACTTTCGATATTGCACAGTCTTGTACAGCGTGAGCTCCGGGATGATCAAATATTATTCAACCCCTGTCTACATACTTACATTCCAAATTATAGGTCAGATGCCCCCGGTCTGTTTCACATGTGAATGTGGGTAACTCTGAGGTTAAGCAGTGACAGATAGGATTGCACATCTTCATGTCTACGTCGTGTATCCGAGCAGGAAATTGTTGCCAGCCGTGCGCTCGACTTGCTGCATTCCCTTGCCGCTCCAGCATTTCGGTGGGAAGCATGTAAGCATTGTGGCAGAAGTAATCGTCGGCGCCCGTGACAACGGGGCGTTGGCTATGGCAGAGACGAGCAAAAGGTATGCCTTCTGTCGTCGTTGAAGAGCGTTGGAAGAGGAAGCGTTGTGCTCCCAACTTTCAATGTCCAGGCTGTTGGCCTTACCAAACCAACTCAAAGAATTTCATGTTCAGCTTTGGCAACAACATCCCAACAATCGCTCTTTCGGCTCCAAGACTACTTAATCAACGCCCTGTGGGCGAAGCGGAATCGTTTCGTTCACCCTACCTTCTCCAGAAGGCGGAATATCACTGCCCTATCGCAGTGACTATGTAGTTGGCTGCAGTGGGAAAGAACAATTGCTTCCCGCGGTTGTCTCTCCGTACCTGGCCAAGGCAAATCATCGACGTATGTTACCCGTGTGTTGGAGCAATATACAAGTTACCCCTATCCGATGGTTTTCGGTCGGTGGACATAATAGGGTAGCTCGTATATTTTTTAGATCCACCCCTCATGAACTCCATGCACCCCCACCCCCTTTCCTTCCTTCCCCCAAGTTCCTATGCACAAGCAACACATACGCAAATGCGGCTACAAAAATGGACTTCGCGCGCCACAGCCTAGGTATTCACCTTACCTAGATCCCCTGTTCATCGGGGGTGCAGTATATGGTGCCAGATCAGCCTTAGCCAGTACTGGAAGCCAAAATTGTTTGTCTGCTCAAGGCCACACACTGCGATGTTGGGGCCAATATAATTTGGTTATCTTCTGGGCGTCTTGATGAGCAGGACTCTACCAATCAGACAGACAGAGGCGTATTAGGCAAGCCTAACAGGGAATTGTATTTTATCGACAGCATTAGGTGTAACCGTCGCCAAAAGACACCCACAAATTGCGCCCCTGCCACTCCAGATTGCTGGTTGGTGGTGAGGAAAATGGAAGAACCTAACGGAGGTATGTTGCCTTATGATTCTACGGGGGGTGGGGACACTTGATTTCTTACACACAAGCGTAATATATTATATGCTCAGTCATGGAGAGGATGTGGACGACGTGTGACAAAGTTACCCATTAACACTAGCCGTTATACCACCGGAAACAAAACCCCATGGCTTCCGCAACGCGTGGAAAGTTGTCCAACTATACCAGTACGGCATTCTGGTTGTCCTCCAATTTGGTTCTCGGAAGTATGCCCAGGTGCCTTCAGAATCGTGGGCTGCCATTTTCAAAACCCCCTTAGACGAGACGACATTTTATCATCAACCGAAACGCGACACACAGAATAGAAATTAGGACGGACAAACGAAATAACGCTAAATCAATCCAGAACTAAGTGGTATCCAAAAAGGACAAAATGACACAGAAACTCCTTTCGTGTCTCTACGAGGGCTACCAGGTTGCGGAGATCAGGATCAGGACAAAGGCGCGGGCGGCTGCAATAGCTGTTCGGCGTCACCACCTCGCATTTCACTATTCTTGTTGCTATTATTCCCATATGTGGCGCCTCTGCCTGACGAAGGCCCAGAGTATGGAGGCGGGATTGTCAAGATGCTGCTCGGGGCCGGGCTGGAACTGCGACTCGGTAGGAACGGGATGGCTCCGGTTTACTGGATGTGACCCGTGATAATCGGCTGCTGAACCGGCGGACGAGAGGATAACTCTGGTGTGTTATGATACGAAGGGGAGGGGGCGGCGGCGGCACATAGGTGGCGCCTGAGTAGCCCATGGACTTGTACTTCGAGGTGCTGTTGCTGCCGCCGAAGACGCGCGGTATGTTCGCGGGCCAAGATGTTAGCCCCGCGGAGTTATAGGCTATGTTGGTATTGTCATGGCTACCATCACCTTCGTCGACCTTGGTGTATGCCCCGCCGCCGGCTCTCGATACGGGGCCGTTGTGGCCGCTCTGGCGGCTGCCGCTACCACGCTTCTTCTTCACCACCTCTAGGAGGAGCTTGAAGAGCCAGATGAAGATCCACAGACCGCTGGCTACGCAGAAGGCTTTCCACATGGCGTGCCAAGGGCGGAAAGACTTGCCTTCGCGTTGGTTTTTGCGTTCTGTATAGGTAAAGTCAGCATTCCGCGTCGCTCGTTTTGTTCTATCTCCTATTCTCTCTAGGTTTCTAAACATATGAAAAGGGGGTGTGTTGTTTTCCCACCTTTGCGACAGTAGTAGATCAGTGCGATCGTGAACAGCAAAGTGAAAATGGTGAAGTAAACGATCAGGAAGATGGCCCACCACGGCAGGTGAGACCCGCCGTCCCCGTGGTGCTGATTGCCGCCGCCCCCGCCGCCGACAACCACGACACCGCCGCCCTTGGTGTTGCTGCTGCTGCTGCTGCCTTTGCCGCCACCACTGCTACCACCATGACCTCCTCCGCCGCCGCCACCCTTGGGCGACCGTCGCAGAGATTCCAACAAGACCATTTGCTACGTTTGGCGATGACGATTCTGATGGCGACGACGATATCTCCGGGCTATTGATGTAGTGGAACCCGAACCGCCGATGAAGGTTGATGTGGCGAAATTGCTGACAGACACGGGAAGACGCTTCGTCCAGTATTGTATACCCGGTCGTGCTTACTTAGAGACCAGGTCTGTTATCTGCAGTTTTGTCTCCTGATTTCTTTGTTGTAGGCTGTGAATCAAATCAAGCAAGCGACATATCAATCAATCACTGTCGCGACCGGAGGAGGTCCTTTCATTCTCGCGGGGGAGGGCTTAGATACATGTAGCAAACTTGCATGGTGGACAAAACAGAGTGGAGAAAAGAAGTAAGCAGTGTCGGATGGATGCGACAGGCATCCAACCGCATTATCGCAAGCACAAAGACCGACAGACAGCAGAGGGCCTCCAACGCGGGGTGCATAGGAAGGAAACCCATGGATACGGCGGAGGGATTCAATAGGCCGGGCTCAGCTTCATTCTTAGAATGATTTCTTGGCGGAATGCTGACCTTTGGAGTAAGCAACTACATATCGGTTGAAATCAATCCCTGTCTCTAGTCTCATGGTGGTTGTTTCCCTCCACCGCAAGCGGGCGCACCAAAAACCACCGGTGTTTGTTGGTTGGTTGGGCTGAGTAGGTTGGTTGAGGGCGTTGCATCGCCGGAATGAGGGAGTGGCAGGGATAGCTGCCGTAGGTCCAAGCAGTGTGTCGGCAAGGCACATGCAGCCTTGGCGCGGCGTATTTGACCGTATCTAAGCTCGCATCTATCATGCTTTAAGAGCTTATTACTCCGTGCTTACATGGTTTATTACGTTTTTTGCATGCTCCTGTGTGGTCAGCCCTACGGACTATGACTTTTCTGTCTTATATCATTACTGTGGAATAAGAGACACTGCCTCCATCGAGCTACATAGAAAAACATACCTGCTACTGACTTCGGGGCTGATGAGAGATTCCGAACCTACTGAATGGAGGCTTTCAGAGTTCGGAGTCCATGCACTTGGCGGGTGGCCGCCATTTTAAAAGGCGTGCGAGTCATAGCCCCTGATCAGCCTGTGCGCTAGGCATTGCGGCTTATGGGAAACCTTACTTTCTTCTGACAACAGCATCTTTTTCATCGCATACAAACTCTATTATGGATGCATCAGGATTGGGGAAGCTCATTTAGCAGCAGCTCAACAGCTTACTTCGATAAATGGTGACGGAAACTATTTCGCTTCCTGACTGGACAAGTAGAATTACGATGAACAAGTCACATTTCAAACTGTGCGGGTCGCTTATAGCGCCTTGATGGGCATGGGCCGAACTCTAGGCTTGGATGAGACAGCTATGGCTACTATGAACCCCCTTGACCATGGTCTCGCGGCTGAGGTGCATCATGTCGATGAGCACCTCCTCATTGGCCTCGAAGTCCATGCCCTTAGCCCGGATCTTGAGCGAGTGCTGGCTGTCGAGGATCTTGAGGGCGACCTCCTTCCACGACAGCGTCGTTCCCGGAGCCACGACCGACTTGGCCTCCACGGGCGCCAGCGCGACGTGCGTGCTGAGCAGCTTCCGGCCCTCCTTGCGCACGACGCCGTCGACGATGACCATCTCGATGTCGCTCGGATTGCTGTGCAGCACGATGGCGGCGACGGGGTTCTCCGAGGCCGCCGCCAGCATGCTGGGGCTATCAGTGTCGAATACCAACACATCGGCCTTCATGCCGACTTTCAGGCTGCCCACCTCGCCCTGTAGGCCCGCAGCCCGAGCCCCGCCGAGCGTGCCCAGGTTGAAGACCTGCTCGGCGGCGAAGCCTGTGTCGCGCGACCACAGGCCCCTGGATGCGAACCACTCACCGCGCTCGAACCGCGCCGCCTGGAGCATCATGCGCATCTGGCCCGGTATTCCCGGCACGCCCCAGCTGTGGCAGTCCACGCCGAGACTGGCGTGGTCGTAGTGGTCAGGCCGTAGGGCCACAGGGAACAGGCCCATCTGCAGCTCCGTGTTGGGTGTGCTTGAGACGCAGGCACCCGACGCGCGGTACAGGTCCGCGTCGATGTCATGCGGCGACGTGGCGTGCGACAGCAGCACGTCAGGCCCCAGCAGGCCGTGAGAGTGCAGCACTTGCACCGCCGTCGGGCCGCCGCGCCCAGCCCCTGTGTTGGTGAGGGCGCCGCCGAGCGCATGTGACGTGATTACCTTGGCAGGACGGCCCTGGGCCGGGTCGCGGAGGTCCGCGTAGAAGCGCTTCAGGACGTCGCCCGGCGCGTACAGGTTATCGTTGGCGTAGCCCATGTGCACCCGGCCATCTCCACCATCTCCGCCATTGCCGCTACCGCCGAACGGCCCCGCTTTCGCGAGCGCTCGGTAGATCGACAAGCTCTCCTCCGAGAAAGTATCATCCTCGACCTTCAGTGGCGCAAGGGAGACGAGGCGGCGCGCAGGCGTGAAGCAGTACACGGCGCGCAGGCCAGAGGAGACTAGAGCCTGGATGGCGGCTTGGGCTTTGGGAGAGACGAAGATGGTGAGTAATGATGAAATGAAAGACCAAAAATAAAAAATCGATCGAGTTTGTGTATTACGGGTGGAGGAAACAGATAGAGAAACCTGAAAAAGAAGGGGCAGGCAGGTAGCAAGTCACTTACGGTGGTCAGGGGTCGGATTACAGTGGGAGTGATCTACGACTGTAGTGGTCCCGGCGTCGATGGACTCGAGAGCACCGGCCAGCTCGCCCCAAAAGAGGTCTTCAGGACTCCAGAGGGTGGCAGTGAAATTGCCTCGGGGAATGTAGGGAACGAGGCCATGGTCGTCGTGAGCGCCCTTGTACTGGGTCTGCCACAGATGGCGATGGGTGTCGACGAAACCAGGGCTAATGATCTTGTCCCGACAATTCACGACTCGGGTGTTTGCGGGACAGTCTTTGATCAAGTCCGGACCGATTCTTGAGATGAGTGAGTCGATGATTAGGAGGTCAGCTGTTGTCGGAGTGATGTGGTTCGACTCGTTGTGGAGCAGTAGCTTGCCTCCTTGTAGCAGGATAGCGGTTGATGGTGCCATTTTCAGCCTTTTTGAATCAGCCTTGATCGTGGGAAGCTAAGGAATAAGGTGTGATAAGGGACCAGGACAGGACGAGCTCGACGGTGCTATCAGTGATCGCCATCCTGGGAGGTAAGGCGATAGTGGTATTTATAGACAGAAAGTGCATTCCGATGCCTCAGTCCATCGGGAAAAGAAGCATGCAGAGCAGGTGTGGTTATCCACTTGGCTGGCTTTGCCGCGATGCAACCAGCAGATTTCCTGGACGGTACGATGTCTGCATGACAATCTGTTGGCTCGGCCGGCCGGCGTCAAGACGGTATTATCTAAGCTGATAGAAAAAAAGTCGCGTAACCCAGATGAATCGATTCGAGATTCCAGGGTCTGTTTCTGTGACTCTTTCCATGTCGGCAGGCGAACCCGTCCCTGGCCAACTCCACTTATACCCGCGATTCCTCCGGCGCGCGCGCCACTACCACCTACCACCTACCACTACTGCCACCCGCTCGGGTCTGGTCATTGTCACAAGACTTTTCTTCTTCCCTCTGTAATAATTGGCAGCGCCTGCAATTTTGCTTGCTTATTATTAGATTAATCACTCCATGCCCCTTTTACAGTTCCCTCCATACAACGTCCTTAATCCAGCGACGAACAACAACCAACAACACCACCTCGGTGATAATTTGGCGATGGTTCGCTACGAACCTGGACGGGTAGATAAGATAAGCAAACAAAGCGCACTCCCGAACGCCGATATTTCTTCAAAGCTCGTCCTGACCTGACCAGTCTCCAGACGCTCAAGTCGGGCCTTCTCCATCATCCAACACTCAACTTCTCAGCCATGGCCCCGTCCGACGGCATGTTGTTTGTGGATTCCAGTGAGTTCCCTGTTAGAGAAATCAGAAAATTGAACACGGAAGAAACTCTGTTCGATGGCTCCCTCCGACGAAAAAATGTGAATCTGTCGCGCATGTCTACCTATATTCGCCGGGCCTTAATCGCGACACGGGCCAGGTTGCGATGAGGCCCAGTCATAATAGTCAAGATTTTGATCCCGGATGGGATGACATGACAATTTGATTTGGTATCAGTGCTCGGGCTCGGGGCTCACCCATTCGTTCAATGGCCCAAGCCTCACTTTGCAAGATTCATTTAAATACCGCCTGACTGCGACCCAAGAAGCTGCTGGTTTTTTTTGGCATTCCTTGGTAATATACTCAATAGTTATAACCAAAAACAACCTCAACCTCCCTGGCCTGCCTCGAAACAACAAGCGCACCTCCGAAACTCTAAAAATACATACCTTATCTACTTACTTACATATCACCTTAAAGTACCTGACCTCACATATACCTGCCTAAGCCCTACAGCTTCCTAGCTCAACAAGTACCTTAGTGGACATCCATCCGTTCAGCTTGGCACTGATATATCTATCCCTCGCCTACTCCCCCTCACCCACGATATCACCATCTGCTCCATCTATCTATCTCTGCAACTCATACATCCGCCATGCCTTGCCCTCAGCTCGTCCATCAGCTTCTCTACCGAGACTATGGCGCTGCCTCTCTCAACAGCAGCATCGGCGAGGCCATCCGAGCCAACGCCCGAGCTCAGGAGCTCGCAGCTGAGCTGGGCTTTGTGTCCCCGCCATCTTCGCCCGTCATGTCCTCCATGACTCCTCCCATGAGCGATACGGAGGATGAGGACGCTTCAGTGACCTCGTCGCCGCCCCGCCGGAAGAGGAAGCATGTACATCTGCCAGAGGCCGAGGTAGGTTCGACCGGCTCCGAGCCAAAAACCAACGTTCAACCACATGGCACATGAAAGTCTAACCTTCTTCTTCTACTATAGGGCTGCACCCCGTCCTGACCACAACAACGCAAGAATGTGACGTGCTTCCCAATTTACACAGGGGACACTACACAAGAATACATATTCACCACCACCGCTGCAACGCTCTAGTACGGCTTCCTTTCTGAGAGAACATGCCGACACGGCCTCAAGATGGTCATCCATCTAGCCCATCTTCATATGATCACGAGCACATTCTGTTGGTTTATAACCTTTTGATTAAGTGGTAAGTTGCCATTGCGCATTCAAGTATACGGCCTCAGCATTCTGATCAAAATTCTAACTATAGTCGTGTTATCAGATAAGGGAGAAATCAATCTAGTCGAGCGACACAGCCGCCCCCGGCCTCAACATCGCAGGGAGTTACTGCTCAGGCAGTCACTCGTCTGTACGAGCTCAGTCAGCTAGCTTTCGAGTATCTTGTTGTTGCAACACCTCGATACGCATCTACAGTTTCACTTGGATGCAGGAACTAGCTGGAAATATCCACTGTTGGCTATTTATGACAGCCAAGAGTATTGAAACAATTCAGTGTGCTCCAGTATGGGGTAGACGTGCTCTGAGTTATTTACTTAGGACTTGGTCGAGACCCTTCATGTGTCCATCGCGCCGCCTGCTCCAGTCGGCCGGGCCACGTGCTGGCTTGGGCACCGGGGAAGTTGCGCCGCGATGGCACTGCTGAGGCTGAATGAGTGGTTGGTCGGGGTTTGTTACATCTCAGGTTAGAGCCAAACATCCAGGCAGATGTTTTAAGAAATAAAAGAATGCCCAGACTTCCTCTGAACCTCTCCTCTCCAATTTGCAGCTCCACACCCGCGCGAGTCAATTGCGGCTAGGTCGTGGGAGTTTTGTGACCCAGTGACTGGGGTAGCATCGAAGTTTCACCAGGGTCCCTTGGCGTTTTGATCCGCAATATCTCAGAAAATATCTCAGAAGAAAAGAGATCCGATATCGTTGATTGCTGCAAGATCCATCTGTCGAATCTCTTTTTTTGATCGTACTAAGATTAACACGTTTCTGTCAGCTTGGCAATAATTTCAACTTGGCGATATCCTGATTAGGGGCCACCGCGGCGGTATGCAGGCAGCATGCAGCATGGCGCGAGGCACTTACACGATGGTGACTGGGGTGTATAGGCCGAGATGTCAAGCCCTTTGCCTACACACGCTTGCAGCTCGCCAATAGTTGCCCAAGCCAACCTGCGACTACTGCTCCATGAAGATGCGTTGCTCAGCTAGCATTCTCGCCCTTGTGGCTGCAACATTCGTCTTCGCCGGACCGGTTATCAAAACTCACCAGCCGCAGCAGCATGGCAATAGTCTGTCCAACCATCCCGCAGCCAGACGGAATCCGGGGCTTCTAGGTACAGCGACGGGACTCTTTGGTCTCGATGGCACGGAACTTCTAGGTCTCGATTCGGCGCTGAAGCTCCTAGATGAAGCCACCGACCCGGTCTTGAAGCTCGACATCCTCGACAGGATCTAGCCCGCGACGGCGCCGCCCGCGAACCCCGAGCAGGTCCAATCCGTCGTGCGCGACGCCTTCGGCACCCTGCCGCCCAACCTCAGCAAGGCCGCCGCCAAGCTCATCAGCGCCGGAACGGGGGTCGCCCACCTGAAGTCCTTCGCGGCCAACATGGAGACGGGGGAGAACAGCTCCAACAACTCCAATCCTGAAATCGAGCCCAGTGGCGCGACGACCATTTACCCTCGCGCCGACCCCCGCGACGCCCCTTACTCCCTCCCCGAGGCCCAGCTGCGCGCCGCCCTCTACATCCCCGCGGGCTTCACCTACGGCGCGAAGCCGCCCGTCATCTTCGTCCCCGGGACGGGCTCGTACGGCGGCAGCGTCTTCGCGCCCAACCTGCGCAAGCTCCTGACCGACGTTCGTTACGCCGACCTCGTCTGGCTCAACGTTCCGCACGCCATGCTCGGCGACGCCCAGCAGAACGCCGAGTACATCGCCTACGCCATTGGTTACGTGTACGCCATCTGCGCCGCTGCCGCTGGTGCTAATGGCAATAGCCACAACGTCAGCCTGATCACCTGGTCGCAGGGCGGGCTGGGATCCCAGTGGGCCCTGACATTCTGGCCGTCGACCCGCGCCAAGGTCGCCAACCTGCTCGCCGTCGCCGCCGACTTCCGGGGAACCACGGTCGCGGACCTGCTATGCAGCTTCGTGGCCGGCGTGGTGCCGGGTCTGCTCTGCGACCCGGCCACCAAGCAGCAGACCCACGACTCCGCGTTCGTCCGGGCGCTGCGCCGGCACGGCGGCGGCAGCGCCTAGGTGCCCACCACGTCGCTCTACTCGGGCTTCCTCGACGAGATGGTGCAGCCGCAACAGGGCGTGTCCGCCTCGGCGTACCTCGGCGACGAGCGAGGCGTGGGCGTCGCCAATATCGAGGTCCAGACGGTCTGCGGCCCGGGCACGGTCGGGGCCGGCTTCTACGAGCACGCCGGCATCCTCATGCACGCCCCCACGCACGCGCTCGTCGTCGACGCGCTGACGCACGAGGGGGTGGACCCGGCGATGCCTCGCGGATCGACCTCGGGGAGGTGTGCTCGCACTTTGCGGCGCCGGGGCTCGAGCTCGCGGACGTGGTCGCGAGCGAGGCGCTGGTGGTCACGGGGGCCGCGCTGTTCTTGCTGGGGTACCCGGGGAAGGTCACGGAGGAGCCCGCGTTATTTCCCTACGCAGCAGCTGTTCCTGCCTCTTCTGTATGAACGGGTCGACAGATGTTTGGTTTCTGATATATTATCTTCTAAACTACATGTTGGAACGTAACCGAGACCAGGGGTGTTCAACAGGACCCCTAACGCGGAAGTCTTCCACCGACAAGGGTTGTCTCTTGTTATACTAATAGCGTATAGTTAATAATTAATACTACCTAGTTATGTGAACGTATAGGGTATTTCCTGATAATATATGAGGTGTTTTGATACTTTGGCTGAGCGTGAGAGTCTTGGTAAGAAGGCATATAACCTTCAAGATAAGTCCGACCTTGATGGACAGACAGCAAACATGTCTACAGATATCCAAGACCTTTACACACATATACACGCAAATTGTCTTGCTGCCTCACAATTTCAAAAGAGGTATATGCATAGGTTTCTCCATCCCCGTAAGCCTCCATCAGATACCAGGGCTGAACTATTCACGAACAATAGGTCCCACCCAACAAGACCTTCCCAGAGCATAGGAGCATTTGCAGTAAGGGTTGAGGGATATAACTTCCGTCTCTGATACAGCAGATATCCCGAGATGCGGGTAGAGCTCCATGTCCACACCGGCCCAGTTGAATTATGTCATTGTATGACCCCAATGCAGAGAGACCAAGCCACCTGCCAGACCAAGCCTCATACCAACGAAACCTTCTTTGGACCGGCCGACGCATATCTAAGTACGTACTTACATAGCCAGCTACCCGGTTTCGTAGTCAAAAGGGTGCCGCGGCCATTCGCAGAACCCGGGGCTAGACAGAAATAGGGGCAACCACGAAGCACAGTGTGCACAATCTTACAGCCGTCGCCAGATCGTTGGTCACAAGTGTTGGACGCTCACGCTTCCCCTCTACCTACGACGTAACCTGTGTTAGTTCGACCCCCCTCTCAGTGTCTGTATCAAGAGCAACTGGGTTGAACTGACCCACACAGGGTAGTACATCACCCTAAGCAACTAAGTCGCTGCGCTTTAAAGGGCCGCCGCGCGCGTCCTTACAGTGGTCAAGGATGAATTTCCCAGGTTCTGCTTCTTTTGGTAGTACACCCGACCGCTACGACCACTGCATTCTGCCCAAAGGAAGAAAAGCCCAGTGGTAGAAAAGGGGCGGGTGTGGCTATGTAAGTATATTCCACATACCCTAACGTGTTTGGGTAGGTAGGACCATGTAGCGGGATGCGCACAAGCACGTGGCAGAGCGATTGAGTTTACCACTGCGAAGGGAAATCCGGGGTACGAACAAACGCACGAACGAGCGAGCGAACGGACGGACGGACGGACGGGTAGGCAGGTCAAACAGCATCATGCTTTCTCGACTAAACCCCTCCAAAAACTAAAGGCCCGGACCCAAACCGCCAGGATCAGTCAGACGGGGGGCGCGTTCGTTGCGGCTCTTCCACTTCGATCGACCGAGCGAGTGAACTACCACTGAACTGGGTGTGTCGTTTGTCAGTTTAACTAGCCTTGCGTCCGTCCGTTCGGTCTCAAAGGGGGCGCGCGCCTAACCTCTAGGCTCTTGCCCTGCGACGCCCCCAACGTCCGTTCAGTCTTTGCATTTGCGTTCGCATAAGAGCCGCAAAGCCATCCTCCACCTTGTCATTTCTCTGATGAGCCGCGATGGTCCGGATCAGCGATAGGGCGGGCGGCGTAGTAGATCAAATAGATCAAACGCCACACGCCAACCAGCCTGTTCACGCGTACAAACGATGGTATTGTACCTTTCCGTCCGCCATTTGTTAAAGAGAGAAGAAGAAAATAGTTCCGAACGTGAAGGTTAAAAATAGGAATAAGGTGATGCAAGTCACAGCGTATGCTAAAGAAGAAAGATTAGCATGCCATCCCCCGCCGGCTACCCCAACTTTTGCTAGCGCATCGTACGTCGTCGGGTCGCTTTCTGCCCATACTCCTCACCTTTACTCCGGTATTTGCGAGAGGAGAGACATGTTTGATTTACAAGCCAGAGAGATCTACGTGGCATGTGTGTATGCGAAACCCGGTACTTGCCGATGACAGCAGAAGTGACAATGCTTCCGCGATACCCCTAATGACTACGCACTTGCAGACTTAAGGTTCGTTATCAATCAATGTCTTGGATCAATGTCCTTTCTATTTGCGTACCTACCTAGGTATCTGAGTCTGTCCCTTGCGCGACACTAGCCAACCTCGGGAGCCGCATACAGACTAACACCGCAAGGTCCCTTTAATTGGCTGACTGCTGCTTGCGGTCTTACAGCCCGACCCAGGACCAACCTTGGAGGAGGGAACCAACGGAGGGAAGAAGCAAAGAAGGAAAAAGATACCCCAACCCGACCCAGCCGATTCTTCCAAACAACCAACCCAGCCAACCCAGCCCCTGCCATCCGCTCCACTGGGAACCACAGACCCAAGCCATTGGAAACCAACCAGCAGCTCCTCTCACTACATGTGTACCTCTTACATACCTTACATATAAGATGTAGGTACCACACCACACCAACACACGACCCCTCACCACTCAACCCCTCACCATGCTTCAAGATAGTACTGTAGTACCCCTAGGGGGTGATTAAGAAAAAATATGCAGGTATCCCTTACTAGCGAGGCTATCTAAGGGGAGGGGAATCCCGCAAGTGCTTCGAAATGACGGGCGAGTAGGCTGGGCTCGTCTGCTCACCTGTGCACTATTGATCACTATCGTTGCGTGGTGCAGCTGCGCTACTGCTCCAAGTGCCGTCCAATAGTCGGGGGTAAACGTCCCGCCAATAGTAGTAGTACATATCTACTCTGCATTCAATTTCTGCAGGGTAGAGGCACCTATCGATTACATGCATCTTGCTTGTTGACCCTGTGACCTCCTCAAGAGCTTGCCAGGGGCCAAGGAATACAGTGAGACCGAGACGGCCCTGGTCTGACTTGTCTATCAATTGCATGGGCTGAACAGTGCTCTAACTAGAGAAATGATGTAATCATGATGATAATGGCTGACTGCTTTGGAATGAGAGAGAGACAAGACAACAATGGTTTCTGCTCGAAAGCGCGAATTTTCTCTTTCTTTGTTGGACAATAAATACATAGCCGGGTCTCTGCCCCTGACAGACGGCGTCTTAGAATCTCTTAACTCTCGCACATGCTGATTATCGTAAGGATGCATCACACAGCATAAAATATCAACAACACCTCCCCAAGAGCAGAGCGGAAAGCCCTGCTGCCACAAATAAATTGCAAACCATGTCTATCCCTCAATTCGATACCGAACAACTTCCGCAACTGCTTTTTCTGGTATCTCCCCCAATCCACGAAAGAAAAATAGAAATGTCGGACGCGAGCCTCAACAAAAAACAAAATGCAACCGTTCCGTCTATTTGCACAACCCAAATCAAAACCAAAACATAGAAAGAGCTCAAGCAACTTGCCCCAACATCGCCGTGACGAAAGTTGCCTCACCGAGGCCAACTGCCAGCTGGATGAACATTGCTGCGCAAAGTAACAACAAAACAGGGTCGGCACAAAGCGACCAGGTATCAGTCACAACGCTGAGCAGATGATCGATGTACACTACAGACTGTTGGTAATTTACTCATCGTCACGCTTCTCAGCCTTGCGGATCCTCTCGCTCCACTTCCTCTTGCCAACACGGGTCTCAAAGTGAGGGGCCACGGTTTTGACGTCCTGCATGACCGTCTCTATCGCAGTACGTGTTTTGTTGCGATAACAGTCCACTAATTCATATTAGATATGGGTACCAAAGGTGGAAGGGAGGGAGCCAGGTATACTTACAGGCTCTCTGCAAGAAAATAGTTCTGCCCGAAAAGACTCGGCTCTGCAGCCAGGCCATACGATAACCGAGGTCGTTCAGCCGGACCTCTTTGCCACGGGTGTTCTTGCGGGTTCGAGGAATGGCCACTTCACCGTCAGACCCATCGGACATGGGCACTTTGACCATGGAACGGCCTCGGCCATTGTTGCCACGAGATCGGCCGGTACGGCCGCCCTCGACCTCGACCTCGTCATCACTCAGATCCTCCTGGAAGAACTGGCTGCCGGTGGCACTCGGAGGGGGGCTTTGCATCTCGCGAGGGAAGTAGCTACGAGGGAAGACCGACGAGCTCTTCCGGAAAGAGTCGGGGATCTCCTTGGTGTCGACACTCTCCAGCGTGACACGAACGCGCAAGCGACAGCCACGTTTATTGTCCTCGACCAGGATGAACTTACGCTTCTTGGCTTCCGGGATATCGGGGAAGAGACCCTCCGGGTTCTCGTCCTCGTCCCTGGTGTTGCGGGCAGCGATGGCTCCTCCGTGGTGGGAGGCACCGCTGATCCCATCATGGATTGGTGGCATGGAGGATCCAGAACCTGAGTTACTGGGGTATGGTTGAGGATAACCGTTAAAGACCTGGGCGGGTCGGACGTCATCCGATGATCCAGAACCCGGACCGGTAGGGGCCTGGTGGTGGTGGTGGTGGGCCTCGTCCATATATTCGCCGTCCCCTGTTCACACAAGAGCGGATTAGCCAGGGACCAGAACCACAGCCGTGGAAATTAGCAGGGGGGGGTAAAATCAGGGTGCAGCGAGGGGTTTAAATGCAACAACCAATCATTTTGAGCCAATTTGGAAATCCTGCCGCAAAAACGCAGTAGCAATACAAGGAGGTGTACAGGAGTGCTGGGTGCCAAAGGTAACAGGTATAAGGTATGTTGTTGTGTGTGCAGTGGGTGCGAAATAATGCAATGCCATGCAACTTTTGCCAGCAGACAAATGACGACTACTGGTTCGCCGCGAACCCTTACTAGGGACTAAACAGTGCAGCGAACCAACTAGATAATGTACAGAGCAGTTCCAGTTCCCTTCCAGTGAAAGACCCCCTATGCGCGCCTTGCGGTCATCTGCCGCTATATAACAATAAATGACGAAGCAACCGGTCCAAAAGAATTCCAAACGCACAAAAAGGTATAGTGATGATGGAGGTATCATGTAATTGCACAGTAACGACAACAACGACGACGCATCAATCACATTTGGTGAAACATACCGACTTCATCTCCACCTTGACCGTTACCGTCCTGGTGATGGTGGTGCATGCCCGGACCCATGCCGCTCATGCCAGGCTTCCCCATGGAGGAGTTATTACCGGGGCCCATAGAGCCAGGGGCCGGGATCCCTGCCGGACCGCTAGGACCGGACATGTGCGCTGGGTGAGGTGTCGAAACCGCCTTGCGATTGTTCATCTTCGCCATACGCCGCACGCGTCGGCTTCGTAGTCGCGGGTCCTGGTTGCTGTTGCGCCAGCTATCGACTGCCCGCTGGATAAGGCCTCTCTTGCCGCGCAGGCAAGGGTTTAGTTGAGCAAGCGCCCAGCCCACGGTGTTGCACTCGGTCTCATACTGCAGCCGATTGCCACGGTACTGATCCTTGGGGCAGCATGCGCGAGGGTAAACGCAATTTTCCGTCTTGAAATCGCTTGCGAGCTCGTCCGTGTTGACCGACTCCACATCGCACCGAATGGTGTACTCCATCTTGACGCGGTCGCGAGAGTATTCAAAGGCGATCCATTGGACGCCATTGTTGTCTTGTCTGACCACCAAAGGTGTCGTTGCCGGTATGGGGCCCGGGGCCGCGTTGTTATTAACACCGGGCGTGGAACCCGTCGGCGTTGACAGCGGGGGGCACCGTTTTGGCTATGCTGTGGCGTGCCTAATGGGCCCGATGAAGGTCTTTGCTGCAATTGCGGCACTTGCGGTTCCATTTTGGTGTGGCGAGGGCTCCCTGTCATCCCTGATTGCGCATGCTGGTTTGCGTGCTGCGTCATCGGGTGCTGTGACGCCTGAGACATCATCATGTTATTTTGCGATGCCATTGACGGATGAGGCTGCTGGGCATGTTGCTGGTATGGCGAAGGAGCTGCCGGCTGGGGCATTGACGGATATTGCGACTGTTGCGTGCTATAGTACATGGACTGCTGGTGCAACTGCGATGGGGGTTGCGCGTACATGCTGCGGTGCTGATCGTGGCCGGACGGAGAGGCGACAGAAGCTGGGGAATTTGACTGCGGTGTGTGATATGAGGACATCGGCGGGTAAGGTCTGGGCATTTGCGTTGCGGCCATCATCTCGGAAGTGTCTGAAATTGCCAGTCAGTTTACCGTTGTTAAACGCGTCAATTCATGTCGCGTCTGGGGCCAGAAAAAAAAAGGTCAACTCACCTGCGGATGTATATCCACTAGTCGCGCCTGGAGTGCTGTAGGGACTCGGATGATGGTAGTAAGGCAGACCGTCCTGCGCGTGCTGCTGGGCACTAGGAGCCTGAGCGGTGGACTGGTAGGCCGGTTGAATCGAGTGCGTGGAAGAGTATGCAGACGGGTGCTGCTGTTGCGATTGCGGAGGGGGCGCCTGATGGTGTTGATGAACGATGCTCGAGGGTCGAGGATGCTGCAAGTGTTGGGGAGGCGCCGGACCCTGCGAGTGGTGGGGGTGATGCTGCATAGAGGAGACACCCATTAGTACGAACTTTGATGCGTCAAAGCCAAACAACGACAACCATGGAAAGTAAAGAAGTAAGTAGGACACGTCGATGTTTTATTTTATTTTCCCTTGACACTGTCAAAGTCTGGGGAACCTTATTCTCTATCCCCTGCGACGAGGTTCAACGGGTGAGGCGTGCCTGGACGAGGGGGGTGCCAGTCACGGATTATATGACCAGGGCATGCATACAGTACAGTACCACTACCAGCTCCAGAAATAATAAGAGGCCAAGAGAGCAGAGGGAGAGAAAAGCGGTACCAATGGATAAGCCCTGTCAGACACCTTCTCTCCTTGGAAAGAACAAGTGGATTAGGAATCGGAAGGAGAACCCGACAATCGAAGGTTTACCGACTGGGTAACTCCTTCCAAGTTTATTTGAGACGCGACAATAACAAAGTCCTCGAGCTCACCGGAAAAGGTAACAATCTGGGTCCGACAGGGGAGCATAGAAAAAAATTGGACAAGAGATTTTGGAGATCGGAGCGAGGGTGCTCGAAAGGTGACAATGAAAGGGGGGAGACAGGGCAGTGTCAACAGATATTTGAGAGGTATGGGTATGGTTAAGGTAAGAGGGCAAGGTATGGATTGAGTGAGGTAAGGATGTAGATTACAGATGAGGCTAAGGCATGAGGTCGGATTTGTATGAAGGTACGTCCCAGAATCACTGATTCCAAAGATATAGCAGGGACGATATTACTGCTTTGTTTGGTACGGCGAATGGCCGTGCAATGCCTGTCAGAGAAATATAAGGGTATGTATGGATTTAGGGAAGGCGTAGGGGTGGGTGTGCCGCGTCGAGGATGCGTGTGGAAAGAGTTTCTGAGGACTTTCTCGCACTCCCACGGTGGAGCTGCAGGATGGAGGGAGGGGTGCGCCGATGAAAAGGTACATGAAGCGTGGGACAGCGCATGGAAGAAACGTGACAGGGGTGGCAAGGAGAAGATGCAAATTAGATGAAGTGACCAATGGGTACACGTTGGAGCGAGCCTGACGAGGACTTGATTGCCCAATAGGGTATCTTAGACCCGGTGCTAGCCAGCGACGGGGGTGCAGTATTGTGCAGTCCTGTGTGCAGGGGAGCTTCTCTTTGGCGAACCGGCTAGAAGTAAGGCGGTGTGGGACGAGGGTCCGGCTCGAGATACTTGTCAAGCCAGTCTGCTGCCGCGTGAGAGCCAGGTACCCCGAGAAGTAGGTACGGCGAGTACAAAGCTTGGCGCACTTTCAAGGTTGTTCGCGGGCGTGCTGGCCTGAGAGTTTTCGAGGATAGCAGGCAAACAAACAACTTGGAAGCATGAATGCGCTCAACATAACTCTCTGAAGCCTACACCACTGCCCATCGTCCGCTTTCATCACGCCCGGAGGCTGTAACAAATCAGACCCAAGATTCGCGCCCGTTTTGCAGTTGAACCCAGTGCGAAACGTTGCGAGGCAACTCCTGCAAATCTGAATCAAGATGATGGGCAGTGGTGAAGGCCATCCGTCATTGGTGCCCCACCCTCGAGACCGACAGCTTCGTCCACCAATCACTTGGTCTTCCGCCCTCGTCACATTTGCCCACGAGGTACTTTGCTAGCCGTACCGGGAGAAAAAGACAGAGCCAGGAAAAGACCTCGAGGTTTTTTTTCCCTTCTGGTCGCGGTGAAGGACTTCTTCAGGGTCTAGCCTAGCGGAATCCAGCAATACCGTCGTTGTCTAGACTCGCGCGCAATCCAAGAAGAGGCAGTAACTGTCAAGAAACAGCTCGTGACGTCTCTTCCTGGCTGCGCCCGTGACTGATCAAGGCTTGGCTGTCGTTGAACTTTTTTCTTCTCCGCATGCCCACTGCCTCCATTGCCTGCCGATTGATGCATGGCAAGCCGATCTACTGTTCGGCCGGCATCTGTTTCGCACTTGCGCCGACAGAGGCAACTCACTCGATCCCATCAACTTCTGATGGTTTCTCGTCGGAGCCCTCAGTCCTTGAAGATTACAGTGTGGCTAGTGCTTCTGCTGCAGCATAATTGCGAATCAAAGGATGCTGAGATGTCCTGCACTAAGAGCCCGTTCCACTTGGAGGGGGGCCGGACGTTGCAGGCACGTCAGCAGCATCCATCCATCTATCCCACCACTGCGTGGAAGAGGTTGAGGGTGAGTGGGGTGCCCATGGCCCAAATTTGCATCGCTGCTCTTGACTTGACCGTTCAACTCCGCTTGGCACGCTAAGGCAGCCCACACATGCCCTGTTCCAGAGCATGTATCCCCCGGTCTTTTGTGAAACAAGATCGGCCCCCTTGAATTCCCTTTTGACGAGTCCGGGCAAGGTCAGGCTTGCGACCAGGTAGCCAAACTTCTGGAAGCGATGGAAAAGATCGTTCTATGGCTGTTGTGATCCCAATGAAGCCCAGTCGTTATTGGGCTGCAAGGGCACCCCTTGACATACACATTTCTTGTCGCACTTGAGGCTGAAATGTTTGTTTGAGATGGCGCGCGAGGCCACCTCTCGAAGACAGACAAGGTAGAGACGGGAAGCAGTCGAATAAAATCATGACGCGAGGTTGTAGTAAGAATCATTCAGTACTCACGGGATCGTTCGTATGTTCGTCCTTCACATAAGGATGGGGGGTATGCCGGTGTTGCACCATCTTCATCAGCATTGCCTAAGGCCGTTTTGGGCGTATGTGGTTGTTCGTTCGGTGTCTGTAAGGTCGAAAACTTCGTCAGCACGCGGTTCCATCATTTTTCGTCAGGACAACGATGATCCATGGAACTCGGAAGCGCATTCTTTCCCGCTAGCCTCATCTCGGGACAGCCGTTGCAGAAAGGACCAGCGATGGCAGATGCAAGCAACAACTGAGCTCGGCTTGCCGGACCGCTCTAGACGCTTAGTTGCCGTGCTTTCGACTACTGTCGCCAGGCTGACCTGACATCAACTTGTCACGCGCCTGTGCGCAGAGACAAACTAGCGACATAATGCTGATGCAATTCGCTTCTGATAGAGTTTAGCAAGAATATCCTGAACTTACTTTGACGCGAGTCTAGACTATGGCGGGGGAGCTTAATTCAAAGACACTGCAATCCTTGTCGGCGTTGCGGCGGGATGTGTTTTTGAAGGAACAACGTTCAAATCTCTGCCATCACGCATGTCAGTTTCGAGGTGATGATAGCAAGTAATAATAGTGATATCCTTCACACACGGAAGTGGGGGCCCATCGCAGTGCGGTCCAACGACACCCATTCGTGTCTCAGCAAGTAAAAGCGATAAAAATAGACCCCTGCATATATAACACAGGTACCCAAGGAAAGAGGAAGAATGATCAGGCTCAACGTGGTTGGTAATAGGGATTTGCCATTGCGAGTGAATGAATGTTTGGCACTGAAGCGTCGCACGTATACGGGCTTGCGCACTCGGGCAGGCTGTACTTGCTGCAGATGGGGTTGATATCTTTGAGGTTATAGTGAATGCGCTTACTTGATTGGAAAAGAAAGGAGGAAGAAAGAATAGGCTCTCTTGCAGCCAGGATGTCCTAGTTCGTATGGGAACAACCAGTTCCAAATGCAGCTGTGTTTGCCTGATGAGCGGCCGAGGAATTCCCCTGGAGTCGAGGAAGCAAACGCGCAATGATGAAATCAGCTTGCCGAGTCGTGGTTTCGCACTTTGCTTCTTCCTTGGCGGTTTGGATCTCAAGTAGCAGATGTGGATTGCAGATGCGCGCAATGCCGTATGTTTCAGTCGTCAAACCAGACTGGTAATCTATCAATCGCAAGTTTATGCTTCCGAGTTTGGATAGAATAGACAACGTGGGCCCTATAGACCTCGTTAGTACTTGCTTAGTGTGCGTGCTTGTTCAGCGCCCGCCGGGATAATGGATGGGACGATCGCGCTCCGAAGAAGCGCGGCAGAATTTAGGACGAGATAGATGCATACTGGAGAGTTGAGCTAGGATGATGTAGTGAAAGTCGAGAGAATAGGTCCAGATGACGCGAGCTTGCAGGGCGTCATGCGGGTAGGGTGCCAGGGAACAGGACACCTTCGGGGGAAGAATATGTATGTATGAAAGAGGTGCTGTGATGGAGACGGGTCTCTTTGGAAGTTGACAAGGTCTGGTATATACATGTACAGAGAGCGAAGTGCTGATTGAGAGAAAACAACCTGTGAGCCCCTGCAGGCCACAGCATGCAGCAAATGCTGGTTTTTATTAAGGGGAGGGATAGAATGGTCCCATCACAATGGTAAAGGCCGTGGCAACTTGCAAGGGTGGTGTGCACACTATCCCGATGAGGACTTGGGATAAGATACCGGGTAAATGTTGTATCTCGGGTGGGTAGTGAAAGGATAACGGTATTACCACTACGGTCTCGGGGGCAACAAAATGACAGGAATTCTAGCTACAGCCGCAATTGCACTCAAGTAACGTCAACGGGGGTATGGATGCCTCAAAAAAAAGTGCACCCTCAATATATGAGGTCTGGGCAATGTGTTCATGTCCCAGGTTACCTTAGAGAACTGCCTGCTTTCCAAGCCGTTGGTGTGTCTACATAAGTTGGCGTATTTGGGTACCCGATACCCTAATGAGATGTGTGACCCGTACTGTGTACATGGCCTTCGCAATTTCCAGCAGGTCTGTTCACGCCAGTGCTATTCTGGTTTTGTGTGACGATAAAGTATCAATGAAATCCTGACTCAGCCAGTAGTCAGGATAGCTATGGTTACAGTTCCTGACGTATCGCGGGGAGAGAAGGATGGCCGACGCCCTACAGAACAAATAAACTACACGGGAGTCGGGATTAGACCTCATGATGATTGGATCCGACCCGTGCTGTGCGATCCGGAATTTTTTACATAGACAAGCACCTATCCGCGGTGCGGTAGTGCCAGATATCAGATATGGATGGGAGGAGTTGCTTTAGGTGTACCTTTAGCCGTGAACCTGCTACCAGGCCTCCAGGTACTTGAAGC
This sequence comes from Apiospora saccharicola, assembly GCA_038363915.1. Lineage (NCBI taxonomy): Eukaryota > Fungi > Ascomycota > Sordariomycetes > Amphisphaeriales > Apiosporaceae > Apiospora > Apiospora saccharicola. The sequence goes on from JAQQWM010000004.1 coordinate 1,837,061, forward strand.
TGCGAGAGTTGGACCATGTGGAACAAGTCCAAAAGTAACGACGTATAGTGAGTGGCTTCTACTCGATTACAGTTTGATATACTGCTGCTACTACTATTGCATACTCCGTAGCTCTGGCAGAACCCACGTACGTCAGCCATAACAAGTGGATAGATCAATAATAGTGGTTTTTTAGTCAAGCCGGACCACACGCAATAAAGGTGTGCAGAATTTCAGAAACCCTCAGGGATGCGTTGACTCCACAGGAAGGCTGCAGGGATGCATAGTTGAAGTTGCTTCGACCCTCGCCAGGACGCCATGCACAGTAAGAACCGAGGCAACGTCAAAGATCAATCTGATATCAATACAAGCAACTCTTTGGAGGGCAAAAAGCAACTAGAAGACCGGCTAATAGAGGATTCCTTCGAGAACAGAGACATCTCACGTCATCTTCGGCATACCTGGCGTCTGGTAAGTTTGGCGTTTGTCTACGTCGCTTTTCCTTGAGGCTAAGTTTGCATGACCAACGCGCGTGGCTGGCGCGTGGGCGGCACGCGCCTTTGGTTCGGTTTTGATCCAGTTTTGAGCGTGAGAGAACAAGCAATAGTGAAAAGAAAGCACTGCACGATTTCGAGGAAAACCGAGATCTCACTTTTGTGGGATGGCGCTGCGGGGGCAAAAGACAGGCGTTTGGCCGCAAGCCTAAGCTGCCCATAACTTCGAGTCCCTTAAGCCCGAGAATTTCAATATTTTTGTGCCGTTCGGCGTTATTCGTCCAGGGCCCAGTAGCATACAGACCAGCAGTCATCTTTTAGGTAGTGTCGGAGCCGTAGTGCCCTTTGCTCCAGATATTTGATACCCGATCTCTGGATACGCAACCGGGCGCAACAGGAATCTTGTGAAACCCAGGAAACATGAAGCGCGGTCTTGGAATGACACATTGAGCAGGGTTTCGACTTTAGCGAAGAAGGTGTATGTACATAGCTCGCTAGCGTTGACGACGACACTAGAATGATGCGCGGATATTTTGGAGATACAGAGACCGGTGTGGCTTTTTGCCTGGAGGATATTCACTTGGAAAGGCGGTCCGGTGTTTAATGAAGAGGGTTTCGATATGCGACACTGAAGGTAGCCCCCAGGGCCGATAGTAGTCTTCCAACAACTTGGATAGCAGTCAGTCGTGGAGAGCAGTGTAATCAAAAGCAGATGATGCTATGATCTGACGAGTTTCGTCGAATGCACTACATCCGTACAGAAATGATTATCAGACAATTTTGCCTCCTTGTGGCCCAGTGTTCTTGCAGCTTAGATGGATCTGGCAAGCATGACACTCGCGCATGCTACATAACTTGTAAACCCACGCGGCCCTTCGAGGCCTTAAATCTGAGTTCGCGTCTGGAGTTGTAGCGCAGTTGCAGTTCAAATGGACGATCGGGTCTCTTTCCAAACGGCTTCGACCAGGATGATGGAGAGACATGGGCAAGGGACCGCTGTCTCGACTCAGAATCCAACCAGACGGATTTGGGCGTGGTTTTGACAGGGGCCAGACAACTGCCAAGTTTGGAGATTCGTCAGGGAAGTCCCACGAACAATCCCACGCGCACCACGCATCGCGCTGCCTGCCAGGGCCATTGATGGATGGATGGTGCCCCTAGGCTAAGGTACGGGCAGCATGTGCATGCCTCCGTTGAAAAGTGCGCAGGAACTACCCCAGGACGCTTACCTTTGACCTTGCAACCCCCCTTGATCCATGCCCCTCACCCTCGCACTTTTCTAGCACCCTCACCTACCTTGTCCAGCACGTTGAGACCATTGAAATGCGTTTATGTGGAGGAATGGACGTCCAGGGTTCTTAGACTGAGAACCGTCCGGTCGGGAAGCCATTCATAACGCAGCTAAGGGAAGAAGGAATGAGACGTACACGGTACATCAGCCAGGTAGACTCAGGTCATTATCGAGGGCATTGGTTCACTTTGGACTGCAGGCTACCACAGTGGCCATGCCATGTGCTGTGTAATTACTGATACACATGAAATATATCAATTCACACAATCAATCCGCGACAAGTGGCAGTTTGATTTAGAGCTATATCTACGAGTGGAAGTTAAGGTGGCATGTACCTCGTATCTTGTCAGGTATTATACCTACGTAGATAGCAAAGGTTGTCACTACGTATGCGACGAAGGAATATTACTGTTTCGGGAGACGGGAGATCATATGAGCTCAACCAGCCCGTGTATATAGATACCAAATTCTGAGCCCAAAAGACAAGATAGGATGCACCTCAAATGCGACTATGCATGTAGCTAAGACAGCCAAGCAGTTCGTTAGAAACCCCCCAGCAGTAACGCTAAAACGAGAAGCCAGCGCCAGCGCCAGCAACAAGCACCTGTGCCAAAGTCAGTCAAGCCATTTGGGTTTCTCTCCGTGGGCGGGGAACAAGGCCGGTATGTGCAAGGATTTTAGCTGGTAGACATGGGAACGGCAGTCCTACGTCGTCTAAACCAGCATCAACAACCCGGCGGTACCAGCGGAACGGATCGGTAAATGCTAGATAACATGGATATCATTTACCTAGAACAAGGTATGTCGGTAGGGCAGAGATGCAACGGCATCTGATGCCCCAGGCCCTGCAGGTATACAGTAGCAACAGGACTAGCTACTGATATTCGGGGTTTTACGAGGTAATAGCGTCCTCTCAGCATCAGCATCCACGAGTGTGCGCTGAAGGACACCGTTCTGGTCAGCCAAATCACAGTGCCCTACCGCACTTGAAAAACCAGCGAGCCGCGCCTAGAAGGGAACAAGCAGGGGTAATTGGAAACCCGCCGAGTTGGTCTCCGTCTGCAACGGTTAAGCGCTAAGTAAGTTCGAATTCACAGGTAGCGAGGTTAAGTAACATGAAATACGTTTGGTTGCCTACCAGCGACAAATAGCCGAGGACAGAAAGATACGAATACCACTTAGCCTGGAATAGAAACCTCGCAGGTCCGATTTACACCGTTTGTCGTCGAAAAGAATGACATCCAGGCCCGAAATGGAAGTATTGCATCGGTTTCAAAATCAGACCGTGCTAGTGACCAGGACATCAAGGATGATACAGTACATCCGACACGCCATGTACGATGACTAAGTGGCACACAGATTGGAGGTACCCACACACAAAAGCATGCGGGTACTTTTTCTACGACACACGAGAGACCTTATGCTGCTGTGTAAGCATATGTGCATTATACCTCCCACGCTATACATGTACATACATGTCCCTTGAGCAACGCGAGATTCAGCACGCGCTATCTCCGTGGACGAAATACGTTCTGCGGTATCACCCAAGATATCCAGGCAACAAATGAGGCAAGAGAGAAAATCGTGCCATAAAAAGTCGCTGTCACCACACCGTCCGCTACTACCCGTAAGGCTTCGAAAAGTGGCGTACGTGATGAATTAAAAATGTACGTGCGTACGGAGTACTGTTTCCCCCTTCCATTGCTGCCGGTTCGTTATGCCACCCTGGAGCATTAGAAGTGGCTGAGACACTTGACTCTGTCTTCCCATGAGCCATCGTCGTGTCTCTCCTTCACCGTTTGCCAAAAGGAAAAAGCACACACTAATATCCACCGGCGCGGTCGCCGTCGTAGGTAGCCTTCAACCCATCTTTTCTTTTTTCCCCTTGCTACTTCGGTTGGAGTGATGGAGACCCGTTCTGGGAGAACTCGCTACTAGAGCGAAGATGTGCCGAAACCCGCAACCACCGCCTGTTGGTTCTTTAACAACACCACTCACCACTCCGGGACAAATTCGTATTCGAGAATTAGAGAAGGATCCCTGAGAAATAAACGCCTTTCCATTGTCGGACTAGAGCACTCAAGCTACTGAGCGTGTGATGGGATGTAGGGCGGCGACTATGGCGGGCCCATACTGCTTGTTAAATTAGAATATGCAAGAACGGAAATGGACGCCTCCGCCCGGCCGTCTATCAGCCTGCGTGTTAACCCATACAGTATGCTTATTACTAATGCGTGCCAACCAGGCCGTAAACGAGCACTTCGCTCTTCCAGAAAACTCAATTCGGGCGAGGTGCAAGTACCTGGCAGCTTGCGTGTGCGCGAGCAGGATAGCAACTGCCTCGAAATTGTTCCGATTGATCCCCATAGTCACCTTCTCCATTAGGCCTGGTCTTGGCCGGCTAGTGTACTACATCTTCATCCAGTTCCAAGGAAACACCAACGTGTGCAGATCAAGCTGCATGCGCCATACTCTCTTCTGTCTGCACGACGTACATGCTCTCCCTTATATTTCTGGTGGCTGGTTGGCCTAATCAACGGACTAGCAGTTAGTCGAGGTGTTTTGCGAGGGCACGCTAACAGCTACGCGAGCAGGCGAGAGCAGGGCGGACAGACGTACGCGTGCGTGCCATTGTTCGTTTCGGGGCAAGATCTGAGGTACGTTTAATGAAAAGGATGCTATTAATATCAGATCTAAGCCGGTCTTTCTTCAGCCCACTAATACTAATCGACTTCCGGCCTACCTTCGACTGTAAACGATATTGGAAAGCAACGGCCGATCCGCCCTCCGTCCTTCCCCCTCCCTACCTTGGCCACATGTAGTATGGGCCGAGCGAGAGAGTGAGGAAGCTACCCTACTTCATGCGTGCGGTGATAGGGTCGGGGAAGACCCGAAAGCCATATGGGTTTCCCTTTCTGCCGTGGGATGCGTGCATGTATTGTACATACTCCTAATGCGCGGCCGGGCAAGCCATCCCACGTTCGATTCGTAATGGGAGAGAGCTTGAAACATGACTATCACTCCTAGTCTACACCGTGACCAGAGCGGGCGAATTACCGACATGGCTCAAAGACTGGCTAGTTCATTTGAACTGACTGAGGATGTGCGAGGGTATAGGTAAGTAATGCTGCATTATAATGTAGATAGACTACATAGCTAAAGCAAAGTGTGCCAAGCCTGGCTCGATTTTTATCTGGTAATGTGTTTCCTCCAACATCGTACATATAGTGACGAAACAAAGTAACTACCGTGAGTGTTTATGCGCCAGCTTTATCTTTGTCCTTAACCATACCGTACCTAGTATCTGGGGAAGTTGCAAGGTCCAGGCATCCTGGAAGCGGCCGTTGAACTGCTCCAGGGATACGGACCCAGCTACTTTTCGATCCCTTGCCTAGATTAGATGAAAACGGTGCTGTGGTCTGTTGGCAACGACAACTCGGAAAATTACTACTACAGGCCTTTCCCCCTACATAGGGTAGCAGGATGACTTTGGACAAGATAAAGGCGATGCCGAGGCCCCTCCCCTGACTATGCACTTGCGCGGACGTAGCGTGTTACTTACGATCCATTCCAGATGGACCACGACCACCACGCTGGAAGGTCACAAGTTTACCCAGATCACAGATCCCTCACCCCCGTTCGGGACTTGCGATATCCCGGCTCTCGTGCACCAATACACACTGCCTGTGCATGTATCAAGACAGGTGCATTGCATGCGTGCATATTGTGCGTAGGTTCATACGCCATGTCGTCGTACAGGCGATATTAGCCAGTTTATCGGGGGAGAATCTCTGCGTAAACGACATTGCAAATCTCCGCTTTTTCTTTTCTCCAATCTCGGCCGAAGCGTCAATGAATGAATCAAGACTAGTACTCCGTAGACAGAGACTGATCGTGGTGGTTGGCAGGAACATAGGATCGAATGACATCTGTCTCGTTCCCCACTTGGTATCTATTTTCACGATCAAGATCCATTTTCTATGCTTGTAGGGACAGGCCGGTCAGAATCAAGGGAGGAAGAGAGAGAAGGCCACCACACCCCCTTGGAGACATTCTCTCTGCCAAGTCGCCATCCCCAACTCGCCACCCTTGCAACGTGGCCGGGGAGGTGTGGCCAGAGAAAAGGCGTGGTGGGTGTGCAAGAGCAACGGCGGTTGACACTATTTCGCCATGTATGCATGGGCAACGTGAGAGCAGGGTACTGGCAGGCTTTGACCGTCATTGGCGGCTTGGCCGCTTCCCCCATCCTTTTTTAAATGGCAGGTACTGACTGGCCTTGGGGGAGAAACAAATAAGTTGATGATATCGATTAACTTGAAGCCAAACATTATAGACGTAGGTAAACACCCAAGTGATGGCGCAGTAGACGAGCGTAGCTATTGGGAAATGATTGCCGGCTTGTGATGCTAGCTTTGAGGCCTTTCTTTGCCAGGTTATGGTCATCCGCAGCTCAAATTCTGCAGTGGTTCGGTCTCAAGTTTGATGCTGCAATATCGACTGACGCTGGATGGACCCAAGTTGGGAGTATGCCCCATGGGCTAGAGCAACAATATTACAGAATAAGCTTCCGAATCCCAGTAGTTGCAGGCCTTGACGGGTCACGGTAGTCAGAAGAACTAGTAGCAGCAAAACGGTTCATTGCATCCAAGATACTGTCTGCAGGAGATCAGACCCCAACGAATGGTGCCATATTACTATCTCTGACCTCGCCTACCTAGTCGCCGGCAAAACCTTCGCCCATGATTCCACAATCCCACTCACTACTCCAAATACCGCTAGTGGAATCGAATCACGTCAACTTTGAATAGAACCTCTTTTCTATCAGTCATGGGTAGCGCGTGGTGAGGTTCCTCGTCTGGGCTGGTCGAAACAGGCATGATACCCGTTAGTGTGTAGGCATATGCAGCGAAGGATTAACGGCTTCAGCGGTTGCCCATCCCGGTGATAGACACATGGAGTTCCTCCATTAGGGAAAAGGCCTCAAAGCGCGAAGTGATACTGCCTAGTCGTCAAAATTGCACAGCGCCCAGCCTCAACCAGCACCACCGGTCGGACTCGGGCAATCGAGATTTCCGGTCCGCGGGAATAGCGAGGCGGCGGGTCTCGCTGGCGGGCTCCCATGCATACACGGTGCTGTACTGTACCTACAGAGCAATGACCCTTAGCAAGAGACAGCAACTGCCTTGTGAGGTTACATTCCGCATCTGTTCAAGACATGAACTCATACTAGTGGGTTTCATATGACGCCCAAGTCATACTCTATCAATCTTGGTTTTGACTTGCTACGGGATCCGGCGACATGGCGCGGTATTTTCATCCCGCAGACCCGGCGTTGAATCGCAAAAGCAATATGCATGTTGGTCATCACAAACAGTCCAAGTTCGAGGCCTTGCACCAGTGCCGATAACACGTTCTCGGAAAGTGTGTTTCAAGCGAGAGCGGCGGGGGGGCTCCTTCTGTTTACACACCCCTCCCCGCCTTCCTTGCCTACATCCTACCATGTTGAAGATCTGACGCTGGGGGGTTCATGGGCAAACCCGGCTCAAGCAGCAGAAGATTGTCTGTAGACAAGGACATCTATATGTGAGAATCCTATTGTCCAATTCGCTCTCGGTATTGGGGAGCGCCATACGATGCTCGCTAGTCCAAGCCCCTTACGGCTTTCCATACAGATTTCTCAGTGCAATGGTAGCAATGCCGTAGCTGGTCACCAGGCATTGGCCACCCTGGCAAACATCCTGACGTCCTTGCCGAAAGGGAAGAAAAGCAATGATGTTGATGCCAACGACATGCTTTCCCCGCCTCCGTCGGAGCGCTCCTTCTGCCTAGCTCACCGCAGGTTGAACAACTGCAAACGAGTCTCGCCAGTCGCCTTGTCAACAATCCCACTATGTTGATTGCTTATCGAAGCCATGACTGAGCGGGAAGGTGTCTATATAGGCGAACCCCCTATGCCAACAGAAAAGCAGGACTTACTGGCCAAGGCGGTCGCCGTACCTACGGGCAGGGCCACCACGAAGCATAGCACGCCTTGTATATATTGCACTGCAGTTTATCGGGCGAGCATGGCCCCCAAAGGCTCCATACATGTGAGGAGTTCCCTATGGACGGAAGGAATCGGCATTTGCTGACATGACCTTGCAACTTCTTCCTTGATCCGTACTGTCTAGCAGATACATAGGACACACCCATACGGCGTAGCTTCGGAGAGCTTCTCAGCCGTCTTATTGCCACAAGAGGAAACTCCTGGAGCTGACCCTATCAGGTGGGTAGATTTGCAATAGCTGCACATGGCCCAATCTCCAAGTCAAGACCAAGATCCATGGCCGTGGCCGTGGCTCCAGTATGTCATTGGACCGCAACGACTCCTTCGGCATAACATCATTGGCAGTGCTCCTCGATTCCCACAACATCATAGGACCACAAGATGAGGTAGACTCCTGATTGGGATGCCCAATTTTGGCGGATGACTCGGCCCGCATGTTCTTATTAGCTCCGGGGCAGGCTTCGTTGGATTCTCGAACGCCAGGTTTGCTTCGGTGGGTAAAGGCAGAGGAGTCATCATGACGGAAACAGCATTCTCTTCGTGCGAATAGCAATGGAGGTAAGCCAGATGAGGCTCCCCCCTTGCGTCGCTCGCAAGCTTCGCCCGGAAGCTGAATGAGTTTGTTGCCCCTTTCGGCCCTTGGAACCCACAGCCATGCCGCGCCAAATCAGAGGAATCCGACGGTTTGGATCTGCCACGACTGCGCAGCGATGGAATCGACTGGGTTACCTAGCTATTCCCAGCATGTCATCGTGAGAAGGCCTGGCGAAGTGGATGCCATCTGGCATTTGGCTGCCATCACACATCACATATCGACAAGGAAGGTAGATGGGGCCGACCGACTACTGGGTATTGTCCGACTGTATTTGCCTGTAGGGACTCACACTATTACTACGCGTAAATCCTGCCTTTGACGTAACTGGCTCGGCATATGTGCAACACAGCTGCTATCGAAAGCTACGGGACTTGACGAGCACTGCTGCGACCAACCGATTCTCATCTTTGCCACTGGACATTGCCGTTTTGAAGGTGCTCTACCAACCGCATAAAACCTACAATATCCATCTGTATCTTAATTTGGATGGGTCGCGCAGTCGCACAAGATGTAGAAGTACGGAGTACCTAAGACTCGACTCCATTGCGCACCCTGGCCCCAGCTAATCTCATGACCAGGGATGTCTAAATGCATAATCCATGTTCCCCAGCCCTGTCCATACATACCAGTTCTCTGGAAGGCGATGGGGGGCCTTCAAATTTGCTCCCTACTATAACAAAGACAATAATAAGAAAGCATAACCATGCTTGACGAGCTCTCTCTTATTGTTGCAATGATTAATAACCCCCGCAATCTGAACAAGACTAGATAGCATCACAGGATGGAGCATCGGTGCCCAATGGGTTTGATGAGCGCGGGCTCCATTTTACGGTGACCATCGGCTCCAGAAATGGAAACTTTCGGAATGAATGATACTGCGTTTTGATAATGTGTAAGTACAGCTTCTCGAACTGGAGTCTCACACCGAGAAGACCAAGCTAGTCACCGTTGACTCGTCTAGCACTAGGGGTGGAGGAGGCAAGCACTGTCATTTCAAGGGTAACGAGTGGCAGGGGAGGGGAGGAAGCAGCAGCGTTCCAAGCATCTTGTAGGCGCGGGGAACCCTTCCTAAAGTTCCCAGAGGAAGATCCTTCCTCCTGAACCTTGCATTCTCGAGGAATGGGAAGAGGGATTTGATTGAACGGCAGACGATGCTACGGTACCATTCAGCTAGCAAGGAGGTTTCCGCACGCACGCACTCACGCAGAGAAGAAGCACGCAGCACGCGTTGCCAGTGTGAGTGTGTGGGCACCGCATGGGCGCCCTGCCTGCTCCCCTGCTGCTTTTCTTGTCTTGCCTCGCTCGCGCTCGCTCGCCTCTGCACCAACCCTCGTCTCGCTTTGCCGCGCTGACACGACACCCCCCTCCTTCTCCTCTCTCCCTCCCTCCCTCCCTTGTTTGGAGAACGAACCGCAGTCGGGTGTCTGCTTTGCTAGGCCCAGCACCACCTGCCAACCAAAGATGAGATGATGCCCACCACACGTTACTGTAGGCGTGGTGCGTGTGGTGGGCGTGTGGTGGGCGTGTGTTGAAACAAAAAGACCAGGGTGGTTTCCCCAAAATACTCCAAGGGTACCGTATGTGGCACTGACTGACACCCATTTGAAGTGCATTTAGCGGGCAGACACCGCCTGCAACAGCTGCAAGATACGATATGGCATGTACGGAGTACCAGAGACTACAATGCGGTCAGAATGGGATGGCGGCCGCAGTGGGTTGTCGTAGCCCTGCAAGAATCCGGACACCACACTTCATGTGCCAGTTCCATCAGTATGGAACAATTGCGGAAACATGAATCGTCACAAGTCCGGCAGCTGATTGCTTATCGACAGGCGGCGACGACAATGAACGAGTCATCGACACGAGTTTGTGCCCACTCTCCTTCTCACTCACAGCATTACTTGCATCGGCACGCAAGTAAGCGGCGGGTTCTGGATGATTGTCGAATTTACGGTGTCTAACTATGTGATGTACATACATGCCGATATTGCCAAAAAGTCACTGCATGCTGCGTTTACTACAGCGACACCCTCCTAAGCAGACACAGAGACAGACTCGGTCCGCCCGAGGCTTTCTTGCTGGCTGCTGTCCAGATGTAATGCACGCTGCATACCTACTACAGACCACACGCATGACGCGTATGGACAGTGATCGATGGTACGATTTTTGTGTATGCTTCTTACTCTGTTCGCGATTCGCGCATGACGTGTGTGTGTCGGACGGAACTTTACAGTACTGTACCCAGCGACTGGAACAGATTCACACATGCCTACCACTACCTCGCTGCCCCCAAGACGTTGCATCCGGCGAAATCCAGTTCCTGCAGCGAAATGAGGTCAGAACCTTGTCGACCGCTCGACCGGAGCAATCTATCTGCGGTGTACAATACGTACAACTGTTGTACTAGCCTACTGCTACTGCTACTACTGCTGCTACGGTGCAGTGAGTAAGTATCTTCTCTTTCTGTGTTCGCAGCTGTTGCTGTTTTTTGCCGGTCGGCTTTTTCGCCGTCCCTCCCTGGACCCCGGCCGTCTGCGCTTCTTGCTGGCAGGCATGGCCCTGGGACTTCTCCACGTGCTTCTCGGTGTAGATAGCAAGGGGGGGCAGGCGGGCGGGACTGCGTGCGTGGTGTGCTGCTGACCCCGACAACGCGGTGACGGGCACTTCTCTCCACCTTCTTCCGCTCTTCTGCCGGGGAGGGAGGGATCTCAATGAGGTGGCTGCGTAGAATCTCTCGTGACAGGCCGGCGGACATTAAGCTTCAATTCTGCCAAGGCGCTCTCGTAATCATGGAATTGAGTTAATGCTGTCCCAGTAGAGAGGAGGATACCTGCAGAGTTCAGGGGTCAACAAAAGGACAGGGGAGGGGGCGAGAAGAGAGAAAGTGACAGGGCAGGGGTGAGTGTGTGAGGGAGGAGATGGATGGGGACAGTAGGGTAAATTGAGCAAAGAGAGGAGCCCTATCCACTACCGGGACCACTTTAGCACACAGACCGAAACATTTCTTCACGTATCTCAAGTCATTCACGCACATATAATGGACTGCTTGGGTTACTATCTATCTAATGGGTGGAGTTTCAAGTTATCACTTTTTAGTGGCCGGTACGAGCGATTCGAAAATACTTCAAACATATAGCACCCGCCCGGTATAGTCGGCGAATGAGACGGCATGGAAACCTAAAACAGCAAGACGTGTATCGAGTCGACGGAAGCTTCCATCGTCACATATAGCGTCCATGCTTTCTAGTAGTATGCCCAACGGTAATTAACGCGAATCGCCAATAATGGAGATATCCATCTAAGATTAAAGGGAAGAAGTGGCTGGTAAAATGAAACCATTATTGCAGATATGGCCCCCCCTTAGGCGATCACTGTGCAGTGCAGACCCAGCAACTGTGGGTGTGGTCGAGGAGGTCAAAGGCCCAGAACGCTTGACGCACTGCAAGAGGAGCAAACATCATCATCAGAGCCCCGTTCTATAGCAGCAGTTCCCCTATTATTATTCTTATTATGTACTGTATTGTTATTAACTGGCCAACTAGCGCGGGAGCTCCGAGGCTACTTCTCTGACGCCAACGAGACTAGCTCTACACGTACGCGATGATGATCTAACGTCCGGCAATGAGCGCGTCTCGATCAAAAAAAAAAAAAGTCTCCTTACGCAATGGGGGTTATCTCCATCAAGATACCCATTCATTGTCTGCCCTGCCCTGCCTTCCGGGGCTGGAGTGGATGTGATATGGTGGTTCGTCCATCGTATCGAAGGTTCCCGGCGAATTTATGATGTTTGATAATCTCCGAGGGGGGTGATTCCAAGCTGTTGTTGAGTTTGTCATCAGAAGAGTAATGTATGTAACAGGCAACCAGTTCGCCAGGAGAGGAAGATCTACATTCTTACTATACGCACACCAAGCGACGTGTGTAATACGCGTCTAGTAAGTAGTAGAACAGAGTCAGGCAACTAACTAACACCTGTTCCGAATGACTGATGATTGATTGATTTGATGTGCTACACAGTAAGATAAACTCGACCCAGTACACCGTCCTGTCCACCAAAGAGTCCCCAATCGTCGGTCAGCGGGTGGTGTCGTTGTGGTGCTGTAGGTCTGTATGTGTGTATGTATGTAGGGTCACACTGCGAAATCCTTCGAATACTACATTGTCATTGCGGCTGAAGAATGATAGGTCAATGGTTGCGTGCAATGCAATGGTGTCTCTCCCGTGATTGGGTCTCCTACCGCAGCACACGGCAGGCTGTTTCTAACAATAGAAGTGGAAGATTGGGTATACTGTAGTTATCCGTATGGAAGATGGTGGGCTGAGCAAGCAAATGGATGGATGGGTGGCCTGATGGGCCGATCGTACTCTCATCTCCCTCTATTGCGTGAAAAGGTGTATGTGATACATGCTGTGTTTAAGATACAAGAAAAGACACGCAGGGTCGAGTTGTGTGATGATTCCGTGATGCGAGCATCTTCTGGGCTCTTGAAAAAGGGAGGCAAATCGACCATGAGGCCCGGCCTCAAATGCACCGGACAGCATGACCTTCAAGGGTGACAGATCAAGTAGGTACATGACCAGACTGTAAATTATCCTGGAGGACAATGCAAGTAGTACTCTTGGAAAATGGTGTTTGCGGCATTGGGGTGAGTATCTGAGGCTGGGCCGACCCGAGTGTAAGGCTCTGAATCTGATGGCTGTCGAAAAGAGGACGGGATGATGCAGTTTGCCTGTGAGTAGCCGCCTACATACTTGGAGCTAGAGTTCTTGCATGGGCTTTTAACCCCTTAGCTACACCTGGGTTCTCAATACGTGATTCGGTATCTCAATGTCAGTAAGTGGTGGGTGATGTCGAGCATCATAATAGGGGCTCCTGGTGTTGTAATAGTATGTGGAAACTAGCCACCATAGGATGGACACATAGATAATGGTCGCCGAGGAGGCTTAACGGAACGACCATAATGTGTACCACGTATTTGAACATAGAATGATTAGATCCAGTGGTCAACCAGAGGGCTGCGATTGCAGATGATCAGGAATTAGTCAATAGCTGTAGAGAACAGTGATACTCTGGCAAGTTCAGTCCAGGCGAGCCAAATCCGTCTCTACTTAGAAAGACGCCACACATTGCTGACATTATGAGGAAATCTCAGCTGGGGCGAACAAATTGGAATCACTGCTACTCATCCCACAGAGGTTGGACTTCTTGCCTGTCTGCCCCGACTCTTCATACCACACGAACCCCCGATGACTGAGTGTAGAGAGATAGAGGGTGGCCAATACTACTAATTTTCTAGGCCATCCCCTGGGGGACAACATGTGATATCCCGCGGCCAGTCGTCGAAGTCTCTAGCAGCTCGTTCGCATGTTCGTTATCGTCATCATCATGGCCATCGTCGAATATTTCAGCATCAATGCCAAACCACTTCTTTGCGTAACCCATATTCTGACCCGGCCGGGAACTCGCCCAAGTTCGGATACTGAACCCCCCGCCGACTTCGAAAACACCAGCATTCTTCATGTCTTGCTCGCTCAGCTACTGCGACCCGGGCGGGACCAGTGACGATGCATGGCTACCGCCTGGATTCGGTGCAATCATACGAGCCCGCGCCACCAGGTTCGCCACCGCGGCGATGCTTGTCGGTGGGAACGGGAGCAAGCGGTCGCTATCGCGATTCAGTACGAAGAATACGGCCATGTTGCATAGCAGGATGGTGCCCCGAAGGCTCTGGATGATCCGCGTGGGGACTCGTTTTTGTACGACGCGCATCTGGGGCGAGTCCGTTACGTTTGCTTGTAGACGGGGCCCGTTCTCTTCTGGTGCAGAATGCATGGCGGTGCTGGCCGTGTGGATGAGCAGCCGTTTATAGATCTTGATTACTTCGTTAAGTGTACTATCACGAAACTCGGGGTAGAACGATTCCGGGTTGAGGATATTGTATGGCTTCTGCCGGGTGAGAAAGCGAAAGAAGGTGTCAAAAATGGTGTCGGACGATTCGAAACCGGCCCCATAGCTGAAGTGTGGCTTGTCTGTTATGATTCCAGCTACAGAATCTGAGGGGTTCCAGTTGGTCTCCAATATTGGATACCAGATGTTGGATGGAACCGGTCTCACTTGGGACATATTGGCAATATTTTCTTTGGGCGCAAACGGCCGGGTTGACTTGACAATGAAGCCGGGAAGCGGAAAATCCACGTCTACCCTTTCAGTACTGTACTGCAGCTCGCAAACGGCATGAATGATATGAGCAATGGATGGATCATCCAGACTAGGCATGTAGCCCAAAGTTGCGAACAGAAGGGGGCAATCTTGTGTTTCGTCGTATACTCCGGTCATGGGTATCTCGGAGACACCCAAGTAGATCATTGGAGGATTCCCCTGATAAGTGATGGCATATCTGCGTTGCGCCATATAGTCCAGAACATCACGGCTACAATTTCTCTCCAGACTTGCGGGATAAGTAACATTAACGGTGATCCACGATCTCTTGTCATCCCTAGGAATTGATCCTGCTGCAATGGCCGATCCGGGTAGCCATGCGCAATTGACCTCTGGGGTCAGGCTGTCAAGCTGAATCTGTAATGAGCTTTTGTTACTGGTAAAGGTTTCTGAGCCCGGCAATGATACGTGTGGCATTGCGTATCCCTCGAACGTCCATGGGAAATGATAAGATCCGTCAAGAACCAAGGGCCACATGTCGATGACCTTCTGCCAAGTCTCCTGTGCAACCATATTTGCACCCATTTGGGATCCGTCAAGCCTTGTCAGACCTGAAACGTCGACGCTGATTTGTGAACTTTCTTGGGAGAATATGCCACTCACTGCAATAGTGCAGAATGGTGTTAGGAGTGATGAAAGAGACATCAGGGAAATGGCAGTTTGGCCCCGACGGATTGCGCTGATCAGTCGATGCAGGGCAACTTTCCCGAACAGCTCAGAGAAGAACACGTCCTCGGCTGGGGTATGTCCCTTTCGTAGTAAAATAAAAGGGTGGGTTGCCCTGAGTGAGTTGTTACATGTTTCGACGAGGGTGACGAGAAGTACCACAGTCAGTCCTGGGAGGTATGTCCAAGACAACTGGACCCAATCACCGACACGGACAATAGATGAATGACGATTCTCTTCTGAGTACGAGAACAGCATCTGTACTATGCCAATAGCTATACCTAGCAAAAAGGTTGTCTTGATTTTCGAAGCTGGCGTCGTTCCCCATGCTCGCCACCAACCTCGGGAATTCTCGAGTACCCGATCATCTTCTTGGCTCGGTGGTTGACCACTTGCGGGTACCCTTTTGCCTCGAGGCGGTGCCTGCTTCATAACTTGTGTGGTTGCGCTTGAATCTGTGTCCTGCTGCTCGTCTCGGGACAGAAAAAGGAAATTACCCCCCGCCCCATCACTGCCAGCATGCACCATATATCGGGCTTGTTGTCTTCCGATCTCTCGTGCGATATTTGTCGGGTTTTGGCATATGAAAGAGTCCAATATGGGGGAATTCTCGGATAGAATAGCGATGACTCCGCATAGAGGGGATATATCGCATGGTGTGACGCCTCCCGGGGCTTGAAGCATTAAGAACATTGTCAATCCACACATAGTTATCATGCATGCTGTCATCAGGGCGAATGTCAGAGTTTGAACCATGAGTCGTGGGCTATTTTGCATAATGCTGCCCGTGATGTCCCCTGAATAATGAGTCAGGAAGTCTGTATTGACAATCTGGGCGACAAAGGCTGGATAAAATCGATTAATAACAGACTCCAGGACCGTGGGATTTGTCCAGTCTATCATGCTCTTTGGTGTGGATTTGTTGAGGAAGATAAAGAAATCGCAGCTATTTCCGAGTAAGAAAGCATCGGGCAAGTCCGAAGAAGAAGAAATGTTTGTTGCCGGCAGCTCCCAGTCTTGGTACTGGTGATAAAGAATAAGTTGGAGTTGGAGGCGTTTTAGAAACGCCATAAATACGCTCCATACCAGATCAGTAGGTGTGTCATACTCTTGTATAATAGTCACCTCTGCGGGCTTGCCGACTTGGTTGTACGGCTGTTGAACTTGGGCCAGGTTATAAGCGGCTTGAGGTGCGCATGCCGCGACTGTGAGTGTAGATTTCCCTCCATAGACATCCTAAGCCAATAACAGAACGTGCCTTAGGGTATCGACTGGCCGCCATATGTCTTCGGAGGTAGTGAATCGCACTCCATCATGGCCTTGACAGTCTGTTAACCAGGTGTAAAACCCAGGTTGCTGAAATATGTCAGAGGTTCCAGGGAAACCCATGCTGGTTGGACACTCCGAGTTTTTCAAACTCAGATTATAACTGCCCTGATAGTGCTCGTTCTCCGGCACGTGGGTGAATGTCAGTTCGGTTCAGTTTATAACTTTGGACCAATTTCCTCGCAGGTGTGACGCATCGTCCTCCCATTGGGAGAGGATAGTGGAACAGGAAAGACTTGCAGAACAAACGTCGACTTGAGCCTTGAGAAATATGGAACTAGCTATACTAAGCGTGAGTATTCCAGCGAATTGTTAATGCACTTTGCTTTGATGTCTGCTGCTCACCATTACTATTCACATTACCCTCTGTAAGGTTGAAAGGCAGGTAAGCGTGGTAGGGTGTTGTACCAAGAGGGAAATCCAAGTTGGAACCTACGATGCCTCTGAAAGTATCATATGGAGTTGCGGCATCATCAGTGTGGGGAATCGAATAGTTGTTTAGTTGAGATTGATTGAACCTCTTCTCAACGAGCATTTGGACTGACGGACCCTCCAGATCCACATATTTGAGATCAAGGAGATCTGTGGAAAAAACGATGCTGAGTTGAAGAATCAAGGTTCCAATGATTGCTGCGGACAGGGGATAATGCCGAAACTTCAGGGATTTCCAAAGCGATTCGATGCTCCAAGGCGAACGGTAGTCGAGTAATACAGGGGTGTTAGCATCATCACCGGTGGTTATTAGGACTTTCCAGGGCATGAGCATCAGGGTGCGGAATTCTACCTGGGCCCATAAAGCCAAACATGGGGTCAAGACTTGAGGTGCAAGTTAGGCCAGCATACTAAGTATTGAATCTGGATCATGAGGTTTACCCACCTGCTGTAGGCCCAAATTTCCATAGAGGTTGATGATCTGCTGTTGCAGCTACTAATCCGTGCATGCGCTTCGATATAACAAACAGTGCTACAAGCCCCATCGCACAGAGAGTGAATATTATCATGATGCCAAATAATGACATGGGACGAAGGACCAAAGGGGTCCAAAGTTGTTCCTTGGGAGCACACACATCGTTGCTCTGGGGTATTGTATGCTCTGATGGTGCCACCACATCTTCAGGCTCGAGCTGGCTAACCGACGGCGGATTGAGGTTGATTTCATGACCATTGCCTGTATAACTATGGCCTCTTGTATAGGATGACGGGGTGTTCGTCTGTCCCCTTCCTTCATATCCTAGTGCCGATTCCGTCCCCGTCGAGGCTGGACGGTCTCCAACAGGCGAGGCTTCCATTCCAGGTCTTCGATCCGAGAGTCGATAGTCCATCATGGAACGAGATCAGAAGGAATTGAGATTGCGATATGTATATGCAGAAGGATGATGAAAGGTCACCGTGGAGAAAATGAGCAACCACCTTAGATATCGTTAGGTCTTGGGGGAAAGAAACAGAGGATCTGGACCAACCAAGATAATGTTGCCAACCACGCTCTTATACCACGTGTCTCGTACACAAAGTTGCCTGAGTAGCCGAGGCAGGATACTCAGCCTGGTATTGCGATATACGTGAAACAAGCAACATTTTATGGCAATTACTGATGAACAAGGCAGATACTGGCAAAGAATCGGTGAACAGCCTTGTATTACGGTCGTACTTGTTGCGCTTGAGCAGTAACTTGTTTTGTCCATGCACCGTGCTCACCGAAAATGAATATGTATTTCCATGGGGGCCGAACGGGGTCGAAAAGTTGTAATACCCGAGGAAGCTCAGCCGGCCCTGTAATGAAACGGCGACCTAGACCTACCACTACTGATCTTATAGAGCGTGGGAGGCGACAGTTGCTGGGGGCCCCCTATTCTAGCACCTAGTAATAGTGGTGATGTGCTACCACTGCCTTATATTCAGCCTTAGTCAGAATAAAAGGAGCAAGCAAAGGATAACATGTGCGTGATCGAAATTGCGACGAGCGACCCTCAACACCCAACCCCCGGCGCCCCTTTCCCACAATTGGCACTGACAGGTCTTCTGTCTGGGGTATGGTGGCACCCTCGTGTACCGCCGGCTATCAAAGATGCTCATATGAAGAAAAAATGGTATCATAATATTTAACGTCCTAACAATTAAAGGTATACAAATCCCTATCCCCCAGCTTCCTTCAAACATACATCCCGCCAGTGCCAACCATAAAATAGTCATAATTGTGTACATGACATCATATCAGTAACATAAAACGCTCAACAATGACCTTCAAAATCCAACGAATATTGTAGGAAACTCCCAAGATATCAACCAGTAGCTGATCAGTCAACATCCGAGGGGCTTTTAGCGTCTGTCTCTATCATCCACGCTCTCTCGGTGAGACCTGCGGTGATGATGACTATCTTGGTCTCCGTATTCCAAGGCCCGGGGTCGGTCCGCAGCATCGTCCTCATCGCGTCGGTGGCGACGAGGGCGCTCTTCCTCTTCGTCTTCGTATCCACGCCGTGAATGGCGTCTTCTACGATCCTCCTCATCTCTGTCCCGAGGTCTATCGTCGTCTTCAACCCCTAGCTCCGCCTCGTACTCGCGTCTTCGCTTCTCTGTACAGTTGTTAGCAATTGTCCTTCCGTGGTGACGAGCAATGGGGGGTTTCGCTTACCTCTCAACTGATTCGTGGCGATTGCATATTGCTGGATTTCCTCCTTGCTCAAGACACGGAGAACGATGACGAAATCGTCGCGCACCTCAAACCTCTCTTTGCCGATGGTGAGTGCTTCCGGGTTGACGAGTTTTCTGTTGATCTTGGTCCAGCGAGCACCTTGAGGGGCATCCGCCTTTGTCTTGTCGGTTTTATGAGGAGCAACGCCCTCGCGAACTGGCTGAGGGTCTTCAGGAAAGGAGTCCTTGGGTTGTTTAAGAATACCCTTGATAGGCTTCTGGTCTGATTTGTCTCTCGGAGGCGACACGACTCGCACCTGCTTTTGCTCAGCCTCGGTTAGAACTAATTCGCGCCCGCGAGACGCGGATCGGGTACGCGAACGGTCACGTGAACGATCCCGCGAAGGCTGGCGTTGCCTGTCGGATACGGACGAGTCGACGGTATCAGACTTGGGGGAAGGCCGTTCCTTCTCCTTCTCCTTATCCTTTGGTTTCTCTTCCCCTTCACGGGCAGCCAACTCTGCTTTGAGGTCCATCAGTCCCTTGGTATCGGTAGGATCGAAAGCTGCCACCGAAGGACGGTGGCGGCGCTTGGGAGCAGCCGAACTATCCTCATCGACAGCAGCAGGTTTCTCTTTGACTGAATCATTGTCGAGAGGACGAGCCTCAGCATCTCGTCTGCTGTATTCACGATCACGCTCTCGGTCGCGGTCACGCTCTCGGTCGCGGTCACGCTCTCTCTCGCGCTCCCTTTCCTTTTCTCTCTCCCTCTCCCGTTCCTTCTCTCGTTCGCGCTCTCTGTCACGCTCCCTCTCCCTATCTCGCTCACGTTCGCGCTCCCGCGAATCCGTGTCATCCCTGTCTCTACGGCTCTCCCGTCTCGGCTCGATGGCGGCGGGATTCTGGGGAGATGGTCTCCGCTCGATGTCTTTCTCGCGAGGTTTGTAGCGATCTGCTGCGCGAGACGCTGCAGAAGTTTCAACACTGTCAGGGGAACGGCTGCGTCGCTTAGGAGATCCTCTGCCGTCCTTCCCTTCATCCTTATCCTTGGCAGCTGCGCCGAGACCAATGGCTGCAGCAGCCACGCCCAGTCCCGCAGCGACCTTGTCGCGCATTTTATCTCCCCGTACAGAATCTCTACTGTCCTTCCGCTCGCTGCTTCGGTCGTCCTCTATACGGTAGGGGCGTTCTTTGAGCTCGGATGGTCTGCGTTCACGTGGACGAGCGCGATCCAGATCCAGTGATTCATCTGATCGACGTTTTGGTTCACGGATCTCGGGCTCTCTCCGGGAACGGCGCTCCTCATAGATAGAACGCTCCGGCTCCACTGGACGGCGATGTTCTGTGTGGTCTACATACTCCGGACGAAGACCAAAGCCACGTGCAGCAACTGCATCGTCACGGTAGCCCTCGTCGCCTCTTTCGCGACGGGGCTTGTGAAGGCGCTCTTCATCTCGAGGACGGTAAATGTCCTCAGGCACTGACTGGCGAGGAGTGGATTCTTGGTAGAGAGAAACTGGTCTTGGTCGCGCACTCCGTCGATCAACAGCGATGCTGTCGCCAGTGTCTATGTGACCGGACCGAATGGGAGAAGGTGGGACTTGAGGCGGGGTAGGCATCGTAACTGACGGTCGATCATATATACCTGCTGCAGCCGCCTGATTGTACCTTTCAAGGGCGGATGAAGGAGGCGGAGGCCCGCGGCGAGCAGGGGCACGCCCAACGTCACTCGAGCGCCCAAGATCGCTTGTGACGGTAACTGATGGTCGGTAGTAACCCCTATCGAAGCTCTCGCGGCGTCCTGCTCGGCTTCGTGGGCCATCGTGGTCAAGATCATGCCTTACCAAGTCACTTGGTTTTGTGTATTCGAAGTTGTCTTCTACCGTACTGGTGCTGATCCGTGGTTGACTGACATATCCACCCTGACGACTATGGGGCCGGTATGGGTCGACAACCGGACCAAGTCGCGGGGCTCGGAGTCTGTCATCGCCACTTACGCGCTCTCGCAACCTGTAAAGTTCGTCGTTGTCGAGGGTTGCGCTCTGGGTATGGCGGTGCTGGCTACGCGCTCGAATAGAAGATGCAGGCTGCGCATAGTAAGTCTCTTCGCCGCTTGCCCGATATGGGTTTTGGCTAGGGCTCGGGGGTCGGGCGGCGCTTGAAGATGTATGGGACGAAGAGTTGTGAGGGCGTGAATGATTCGTGGTGACTATGATTGGCTTGATGGTGCTCCCTGTGTCCAGAGTCGATGAGCGATGACGGTTTCGGCTCGGCTCGCGAACGCTAGAGCTTCTATGAAATGGTTCCTTTGTCACATTGTACGTGGTTATGGTGGCGGCTGGTGCCGCGCGATGTTCGCCAGAGCCACGCGGGACGCTCGAGTCGTAGCGAGCAGTAGGCACAGCGTGGATATCCCCGCCATACCAGGGGGCTGCGTATCCGATTGAATGGGGCAATGAAGCCCGTGCCGGATTAAAGGTAGGCGACCGGCGTCCCGAAGGTTGTCTGTATCGCGGGTCGGTCATGGTGATGATGACGGATTGATTGACCGCTTGCGCTGGCTGCGAAGGCGGATTTTTGCTTGCTGACATTCACTAGGCTAGACCTCAGCGAGGAG
This sequence comes from Apiospora saccharicola, assembly GCA_038363915.1. Taxonomy (NCBI): domain Eukaryota; kingdom Fungi; phylum Ascomycota; class Sordariomycetes; order Amphisphaeriales; family Apiosporaceae; genus Apiospora; species Apiospora saccharicola. The sequence goes on from JAQQWM010000004.1 coordinate 1,858,926, forward strand.
GGAGGGGCACGAGGATGGGTTTTGTGATGGGTTTTGTAGAGCCCTACTAAGAAATCTGCTAGGGATGGGCTGACGTAGTATGCTACCCCAGGCGGCACGGACGTCTAAAATGCAAGGATTGGGCACGAGGTGGTGCAAGCCAATGGGTAAGATCGAGTGTGTCGTCGTTATCTTTGCCTGAAATTGGGGTTTTGTAAGATCCGGATTGGGGCGAAGGAACCAGTGTCTCTCATCCGCACAGGAGCTCCTCGAGTCATAAAAGATGGGTCGTCTTTGGGCGGACAAGAAGAAACCAGGGTTTTATTTAACTAGACTGCACAGAGAAAATCCTGTAAGTATGTGTGTGTGCGTGTGTCCGAATGCAAGTAACCAGTGCAAGCTGCGCGTAGAGTTTAGCAGCTGAAAACACCAAAATCCATGACAGGGGGATCAGGAACAGACTTTGTCAATGTCTCTGACGAGTGCAGTCCGGAAACTTTGCCAGGAACCCCGTAGTCGAGATTTGGTGATAAGGGTCCTGGCGCTGCGCGCATGTATCGTGGGGTAAAAACAAAGTGACAGCCCGCTTGGCTGCGTCTCTCGGATGCTGGCTCACAGGCAGCTGCTTGCTGTATGCACAAATATGTCTTGGTAGCGGGATGGGATTGATGGATGGGAAGGTAGCGGTGAGTTTGAGCCACTTAATAGGCACGATGGCTTCTCTTTGCCTGTCAATCTCTATTCGGTTGGATTGATTCGGCGCAGGTGCAAAAGCATTGGAGTGGAGTTGACAGGCTGCTTCTGCTGTTGCTTGCTGCCGCTTGCTGATGCTCCCGCCCGGACGGTTCGAGCAAGGTTGTGATGCCTGTGTCGATTGGAAGAAGCAAGTCACCTGGTTGGGTGAATTTTGCTTGGGAAGTCGAAATTTGACAAGTCAACTGACAGCACAGCAGGTAAGGGTAATAATAAGCTGCAGCAAGTGGAATGGGCGATTTCATTCGCGGGTGGCGAGGCGAATGATAATCGGCAGGCTATCCAGGCAGAATGACACAATCTGATAGAAAGCTTGGTAGGGCTCCAGCCTGTAGTCGCAGTCCTGTCAAGAAAACGGCCGCGTCTCAGATCTCGTCGGCCTTCAACAGGAGCCACGGGAACGGGCCGGTGGACGGTTTCTCGCGTGGATGCCTTGTTCGTGTGTTATATCGGGTACTGGCAGCAATTTGCATGAGACACAGGCGGGAAGCGATCAATGAGGAAACGGCCACTGCAGATATGTGTCCAACGGGGCAGCGGGAGATGGGGTATATGGTGTCCTCAACCGGGCTAAAGATATAGGTTGGACACTTCTTACGAGTGAAGTAGAAAGGGACGGAAGCAAGACGTTGTGCGAGAAGGATCGAATCCTTCCGGAGAAGTCTGTCCTCTAATAATAGCAGGAAAGCCGATGCAAGTGTACCGAGTACCACAGCTTGTTGGTCGCAAAGATTCGGCAGCAGCAGTGGCATCAACAACATTATTCATTTCACCAGATCGGTTGCAGCGACATGCAGTGAGGATTGCCTTGACCCAGGTGGGGGTGATTGGAAACCGTATGCCGTCTGTGTAGCCCGTAGACAGTACATGGGCAACATATGGAAATGTCAGCACCAAACATCGAGACCAATACCACATCTCATGCAGGCCGGCTGTGGAACATTTCTAGTGTACATTTAGACCGAATTACCCTAGATTGGTAGTGGTGATGAAGGGGGGCCAGGGCAGGGAGGAGGAGGCAGAAGAGGGGCCCGGAAGCGAGCAATGGTCATGGGCTATGACGTGCAATTTTCGAGCGATGGAGAGGGGAGGTGTGGTTGCGTCAATCCCCTCGTGTGCTTAACAGTATTCTTCACAAGTCTCCCCAAAGCTTTTCCTCCTCCACTTCTAGAATAGCAACCTGAGCAGCAAGGATCAGGACTAAGACTGTCCAATTCCCGGGCACTAAACTTGCAAGACCCCTGCCTTTTGTGTTTCCCCTTTAGGCATTGCTGCAACTCTCATGGAGGATCAGCGCTCTGGCTTTCGCGGCCTCTTGGTCCCTGAATAGAGCCGCCAGGTTTTCGACTACATCTGTGTTACTTTTTTCCCCTTAGCCGCATATTAGGCTTTTGGAAAAGAGGACCCTACAAGCAGAACTGCTAAGCCATTACGACAAGAGCTCAAGAGGCAAGAAGACGAGAGTGCGATAGAGATGGAGTGGTCCAACTACCTGTAGTTACTGGTACCAGGTACCCTCTCTTGAGCAAAACTTCTCTGGGTCGCACCGAGCGGCACGGAGCGCACGCCTCGGTGCTTGGCATTGCTCCCCGACTGGGGCAGGAATAAGAGCCCATGTTCACATATCCATACATATGGACTGTTTGAGTGTCAAGGGAGTCCTATTTGTTTGACAGAAATGGCAAATATGGAGTTTATCCCTGTCGTCCTATTTTTTGAGCGCGGAAATGACTGCAGCAGGCAATCGAGGGTTGCCTGCTCGTCTCAAGCTTCTCTGTTACGGGACGACGGTTGTCTGAATCCCCTGGTTCTATTCGACTCCTGTGTTGGGCCTCGACGTCCGAACCCAATCACCTGCGTGACGGCCGATGGGTGAGTGAGCTGATTGCTTCACATCGGAGTATGGTCACACACATTCAGTCATGCACTGTATCTTCTTTCTGTTTGCCGAGAAACGATACAATAGCAGAAATTCCCTCAGTGTTGACTCATGCATGTTGATGCCTGAACAGAGGTAATGGAACTTCATTATCGAGGTACCAGTCGGCAAATGACCGATACCGTGGACCAAAAGTAAGAATACTCGGCACAGGGGCCAGGGTGGAATTTCTCAGGAACGTTTTCTTCTTCTTCTTCTTCGATGCTTTGCTAGTTCGCCCCCACCCATTCCAGCGGGTATCTGGTCACACCACAGTTCGTCCAACATGCCAATGTAGGTATGTATTTTCCGAGGTTGATGGGACCAAGACTTCATTTCCTTTCGGACGAAGACGCCTCCTCCGGCTATTCGAGGGTCGGTAATATCCTCGTTACCGTGGCAGATACCAACTGCCCGGCGGACTAGTCTGCTAGTCGTCTATAGCATATATTGATGAATGAGGCTACTCAGCTAGATGCGGACACTATAGAAAGTCAATTATGGGGCTAATTGACGACCAGCACAGGGCACGCACGGTATCCTCGAGGGTCACTTGTCGCCTAAAGACGCTCCCACCAGGCTCGCAGGCTGGCTTGTCGTGATTTCTGCCCAACGATGATCCCGGGACTGAAGGACGACAGCCTCGCTTGCCCAGTCGAAGCTGGGGTAACCCTGTCGCTTCTTTGTTGACATGAGGGAGTGCGCCCACAAGCGAAAACTCCTTGGGTAATCTCGATGCTCTCTTGCAATGTTTGGATCGCCTCGGGGAGCCATAACATACATTGGAGTCGCTTCGGACAGCGTGCATCAAATACTTTTGGTGGGCAGATCTGAATCGATGACTTGACGCGCAATAATCGTAGCCATTGCATGGGTCGAGGCCGTTCTACATAAAAACCTTCGCTTGGTTCTCCGGATGATCATTTGGCCTTATGGAACTTCACCCCCAAAAATATGACATGGCGAATCCAATACAGTTTGCTGGGCGGGCGACGATCGATGATCACTGCCCGTTCACATGTCGAGCCACCCGAGCTCCAGTCTTCCGTTCTAAACCCCTCTTGGGTAGAGATATGTTATATATCGATCACATTGGGATGCAATAACAACCTTGTGCGATGGCCTGCATGTCAAAATTGATGTCTGAAGCAGCCTCTGATCTGGAGATCATTTCAACTCAGCCAAAGGGAGCGGTTTCCCCGTTCCTGGAAACCGTACCGAACCCACCAACTCCCAACCCCTGATTTCGGTATCTGATACATGTTCAGATCTGAGGTTGCAACAAAGTACTCCATCGAGCGGATGGAGCCGCAGTCCCACGAATCTGCTTACAAAATCAGGATCGTCAGGCAACAGCTCGATGGCGAAATCCCGACAGCTCAACCTTGCCTTACAACTAGGAGCATCGCAGAAGCTGTTAAAGCCCAACTGTCGGGTCAACTACCGAGTCATCATGCTGCTGACTCGCAGGGATACTACGTTGGATTACTCACAGATATGCCCGCCACGAACAACAACATGGGACTTTCCGCTTACTGTGGATGATGGCGGTGAGGTAGCTATGCTTTCCCCATGTTTAGTAGAGCAGTTGGACTTTCAGCCCGATATGATAGCCGGTGGCGATTTAGCTTCCCCGGGCACCTTCATCTGTGCGGCCGGATCCGTGATCCGCCATGTTTGGATGCATATGTGAGAGCACAGCATCCGGAGCTTTCAAGGAACCCTCCCCCTACCCGACCAATTCATAGCACGAGCATTCGCATAATGTGGCATGCTCCGTTAAATGAGTTTAACCATCCGTAAGGGCTGGTATCACGACATTGTTGAAATCATGCCTGTCGAGCTGTTGGGGATCCACACCAAGCAGCTACCGACGGACGTGTACTCGAACAGGCACAGGACGATCCAAAGATTAGCATAACACTTTTTCATCTCGTCACAGCTTACGTGTAGGGTTTCTGATAACACATATCAGAATTGCTTAAGGAATCATTCCAGGTTGCGGAAATGATATTAGCCCAAGATTGAGTTCCCAAAATGTAAATACACAGTAATTACAACTACACTGTAGTATGACTGTGTCCTTGAGGAGTGGACGTTGAGTTCTACTGGAACCGTACACTGCTCACGTAGGCTTTTTCCAAGGCGTGGGATGATGTGACCTGAAGATGATCAAGCGTCTTTATATGCCGTATAAATCAATTTCTACATGGTAGATGTTTAAGTCATTCATGCCACATCGCTTGCTAGTAAAATGTTAACAATTCAATCTCGCCTCGGTGACTAAGAGCTACCTTATCGCACCTTCCACCCCGCAACACCGACTATTCGCGGCTCTGCAGGGTCGGAATCGGTCGATAACATTAATACCAAGATCGCGATCGGCTAAAGGTAAGTTGTTGCGTCCCCTGTGCGGCCAGATATGGCTGTCTGAGGTTGTGGTCGCTGAGATATCTATCACAGCCCAGTGGATAAGAAGCTACCCTGTCGTACCTTCCACTCCCGCATCCCCGACTCTTGCAGGCTCTTCGTGCTCGGAATCGGTCGAAAACATTAATACAAAGGTCGACCGCGGCTAAAGGTAAATTTCTACGGTGTCTGTGAGGCTAGATATGTATTATTGAAGTGGGTGATGTATTTACACTCCTAGGGTAAAGGGTATGTCAAACCATGAGCATTCACGATAATGGCGGCCAGGAGATCTTAGGCAAAATACTACCAAAGTCCCCTAGGCTACTAGATATTGGAGAGCATACAGTCAACACTGAAAAGGATGGCTGAATGTATTGGGTGAGCCATGGATCGAATTCAAAAAGCAGACAACACAAGTCATTGGATGAGCTGTATCACAGAATGAACCGCGGCGGATCTTCGCAATGTTCTCTTCTGTTCACATATCGTGACAAAAAAAATATTAAGCACGGTCTCTTCCAAAACAATACCCATTCATATACACCGTGGCAAGTACAAGAACGTTGCTGCGAAGAACGTGAAGCGAGTATCAATAAGACACCATAGTGGCAAAAGAAAAAGGGATATGTGCCTTGTAACAATCGAAACTGCCTACCTACTTTACTAAAGGTAAGTACGGATGTGAACGTCTGGTGAATATCAGTAGAGTTGAACAGCTGGGGAAGGAACGCTGTTAAGGGGAATTAGAGCGTGCCAGCACGCGTACCTGCTCTGATTGTAAATATTACCTACCTATTTTTCTTAGGTACTTGAGGCACATATTGTGGTAGATTTAATTCTCAGTGATCCCAACATGCCTACCTCTTGAGAGCCGAAATCCTCCTGCAACTTGAGATACGACACTGCCAACCTTATACTTCGTCCAAGTCATACCAGTCGTTGATCGGCGACAGCTTCTTGATATTAGAAGTTGCAGACTACGCCCATAGGCTGCGCTGAGGGTATCGCCTTTGAACGGTGACGCGCCTGCCAGTGTTGATTTATACGCGTCTGCCTCGTCTTTATTATCTTACTCTACGCACCTGTCACAACTTTCCCAAACTATCTTACAAAACATCACCAATTCACTACCGAATCACGAAAACGCACGCGCATCGACTCATCTATCATAGTCGAAGGCACCCTCGGCTGAAGGCGGTTTTTTTCGACTCTTTTTGGCCAAGTTGGTGTTGGTAAATTGGTAGGCGTATTTCGTTCTGCTACATCGCCACTTCCCTACCCTTAACCACAACACATCTCTTTTTCTCTTCCCAAACTTCACCACCACACCACCAAGCCACGCCCGATTTGCGAAAACGTACGCGCATTGACTCATCTGTCATAGTCGAAGGCGTTTTCGGCTAAGTACGGCCTTTTCCGACTGATATTCACGGTTCTGTTATTTGGCTGGCCTAGAGTTACCAAAGGGCATTTACTTCTACAACCCATCAACTGAAGCACAGATACAAATCTTGCAGGTAAGCAGATATCTTTCGTATCTCTCAAGTTTTATTATTTGATGACTTGTGAGTAACAAATGCAGAGAAAGCCCCTGCGGCGGCACTTGCTTGCACATTGTCCCTCCAAGCCCTCATCGCCAGATCCTGGAGGAGTTGATAATACATCTATGCAGTCCTCTCCTTGCAGCTCATGTCCCTACCCAAGCATAATTCCTTTCTTGTCGCCCTTTCCAGGTAATCTCATTCGAACAGTCATCGCCTAGCTACAAGATTTTCTACAAAGTTGCCTTCCACTCCCTTCAGCTGTACTACTTGACCTCATCGATCAAGTCAACTAATACTGATAGCCTTCAGGGCTTCTGTTACCATCTCACAATGGCGCCGTTACCCGTCAACCTCGAGCCCACTGCGGCCGAATTTAAGATTCGGCCTGCATCAATTGATGGCAATGTCCTCGATGCCACTTTTGTGACTCGATCTCTCCCAGATATCGACAAGGAGACAGTTGTTGTAGGTCTTCTGGCCGTATCCGACGAGGACTCCGGTCCGGAGAAGGAAGGCTGGCACATTAGTGACTTTTTGGCTTTGAAGTCGCTGGTTTCTGGTTTGGCCCACCCTCGAGCCCAAGTCTGGCTTTCACGCTGCGACACCGAAGCTGCTGTAAAGAAGAACCCAGCTGCTTACACACATGGTTCCGAGAACCGTATCGTCAGTGGCGCAGCTCTCACTGTGGCCAGTGACTTGGAGCAGACCAAAACCGGTGATGGCCCAGTTCCTATTGTGTTTGAGTCCGATGTTGAGAAGATTCAGACCCGTTTCCTCCACGAGATTGGCAAGAAGTCAATCACCGCTGCTGAGTTGAAGTCGTCAATGCTCGTGATTATCTGTGGTCGCACCACCTTAGAGCAAGATGTCTACCTTGATAACTACGATGTTGTCATTACCAGCAGGCAGACTGGTGCCGCAATGGATGAACGCACCGAAGTCACAATGGTTACTCCCTCCTTGACCTCGGCAGGCTGGCAGATGAATCCCTTCTTCAACAAGAACAAAGCATCAGTGCCTGACCCCGACAAGAAGCCTATTGACTTCCTGGCCCGGCAATGTGGTGGTATCTTCTCGCGGTCCATCACTGATCAATTCCTTGGCTGGGAGTCGCCCTTCATCAACAACAACAAGGTCGATCCAAGCAAAAAGGATCTAGAGGCCCATCCGGGTCCTGCCATGCCTGACCCCGAGCAGATGAAAGTGAGAATCGAGTTCTCAAACAAGATCCATGCCCTGCTGGCATCTCGATTGTTCCCAGATCACAATGATCATTCCTTCTCATTCGATCCAGAGAGAGACACTTGGGACCACCTCATTGGCAATCGCAAGAACAAAGATATGCTTGAGACGTATCTTAAGAACTGGAACAAGCTTGATATCCAGCCTCCTGCGTCTGCAGATATCAAGGGCCGACTTTCCTTCCTTGGAACGGCTTTTGGTGGCAACCGTCTGTCCCAAATCAGTCATCTCAAGCATCTTGTCCAAGAGTCTTTCCCGTCCTGGACCGGATACTATACATCGACATTCGGCCAGAACGTTCGAGCTGAGTTTGGCAACTTCATCAAGAATCCCAACCCCACCGACATCGACTGTCATGTTATCTTCAGCATTGTCGAGTATCGCATGACCACCATGGTCCTAGGCGAACTGCTCATCAAGTACACAGGGCTTGATCTTATCTGGGGACAGCGCTGTCGTGATTGGGACGAGCGTCGCTACGATGAAATGGTCCAGAATAACGAAGTGACCCAGCAGGAGGCTGCTACGGCAGCAAAGGTCATGGGCCAAATCAACCGCTCCTTCCCTTACTTCTATATCCCACCTGGTCGAGTCTTGGACAACTCCAAGCTTCACCACCAGCCACCTCCCCGAATTGCACGATACTTAGCAATCGGTTTGAGCTTGCGCTACCGCAAGATGGGTCAAGACCTCGAGGATGCGGTCGATGTAATCTTGAAGAGTAAGTTCCATCATGATTATGAATGATACTATTCCATAGCGAGGTTACTGACACACCGCTGTAGTTATTAAGCAGCTCCAGGATAAACAGGTGGAGCTTCTGCAGAGTGATACAGATCTGTATAAGAAGGGCGAGGCTTGGTGGAAGTCGATCGAATCAGAGGTCACCGCGAAAGTCTTCGTAAAGGAAGATGAGTTTGCTGCCAACTTTGTACCTCCTCCCCCTGAACTGTCCAGCCCCCAAGCTGGAACCAAAGTCGTCGAAGATACGCAGGTTGAGACCACTGCAGCCAGCGCACATAATATTCTTGCGGCAGAGACTGAACTTCGATCTCCTGAGCAGCCCGCTACACCCAGTGGCAATGATGCACTGGGCCAGGCTCGCTCCCCCGTGTTCGAAATTGAGCGAAGTGTTTCACCAGAGATCAAGATCGAGTCTCCTGCCTTCAAAACAGACGCATCCAACATCATCGACATCCACGAAGCTGACTCGGCTCTTTCCAGCGCCGATGATAGCCTTCTACCTCACTTACGAAAGGTTTGGAAGCCTAAGTTGGTTAGAACTGTGGAGGCCAAGCCCACGCTCCTGGACACTGCTCATGAGAACCTTGAGAAGGAGGTCTCTGTCAAGCGCTTCTCTATCCAAGGGGTGGAGACGGCTGAACCAGGCAAGGTTCACAGGGAGAGTACCCAGCTTGAGTCGGCTGACAAGCACCTGCCGCCTCACCTCAGAGGCAGAGGTAACCCTGTGACCCCCCCATCATACCACTGAGAGGACTGGATCCGAGACGACCCTTTGTAATGTGGAGTTGTTATTGTAGCTAGTGGATGGTTGCACGCCTTGAAGCGAGAATTGTGATTGGGCAGACATGCAGTTATGGTTGCGAATGATAGCCATGTTCCCTGATGAACCAAGAGCTCATCTGGCGAGATGCGAATCGATAGATAGTTTTGCTGCAATTTGGCGTCGATAAGACGAATTTGCAGTTGGTCATAGTCGAGGACGATAGGTCTAGACAGATCCATAATGCCACTTGTTCTCTGGCCAACACAATCTTAATAAAGACTGCCGGCCAGGTATCACTTACGATTGTCTCAACAAGAACAGCTTTGACGATGGTAAGACAACTGTAAACATCCAGATACTGCATACAATGCCTCGCTAGGAGAGAATGCATAGCAACGCCCCCACAAGGGGAAGTGATGGGAACTGGGCGCGTGAAAAATGTTAAGTCACCAGATCCAGCTTCATACGTTTGTTGTTGGAACTACAATGGAATGGCACAAACTCACCGTAGTGGTCTATTCTATATTCATATTGTCGTGAGTGGGTACGCTTTCCCTTCCACTTCGTACTAGCCGATGCTCCTGTCTATCTTTTATGACCTCATTTACTGCTAAGCAGGAGAAGGCTGATCTACCGTGCCGTTCTCGCCACCACCGCCCTCGTCCTTGGGCGGCGCCCGGGCGCCTTGCTGGAAGACAAAGAGGGCCTCGTCCTTGCCGGGGAAGCTGGGCAGCGGCACCTGGGCGACTTTCACCCACTCGGGAGCCTCCTGCGCCATGAACTCGTCCATGGCCCGGTCGCGGAACCCGGTGTAGCCGTTGTGGTTCTGCGTGCCGGCGACGGCGAGCGTGTCGCCCTTGTAGGCCTGGAGGAGGCCCCGGGTGAAGCCACCCTCGGCGCCGCCCGCCACGCCACCGCCCACGATGGGGTACACGAGCAGCAGCACCGCGTCCCTGCTCTCGGGCGTCTGGCGCAGGTAGGACGCGCCGTCGGCGATAAGGGTGTCAGGGACCCAGGTGGCGCGCCAGGCGCTCTGGGCGTTGTCGATGGGGATGATCTTCTGTTCCCGCTTTTGTTCTGTTGTAGAGGACTTTTTCGACCTTGATGTTATTGTAGAGTCGGAGGAACTAGAGCAGTACTGTCGCAGCATGAAGGACCAGTACCCGTTCCCGGACCCGACGTCGAGAATGTCGCGGCCGTCGGCGACCTGCTTCAAGATGGCCAGGGCCTCGTGCGAGGGGCACACACACCCGAAGTGGTGCATGAGGACGGGCAGGACGTGGTGGGCGCTGCGGACGGCCTCGGATTCGGGGCTCGGGCCGGCCCACTCGAGGTTCCGGCACGCCCAGGCCAAGAAGTCCAGGTACGGGTTATAGGGCGCCAGGGGGCTCGGCAGCTTCTTGAGGCGCGGGATCTGCAGGGCCGGGTGCAGGTACCGCTTCGCGAGCAGATGGGACGCGATCGAGGCCCGCAGCGAGTTCTTCTTGGCGTTCAGGGCGAACGTCTTGAGGATGTTGGGCGTCGCCGTCGTCGGGCTGAAGATGGAGAGGTAGGTGTCTATGTCTGGCTTCGGCGGCGGGGCCGCGGGCTTTCCCAGCTTTTTCTGCCGTGGCTGTGTTTCTTCTGTCGTCGAGTCATTTTCGGACGGAGGAGGAGGGGATAGATCGCGGTACCAGGTATGCAGCCCGTTGGCGCCCCCCATGCCAATGGCGTGCTGGACCTGGCTGAGCGTCACGGACACGATGGCGTGGTATACGTAGGCGTCGCGGGGAGACAGGTTGAAGGAGACGGCAACGGCCGAGGCGAACTCATCCTTGGCGAGGAACGCGGCGGCCTGCTCGTGCAGCTCCGTGTTGGCGAGGTAGGCCACGGGGTCCCAGGCCGGCGAAGACTCCTCGCAATACCGGAAAGGCTTCGTGCCGGCGGCGGCCTTGCTTGGTGCCATTGTGTCGTTCGTTTGTTTGCTGAAATGGTAGATACGTCTGTCTTTGCTGAAAAGCCCCCGCCAGTTAGCTGCCTTTTACTTTGCGATGGGGTTTTATTATCGAGACCCTTGCCTTGTCCGTCGATGGAAGCAGCCGTTGAAGAAAGTGGGGGAGGGGCGGTTTTATTTTTTGGTGTCTATAAGTGAACTGGGTCCCGTCTGGGTCCTGTCCATGACGCACTAGTTCGGACTTAAAGACGAATGGAGATACTTACTAGACCCTCATGCATTGAGTATTGAATATCCTGAATAGCAACAGGGTCCCGGCCCGGAGAGACTGTATGCCCTGTCTGTTTAATGGGAAATTGTAGGGCTACACAATTTCATCGAGTCATGAGGAAATGCAAGCTTTCGTTGGTGAAACCAATTTTTAAACTTATTAGGGTATCGTCTAGTTGAATCCTTTTCCTCGTGAGCTTCATATATGTGAGATGTAGTAATACATGTGCTTGTTACAGGCACGGCCGTTCATCCCTCTCCTTTTTCTTCTTCCTCTCTTCGAATATTGTTCATACAGTCGTGCCCATTAAAACATCCGCTTGGTACTCGGCCGGAGCCACTCGACGACCTTGCAGCTATGTTCCTGCCCAAACTGTGCGATGCGGTCTATGTTCCACCCGGACACGAACCGGCTCTGCTCCACAGACCATGTCTGGCCCTCGGGCAGGGCCGGCGCGCCGTTCTCGACTTCCGGGGTGCGCGGCACGCCCACGATGGCGGCTTCGGCCAGGCGACACGTGTCGAGGTGCCAGAACCACTGAAGGCACTTTGAGTCCTCGGCGCAGTATTTGGCACATTCGCTGTAGCTCTTCATCATGGCCGTGCTGTACTCGCCCCAGCCACGGTTGTCCCAGTCAATAGCAACATCCCTGGACGCAGGACCCTGCTCGGCATGCTCATGTTCCCAGGCATCTCGGTAAAGGAGAGGTCTCTGCACATATGTGTTAGTCAATGGCCTTTTATAATGAAATAAGAGGAAGTGTGGAGGGATGAGTTGAAAGAGGAAGAGTGAGATTGGAATGTCTTACGTCGCGGTTTCTACTGACGTGTTCCCACTTCCAGAAATCAACCATGTATTCGGGCTTCATTTTGTGCATGGTCATCATTGGCTGGCACCAATGGCGGTCCCCAAAGGGGATGTTGTGCGGTGCGTTTGGGCTAAACATGGGCCAGAGCCCAGAGATGGCTATGCCCGCACTGAAAAGAGCCCACCCGACCACAGAGTCGCCACAGCACTCATGCCGCAACAGCTCGAGCCATCGGTGGCTCAAGGGCGCCTCGATGTAGTCGCCATCTTTTCCGACCTTGCGCGCCAGCAACTTCTTCATAGCCCCGCGGCTCAGCGCGTACCCCGGACCGCCGTTGGCGAAGAAGGTCACCTCGTCCTTGTCAGTGTGGCGCCCCGGGGAGGGGCTGCCCAAGTAGGTGGCTGTGTCGGCATCAAGGTTCTCGAGCATTCGGAAGACGTTGTCCCAGACTACGTACGTGTCCGACTCGTAGAAGAAGTACCAGCGCTTGTTGGGGCGCAGCGCCCAGGCCTGCTCGATCATGGGCAGGAACTTGTACTTGTCGATGATCCAGCCGTTGACCTCGGGCCTCGGGTCGTTCGGCTTGAGCGCGGTGCCGTTCTCATTGAGGTTGTGCAGGGTCAGGTAGTTGATGAAGTCGGGGTTGTCGTCGCGGTACGAGGCCGGCGTGTTTGCGAGCACGTCGTACACGTGGCGCCCGGCGATGGTCTCCTCGTAGTCGGAGAAGATGAGCAGGTCGTCGAGGCAGGCCGAGACGCTCGCGAGCTGCGACTCCACGCGCGCGGGCTGGTCGCCGTGGCCGAACTTCAGGACTGGCTGCACCAGGTAGGCCAGCTTGTGCTGCGGGAACGACCGGCACAGGTCGTCGTCGGTCACGGCGCCAATGTCGGGGAAGGACACCGGTTGGAAGCTGCTCGTTGTTTCCCAGGGCAGGAACTCGGGGCGTCGGCTGCCGTCTTCTCTGGGTGGTGCGGGCTGCGGAGTGCCATCCTTGCTGCGAAAGGGGCCAATAGCGATACCAAAGGGCCGGTGGGTGTCGGAAATGAAGATAGAGGAGAGCAGGAGCGCAATGCAGGCGGCGGCGATGATGAGCCCTAGCATGCGTTGTAGTCGCAAGTTCAGGCCGACTTCGCGCCCGCCTAACTTCATATTGTTGCTACTCCAACTCTTGATCCACGCCCACGGCATTGCAGGATCGAAAAGTCAGAGAAGCGTAGTGCTTCTTATCCTTCCTCTTGATTTGGGGAGGTCAGCAAGTTGGAGGGACCGGTCTTAGTAAACAATCAACAGCTACATTCGCACGTGGCACATAGGATGGGATGGCAGCGAGGAGTCGTGAAATTCGTAGGATTCGTCATATAATTATGTAAGGGTACAACGCCCGTCGTCGGGGGAAAGAAAACAAAAACTCAAGGGAGATTTACAGGATCATAGGGAGGGTCAAAGTCTTACGCCGCAAAGTGCCCAGACATCGCAAAGAGGAAGCCTTGCGCCGCCGAGGGGGCTGAATATTTTCCATTGCTGTCCAAACCCACTTCTTTGGGGGTACTTTGCGCTTGATCCCGATCCCCTCCCCCTCTGTGCCTCCCACTGATCAGCCCGCCTTGCCGGGTTGCAGTCACGTTCTAGGTTAAAGTCAGTGGAGCATCAGTGATGTCTAGACGCGATCGATGCACATTCGTGGGTATTCAAGTCGCCGTATCAATGACATTGACACTCAATGCTAATATTGCTGACAGCCCTGGAAACCACTCCACTGCTGTCATACTGGTCTCATCGTGCCGGATCCCGCCGCAAGCCTCTCAGCTCCGGTACCTAATCCTGCGGCAACTTTAACATTACCACGCATCGCTTCTGTAGTGTGATGCTTAGCGTTTTTCTCTAAGATAACGCTTCCAGCCATCCCTAGCTGCCCTGAGTGGGTGGCTGCGATGGCTTGTATGCGCTGATGAGCTGCGCGACTAGACGCCGGCAGTCATTTTACTGATATCAATATCCGACAACTCGGAGCGCTCAGCAAGGGGGATGCTGGCGAACTAATGAAATTACCCCGACTACATAACCCGCAAACACTGACAGTTCGTCTGGTGTCTTAGGACCTTCCCGCCCGCCTGTACCTCATCTGATGTTAAACACCTGTTTGCGCACCCTGCCCGTCTTACTTAACCTTACCAACCGCTCTTGCCGTCAAAGACACATTATTGCAGCATTGCAGCATTGCCAATTTGCAGCATTGCAGGAGAACTCTTTCCAAACATCACCGATGCTGTTGCCTGGAGAACTGGAGAACTGGACTATTATGGTTTGAATCTCTCTAAACTGTACGCAATGCGACCGTTGGAAGATTGGGGGTGTGGGGACCGGGTACCAATTTAGACTCTGGCTCCTAAGAGGGGCATAACCGACGCCGTCGCTCGCGGACAGGCAGCAGGATCCAAAATACCGACGCACGGGGGACTGGCCCGTTCACTCCCTCACCGAGCCTCACCCGCTTACCCTCATCCCCGTCTGTCATTTTTGCATTTCCACGTCAAATGCTGCTGCCTATGGTCCCATATATTAACGAACGAGCCGGCCTTGCAAACCAGCTGCGTCGAATGCGTTTGGACCCGGGAGATATTACCGAATTAATATCCTCCTATTAGTCCTGCATGGCCGGCATCTACTACTACATACAGTTCCATCCCGAGGCAGCCAGGAGGTATTGGTCTGCCAAAAATGGTGTTCCAAGCGATAGCTCACAAATCCAACGACCTTACATGGACACCGAATGCCCGTGTCTGCTTCGTTTTTTCCTTCATCTTTTCTTCTGGAGTCCAATGTGATGTCGTAGGGCCACGCGTATGAAATATGGATAAGTATCCCCTTGATTGCTGAATACCGCATTAAAGAGCCAGACGATTCCATGCTTACATTCGTGCTGTTGCCTGGGCGAGTCAGACAAGTCCTCGACGGTGTGAACTCTCACTATCTGATGATATTTGACACAACTATTACGGTATTCAGCAATCAAGGGGACAGGTAATGGGATGGGCACAATCCATCAACCAGGTGCTGTGACGCAATGTTCCGTTCCAGGTCCCTGCGTACTGTAGATCGTTTCGCAAGTACCTTAAATATAGGAATAACCCCTCGCGGCCACCGTGTTTGTGCATCGCGTGCTGAGCATGCCTTCTACACGCGTCCTGTAAACACGTTGCCCCAAAAACGATCGTCTTCTGCCAAGTTACCTTAATCAACTTCATTCATTGTTACATGGTATAGATCTCTATACAAACGACGCCATGGCGAGGAAGAAGATCAATTTCTACGCTGTTGGCGTCGGCAAAAAGCCCGGAGTGTACGATAACTGGGACGAATGCAACGAACAAGTCTGGGGCGTCAGCCATGCCAAATATAAGGGGTTTGCTACGCGAGGAGAGGCCCAGCGCTACGTGTCCAAATATGGTGGCATGCCACAGCAAAACTACCATGAACGGCAAAGACAACCCCAAAATGATTGCCCCCAACAAAGGGGCTACACGCCAGCAGCGCCGGTCTACCTCCCTCCCAAGATTGAGATCGAACAGCCTGATGCGGAAGGCGAGCTGGCGACCACGTGGGTTGAGGAGGAGCGGTCCGAGCGGTTCGATGCTCACGATGAGAATGGGGTGGACGAGGTCTATTTTGCCGTAGTGCGCGGACGGAGGCCCGGCATATACTCTCGCGAAAGGGCCGAGGAGCAGGTTGATGGCTTTCCTGATACCTACTACGACGTATTTTCTACGTATGCCGAAGCCTCCGGGTTTATGCGCACCCAGTTCAAGAAAACGGAGGCTGCTACTGCCGCGCCTCGACCAAGTAATAACACTGTGATTGCAACGGGAGCAGGTAGTGCAGCCGCCGGCGCCCCTAGGGTGCCGTACGCGGAGAAGTACTACGCCGTCGCCGTCGGCAGGGTGCCCGGCATCTACTACAACTGGGAGACGTGCGAGAAGCAGGTGAAGAAGTGCTCCAGCGCTGTCCATAAGAGTTTCCTCACCTACGAGGAGGCCGTCGAGTTCGTGCGGGAGAAAGGCAACCACTTCGCCATGGTGGCGGATTTCCAGCCGGACAACAGCGCTCCGTTCGAGCACGAATTCGATCGCTTCGCGTCCTCGCAGGGCATCGCCCCGGGCTCGCAGGAGTACCGCAAGCAGCGCACGACCGCCATCGCGCGCGAGTTCGACGTACTGTACCTGTCCCAACCGATCAAAAAGGAGGAAGATGACGACATGGACGACGATGACGACGACTGGGATATCAAGGAGGAAGAGGAGGAGGAGGAACCCATGACACGAGCCGAGCTCTTGCTCCGGGCCTTCCACGCTATCTGCCGCGAAGTCGAGGTGGCACCCCGCTCCACCCTCCGCGAGTGCGAGATGGCCATCAAGAACCTGGGGCTCATCAACATTGTCGACTTCATCGACGCGAAGCGGTATGGCAAGAAGGTGCACATATGGCCCTGGGCCCAATTCCAAGCCTTCCGGAAGTATACGCTCGGCTCCCGCGACAAGTGCATGGTCCTCGACATTGCAAAGCAGCACGACCTCCTCCGGGCGCTGCTCCAGAACCTCGCCGGCAAGAAGGCCGAGGGGTACGCGCGGATGATGGCGATGCGGCAGAGTCGCAGCAATGCCCCTTCCCTTTCCCTCCCCCCTGTCTGCGAATCCTGGAGCCAAGTTCCGACAGAACCTTATGCGCTGGGGGCAAGGGCAGTGGACAGCCCGGGGAGAGCTACTGCTTTGCCCACTGTCCTACAAGAAGCACCTGAGCCGGCCGCGGCATCTTCCCACAACGCTTACAACACTCCTACGCCATCAGGTGCTGTACCCGCAGTAGAATCAGTCAAGAAGGAAGAGGAGCCCGAACTACTTTTAAATTCGATATCGCGGGACCCAGCGCTTCCAACAATCATCTGTTCCCAACAACCCCCTATCAATGCGGCGACCTCCCAGCCTTCGCCGCCTGGAGAGCCCAGCCAACAACCACACAAAGAGCCTGGTGCAGTAGTCAAAAGAGAAAGCCGTAGCTCACAGTGGCCGCCAACGCCTCCATCGCAACCACACACCACAATCACACATCCCCACCACCCTCCCACCCCTGACACATCGCCGGGAGCGACGACGCCGCCGTCAGAGACACGAAATGCGGCGCCGTCGACCACCCCCGTGAGAAGATCGGCCCGCATTGCCGCGACCAAGGAGGTGGCGGCGACCGACAGCATAACGACACCCGCCACCCAGCAGAATAAGAGGAAGAGGAGAAGCCTGACGGAGATCCTGGATGACGACGACAGTGTTAGTGATACCCCAGCGGCCAAGAAGCTGAAGCGGGGCACGCCCTCGACAGCTTCCGTGCGTTCATAGCGGTGCTATGGGGCATAAAGCCAGTGTACGTCGTTGATAAGGTTTGGGGCATGAACACTTTCGCTTGTGAAGAAACCGGGAAAGGAAAGGAAAGGGAACCATGTATGAGCTATGATGTAAATGCTTGGATTTGTGTGTAAATCACCATGTGTTTGAATATTGTGGAATGGGCGTACTGGGATTGGATTTGGTTGGGTCGGACCTCATTTGATTCGGCTACACTGTCGTTAACGACGATTTAACAAAGTTCAGTTCGCGTTGTGTGTTCCAAACGACCTGTTAACGAGTTATGTTACTGTATACTTTTACGGGATACGAATCAGTCACTACCATTTGAAGCCTCGACGGTGGAGTTATAAGAAATATTATTCATCTACCAGCCTCCCCACAAGCTATGGGATATGTATCTTCATATCTCGAACCAGCAGTAAACTTCATGGTGCGTTCAACACCTTCATCCGGCTACGACAAGAAGTAACCTCCCATATTGATTCATCATCCTCTTCTCTCCCCACTGGCAAAAAGCGAGCGCATCCACCCTCCCCAACGTGTCGTGTGCGATCATGCTCCAAGCTATGCCAGCAAACAGAGGAAATAAAAACGGGGAAAACCAAAAACCAAAGACTCCCGTTCTTCGCTATCATCAATCTCTTCTTGCTGGTAGTCGAAAGGGTGTGTAGAAATGAATGTATGCATCAGATGCGTGATTATGTCGCTATGCAGCATAGCAATGTTGTATATGTATAGCAAATTTGGGGGTATCAATCTAGACGTAAAGGCGGTGGCGGTACTGCTCCGCGCAGAAAGGAGTAGAGAAAAGCAATATCGCATAAAGTGAAGGGTCTATATAACCAACTCCACTGCCCAATTGCTTCGGATTTATTTTGGTACAAACGAAAGGGGTTGTCGATCGGTTCCTCCACGTATCCGGTTCGACAGATTCATCCTCTAGACATGTATAGGTGCTTGTGAGGGCATTCAATCGTCAAAGAACCCAGCATCATCGAAATCGTCTTCGATATGGCTCGCATCTGCGTCATAACCACCGGAGCGAGCCATGAGCGGAGTGACGGGTCCATCGAAGTCTGCCATTTGTCTTGGTGGCGGTGGTGAAACAGCCAGGGGCATCTTCTCGGCCTGACGTGCCGTCATCGATGGACCGCGAGACCGTTGGGCAAACTGTTCTGCCGTGAAACGGCGTCCCGTGGTTCCAAACGCTGTGGGTTGCATTTTGCTCGGCTCTGTGGATGGTGTGCTGCGTAGGCCAGAAGCCGGCGGTGTCATCAAGCCAGACAGAAAGCTGTTCTGCGAGCCTGAGCTAGCAGTCGTCGACTTGGATGGGGTCGAGTTTCTCGCCGGCGCAGGGGATGATCGCATGCGTGATGCATTGCTGTTCGCTGAAGGCGTGTTTCCCTTGCGCCAGTTGCCCCAAGCTGCAGCAAGTGGCCCTACAGCTTGAGCTACCCGGGGAGTGGCAGCTTGGATAATGTTAGGCAAGTTGATGGCAGACCCGCCGTTCATAGCCCTTTCACGCTCCTGCTCTTCCATTTGCAGGCCGGCCTTGAGGCGGATGGCTGCGTCTTTCACGGCCTCCCTATCCATGGTATTGGTGGACAAGGCAATAATGATGTCCTGAAGGTCGCCATGTCGGACAGCCAGAAGCTCTCGCAACCAGGTGATCTCATCATCGCGCTTGGTGATCTTGGTAGCTGCCTCGGGGTCAAGCTTAGACACCGTCTGCTCAAGCTCTTCGATGTGCTGCTCACGGGCTTGCAGCTGCTCCTGGAGAACCATAATAGATTCTCGCAGAGCCTGTGGGGAAATTTTCTCCGGCAGCTGCATTGCCTGAGATACGGCAGGCTTACCAGCGACTGCAGCATGGGCAGCAGGCTCCATGGCACCAGCAGCCCTGGCGGCTTGAGCAGCGGCACGAGCAGCTTCTTGCGCAATCTGCACCTTATCTTCCAAGTGGGAGACGCGATCTTGGAGATGCTCAACCTTGGAGGTGGACAGGCTCAGGCGTTCAAGCAGATGCTGTTCAGAGCGCTGAGCATCCTCGGTCGTGTTGTTGACCTGGCGCTCATATCGTGCCTGGAGATCCTCCACTTCGTTCTGGTGCTTGCGCATCAGCTCCTGCAGCGCCGTTTCCTTGGAGGTGGTCGCTTCCTCGAGCATCATTTCGTGGTGGGCCTTGGATTCGACAAAGAAAGAATCTTGCTCGGCCTTGGCATTGTCAACACCGGTCTTGGCCTGCTCCAGCTTGGCACGAATTATGGCAAGCTCTCCCTCGAGCTCTGCACGAACAATGTTTACCTGCTCATTGGCAGCTTCAAGCTCAGTCTGGACAGTGACCTGGGCACGTTGGACTTCAGCCGCAGCAGTCTCCTTTGCCTGCTGAGCCTCGCGTTGGATTCTCATGGCATTCTGATGGACATTGTGGTTCTCGTTGCGGAGTTCAAGGAGCACCACCTCGAGACGCTTGCACTCGGATATAGCTCTGAGACCGGCGCGTTCGCCGCCCTCCAGGCGCTCGAGTTCAGCCTCGAGACGTTCACGAGTTCGAGACTCCGCCTGGAGTCTAGCGTCAAGCACCTCGTGACGTGCAAGGAGGGCTTGCTCTTTAGCAGTGTGTCTCATGTTCTCCTCGGTCATCTCGCGGACGGTGTGGGCCATGTCGTCTTGCAGAGATGCATACTTGGCTCGCCAACTCTCTCTCGTTCTCTCGTATTCTTGAATCTGGGTGCTCATTGTGTCAAGGATCTTGCGCAAGTGCCTGCTTTCATCAACAGCCTGCACCAGATCGTCAGTCTGTCGTCGGTTAGAGTCGCGTGCATGCTCGGCTTCGGACCGCCAATGACGCGCTTCCTGTCTGGAAGCACGCAGCTCTTCGTCTTGGGCGTCGAGTCGATTGGTAAGGTCAACTTGGTTCTGGTTGGCGTTGGCTTGGGCAGCTTCGAGGAGATGAAGCCGCATGGTGTTCTTCCCAGCGGCCTGTTCGACGTTCTTGATCTTGGCCTCCTTCTCTTCGACCACAGAGCGCAAGCGGTCTTCTTCTTCGGAAGAAATGCGAAGAAGTCTCTGGATCTCGGAGAGCCTGTCTTCAGCCTCTCTGCGACCGCTGATTTCTGACTCGGTTTTCTGCTCCTGGGCCTTCAGGCGCTCCTCGAGATCATCTGTGCGTTGGTCATGCACGCTGCGGTTCATGACCTCAGCCATGATCTTCGTCTCGGCCTGCTCCAAGTTGCGGCGCAGCACTGCCGCTTGGTCCTCGGCATCCCTCCTAAGGGAGGTTTCCTTCTCAACCTTCTCCTCTTCTGTGTGAAGGCGCTGCTCAAGCTGTTGAATCCGCGATTGCATTTCCGACATCTTCTTTGTAGCTTCTTCATCATCCTTGACGACAGGGGGGAGTAGGGGGCATCCGCTTTTGTACAGCTTCTTCCACGACACTACGAAGCGCATCAGCACGGGAGTCGGAGTGGAGCGATTGCTCGAGGTGCACTCTCATCTCCGACAGTGCCTTGATGATGCTAGAATCATCAAAAGTGTGGGACTTCTCAGTTTGCTTGGTCGGTGGGGCTTGAAGAACTTGGTGCTGCTTCATTGCGTCGAGAACAGCGAAGCGGATTTGCTCCATACGCTTATCACGTTTGGGGCTCATGGACCGCCGAGTAACAGGAATCTCATCGTCCTCGTCATCGGCATCGCTCTCTTGAATATCTTGAGATATGCTTCGTCTGTCGCGTCGGCTCGAAGGTGCCCGACGCGGGATGAGGGCGTGTTGGATGGATTCCAGAGCTTGCTCAAGGGGGTGTAGGCGGCTTGCCAGGACAGTATCAACGACGTCATTAACATGGCCGTCAAAGAACTGTACACGCTGTTCAAGCTTGTCTTGCTCGCTAGCACTGAAATCTCCCTCCCAGTCGCTCTGGGGAGACCTCCTGCCATTAAGATGGTGGATTGCCGGGTTTTCTGCATCAAATGACTGTATGACAGTACTGGTAGGTTCGTCAACAAACGGGTCGTCCATTTCGGTAGAAAGCATTGGCGGTGCAGGCTGATAATGCCGTGGGCTGGGGCTTGGTGCACCGTCCCGAAACGACTTTTGTTGCGGCGGCAAAAGCAATGGCGAATCGTCCGTGACACCACCAAGAGGGATTTTGCGAATTGGGCTGGGTTGATGCCAATGAGGCGACTCAACGCTTCTATTAACGCCCATTGTAGGGTCGTTATCATGCAGGTGTTGCATCACTGCATCAATCTCCTCGAAGGTTGGCTCATGATCATCTACTTTCTTGGGCTCGTCTGCTGTGACGGACGGTGGGCTGACAGGCATGGGGATCGAGTCATTGAAGCTATGTAGTTCGGACGGTTCTCCATCGGCCTCACCAGTCTCGGCTGCTTCGTCTGATACAGGGGAGGGCGATTTGGCGAAGCGGGAAGCTGCGAGACCCGCAGACTTCGGGGGCGGCGAAGCAAATCTAGACGCACCAAGTCCTGATGAAGCAAACCGAGAAGCGCCAAGTCCACCTCGACCTATATGCTTCGGGGACGGTTCCGGTGAAGGTGGCGAACGCATCTCCTCCTCGGGCTCGAAAGCGGCCTCTGCAGCAGGTCGAGGCTCAGGCATTGGAGTCGGCGAAGCAGCTCGGTCATCTTCGGATAGTTCAGGTTCAACCATAGGCGCCGGCTGAGTCTTGAAAGAAGGCTCAAACGCCGGCGCAGCAGGGTTTGGTGCGCCAAACATGAATCCTGGGGTAAAAGGTTGGGCAGTAGCAGATAAGCTCTTCTTGTGAGACTTGGTGAATGACGGGTCCTCATCATCAAACGGTCTCGCATTGGCGAAATCTTGTGCCTCTTCCTGTCTAGAGAACTCGAAGGGGTTCCAGTTCGCCTTATCGTGATCCGGTGAAGTCGCTGTTGGGCTCGTTGTTGCCTTAGTGTCGTTCGTTTCCGATTGCAACTTCCCGTCATTTGATTCGGAAAGAACTGTCGAGGCCATGCTCGTGTCACCCAGTGCCGCAGCATCATCCTCTTCCTCATCAACTTCATCTTGAGCAGGGGTTTCGGGCTTTCCAGCAGCCGGTCTGAGCTGAGCAACTGGAATCTCGGGTTCGGGTGTCGGTTCGGCAAAGAGGGGTACATCATTACCATCGTCGCCAATATCCCGGAAATTCTTGCTACGACGACCCTTGTCCGTGCGACCACCCTCGGCTTGTTCTTCCGCTTCTTCATCATGGTCAGTCTCTACTGAGACTACTGGAGCGGGCGCCGGAGAATCGCGGCTAGACGGCCGTACTATCGGGATAGCCTTGCTCTTCTTTGCTGGCGGTTTAACCATGTCCGAGAGGCTCAAGTCAATCTTACCAAAGATAGCGGTTGGTCTGTTACTGCTGCTCTCGTACCCAGAAGCAGTAGCACTGGTAATGGAAGGCGCAATAGAAGAGCCAAACGGCTGGAATGTTGGAGCATCGGGGTTGAACTTTGGCCCAGAGGAAGAGAAATTGAAATCGCTCTTCGCAGGGAAACTGAACTCACTCCTCTGAGGCGTGAAAGCCGGTGCTGCAGCGGTGATCTTGCTCTTTGCCGAAGCGTTAGAGGGAGCAGCGCTGAAGTGGCTCGAAGTGGCGGACTGAGGAATATTGAAGTGGCTCGAAGTAGCAGATTGGGGAGCATTGATGGAAGCTTGTGATCCATGGAATGACATGGGTTGGAAGCTTGAAGCACCAGGCTGGAAACTTGGGGCACCGAAGTTGAACCCGCCGGGAGTGAAGTTGCTTGATCCGGGGTTGAACTTGAATTCCGCAGCATTCGCATTCAGTGAAGATAGAGAAGGCTTGCTGGCATGACTGGGGCGCCGCGACGAGCGCTCGCCGCCGCCGTTCTGGGACACGGCATCTGCCCAAGGATTATTAGAAGTAGAGAATTCGCGCGAGTGCATTTGATTGATGAGGTCGAATGACTGGATAGGGGTGCCCATATTGCTAGGGTTCGTTTCGATCTCGTACGACTCGTCGCCCTTGCTGGTATTGATGGTCGGCAGTTTCTTTATGCTCCCTTCATCAGTGCTGTCTCGGACTTCGTCATTATCGAAGTATGCTTTCTGAGTTAGGGAATGGCCGCGGCTGTGTGGTCGTGGGTGGTGCAAAACTGGACCCTCAGCCGGGTCTGTCCCAAAGTTTCCAAAGTGTACAGATGGGCCCCTAGAGTGTAATGGCAGCGGAGGGTTTGCTGGTTCCGTGGTACCAGCCTCAGCCTTCTGCTGTTCGTTGTGAGGGCTGTAGTCCTCATGTTCAAGCTGCTCACGGAATTGCTCTTCTAGATGATATTCGGCATCATCAATCTCCTTCTGCAAGCTTGCACTAGCATTGTGCTTGATGAATGGGGTAGCAGCCTCGGGAGCTGCGGGAGTACTATTGCCTTCGTAGGGATGGCTCTGAACCTCCTCATCCACTTCCCGTAGTTCCTGCAGCCGTGGCGAAGCTCTGGCCGAATCTTGCCGTTGAAGAAACTGGTGTGGCAACATAGGAAACTGCAGCGACTGATGTCGCTGGTGAAGGCCCAAGGGCGAAGGTATATTCTCATGTTGGAACGGGGACGTCGGGGACACAACGGTGCTCATATTCATGACTGAAGGCGAGCGACTCCGGTGCTGGTTATGAAGAAGCATCTGATGAGGAGACCACCCATGGGGCGAAGGCTGCCCATTGAAGTGGGACGGCAGCTCGTTTGGTGATATGGAAATCGAAGCTCTTGGGTTGTACTTGCCCGGCGCATTGAATGGGGAGTGCGCGGTTAACGAGGGGCTATGCGCGGCAGAAGTTGGCTGGAACGCACGCGGGAATGGGAAACCTTGAGGGCCAGCGCTACCTGCCGAGAGTGTCGGGATGGGAGGCGAGAACGGCAAAGGCGGATACTGGCCTGACGTCTGTCTGCTCATATTAGACGGGACAGGCGAGATAGACGGTGCTGGATCCTCGTCGCCGAACGAAACACCAAGTGCTCTCAGCTTGGCTTCGGCGATTTCGTTGACATAGTTTTTCCAAGCGTTCAGATCCGGCAACGTCACCTGGTATTTGCGCTGAGAACGCTCTCTTGATATGTCACCCAGGTTCGGCCACTCATTTCGACTTTGAGACGAAGTTTCCAGGGGATCTAGATTGCCACGAGGCGCATCCAGGTCGAAACCCTCAGTATTGTAGCCAAGTTCCTCCCACGACTTGTACATGGCTTCAATATCACTGGACGAAAGCGATTTGAGGCCTTTGCTGCCGCCTTGCCACCGCTCATTATCACGAGGGATATGAACGACGATACTCTTGCCTTTCCAGGGTACCTTCTTCCGGAATCGCGGCGTATGCGCCCCCGCCGGCTTCATAGGTTTCGAGGGCGTGGCAGGAAGCTGACTTTCGCGCAAGGAGCCATTGACGCTCGCTATCCGGTCTACTTTCGGTGTTTCGATCTTGCTTGTCGTGTCAGATACTGCCGAGTCGATGGTGTGGATGCTCGCCGCATCCTGGGCACGCCGGCCCGTGTCCACATTAAGATTATCCATATCTAGGTTTGCTAAATTCAGCGTTGCTTGTCTCAAGGTCTCGTTGCTTGAACGTGTCCTTGGGTGTCCGCGAGAAGTGCGGGGGAAAGTCGATGCACGAGGTGTACGGGGATCGTTTTCCTCGAACGAACCAGCCTCGTCGCTTGAAACTGAGCCGCTCAGTGAAGAGTGCTCACTATAATCTCCGTCACTCAACCAGTGACGCTGCTCCGATGTAAGGTCGTGGGTCGTGTGAGCACGAATCCAGTCCTCCGTAATACTGCGGACGGGCCGTCGTACACGATTCACAAGTACAGCAGCACTTTCTGACAACTGGGACGATTGGTGACGGTCCTGATCGGGCGTCGAGATCAGAGGCACGGTTCTCAAAAAGGGAGTCTGGATTGCCAAGTGATGAATCGGTGAGTCGTCTGATGCCTCACTGCTGGAGCTCGTCTGGCGTAGATGCCTGCCTTCCGAGTGCGGGTATGGTGAGCCCCAGCTAGTAGTCACGTAACTATTGTCGTCGTCGCTTTCAGCACGGGATTGTGGCGAAGTGGCTCTCCTCAAATGTTCCTGGGCTCGCTTGGGAAGCCGGGGAGCGGGTAGCGATGGAATGATCGGAGAGGATGACTGTTGATCGTCTGAACCATCAACGGTGGAACTGGTCGACAAGGCTGGTGATCTCGGGGACGACAGGGTACGAGATCGCGAAGCTCCAATGCCGTCCTGTGCAGAAGCACCAGGAGTTGACGGCCTTTGAGAAGACGTCTTCGGGGCACCTATACCGTCGGGCGTATGATCAGTGGACATGTCACAAATATTGATGGATAGGAACAACAAGCAAAGTTCGCATGGGCGTCGAGGCTATCAACATATGCGCATGTGCTCGGCGTATGCCCGCAATTTGGGTTGTGGCTGGAGCTCAGCCTAGCCAGGGTAAGGTACTTTTACATACCCAAGTGAGATCAGCGCGCAGACGAAGGAGGAATCGCCTGCTGCTGAGTCTCTAAATAATTTCTCTTGCGTCGCCAAGTGACACCTCTGCGACCTGGGGGAGCGCTGGAGGGCTCCGGGGCGGTCGTCAAAGGAACAATATCAAGTAGCGATCGTCGCGACGCGTCTTGTCGAGGGTCGAACCGATGCAATAAGGAATGATAGGCCCAATGAATCGGGTGTGCTGCTCGGTATATAACAGCAGCGGCCACCGATATAGAGAGTGAGAGAAAATATAAAGACTTGAAGAATTAAAGGAATGGGTAAGAGAACACGACTTTGTTAGCTTGTCGAAGGCATCGGGTCCTAGTCGCTACCGCTGTAATCCACTTCGAGCAACGGGCTTGAGCTGTCGGGTATCATGGGACTCGTATACTCAGGCTTGCAGAAGGAGGGATTTGCGAACACTGGACAGCAGAAGCGAACAAGAGAAAAAGAGGACGACGCGATAGAAAGGCCGTGTGTGTGGTGGATGGATGTGGAGGCGTGGGAGTGAACGAGATTCGTAAAGGGTTTGGCTGGCGTGGGTTAATTGAATTAATTCAAGATGAGCACAAGCAAGCGACTGCGCTGCCCAGGATTGCCACGTTCATCTGTGGTCGTTACTTGCGCCGGTGTCAGTCCCAAACTGGGAAGAGCTGTCGAGCGGGCAGAGGGCTTGTCCCGAAGAGGAAAGTTGAACTGGACCAGATTGTGCATGTAATGAGCATCGATGCGAGTCTGGAGTGCATGAGTGACTTGCTGCTCTGCTGTGCAGCTGCTAGAGCATCGAGGTATCTCTGGGTCGTCTCTGCTAACTGCTCAGACAAACCGATTCGGCAAGCGGGCCCCATATTCTCTATCACAAGTACCAGACCCTGACAGACCCCAATCTCTCTCTACTCTCCATTTTCAATGGTGTCCGTTCATAGTCAACCCCCTAATTTTCGCTCTCGTCCAATGAGATCGACACAAAAATGACGATGATTCGTCTAAGTACTTTACATCGAGCAGATGCTCAGAAACAATCACAGCCTATAGTCTGTCGCGTTTGGGGGTGACCCGAGGCGAAAATAAACAAATACACGTACATACGTGGTGCGCATCTGCTGGCTAAGGGCTGGCTCCAGTCATTCCTTGGTTTCAAAACACCATTGTTGTCACGTATTTTGACAGCCTGTCGAAACTTTGTTGCAGGATATTTTGAGTAAGTTAGACGAGACAGTTGTTTCTCATTTCGGACTCGTCCCTTCCTCGTGCCCAAGGCAGGCTGGTATAGTAAGGCGGCTTACAGTTGACATCACTACGGCATTAAGGCTCAAAAGCACAAGCAAGACTTTTTAACTTTTTTTTTCCTATCTCAGCTTTTGTTCCTGGTCTTTCTTTGGCCCTGTGCCGCGCTTCAGTAAATTACATGTAGGTTATATGTACTATGCCCAGTAGGGATGCGCACCGGGTAGCAGAGGCCCCATAAGGGTGGCTTCTCAACGGGAATCACGGCTCTGACCACCTGGGGCTTTAAGCACAATCTGTTCATGTCAATGCATTCATCAATCAATGTCACCAGATCGTAAACCCGTCAATAAGTTGATATTCAGCCCAGCACGAATCGCACATTGACTATAATACAACAACCTTATCTGATGTGAGGCGGGTTACCCCGGGGGCGTCAAACTTCGGTGCCTCGGATTAACGCCTTTGACTCGCGTTCCTGCATAACCGGGGGTTGCACCAAAATTGGCGCTGCCCTGCAAGAGCATCCACACGCTACGAAAATCGCCCGCAAATGCTTTTTTATCACCTTGTCGACGACCGCGTCCTGAGGAAATCATGAGTCAATATAGCGGAGTATGCAATAAATATCCCGAGCAGCGAGTACGGAGACTATGCAAACCCATTTGATCATTCTGAATAAGCAATCCATTACCCCAAAGAGATCATCGCTGTTAATGCCCATACAAGGCGGAGCGGGTAGCCTGGAAAAGCCAATCATACCTAGGGCGCTGCGGATGCAGCTGTGTTATACAGCTTTTGAGAACCCGATCAGAGATCGATTGATATCATTTCACTGATTTTGCATTTCCGGTATATCGTCTGGACTATAATTCCTGGGTGATGTTACAACATTTTCTGTTCAGAGCCGGCCGTATACGTAATACCTACTTTGCCCATGGTGACGGAGTTTATCCAATGCCAGATATAGGATCCTCACGGTGTCATACAGTATGTGCAAGGAACACCTGTAGTGACAGCTCATCGACAACCTCTGCACTGGGGAGCTAGGAGTAGAGAACACCATTGCTCGCTCACAAGACCATGATGCTCACCCCGGACTAGGTATAGACAGTATCACTGGCCGTATCTGGGCTGTCATGGCGATGTACAGTGCTCTAACCAACTGAGCCAGCCCGTCCCTCAACCCTGCTACATAGAGGCAAAAGGACGAAGCTGCCAAGTCAGCGTATTGGCTGTTTACTTGAGCTTATCAGCAACACTTACACGGAGGCGACATGCTCAACTTTGACAGACTGTATACCGACACTACCGACACTGGACATCCGGCGGCAACAACATCGTATTGACCAGTAGATTCAACTACATATCATCAATGAACAGCATTCGCGGTAAATCGCTGTGTTGGTGTCATAAGCACCGGCCCATCATATGCCGATACCCAGGTCATGAAACCCCATTAGAAAGTCCATGTTCGTGGTAGGTGGGCATGGCGTGGTAGAAGGTGGTCTTGGACACTTATCTGCTTGTTTTCCTCGCTGGCAAGACGGCCTCGACCGTCGCACTTATCCTTATGCTTGACGACAGCTTCCTAGTGTTCAAGTGGATGTATTCAGGGGCGCTGCTGGCTTTCTATAAAACGATGTCCTGCTGACGGTGACGAGATTGTAAGTTCATATGTAACAGGAGATAGGTGTTGGTGTCTGAAGACTGTTGTATTCAGACTGTAGCGTCATGGCGGGCCTGGGAATGTTGGTAGGTTACCAGGCCGAAATTATCTTCTTCTCCTGTCGGCGGCATCTGCCAACAGTCCAATGCATGGAGTTGAAGTACATCAGTTAGACTCTAGACTCAAGGTTGTGCTACAACTTGAGCACAATGGTCTGCGGGCGTGAATAGCGCCTCTACAGGATGCGTATAGGACCATAACGAATTCACGATAGACCGGGTGCGATCCTGCTCATTTTCTATTCATGTACACCAGGGCGATCTGGTTGGCGTGAAGCCACCGGACTGTTGGAATCTTCATTTTCAACCAGAAGTGCAAGTTGACAACTGTGTAATATGAGACTCTGGGTTTACTTCGACTTATGTCAAGTTCTGTCCTCATCCATCCATCTGATTCTGATTCGCAGGCAACCCAATAGTTGGCAGTACGCCACAATGTAAGCCGACTTTAAAGGTGACATATCAAGCTCTTGATACGTATGCCTTCCCTTGACTTCCATTACACAGCCCGTGATTCTAGATGAACCAGATAACACATATGTCACCACTATCAAAGACCTATCAAGGACTTCATGTTGTTGGAGATATCAATATTGGGAAACTATGCTTCATGGAGAGTGGGAGTATCGCATATCGCATTAGCAAGCAAGGCACCATTGACCATAAACTGTACAATTACGTGTATGCTGTCGTTCCCAGAGTGATTCAGCCTGCAGCGCTCTTTCATACCTGCAAGGAAAATCGAGACTGCCCCTGACCTAGGCAGAAGATGTATATGGCCCGAACCGCAGCCGCTGTAAATCACAGACTTCACCCCCTATTGACTGCAATTGACCACAACTTGATTGCGTTCCGCCAGCCATGGATCTATGACTCTCAAGCGGAGCCGATCAGTCTTCTAATATATCTATGGTATTATTTACACGTCCCTTGTTTACTTGATCTCTATGGCTGACTACAAATCTCGTCTTCTGCCTAAGCCTGACGGCGAAGACATGGCATCTCTTTGACAATACCCATCATAATGACTCTTGGTTTACGCGTTGATAATCATCACCACGCTCTCTCTTCTAGCCCTAGTGTATTGACTTGTCAAAGTCGACAACATCCCACTGACCGCGTATTTCTGACCATACGGCGAGCTACATGAATCACGAGTCTCTCTGCTATGTACCAGTCATTGTCCATGACAAGCGATGAAGTTGCCCTGAAAAATCATAATATAGAAGTGTACATACCGAATATGTAATATAGGTTGGGTCAATGGCATGAAGAGGCCATACAAGAAGCATCATTGGATTGATCACCCGTTTACATTAACAAATGATACTGAAGTATGTGACCCATGTCCTTCACCTCGCATCAGACTGTACTGAAAGCCTCTGACGCCATGCAACAAGAGAAACATACCCATGATTAAAATTACCGGGCATGTGTGACTTATGTTCTATTAGGTTTCTTGTTCCAAAATAAGGACCCAAAAGGGAAACACGCTTCTGGAGTAATGACATCGGTACAGTACCAACATATGCATATCACTCATTTATAGAAGTCTCAAACAACGCACGCATATGGAACTTGGAGCAGTGTATTGAAAGTTCAAGGTGAGCGATGACTCCAGTGGTATGTATAGAGACCTCCCTCTAAATCTTGCCCTGAGTACAATACTGCCCCAGACCGAACCATCTATCTGTAGCTACTAAATAACGGCATGATCCGTCAATAGGACAGAGACGCCGTACAAACCAAAGCCGTAATTCAGATACCATGTGATTCGTAGAAGACATCGACGCATACATGGCGGTGGCACAGTTGAAGAAAATCATTTTCTTGGCGCTGGAATGTGGTAGCCGAGTTGCGTCATCCCTTACCTAAGGAAAACGGGAGGCCGCGAATACGCCACTGCACCTTGAGAATAACCAGCAAGATACGAACACACTGTTCATACCTTACCCATCGGGCTCGGGCGGCTCCCATCTAACAAAGATAGACAGGCAGTGCGCGATCCGATCCCGTTGACCGCTCGCTATGTTATTAGCCCAACAGGTTTCGCGTTTTGCCAACCGTAACCTGCACCACTTCAGCTCCGTTCAAGTGCACTAATGGGTTTGGCTAGTTGATATACTACCCTTACGTAGTAGTATATTCAACTTGGCAGCGGAAGAAGCCTCAGCTGAGGGGTCCAATAGCGGGGAGCCATGATGATGATAGTGTCGAAACCCGAGTGGCTGGAAGAGACTAGTGGCTACTACCGCTTCATTCGTAGTCGCTGGAGGCGTTCTGTAGGGCAGCTGGGTAGGTAGTTTGGCATACGTGCTAGTGGTTAACAAAACGAAGAGGCTTTGTCCAGACCTCCAAGCAAGACAGTCAGCAGCCACGTACCGGCTTTTTAGGTTGATCGGCACAACTGCGATCCAGGAGGAGGTAACGTTGTACGTGGTCTACCCAATCGCTTTGGGCACTCCAGCTGGCGGGCCCTCCCCCGAAAAGATCGTGAAGCAGCGGATAAGACAATGGGACTGATCTAATCTACGTATGGCATCCCCCGATCAGTGTCATTGGCAGATCTTGAAGGGTCTTTCTCAGAAACTGGGGACTACGCGTAACCAACCTAGTGACAATTCTTGTTTTGAGGGCCACGAGCTGATCGGCGTGGCCCTGGCAGCGGCAGGTAAAATGTGTGAGTAGGTAAGCAAGCAGGTTATGTTAGTGCATAAACCTCTGCACGTCAAAGAGAAACCCGGCTTGGTGGCTTCGCCACCCGCTCTGCAACCCCTCCAAGGCACGCACACGTCAGCGCCTCCGATGATCAGCAGTGGAAGGTCGTCTGAAGAAGCATCCAGTCCGAGCCTGTGAGCCTCTCTCACCGGAGGGGCGTGGGTCGGGTTATCAAGGAATTGCTGCAGCAGCATTCGAGTCGAGAAGCAATGACGGAATTGTGCTCCCCTAGGCTCCCCAAAGGCGCGGGTTTTCGGTTCCAATTAAACTCTCCGGTCGTTGCATGACTGATGAACCTGGGGCGATCGGCATAGGGACCGTCCATTATGAATGCTACTATGATCGCAGACCGCCGGGCATAAAGTCCCTTTATGTTAGGGATTGACTCTCGGCCTCGGCAGTCTAGTAGAAAGCTCTGCTGGCAGGCTGGAGCTGGACGAGATTATGTTCCTATTTTTGGTCATTTCGGCAAAGGACCAGGTAGCCGCAGTATTACTCTCTCAGCGCAGAGCCTTTTGCAGTGCAGATTCTGGGTGGAAGGAACTCGTTGTCCCCGCTGCGCTGAGGCCGCCCCCGAAATAGATAACATTGAAGAGAGGAGTTCATGCCTGAGGTTGCAATACGCTACAAGCGCATCCGAGGCAGGTGGCTTAGATGGCCCAACTGTCGACGGGAGCAGCGGAATAAGGGTATGGTGGGCTTTTTTTTCTTCGTTGGCCCGGAACTGAAGGCTGTGGAGTTGTTGTGTAATTGTTTGAATTTAACATTCACCTTCAAGGAGTAAGAGACCCTGACTCCCAGGCCCAAGATGGATCATGCCTGTTGCAGCCCATGCCCTGGGACAAACAAAATCCCGCGATTATGAGTTGCCGCAGCACGCCGCCCGTTGATCAGAACAGAACGCAAGCCACCAGAGGTGGTGCGATGTCAGATGCGCGCATCCAGGCCATCGACAGACGGTTAGAGGATAATTTTCCCTTCTTAACAGTTAAATCCTCGATCGGGTGCATCTACGACGACATAGCACTTGCATCATGCACCATGCACATACTAACGTGTTCCAGTAGATTTGGTGTGGGCGTCGCGATGCCGAACGTCAAATGGGATAACAGGGGAGATGGGAGGGGCATGGACATGCCCGGAGTGCTGCAAAATAACTCGAGAACGAACGGTTTTGCTAGCCACGCATGCGACCAGCAAGCCTGCATAACCTAGGTGATTGATTGATTGTTGGCTGACACAACTAAGACGACAACCCAGGTTGAGATGTTAGCTACATCCTTGGATCGTCTCCCACGATAATTTGGATAGATATGTGTAAAGGTACGGAGTATTTGATCTGGTTCATCAGCAGACCTTCCTCTGTACTGCTATCCCACAGCCCCCTCTTATTGACAATTTCTCAATTCCCACGATATCCGTCAATCTCGTCCTCGTAGCGTTAAAGATGCCCCCATGATCACTTTCACGGCGTAGGCGCTAGCTGGGGTGAATCCAGTCAGGGGGGCCGAGCTAGCCAAGCCGGGCCAGCGTGCTTTGAATGTACATGTATTAGGATACGAGCTTTTATTTGGGTCTGGTTGGTGGGAGGCGCCGTCTGACTGGTCACTTGGTAGGCCTGATGGGCTCAATGGGCTCAACGGCCTGTCGGACTCTGGCTTGAATGGGTCAGCCCTCACCCCCTTGGGGTTCATGTCCAGGCCATGTTGGCTGCAGAATGCGTGCATGTATTGATGTAGGTACAAGGGGACGAGGGTACCTGCCAGCCTGCTGTACCCTATCGCAAGTAGCGGTAGTACGGGGCCATGGGCAGACACGCTCCATTCCTTTCAGGCCGGGCCACCCACCACACCAGTTAGCTCAGTCTCACCAATCCATCCATCCATTCATTAAACCCGTCCATCCAATTCCATTGTTGCCGCGCTCCTTTACACCTTACTACCTACACATAATCTGCCCAACTACCACACTCGTTTTCCCACTCTGTCGTTTGACTGACCTAAACAACCTGTTAAAAGAATAGAGCGCCTAGCCTTTAGTCCCTTCTTCCATTTTTCGGTTCTCTCGGCTATTTTCGTCCTTTCGGCATTTGCCTACCTTCGTTCTCGACAGCAGAATCTGCGCTCTACTCCTACCTTCACTCGCTCCCAATACTGTACGCGCAACCCGACAACCCGACACTCTAACCACAACACTCCAGAGGAAACGTGGAGCGGCCTTGATCATCGTTAGGAGGACAGGTCGATTAATTATTTGACGTGTGACAATCACGTTACTTGGTAGAGAAGGAGAGGGGATTGCCAAACAACAATAATCTCCCACAGATCGTCGGATCTGTTCAAATATCATCACCATCGACACCCCATCATCGACCTCGATTTTGACCCCTCCAAGATGTATTCCACGCGATTAATTCGCCTCTTGATGGTGGCTTTGTCCATCTTCACCGTCGCCCAGGCCACTTGGTTGGACATGAACATGCTCAAGCGGTCGCCCGGTGTCCTGGACGACCTTGCCCGTGCTGGTGAAAGCAACAACGACAACAACTCTACTACTGCCGCCGACGAGAGCAAGCCTGCTGCCAGCGTGTCTAACGCGCCGACTCCCGAGCCCTCTACGACTGCGGCTGCCGAGACTAGCGCCAAGCCTGCCGATCCGACCACATCAGAGCAGACCAAGGGCCCAGATCCTACGACCTCCAAGGGCGGTGACACTCCCACCCCGACCGCGGCGCCAACTACCCCAACCGGCGGTGGCGGTGGCGGACAGACCACCCCAGTCCCGAGCCCCTCCGAGACGTCTAATGGTGGTAGCGTTGGCACCATTGTTTTTACTCCTCCTCCGACTACACGCGTTACGTCCGTCAAGACGACATCTGATGGAAAGACGTTCGATGTTCCCCAGACAGTCACTGAGACCCCGAAGCCCACCACTGCCGCCAAGCCTTTTACCACCATCTTCACTTACACGACTACCCTGAGCGATGGTCGCACGTCGGCTGTGGAGACCCAGTCGGTTGTCACTCCCGCCCTGTCGCAAGGCCAGAGCAACTCGGGAGACAATGGCATGACGCCCCAGACCAGAAACACCATCATCGGTGTCTGCGTGGGTGTCGGTGGCGCCATTATTCTGGCCGCCGTCGGTGTTTTGGTCTGGAGGCTGCGTGCCCGAAGACGGGACCAGGACGACGGCGAGGACCTTGTCAACTACGGCGCTGGTACCAGCCAGTTCAACAACGCTGGCCCTGAGAAGAACGATCCCGCCAGCATGAGCGGCCGTAGTCCTTTCCAGAGCACCTTGGAGTCATACCACGCCCCAAGTTCCAACACTGGCACCAACTTCTAAAGGCACAAACCGTACCACACCACAAACCTCAACTAAACCGCCATCATCACCACCACCACCACCACTACCACAGCACGAAGCCTCGTTTTCTGGGTTCTCTTTTTTTCAATGGACCGGCGTCGGAGTTTGCAAGGGATTTGCATGGTTGCCAGGCTCATAGTCATTGGAGATTAATCTATGGTTTAGAGATATCCCAACTATAATGACACCCACCCAAAAAATAACCAATTCTCGATAGACCAATGGCTATACCGTTGTCATACGGAGTCAGTGATATCAGCAGTATTCATGTGCGCGTTGGAAGAAGGGCATATGGGGAGGCTCCGCTCCAACAGAGATGTGATGTGCCATTTCCAAGAGCCAAACGGGAGGATTTCCTATAGGAAAATCGATCTCTTTGTGTGTATAGAGCTTCACCCTAATACCAAGTGTTCACATTTCCTCCAACTATTTTGTATATTTCTTTCCCCACGCTGAACTTTCTAAGTTTGTCGTACCTGCAGTAGTTTACATTAAGAGTTTAGACGATTACCTATACCTTAACCTAGCGTTCCAATCTGGTGGAAATTCCGCTCTCCCCCATGACTTGTGTAGTGACGGTGATGATGATGATGTCAGGTTCACGTGAGTCGAGTCAGTAATTGTAAAATCGGATCGATCATTCGGTGGG
This sequence comes from Apiospora saccharicola, assembly GCA_038363915.1. Lineage (NCBI taxonomy): Eukaryota > Fungi > Ascomycota > Sordariomycetes > Amphisphaeriales > Apiosporaceae > Apiospora > Apiospora saccharicola. The sequence goes on from JAQQWM010000004.1 coordinate 1,894,880, forward strand.
TGACCGACCTTTTCAGGAGCCCCATAGTATGATGATCAATCTCCCACTATTACCATTGTTTTTGGGGGCTTATTCTGGGGAGGAGCACACCACTACCACGGACTATAGACGGTAAACGACCCCGGCTCATGTGTGGTAGCGACAGCCTCACTTTAGATCTGACGATTGTCTGTCAAAAGAAAGCAAAGCAGCAGCCAACCGGAACCCCCCGCCGCCTCCGGTTCGCTACACCCAAAAACTGCCCAAAGTTTCTTGGATATTAAAAATCTGCTGCTATCGGCGTTCCCGCGCGCGCAGACCCGTGGCAGCACGGGTTGTGTTTGTTCCCATACCTACTCCGTACCGCGGGTCCCAGATATACGTAGTTTGATAATGGTTGGCACTGGTCGGGTTCGTAGTTAGTGTGTGGTGTGGAGGATGGGTGCGCAGTGCGCGCCCGCTGTAACGTGAGCTCGTCTCGCTCCGATCTCTGATTGGCTGCGCGGCCAAGGCGTCTCATGACGGGTTTCAGGATGCTCTCTCGTCGGGAGGACGAGACGTTGGCGGTTGGTATTGAGTTAAACAACGACCACCTTTCAATTTGTTCGATTTCCCTTCGATTGCTTGCTGTCTGAATGTACTACATACCTGCCTTTCATCTGGACTTCAGAATAATATTGAGTTGATATCTGTCTTTGGGTTCTGCCAATCAATTGGATACCTGTCGTGACCAGACCGGACCGGCTTGGCAACTTACACACGATCAGCCGCGAGAGATCGACACGAGGACCGGCGGGCAACTAGTAGGGGCCTCACGAAACTTGCCTTTTCTATACGACACCTTATGAGTGTTTGGAGAGGATCGTTATATGTATGTGAGACGGAGTAGCTCAACGTCAAATATATAACATCCGTTTACCGGGCTTATCCAGCACCACACACGCGCGTCGCTCTATACACTGGAGACTGTGCCATCCTATTTGTTTTTGGACAAACGACGCCACATATCTCGTATATTTCGATCGATCACCCACCATGAAGTGCAGCACATCCCTCGGTTCGGCGGTGACGGCGCTGTGCCTCCTCGTCGCCGGAGCCGCGGCGAGTGAGGATTTCGTGGACGAAATTCGGCGCGACTTCAAGATGGGCTTGTTGCCGCGACAGACGCTGCAGGACGATATCCAACCATTCAACGGCAAGCTGGGCGGCTTCTCGGCTGCATCTGTACGTTATACTATGATACCCATCAGATTCCGTTGGATGATTCAAGCATATACTGATGCATTGGAAATTATTACAGATCACACAGTCTCAGGACAAGAAGCGACCCTTTACCGTCGAGGGCGATACTTTTGTAAGTACTACACCCATGACGGATGTTTACACATTATGTTGTTTGAGTGTCTGTACTAGGAACAGTAAACTAACCCGAATCCCACAGACCGACTTCAAGACCGCAGCAAACCGCGCCTGCGACAACCAAAAGAACGACTGCGCCGACGCCGCCAACAAGAACAAGAACGCCGGATTCAAAGTCTCGGACTGCGACAAGCAGAACAGTGAGTAGCCGCGACTCACTATTTTCCCCTGGGTTATGAAAATGGAAAACTGACAAGCCCCCGTCTTCGCATTACAGAGGATTGCAAAGACGCCATCGCTTCGGCTACGCTAACAAGCTTCGCCGTGCTCACGAGCTCGACGGCCGAGTTTGACATCTTTTGCGAGTAATGATGAGATGACAGGCGGCCGAAAGACGAGTAGAAAGACAGGCCGGCTGGCTCTTCCGTCCCGTGAAAATCGGACGAAAATGAGGGGGTCCGCGGGCGAAATGGAATGAGAAATGGTGGGGGTTTCGGCGGCTCTCACCGGAGATGTGTATCTTACGACGGCTTTTCGAGTACATATGAGGAAGCACTTCGGTCGTATAAACACCGGGGAATGGGAGGAAGTCATGAAGGGTAAGGCGACTGGTAACCATAGGACAGGGAGGTTACTGCTGATATGATGGACGAGACCGGCTGGACGCTGGGCTGCTTTACATGATTCGAGTAACTAATATTAGCGGGTGCATAGGCGTTGGGTTGGGGATTCTGGAGAAGCCTCGGAACGAAAAGTTGTATAACTAAATATCATGATACAAGCAAGTTGTCCGTAATAAGCAGGACTATACAAAAGACTGCGAAAAAGAGCGACATTGTCAGGCGGGGGTTATTGTACTGCGTCCTCTAGCGAGAGTTCCCAAATATTGCGCCCATCGTCATGCAAATATCGACTCGTGAACAGCAAGAGGCCTCTCACTACAAAATCAGACACTCACCCTGATTCCGAAAGCGCAGGCTACTTGGCTATGGTCTTTGCTCTCGTTTCTGCTCAGATACCATGACGTACCTTGCCCCCCACTGCCCCTAAGGGGCACGGCAGTCACTCCCGCAATTGCCACTCCTCGGCGCTCCAAAGCCACTCCTCAAACGCCTCCTCCCCAATCTCCTCCGCATCAGGGACCACATCCGACCCCATCATCACCCGTCGGCCGCCCCCGCCCAGCCCAAACGACCGATCGGCGCAGGGGTTCTCGGCGCAGCGACCCGCCCGCAACGCCTCCACGCTGTCCGCGCCGAGCGTGACCGTGTACCGGTCCCGGTTGCGGGCCGCGAAGACGGAGGCCCGCGCTGCATCGCCCACGAACAGCGCGAGCGCCAGCGCGATCTCATACGCGAACGTGACGTCGATGCAGCCTGCGATGTCCCCATCCTCCCCGCCGGCCCCATCCCCGACGTCCTCCTCGGCCTCGAGGATGAGCTCGGCCGCCTCACGGCACTCGGCCAAGCAGCCGGCGGCGTCGTGGAGATATCGTTGTTGGTTTAGTGCCCTTACATCGACGATGACGTTTTCCCCCACTTCTTCCTCCTTAGAGGCAATGTTGCCGTCTTTATTTGAAGGTTTCGAAGTAGTGGTAATAGTAGGGGTAGCGGCGGAAGAAGCAGGGGTAGAAAGAGAGCTGGGAGAGGAGGGAGAAGAAGGCGGTCCTTGAGTATCCTCTCCTAGATGGTACTTGCGCCAGAACGCCTCCAGTTGCCTCAGCCGCTCGTCGACGTCGTCGCGCCAGGGGCCAGGGGCCAGTGAGCACAACGCGCAGTCGCAGGCGAAACAGTAGACCTCAGCCAGGTAGCGCTCACGGTCGTCATGCGGCATGACGCGGTTCTCGAAGTAGGAAATAGAGATCTCATCACCCGGATTCAGGTGGCGGATCGCGTGAACGGTCAGCACGCCCCTTCGTCCTTTGGAGGATGAGGCACCATCGTCCTCGTTCCAGGCCCAGTAGGCGCTGGGCGTGCAGGCGTGGTTAAAGCGAGACCAGCGCAGGAACAAGCCAGAAGCGCCGTCCTGCGCGCCCGACAGGGCCACCTCGTTGGTCGTGGCGATAGAGTAGTAGGGATAGTCTGGATAGAGGACGGAGAAGGAACTGGCGAGGGCATGAAAGGCGTCTCGCTGCGCTGCGTCGGGCAAGCTCCGGATCAGGGACTCGACGATGCTGTTTTGCTGCTGGATGGGGTCGTCGACCATGGCGCGAATGTACAGCGGTTTCTCCACCAAAAGGCACGTACCCGGCTCAACGGGCGCGGTGGCAACCATACCATAGCCTTTGTTTGGTATGCACCGGACCTCCCATAGCGATTCAGGGGTAGCAGCCATATGGTGCTAATGTTGGCGGAGGTGGTGACCTTGTGACTGTGCAATCTCAGGTAGAAATCTTCAATAAAGCAAGTGCCAATTGGCCGGGCTGTTTCCCGAAATATACAGTCTGGCGTTGAGTTCAGTCGCCACCTCTCACGCAGTATAGATGGAGAGCAATAGTCGTCTCGGCTGGGGTTATTGATACAACTTGGAAGAAATGTTGGTGGTTCCGGGTTTGCTGTGGGTCGTTGAATCCCGAGTAGCGTCCATGTTAGACCTTTGCAAGTACAGAGCAGGAGCAGTTAATAAACAACTAGACCTTACAGATTACTCCAGCTGTCTCATCGTAACATGATGCCCACCAAAGTGCGTGTTGTGAGTATGGAAGATATCAATTGCTCGGGTTTAGCGTCCCCCAACAGTGCAGCAAAGATAAAATGGCACACGGGATCGGCCGGCATCCAGGTCCACATTGAAACACAATCAGGATGTCAGGGATCAAAACCGAAAAAACACACCACAGCGTAGATTTACGATTGATGGGAATTGAAATCGAACATGCTACGATGCATACTTTATACTATTCAGTAATCAATTTGCAAACGTCGTATTTGCTTGATACGAAACGGTCAACCGGTCAATATGAAGCTTTTCATGGGTCCAAGACATCACGGTTGAACTGGGTAAGGCCAGTAACTTCAGAAAGCACCCCTTTCATTATGGGACCAACACTCTGCTCCAAACCGTGGCCGATCCAGCTGGATCTTCCATGCCTTCTGCCACCAAGTTCGGAGGAACCTTATGTAAGGGCGAAAAGATTACTGTAGGTTGGAAGAGAGCCTTGCTGTCACATTAGAACAGGAAGAGGTGTTGAGTGCAGCCGTTTGATTCATCTAAACGTATAGAACAACCATGGAGTACCTATGTACAATAGACACCAATAAACATGAAATCAACCAAGGCTCCAAAGCAAACCCTTTTTGGTAACGTGGAATAATCAAACGCCTAATCCATCAATGGAATACCCTCGTACTCCGCGTACCCACGTGCAAGGTTCATGTTTTCTATTTTGGGTCAGTTATAGAACGTGCAAGGGGCAATGAAGAGAGAAACACTTACGTAAGCACTGTGTGGCTGCTCCCTTGAGCAGGTTGTCGATGGTGGCACAGATGACTACTCGCTTGCCCGAGCTGTGGACAGCGAATCCGCCAATCTCGACCTATAGAGATATTAGATTAGTGGAAAGGTCTTTTATTAAAAGAGTCTAGAACAATGCAAACTTACACCGTGCTTTCCGCTGATCGACTTGACCAATGGGGCCTCGCCAACAACCTTGACGAGCTTCTCGCCAGCATAGCGATCCTGGTAGATCTGTCGAATGTCTCGCGAAGTCATCGTCTTGTTCAGGGGAATATTAATCGTGTGGTGAATACCCTGGAACCAGACAGCGACGTGTGGTATGAAGCCGACAGGAGTGCCAAGCTGGTTGCTGATCTCGCGCTCGTGGATGTGGTCAGTCAAGCTGTACGGAACCAAGTTGTTGGTCAGGAACTCGACGTTGTTCTTAGGCGACGGCTTAGTTCCGGCGCCGGAATAACCGGAGACACCGAAAATGGTAGGCTGGCCACCGAGATGCTCAACCAGAGGGGAAATTCCGAGCTGAGCGGCAGTAGCGTAACAGCCGGGGTTTGAAATTCGGGTTGCCTGGGCAATAGAAGACCGCTTGATGAGCTCGGGAAGGCCATATGTCCAGCTGTTATCGAATCGATAGTCGGCAGACAAGTCTACGATGAGACTGCCATCTTCACGGGGAGCCTTCTCACGCGCCTCGTTGATAGCATCAACGAAAGGCTTGCAGACACCGTTGGGCAAGGCCATGACCCACACATCGATCTCGCCATTCTCTTCCATCTGCTTCACATCCTCGGCACTGAGATTCTCATAGATGATCTCCTTCTTGCTATATCCTTGCAGTTTCTGGCCCGCGAGCTCTCTGGATGAGACATGCTTAAGAACAAAGTTAGGGTGGGTGTTGAGCAGGCTGATCAGAGCTTGACCGGTGTAGCCACGGGCACCAATCAACGCAACACGGGATGGCACCTCGTTGGAGGCGTGCTTTCTGCCGTAAGGAGGGTTGGGGTTGGTAGTGGTAGCATAACCACGTGACTGGCCCTTGAAAAGAGAACCGGCAGTTCCCATTACGGGCCGGCGAGCGAATGTCGAATAGCCACGGGCCTGGTTAGCAGCAGAGCCGGAAGCGAACTGCGCCTTCAGGTTCTGGGAAGCCACTTGGGCAGCACGGTGAAGACGCTCCTCCAGGTTTGACTCGCCCAGCATCGCGCGGCCGTGGGTCGTGAACTCCTTCATAAGGTCCATTAGCCCCTGGCCCTCTTCGATTCCATACCAGAAGAGCACATCATTTCCGCGGACAATATGCCCATCGGCCTTCTCGAAAAACCATGAGAGGTTCTCATCATCTGCCTTGACGGTCCAAACCAAGCTGGGATACTCCTTCTTGATGGCGGAAAACAGGTTGTCGGCGACGTTGGTCAACCATCCAGACTTGGTGATGGTAAGAGTCGCCAAGATGCCGTAGTTTTGTGTCTCCGAAGGCTGAAGGACAACAGCAAGAGCTTTCATGGGCTCATCGAAGAAAGCCTTGAACTTGCGCTCCTTCAGGAATTCCACATATCGATCGACGGTAGCCCGGGAGTCCGTCAAGTCGCGATCGCGAATAAGAACGTCCTTGAGCTTCTGGAGGTCGGAGAATTCCGACAAGCTCTGGGCGGTCATGAGCTTGTTTCCACGACGGATCAAGGTACCCGCACCGGAGTCGGTGAACAGCTCCTTTTGCAGTTCAGCAGGGTGGATAATCGCCACGCTGGAAGTCCGCGGAAGGTTATCGAGCAGCTCCTTGATCTCCTTGATCTTGAGACGAGTACCGAACTTGCACCAGCTCTGACTCATCAGGTGGTCAAATTCTTCATCCAGGTTAATGGCAGAGATCTTGTTGCCTTCCTCGCCAAACAAACCGCCCTTCTCGCTGAGATAGACAACCTTCAGAGGCTCCAGTACGCGAGCCAGTTCGCCAGCAGCCACATCAGCGTTGACGTTCAAAACCTGGCCCTCGGTCGTCTCGGCCATAGAGGTCAAGATGGGCAGGTAGCCACTTTCGATGGCACTCTCGATAGGAGCCTTGTTGATGTCGGTGATCTTACCGACAAACTTCCACTTCTCCTTGTCTTTGTAATCCGCCATGAAAACGCTCGAAGTGATCGGTCGAGCACGAACCCCCATGGACTCCAGGGTCCTGACCAGCTTCAGGTTTTCCGCAAGGAACAGCTTTCTGGCCACACCAAGGGTCTTGCCGTCAGTAACGCGCTGGCCCTCCTCGAATTGGGGCTCCACTCCAGCTTCCTCGAGCAGCTTGTTCAGCTGTGGACCAGCGCCGTGGACAATGATGGGGTATAGCCCAACATGGTAAAGGAAGGCCAACGACGAGCAGAGCTCCTCCAAGTGCTCAGTCAGAATAGCACCTCCAACTTTGATCACAGCGAACTGCTTCGAAGAAACCGACGAGAAGTGGGAGAGGTACTGCTGAACCTCGCGCTTGGAACCAACGCTGTTCAAGACTTGGATCACAGCATGCCGCGCATCGTAGTTGTTGGCTCGGCCAGGGCGGGTCGAGTAAGCCGCGGCGATAGTTCGTCGGGTAATAATAGGCGTAGCGACTCCGCTGATTCGGGTCGTAGCCGTACGGCGCCCGGCTCGGATGACCGCTCGAACGGCCAGACGAGACGAAGACAACATGGCGGCGGCGGCACGTTGCTGGACCTACAATCCGAACGCTGTCAGTGATGGGACTGGGTTAAATGAAACGAACAGAACAAGTAAAATATCTAGAACAACCATACTCGAGCAAGTAGAAGGACAACTGATAACGGGTACAACGGGAATAGCAGAAATAGTCCAAGCACTTGATCAACTGAGTTCATCCCAACTGTCCAGTCACCCTGGTGTCTACGAAGATGCCATCCAACTAATGTCACGATATCCCAGCCGGCTGTACCTCGCCCAGCTTGCGAAAAAGACGGGGAATGGGCCAATTGATGGGGCAATTGAGGGCGGTTGTATAGACTTACCTAGTTATGCGACGAGGAGGTGATGTGAAGGAAAGGCGACTTCAAGTCCAAGGTTCACGTTCACATCGCAGGTCGGGATAAAATGGGAAAAATTCTAGTTTATTAAGCACACAGGTTGATGTCCGAAAATCGCTCCTTCCAGGTACGCCAAATGCAGTGAGTGAGTCTTTTCCCTGGCCCGCTTAACCGCAGCCTTTGCCCCCTCCAAATATGCCTATCTACCGCTGATGCGCCAAGCCTGATAGGGCAAAGCTCGTAGAGTTTTTAGTGATTCATAGGGCGTTCTTGATGGAAGTTGGAGAAACCTTGCTTGGTGGGCTGGCTGGTGAGCCACTCAATCCGATTGCTCGCTCCACAAACTGCGCAACATGTAACTAACAGTGTGGTGCTCTAGATAGATAAAGATGCATGCTTGTATTTTTAACTATCTACGTTACAATGATTAAGAGGTTCAACTGATACAGGGGGTGTATAGCACCTGAGAAAGGGAAACAGTCCTATTAGTGAGTCTTATGTGCTGTGAGGTTGCTAAGAGGACTTGTGATTGGCCTACCAAGCCCATGGGATTCAACTTCTTTCAAGCACCAGCATACCACATAAAGGATATACCTCACTTTAAACACAGACATACATACTCTTATAATAGATGTGTGTGCGCCCCAGAATGCCCACTCATGTAGTTGGGCACCCATACATGTTTAACCCCGCTAGGACAGCTCTTCTAGTTCTTATTCTTAGATGTTATTCGACCGGCACCTTTCTTGCTACGTCCTGACTAAGCAGTCGAATAACATCCCGAAAGATATTGCTATTAGGGAGAGACGTTTAGGGGCAGCCGGCTAGCTAAAGGGGATGGTGATAGGTAGGATTATAGAACTTTAAGAGATTAAATAAAAATGTATATAAGTAAGAGATAGGTTAAAATACTTTATTTATTAGTTTACTTCTCTTATTAATTATAGTTTAAACTATTTAAATTTAACTTATAAATATTATATATAAATTATTAAAAAGGTGTAACGAGGCCACGAGGTCAGCCAGTCGGCCACAATCCGCAAAAGGTAGCAATGCTCTTACGTCTAAGAGCACCCCTCGTATCCCGTACGATATACCCACGAAGCTGGAACTGGATCGGATCAGGCCTATCTCAAGCCCTTGGCCAGATCCGACTCGTGACACCATTTAACCACTTTTATAATAGGAATTAAACTCTAATGTCCACTCCACGGGAGATAGTTAGCTAGCATATAGGCATTGTACTAAGTCTCGGCATATGGTAAATGCATGAGCGCTGTCAGCCATTCCTTCCGCTACGAGCGACGCTCTGTCCTATAAATGCTGTCCCACCGCTTGATCGGGCTGCTATGGGGTACTAATTCTGACCGGGTACATGAAGTAATCTATATCGAGTGACTCACTGGTTTTACACTGCGCCGAAGATGTCAATGCTTTGGCAAGAAGATAGAAAGGGGGCAAGCTCTTGGAAAGCTAGAGCAGAGCCAGACCCCAGCCCTCGAGCAGGAGGTCGGAAGGCAGCTTATGATAGCAACAGCTACATTGTCTCTTTCTTAGTTAGTGCCGAAACAGCATACCTGTCTCTTGAGCGCATAGAGATGACTGAGCTTAAAGTCGCCAGGCATCAACAATACATAGGCGCCTAAGAGGGAGAGAGACATATATGGTATGCACCGCTTAATGATCTGCAATTATTTGAAGGCGATCAATTGATCAAGTCTTAACCTGGTAATGGCCTGCCCAACGGGATGTTACACTTCAGTAAGATCCGATGTCACATCGAATGTGGTTGTACATCTGCATAGCTTTAGTATAGGGGGCTGCGACTTACTATAATAAAAGTTTACCAATATAATATGGCAATAGGTGGGTACATTAGATCAAGTTTCAACTTAGGACGGGTAGGATGTAGCAGATGCGAATATGATAGATGTACCGTGGTTAAAGTGTACCTGGTTTTTAAACTATTGGGCCACTTTAGCTGGCTCTCGTTACTATGCAGGTACAAACAGAGCAGTATACGAATGTAGGGTACGAAATGTTAAGCATATGCTTGGTACTATGTCACACTCTGGCACACGGCGCGGTATCACCATCTATACAGTATTTGTCACATCATGGCAATGGATGCCTGCGCCACATGGAGGCTATTGCAGATATCATAAGGTATGTCAATTAGTCGGGAAAGCGCCCCGTCTCGCCTCGCCTCGCCTCGTCATCATACATACAGGGCCCATTCCTTTCCATCCTCTGCTCAGTATATCTGCTCGGGATGTGTGGGTGGGGGGTATCGAGCTGGAAGCCTCGTATCAACCATGCATTGCGTGCCAAAGCAGAAAAACAAGACCAGTGAAAACACAGCGGCAAAAAATAAACTCCATCGTTCTGTAGAATTCGTAAATCCGGTGACCGAACCGCCCAAGGTGTGTGCTCGAAGCCCGCGAGATTCAAGCCGTCATCATCGGGTTTTTGTTTGTAGCGTCAAAATCGTCCTCGTTATCTAAGTCCCCTGGACTGTAGCCAACACTGCCTAGGCCTCAGGCAGAAAGGGAAGAAGTTCTTCGCTTAGCCTTTGTGCTGAGTTGCGACAACTAAACAATGGAAGATGGGCGGTTAGTAGCCCTTTATTTGATAGTTTGAAAACGTTGGTAAATGTCGATGTGCACTTACCAGCAGGAACCACAATGACAAGGATGAGGATGATGATACCGATGATGAGGCACATCCTCATCTTCATGTCCTTCCACCACATCTGCTTGCGCACTCTGTTGGCGCCGCGACGGAAACCTTGGGCCGACGTGGCCAGGTTGTCTGTCTTGTCTTGCAGGTTATCGAGTCGCTCGCCACGTTGAGAAACCTTGTTGATGTTCTCTCGCATCACACCAACAGTGTCGTCGATTTGCTGTTCAAAAATCCATAGTCAGTCATTGTTCCAATATGATTGTTGAATTCTATATGTCCTCTGGATCGTCGCGAGACTGCCGATCAACGGAGTATGATCTTTGCCTCTTTCGCAAGTGCCGCACTTGGGGTTGGCTGCTTCGTATATCGCGCCTGATGCTTGGAAGGACTACCCAAATGATTATGTGGTATCCATCTAGAAACTTCATCGCACGACCGAACAATGCATTCAAGTGACTCGCAGAGTGTCATGTACATCTCGCTAGAAAAGCTTGCTTGTGCGAAGGTGACATCCTTTGATGGCGCTGATGCAGTCTCCCGTGGTGCCCGAAATTAATGGCATGTTGCCGTGCGAACCGCTCGGCGCTCAGGTAGTCCGTAAAGACACGAAGGCGACATTGATATCTTGTGATCCGAGGACATGTCCATCTCTGAATTCAAAAGGGCGAATACGAAAGCGACTTACCGCTTGCAGCGCTTGTGTCCTGGCATTGCCGCCTTGCTGAGGAGCAGCGCCGGCCTGGCCGCTGGGAATGTAGGGGTCGTAGGGGGCTTCTTGGTTGTGGGACGCCATTTTGAGAGATGAAAGGTCGAGGACGGAACGAATCAATCGTAGAGTGCTCGAATTTGTGCTGACCAGAGTCGATTCGAAATAGCGATGCTGATGCGATCGGTTGTGGTGATGGGAGGAGGGTTTCGAGAGTACGTAGTATGTGAGAGAAAAGAGAAAGAGTTGGAGGATGGCGAGCTACAACGGGCGAAAGAGAGAGGTTGTTCTGGGAGGGTCAGGGAGGGAGGCTAAGGTGTGAGTGAGCGCGGCATGCAAGATTGATGGGCTGGGTGACTTTGACCTTGACCTTGACTGGGTCTCGCTGGCTGGGCTCTGGGCTTCTCTGGGGCTGGGTTTGTTTGGCTGGAGCCTTTTGGGTTGAAAGGACGCTTAAGTTTTAGCAATACAGTCGTAAAGAAAATGGACCGAGCTTCCTCTGAACAATGACCTCAAACAGGGACGGTCGGAGGTAGGGGTGTCCTCTTCCAATGGTTTGAGGGTCTTAACACGGGCGCACTTATGGAATGGATCACCAGGCAACGGAAGGGGTCTCTTTTCTCTTTTTTCCCCTTATGGTGTTACTTATTATTAGCAGAATCACATATAGCTTTGTTCACAGCGGAATGAATGAATATGGCCAAGTCCTTTTTCTTCCAAAAAGTAACCATTGAGACGTCATTCCCCGTTGAGTTCGCTCAGAGTGTGGTGACTTGGAATACGAAGTAATTGTCCTCAATCAACTCGAGTAGGTGGCGGCTTCGGTGTCGTTGGTCAAGCGTCCACGCAATCCCCAGTCCAAAGTGGCTAGGCGCTTACTCTCCCTCTCTCTCTCTTTGCCTTGTTGCTGGAATGCGAATGCGGCAGTGCCTCAACTACTTGACATGTATGTATGTAGGCAGCAGGTGTGTACTTGCATCATGTATACATACGGATGGTCTCTAGTCAAGTCCCGTGGAAGTTAACAAATACCTCGTGCATTTGTCAATCCCGTAACTATATGCATAGGCTATTCACCATCCGACGACTACACGTGAACATCGAATGCTCTGCCACGACTAGGACGAGCATCAATCCCGGTTGATCAGTAGGGAGGCTGGTGTTGTTATTGTCATCTTGTACTGCTACTACCACCCAAGTTGTTTATTTCAATTGCCCAGCCAGCAGCCAGCTCAGCTTGACACTCTCCACTAAAACACATGGTCAATATGATCTAATCAGGGTCCCTCGCCTCATGCATTGAGAACGACCAACAATCAGCATTTGAAAGTTGGCCCAACACCTCGAGATTGCCTAATACGAAGTAGGCTTATCTGCAGTCGGACGAATCTTCCATGCTCATTGAAACGTATTTCCCATGTGTTTTCGGCCATGGCTTGCATTAGCATCTTCTCGGGAGTCCCTGTCGATCTTCTGGGGAGCGGTTTGTATATGGCGCCGCCAAGCCACACAAGTCGAATCTTTGATCGTTGCAGTTCCGTTTCATCATCCATCGTCACGAAAACCGACCCATTAGCTCGATATTGACCTTGTCCCACATTCTATCTTTCCTCCCATAGGCTACGTTTCGACTATACATGTGAATAATCATGCCTTTATGTATTACTTCCTTCCCCACCCAAACGACTGTACGAAACAAAAATGGCGGAGGCATCACGTGACTTGCTGACCCTTGAATTTTACCTGCTGCCGTAGCAATATTCACGGCTACACCTACTTTGGTAGAAAAGGCCCACTGAATGTCCTCGGAGTATAGCATGTGCAACCTTTGGAGGTTGCCTTGTGTAAGAGCAGGATGCAGAATGTAAAAGAACCATGGGGGTATCCAGGCGGTACCAACAAGGAGCCGGGAGCCAAAGGCCATGGCATATATGCGTAGCTCAGGCAGAGCTGTGAGCTATCCCTAATCAATATAGTCCATTCTTATCGATCGGGGGCATTGGAGCTAAATGCTTCCTTTTAGGCCATCGGCTTGGAGCTAGGTTACATACTATGCTTCCTAGTTACGGTTGACATGGCTTCTCAGGCCTGAAGGGTAACACGAGCTGAGACGTTGCATGGATGACAGTTGCAACGAAGGACTCGAAAACCGATATATAATTTGGAGGAGCCAAATCATTACTTGCTCAAGAACTGTGGTAAGGCTTGATAGACGAGGATTGCCATCAGCAGGTTTGCGTTGCCAGCCACCAATGAGATGACTAGTTTTCCATCAATATCTCAATGAGACATTCATTGCCCACATATAGATAGGTTCGTGGGGTTTATAAAACTCCAGTTGTGTCAACAATACCTACACTAATGATGGCTTGGTTGCATACTTGGATATTGTATAAAATCCACCAGAGTATCGAGCAGTCGATCATGGTACAGCTTACGGGAGGAACCGAGACGAATACTATGGATCAACGTAGCATGTTCCAGTTCTTCTTATTTTCGTCTGTCCTGTGTTGTTTGTTTCAAACAACTCAGTACTCCGTACATAGTTGTAGCTTCATATTTTGCAAAACCTTATCTTACCAGGTAGGTATTCTCCAAGCTAAAAGCAAGCGCCAAGGCGGCGGACAGGTACGACTAGGTAAGACCCTAATTTTTGAAGCCCAAATAGTTGTGGTATGCTCTTCATTATTCAGGTTGTATATCGACCATAGAGTCAGTCGTCTTCGCCTACAGTTGCTACTCATGAGGTCCCGTTAGGGAAGCCACAGCCTGGTGGAGTTTCTCGTCTTCAACGCCCGCTGCAAGGCACCTAAGCCACGGTTCAATCGCATTTGTCTTGGGGCCGGAAATATGCAGGTAGATGAGGCAGCGAATGCAGCCTGCGTTACCTAAAGCAAGTGAAGAAAAGAGTTTACGAACCGACAGCCTCAGCTGAGCGCTAGGAATCCGCCAATACCGGCGGTAGATTTGGTGCGGGCGCATACTTTTTTTCTTGCCTAAGTCAGCTCCTTCGACAGCGAGTTGAAGAGGTTCCAACTCGAGCATTAGCGCCATGCCCCAGACCCCAGCGGAGCTAAATGTGGGCTCGGCTCTCTCCATCATCACCCCGCTTTGATAAACCCAGTCCTGCGGGATGCCGGAGGGACAGTTCAGGAAGGCGGAGGATACTTGTTGTTGAATAGGAGTGGCTGATTCCATGAGGTGCCACTACGTCTTGAAAAAGTGTCTTGCATATATTCATTGGATGCAAATCCGTAGTTTGTCCCCCCATTGGCAAGAGCCAGACCTTGCCGGCACGAAGGGCCAGAACTGGTCAAGATGGTAACGGAAAAGGTAAACTCAAAGGCAAATCGAAAGCGCTTCAGCAGGCCGCACCCTCAAGTGCTTCCTATTATGGTGGCGTTCGATTCATAGCGGGCTAGTAATCTGTTCGTATATTGCTGGGGCATTCTCACTCGCACTCGTCCGGGTCAACCGAAGGAGAAATCAGAAACGGAACCTTGGGATGTACGCGAGGGGGCCTCTGATGGCAACCTACATCAATGTATAAGGTAAGTACCGACTTCAGCAAAGGGCCAAGACGACTCGCAAAGACGTGGTGGATGGTCAGAAGTGCGTCACCCTAGCGCGGGGAAATGCAAGTCGCAGTCAAAGGTGCATGTGTGCGCGTGCTTGGTTACTGGATACTTACACGCCTATTGACGTACGCTCATACATACATGCCTTACTTACATACCTACAAATGATATGTCCATCCTTCTTCTTCTCCTTGTCCTTGGAAGGCCATCGACACCCCCGGTCAAACCGGGCCTCTTCTTTTCTTCCTCCCCTCGTGGCTTTCGAATCTCAACTTCTTGGCTTACACTTGATGTGTTTCCCCATATTCCTTCTTCTCCAAACTGGTATCACCGTATTTTGATGATTCAATCTTGCTCGTATTACGGATGCAGCAACATCGCCTAGAGTCTAAAGTAGACGCAGGCAGTGTTTCTATGAGCTATTACGATACCCCTGCAACTGCCAATGGTTTCTGAAGGATCTCGATATCCACGACGCCCATACACTCATCTTACGTTGAACCGGCCAATTCCATTTTCCAGAGAAAGAGACCTATATTGCCTGCTGGGACAAGTGCTACTCGACCATTTTAATTATCAAATACATGACCTGGGGACATGACACATTACTTTCGCTGTTCGTTATAATATCTACTTATTTTTCCTTGATCGATCGTCCCGTGGTCATATTGTGTACAAGTCCAATCTTCACGATCGCCAAGCGCATCGCCAAGGGCTGGCATCATGCGGGTCTTTCGGCAAGCTGCTCATAGCTTGACAGCTACGCTGCTGGTTGCCAGCCGATTGGTTATCGGATACCAACTTGACATTAATTCACAAGGTACGTATTGAATTACGCAAGAACCCGTTTACGATATTGTTAACAATCTTTTACTACTAGATTCCATCAAAGATGTATCCAAAAGCATGGCCCAGGACCTGATGGGCTTTTACACCGGCGATAAGCCGGGTGGAATTCCTGGTCTTCTGCCACAACCGTACTATTGTAAGAACCTTCATGATATAGTGGAAATGCGGCCTGCTGATAATCACGAGTAAAGGGTGGGAAGCTGGCGCTTTTCTTGGCGCCATGATTGACTATTGGTACTATACTGGCGACACGACTTACAACAAAGTTACCTCGGACGGCCTGCTGTTCCAGGTTGGCCCGAATAACGACTATATGCCGCCTAACCAGACCTTGACAGAAGGTAATGACGACCAAGGGTTCTGGGGTATGGCTGTCATGTCGGCAGCTGAATACAACTTCCCCAACCCTCCAGCAGGCCAGCCGGGCTGGTTGGCGTTGGCCCAGGCGGTATTTAACACCCAGGCGGCCAGATGGGAGCCTCAATATTGTAATGGTGGTTTGCGATGGCAGATTTTTACGTGGAACAACGGATTCGACTACAAGAACAGTATATCCCAAGCCTGTTTCTTCAATATAGCCGCACGCCTCGCCTTGTACACTGGCAACGCCACCTATGCCGATTGGGCGACCAGGACCTGGGATTGGATGACAGGCGTGAAGTTCATTGACGAACACTACTACGTGTATGATGGCGCACACACTACCGATAACTGTACTGGTATTGTGCCGTACCAGTTCTCCTACAATGCGGTATGTATCGCCAATTTCCAGAAATGCGTCTCGCGTTTAGAGCCTCGCTCCGTAAAGAACCGAGCTCGAAATAGTGTGAGCTGACTCAGGAGGCATAGGGGGCATTCCTTCTCGGAGCTGCCGCTATGTATGCGTACACGAACAACCAGAAGCAAACCGACAATAGCGAAATCTGGCGCGAAAGGGTGGATGGTCTTCTGAACGGTACCGACGTATTCTTTGTCAATATGACTCCGACTGCGCCAAAGGTCCTGTTTGAAGTCGCCTGTGAGCC
Source organism: Apiospora saccharicola (assembly GCA_038363915.1). Taxonomy (NCBI): domain Eukaryota; kingdom Fungi; phylum Ascomycota; class Sordariomycetes; order Amphisphaeriales; family Apiosporaceae; genus Apiospora; species Apiospora saccharicola. The sequence goes on from JAQQWM010000004.1 coordinate 1,911,531, forward strand.
TGTCAACCTCTGCAACGTGGACCAACAGTCTTTCAAAGCCTACTTCAGCCGATGGATGGCGGCCACCACCAAGTGGGCACCTTGGACGTACAACAAAATCAAGCCCTTGATCCAGAACTCGGCCGTTGCGGCGGCACAGCAGTGCACAGGTGGTGACAACGGCCGCATGTGCGGGACTCGCTGGGTGAACAACTCGGGGAAGTGGGATGGTACCACGGGCGTGGGCCAGCAGATGTCCGCATTGGAGGTCGTGCTCGCCAACATGATTGAGCAGGCCCAGGCGCCTGTCACGAACAGCACCGGCGGCACCAGTGAGGGCAATGCGGGCGCGGGCGGGTCAGATATTGGCCGGACCGATCCCCATGGTGCCGCCTACGCAACCGCGCCTATCACGACGGGCGACCGCGTAGGCGCCGCTTTATGCACCGTCGCTGTCCTCAGTGCGCTGGTTGCTGCCTGCGTGTTTATGACGACCGACGAAACTAAGACTATACGTGAGAATTTGGAGGATGCGCGCGCCGTATTTGCCGGCGGCGCAGGAGGAGCGGCTGCCAAGCTGTCACGGAAGAACAAGGACGCAATTCACGACGAAAAGGGGAAAGGGGTTGCCGACTACAGCCCCGGCGGGTCTATGGAAAAGACATCCAACTCGGCGCATGGGGTACTCGAGACGGCCGCGCCACCAACAACGGCAGCAGGGTCGTCGTTACAGAGGCCGAGCCGAACGGTAGCGGGAGGTGGTAATACTTCCCGGTACGGCTCCGCCCCCTTGCGGCGCAAAATGAGGGAGCGGAAAGAGCCAGCGCTCGTCCAGAAAGGCGCAGTGGTTCGAAGAACTTTTTACATAAGAAACGGGCGAGGTACATAGACTCTGTGGTCAACTAATTGCATGGTGTTGGATGGTGGCCATCATGATTGACGAAATGCATTGGGACGTACACATACTCGGGGACTACATTTACGTCTAGCTGCCCCTTAACTAAGTCCAAGCCTAATGCTGCGCAACACCCGACATTAGATGGTCGGATGATCTGAATAAAGCTCTAAGGTTATCGCAATTTCTACCCAGCTCTGCATAGCGTGTTCCTCGCAAACCACCAATTTTCTGACTACAGACGCAATGCGGCTACGTATGACGATGCCATGAAATAGCAAGTGTTGCTTTTGCTTGTTAGGTCATTCTTTGCAATCAAACTTGATTGGTCATCAGAAGGTTCATGGTCATGAGCATCTCCGACGCCGGTCCAGAGTTCGCATCACGATGACAGACGAATATCAGAACCGCAAAGCAGACCGATATAGTCTATCCCTATATTCTTGTGTCCAGTCAATACGTTGATGGTGGCGGCGACCTCCTTGATATCAACTATGACTATGTTGTGCTAAGAGCAACTAGCACAAAAATCAGCTAATACATAAACATACGACTGGGTTGGGTCATACCCCTCGTGTCCGATCGCGGGGCAATTAGCAAGCTATAAGTTTTTGGAGGGGCAATTGAATGAATCAGATAGCCACCCATACGCAAGTTTCAATATTATATGGTCCATCTTCACCACTTTCAAGAAGTATAACTCAATTGAGAATTTGAACACCTTCAATAGCATCACGCCGATCACGCGAACGACGGAAAGAAACGAAAACGATGGCCCCGACAGAGTTCCCCAAGAAGAAGTGCGGAGTGTTGGGCTGCACAGGATCCGTTGGCCAGCGCTTCATCCTGCTCCTTTCGCAGCACCCACACTTCACCCTGCACGCCGTGGGCGCATCCCCGCGATCTGCCGGCAAGAAATACAAGGATGCCGTTCAGTGGAAGCAGGCCTCGCCCATGGGCGCCGTGGGCGAGCTGGTCGTGCGCGAGTGCAAGGCCAGCGAGTTCGCTGACTGCGACGTCGTCTTCAGCGGCCTCAACGCGGAAGACGCCGAGAGTATAGGTATGTCCATGTGTTCGGTGTCTTGCTACTAGCATATGATGTCTATCATTGTGCGCGCGTGCAAGAGAGTAAGAGAGAGACTGGCATACTGACTGATGCGCCTCAACCTGCAGAAATGGAGTTCCTCAAGGCCAACCTTGCCGTCTTCTCCAACGCCAAAAATTACCGCCGCGATCCGCTTGTGCCCCTTGTCGTGCCGACTGTCAACCTGCCGCATCTGGACCTCATCCCCCACCAGCGGGAACACTACAAGCTTGAGAAGGGTTTCCTGGTGTGCAACTCCAACTGCGCCGTCATTGGGCTCGTCATCCCCTTCGCCGCACTGCAGGCCCGCTTCGGCCCCGTCGACCAGGTCTCCGTTGTCACCATGCAGGCCCTCTCGGGCGCGGGTTACCCGGGCGTGCCGTCCATGGACATCCTCGACAACGTGGTTCCCTTCATCTCGGGCGAGGAGGACAAGCTGGAGACGGAGGCGCGCAAGATCTTGGGTGGAATTAACGAGGCCAAGACGTCGTTCATCGAGCAGGACAAGCTTCGCGTGAGCGCCGCCTGCAACCGCGTGGCCGTCCTCGATGGCCACACCGCCTGCGTTTCCCTCAAGTTCAAGAACCAGCCCGCCCCCAGCGCCGCCGAGGTTAGGAAGGCCCTTAGCGAGTACGTTAGCGAGGCCCAGACGCTGGGCTGCCCCTCGGCCCCCGAGCAGAGCATCAAGGTCTTCGGCGATGACGAGCCCAACCGCCCGCAGCCGCGACTGGACCGCGACCTGGGAAGCGGTTACACTGTCAGCGTAGGACGTGTCCGCGAGGATGAGAGCGGCATCTTCGATATCAAGTTCGTGGCGCTGAGCCACAACACCATCATTGGAGCCGCTGGCTCTTCGATACTGAACGCCGAGGCTGCCGTCCTCAAGGGATATATTTAGAGGTGGAGATGTAACAAAAATTTAAGATACATAGGTATTTACTGCATTCATTGGCGTTGGCTGTTGGCAAAATAGAGAGCTGGTTGGTTGGCATTGAAGAATATAAAAAATTCGCGACTCATCTACCTACCATTCTAGTGCCATTCCCCTCTTTTTGAAAGAGAGTCGGCTAATATATGAATTGTTGAAAGGGATGTTGACACCAGCACGGCCAATTATACCTGGTGCAACTCACCAGGATATCGGGGACTGCCGCCAGTTTGATGGGTCTGCCCATCTCGTATGGAGACGATTTAATATTAACGACCAATGTTTGTTGACGACATGGTGCTTGCCATAGAACGGAAGCCAACCATTGAGTGCTCAGGAATCCTTTGAAAAGCCTTCTAGCTAAGTGTCTAGTATTTCGAAAATTGCTAGGTGCAAAATAACGACTATTGCAAACGCAATTTGTACACAGGACAAAGCAGGGATGATGGAATCAGGCCATGTAGGACACAAGACGAAAGGAGAAGTTTGACTCGGGAAATCTACGACAAGGTAGCCAGTTGGACAAGGGATACACAAAGGGTGTCTGGGTGCAAGTGTCATGCTCTTATACCAATCGTGCTTGTGTGACGGGGCTGGCTGGTATTAAGGACCCGCCGTTTCAGATTGGGGGAGATCTCAGGACCTGGCGAAATATCGGTTAGCCGCAAAGGACTCCTCTCGGCTATCAGGCGTTTAATTGGCACCGATGACCCAAAGGAGAGTGTGATTCGGGAAGATACAGTGGCTGCCCATGCAAAGAGCCGCCCGCTTGTTTCTGCTGTTTTCTTTGAATCTTGAGACGAGGGCGCTCCCAAGGGAGTCGTTGGGGTGGGTTAGATCGGAGCAAACACTTACCTTTGAGACCAGAGAGGGGGCCTCATGCCGCATATAGAGCTTGGCTTGGAACCAGGGTTCCCCAGATATGTCCGCTGCCAGATTTATAGGTTGCCTCGATGCAACAAGGGGTTCGCCAATCGGGATGGCGGTATACCACAATTCGTTCAACAACAGCAAGTGGCACCAACGGGTTTCTGATGGAAACACTGCTTCTCTTCCCCTATTCACAGGCCCCGGTGGGGGAGAAGGGGAAGAGTTTATCGTGTCATAACCACCTGGTTCTGAAGAGGTGGACATTAATTGCGCGATGTGAATGAATACAAGGAGATCGAATTATATTGGGGAATATCTAAGATTGGACGTAGGACAACACACGCAACATTCACGCGCATTCTTGACGTGGCTCACTGGACGAAGGTCTCGGGCTACACTGCGATATTGAAACGACTTAATAATCCTTTCTGCCTCTTGGGCAAACAATCAATGCTCTAGGCCAATTTGGTGAGGGACCAAGTGATACCAACAACGTCTGCCAGCAAATGAACATGAATTCCCACACCCATTGAGGTTGACTAACAAGTTTTTTCCGACCAGGTGTGATTCGGGACGATTGTGAGTGTCTTCCCCAAAGATTGTTTGTTCCTTCCCCATAGCCATACTAATAATTAATCCAAGCCTGGAGCTTCTCTGCTGCTGCTTCACCTCTTGGAAGCACCACTCCACCAACAACTACTACGCATATCAGCGTGTGCCATCCAGCAACATTAATATTGGCGACGCATCTGCCCTGTTGTCGCTGAATTCGTTATTTCATGCAACATCACTAGTCTAGACCCTGGAAGTGTTTCTCGACTGACCACTTGTTATTCTCACCATTGAATTCACCTTGGCTTCACCCTTCACGCCCTCCAGGAATCAACTGGCCCGGACAGGTGTCGAGCTTCAAGGTTCCTTCGAGAATTTTCTCGAGACAAGTCTGGACATAAGATCCATTCTTTATTCCGGTGGTCTTCGGTTTTCTCCATCTTGCGTGTGTCGCAGCAGTACCCAAAGTTGTCGTCGCTGTGGTCGTCGTTGATAATGGAGAAGAAGGATGGATCATCGCAGCCTGGTGCCATTGGCTCCCCCTCGACGGCGGAGCTGCTCCCGCCGACACCTTGAACAACTACAACCCCAACCCTTCCAGGCCCCTCGAGATTGGTATCATTATCGGTGTTATCGTACTCGTTGGGGTCTCGGTTGCGCTCCTCTTCTGGTACCGCGCCCGCCGGAACAAGTTGCTGAAGGAACATCACCAGAAGGCGGATATCGAGGCATGTGTTACAGCTGGGTCCCCTACCGGTGGCGAGCTTCATCATCACCATCACATTGTCGGCGAAGTTCACCACGGCCACGCGATGCATGAAAGAGTAGGAAGGATGGGTGACCCCCCTGTCCCTCCACCTAAAGATGCGTGCCGCCGTGGCAGCGAGGACTCCGACGTGATCCATAACACAAGTGGCATCACCATCGAGCGAAGGGCAGAGGATGCGCCGAGAACTCCCACTTGGCCGACTTGGAGTAACCGTCATGGAGAATACAATCACGGTGGTAAGTCTCCCGTCTTTCTCTTTTATCCATCACAATCCTGGCAAGTCCTTCTCGTACACTGTTGCTAATCTATGATTGCTTCTTTAGTTGAGGAACACGAAATAGTGAATCGTGTCTGATCGCCTAGTCCCGTCTGTGGCTATTTAACAGCTTCGCCACATCTAATTAACGACGATGTATTGTACAAGTAGTCAATCTTCTACACCAACCCAGAAGGAGCCGCCAGTCAAGAAGGATATACGGTTTCCATACTGAACCGGAAGTCTATAGATGATCTGGCTTCCAGGAAAAGCGGATTTTCCCCCTTCTCTCACATTTCTGGTATCTGTTGGTAGGGAGAACTGATGAAGGGAATAAATGGAAGCACCTAATTCGAGAGCTCCCATGTACCTACGCAGGTTATTTTACGCATGCTCTGCCCTTAATGTTAGATTTGAGGACACCAAATCGGAAGATATTCCCTCTGCAACGGACCAGTCTCTTGCTGAACGCAAAAATGGGAATGGATACATAGGTGAAGTCACTTGATCACCGTATGTTGGAGCCGCAACCACCATCCGTTCTCATGTCTTGCTTCGACTACTAACAACACTGGTTCTCTGCCAGTTGTATCCATCACGCCGACACTAAGGTTGTGATATCTTTAGTCTCCCAGTCAGTTGATGGCATGCCATGTGAGATCTATGCTTTTCACCGTTTGCCATATTGGATGTTGAGTGTGAATATACAACTTAAAGATAATGCTCAACAACAAAGTTTTTGGTATCTCGATCTCGTCGCACAATTCTGTATCCGTATTCTCCCGCACTCCCACATCCAAGGGCGCGGCTAATCTGATGGTATAAATATTCGGCGTGCCTTCCTTTTTCCGTGTCACTTCTTCCATCTAGCACGCAGTGATTGCTGCAGATACGGTGCACTATACACTCTCCGCTCTTTTTGTATCAAAGGCTTCGGTATCACGCTGCATTCTCTTGACTGGAAATAGTTCCCAAACCTGCTGTGTCCAATCCTTGTTGCATTATTTCGTCTGGTTTGTGTGAGCTTCCCCTTTACTTTGGTCGCCCTTGCCTGTATGTCGATTTGTTTTCTGGCCCACGGACTTACCAATGGCCATTTTAGTGGTAACCAACACAGCTCAGTCACTGAGCGATCCGTAGCTCTCTACATACCACGAAGTGGTGAGCTATAGCGCTATAAACAATTATAGAGCTCACTTATAGGTCTTGCATATAGTACCATACGCCTGTGGTGCCGCACTGGAGGAAGCTCAAGTTGGGGGACAAGTATTTAATAGGTAAGTCAGCTCAACGCAGCCATTCTCTTCTATCGCCATGCTTGTATTCACCCTGGGGCCCGATTGCCACAAACTGCAATAATTGGAACAATCGATAGAGTCACTTTGAACCACTACAGACACACACAGTCAGTCATTAACAAATTCCCAGAGCCGTCTACTTGCATTCACAATATCGCCGACCCCCCCTTGTATTCACCACTGGTGAGGGCGTACTTAAGCCTGTTGATTTCCCGCCCCAAGGGAATAATTCCTGCTACAGAACTTCCTCACATTCCCATCCTGGTCTCACACCACGAAGAACACAGGCTTCGTTGCCATTATCAGCAACAACAAGCCGTATCAATTGCTTTCTCACCCGTCATCGCGTCTATCTGTGGCGCTGATTCACACTTTAGGGAAAAGCTGCTTTGTGGTCGCGACCCCTTACAACACCCTTCGCGTCGTCGATTCAACCTCTGGATCATCCTTCACTGTCCTATCGCTACTTCCGATAATACAGCCTCATTGTGTTGTCGCTGCCGAGTTCATCACAACAGCCTGCCTGCCCTGGCTTACATTGACACCACTATAGCTTTCACCACAGCGACGCCATCCAAAGGCAGAAAATATTTCGTATCGTTATCGGACGATTACAGCAGATAATTGACGATTCAAGGAGATCCCAGTACTCGACGATTCAAGGAGAGCCCAATAAATCGACGATTCAAGGAAAGTCCATCATCATGGCCTTCAACAACGACCGTCGCCACCCCAACTCCTCTCCCCCGCCCGCCACCACGCCCTGGACGCCTAGCCGTCGCTCGTCAGGCTCCCCTCCCGACAGCAGCAGCACCCCTGGCGACGGCGGCAGCAACACCTCCCGTCGCAGCTCCAACGCAACAACCATTCTCTCCACCGGACGCCAGCGGTCCGCTCGCCAGAGCTCCAGCGGTGGCTACGGCAGCAACGCCCAAAGCAGAGCTACTAGCCCTCGAAGCAGTGCCTCGGACTGGCGATCTACTGCTTCTCCCAACAACGCCACCAGCTTCAGCATCAGTCCTACTGGAACTCCTCCCTTTCCCGCTGGTGTTTTCATCCCTCCTGCTTCTCTGACTGCTGCCGCCACCAACTTCAGTAACGCCACTACCACCACCACTGGAGCCGTCCCCTCGCCTCCTCATGTCCAATTCGGCTATCCCCGGCCTCGTTGTGGTGGCTCTCAAACTTCCCTCAACGCCACCCCCTTCACCGCCGCCGCCGCCCACGGCCCCCAGGTCGCCCTGACCGCGACACAGGCCAGCTACCTCGTGTGCCCCTGGTGGTGGACCTACAGCCGCTGCGGCCAGCGCGGCTGCAACTTCTCGCACGCCCTGGGTGCCAACTTGAAGCAGCAGCCCCTCATCTGCCCCTACTGGCTGCGTTCGCCCGGCACTACCGGCGCGGGCTGCAACAAGGCCGAGGGCACCTGTCAGTTCGCCCACTACCACTGTGAGCACGGCCAGAAGGCTCCCGTGCCCAAGCCCAAATAAGTCTGCTTGCGTTGGTTATTGTTGTCGCCGTCATCTGTGTCGTTGTCTGCACGACCGCAGCAAAAACAGACGACGGACAAACCGATGCAGAAACGGATTTGGCGTTTCGCCCCTGGATGGCGGACGGACGTGGACCGAATTTGAGCGACGCAATAATGACCTGAGTGTGCGAGCGATATCCCACCATGGACGCTGACGCTATTATCTTGGAGAAAGGGGATAGAAGGGAAGGGATGACTCACTAATCTAGCCTATCACATCGGCGATGGCTATACCTAATACTTGTCCCCCTGTACCTGTGTGCCCTGGACCTAGATATGACATAGGTTAAGAGCTATAACTAGAGGAAATACAGAGACACCTTCTACTCCCCTATAAACCTGGTATTCATTGTGCTGTAGACCTTTTCCGCTGATCACTTGGCCCTTCATATCGCGTGGTTGTCTTCGCATCGTGAACATTGCGGGGAGTAAGTCATGAATCTAAGCCGCATTACAAAAAGCTTTGTTGCCGAAATAGCGGGCTGGGTCACAAGAGAACATTGTAATGGTGAAGTGAAACCAGCCTCGTGGGATGTATGAATTTGGTGTATGAATATGCACGGAATTGTTTAAAAGTAGAATGAGGACATCAAAAGTGCCTACTGATATAGCCTCCCCTGAAAGCCGAAAGAAGTCAAAGTCGCCATGAACGCCAAGTAATGCTACCAATCCTTATACCCAACCCCATTCCGAGTAGTCCTGCCACAGATGATAATGCAAAAGAGACTAAAGCAAAACTAATGTCGCTTGCATCAGTTATTAGTCTTGGGAAGATACCGACTTCTGAAGACATTACTGAAGGTACTCATCCGACTACCGATGGTGCCCCCATCTTGCATTTTGCTGGCAAGAGCTTCCTCCAGTGCGGATTGTGTGACCGATGCATCTGTGGAGTAAACCAGTCAGTCAAGCTATTAAGTCAAGATTGGAGAGACACAAGAGAGATACTCACCATCAAGGTCACTGAAACTACTTCCCATACTTGGCGTCTCGTCACTGTCCCTCGAATAGCCTTTGCCTTTGCCACTTGGGCTTCGGCCGGCTAGCTCCATCGTTCGACGCGGCGACAGCGGCCCGCTAGGCCTGCCCTTGTCCGCCGATGATCCCTTGCCAGCCGGGGTAGCCGAGCCTGCAGATGAGTCCGAGGTCTGGGATTGATGTATCCGGTGATGATGGCTTTGGGGTACCCGTCGATTTGACAGGTCGGCAGTAGCCGGGTTGCCCTTGAGCGTCGCAGTGAGATCGTTATTACCAGCACTGCTAGATGCATCTGCCTGCTTTCGGTAGGGCAGGAAGGCGGGCTCGTCTTCCTCCTCATCATCGGCGAACGACGGGCCATCATTGCTTTGGAAGCGCGGAGGTCGGCGGATGATCCGGGATTGGGCAGGGCTCGATTCAGATGAAGACGACTCTGCCGAGCTCGTCTCCGCTGGCCCGGGGGACGGAGGGTCCGGCTCTGGGTCGTCGTCATCGTCGTCGACAGAGGTGGTTATCGGGAGTGACGATAGCCTCTTGCGCGCCAAATTGTCGGCTGGCGGCTGTCGCGCGGCTCCCTTGCTGCTGCTGCCGAGGTTCCGCGTGGTATAGACCGCTGTATTAGAGGACGAGGTCCTGATCGATTGCGGACGGGGCGTGGCTCGCATCGGTGTTCCAGGGACGCTGGCATCGTTCCGGGGAAGAGGCGAGTCCCGACGGATGGACAGTGCTGATGGGGCTCGTGGTCGACCTAGGGCAGAGCCCATCTGCTGTTGCTGCTGGACGGCATCGACTGCTGTTGTAGGCGGATCGGTGCCTGGTACCGGGGATGGTGCCGCAGAGCTTCGCGCTACCGCTGCTGCCTTGCGCATCTGTGCTCGTACTTGGGAAGCATGACGCTCAGTTAAAAAGGCAACTTGTTGGAGGAGGAAGTCGACGGTGACCTGGAATCTTGTGGCGCTTCAAGGGGTTAATGGGGGACCTTCAATTTAGCCAGGGGGCTTTTGGGGACCTACATGTCATTCCCTGCAAAGTCGTGTTAGGCGAAGTATTAATGAGGAAGCAGTAGTACGACATACAGTCTATCTCGGTTTTGGCAACCTCGGATATGATATTCCAAAGAGCTTCGTCTTTGGATGAATCCCAATTCACCTAGGTTTTGCTCGCCTCAGCCTGATGCCATCCAGGTTGCGGGCTGCGTGAATGTGAATGGGAATGAATGTCGGTCCGCATGGAACTTACCGGCGGAGGATCCACGAAGTCGCCTCGTGCAAAAGGCAGCCGAATGAAGACGGTGTAAGTGGGCTCTGGTTGCGGTGATGCCATTGTATCGGTTACATGCTGGTTTCCATGGCGGATTCTGCAGGTTGGATATGGGAAAGACGAGAGAATTGAAGGATGTCCAGTGCTGTCTGTACAAGATGCAATGCAACCTGCGTTAGGGACTGAAGCCAGCCAAGGCCCCCAGACCAGACCCAGACCCAGACCCTGGGAATGCCTTATCGGAGCTCTTATCGTGGTGTTATGGCTGTGACATGTTAGGCTCAAGCTCCAGTTGCTCCTGCATTAAGGCTGTATGGAACCTTGTTAGTGTTCCATCAGTTCCATCAGCCCCCCCCGGATTTCCAAGCGTTTAGTGTCCGTCTCCCCAACCCAATCATCGCTCTGCATTCTAGACACTCCCGACTCACCTTTCTATGTAAGACCCTCAATGTAGTTCACCGAAGCAGGCGACCAAGAGCAAGACTACACGGATGTCTCAGACGGAGAAGTGGAGAATCTCATCTGGCATCTGTCAAGACTAACCGGGGCAGAGAACTTGGTTGTGATTGCTCACCGAAAACCCCACACCACAGGGTGATAGGTAATGGGTTGCGCTCTCTGGACATGGATCGAATACAACAGAGCTTGTCAAATCTGCTCACATCTTCCAAACCCGGGATGCCGGAGCTGTTTCCAAGGTTCGGTCCATCGTATCGAACGAAGTATGTTATTGTATTTTACCTGCACTCGTGCAGAATGATTCTCGGAGCTGCATAGTTGTCCTGGAAGCTGGTGGTGGCGGTGGTGGTAGTGTCTCCCTGTTAAGCACCAAGGTTGTAGCTAGGTACCTATACTTGGTGCGGCGCTGACCTAGAGATGGCGGCAGTTGCCGAAACGCTGTTCAACACATGGCTGTCATGCGTGAGTATATCGAGTACTATGCAACACAGGAAGAACATCGAGACGAGGGATCTGCTTTATATGTTGGGGGTGTTGTGATATGCTTGTACGAACAAGCGTAACACACCCAGGAGCTATCGAATTTCCACACAGCCGCGAATTGCCAGCCCGCTTAGTGGGGTCGCACATTGATCATCTGCCAGGGCGGGCATTCCAGCCCCGCGTCATAGCAACCGTGATCTCTCAACTTTGTGAATTAGGAGACAAGTTTAAAACTCTGTTTCCATCATACGGTCCCCAACTGATCATGCAACAAATAACTTGTGTTAATACCTGAAATCAAGGATATAATATGTCGCGCGAAGAGGGACTATGACTGGGCAATTCCTTCAGTGACAGGAATAGCCTCGTGGTCAGCAGGTCTCTTTCTATTGGGTGTGGCAGCACAGTCAACACACACACCAAAAGATAAACCACCAACGGTTCGCCGATCCTACCTCGACACATAGATGGAGGGGTGACTTATTGCCGGCTGATAGCCAAAACAGGCTGGCTTCGGCTGCCGCAAGCGTCATGGAAAGGACCAGAGCTTCATTCAGCGTTCTCACATGCCACTGCGATGGCAAGCAGGCACGTAGGGAAGCAAGGGGCCTATGAATACATGCGTATATTACCAAATCAGCTTGCCCTGACCTTCGTGTGTGTATGATTGTGTTATTGACCCGGTCTCGAGCTATTGGGAAGCCCTCCTTGGTCAAATTATCATAAAGCGTCGTTGTGATCTTGATTGACGACAGCATGGCCGAGGTAAGAGAATCTACTTCTACTTCTACTTCATTCTCCCGTACCCCGCATTCTTCCTTCTATTTCATACGCCATGAGGTTTGCTGGCGATAGTACCATCTAATACGTATCATTAGGAGCTCTGGAAAAGGGCGGCGGCATCTTTTCCGAACTGGACCAACACGCCCATCCCTCGTTTCAGTGTCTCCGCCGGCGGCGTCATCGCGCTCGCCGATCTCAGCACCATCGCGCAGCGCACCGCCATCGCGGGCGGCTCATCATGGTTGGACGCACTACTACTGGCGCCGGGCCTACACTACCAGCAAGCCGCGGACGCGCTGGCCAATAGCGGCAGCTCCGGCATGGACAACACCGGCGGCTTGTCGCCCTCGTACTCGGCCATCGAGCACTTCGGGGAAGGCAAAACGTCAACCTACAATATCACGAACCCGGCCACGGTGCGGTACCTGCAGCGTTTGGCGGCGGCGGCCCAGCGCGACGGCTACCCCGTCATGATCGACGTGGGCACGCTGCCTGAGAGGCGGTATTCGTTCAGCGGGCGAGGTAAACGGAGCGTAGGCCAGCGTGCAAACATCTGGAGAGACCAACCGGCAGACTTGGGGTGGGTTAGCCATTTGCTATACTTGGCATCGCCGATACTGACAATAGCGGCCTTTGTGTTTATGATCCTACTACAGGAGTGTAAGTCGAAGCGTGAACCCCCATACATGTATTTGCCAACAGGCGATAATCGTATATGGCAAGCAGCTAACCGATGACCAACAACCGAACAGGGTGGGGGGTTGGCCTTCTCCTGGCGCTGATGCTATCTCGCGTGCTGAATATCTGGGTCATCAAACAACGCGCAAAACTACCTCCGGCCCTACCCAAGGATGGCACCACCACCAAGAAGCCCCCACCACCGCCGCCACGACGCAGAAGTGATGCTGCGTTGTCTTCTTCTACCACCTCGAACGACGACGTCTCGTCAGCACCGGTCCGGCCACCGGAAAACCTAGGCGAAGTGCTGACCTCATACCTCGTGGACCTGGGCGCAGGCCGCACGGTGTGCCTGCGAGGCCTGGCCGACGACCTGCAGGCCATCACGACGACGACGTGGCTCGCAGCCAAGACGCACGTGGACGGCTACCTCGAGGCTGTTGCCAAGCTCGTCGTCTACGTCGTCGCCGCCTTCAGCGGCAACATGTCCCAGGCCGGCGGCATCATCTTCATGGCGCTGCTACTCATCACCGCGGGCCTCTTGGGCCTGAGTAACGCCCACGCCAGGACGCTCCGCATGCACGGCCGCATCGCGGCGCCCACGCAGGAGAAACTGATTCTGGTCCCGACATCATCGCCGGCAGGGGGAGGAAGGGGAAACCCGAGGAGGACTGGGGGTGGAGGCGGGGGGCCGCCGGTGCTGCCGCCGTACCCTACGTCGGGCCGTAGCTTCACTGCGCAGAGTACGGGGTCATCGTCTTTGCTGTCGTGGCCCTCTGCCCCACAAAGGAGGCGACCCAGTATGGGCGTGACAGCTTTGGACGATTTCGCGGAGAAGGGCCAGATTGGGACCGGGGCCAGGAATAGCTTCCCCCTCGACAACTACCTACGCCGACTATAGACGACCATTACGGCGATGATGCACGGATAGTACCTGTGCGGCTGTTCACCGGATACTTCCACATTATGTGCCATTAGATGCTACTGTACCGGCGAGCGTAGGGAGGTTATCATTAGATTTTGTCGCTTGAGTTTCACCAGGTTGTATTCTTTAAGTGCCCCGGATGGCGCAGCAGTAGGCGCAGTCAGAACATTGGGAAGTGTTGGGTAACACATGGCAAAGGAGGCGTTTATTGGCTTGGCGTACTGGGGAAGGCTGCAATTTTTTCAATATATCCTACTTCGAGTATTACTCAGTTATCAACTGCCGGATGTATTCCGCTATATAGAGAAATATATACATGCACCCATGTTTTCGTGGCTCATCGGCGTGCCACCAAATGGTGTGATATCGGGAGTGGCGTTCAGTCACGAAATAAAACCTCATCAAAATTTCAGCCTGGCAACCAACCCGGCCCAACATTGCCGGCATATCGTTCTCCAAAACAAAGTTCAAGGACTAGGGCGGCTGGTCACCACCACCACGTGGCAAAAACGAGGGAATCCGACCGGAAAGAGGCAGTGCCTCTCCTGTCGGGGTTTGTCCGCTATACAAGCCAATGCTTGCACCACTGAAACGTTCGTCGCGACTTCGTCGAATAGACACCTGGCAGCAACCAGCAAGCAAGCAACGCGAAACAAACACCCGGGTTGGGAAATACTCAAGAATGAAGGGCCCGGGGTTGAGATAGCCGAGCTTCGAAAAACGCAAGGGCGCGGGGCGGCAGCTAGGGAAAATCCCCCGAGTCCTCCGATGTCAGGCCTAGACATGCAGACGTATTGACGAGACGAATTGACAGCAAGAGACGATGCCGGGTAATGTTAACAAGAAAAGCATCGAACGATCGATTAATGTCTCTATCTCGTGCTAGCCAATTAGAAGACAAAAAATAGGGGGAAGGGGAGAAAGCTAGTGAAAGCTGTAAATGCTCGATGTAGTAGTTACGGAAAAGGGTATCGTTATCAGTAAAGTTGCGAACGTCTGTTTCTTTCTCTCTTCCCATGTGCCTCAGTCTATACCGTTACGTTGTCAAGCCTCGCCTCGTGAAGTCGCCTCTCGCCAGGCCCTTTCACCCCTAATAGGGCGTCTCTCATACATTGTGGTTTCCTCTCCATCACCCATTCGGCCTCTTGATTCCATGCGCGCTCATATTACATAGTAGATAGAAGGTCCTATCCGTCCCCTTCGTGATCGCATCTTTGGCTGCTGTGGTGGGTACACCTATCCGATTAAGCGGTGGCGAAATTAGGGAAGAAGACAGAAGGAGAAAATGCCATGAAATATCAAGTTCGCGCGCAGATTATACAGTTGTTGAAAATGCCAAAAGAAAACGAGCACAAACAAAGCAGAAGAGCCAACCACCCGCCCATCCATCATCACTGATTTTGGTTTTCATTCATTCGTCTCGGGATTAGGGGAAGGGGCTGTGCGAGTAGCCCTTTTTGATTTCTTATAAGTATCTTTCTTTACTTTGAATATTCGGTGCTCCGTACGATCTCGCATAATGACCGTATGAGGAACGGGTCTATATGTTGTTGGCTTTCGTCGCCCATCGATTTCGAAGACGGAGACCCCCCCATCGCCATCCCCATTGCAGTAGTAGATGGTCCATTGGTGGTAATGCGGAGAGTGGCAATAAGTCGTGCGATGCACTTGGCCAGGCCCAACCGCAGCTCCTTGAGCGAGGCGTCGTGCTCGTCGGCGTTGCGGTTCGCCGCCGTTGTAAAGTTCTTCCCGTAATAGTTGTTCTTGCCTTCCGAAGGGTGCCTCCGGACGAAGCTCGACTGGCTCCGCATCGTTTTTGTACGGGAAGAGGCGGCGTAGTTGTAGTTGTAATTATTGCTGTTGGGCTCGGGGATGGTGGTGGCGCTGGTGTCGGTTTCCATGCCAAGCAGACTTGCGGCCTTGCGGGGAATCTTTGTGCTATCCGAGTTCCGGGTCCTCGCAGATGCGAGCTCGGGTCCCAACAAACTGGACCCATATGACGACACCGAGCTCTTGGAGCTAGGACGCGGCGCCGATGTTGCGGAGGCGGACCGAGGACAAAGGCTGGTAATATAATTGTAGGCCAGTATGTGGGCGTAGAGTGCATCGCAGAGGTAGTCGGTGCCCGTGGGGAAAATCCTCTTGATCGCCATCCAGTCCGAACCCCCAGGCGTATTAAACGGTGACGTAGGCGTGACAGGCTCTAGCATTGATCCGGATGACTGTGGCGGTCGTTGTTGTTGTTGTTGTTGTTGGGACTTTTTGGGACTCTTGGGGCTTTGGTCTTGCTGCTGTCTCTTTGATGGTCCAAACCACTTCCATTTCGAATTGTTGCCCCGCGACGAAGAGTCATCTGTGAGCGCAAGCGAGGTTTGGGACTCGGAGGCAAATCGGAGCTTGCCATACTTAAACTTTCGCGAATGGCCTCGTATAGTCTCTATAGAGAGACTGGAACAAAGCAGCATTGTCTCCGGAAAGCATGACACAGAGACACGGAGCGTGTCGAGCACCTCGGTCGGGACCGGGAAGCGCGATGCGGCATGTTCGTTATCGGTCTGGGGCTGCTGTGGGAAGCCCATATCAATACTGGAGTTAAGCCACTCTTCGACATGTACCAAATGTGCCGCGATCATTGGCGTCGACACCTCTTCTTTCCGAGGCGGTAACGTAACTTCAACTTCTCGACGATCATCAAAACTCCTGGGGCTATCCCCCTTCCCAAAGGGCGGGTCGTAGTCCGAGATTGACGAAACCGACGAGGCTGGTGAGTATGTCGACGGTACTGCTGCTGGTTGGAATCCAGTAATGGAATAGCGAGCAGAGCGGGTAGGCGAAGGTGGCGAAATCCGCAGATTCAATGGTTTATGTGCGTTGTTGTGATTTAATGATGACCGTCGTTGCGGTATTACCCCATACGGTGCCTGAGGCGACGACCGAGGTGACCCGAAGGTGGTGGAGGGCTGCCTGCTGGGAAGGACTGGTGTCGTCTGCGAATGCGATATCTGGATTTTTGGGTTGAATGACGAGACTGGTAGGGCTGCTGTTTTCTGAATCCTGCAGCCCATGGACATGCTGCGGTAATCATCGACGTCTGCTGTTTGCGCCGGAGGCGGAGCTAGTTGGATGACACTCATACTACGCCGCCGGTCCTCCGCACCGAATTCCTCAAGATCAAGGCCGTTGGCACCAAAGTCCATCCAGCTGTACTCGGAGAGTTTGTCTGGAGAGGGCCGTCCCGAGGTGGGCGCGGTGGTGACGGAAACCTCACGGGTAGCAATAGAAGGTGGCTCCATGCCGCCAGATGATGTGGTACTGAAGCTATGTGTTGAGTCACTGCTTTTGCGCGGCTGGTGACCATTCGTATTCGTCATGACGAATGGTGAATAAGAGGGCTGGTTCATCGTTTGAAGCGACTTTAACCGCGATAAGGTCCCGTACTCAGCTGGGCGCATCGACTCGTCTTGAAGTGAAAGCCGCCGGGCACTACCTTCATCGAGGAAACCAGGTGCGGGAGCGCCAGCAGTCAAGTTCTTGGACTTAAAGATGGCGGACGAACGGTCGAGGTCTCCGACCAATACTTCGGCAAAGTTGCAATCTAGGAGGGGTTCCTGGAAATCCATTTTTAGTTGAATATCGGGATGTCGTAGTAATACAGTGTCCCCAGTCACACTTGAGGTTGCTTTTTTCTTCCTTCGACTGGCCAAAGCAGCCGCAAATGACCTAACAGTGATGTTATCGCTCACGTTCTTGCTTATAGCTTATAGCACCCAGGAGATTGCAAGAATGGAGCCGTCTGATGAACTCTGTGTGGTCGTTTGCGGAGAACTAACTATTTAACGGGTGCTAGAAGAAAAACCAGATAGCGAGCCGCCTGTATTAGAGGCAAGGAGTATCTGGTGCACTGATGTTGTTGGTGTTGTTCGAGGGAACATCCCAGCAGAGTCGGATGATGGGTGGGCTGGGATCAAAAGAAGTTGTCAAAGCAAGCGGCCCAGTACACGGAGCGGAACCCCCTAAGCCGGAAAAAGGAGGATTCTTGCAATGGGTGTCAATGTCAGTAGCAGTATCACTGTATCAGTACCATAGCCCAATCGACAGGGGGAGCACGAGGCCCGGGATTGAAGCGATAGAGTATGATCGCCGGTACGCTCTGTTGGACGAGCGCACCAGAATCAGAATGTGACTGGTGTTCCCAAACCAGGGCAGGGGTGAAAGGGTGGAGGGGTGAAGGGTTGTGGGAATGCTGTGGTGGAGAACAGGTCTTGCCAATTCTCAAAGTGCCCCCTGTCGTCGTCTGTCCTGGAGCTTGGGAGCCGGAGTGGGAAGGGCCACGAACATGGAATATGGAAGCGCACATATGTATTGGGAGATCGGGCATGTCTATCCGTACATATGTTGGAAATATGTTGCACTGATGTTTGGACAAAGGTGGACGTATGCGAGACATGCCCGACAAAAGTGCCACGGCGCCGTACCACAAGTTGCTAGTCAGGGTGCTGTGTTTCTCTTTGCTTTTGTTTAATGCTCTCTTTCTTCCAGCTTCGAGTTGCCGTGGTTAGTTATCGCCGTGCACTGATGGAGTGACATGGACGTGACATGGAGACATGGTAGTAGTGCCTATCCCTCCATACTCCATGTGGGCTGGGGCGGTTGTCGGCTGATGGTGGAGCTCCATTCTCATCCTCCTCTGCGGCCCTCTTGCCAGTCAGAAGCCAGCGTTTTTCCCGACGACGCCTAAAGCTGCATGGGTTCCTGACAGGGATGGCAGCAGGGATCATCCATTTACATTACATTGCAGTGCAACGGCACGGCGAAGCTCACTCTTAATGTCGAGATTAATCAAATCTGCAACGCGTATGGTTACAATAGCAATCACACATTTCAATCAATACTTTGGTCCAGATACGATATAAAATTTCCGTCCCATTGAACCCCAGGCAAGGTACCGACGAGGTCGGCTTTTGCGTACGCACTTGCATCAGGGCAAGAGAAGAGTCAAAAGACGGCAGTCAACGAACTCAATTGATAGGTCTTGCTTTGGTTGCGGGGGGATCCCCGATTTCCTGGATGTGCTAAGGTAGGTCAAATCGAGCAAAAGCAATATGGTGCAAGCCGAGCATAACATGACAACAAAGGCCTGGGATACCCACGAAAAAAGGAGAGACATGATTTACCTTGGGTGTTTGTTGGCTCTAACGAGGGAGGGCGCGAGAGGGAGAAAAGGAAGAAAGGCCAAGCAATCAGCTTGTTTCCGGATCTCGAGAAGCTGTGCCGTATCGATGGCACCAGCTGCTGTTTCGTTCAACTCCTTCATACTACATACATGCCATGGCTGCTGGTGTACTCGGGGTCCTGTGCTGCCGCTAGCCGGTACTGGTGATTGGCAGCAGAAGATGCAGGATGCAGGGTATCAGAGAAATATGCGCGAAGTGCAGACGGAAACACCGCCGGGACCCTACATCCAACAAACCCATAGAAAACAATTCGCAGATCCAGTCATATGTCATACATAAATGCAACACAGGGTTGCCCGTCGCGGATGACCACGTTGCCCGCTACAGTCCACGACTCAGCTTGGGAGGCACATGCCTGTCACAGGCATAGACTGATCGCTCCGTATCAAGCCACAATGCGGATGGGACTCTTCCCAAGCTGGTTTGAGTCAGGGCCGTCTAGCCCGGGTATGGGCTTGACTCTCTCCCAGACATACATGATTATGCCTCCATATCACCTTGTCGCGCGGCGGGCAGGTATGGATGATGTCTCAGTCGTCACTCAAGACGAGCCAACGATCCGACAGCCCGCATTTGCCACCAACAGCCAGGATGGTGCAACCAAATGAATATTGGAGACTGAACAGGACAGATGAGAGAAGGCTTTAGCGAGGCTCTTATTTAGCGAGGGATAGATGTCGTAATCTCAAGTATGGCATGTATGTATATGTATATATGTATATATGTATATATGTATATATGTATATATGTATATATGTATATATGTATATATGTATACTATATTTAATACCTATCAATATTGGAATAAAGACGGAGTATATATATGACATATAATATAATGACCAGTTCGTCCAAACCAAGCTGTAAAGTGGTTGAGCTACTGTGGGCTGGACAATAGCGGACGTATGCTTGGTATATAAACACATATAGGTATGCATTGGCTAATTATTACAGGTCCAATGGCGTCGTAAGAAGCACAGCATATTGATGCAAGCCAGATATCCACGATTGTACAAATTTGGAAAGCATATCGTCAATAGTCAAAGCGAAAAATAAAATCGGGTGAGGCGAAAACCGGCTCACCACTTTTGGCCCCTCTAGATACCACACAGTGTGCTGCGCCTCCCTCCCAAGGGGATTTAAGTAGTTGGTGAGCTTTGGCGATAACGTGCAAAATTCATTTACCAGCTTCTCCCTGCCTACGGGCAACGAGGCTTTGGTTCGTAAACGTTTCTAACCGCCATCGTCATAATATCACCGCCCGCTCTTGCAATGTTTCGCATTCAAGGAAAGAAAACTATCTGATCAATAGGTGCAGGCGGGTT
This sequence comes from Apiospora saccharicola, assembly GCA_038363915.1. Lineage (NCBI taxonomy): Eukaryota > Fungi > Ascomycota > Sordariomycetes > Amphisphaeriales > Apiosporaceae > Apiospora > Apiospora saccharicola. The sequence goes on from JAQQWM010000004.1 coordinate 1,931,818, forward strand.
GGTGGGCTTCGCTCATCCAAAGTCGGTACCGAGCTTTATCAGCACGATTGCAATTTAGGATAAGCCCCAGGATATCTGACAGGTCTATAGCATTATGTATCTATCCCCTTGGTTACCAAATACACTATAAGTTATGGGGACAGCTTCTAATTAAATTAAATATTAAATATGCTCGGATAATAAGAGTTCACGCCGTCGAAGACTTCTCTTTATGCTATTACCTCCGCGATTTATAAGTATCGAATCCCCCGACTCTTTATAGCGTAAATGGTAACTAAAGGGATATCTAACAGAGCTCGGTGCTAATGGAGGTCCAAGGTTTTCGATAATGTACATGCCTTCTGTAATCTTATAGCCGTGTTATTATATTTTCAGCGGCGAGATCCATTCGAATTTTGAGATAGTAGATACCAAGTAGGCTTTGGATGGATAGATATATTACTAGCTTTTTTTCTTCTTATTCGTTAGCTCGCCCAAGATTTTCCTGGTAAAACATTGAAGGCATGGTCCTAAAGCACAAAGGGGTCCCACAAGACACTGACAGCTTCTTAACTTTATGTATGCATATGCAAGCCGTACTGGCTGGGTAGCTGGGGTCTTGGCAGCCTCAATTGGCATTCCCATTTTCCGCCCCACGCCAGCCACGCTCACCCACGGCTAGATCTTGGGTGGTACATCGCTGCAATTTAGCAAATGTACTAAGCAATGACTCTTTTTTTTTTCTAGAAGCAAATCTACGAGAGAGTCCCAGCCGAAAATCCTAGCATCCAAACATCCAGCAATAGTGGCAGAGTACTTAGTGGACTTCTTCGGTCTCAGGTGAAACAGGCTGGAAAACTTGTGATCGCTTGATCTTCTGATAGGTAGGTTTTAGTTCTCGTTGGCTTCCGGTATCATTGAGTTTCTCCTATCCAGGGTCCATCCATATCGTATCCCACTAGCGATTGTTCGGTTCCATATCGCATATGCCGGGCCTAGGCACTCCCGGCCTTGCCTGATCCAATCGATTAGCCTTCCCTGGACGAAAAAAAATTCACGTCTGTGCTATCTATCAATACACCGACGACGGCTCCGAAGCCCGGTGGTGCATCGTCACCCACAGTTCCGTCTTGCGCCCATCGCAATCACCGTACAGTGGTTTTCCAACAAGTCCGACAAGATGTTGACCGAAAAGTACTTCGCCGCGATCTCTGGGCCTCCCATTGCCAACAACACCGCCATCGCCAAAGACATCGGCATATACGAGCATACACTGCATCCGAGCCATTCGACCACAAGCACCTTCAAGAAGAGCTCCGTGCCGCGCAATAGCCTAGCCGTCTCTGATACTCATGTCTTCGCGGCTCAAGATGACAAGTCGACGGTACACGTATACAGCAGGGCAAAGGGCAACCAAGAGTCAACTGTGACTTTCCAGGAGAGAATAAAAAGCGTCGCCTTTTGCGATGATGTACTGGTTCTGGGCACTGCCGAAGGTCGTGTCATTGTGTGGGAGGTACGTTTTGCGCGGATACCAAAATGACTGTCAATATGAGCTTGTGGCTGACTTAATTCTTAGATTTGCACTGGGCGGCAAGTAACTACTCCTGCATGCCATGTCCAGGCTGTGACCTGCATTGCCTCTACGCCATACCATCTACTGACAGGCTCTGATGACTCCAATGTCCATGTGTGGGAGCTGTCCCGTCTCTTGGAAATGGACACGACCATTGAACACGAACCAGTGAAGACCCTTTCTAATCACAGAGCTGCCGTCGTTTCCATTGCCATCAGCCAAAGCACAAATACCGATACCAATATGTGCATCACGGCTGGCAAGGACAGATCCTGCATCATCTGGAATTACCAGACTGGTACAGCACTTCGTACCCTTCTGTTCCCGACCAATCCCACATCTTTGTGTCTAGATCCCTGTGCGCGTGCAATCTATGTTTCGTCTGATGATGGCTCGATCTTTGCTGTTGATATGTTCTCGGAGAAGGCATTGCTGGGCCCTCAGAGCATTGAAGCAGTATCGTCTGTTGTCCAGGTCGCGTCGGCCTTCGGCTCAGCACCGCAAGAAGCAGGACCTGCGTCCTGCCTCGCCGTCAGCTACGATGGCACAACACTACTGTCGGGACACAACAAGGGCCAAATCCTTAGATGGGATTTGAGCACACGAGCTGACTCGACTCAACTTGCACATCTCAACGCAGCCATCTCTAACTTAATATTTGAGTCACCGCTGCCCCGAACAAAATCTACACAGGTTACGACGGTTGTCAAACCCTTTTTGGGCAGTCGCAACTATAACTTCACAGCCCAGCTGGTCACAGACTTGACCGAAGAGTCCAGGTTTGAGAAAATTCTCAACGGCAAGGGCTTCGCTGCTGGTGATTTGGAAAGCGCCATCCAAGCTCTACAGCAGCCCCAAGCAGATAGCGTAGGTGACAGCGAGCTGAAGAAAGAGAACGAGTCTCTATGGGAGATCATCAATGAGCAGCGCGCTCTACAGAAGAAGACTTTAGAACGATATGTGGAGGCTAAGGCGGCCAACACATAATTAGATATAGAAGAAATGAAAATGAGAAATGCGATATCGCATACTGCGCCTAGTTTCAAGACTCGTCAGCTAGTCCTTATCTCGCGTTTTACATGACAAGCCAGAGAGGTTTGTGGGGGGCCCATGGCAGCCAGGGGGCGCTATTGCCCGGGGTCCGCAAGAGCCTCAAACGGTCGGCATAATCGTGGCCCAGTGCTCTGGCTGTATAATGCTTGACTCGTGTTTGATTTACGCGGCTCAATTAAGCTGTATAGTTAAGCTTTCTGTCGATCTTGTGTATGCAGGCATATGCCGTCTGAGCGCTGGTTGGTTTTTGTTCGATATCCGGTGTTTAGTTACACATTCCCATACCAGATGCCAAACCAGTCTCGAGACCCAGGCATTGACTACCGAAAATCCTTGCTTGTCCAGTCTGGGCCGACCTTGCTACTACTAGCCGACGTCGTTCGCTCAGAAGTTCGCTGTCAGTTGTCTTGGTCTGCGCCCACTATAGGTGGTAATACTCCTGGGTCGTCCATGCTGAAATCGTGGGTCTTGAAACAGCCTCATACGTCGGGAATTTTATCACGATGTTCGCGGGGAGTGACGCCATGAGTGGCTATTTGCGGAGCGTTAGGGACGAGTCTCCAGGGGAAATCTCCAGGCGGCCCTTATAGCCGTGCGATCCCCAGCCTGCGTGCCTCTTGGCTCTTGGGGATTGTTTGGGCTGTTGGTGTTGCGAGAAACTTCCAAACGAACAACTGGAAGATGCACCCCGGATACTTGCTGAGCATTGTAGCTACCCTGGTGGTAGTGGCGGTGGCGAAACCTCTCCAGCAACCAACTAGTCATGTCGTCCATGAGAAGCGGCACAGCGTACGGAATGTCTGGCAGAAATTCCGTCGTGTCCCCCGTCGGAATACCCTTCCGGTCCGGATAGGTCTTACACAGCAGAATCTCCATCGAGGCGAGGACTTCCTACATGCGGTCTCACATCCCAAGTCGCCAGAATACGGACAACATTGGCACCCCAGCAAGGTCATCGAGACATTTGCGCCTTCACAAGAATCGGTCGATGTCGTAACGAAATGGCTTGTGGGCGCGGGAATGGACCCGAATCGCATCCAGCTCTCCAAGGGTCGAAATTGGCTGGATTTCAACGCAACGGTTGGCGAGCTCGAGAAACTCCTCAAGACCCAGTACTTCATGTTTCGACACAGTCGCCATGGGAAACATCAGATTGCCTGCGATGAGTACCATGTGCCAGATCACCTCAGCAAGCACATCGATATTATCACCCCCACCGTGCATTTTGACCAGCACATCGGGCATGAACGCCTCAACAACAGAGTCTCTATGGACACTGAGCAAGTCAATGAGCTGAAAAAGCGAGGCTTGGACAGCGGAGGACGACCTTCGACCGGGATACAAGGCAGCGGACTTGATGGGTGGTCCCCGAAACAGGGCGACTTTGTGGAGAACGCGATGATGACACTGAACGACTGTGACAAGATGCTCACTCTGGACTGCATCCGGGCCCTGTACAAGATCCCCAAGGGCGATCTTGCGGCCAAGAACAACTCCCTGGGGATCGTCGAGTACACGCCCCAAGCCTTCTTACAGTCTGACCTGGATCTGTTCAACGACCAATTCGAGCCGAAACTGAAGGGCAAGGGCCCGGACGTGGACCTCATCGACAACGCCGTCGTCCAGACGCAGAACCAGAGCTTCCAGTTCAACGGCGAGTCCGCCTTGGACCTGCAATACGCCATGGGATTGGTGTTCCCGCAGCAAGCCAAGGTCTTCCAGGTCGGCGACCTGGTCCGGGGCGCTAGCTTCGGCAACCTGCTCGATGCTATCGACGGCAGCTTCTGCGACGACAAGGCCGACAACGCCGTCGATTCCATTGACAACAACTACCCCGACAAGATCCGCTGTGGCGGCCACACCGCGACAAACGTCATCTCGACGAGCTACGGCTACAACGAGGCCGACTTAACCGCGCGTTACGAGCAGCGCCAGTGCGCCGAGTACATGAAGCTCGCGCTCCAGGGCGTCTCCATGATCTTCTCATCGGGCGACAGCGGCGTCGCGGGCAATGGCCATCTCTGCCGCGACCCCGCCTCGGGCGACTTCAACGACGGGTCCAAGGGTCTTTTCACCCCGGCCTTTCCCAGCACCTGCCCCTACATCACCTCCGTCGGCGCGACCCAGATCGTGCCCGGCAAGACGGTCGCGGACGCTGAGTCCGCCTGCGAGGAGACCATCCTCTCCGGCGGCGGCTTCTCCAACGTCTTCGCCATGCCCGACTACCAGTCCAAGGTCGTCGCCGCCTACTTCAACAACTCGGCCCCGCCCTACTCGGACCAGCAGTTCAACAACTCCCGCGCGGTCCGGGGCTACCCCGACGTCTCGGCCAACGGGGCGCGGTACGTGACTGCTGTTGATGGGAAGTTTTCGCTCTCCTTCGGGACATCTGGTACGTGATTGATTGCACATACACGCCTGTGCTCTTACTTTATCTACTTGCCCCTATGCCCCAGTCCCCCGCCCTAGCAAAATGTTTCGATTACTTATTAATATTGTCATATGTCAGCTTCCGCGCCAGTCTTCGCAGCCATGCTCAACCTGATCAACGAGAAGCGGTTCGCGGCGGGCAAAGCCGCCGTCGGCTTCGTCAACCCGGTCCTCTACGCCCACCCCGAGGTGATGAACGACATCACCAACGGGACCAACGCGGGCTGCGGTACCAAAGGCTTCAGTGCCGTTAAGGGATGGGACCCCATCACTGGTTTAGGGTAAGTTAACGATTCCTTATTTTCCATCTCCTCACACGCACGAGGTTGCCAATGATGAACTAACCATTTCCTGTGTTTAGAACGCCGAACTTCGAGGCCATGGAGAAGTTGTTTCTCAGCTTACCTTAGAGCGGTATAGACATATAAAGCGGACAACGGGGCACATTTAGATTCACGTGCTTATAGATGATAGATCGACCGCTTGATCATGAGACACAATGCATTATAGAAATCGGCTGGTCCGGGGCATGACGACTTTATATATATACCCTTAAACTTAATCTTATGCACTACCCCTAAAACTCTCACCACCCTTGGCTGATATACTTGGTGGCCGGTTGAAACTATGTGATTGCTTCCACTTAACGAATCTGACTGAACAGGTCTTACGAAATTGTCTCGTGAGATATGCCCAGGCAGCTGATTGAGTTTGAAACGGTCACGACAGAATCGGTAAGAGATCTTAAGATAATGGCACCTAACCAGCAAATCATTATTATCACATGCATAGTCAAAAATAGCAGAATTTGTTAGCAGCAGAATGTACACGCTGTATTGTGTTTGTCGTAAAAGCATTAGCTCATTAAATAAGAATTGCACATCATTAACCGATGATGCGATGAGATGCGCCCTTAACACCACCACTTCATGCCTATTCCTTCATCCCTTTATATCATCGTCTCTCCTCCCTGTGGGATTTCCCCATCATCCCCACACCGATTGGCTGCCGATCTAAGTGGGTAATGGATATACCACTTTACAGACCGCAAGCGGAGACGGCGACCTGGGTAGCCTGGGCGTCGATGCGGCCGAGCATGGTGGCCTGGCCGTTGGTCAGGGCGTTCATGGCGTCGAGGGCGATGTTGAAGCCGGAGGCGGCGTGGTCAACGGCCAGGACGTTGATGGTCTTGCCGTTGTAGCTGAGCTGCCAGCAGGTGCCGCACTGGGGCGAGTTCCAGCCGGCGACGGCGTCGACGGCGCCGATGTAGGGGAACTTGGGGATCTGGCCCTGTGTCTGCCAGCCGTACTTGGTGATGAGGCCGTTGACGCCGTCGCTGCAAGAGACGGTGGTCATGGAGCGGGAGCCATCATCGTAGCCGGTGTCGTAGGCGACTGTGGTAAAGACTGTTAGTAAAGTGTGGTAGAGTAGGGATTGTCCATTCGTCGTCAGCGAAGGACATGGGTATTACATACCAGAGGCGGCCGAGGCAGTAGCGGCGGCGGCAATGAGCTGGAAGATCTGGCTGAACTGCATTTTGAAGGTTTGGTGGGTTGTTGGAGCGAGTGGAAGGGTGATTAAGTTATTAAGAACTAAGTAGATAGTTGATTGGAGTTGATGAGGATGAGGATAAAGAAGATCTGTAAATCGCGAGAACCCCGAGCTCTTTATACATCGTGACCCTGCCTCTCTCTATCCCTCATGTAGCGGAGGCATTTTTTGTTTTTGTCGTTCATCAAACCATCCCACCGCATAGCATCATCATACTACGTGACATTGCTAACGGACTATCTTGCTATGCACCACCACCACATACCCTAGACCCTGGCTGCGGATCGCGGCTTTGCATCCAAGTCCCATCCTATTCCATAGGCCATTGCTCCCTTAGAATGGGCCATTCTCGATATAACGCGGGTTGGAGGAGGTTGAGGGAGAGTCATGCCCACTTCTCTTGCAGATGCAGGTCGACGGTACTGGACAGGCGGTAGACACCTGACCGACTTGTGCCCTGGTCTAAGACGTGGGTGAATTCCACAACATCTCGTGTTGGATGGTTGGGTTTGCGGGGCCGATGGTTAACTGGACACCCACAGACCGCGGCTGGTGCGAGTGGTGCCGATCTTTTCGTATTGCCGGTAGTCCTGCCAATAATAGAAAGAAGCCAGCTCCCATTAGGCAGCGCTAGCGGCCGTCTCCAGATCCCTTGAAGGACTGGTCACTGGACATGTCATTGGATACGCCCGGGTTTTTGCGGTTGTCGCGGCTCACCAGTCCATACGATTGTACCGTCAACTACATGCAGAACTGATCCCTCACGTCATACAATCAGAATGCTATTACCGAAGGGCTCTGCTGCATGAATGAGCTGATGAGGCTGATTTTGACGCGTCCCCATCCGGGTCTTTCGGGGGGTTCTTTTGAGGCTGATGAACCGGGGTTAGGCATCGAGCATCTCACTCGATCCCGGAGACGCCAGTTGCGCTTAATGGCCCTCGCGCAACAGGCTCGTGCTGGAAGTGGATTGGTTCAGTAGCCCTGCCGGTTTAGCTTGTTCAAGGATGAGAGAAAGTGCTACGACAGAACCTCGGAGAACAGTCGCTTGGTTAGCTTGCGGTCCACTGCATTCATGCACGCCGAGCCGATTCTCGTAAATCCATGGTTTACCCTGTAATATCCTGGCGATAGCCTGATGAGCTCGCCTTACATCTTGCGAGCCCAGCAAAGTCCATTGCAACACAATGCCCGGTGCCAGATGCTTCGGACTTGAGAACGAGTCAGTATGACAGCGAGCTGGTAAATTTCCGACGTCGGGTTACTGCTGCATCGCGACAGCGCGGTATCAGCATTCAGACAAGTTCTACAGCGTCTGATGCCAAATCAGAGTACCAATAGGCTGGCCCTTCTTTCACACTTGAAGGGCAGACCGAATACGTGTACAACCTTGGCTAAGATGGTCCACAGTGGAAGCTGATGGGTCTATGTAATGAATCGGGGGTTGCTCGTGCATTGAAATGTGAGATGAGATTCATGGCTGCGTGTAAGCTCCGATCAAAGCTAAGAGCAACGGCCGGCGACAAGGTATATGATGACATCAGTGCTCATCAAGATCTAACGGGGTCAGTCAACGCTAGGACAGGCCGCTGCTTCTGCTTTCTCCCGTTAGTGACTGAGGCAGTGGCAGAGGCAGAGGCTCATCAAGCAGGATGCGCCAAATCCAACGTGCATGCATGTGTGCCTCTGGGAAAACTTCCAACCTCATGTCGTGAGACATAAGCCGAGCCTAGAATATGCTTGATTCAGCTCTGCTCTGCTCGCTGTTCTAGCCTCAGTCCATGTGCCACGTCGCAAGGCCACGGAGAATTTCAGTAAGCATATGGAGGCTGTGCGATGTCCCGTAGTGTGCGACGTTAGCTCGTGCATCCCTAGGAATGTACGTAATACATTCGGAGGCCGGGCGACGGACCCAACGACCGGTGATCAGGTTCGGGGCGGAGCTGCGTGATGATCCGTAGTACTCCATGTTAACCGGCAAAATCTATACCTGCTCCGAAATATATCTTCCGTCGCTTGGCATGGATGAGGGGAAGGGTCCGTTGAATTTTCCCGTAAGTAAGGGATGGTCCGATCCGAGTAGCTTAGATATTCCGATCCAGGAACTGGATGGGTAGCGTTGGCTAGAGAGGCTAGCACGGGCAAGCGCTTGCTTAGTGCCAGGGCAGATTAACGATATGTGTAATCATGACGAGTGCGGAAGACCGCAGTTGACGGGTCTAGGTGCAAGCTTAGACGTGACTCGACAACAAGATCTGACTATTGATTCCGGCATCTCGGTATTCCGATAGCCTTGGGAAGATGCAAGTGTTCCCCAGCTGCACTAGGTACCCTGCTTGGATGAGATCTACTTGGGGGAGAGATCCATGTAGTTAAGCAAACACATGCAGGGTCGCACGAAGTACATGCAGATGGTTGATGTTAAAGATAGAAATGTTGACTCGAACAAACTCAATGTTGACAGCTAAGCGCAGTGCATCATGTGCGCTTCGGCCGAGGATCCAATGGAAGTATTGCACGATACAGCGTGGTGATTTGCTTGAGATGTCCTCAGTTGATGATGGCGCAGGGTGGCCTGACTGAGATGGATTGGTGGTGGTGTGCGCTACGGCCAGCTAAAAGTGACAAGTCCAGCTTGCGGTGTTGCCCCACCATTTCCTTTGGAATCTCCATCCCGATGACCTACTTGGTACCTGTGCCTGTCTTATGTAACCTCCAAGTCCCATCATTCTGATAGATGTCATTGGCGACAAGGCCACCTTCGTGTTTTGCATGTTTCTCCTTCTCGCGCGTTTGAAGAAACCTTCTATGGCAGCTGTCACTTCCATCTGAGACACTTGCATTCACTTCTTCACTCCCTTCTTTCTTGCTCTAAAAAGAAAGAGTTATTGTATACTTCTCACAATTGAAGGTTGAATCGCCCATCATGGCTGCTGTCGACCCGAGCACACGCAAGAAGGTGCTCAAGGTCATTTTCGCGTCCTTGTTGCTCGACCTGGTATGACCCCTTTTTCCGACGAGGTGCAGAAAGGACTGCATGTCGTCAATCGGTACACTATACTGACTGTGAACTATAGATCTCTTTTACATTCATTCTGCCCCTCTTCCCCAAGCTACTCGAGTTCTATCGCAACAACGAAGCCACTTCCGATTCGGGTTCCACGATCCTGGCCAGCATCCTCGGCTACCTCAATACCTATAAGGCTTCCTTCGCCAAGCCCATTGACTCAAGATACGACATAGTTCTGCTTGGAGGCGCGCTCGGTAGTCTATTCTCCCTGCTGCAAGCTTTCGCCTCGCCCATCATCGGCCGACTGTCCGACAAATATGGCAGGCGCACCGCGCTGCTGGCCAGCATGATGGGCAACATCCTGTCGGTGCTGCTCTGGGTGGCGGCGGTGGACTTCCGGACCTTCCTTGCCTCGCGCGTCGTGGGCGGCTTGTCCGAGGGCAACGTGCAGATTGCGACAGCCATCGCGTCCGACATCTCGGACGAGAACAGCCGCGGCTCGACCATGGCCTTGATTGGCGCGTGCTTCTCCATTGCCTTCACGTTCGGCCCGGCCCTCGGCGCGTTCCTGAGCTCCATCACGACCGTGGCGGCGAACCCCTTCGCGACGGCTGCCGGTGTCTCGCTCTTCCTCATCCTTACCGAGACACTATACCTCTACGTGGCCCTGCCCGAGACACTGCCCAGCAAGGTCAACAAGGATGCCAAGACTGTCAAATCTGATAAGCCGGTAAAGGAATCGCAAAGGGGCACGAACTCGCTCATGCTTCTCAACTTCGTCCACTTTGTGTTCCTGCTGTTCTTCTCTGGCATGGAATTCTCTTTGCCCTTCATGACCTATGACTTGTTCCAGTATTCGTCCCTCCAGAACGGACGCCTCCTTGGCTTCGTGGGATTGATCGCATCAATCTTGCAAGGTGGTGTTACGCGACACCTCCCGCCACTGCTGTCCGTCCGGGTTGGCGTGACCGCCTGCCTGCTGGCTTTCAGCGTGCTTTGTACGTGCAGAACCCAAGGCCAGCTCTATATTGCGGCCACATGCCTGGCGATCACCTCGGCCACCGTCGTCAGCGGCCTCAATGCTCTGGGCAGTCTGGAAGCCAAGGCCAGCGAGCAGGGCGGCAAGCTCGGCATCCTCCGAAGCTGGGGCCAGCTTGGCCGCGGCCTCGGCCCCCTCCTGTTCACTAGCGTGTACTGGTGGGCCGGAAGAGGTGCCGCCTACACCATGGGTGCCGCCGGTATTGCCTGCGCGGCAGGCATGGTTTTCTTGGGCCTGAACTCTCCTCCTGAAGAGGAGGTGAAGAAGGCTGTGGCGGCGAAGAAGCGACAGTAATAGCTCGTTGTTGAAGTTGGGGACCGGGTCTTCGGTCCCTGGGTATAATGTAGAGATCCCACGATGGATTCATTGTACGATATGTTATATAATATTGGAAACTGAATTGGTACTGGGCTATGTATATAGGTTTAGAGAGCAATGGGCAAATAACTGATCTATCCTCTTATTATGTCGCCTTGTTCTCCATAATGATGCCTTGCTTGTGTAATGCTGTTACAGTGCTTCACAGTTAACATTACCACCCCGACTCTCACCATCTTCTACCTCTCGCAAATAAACATGCATGATCAGCTCAGCTTAGTGAAGTCGTTATACTACCCTTGTCGGTCATCAGTACATTGATTGAAGAATCTTACCATTTTGAGTACCACCAACTGTCTTATCTTCCTACTGAGCCAGAGGGATCACCCCCTTTCCCCTGTACCGATGTACACCATACCCAAAGCACGCAATGCTAAAACCTGAGGCTGGTGTTGGAAATCGAAGTGAATGATGCCTTCGAAACAGGTCAAAATGCAAAGGATGTGCCTCCGGTCTCCCTTGAAATATTCATAAGCAGCACATGCAATCCCCTTCATGATGATGCATCGTTGTACGGCCAACGTATTCATCTTGAGCTACTGAGATATGGTACAACTTTCTACGTTCCGGTCTATCTGAGTGAAAACAATATCAGATCGTAGTAGAAAGGGCTGGATCTTTTCAACACAGGTACCAATTATAGTTCAACTGTATACTGGAATAAAATCTGCCCGAATTATCAAACGTTGGTTGACACTGGAATCAACGGAACCGGAAGTGTTGAAAACTATCCAATCGTTGATTCTGCTTCCACCGTGTGTTAGACGTCCCTCAAGCGTTGACTCGGTGTGAAAATATTTCCAGATATCGGTACTGCAGTTCAACGCTTAATTTTATCCAGGCTACTCTGCTACGGGACTCCATAACAACTTGATGAGAGCAGCAGTGAGCGGAGGCTCGCCGTTGCCCAGCAGACTTAGAGCCAAGGGAGCCGGCTTCAACTGTCATATCTCAGATGGAGAGTTTCACATTGCTGCCGTGGTTTTCTTTTCTTGAGAACAAAAAGGCTGACACCCCCTCTCCTCTCACACGCCACCGCAGTGCGGTATGAAAAGATCTGCTCGGCTTGACCATTTGCGCTGTGATTATATAACACATGATCGTGAGCTTGAAATACAGTGAGGGGGCGTGTAATGTCAACAGCTGCCTCTGCACCTAAAAACGAGGAGCTTGGTACCTCTGATGAGGGGCGAGTGACGGGGGCTACAAAGGGCTGCAGGGCATCTTCATTGTTGACGTGTTTACTGGCAGCTGGTTAAGGCACTCACTGTCTGTCGTCCGGCCGTTTGAGGTGGTGTTAGGTGTTGTTCTTAGTCGAGTCTAGCCACGCATTCTTATGTTTAGTGTTGCGTTCGATATCAGCTGCTATGTTCAAAGCTGTTATTTCTGTGTTCCATGGCCGAGTGAAGTTCAACACCAGCTGTTCGTTTATTTGAAGCGGGAAATTGTTTCCTGTCCAACAGCTTCACGATATCTTACATCTTTCATCCAGACGAATCGTCACCTAGAAACAAACCTGCTACGCATACAACAAACACGTTGAAATCGGTATCGGAGTTAGGAGAAACCACCATGGCATCCTCAGTAAGACAAGGAGCACCTGAGCCCCCGCCTGTCCCGGTGTGTGCTGGTCGAGGGCCACCCGGACCTCGTCAACGAGACGTCCCTGCCCCTGCTCCTGCGCGGCCGGCTCCTGTCCCTCGCCGGCAGGAGCCTGGCCGAGATCAAGGAGGAGGCAATGGAAGTGCGCCCCCGTTACATCACCACCGGCCGCAACATCGTCGAGCTCTGCTTCCACCGAGGCTTCTACGGCGGCGGGGCCGGGCTCGCCGTCGATGCGCTGCTGCTGGAGGAGAACCCTCGGATATGGTCCGTGCGGTACGGGGAGGATCCCTGTGCGAGGCCTGGCCTTGGTTGTAATGAAGGGAAGAAGAAAAAGGAGGAATCAGGAGGATATGCTGTCTAAATGATAAATAGACAGTAATAGCTAATAAACAAAGCTGGGAATGCAAGGATTACCAAGTGGGCACATATGCTTTTCTTTGTTTGCAGTGCATGCGTTGAGCCGGAGCTTCTCGGTCATCCCACGAACGAGGCCGAGAGACTGAAGCAGCAAATCATCGACGCCGATAGGCAGCCGGCATTGTTCTGAAGCAGAGGGATGGCCTGATCCATATTTATATTCTAACCTATGCCATGCCCACAGGCAGACCCGCTCCCGCAGAAAGCCATCTCGTCTCTTTCCTCTCGCGAAGGAAACCAATCACCAACAGTGTTTAGTTTTGGTCTTGGATACCGAGAATAAGAAAGGGGCAGGTTCGTATGACGGTCGTCGAAGAGCATTCTTCGAACAGGTCAAGGTTGAGTAAGGAGTAGGTCCAACTCGGTCGAGCGCGTAATTCCAATTTCTTTTTTGTCATGTTGGGAGTAACCATTTACTTGGCCTGCTACGGTCGAGAAATGGACCTGCGTAGTCGATATTGGCGGACTTGTTCTGCCCTTGCAACTCGCGGTCTCTGGCCTTCCGCCTTTCGGAGGCTCGCAATCTTCTGTGGTTGTCGAGTCATCAGTCAGGCACAGCCGGCGAGATAGACCGAGGAGCGACCCTTCACGGCTTGTAAGTATTGTCTACTACTATTGCTCATGAACAGCGACCTAGGCAGTGCGGCGTTTGTCCTTACTGGTATGGCTCTGGACCGGATTAGGAACCAATGTCATCTACGTATTATCCTCACCAGTCCAGTACCACCCTCATTGATGTAATTGAAGCTCCGTAACACATCCAACTCCATGTTGAATCCAGACGTACATAACCTCGAGTGACACCCTGACGATCCCTAGTGGCTGACTCAACCATGAGAAGGGGTGGCTTTTGAACACGCGTAGATGGGGTACTTGGCTGTGCAGGAAGCTGTTCGTGGGAAAAAGGGACCGCCTCATGATGTACCCATCATTTGAAGTGGTATATCGACTGGATTTGGTCAAATCTAAGCCCGGCCCATAGGGGCTTCCAGTGTAAGCATGTCAATTTGAATGAAATGTTTAGGCCTACATATTTGACAAGAAGCCATTTGTCATGTCCAATCTAGCGGTGGAAATATTTCTTGAGGTCTTGCATTCACTCCGCAACATTATGTATCACAGTGACTCAGTGAAACCAGTTTTAGGACTATTTCTTTTGATTAACCTGTATTCACATGGTAGTAACATATTCACACTCTGATCATGCCTATAAAGTAGCACGCTCTTCCCTAGTAATTGCTTCTTCTCTCTGCCATGCTACATCAACCTTTGATATCCTACCTCTTTACACAATCCCCTTAGGGCATTTCGTCTCGGCCTATCCACTACGTCCGCACATCACTTTCTGGAACTCTCGAAAATCTGGACATACCAAAAGCCTCCTGACAAAATGGCACCTCTCTTGTTGGTCCTCTTGCTCCTGGCCCTTTTCCAGGACGCAATTGCAACGAAGCCGCACGAGATCCCACCTCCCTTCCCATTCCCTCATGGCAATGGAACGGGCATCGCGAAACCCACTGCTACGGGTCATCGCGGTCCTCTCATCTCGACCACCGGAATTCCGCACCCGCCCAATGGCACCAGTCAGTCTTCATCCTCGAGCAGATTCCCCCAATCCCGAAGTACTCCATCTATCTTCGGTCGACTAACTAGATCTGATTTCGCCCTACGCTAGTGATTGACGACAAGAACAACCAGGCCTCGTACAGCCCGGACTGTATCTACGCCGCCAAGTGGGCTCCCTACACCTTTGTCGAGTGCCTCTCGGAAGAAAAGGGCGGCCACCTGTACTACACGATGTAAGTTCCCGCGTCGTTCTTCGTTTGCCTGTTATCTCTCTCTACACATGTGTATTAAGGAGGAGTCCGGCTGACCTTTGCGACCTCGTACCCCACGCATAGCACGGCATCGGGAACGGGACAAGAACCCATGGGGTGGGCTAATGCCATCTACGAAAATTCCCGAGACCAAGGCCCTTGCCGCGGCCGTTACTTTTTGGGGTGGTATAGCCCGACTATTGACATCACCAACAACGCGAGTAAGTCCTCCTGCCTCCTACCTCCCCTCCTTACTCTATTGCCGTTTGGGCGTTTCTCTGCCGCCAGCCACATTCTTTTGCTAATTCCGCCTCCTCCCCCTCGACCCAGCCTTCAACTATGTCATTGACGGGTGGTCGCGGCGCATAATGGAGCTGCACGGGTTCACCATGGCCTTCGAGTTCGCGCAGTGGGACAGCAACAACTGCCACGACGTCGTGAAGAGGGCCATCACGGCCGCGACCTGCCCGGGCGTGTACGTGGCCAACGGCCTGGCCTGTCGCAAGAAGGGGTACTACGGCGACAATTCCCTGCCGCCCGGAAGCACGACCTACAACCATCCCGACATCGGCGACTACGATGACAACAACGCGGGCCCGCCATAGAAGAAGACCGTTCGTGGCGAGGAGGGAGGAGACGCGGAGGGAGGAGGAGTCAGTCTGGCCACGGGAATGGAGCGCAAGCCGGCGGCCAATGTAAGTAGTTATATCGCTTTCCTTTGCTGTTTGCTGCACGCAGACAGTCGCGATGCTAAAATGATTGGTCCTCCCTGAAGAAAAGGGGCAACAAGAACAATTCACCATTTTTGATATGGACAGCCGCCGGAGGAGTCACAATCTAATGAGTAATATGCTTTTGTCGTCGTGTTTCGTCGTTGTGAGATCAAGTAACTTTAAGAACATGGCGATTCTAAACAAAAAGGTGTGGCCCGGTCAATGTTCCTACCCCGCAGACTGCTCTAGGGAGATATTTCCGGATTGGGACGCCAAGTTGGTGATGATTGGTGGGTGGTGTGGGGGAAGGGCGAGGGGAAATCAGAAATCAGAAAACAGAAAACGGCCAGCAACGAATTCTGCCTCCGCAGTCTGAGTTCCTCACTCCCCTCCCTCCCTTCCCTCCCCGTCTCTCATGGTCCAGCCTACCCGCTCGAGTCTCCTCCTCCTCCCACCACCACCACCCCTCTCGTCGGGAATAGAAATCGAGGAGTAACGGAAAGAGGGTGCTGCTGATCTCGCCGACGACCACTCGCTGTCGTCGTCGCCGTTAGGTGAAACCAACCCAGCAAACATCCGTGCGAAACAAAATGGTTGGTTTGATGAGCGCCTGGCTCGGGCTGACAGCCGGACGCCGCAGGGCCAAAAACCTTCCGCCGTTCCTTGATTGTCACCTCCCCAAACTGCAGGCCTTCGAAATACATTTGATAGCAAGGATGGGCCCCATGTCCATGTCCAGCTCTCTCAGATATATTGTCTGACAACATGTCACAGCTGTTGCCTTGAAGCTTAACGGGAACTTCCGGCCGTTCGGTGCTTGTTGTTATTGGTGTGAGTAAGTAAATACATGGACACACATTGAATGTAACATCGTCATGTGGTAGATGGTGTATGTACTGCAGTGCATGCCTCACAGTACATCTTACTTGCTTACTTATATGCGGGAGGGTGGACCTGGAGCGGAGCATAGGGCTGTTAGGGGTAGGTCGGAACAACTTGCAGACCAAAAGAGCGCGGAGCTGGGGTCCGGGATAGGAATAGACAACATTGAATCCAACGCGCTGCATACCTGTAATAGTAGGAGACGGGTTCACCATGTGTATTCGAACGGGGTGATTGGCACCGTAAGTTCAGTTACTCCAGTTATTCTAGACGGTTGAGTCTACACATCACTCGACTCTGAATGAGGGCAAAAGATTCGTGAACATTGCTGAACCTGGGCGAAAAGAAAGAAGTAATAAGGGAATGCAGGCGCATCTTACAATTGCTTTTTCTACATGTGCGCTTTAGGTTTACTTGCATTTAGCCTACCGTTCGCCGCATACAGTGGGGAGAGATGGTAATGAAAAGCAATACCATAATTTCGTCAGCTTTTTTTTCATTTTTTAAAAATAATAAGAAAACTCCAACCCAGTGTGACCAGAGATATACGATGAGTTACATCCTGCAAGTGTCCCACGGTCGATTATGCAGTCTTAAATCCCCCTCCATCTACGTGTACTCGATTCCGGTAACCGGGGAGGAGAGCCAGTTCCAAAAACGTATCACGACCTCTTACGGGTGGTGCATACTGATAATGCAACCCTCCAAAGTGGTTAGTCTCGACCTGCACGACTATAACCAGCCGCGGGCGACTTTGCCCCTTGGGGGAGGTGCTATGAGATCAGGATGCATCCGATCGCTACGCTCGATTGGTTGAGTCGAGTTCTGGGGCCCGGCTTGCACACATGGCCACGTACATGGGCATAGATGGTCCACTTGTGAGTTCTGTACGTTGATTTTGGCTTAGGTTATCGCCGTCGACGTTAGGGTTCGTGACTGCGGGCGCCCCTGCATGCATGCGGTGTATGGGGGTTTCGTATCAGGATCCTGCAGGCGCTGGAGCGATGATGATGGTAAAACCAGGCAGAGGGCTCACTGAATAAGTGGTCATTTGTTATAGGTCAATTGCCGATTTATCTTGCCAGGCGACCAGGGGGCCGGGGTATTATTCATGGTGGGGTGTAGTACATATATTGAAACCGACGTACTCTTGAACTCTATTGGCGCGCTGACAGCAAACAAGTATGTGACTTGGGTCGAGACGAGACGGGCATGCCTATATAGAACGCTTGTCGGACCTTGACTGGCAACCAGTCATACTTACTTAGTTTAGTCCTACATTCCACTCGAATAGATTGAGCCCCGTGCGGCGTTGCTTAATATACATGCTATGCATAACCCAGAACCATAAGAGCGAAGTTATATCGATATAACTGCAATGATTTGGCAACTCCCCCCGAAGCACGTGGGACAGCTGCTGGTGTGCTCATATATTCGATTGCAGCACTCATATGTAGCGCATTGGTCGTTTGGTTAACCTGGAGCCACCGAGAGAGAACCAGCTGTATGCCATTACCACTGGAAAACGATAAGGGGATGAACCATGCTAAGTCCTTATGCTGACAGTCACTTTTCTACTAGATGTGGCGTTAATAGGGTACCTCCTGTTGGCAAGTACGACGAGCGCCGTAGCAACACAGCTACACACCTTCGTTGCCTGGGAGGATGTCGCCACTGCTCAGTGGGAAGAGGCGGTCGCCAAGCCAAAGAGTCCCGAGCAAATCATATCCAATGGCGCCGTAGGGACAGACCTGGCACTCTGGTATTTACGTATGTCACGTCATCCTGCGTAACCACTACCTGTCTGTTAACGGTCTACACAGGACAGTACGCGTTCTCAGCAGCAGCGATGCTGGTCCTCTTCTGGTATGTCCCAAGCCTCCACAATAGCTTAGTACATGACTGACCTTTTCTTTTCTTCGCAGGGCCTTCGCTTTACTGCAGTCGATTTATGGCTGGACGGAGAAGTCGCATATGAGAGAGCCGCTGAAACGAATCAATGCCGTGGGTAAGTCCAGTTCAATGCTGCTGCCTGCAGTCACTATCAGCCTCTTGCAAGCGAAGTCGATACAACAGTCCGTCGTGGTCTTCATGTTCTTGGCCAATGTTGTTTGTAGGTGGTCACCCATATCTGTTTGCATCCCAGATATCCCCGCTGACCAAATTCTTCTGCCATAGTAATGATCAGTCTAGCGGGAGGGTGCGGCTCAATACTGGCAATCCTGATCAGATACGTGCAGAGTCGTCGTCAACTTCTGAGCTGGCACGTTCAGTATGGGGCGGTGTCCGGATCTTTCGGCTTCTCAGCTTCCACATCCCAAGGTCAAAGCCAAGGGAGGCGAGGCAAGTCGCGGGGCATCTACGACCGATGGCTCATGACACGCTTCTCCATTGCATTCGTCATACTCAGGTAAGCTTTTTGGCTCTCTAAGGAATGAGGAAACGCTCAAAGACAGGCGAACAGCTGACTGGTTGCCGATGACAGCATTTTCGAGCTATCCAACATGTTGTTCCAGTTCACTGGTATGCAGAACAGCAACAAGGATGCGTTGAGGAGCAGCCCCGACATCAGCGCCGAGCGCGCAAAAGAGACGGCCGTGTTGTTCCTGCCGGGGCCCGCGCCCAGCTTTCTCATCTTCATCGTGTTCGGCACGACGGCGCCCTTTCGAAAACACATGTACCGCACCTTTGTACCGAAACGCTGGCAGCGGCAACGCGTAGAAACGACCGACAAAAAGCGAACATGGACGCAGCAAAGCTCGCGGCCTGCCGCCATACCCCCCAACGCCCAGGAACTCATGCCCACATTACCCCGAGAGCACATGGCATCGCTTTACAGGCCGACAGTCGTCCCCCAGCAGCGTGGCACTCTGTTGCGGGATCTTGAGAAGGCGCTCCCTGCAACGCCAAAAGTGTCTTCGGACGACGAAAGGTCGATGCTACCAATACAACGACCGAGGCATTCGTACCTGAGAAGGTGACTTGATGGCATGGGTCCAGAGATGACGGTGACCTTATTTCGTCGGCTAAATAGGAGGGAAAAACTCGTCAAATACTAGAAGCAAAAAATATATATAAAGATGCACTTATGAGCCTGCTCTTATTGTCGGTGACACTCTTGCGACATGGCAAAAAATAAGCAGGTCAGATTACCTAGGTGCATGTAGGCAGGTAAGTACGTATCATCCAGTCGGTTCTTCGTGGGATGCTAGAAACAGAAAAATGGAAAAAGAAAAAATAGCATCCCCGGTCGGACTCGAACCGACAATCTTCGGCTATCAACTATTGGAATAGGAGGCCGACGAGTTAACCATTTCTCTACGAGGACTGTTGCTTCTTGTGTTTCACCCACTGAGCTATTGGTTGTTGGGAAAAGATTTCATTATCTTGCTATATGACAGCAGCAGCGTCCCGCCTGATGGATGGAGCCAACCCTCAGGTTGGGCTGACTTCTGCCTGGAAGGCTGAACGTAACAAACGGATGGCGAACCTTGTTGTTGCATAACATGAGGCAAGTACCTAACATTAGGCAAACAAAGGAGGTACCTGGCTCCGTCTGCACCTTCCCGCTTATCAGCCCCAGCGTGGCTTGCTCTTCCTTTCTCCAGCTGATGGTTGAAAACACACACATGATGGTGTTATCAAATACCAAATGGGTCGGTCACCCTGGTATGATTGATTTAAACCGGCCTTTCTCATGACACATAAGGTCTAGGTTGATATTTCCTATTGCTAGGGTTCGTGTTCATCTTGCTCCTCACACAATTAGGCAGTCGAACCCCATCGCACTCAATTGCTGGCGCCAGCTGTTTGAGTCCCGAGGACTGTCTCCCACTTTATTTTCGCAAGTAATGTTCTCAGGTGTGATCAAGTCCAGATCCCTCAACTGCCAGATGTTGGTCAAGGTCTCCATGGCCGACTTGATCATCCCCCACGGACAGAGGTCCCACATGACCTGTAGTCGCGACAAGACCCAGGACCTGCGCTCTGGTGATGTCGTCTCTACGCCCGTCATGAACACAGGCCATGTGGTGAACTTGTACAAGGGGCTGTCCACTTGGATAAATGACAGTTGAAAGAAGATTGTGGAGACAAGGTCTTCGGTGGTTGGCAAAAAGGGCAGATCATCTGCCAAGTTTGGATCAGATATGGCCTTCTGGACGTGTCTATGCAACCCGGGGGTCGCTAACAGCACATATAGGCAAGCCGCGGCACGGTACGTCGCTGCTGCGTGGGTGCGATAGTTGACTTCCTCTTTGTTAACAAACCCCAGCTCGGCACTGGCGACACACATTCTGGCTGCCCAAGCTTCAATATCAAAATCTTGCGCAGCCTTCAATAACTGCAATCCCTCTTTCATCTGCGAAGAGCTGGGGTCACCTCCATTTTCTATGCCAATGCTCCGGGCCAGCCTTGCCGTGCTCAAGATGTTGACGAGAAGATCGGTGGGACAGCTATGGTAGCTGTTGGCCTCAGTACGTTGGATAATCGGCAAAATGCTGACGGGATCGATCTCGAGCTGTGTTGGGCCAGTGTCTTTCCCGGGCAACGGAGTAATAAGAGAATCAAGGGTACAGCCCCATATATAATAGGCCACTGAGTCCGACGCAATGTAGTCGCGGACACTGACCGAACTTGATATCTCTGCTACTCGACCGGGTTTGAGCGCAGAATCGAGCGCTAACAAGCTAAAATTACTCTTATCGTTCTCCATTCTCGATGCGCCAGCCCCCAGAAGATGCGTAAGCTTTATCGAGAGCGGCGGCTGGGTTACAGAATCGGAGACATGAGCTGCGATGAGACTGCCAGCGGCCCTCATATGCGCTCGCCACTCCCCCTTTCCCGAGTCAATCAGAGCAAAGTTGACGAAGAACAGTACTGTCGCCAAGACAGCATCTCTCTCATGTGCTAGACTTTCGTCATGTGGATTCAGCCGGTGTCTTTCGAGTACTTCCTGGAGCCCCTTAATGGCCTTTTGGCGAGCTCTGAGTGCGTCAACGAGAGCGCCCCCGGTTATCAGGGATTGCACTCTGGTCGAAGAGGAGGGACATCCAGCATTGTAGTAGTGCAGAGCTGATGCAGCCACTATGATATGACGAAGGAAAGAATATGAACCCGAGATGGGAATCAGCTCTCTGAATGGATTCCACGCAAGTTGGTATGAATCATGAACAACGAGATCTTGGCAGAACCGCGCACCGTCTAAATGGTTGCATTGCTATTACTATGTGGTCATGTCGCATCAGACGGAGACGTTACTCACAGTAGTACAAGTACTTCCTTGTCGGGCCATCCAGATCCTGGAACAAGGGGTCCTTGAGAGATGGTGCGACCCCAAAGGTGGTATAACTTTCACTACAGAGTATACTGTTTTTGGGTGGTCGGAAGGAAACCATCGTATCCTCTTTGCTTTCGCCAGACAACGCATACGTTTTGTTGCCAGCCAGACGGCCTCGAGAGGCCGCGCCGCCGGTCCATCGGAGCAATTTACCGTACCCCAGACAGTCTTGGCCAGTGGAGGAGCATTTGTTGCAAGAGGGTACTGAACGATCACACCGCTTGCGGTTCCGTCGGCAATTATGGCATGACGGTAACGCAGCCATCAACGGCGCAGTATCATTATTATCGCAGAGATCTGCCGCGTAAGAATGGGATCAAAACGAGTACCCTGAGTGAACAACTGCGAGGCTTTCGACAGATGAAGCGAGCGGCAAAAAATGACGTGCCAAGATTAGTAAGTGGATTAACTTGGTGTGTGAATCGATGGCCTACAAGGTCAGCCACAGGGCGCGCCCCCGCTGACATCGAACCCTGATAGCAGTGGCATACGCAAGTCATGAGCATTTCGCTCTCCTCGACTGGCGACATGCTAATTCGTATTTGCTTCACTTGGAAACAAGCAACATAAAGGCAGACCGACAGTTGGCGCGTATTTGCGATCCAGAAGCGTGGAAGCACATTTTGTTGTGTCATGGATACCCTTCGTGCTAAAGTATACCCGCAGCACCAAGCCCCTTTCGGTAGCCAAGACTCAAATCGTGCATATACTGGGGCCCGGGTACACCATCGGCTTTACTAGCTTTGTTCGGCCCATGACGACGATACATATGGCAACGCCTTTCCGACTTGACATCCACAATATGAAGAATTCGGTTTGTCATATTCGAGAGAAATCCTTCTCGAAATGGCAGTCCAACCCCAACCTTTGCATAGGCTTTCTGACAAAGCTACCATAGCGCCCCTATGGAGTCACAGATATACCGGGTGGAATCCGCAACTAGCTGCTCATAGGATCGTATATAGAGTATACTATGCCAGCTCTTTTGGAATAATCTAGGCTTTTGAGATCGCATCGTGTCTAGTAAACCATCGCATCCAGCACCAAACCATGACAAGGCCAAACACCCCTGGAAACGAGGGTGCACTCACCCCAGACGAGAACGCATACGCTAGCGATCTTGCACCAGATGAGTTCAGCAAGGCCGAGATCGAACGGCTAGGCCGTTCGCGGCCAGAGGTCCTGTCCTCGGCCATTGTCGAGTACGGCTTTGTGGCCTCCATCATCCTGTCAATGATGATGAGTGAGTTCTTCGTCAGCGGGTTTAACATTGTCCTGCCGACCGTGGCCGACCACCTCAACATCCCGGACTCGTCGCGCACCTGGCCGGCCGAAGTGCCGAGTCTGACGACGGCGGCTCTGCTGTTGCCCTGCGCCCGCCTAAGTGACCGCTACGGAGGCCGCATAGTCTTCCTATTCGGCATATCCTGGCTGGTGGTCTGGTCCCTCATCTGCGGCTTTAGTCAAAACACCAACATGCTCATCGTCTGCCGCGCCATGCAGGGGTTGAGCACCGCGTCCTTCTTGCCGGCCGGCATGTCGCTGCTGGGCCAGACGTACCGCCCCGGCCCCCGCAAGAACTTCATCTTCAGCCTCTACGGCGCCTTCGCCGTCCTGGGCTTCTACATCGGCATCGCCATCGGCGCCCTTACGGCGCAGCTGGCCGACTGGCGCTGGTACTTCTGGGTCGGCGCGATCCTGGCCTTCGCCAACTCCGTCATCGGCTACCTGACCATCCCCAAGAACCTCTCGGGCCAGGGTGGCGACACCGCGCTCGCCATGGACTGGTGGGGCCTCTGCACCATCGTCCCCGGCCTCGTGCTCGTCATCTTCGCCTTCACCGGCGGCAGCGGGGCGCCGGACGGCTGGCGCACCCCCTACGTCTACGTCACGTTGCTCGTCGGCGTGCTGTTCCTTGCCGTCGCCGTGTACGTCGAGGGCTGGGTGGCGGCGCAGCCCCTGTTCCCCGCCGAGCTCTTCCGGCCCAAGGGCATGAAGCGGCTCACCGTGGCCTTGTTTTGCTGCTATGGCGTATTCGGACTGTATCTGTTTTATGTCAGCTACTAGTAAGTTGTTGCCTCCTTTCTGTGCCTCCTATCAAAACACCTCGATCTCTATCCATTATTGTCGTTCCCGGATGTTCTCTTGCTAACCACCTTATTTCTACGCACAGCCTCGAGACCGTCTTGCACACCACCCCCTTACAGACCGCCGCCTGGTTCACCCCCATGGCCCTGGGCGGCATCTTCCTCGCCCTCATGGGCGGGCTGGTCCTGCACCTGATCCCCGGCCGCGTCCTCATGATCATCTCGGGCCTGGGCTACCTGCTGTCCATGCTGCTCGTCGCCCTGCTCCCGGAGCAGTCGGGCGACGGCACGACGCCGTCCACTAGTTTCCTCTACTGGGCCTACGTCTTCCCGGCCATGCTGTGCAGCACCATCGGCGTCGACATCACCTTCAACGTCACCAACGTCTTCATCACGACCTCGATGCCCGCGCGCCTCCAGGCCACGGCGGGGGCCCTCATCAACACCCTGCTCTACCTCGGCATCGCCTTCTGGTTGGGCGTCGCCGAGCTCGCCGTCTCGCAGGCCAAAGAGGCGCGCGAGCGCCAAGGAGGCGGGGAAGAAAACAGCATGAGCCCCCGCGAACAGTACAAGATCGCCTTCTGGCTCGGCGTTGGGCTCGCTGCCCTCACTCTGATCCTGTTCTCCACCCTCCGGATTGGTCAGGCTTCGTCGGATATGACGGCCGATGAGAAGGCGCAGCTGGCGGAGGAGCTTGCGGCACAGGCGAGGGCGAGGGCCGAGGCAGAGAGGACCGAGAAGTAAAGAGAGAGAGAGAGAGCCTGCTTGATATTAGAACCAGCGTTTGCAAAGAATTTGATTTATATAGAATAGCCATAGCCATAGATATGTAATTCCAAATACTCTAATCGTTTTACCTATGAAGCAGTCCAAACGAACTTCGAACCGTGATGCATACCAATCAACAACCCCTTTTCCTTCTTCTCTCCCTTTTCTTCTTCTTCAAGGCTTGACGATATCCGCCGCCACCTTGATGGCCGCCGCCGTCTTCCGAACCCACTCCGCGGCCAGCGTCCCGTTGCGCGCCTGGACCAGCGCCTCGGTGATGCCCGGGAACGTCGCCGCCGCGTAGCCCGTGTCGACGCCGGGGGCGAAGACGACGTGCTTGTAGAACTCGCGGCCGGGCAGGCCGCCCTGCGACACGAAGCCGCGCTGGAAGTCGCGCGACTTTTGGTTCACCGACGCGAGGAGTGCTGCGGTGGCGGCGTCGTCGTCGAAGGGTGATGATGATTGCGGGTCCGAGTCTGAAGAGAGAAGAAGTTGCTGCTGCAGCGCGCCTAGTGCCGAGGCTTGCGCGGCGAAGTCGTCGATGGCGTCCCGGAGGGGCGAGAGGTCCAGGGCGAGGGAGGTGGAGTTGACCGTCTTTTCGAGATCGGCGAAGTAGTCGTTCATCTCGGTGCCGTAGGTCGAGATGTTGAAGGGGATCAGGTCGGCGTCGGCCAGCTTGTAGGCCAGCAGGGTGAGGTACTAGAAGCACTTTTAGTATCTGGCGCTGTCGTCTTCACTCGGGAATCACGACAACTTACCTGGGCCATCGACTTATGGCTGACAAACCCAGGGTCGCCATAGGTCGTCATCCAGTGGTACGAGTCAAAGTTGCTGTGGTAGTGATACACGGGGTCCGAGCCGCCGTTCCCAGAGCCGACATCGACCTTCACCAGTTGTTGATTAGTTGTTATAATTTGACAACACCCACGCTGTCACACCAAGCCCGGCTGAGCCAGGATGTTCCACAGCAGTCTGTATGTATAAGGTAGATATGCAACACTTACAGCACCGATGCCGCTGGCCACGAAAGCGGTGTAGTCGCTGCCGCTGCCGAGAACGTCAATGTACCCCTGGCTCTCCTCGTTCCAGACGTCGAACATGGTGCGGTTCGTCTCCATCCACATGACCTTCTTCATGGTCTCGACCGCGACGTCGTGCAGCTCGGGCGTGGCCGCGAGCCCCGGGTGCGGGCCCGAGGCGCCAATATCGATATTGAGGTACGACACGGCCGTCGCGTTGAGCCAGGGGAGGTACTCCTCGACCCACTCGGTCGAGCCCACCATGCCGTACTCCTCGGCGTCCCACGAGCACAGCACGACGTTGCGCTTCGGCTTCCACTGCCCGTCGGCGACCAGGAGCGGGATGGCGTCGGCGTACGAGATGGGGAGGGACGGGATCCGGGGCGTCACGACGAACTGGTCGGTCCGGGGCACGCCCTCCTTGGACGGGTAGCCAGGGGTCGTCGGGTCGCCCGGGTACGTGGGTATGATCTGCACGCTGCCCCTCTGGACGGAGCTCGGGTTCCGCAGGCGCAGCGACTGGCTCACCGGGTAGTTGAGGTAGACGTTGTACGACACGAGGCCCGAGGGGATGCCGCTCTCGGTCCAGCGGTCCGCCGTCCACTGCGCCATGGTCTGGTTCTTGCCCGCCAGGTGCTGGCCGTGCGTGTAGTAGTAGGACCATTCCGAGAGGGCGGTGTTCGAGATGGCGCGCACGAGGGTCTCCTCGTCCGGCGTCAGCGGCGCCGGTAGGGGCGCGGCGCTCTCTCGCTTCTTGAGCGGAGTGGGGTGTTGTTCGTGCCGTACGCGCTGGCATGCGTCGACGACGACACCGCCGGCGGCAACGAGCCACCACAGCGCAAGCGAGCTTACAGACCAAGTATTGCAATGCATTTTACTTATGATGATGGAAGATCTGAAAATTTCGCAGGCCAGGCAAGAGCGCACTGGCTTACATGAGTCAAGGGGGAATACTAGTCATGGGCTTTTATTTGTGCAGCATGCCGAGGGGATTCTGGAGTAATTAATAAAGCTTCGTATGAGCAGATTTTCCGTGATACTGCCTACTTACATATCCATCATATGTTTTTCCCGCTGCAGAGTAGCAGCAAATGGCATGACGCAGGTGATTATGCAGTTCTTTCCTATCATCAGAAGAAACCAGTTCATATGTATAGGTTACCGTATCGATACCTCAGAGCCTTGGTCAGAGAAATAGGTAGGTGGCATTGGAGAAAAAGAAATTGCCCAATAGAGTGCCGGGAAGTTGACCGCCGGGTAACAGCCGCCGCCGTCGACCCCGCACCCCCTGCAAGTTCACCAGCATATGTCATGACATACCATGGCCAGCTGCCTCGGCTACTGTAGTTGCATATATTTTGGCAGACATTGAGTGCTACCCCAGTCGGGAAGGCAGTATGGCATTGGTGTACTCACTTGACGTCACCGCAGCACTTACGTAGAAACAATATGTCTTGTGATAGCCTACCCAGAAACATATTGTCGTTAAGGAGAACCTGTGGTACAGGCATACGGTGTCATGCCTGCAATGACAAGGATAGTCCCGCTAATATGGCATCCTAAGTTGTAATAGCAAAGTCGACGTGCTGCATACTCGATGATCGGGACTTCAGCATATCCCACTGTGGTAGACCAAAAGTGAAACATACTATATATGCAATCGGTTAGGGGGTTTAAAACAACTGAAGCCATTGTATTCGCTATGATTTGACCTTAATTAATGTTAAAATTTGGATTGCCGATCGAATACATCGCAAAACTCTAGTTGGTCTTCGCTCTGACGGAATCGATATGCTTCTGGTGCAGGTTCTGAACGGCCGGGATGATCAGCCCCTCAATCTCCATCTCCGGCTCGCCCTCGGGTAGCATGGAAGGGTCCATGGGTTTGTCCTGTGCCTCCCAGTTCTGATCCTCCTTGTCCTTGCTGCCAAATGTCTTCCTCCTTCGGTGACCGGGAACCCGGATCCACTGATCCGGCTGGTTGGGCGCCACAAAGACGACTTCCCACTTGCGCGTCGTCAACAGGTTACCGATGACGAGGTGATGTTGATACCGGTCCAGGGAGTACTTGGCTTTGTGGACCAGGATCTCCGGGTCCGTCTCCAGCTTGAACGACACGATCATGCCCTCCGGCGCCCAGCCGTCGACGAGGCTTTTCAGGAACTTGGGGACAGGATCCAGATCGATGATCAAGCGTTTGCTGCGTGGCACGGCCGGAGACGAATCGAAGTTATCAAATGTCTCCTCCGACTCGTCCGTACTTCGGCGTGGCTTGTCAGCAATCGTGGTGGGGCCTTGCTCCTTTTTGAAGCCTTCTGTCGCAGTCGTGCTCTGAATCTTGTGCTCCGACATGCGATCAGAGGGGACGAAGAAATCCGAGACTGCAGCAGCCAGGTAGAGCAGACCGTTGGGGCCCAGGGGCCGCATGAGCTGGGCCACGGCCCGCAGCTCGTGCAAGTAGTCGGTGATGTTAGTAAATGGGATCATGAGCAGCTTACGCTCACGCTTAGCATCGTTGTACTTGCGCAGGACGCTCAGCATCTTCTCCTGATGCGTCGGGTTGGCCACGACGCTGCCGTCGTCCGCCTCGTGCAGGAAGTCCAGGAAGCAGTCAGTGGAGTGGCTGTAATGCCGACTGTAGGGCAGCAGGGAGAACTGGCGGTGCAGGAAGATGACGGCGTAGCCAGCCTCGAGGAAGTACTCGGCCGACGTGGCGCCGCGCGTGCCGGCGCTGAAGTTATCGATGAAGCGCACCGTCTGCTTCTCCAGCGGGACGGTGGTGCCTCCGGAAGTGACGAGGACCACCCGCCGCTTGAGCGAGGCATGGTGGTCGATGAAAGACCGTGCTTGCTCCACGTGTGACGTCAGGGCTTTGGGGGGCGGATTTGAAGAGAAATAAGCATTCTCGACCCCCTGTTGGGACGAGGCAGCTGTGTCAGCCGTCGCGGAGCTGGCCATGGTGTCTTCTGTGAGGACTGAGGAGATGGAAGAGGACGGGGATGGCGGTCTAATAGGACCTATGTTGAAGGACAGGCTAAGTGCAGATGATTTGTCCTCCGTGTGTAACGGTGAGATTGTCTCGCGTAATTGCGTTGTCTGCGGTGTCATGGTGTAAGTGGGTGCTCTGACATGAACATGCGTAGTGAAAGGGGGATGTCCAAAACTTGTTGGAAAGGGGATACAGCGGCAATCAAGTAGTAAGCAAGTGAAACGCCATGATATACGGTAGACCACAAACCCCGAGTGAGGTCACCCTCTAGTTGCTGGGCTAGTCCGATGAACATGTCCGGCACTCCGGCCTTATCAGCGCTGGTGAGACCTCGGCAGCCATCAGACTTCGGTAGTCGCGGGGCAGCATGCGGAGAGAAGGGGACAGGTGTGCTCCCTAGAAACGTCGCAACACCCCTGCATCCTCTGTGTCATGTACGCAGGGAATCATACTTACTGTCGCCGAAATCACATATTTCTTCTGGGCCACCGAATTTGTCCTCGTCGCTAGCAGTGATGGATGTGCTAGCTTAGAAATGCTGCTGACAGTTACCAAGCGTGATGAGTCTTGAGGCGGACCCTAAACCCGACTGACCCTTCCAAGCGAATGGGTCCGGGGTTTACCACGTTCGGATGAAGGGACACGCGTGGTCCGTGCGCCTGCCAAGTCGACCGTCTAACGGCGTCATTGCTAAGAGCCCGGTAACCATGCCTTCCAACTTTCAGCGGCTGCTCACGATCACAAACAGACAATCATTGAAATCATTTGCTTGCATAAAGTTGTATTATAGGTATCTAACGCGATGGATGTACCGAAGGTGATCTATGATTACGAGTTTTCCCTAATCCCAATTGACAAGACCGACGACAAGGACACCCCCATTACAGTTCCCCCTTGTACCCCCTGATCTCAAAACGAAGTGGTTGTTTATTCCCCTGTGTGCCTTCGACGCAATAAAGCTGTCCCCTGGCTTTCATCATACCGTTGCGATGTTCGGATTTACTGATCGCGTCACGCACGAGTGGTGCTAGGTCATTCCTGGAGTGAATGAGGAATTCATCGCTCGTTGGGCCGACAGGCTTGAATTCGATGGCGCAAGTTCCAGCATAGATGACAGGCGGGGGGTGACTTGGGAGGGGGACTCGGATGAGGTCATCAGCCCGCACCAGGAATGCCTGTAGGTGCATGCAGTCTACAGCTTTTGCGGCAGGCTCAGAAGTCCAAGTCGAGTCGGTGGTCGAGTAGAAAGTCGCCTTGCCGCAATAATTGTGCTGATCCGGTAAATGGTTAAGGGGGCCCTGTGGAATACTAATGCTACTGCTGAGACCTAAGCTGGGCGAATTGGGCGCAGGTGCTGCAGTGGTGAGTGCAGTATCATGCTTGATAGGTGCTGCATTGGCAGTGGTTGCAATGAGGGTAGCCATGATGGCTTCGAGAGTGCTTGAGGACAGCATGTTGGTCAAGGTGGAAGTGGGTGGGCTGTGTGGGTGTATTATGCAATGCTGCTTCAAGAAGACTGGTGATGATACTGAAAGAATGTAACTGAGCGAAGATGATGTTGGAAGAATGAAGTTCAGAGACGATGTTCAAGTTGGGACTTGATGAAGAGCTGAGCAAGACTGAATCCCAAAAGGTATTTATAGTCTTCCTTCCCCTCTCAGAAACGGCCGAGACCCAAGTCGACGCAACTAATTTTTGGATGCAAGCATGTATGTTTGGCAGGAAAGGAGGGCGAAAAACAGGCGCGCGCCCGCGGCAAATATCATAAGACTGCAGGTGCCAACCCAACCTGCCTCGGACTCGTGATCCAATGCGTGAAGCTATTCGGTCAAAGCAGGCACCAGCCAGACAATCGAGCTTAAGCACTCACGCACTTGTATGAGGTCCATTCGTCGGTGTTTCCGCCGGTATATTTAGCAGTCTTGGGCCACGGGCACAGCTTCCTCGTCTTAGAGCTCTTGTCTGCCGGGTTACTGCTAGTCATCTCCTCTGGAAGTGCCTTACTCTCAATCCACTCGGTCATTGCCTCGAGCGAATGCCATTCGGCAGGAACCTGGGGATAATTTGAAGCCGAACCGCAATGGCCACCACCTGTTTTTAATGACGTCAAAGCATCAATAATCAAATACATTTCCCAACGTAGAACGCCAAAACGGATGTTTTTGAGATTGGGTAAGTACTTACCAGGAACCATGAACAGTCTGAACCAGTCACCTACGTTACCCCCAGAAGCTTCCTCGAGTTGCTTCAGATGCTGGATCGGCCACAGCGCGGCATTGTATGGATCAGCCCATGATTGCATCACTATCATCTTGCCCCCTGCCTTCTGGAAGGCCGAAAGGTCGGGGTTAATCTCGTCAACGTAGGTCCCCACCCTCTCGTTGAGAAGATCAACGTCACTTCCCCAGTTGAAGTTACCCGCGTCATAAGCCAGATTACCGAACACCATGTTTTGCAGGATGGGGATCGTGAAAGCGTTGGCCAATTCCCCTTCTTGCATCGCCCATTGCGTCTCGCTGCCTAGGGAAAACCCCGGGTAGAGGCTCGCATTGGTACGTGAGTCGACTGGTCCTGCGTAGATGTCTTTGGCAGCTGCGAGCTGCGTTTCAGTCAGGCATCTCATTGGGTCTGTGGCGGATGCGTCACAGGCCAAGGAGTTGATGTCGAAATCGCAAAGCAGCGGGTTCTCAATGACACCATCCTCAACGCCATCTATAGCATCGCACTGTGCAAGTGCCAATTTAGTAATCAAATCCAAGGCACTCTGAGGTAGATACGATGAGCCCTAGGTAATCATTAAGTGTTAGCCGCATGCTCTTTCCCCCGAATGTTTGTTCGCTTTCGTTGTTCGATTGCGTCTTACCTGGGTCTTTTGAGAGTTCCACAGGAACGAAAGAGCGAGGTGGGAGTACCAATTGCCTGGGCAGCCGGCGATGATGCCATCGAAGAGTCCAGGGTGATACTGTGCCAATGCAAATCCTTGAGCACCGCCAGTAGAGCAACCGACATAATAGCTGTGCCTTGCAGGCTCTCGGTAGAACTGTTCTGTCAAAAACCTTGCCACTGGTGTAAACTGCGCGATAGAGTTGTGTACCCATGCCTGGACCTGTGCTTGGTCATGCATGTAGGGCAGATAGACCCCGGGATTCCCACTGCCGCCGTTGTTTTCTGACGCCCTGTGGCCTCCGTCGCCTCCTGCAACGGCATAGCCCTCATTGGTGTTCTTCATTAGGGCAGCCTCGTCGATTGTACCAGCCATGCCACCATTGCCTGTGCGTGACACTGTCAGCAATCTCGTCGAATACGCATGTATATGACACGTCTAAAGAGAATGAGCTGAGGTTGCAACGAGGAGAACATACCAACCACCAAGAACCTACTGCTGTAGTCAGCAGGAGCCGGTAGCCACAGCTGGAAGAGAATTGTATTGTTGTTGGCGTAGTCGGTCTCGCCGAAGATTCGACACAGCGGCTTCGAGTTGGAGACGTTTGTGATGTTCAACCCGCCAACTGGGTAGTAAGTTTCATTCAAGATCCTGCTGCCATCGTCCAGGGCTGACTTAACCGACCCGGCGAACTGGGAACAGTCCGAGACATCCCACGGTCTGTTGAAGCTTGCCGCGATCGTCAGGGTTTGCCACGTAGCAAACAAAGCCAAAGCCGACAACATACCTAGTTTGGCCGTACTGTAGGATGCATAGGGCCCAAGTGAAGATTCGAATCTTGATGTATTCGTAGGAACGGCAACTGGTGCCTTGCACGGGGAGCATCATGTTTTATATTCTCCATGCCATGAACCCGGCCAACATGCATCATAGACAATCCGCATCGGGATATTTGCCGGTACTGCACTCTGGGCTCCTCTTGGTTCTCGGCAGCTCCAACAGCATCGGGGCTTGTGAGCCGACTGCGTGGGGTCATGAAATTCGCATCAGGAGACGTGTTGGGGTTGTGATATGGAGCGCAACATTGCCTGTATACTTGTCGTCACCTTACTCCGTTCGCGAACCAGGGGACCATTTGTTATACCATCACAAGCAAGCCCCGTGCGTACTGTAAAAGGCCCCCAGGAGAGATTACTCGCATTATCTACATTCTAATACATGCTCTTTCACCGAAGCCTGGCCAGATCGCATACTTCACTTCCTCAAAGATAATTACGCACCTGCTTAAACCTTGAGAGCCTGGGGCGAGTCAATAAGCCCGTCGGAAAACTCCAGAGTGATACAAACAAGGAAGGCTGCTTGTTTTACTCGGTGGTCGGATAGTCACCGCTTCAAGCAATACCCCAAACCGGCATTACACTCCCCGCATTGTGGGGAGAGTAATTCCCGCCGACCAATGGCGGTTGTAAGAAGTTGTCATTCCTCCACAATCCATAGCTCTCCCCCACAACCCGGTGACTACCACGCGAAGAACTTTTGGTTCCTACAGTCTCGATCTCGTGGATATGCACACTCTTTACTGCGGAGACTCACTTCATAGTTACGGTCTTGGGAGACTGGTCAAATGCCATGTGTTATTGTAGTAAGCTATCCGACTGGCTGGGAGCCTCTCTTCGCAAGTATATTGGTATTTAGATGTAGAGATGTTGCCAATAAAGTTATGGCTATAGAAAAAGTGCGCTGATGCTCTTAATTTGGCAGATAGATACAACTGGGTTACATATGTAGGTAGGTTACAGGAGAGTTTGCAGTCGTAATACGATGGCGGCCGTCTCAAAGTTCGACCCAGTCCCGGATGCTCCATTCGTCCCAGCCTTTCTTCTCGCCCGGCAGCTTGATGTCTTCGATCTCCTTCGTGGTGATGTTCTTCCAGTCGCTGACCGGCAGCCAACCGATGTAGGCGCGGTCGCCGAACCCGCCAATCCAGTACACCTGTTGGACGGCGAGGCGCACGAACTCGGACTCATGGATCCGGTTACCAGGCAGCCAGTACTTGGCGTCGGGGTGCGCCTTCACGAAGCAGGCGGTCATGTCGGCAGTCTTCTCCGGCTCGATGTTCTCTATGTAGCCCAGGACTGAGAAACGCGGGAGGTTGGCAGCCGAGTACGGCACCTTTTCCTTGGTGTCGTCATCCTCTGACCCTCCGAAGAAGTAGTCCAGTAAAGAAGGGTAGTACGACTTTATACGCTTGTTGGGAGGGTATGGCGGAGCCCACTGCATGGCGAGACTGATGTTCGAGCCCGCTCGCGCGTTCTTGAACGAGGTCTCGACATTGATGGCTAACATGGTGGGATTGCCCTCGTCCTCGCAGTCGGCCACGTACTCCATGAGGCCGTGAGGCATGCCGCCCATACCAGGGGGTCGGTTCTCCTGGGATGATACATCGCCGTCCTTCTTGGAAGACGCGTCGTCCGGGAAGACGGTGGCAATGGTGCCGAGCGTGGTTAGCGCCAGCAACCGTCGGCCCTGCACGGCGGACTCATAGGGAGTCGGTATCTTGTAGCCAGACCGCTCTGATGCCGGCGGGTTGCTGAAGATGTAGGCGGGCTCTGTGGCGACCGCGCCGAGGGCGACGCATGAGATGAGCGGGAGTCCGCGTGAGAGTTTCATGATTGGCGAGGGTGTATCGGAGTCCTCAGCCTACTACTATTGGGGGCAAGATGGCAACGCTACGATGATATTCCTCGATATACCAAATACGAGGGGGCGTGGTGGTTTGAGTAATGATCAATTATTCAAGCAGAGCGAAAGCCAAAAGTTTATATATATTATGCTTGATAAACATAGAAACGAGGTTGGCTTTGGGGTGTGACCCGCCTCGGGTCAATGAGACTCGATGATGCTAGATGCGTATCATGGGACCATCCCAGTATGACCCAAAAGGGGATAGCGTATCCTGAAGTACGATGGATGCTTCACTTACCAATTGCCAATGTTGGCCTGTCCTTCAGGAATGAGCACAGATATGCCCTTGGACAGCACAGAAAATCAAGATATTGCCCGACTCGTAAACTACACGAATTCAGACTGCACTCTCGTTTTGGTAGTTTAATCGTAGTGAGATGTCACTATTGCCGGTAAGCGAAAGTTGGTCATGGTTGGTAACTTTGAAACTTCAATGTTGCGGAAGATAGATAAGTGATAAGCAATTGCAAGTGTGTGCGAAGTTACAACAGTGCCAGCACCAGATTATGGTCCGAGTAAAGAGGTAGGGACTTGACCTGCCGCTTAGATTTGTATATTCGACGGTTGGCCTCAGAATTTACATCTTCAAAAGCTTAATCGTATTTCAGAATGAGATACGCCAACAAATAATGCACTGTCTGAATGCACTAAATTCCAGTGGCAAGCATGCTTCCGAAACCCACCCATCGTCTAATAGGGTAAGTGTCCACTTATGATAAGCGATAGTCCTATAGCCAGGCCCGGATGCAGTTAGTTTGTGTATGCATCAAAAGCATTAGGGTCAGGTGATTCTTTTGGGGCTCTGACGCTCTGATTCCCTCCGCACACTGAGCGAGCGAAACCCCACTGAAGCCATTTGCCCACTCACATTCTGAATCGACTTGTCTATTTTCCCTCCCACAACCCACGAAACACTCAATCAACAACAACAGACATCCATCACAAGTCGCCAAGATGGGTAAGGTTCACGGATCCCTCGCTCGTGCCGGTAAGGTCAAGTCTCAGGTAAGTACAGATCGAAAAACGCTGTCCTAATGGCAAATTCTTTGCGCTCGAATTTTGACACTAACATTTTGTGCGCCTCCAGACCCCTAAGGTATGAAATCTCCATCTCCCACCGAGGACCCCTACGACGACGATGACTACCTGTATCGACCGACGGAAGAAGTGCTACGAATTATTCTACGCTGTCTCGGTGAATCGACGGAATTGAGGCTGGTTGGATTTCCAGACCAATTCTAGAGAAACGTCTTGAATTTCGCCACCCACCACCGGCAAATCCATTCGACTTCCAAACGAATACGCAGCACTTCTCCCAGTCGGTCGTTAACGGCATTCATCTTTCGACTTGGGCTTCCGATACATCATAATGATTCGGTACTAATAAACTTCCCAACAGGTCGAGAAGCAAGAGAAGAAGAGTTAGTCGCAATCTGCTTCCGCCAGCCCAAGCCAGCCAAGATCCCGCTACCTTCAGACTTTCACTCTTGATGGCATCATTATTGAAACACGTCTTGAGAGAGTGACAAAGCCTCGAAGTGTGTTACTGTCGCGACCCTTGCAATGAATGTTGGAAGGCGGTAGAGTTGGTTCTTGTTCTCACGAAGCGGGCCAGACTTTGATTCCTCTTGTACCGTCATCCGTACAGAGGGCTTAAATTTTGGCTTGATCAGTATGCGCAGGATCGAGCATGCTACTGCCTTACTACAGTCATGGTAGCACATATCACTCGATACCGTGGTTATCTTGCTGGCTTGGCTAGGCTTTTTGCCCGACACGGGTGTTTGTCGAAATATGTACTAATGCGCTATTATAGAGACTCCTAAGGGTCGCGCGAAGAAGAGACTCGTGTACACTCGTCGCTTCGTGAACGTCACCCTCACGTACGTTTCCCCTTGGCCTTTAAATCTCTATAAAGTTTACATACTAATATCTCGACAGCGGTGGCAAGCGCAAGATGAACCCCAACCCTGGTGCGGCTTAAGCGCGACAATTACGACCCGTTTCTGAAAGGGCAGCCGACGCTATGTATGGAGAATAGGAAGACGATGGACGGGTGTGCGGCCATTGCTTGTGACTCGCATCCTGAGCATCCTACTCCATGATTTGCATATCAGACCGAATCGATTGCATCACAATCGCCTATGCCCTAGTTATCGTTAGGTACAAAAGAGATGATCACAACGATGGAAATGGAAAGGGATAGGTTTACTCTGGCTTTTCCGCCGTAGTTCATGGAGTCATTTGGGCGTCGTCATTTGGGGCTTGGTACGCAAACTTCCAGGCAATACATGTGTATATACACAGATCGCATCACCGTCTGGCGTGACGGAGACCCGCCAGCGAACACAAACCGTTTAAACAAATTGTTTATTGGTGCATCCTCTGATTTGAATTGTGATGTTTCGCCACCCACCCAGATAATCTTCTTTGCCTGCTAGCCCATGTCTATCCCTGAAACCGTGGCCAACGTACAACTAAGCAGCTTCTCGCTCGGCTTTACAACTGCTAGGTATATTGGCTACCTATACTTGCTTTGATTGATTGATACTGGCAGCTGGGAACCTGAGGCGGGCTTTGGTGGGCTGCCCATTTATCTGCCTCTCGTATCAGTTATCGTGTGGCTCGAGTTACAGCATTTATGAAATTGCTCGAGTGTCGGTCATCCGCCTCAGCTACTACGATCTCACTACTCATTTCACCGTGATGTTGGATACGTTCGCATATTCAGGTACTGTACAACGATTTGACTCTAGACTATCTATACACACGGGTGTGTTTAACTACTATTCGCCTCCCATTTACTTGCGCTTCTCATGTTCTGCTGTTCGCCGCGTAGGATCGGTTTCCCAAGGTAAAGTCGGACTTTCCATCAGAATGCTCGTTCCCACCGTCGTCGCACTCGCCGGGCTTCTGTCATCCTCACCGTCGGTATTACGCCTCATGCCGGCACCGCCGCCCCCTCCCACCAACGATTTCCAGTACCTCGAGTCGAAGTCGAACTGCTCGCCGGGCGTGATGGGTGGTAGACTCGGTATGGTCGGCTGCCTCCCAACGTGGTGGTCCATATAGACCATACCTCCCATCGTTTCATGGCTACCGTTGGAGGTAGTAGTGGTAGCAGCAGATCGCGGCGGCGGTTGTTGCGACGTCCTGGTTTTTAGCGGCGGTATGGGCTTCATACCGTCGCCCTCTTCGTCGCCACCGTCGTACTCGAGTGTCTTGCCTAGATAGCTGTCCGGTATCGAGGAAGTGGCGCCCAGAGGCGACCTGGGAGCGGCTTCGAACGTTGCTGCGCTTTCGCGACGGGGCGGACGCTGGGGTGGCTGGCGGTTTGACCCTTCAGCCCCTCGTCCCCCTGTACTTCCAAGGGCAGCGGCCGCAGCGGCAGCAATACGCTTCTTGTTCGGCGGAGTGGGTGGCAGCGGCGCGGTGGGCGGCGGGGCGTACGGCGTCGAGATGCGTCGCCGGTGCCATGCTCGCTCGCCGAGGCCGCCTGAGGGCACGGCGACGTGGTCTGGTGCCTTGGTCAGGGGGCTCACGGGCACGGAGTGCGCCGCTGCTGCTGCGGCCATGTCGGTGGTTCGTCGCCATTGCACTGCGGAGCTCGAGCCGATGGCGGGCGGGGTGTGAGGGCCGACGGGGACGGAGACTTGACCCAAGAGCACGGAGAAGAGGCTGTCTCGCTGGGGCTCGCCACCTGCTATGCTGCTTTTGTTATTGTTGGTGGTAGTGTTGTGGTAGTAGCTGGCAGGATCCCTGCCTCCGCTCTCGAGAGCTGGCGTCGTGGGGACTAGGGACCCGTCCGTCGTGAGCCGGACGTCCTTATCTCTATAGATCACGTCGCCGCCGATGATGAGGCTGGGCGGGCGATGGTGATAGTCCCTCGTCCTCCGACGGCCTCGGCTGGGACTTCGCTCGTAGCGGATCTTCTTGTTGTCGTCGTCGTCGTCGTCGTCGTCGTCGTCGTCGTCGTCAACATTTCGACCCGTCTTGCGCGCGACCACCATGGCGGCGATGCGGGCATCTTGCTCGAGCCGTCGTTTCTTGTAGGCGCGGAAACAGAAGAACAGGAGTGCGCCCAGGAGGATGGCCCCGGACATGGAGCCCGAGATCGCGGCGACCATCGTCGTGGATGCCGGAGCCGGGGGTCCGCCGCCGCCGCTGTTCTTTTGCCCCTCGAATACGAGGCGGGAAGTAGTCGGGGCCGGGGATGACGAGAGGGCTCCCATCTCGATTCCTGGCGCCTTCGCAGGGGCGGTTGTCGGGCTATCGGAGATAGGAGTTGGTCGAGTCGTTGCTGTTGTTGTTGAGCGCGGCGACGAGGATGATGGATGGTTTCCTTTGTTATCCGTCGATGATGGGGGGTTGTCCTTATTATCCGTCGATGATTTCTGAGAGGCAGATGCGAGACTGTATATTGCAAAAGCGTCCTTTCCACCACATGAGTGCCGGGGGCTACCAGGACAGGCTGAGGTACAGTTTTCGCCTGGTAGTTGAGTGGCCTCAGGGGAAAGATTTACAGCGCAGTAGCACTCGCTATAGGATGTGTCAGTATGACTGGGTATAAGAAACAGCACCTCTTGTCTCCATGGCGGCGCAATACCTACTTACCTTCCATTTCTAAGCCCAGCATACATGAACTGGCCGGTCCCATTGTTGGGAGACGGTAATTTTGCACATCCTTCTAGACATGCAGCAACCGTGACATTCTTTGCATCCAGCGAGGGC
Source organism: Apiospora saccharicola (assembly GCA_038363915.1). NCBI lineage: Eukaryota > Fungi > Ascomycota > Sordariomycetes > Amphisphaeriales > Apiosporaceae > Apiospora > Apiospora saccharicola. The sequence goes on from JAQQWM010000004.1 coordinate 1,970,829, forward strand.
GGGCTTGCGTAGTCCTGTTCCTTGCCGAAAGGGTGTACACCTTCAAACCCAGTATGCCCGTAACATCCTAACAATGAGTACGTTGGGTCACCCGGGGCCAATGTCGGCTTGTAGGCGATGGTGATAGTGACGGTTCGGGTAACAGTCCCAGCATAGTGCTTGGTAGGCGGCGGGCCGACCTCGAGGACCTCGGACGTCGATACCCCCAGCGGAGGCAACGGAGAAGTCGTTGAGCCCTGGTCAATACTGTTTGTATCGCTATCGGCAGCCAGGACGAAGAAGCGTGGCGACGACGGCGACAATGTCGAAAGTATCAACAGCAGGTGAAAGCCGAGTATCCCCTGAATACGCAACCGCCCCAGACCGAAAAATGTTGTGTTCGCTATTGGCATGGCCGATATGTCTTAATGACGTGACGTAGTATACCAGTGGTACATGGTTGATCCATCCTGGAAGATGCCATGGGTGACAGATCGGAGGGACATATGGCATTCCCCATGTTGCCTCCATGTTTCCTACGCATGCCAACTGCTTCGACAAAGGTATAGTCGTGGACAATGGTGGCTAGACAAAGGCGGGTGAGCCAGCGTCAATCTGAAAGCCGCATTCGATCTTTCAAACCGGCCATGGTCATAATGAGGGCGTCATTGCCATCGAAGGCTCAACATAGGACCTCTTCATTACAGTTGTGTTCGTGGAATTGTGGATATTCGCATCGAACACAATTCCAGCCAGGTCGTCGCGTGGCTATTTGCCAAATCGGGAGCAGAGGTCCAGACAACGTCTAATGACTTGGAGATTTACGGAGAAATGCCTAGTTAATGTATCTGTCTAACATGCCCATGCACAGAGCCTGAAACAAAGCAACTTCTACAGAGCTGATAAGACATCTATTTACGCGGACACACGCATATCACAAACACCCAAGAGATAAGGGAATTGATGCTATCATTGAGGGAGGCACGCAATCTGCGGCCCAGATAACATCACATACAGCCTGGCCATTGGTACTAGAACGTACTTGGGATGCAAATCTTACCCGTTTGTGTACGACTGATACTCTGGTATCAAAAACACACGTAGCAGAGTCGGTGAAGATAGCCACCAGTTCCCGCACCCTACGTGCAGTAGCATTCGCAACCCGGTGTTTTGGATGGGTGAAGATAAGCTTCAACCTGCAGGGGCTTGTTGTCGACAGAGCCGGCCAGCAGGTTTAGTTGACACAATACTGCCATTGCCATTGCTTGCTTCTGGCGCGTTGGAGATTGGAATCTTCATCATCCTGCAATTCGCGCTGATTGGATGGTACATCTGTGCAGCAGGATCTTGGCCCCCCATCCCCCATAGAAGTAAGCACGTTGGTCGATCCAGGTGTCACCTGCCGCATTGAATCTGCAGCGTAATTACTGACATGTTAGCATAGGAGGGAGATAAGACAACAAACAAAAAGGGACAAAGGGCAGGGCCCGTTGTTATAAAGCATGGCCATCTTTCCTTTGTCTTTTGTCTGGTGACTCGGAGTCGTACTGCGCGACCCCCGAGCGGATGCACTCCAACGGTACGAACACGACCACAGGCAGTCCGCTTGGATAAATGATCAGCACACGCGTGGGAAGCACTTACGAAATACGCACACCCACACACACCCGACTGGCACCCCCCGCGAGCTGCTCTCCCAGAACGACTTGGCTGGGGAGGCTTGTTCTTTCGCTATACTCGAAGCGGTTTCTTCGGCATCTCAGATGACTGCCACACACAACCTTCCGGCTCCCGCGATTGAAGCGACGTGACCTCGTCCATAAGTATTAGCAAGCGAGCGAACCGGCTCGACCCCCGCGCCCGCACGACCGTCCGACGATCACTTCGCATACGCATACGGTTAACATCGAATGGGGAAACTGTGCGGTCGCGTGAGGAAGCGGAGATGATGGACGATGATGGGGTGGGATAGGGGTGCGCCATAGGACCCCCGCGTCAGACTACTCGGCTGACGAATTCACTACGTTCTTTCTGTTGGCTGGTAAACCACCCACGCCCGCGCCACGGCTCGCTGCAACAACGAACCACCATTGGCCGTTCAGGTGGTTGACGAAACCCCCAAACATGACTGGAAGCGGCAATGGACTCCGTGAGCTCACCAGGATCAGCCGGCTTTTAGTTATTTCGTTTAATAAAGGCCGGGCACCTATGGATTCCCGCCGGGCCATGGGGGTTCTAGACTCCTGTCTCGTTACTGCGACCTGAGCTCGAATAGGCGTTTCCGAGCGTATGACGAAACGGGCTTGCATGCGAAGGTATCAAATGAGCAGGTCGGGAGATTATTTTTACATCGTCAATTGCTCTTCCCACACGGATTTAGGCCGTTTGCCCCCCGATGGAGAAACCAGCGGTTGATGCTGTGGGGGTCGTGGTCTGGGCAGGGCAGGGCAGAGGCAGGGGATCTGGCTAAAGTGTTATTGAGGGACCCAGAAAGCCGATCGTAGCTCTCGATGGAAACCGGACATCAGGAATGGCGAAACGTCTTACGAATAGAGCCACTTTCGAGGCAGCGCCCGGATCTGGGGAATGGTCAGAGCTGATGAGCAAAGCCCCTTCTCCAGGTGCCAGCTTACGTACAACTAACTCCCCAGAAGCGGACTTGATTGATGCGAAAACCGAAAACCCTGGGTCGTCAACCCTTGAAAGTATTACAAAGTTCTTGGCCCACTGGTCCAGGGATTCACCAAAGTGCCCTTCCTTGCATTACAAGGCGAGCAAGGACTAACTGCACTGACTTGACCATAATTCTTGTGAGTGTGCATGCAACCTAGTGGCGGTGGGTTAGACACCGGCTCTTTGGGACGGCTATCTCATTCGATGTCTGGAATGCGATTGAGAGTATTAATGGACTGTCTGACTAGATCTCGTAGATCTGGAGTGTCCCTCAACTTGGGGATCAGGCATCCCGGTTTCCCGTGGGTCGCTTTTTGCTGGAACACCGCCAAAGGAGCAAGAAGTAAGACGTCGATTGAGTTGTTTCGAAGTCTTAGCCAAACTGCGAGTGACTATTAAACGGCGCTTTGGCCAAAACTCGATTCCCTCCGCGTAAAGCTACCCTGCCATTTCTGAAGAAAAAAAAAGAAAAAAAAAGCCCGTCCTAGTAGTTTCTGTCAAAATAAGCCATTTCATGATGCATGGCCCGCCTGGCCGTGAAGAACGCAACTGAGTAAGCCTAGATCATCCCACCGGGCCAGACGTGACTCGGGTATTAGGCGGTATGGCAAGTAATAACCTTAGTTCAATAGTAGGTTAGGTGGCTCTTCTCAGGCGGGCTGGAAAAAGCTTGATGGTTTCTAAATAGCCCTTCAGGCGTTCCAGATTTCCAAGAACGGCACCAGGGCAATGCATCCATGCATGGGCTTCCTGGCATGTGAAATAAGGAGCACTGCTTATAATACTACAATAATAGACGTCTTCTGCCCTGGGTTTCGGGTTGATTTCGCGGCCCTGCAATTGGCTGACGCGCGCGAAGGATTGAGCAGCTACCACCATAGTTAGTCGGGACTCGGGAGGCTTAGAAGCACGAGGCTTTGCTACCCACGCCGGCGCGAAGCTACTTGACCTCACGTCTGCCAAACGGATGCTACGGACGTATTATTATTCATCCTCTTCGCCGTCAAGCCGCTCCGTTGGCCCCTACGACTATTGGGAGAGCTAGCCTGGATGGTATGTCAATTATAGTAGCTAGTTTCAAGTTCAAGGACACTTGAGGTCGCACCCGGCGGACATGTCTGGTACGACGTAGCAGTCGGAGAGATATTCTCGTAGGAGACGCTTTACGCTGTGGTAGTTAAGCCGAAAAGCAACTTTTTGTTCATGAATGAAAGTGGGATGCATGCATCTCCCCCACTCCCAATCCCTGTATACAGGGTAAACAGGGCAGCTGGACTCCTATTTCCAGTAAAATTTAATGGCATTTGCCGCGCTTACTTTTTAAACTCATTCCTTTGGAAGATGGGAATGCCTACCTACCGGTCGCCGTGTTGGCCGAGTCAAACGGTCTTGACTCGCCCACTTGCCGAAAATATCGGTCTGGCAGAGTTGAATATAACTTGTGCTGGGACATGGGTGTTTCGACAACTTGATGGTCGTCGTCTTTGGAATATCTCGAGCTTTACGTATTCCCATCTGTAAAGGTGCTATTATCAGCGGTGATTAGAGTGGGAATTTCACCTTGTTGCAATAGGGACTCGTTTAGAATTGAGCTGGCTCAAATTGAGTACAAGCAGGTTTTTCCTCTTTCGTTCCTTTCCCAGCCCGCAACCCGAGAGCTTGCTTGTGAAGCTGACCCTCCCTCGCGAGTGTGGGGGTCCACCACCCAAAAGCATGCATGAACTGGGGGGCCCTGGACGACTGGGTCTTGCGTCGTTAGGTACCGATGCGCGTCGTACCCAATACTTCTAGCTACGAGCGGGGCATTCGCTGAACCCTTCCTACCCACCACCCCCAAGCTGTCGGGCACCATCCATTTGATTGTTTCAATCCAGTATCGTATGTATGTATATCATATGCTGCCTTCTCTGGCCTTCTCGGCCACTGCAGTTATCAACGGCCAACCTCTCAGAGACAATACCAAGAGTCTCCTATTGCTTGCTTCTGGAGCTGCAGGCTTCTAGAACCCCGCCACGCAAAGCCCGGCGTGCTTGACTGGACACGACCGACCGCCGCATCGAAGCAGCCCGGGGGCTTACTTACAGCTTCACCAATTTACATGTGATTGGTCATCACGACAGCTAATTTCAACACTCCGGACGAATGAAGGGGTTCTGCCTCAAACAAGACTCCAAGAGCGTGGGGAAGTCTACACAAATGCTGCATTGTGCATGCTTTCTGTCCCCCCCCAAATAGCGTGCCTTTGATGCTCGGTAGACAACCGTGCACGCCTATACCCTCCCACACACGTACCGTCCGATCCCTGAATACAAAAGCGGCAATCCCGTTAATTTTAGTATCCTATTCCAGCTGTCCCTGTTGCACTTTCAGCACTGGAATAACACCTGTACGGACATTATTCCGGCCACGAAACGTATTTCCGCGATTGACAGTACCTGAACTCGGTGATTGAGCCGCACATAAGCGCACCGAAGCCTTGAGGCGAGCCGACTGTAATCAAATGTCAGCGTTTACTGATCCTCGAGCATGCCGCAGCATGGATTTCGGGTGGGACAGGCGGAGGCGATCGGGGCCATCTCCGATATGTACGGACGCATATCCCGTTTGCCGCGGGCTCTGGAGGAACGAATCACGCCCGTTCTAGTAGACCTGAGATCGTAAAATGAAGTATTCATCAATACTTGACCTGCATGCGCCGACCAATGGAGTATAGCCCTCCGCGCGTATACTGACTACATATGCGAATTTGTTTTCATGATCTGGGTGGATAGCCATCTGGCCCAGTCGCCCGGCACCGCGCGCGACAGCGGCGAGCACCAAGACGAAACGCAACCTTGCCCCCCCCCTCTTGGAAATCATGTACTCTGCTTACACTATTACCCCCTTGAATTATTGTTCGCGAATATGATCTGCCCGGGGCCCTCGCACAAGTCTTTTATGCGTGCCTGTTACCAGCTGTAATCACGCCAGTCCCCGGGGACGCATGATTTTCCAGCTGTTAACGTCGTACTCTGCCTTATTTTTATGTTTCGGGTTGGATGCTCGATGTACGGTTTGACCCCTGTTTGTTTGTTTGTTAGTTGATGGGCACCGTTTGAGAGCCCTGTACGGGTATTTTATGCGTCTGCGATACCTATCGTGCTGAAACGTATGTTCATTTAGGGATAGATTCTGCCGTAAAATATTCTCGATTTTATGTTTCGGATTGAAGGGTGGTGTATTTCCTCCCTAACTGTGGCCTGTCGATACTTCATCCCAAGTCCAAGACAGTATCCAGCTTTTAACAAACAAACAGGGGTCAAACTGTACTGCCTACAGAAAAAGGCCTGTCGATACTTCATCCAGGGTGCGAAACGGAGTATATTCGCTAACAATAATTCAAGGGTACAGGTGTACTTTTGTTGGCCCGGCTCCAAGAGCCTCATCCAAATTGTATATATTCCCGCAGGACATCGCAGGCTAGTGGATGACAACGCCGTCTTTACGCCGACAAGCCGCCCTAGTGTCAGGGCGGGACCACGGGAGGGACCAGGTGCTCCCACAAGAACCCACCGCATATCACGATGATGAAGACTCGCATCGTGACATCGCCTGGTGGGCTCTGGGAGTCCAACTACGTATGCATGCTACGGTGTCTAACGGTCTGGATATAATTCTTTTTCGCTTGGAGACGCATCTCACGACGGGCGTCGGCAAGATCCTCTGCTGCCTGCCCGGCATGTGAGTGGTCGGTATGCTACTATGCCCTTCTCATGCAAGGAACGCCGCAACGGGATAGCGGCAATCTGCGCTGGGTGTGCACTCGCCCAGCTGAAGAAATGTCGACTCCATAGTGGAATTTGCGTCCGCAATGCGGCACGCCGCTAATGCCCGAGAAGCATATTGGGTTCCGGCATACGCACAAATGGCCAGTTGCTGTCGGAATTTTTCAATGCTATGCTGAAAGACGTATGCCAACGATCGATCTTGTCCCTACGTACTACGTATATATAATAAACATCGTGACTACCGTAGTAGTGTACCGACTATTGCCCCGGTTCGTCGGTATAGTCTTGGATGACATCAGGAAAAGCGGACGAGGCATCACGGACGTTCCATGGCGGAGTCACTAGTTCACGTCAAGACAACATGCGCCAGTGCTTGCTGATACAGGGCGATCAAATGCGTTTACGGGGCACCTATTCTTGGATTTCTAATACGTGAAGCATTCGAGGGTGCTCAGTCACGAATAACAAATAGGGAATATGTAAGATCTTAGCATGGCTTCAGGTGGCAACGTCAGAAGACCCATACCGCACTGTCGCATGCGCTGCCCACCTGGCAGTCAGTCTGCTTTAGAGACCCAAATTTGCCATTTCCGGAATCTGCCACTGGGAGTATACCAAATTTTGAGTTACATTAGGATGGCCCTATTGGGAAGGGTGTCACCCTCAGACAGCAAAACACTCGATAAACACTCGACCACACGCCATCAATACCGACTCATTGTCTTGCGCAAGATACTGAGGAAATAAACGAGCATTGCTTGACGGAGTTTCGGCGCGATGAGGAGGTTTGATATGTACGACTTCGCAGTTTAACCACGATCGAGAGAGAAAGAGAAGCCATATGCCAGCCATGCGACACTGAGCCCATAAAAGTGTCTAGACCCACACATGCAACCATGCTAGCGGTATATAGTACAGTGGTCGGCGTCCAACCACACCGAGTAAGGACTTTCCTGCAAGGATTAGCTAGATCCTTTGAAGGCCCTCAGATGTGGGCTCTCGGGGGTCTGTTAGTGCTATATTCGCAGGCTACTACGGTTCCTACATAGACCCGGCTTGGTTTTTCTTTGCCTGACCATGGCTTTTTCGGCGAGACCTCTGTAGAGTCGTTCGGGCGCAACCGGAACGTCCCACGAGTAACGAGGGCAAAAGAGCGACGAGGGCAAGGGCGCGAAACCAGAAAAGTACTCCGGTGTTTGGCAGGGTCCTTTCTCTAGTCGAACGGGCGACCCCATCAAGTCATCGTCACCGTTGTCCGCAATTTTGCCGATGTTGTTGAATGAATGTGTACGATGCTCCGATGCAAGTCTCTGCCCTTTCCGGTGACGGCAACGAGGTTGGAGCACAGCAGCCAGAAAGTGGGTTGGCCCTAGGGAGCAAACGCGGGATGACGCTTCCCTTACTTTGAGCCTAAAAGTCACAATCCGTGACAACATCGTGATTTCTCTTACGCGCCGCGGACGGGAGCGAAGGATTTTGAAGTTCAAATTGGGGAGATGAGTGTAAGAATAAATACAAAACAGTCATCTAGAGCGAGGCTCTTCTTGTAAGTTATATATGAAGAACTCCCTTCCAGAATATAGATATAGGTAGGTACGACATATTCACTGTCTCATTCACACGAAAGACGTTGAGGGCGCCCCGACACAGATTGTGGAGGACACTCCGCAGCGGCGCTTCTGTGTGTTTAGGTACATACACTGGCTGACCTGAGTGACTGGGCTTTTCTGGCTTTTAATTAACCGACCAGCCATGCCTGGTCTGCCTCAAGTGTAACTGTAACCGCACTTATTTGAGAGCCAGCCATGCCAGCCGACATCGTCCCCCCACTAAGAGCAATAATTGCGCTGCAGACTGGATCCACCACCCACTACTTGCTGTACTTCGCTTCACGCCTGTGAAGCCCGTCCTTTAAACCAACATGAACTCTGGTGGTCTGGAGGTGTCGGAAGAGAGAGACGCGCACACACAAATGAGAGAGAGGGAGAGGCCGAGGGTTCCCCTCCTCTCAATTCGAGATCAGATTGGTCCGACCTTTGCAACCCTTGACACCTTGAGCTTCTTGCAGTTGATGGATGGATGCGCGCCCACACTCCACCCACACTGACCACTTGGTATCCTTGGCTCGGCCTCGTACCGGTACTCTGCATGGACTTTTCCCATGTCAGTTGAGTGGGCATACCCCAGCATCTTTTTTCTTCTCTCTTCAAATGCGCGCGCAGTGTTCCAGTCCCAGTCCCAGGCAAGCAAGCAACAAGCAAGCCTACATACTACCTCGTAGCGTGGCCCAGGGAAGGTAGTTCACGTCCATGGTTCTTCTACGGCAGTACGTCGACATACGGCATCCTCAGAGTGTTATTAGCCAGTAATAATAACCTAGTGGCTGTCTGTAGTGGGTGGTGGAAGTCTCTTCTTCCCATCCCATGCCATACTCTCTCCGCCCTCCACACACAACCAAACCACAGTAATTCTCTCGTTTCCCCTCCGATCCTCACAGGTCCTGGTTCTGCTCCCTAACCCTGCCTGCTCGTCCCTCTTTGGTCGGCCAGCGCCTGAAGAGCAGTGGGACCCTATCCGTAAACATACATACAGCCCAAATCCGAGAGTCTCAGGGCATCCGATGCATATAGAGTCAGTCTACATTATGTAGAGGAGCAATTACCCTGCTGTGGATTCAATCGGCCCTACAGCTAACGCCGCTCCTGCTCCCGTACCCTTACCGAGCCGGTGTTCCAGACTATCCCTCCCCCCATTACTACGAGAGACCACAATTATTACTATTAGAGAACCAGAGAGTAGCAAACGGGGGGAGAGAGGGCACTTGCTTTTCTATACCTCCCTCACTACACACCTTAAGTACAGACTACACTACCCTACCCTACCCAAAAAGCAGTTTCTATTACATACTCGTTATCCAAATCGAGCGGCTGTCAACCGTACTCTGAGACGTGGGGATCTGAGATCTTATTGTGTTGTATTGTTTGTACCTACCCAAGTATTACACAAACCTTCGGCGACAGAATCGCACAAGACCTAGACAGCGTCACCGGTCGCGCATGAGACCACGGCGTTGACGTACGACAATGGCCGCCCTTGCGACGTCACCCATATCTCCTTCCACCACAAGTCCTTCCAGAGCAATGAACCCCACGACGACAGAGCACGACTTCCGCTTCCCGCGCAGGCCCTTGGACTCCATGTCCTCTACGCTAGCGGACAAAGGGAGCTACCAGAATGCGAACTTCACCGGCACCGACGAGAACAGCCCCAGCGACTTGCGCATGCAAGAATTGAAACTGGGCCTCCCTCCGTATTCCGGTGCGGGCGGCGACTACGGTGCGCACGGCATCTTGGCGACCTCCATCTTTCCTACTTGGAGGGATGGCATGGCCAGCCAGGACGGAGACCTCGAGCAGATGCAGCAGAGTGATCCCCTTGCGACTCAAATATGGCGCTTTTTCAAACAAACCAAGCAGAACCTGCCCTGCCAGGAGCGGATGGAAAATCTTACATGGCGCATGATGCATGCTAAGTTGCGAAAGAAGAGGCAGGAGGAAGAGGCCGCGGCTAATAAGTATGTTTGCGGTGTAATTGCGTGCTTTCAAGATGGATTGTCTAATCATTTCGTCAGGGCTTCGACTCTTCTTCAACCGTCGGTGAACAATAATGCGGGGACTATGGGCAACAACGCTCCAAGTGGTATTGCTCAACTGAGGAAAACGTCGGACCAAACCATTCACCAATCCGAGCCGATGAATCTCGACGACTTCATATTCTCCGATAATGTCGCCACGCCGGCAGGCTTGGCGGACACACCGTCGCCTGAAATATCTGCGAAGCATCTGGAGGACAAGCCAGCACACCTTTCCGCGGCCGCGATTCCTATCAAATCTCGTAAGGTGTCTTCGCAGCATTTCGTCCCGCAATCGGTGCCCGTACCACCGCACCAAAAACACCAGGACGAGTTCGGCTATGTCACCAGGCATGCTCGAAAAACGAGCGTCGATGAACGACGGGTGAGTGTACCCTTTATCTATGTGGGAGAGGAGAGGATGGCGCGCATGATGGCTCTGTCGAATCACAAGGGCTCGCTTCCCATGCCGATCATCCCTCTATATCAGCCCTGGTATTGGCGCAGATGACTAACCCTCCTTCCAGACTCGAAACCTCAAGCGTCCTGCCGACTTCTCCCCTCAAGTCCCTGCGGTCAACAGTAACTCGGTCACCAATGGATTAGATGCTGACTCCGATCTCCATGAATACTCACTAGACCAACCTCATAACTCCCGCATGGGTCAAATGTCCCACCCTGGTGTACCGTTTCCTCTTGACACTTACCCCATGGAGCATGACCCTATTATCACATCTGCAGGGCCCTTCCAGCAGAACTTCTCCTTCTCGCCCTCGACATCTCCGATGGTTACGCATGGCTTCTCCAACATGTTCAATCAACACCCTATGGGTCAGGGGTCGTTGAACTCGCATGACTTCTATTCGCCTCCTGGGTCTACCTTCCCTTCGACTGCAACCACACCACACCCTATGCCCGATAACGAGAACATGTTCTTCGGGTCGGTCGATGTTCGGCATCAGAGGCATCAAGCTTTCCGCCATGGACATGGCCACGGGCCATTTAGCAATTCGATGGGACAGCAGTTCATGCACCACGAAAACAACGGCTCCATGTTTCAAGCGCCGAACACCACTGGCCCAGATACCGGAAACGTGTTCGCGCCCTCGAACAACTTTGGGCATGTCGATCCCAGCCAGGTGTTTCACTCGGACAGTCAGGCACGATCTCCTGGTGTTGGCTTAATGCAGGAGAACATGTTCTCGTTCGGAGCCGACTCGGATAATGAGGATGACGATGGTGGTGCATTCCCTGACCGCAACATGGCATCGCACCAATCCTTTTCTCCAGGGATGGATGAAGCCATGGATATCAGCCACTCGAACGCACTTCAGTGGGATGCCACTCTTCCGGGCCAGTTCAGTACGCAGGCCGCACGTTACCCTGGCGGACCGACTCGAAAGCAAGTCACTATTGGTGGCGCTACCACTGATCTCTTCGATGCGAACGGCGAATGGGAGGGCCAGGGCAGCCTATCCCGATCGCATTCCCAGTTGTTTAAGCCTAATAACGGTAGAAACGGAAAGATCCCCCGGAACGCTTCGACTCCGGGTGTGAACATGATGGGTCGTGGCAATGCTTTTGACAGACTAGCCCAGTCCAACCCAAACTCGCCTCCTCCCGACGGGCCAGGCCATGCTTCGGGGTTATCGTCGGTTGCGCCAAGCAGGCCGTCTTCGCCTTCAGCATCCAAACAAGGTTCCACAACTAATCTCCAGGCCGCTGCTGCCAATCAAGGAGATGGCAATGCCCCCACGACTTGTACCAACTGCTTCACCCAGACCACTCCTCTTTGGCGCCGAAACCCGGAGGGACAGCCTCTTTGCAACGCCTGCGGCTTGTTCCTGAAGCTACACGGTGTCGTTCGACCACTCAGTTTGAAGACGGACGTTATCAAGAAGCGAAATAGAGGTTCGGGTGTCAGCTTGCCAGTCGGAGGTACCGCAACACGATCCAAGAAGACCGGTGCGTCGGGCAACGCATCTGGACCAGCTTCGCGCAAGAACTCGACTTTGGCTATAACCACGACGAGCAAGCCCACCCAAGCCAGCACGCCCCCCGCCACGGCCAATCGTGCTGGCAGCGCCAACGAAGGAGAGAGTCCTGCCAGCGGTGGTGCCGGTTCCGGTGGTAACACTGCGGGAAGCACCCCTACCAGTTACGCAGGCTCTTCAAACGGAGCTGTTGGCGGGAAAGGGGTAGTACCTATTGCTGCGGCTCCCCCAAGAATACCCCAGGCCCCGGCGCTGCATCCGTACCGCGCAGTGCAGGTACCGCAAACGCCTCCAAACGCCAGCGCCGGAGCAGCAAGAGCATCGGGCCGAACGAATCCAGTGGTATGGATATCGATAGCCCGGAAAGCTCTACTGGTTCGAACGATGCGGCTCAATCGGTTGGATCGTCGAGCGGGTTCATGAGCGGCATGGGTAACCCGGGCAACCTTGGCCTGGCTAATGGCTTTGGCATGACACAGCGGCCGATGATGGGCACGGGCATGGTGGGTATGTCTGCAGGACCTCAGAGCGGCATGACGAACCCTGGCGCCGGTGCTGGCCCACAAGAATGGGAGTGGCTCACTATGAGTTTGTAAGCGACGATATTACCAGAGCTTCGCTGCAGCTTGTTCTACTTGCTGTCTTGGCTGTAGCTTGCAAACAAACGCCAGAAGTCGGCGGCGCTCTACTCGACGAACATCAGAAACTTATGATGTACACATATACGACAAACTTGCTCTGAGCATAAAGCCATCCCGGGTCATTTCCGTATACCTTTCCCGCACTACAGCGCTGGGTATACCTAAGATACGCCTTGGGTCCATTTTCACTTTCTGCATGTTAATATTGCTGGGAGATATTTGTTGATGAGTTGGCGTGGATGGGATTATGCCCATGATGGACCACAATCGTTTCTTGCTTGCTGGCCTTGGAAGAAAGGAACATTATGGACAGGACAGCCTTGACCAAGCAATAACGTATTCGATTTGCCCTGCGAAGTGTACGCGGGATTCGGCACTGATAGAGAGGATTCCTGGGAGAACTTGATACCATTTTGATTTTTTTTATTGTTTTAGGAAGGGCTCTGTTTTGCTAGAGATGGGGTCATGCTGGATGATCTTCCTTATTCCTCTCATTCTTCTGCTTTAAGGGGGTTTGTGATATCTCGAGCCATATTACCTGGTACATATGCATTTGTCTACGGGGCTGCGAACGTATATCCCTGTCCTTCCCGCGTGCCCAGTCCTTTGCAGAGGTCGAGGGGAAAGAAATGGGAGGTCGTTCTGAATGGAAGCAAATACAGCTGTTTCTTCTTGAAAGCGATCGGCGCTGGCGGGACTGTTTTTTATTTTATTTCACTCCTATGTCGATTAGAGAGGGGTGTGTGTGTGGCTCGGGGTCGGTCCGGTTGGGTGGTCGGTCGGTCGGTCGATCACATGATGATGAATGACAATATGATACAAGCTACGCCGCGTGTTTTTCTGCTGCTGCGACGTTTTCCTCCGCGATAGTTACTATATTTACCTCCCCATCGAATACATATATACTCAAGCGCACAAATACGTACAGTTTTGGCTCTATATATCTACTTTGTTTGTCAACCTGCTTGATCTTACCGGCGATTATTGTATTTGGTGGGAAACATAGTGCTGGATGCAATGCTAGCAACACGAACGGAGGTCGTTCATATCGACCGCTGACTAAATATGTATGCAGAAGACGTTACGGTATTTTTCAACACCTTGGGTCCTATTTGGTCAAGAATAATCGGTCATTGGTCAATGTAGCTTGAGAAGACGCTTTGTCCCTGTTGCTGTGTGAGGATGGAGGATCAATGCGTGATTAAAGTGTAGATGTCTTATGGGAAGCAAACGATAATCCTCCATTACTTTACAACTCTATTCCTTTTTACTCGTTCCCCCGTCTCGGATACGCGGGAGCTCCCAAGCTACCGACCACCCTACTAAAAAGTACCTTGGAAATTCGATAGAGACAAATGTCAAAAGTACTGAGCATTGCCTATTAACAATAACACCACCATCAGTAGTAGGCTGGGTAGTCAGGAGCTGCTATTGGCTGAGTTATTAACCTGTTGGCACCCTTGTCTTCCGACCCATGTCGATGCAATTTTCCAAGAGAACGTTTCTTATTGTCATACTTCAAATCAGACTGAAATCTTAGTATGAAGGTATCATAGTTTCAAGTGTATTATTTTCCAAATGATCGTACTACTCTGGTGACCCGCTTACTCCCCAGAATGGAAGAAACAACAAGCACTTTGAAGTTGCAACATATCCATCTATCGTCCCCATTATGTACAGTTTCTTCAACGAATTGTTTCTTTTCCTCCACGACGATTTTTTCGAATGCTGGAACAACCTGGTCTAGTAAATCAGAAACAAGCAAACAGTAGCAATGAAGGAAACGGACTTCCATCGCAGATTCGATGCTTCCAACAAAGTCAGATTTGGGTAGTTAAAAGGGGTTGGTGAAGTAAACGACAGAGAAGACTCTATCATCTAGTACCGATTGGCTCGTACGAGCGAGAAACAGGCGAAAGGGGAAACGCTGCCTTACAGCATGCCAGCAATGACGATGACAGCACCGAGAGCGATGCCCATCATGCCCGTCACCATGCTGCCCTCGGAAGCCCCCATCGGCGAGCCGCCGATGCGTGCCGCACCGTTGCCGTTGGTAGAAGAAGCCGTCGACGTAGCGATGCCGATGGTGGTGGAGGTGGTCAGGTCGCCGCTGATGGCGGCAGCGACGGTGGCCAGGCCGGTGTAAGTGGTCACGGCGTTGTTGTTGTTGGCGTCCGTGGTGGTGATGGTGACGGTGCTGGTCTCGGTGGCGCCCCACTTCCAGCCCTCACCCCAGCCGACCCAGCCGTTGAAGCCGCCGTGAGCGTTCCAGCCACAGCCGGGACCCGAGAACCAAGGGGAGCCGTTATTCATGCAGCCCGTCACCGTCACCACGCCGCCGGTCCAGGTCTTGGAGCCGGAGTAGGCGCTCGCCCACTCGGACCACTGGGCGTTGTTGCCGCCATAGCCACCCCAACCGCCACCCTGGCTCATACCACCACCGTTTTGGCCGTTGCCGTTACCGCCGGGGCCGAAGTTGTGCGAACCACCGTTGGGTCCATTACTGGGGCCCCAGCCGCCGGGGGCACCCCAGGTCACGGGGCCGCCGGGCAGGGTAACGGTGTGGACGCCCGTGGAGCCGGCCGACGTGCACTCGGCCCACTGTGAGCAGAGTGAGGAGCTTAGCTTGGCATAGCTGCTGACAGCGGTGGGCGTGGCCTTGCAGCCGTCCGCCAGGCAGGACGAGATCTGGCTGCCCTTGTCCGAGTTGCAGTAGTCGGACTGCGCCGGCCAGTAGGGGGCGTTGTTGCCCGAGGTGGAGCTGGCCGAAGTGGCGGCGGCGTAGGCGGAAGAAAGGCAGGATTGCTGAGTGGTTCCGTGTTAGTCAAAACTGGTCGAAGCAATTGAGGAAGGAAATGACAAGGCGGTAACAACAAGATGAGCTACTTACAGCACACTGAGGAGCTCCGTTATACCATTGCGCCGAGGCGATGGAAGGTGCCAGTGCGGCGGCCACAGTAGAAGTCTTCATTTTGGTGGTTGTTTTCGAAAATTCAATGTAATGTTGTAGTTTGGTTGAGGTTGAGTCTAGCAGGCACTTGAGTGCATGTGTGTATGTTGGTGTGAGCGTTGGTATAATATTATGGAGATTGGAAGCAGGGTGGCTGGGGGGAAGACAAGACAGATACTTATATGACTTCTCACTTCCCTTTTCGATCCGGGCATCGATGCACAAGACCCGGCATGTGTCAGATCGTGTGGGTACAAGGATACGCGGAAAAGGCACCCAGAGGGAAAAGAAAGAAAAAAGGCCCAAGCCTTCCCTCATCCCATTACCGCGCGCGATGTGCTGGACGTCATCGTCATCATCATGGTCACTCCTTCGTCTCCTTCTTCCCCAGCGGGACTACGCGCGCCAAAGAGAAAGAGCCGAAGGGTTGCGGCTAAGACGGGACACGTAAGTTACTCTTCCATCAGGGCGGGAGGAAGCAGCGCCACTGCCCTAGAGTTTCCCCTCTGCTGTGTCAATAAATAAACACAGAAGAAAGGCTCGCATGACGCTATCCCAGCGGGAGAAGGGCGCCAACACTCTAAGAAAGGCAAGGCAAGGCATAATACACAGGATTTGCTCAAGCTCCCTAGTGCTGCTAGCACCAAAAAACAGAGTTGTGTCTCTCCTGGTGTGGAAGCTGAAAGGATCTTCTTTCTGCGAGCCGCGCGTCGTCTTATACATCATCGAGGCACTGCGGACGGCAATGGAAAGGGTGTACTACCCGCTCGCTTTCTTCTGTCCTTGTATGAGAAAGCTGCAGGCGGCGTATGCAAGATCGGGAGGCGTCAAGGCCAATGCGCCGACGAGGTAGACCATGTGCGTCGTCAGGCAGCCCCGTTCTGGGTAAGGCTCTGTACTACCAACCTACTATACGTCCCAAGCAAGCAATGCCGTTGGTCCAAGGAGGGGAGGGAGGTCGGTGTGTCGGTATCTAGGCAAAGGAGTCGCAAAGCCCCTTTAGCTACGTGGCAACGGTGTTCCACTACATACCTGCTCAGTCAGGCGGGCTGCAGTATGTATGCAGGCATGGCATGCCTCAATTCGCACCAAAAACAAAGCCTTTGGTGTCTCGCGAAATCGTATCATGTTTTCCCAGAGGTTTGGATAGAGTTGGGGGAGTGGCTCCGCGTAAGCTTTGGCCCCCAGCCCCAGGAACCCCAAGGTTGGGGTAGTCCGGAGGGTGGGGCCAAGATAGCAATGGGAGAACACACGGAGCATGCACCGGTCCCGAGAAATAAAGAGAGAGTAGATGCAGATCTCTTGGGCCGATTGGCGGAGCTAAGTCCTACTGTCTCTGTCTAGTGTCTTGGGCATCATCAATCTGTGTCATCCATAAGGAGCACTCAGCACTGCTCTCGGTGGAGGCAAGTATAAGTCTCGGCCTTGACCCTTTGAGAAATATAAGATCGTCAAGATGGGTCATATACAGTACGTCCGTAGAGCAGCCTGATGGTGATGACGACTGCCACCAAGCTGCCGCCATGCCGATAGCAGATAGCACGACGCAAGGCATACCTACCAGATAGATCACACGATCTTCCGAAACCCCACCTTGTTCTACCTACCGTCCTGCTTGGCACAAGAGCTTCAAAATTACTGGATGAAAGAAATAATCGAAAAGATGACTTGCATGATTAATTGTAACTGTTGGTGGTGTATTTTTATCCGAAGCCTTTTTGAGTTCACAGTAAAAATAGAAGGGCTCAAGGGCCATACGGAAATTGTATCTCATACAACACTATCATACATGATGGCCCAGCAATACGACCTTTGTGCTCTCCTGGCCTTTCCCAGGTCTGCCTTGCCGGCTCTTTGCCTTTATTATCCTGCTTGGCCCAGCACGCTCGCAAACCGAATAGAAGAGGCATGCTTCGCCAAAGCCTCCTGTTTAGGCCACTGTAATCCATAACTCCGGTAGCTGGGATGTAGGACCCCAAAAAGCTTAAACCCCCTGCAAGCCTGACAATAGGAGAAGAACTCAAGAGTGTGGACTCACTGTCCAAAAATACATCTCGTCTCAATTCATCATGACGTCCATACGTGCGCGGAAAACTCTGGCATCTTTCGCCACGATTCCACGCCACACTCAAACCAGGCCTCGTATGCGCGGCGGCAACAGCCTACCGCCTTATGAACCTAGAAAACGGACGCTGACCCTACAGCATCGTCCCGAACGTCCCATCAGTCTGGATAGGTTTCCGTGGACTGGATCCCTCCTCTGTCTTGCGGTGGCGGAAAGTAAATCCAACAAAGAGAGACTTGGCCATATCATCATCCCGGTCCGCCATGGTCTCAAGGGCCTGTTGTTTTTCATGGACCTCCTTGTACTTGGCCATGTCTGCCTCGTTTGTGAAGTCATCAAAGTAGCCAGCGTCGGTTTCCGAGTCCAGCTCAGGTACGAATGGCGCCTTGGTATGTCTCAGCGTGACCCAATCCACTTCACCAAAGTACTGGTGCTCGCAGATATCCTTGATGTTGGAGAAGCGCTTGGATCGGGAGTTGATACATCTAGCAGGGGTTAGTCAACCACTCCAATGCGATGATGGCCATGGGGTCTTACGTTGTGATGAAATTCCATGTCCTGTTGCTGAGGAAGTAGTTCGGATCCTCCCAAACGGGTCGCTTGAGCACCTCCTTCCAGTGCTTGAGGTTGCGCCAAGTTTCATCCGCCGTGGAGCCAGCAAAAGGCGGAAACCCTGTCAGAGCCTCGAAAAGCATGCAACCCAAACTCCAATAATCAACGGTATAGTCATATTCCTCGCCGCGCAGCACCTCGGGGGCCATGTAGTCAGGAGATCCTACTATAGACTTCGCATAGTTGACATCTTTCTCGCGCATCGACCGGTAGCCATCTCGGCGCTCAGCAATGGTTCGCTGCTCCATTGGCTTGCCAAACGGCACACTGGTCGCCGAAGCCTTCTCGAGCTTGACACGCATAGACTCGATCTTGGCAGGTGCCAGCATGCCAGCAGCCAACCCAAAGTCGGTCAATTTGACATGTCCGGTAGAGTCGACCAGAAAGTTTTCGGGCTTCAAGTCTCGATGGATATACCCCAGCTGGTGCAAAGCATCGACCGAGCAGAACATCTCGGCGATGTAGAAGCGGGCGTGACGATTGGAAAGAACACCCGTGTTGTTGAGCAGTGTTCTGAAGTCACCACCCGGCACGTATTCCATCGCAAGATAAATACTCTTGTCGTCTTGGAAAGAGTACAGCAGGCGGACTAGCCAATCACTCTTGGCTGTGGTGAGGATGTCTCGCTCGGTCAGAACGTGGCGCACCTCGTCTAACTTGAAGAGCAAACGCTTACTCATGACCTTCAGCGCGCACACCTCCTTCGTATCCTTCTTCTGCGCGAGGTAAACTTGGCCATAGCCACCTTGGCCGACTTGGGTGAGGATTTGGAAATCGCCTTGTCGGAGACGAACCCGACGCTTTCGCAAATTGGCTCGCTCTCTGCCCTTATACTTAGTCCACAGCTGCTTGTAAGTCTCATCGTCGGTTTGTGGCGGAGGTGGTACTTCCTCCTTGAAAGTAGTGAAACGGGCTTGGCGCGAGCCCACATAAGTAAGCAAGTCGAAGTAATAGTCGAGGAAGTACAGCTGAGTGACGTTGACCATACGGCGCACATTTGGCTTCTTGAGGATCTCGAGCTCTTCAGGTGTTAGTCCGCGTGAAGTGTTGAACTTCTTGTTAGTCGTAGGGGTGTGCGGCCTGCCCTCTCTTTCCCGAAGCCCATAAATCTCGTGCCGGGAGATGGCGGCTTGGTTGTGGGTGTACGGAGTCGCCTCTGAGGCCGCGGTTGGGGGCCTTGGGATACGGGAAGGAGGTGTGTTCTCTTGCTCCTGCTTCTTCAGCGGACTTCCCGGGGAGTTGGTCTGCTTGTGGATGATGCTCTCGTCAACAACAGAGCCATTGCTGAAATAGCTGTCATCTGCAGGCAGTAGATTGCTCCTCACGGGCGATAGAGGACTGGGTCCAACCTGTGGTCGCAATTTGAGGGGACTGTCGAGACCATTGTTGGGTCCGATTTTCATGGCATTGTCGAATGCAGACGGGAGGTCATTTTGGCCCGGCGGGACAGTCTTCTTGCTGGGACTGCCCTGAGGGGTGGAGACTGGCGTAGTGAAGCTGTTCTGTATGGGAGTGCCAGGCCGGTCCGACTTGGGATCTTTGGATCCTCCCGGAAACATACTAGAGATGAAGGCCGCCATGGCTGTCTGCCAACAAGAACGGCAAGAAGATATCTATGGTATGGTGGGGAAGGTTGATGGCAGGGTTGGCTCGGCCGCGTACCAGCTTGCGCTTGCTTCCCAAGAAGCTGATGCAATGGTTGGGAAGACGCGCCAGAAGATGAGGGGGGAGGTTGTACGGATGATTGAATGGGAACAAATCAATAGCTGGGTCAAGAAGGAAGAGATGCCAATCAAGAGCCAGTCGCAAGATGTAGAAGGGAGGGGAGGAGGGGAAAGAAGTGCAAGGAGCGGGAGAGCGACCAAGGGATCTAGTATGTACCCACGATCTATTCCCCAGGATGATGATGCGAGCTGAACTACGCACGTATTGATATGTGCGACTAAGCCTATGTCAGTTTGGTGGTGGATTGTATATGGATTGGTACCCGATCAGATGGGTTTTGGGATTGCGATTACATTATTTGGCGGGGCAATCAATCAACAACATGGCCGGCTGCAGGCAGGGGGGCTTGTCGTCCGGGTAGCAACGAAAAAGCACCATACCAGAAATTAGGAACGCAGCGTAACTTCGTAAGCCTAAGAGGCACGTACCTGCTTAGATGTACCTAAACCCCCCTAGTTAGGCAAGGTTGGCAGGTTGGCAGTTGGCAGGTTGCAGTAGAGTAACTCGGCCGGACCTCTATTTGGATGATAGGTTCCGATGCGTAGCATTCAAGTTGGGATGTTTTAACTATAAACCTGGTTTCTGCAAAAACAAAAGCAGGTATTGTTGTCGTGATGTGCCGATGTTGTTGATGCGGATTTGAATCGGATCAATGTAAACAAACCTATGCGCTGCCCCTCCATCCTCAAATCCGAACTTTTGTACTACCGTGTGGCACCTTCCGAAACTCTAGCTTGCGCAATGGGCTGCAAGGCTGCGGATCTACCATTGATTACCTGAGATAGCTCCAGCTCGTAGGATTGGCATCCAAATCGTCAGACTTTCTTTTTATTCACCTTGACACTGCATGTGACCTGCCACTTTTAATATACTCGAAACGCGCTTTCTCCTAAAAGAGGCAGACCTTGATCATCAACACGAACTCAATTGCATCTTGCTGCCGTTTTGTTTTGTACCCAATCCAAGTGCCGCCATGGTCAAGGAACGCAATTTCAATCCCGTCCAAGCCCAGCGCAAAGCTGACAAGGCAAAGGAGGTCAAGAAAGGTTCGCACTAATGCACTGATTACAACTTGAGCCGCATATGCGATGCGACACACGATGCTAACCCCATCTCCAATACTCTAGGCAAACAAGAGGCCACTGCGCGACGAAACGAGAAGCTCGCGAAGCGCAATCCCGAACGTTTACAGAAACAGGTTGACGACCTCAAGCAGATAACGGCCAGCGGAGGGAAGCTCACGAAACACGAAGAGTCCGTGCTCGAGAGTCTCGAGGCTGACTTGAAGGCGGTCAAGAAGGCACGCGAGGCACTTGGCGAAAAGGCACCCACCTTCAGTCGCGGCGGTCCTCGCGATGGGCAAGGCCATGGTAGTATGCTAGGCAAGCGGAGGAGAGACAACGAAGATGTTTCGAGCAGCGATAGCGATGTGCCCGATGACGTCAGGAGCATACCGATGCCGCGCGACACGCCGCCTCCCATTCCGAAGGAGATCATGGACCAGTGGTATGCTAAGCGCCGGGCCAAGCGGACGAACCCCAACGAAACGCCCCTGGGTGGAGACAAGGAGCGACGCGCCCCAGGACAAACACAAGTACAGGCAACTCCAACTCCGCCAGTAGAGGTCAAGGCTGTCTACGAAGCCAAGCCGGTGATACGTGACCTCAGGAAGGAGGCCGCCAGCGCCTTCATGCCTACGGCTGTACGCATGAAAATCGACAAAGGAAAGGGGCAAGGCGGTTTGCTCGAACCAGAAGAGGCCGACCGGCTCGAGGCGGAAGGCTATCTTAAGGTGGCAGCTGCTAATAAACCAAACACCCTGACTGCCACCGTCGAAGACGCGGAAGACGAGGATGACCAATAATATGGTAGCTAAGTTACTCCGACTTTCTATCATGGACTGACGAACCCCTAAATCACGATAACTTATGTCTGTAACGGACACACTGGAACAAATTATGGTATCACCGGTATTCCACCATATTTAACACCAACCGATGGACTACATCAGATAAGCTAGACCCGCATGTGTTTCCGATAAAATCGGCTGTCGGTAGGAGATTCGTCTGCCTATGCCACGGCTTCCTCCCGTGGGGCATACCATATCTGCCAACCAGACTTGGAGAGGAAAGCCGCGGTTGATCCTCCGGCTGAAATGTCCCGAAGTAGATTTCCCACCATCCACATCTACATGCCATCCACCATCCAGTGCTTTCTGGTGGTGGGGGGTGGGAAGGGCGCGCCCCAATGGATTTAGCGCTTCCTCCTTCTCCACGTCTCCGGTCACGGCTTCCAGTTCTTCCCCAGCTTTTGGGGACCATGTTGGGTCCGTCGCCAACCGTCGAGGCCGAGACCGAAGCTGACATACATAATAAGTTGGTCATCACCATCGTCATCACACTAGGCGAGGCGTCTTGTAGGTAATTAGTTACTCGTATATGCCCTTAAAACCACTTATAATCTCTCATAACCTCTCACGCCGCTGAAGTGGCTGCTGCTATAACGCCTCTTATCTTATGTTGACTTGATCTTGGCCCTGTGCTTGCTTGTGATTCAACGCTTCCGGGGTAATGGATTTCGAGAAGCAGCCGGCCGTGGCGAACAGCCAGGAGCCGCAGGCGGATCTGCACCGGCTGCCGAGCCTAGAGAAGGGATATAGTATTAACAACAACCCAAACCCGCAACTTTTTGTCGTGCAAGAAAGCGAGCCGCCACCGCCACAGCAGCAAAGCCAGCAAGCAACTGGTGGCAGTGATAAGAAATCGGAAGAGGTAGAGGAAGATGCCGACGCCGACGCCGACGCCGAGTTCGGCAGCCGCCCGAGGACGCTCCTGGGCGAAGAAACGTACCCTGAGGGCGGTCTGGCCGCCTGGCTCGTCGTCTTCGGCTGCTGGTGCGGCCTGTTCGCCGCCGCCGGCATCATGAACTCCATCGCGACGTTCCAGACCTACGTCACCATCCACCAGCTGTCCGCTCACGACGAGGGCACCATCGGTTGGATCTTCTCCGTCTACACTTTTCTCGTCTTCTTCTGCGGCATCTACATCGGCCCCGTCTTCGACAAGTACGGGCCCCGGTGGCTCGTCCTCGTGGGCGGTGTTGGGCTGGTGCTGGGGATTATGCTGACTAGCATCTGTACAAGTAAGTTTGTGTTGAATGTTTCTTCTCGGGAACCCCTAATCCTAGTTTCTTTCTGTTGTGCGCCCTTGTGTAGCTGCTTTTCCCCCCCTATGTTGTACGCCACCAAAGTCAAGTCACACACATGCTAAGGCTTAAGGGGTAATCCCCTCCATAGAATACTGGCACTTCCTCCTAGCCTTTGGCTTCCTGAGCGGCATCTCGACCTCGCTGCTCTTCACCCCCTGCTTCACGGCCGTGGGCCACTTCTTCCGCGCCCGCCGCGGCATGGCGACGGGCCTCGCGAGCACGGGCGGCGGCTTCGGCGGCGTCGTGTTCCCCCTGATGCTGCAGTCCCTCTTCGACCGCGTGGGCTGGCCCTGGGCCCTGCGCGCGCTGGGCCTCCTGTGCGCCCTGCTCGTCGTGCTCTGCAACTGCTTCATCCGGCGGCGCCTGCCCGCCGCCGCGGGCGCGAGCGCGCACCCGGACTTCCGCATCTTTAAAGACAAAGCCTTCTTCTTCACGACCCTCGGCGTCTTCCTGCTCGAGCTCGGCCTCTTCATCCCCCTAGCCTACATTTCGAGCTACAGCCTGGCCCAGGGCTTCGGCGAGCACTTCGCCTTTGGCGTCGTGCTGCCCGTGCTGAACGCGGCCTCCATCTTCGGGCGAGCCCTGCCGGGCTGGTGGGCCGACAAGATCGGGCCCTTCAATTCCAACATGCTGTCGGTGGCACTGACCATCGTGGCCTGCCTGGCCGTGTGGCTACCCGCGGGCCACACCTTACCCGGCGTCCTTGTCTTTGCAATCCTGTTCGGCTTCGCCACAGGCAACAACATCAGCATCACCCCTGTCTGCGTTGGTCGCCTGTGCCACACTCAGCATTACGGGCGCTATTACGCGACGTGCTACACCATCGTCAGCGTCGCCACGCTCATCGGCATCCCCATCGCAGGCAATATCGTGGCGGCGACGCCGGGCGGCAGCTACTTGGGCTTGATCATCTTCACGGGTCTAACACAGGCGCTGAGTCTTCTATCCTTCATGGTCGCCAAGGGGGTCAGTGTGGGGTGGAAGCCCTGGGTAACCTTTTAAATGAGTTTTAGTTTGATGAGCATAGATCCATCAATTTTCTCTGTGCTGCAAATAGATTGTCGACTAGATCCAATAAGCTTACAAATAGCTTGGTAGACAACAGAATACATAGTATAAATCCTACATTGATTCTTCAAGCCTACGTGGCCTGTTTAGACTTGGGCATTATATAGGAAACCCAGCAATGACCACCGTGGGCACCGTAAGTCGAGATCAGACAGAACATATGATATAAATTTTCTAGCAGATATCTTGTGTCTCGGTAATTATGTGTCTAGAACTCCTTCCTAGCCCAACCCCCCTTTATTTAGCAGGTGATAAACGCCATGCTCGCATAGGCAAGCTCTGCAGGTGCAAGACCTTGGGCCGAATGTACGTGACAAAGGTCACCACACCAACCAGGACGCAGATAACGTTGACAATATAGTACCCGTCACGGAGCATCTCGCAAGAGCCGCCGCCGCCCACGCAAAGCTCCTTCTCGGCCTGCATGGCGCAAGTGAACGGTGCTGTCACCAGGGGAGCCTTGAGAAGAGAGGCATCAACCTTGCCAGTGGGCGGGTGACAGGTAGCCACGGTGAAGTAATCGACCAGTTTGAGGACGAAGAACTTGGGAAATGTTCCACCAAGGTTAGATACGCTATGAGTGTAATGTTAGCAAACTGGCAAAAGCATTTGGTGATTTTCAGTGTTGTACTTACGTAGCAAGAAGGGTCATGTAAGTTCCACCAATCACAGGATCAGCCACTCTTGCGTGGAAAGCAGAGATGGCAACAAACATGACGGTGTTGGTAAAGGTGGAAAAGACGTGCTCGCCAATGACCAGCAGCATGTAACCAAAGGTCACGCCGCTCGCGGGGAAAATGCTGACGGTGAACTGCGCAATCACAGCCGCGGCCAGGCGTCCCATGAATCCCCAGCACCAGAGTCGCATTGGTGTGTACTCCTGAGACCATTTGCCGGCGTAGTATCCCAAGCCAATCTCAAAGGGAAAATCGATGAGAACAGTCAAGGCCATGTTCTCCTTGCCGAAACCCTTGTCCAAAAGTTTGAGATTGGTGACTCCGTCGTTGGCTTGGAATCCAATCTTAGCGATCAAGTGAACGATGATGATAGTCTGGATGTTGCGCAGCTTTAGTACGCCCCACATGATCTTGTAAACGTCCCAGATACCATCCTCGTTCTTCGTCTTCTCCTCCTTCTTAAGAAGCGCAAGACCGATTGTGACGGCAATGTACGCCCAGCCCCAGAAAGTCAAGTATCCGCCAAGGGTCATCATGCCTTGATCGCTAGGCACGGATCGGAACCACCGGTTGGCGAAATCGGGCGAATTGAATGCCAAGAACACGGTGTACGACAAGAAGTGGCCCGCCGTAAGACCGACGGTCTGGGCGGTAGAAGCATAGGAAACGTTGCCAGGGGTCAGCAGGGTGAGAGCCCAGCCATCGACGGCAATATCTTGAGTTGCGCACATGAAGACGAGGAAGAACCACCAGCCAGTGAAGTTCCAGACCGTTGGCCCACCGGCCTTACCAGTTGTAAGCATCCAGCCCTCCACAACGGAGCCCAAGACCAACATGCCGAACCCAGACAGCAGTTGGATAGGCAAGATCCAGCTCTTTCTCCTTCCAAATCGAGGGCTCCACACAGCATCGACGATAGGACTCCATAACAGTTTTAACGAGTAGGGGTATCCAGCCAGACTGAAAATGCCGATCTCTCCGTATGACAGGTGCTCCTTTAACAGGAAGGGCACTGATCCATGCGCCAATCCCATCGGGATTCCCTGCAAGAAGTAGAGTAGGACGAGTAGCAAGAAGTTCCTCTGGTCTGTCTTGGGAAGCTCGAAGAAGCCATGGTTGTTCAAGGTTGGGGTTTTGGGGACGGGTTCGTCTAGTGTAAAAGCGCTTCGCGCCATGAGGTTTTCTGTCACCTGGGCTGAATCTTGCTTCAGCCCATTCTTCCGTCTGTTTTCCATCTTGCCGCCACCTGTGCTGCCGTTTTCACGGCCGCTGGTCGTGACGGTTAGCTCGGGCTTTGGTGACTTCGAGCTGCGAGTTTTGACACCCATAGGTACTTCGTTTCTGGTGCGACCAGTCTCGGGTTTGCGCTGCACGAGTGCTGAAAAGACTGAAAGGAGGAGACTCGGGGGGTGGAATCGACGTCGACACAGGTGTGTATTCGCTGGAGGAATGTGGTATATTTTATTGGTATGAGAGAGCGACGGAGAAGTGGAGTCGACAAATAGTCGAAGCTTTATACGCGCGAAATCGACTGCACCGAGGGGGATGCGATTTCAAGTGGATAACAACGACTGCCTAGAGCGGTGCCCAGTCTTTCTAGAATCTCGAGAGTCGCGGGCCTGCAAATGACTCAACCGTGTTGGCCTGAAAGTAATGTGTCTGTATCGAGCAACCGTGGCCTTTTCACGGTGCAGAGCTTGGAGGAGCTTGTTAGTGGCAAAGTCTAGGTTGCGTGCGAGGCTGCAAATAGTTCGGTCAAAGAATAAAGCAATTTGCAGGTAACGAATTGTGGATAGGCAGGGTAACCTAAGAGAGTGAGAGAGTGAGGGTGTTAAAGGATGAGGAGAAAAAAATGAGGATGGGTTTCGTTTCCCGAGTCTACGAATAGGCCCTTCTTCCTGACGTCGGGTTGCCACGACCAGGTCAGAATGAAAGAACCTGAGGGAGAGGACAACATTCACGATTCAGCGGGGGGGCCTATTGGTTGGAACCGAGTCCAATCAGTTCCCATCAACTGCGCTAACCCAGAATTTAAGCATTCTAGCCGGCCACAGGCCAAACGTCAGAAGCTCCGCCCCTGCTCAGGGGTGCAAGGGGCGCGAGGGGTACTGCAGTGATACACTGAATTTCCGCACTGCACCTTTCTCTGGGCGGCTTGGTAAGACAGCTCTCGACAGCCTAAAGGCCCTTCTGGCTCACTGAAGCGAGCCACCCCCACAGCGCCCACTACCCGCCTAACCGATAAGATAAGATCTCTTGCGTGCATGCCGCCAGCGCAGGCGGCAGGCCAAGCAAGTCGCGACGCGTGACAGCAAGCCCGCCTATTTACAGTGTCCAAATCCACCAAACTTCGAAGACTTGACCGCCAAAATCAAAACTATAGATTCAGAACCATGCAACCATGTCTTCTAGGTCTAGAGAAGAATCACTCGATTTATCCATCGCGGATCAGTTGGATGATGAAATTGCAAGTCTGCGGGCTCAAGGTAAGTACTTGCTAAGTCAACAGACCCGTCTCCTTAGTAGTCACTTACACAGTATTTGTCGCATGATCCTAACATTGTGGTAGTTGAGTCCCTGAAAAAGGAGCTGAAGATCCAGACAAGCACCTTGATGGTGTCTGAACCCACACGCAAGCTGCTGCAGGACCGGTCTAAGAAGCGGGCTGTGAACTCGCTGGATTCCGGGCATGTCGCAGAGCTCCTCAAGAAATCCGATGAGCAAGTGGCCCATCAGCAACAGTGTCTCTACCGCTCGTGCGCCTCCATCACGTCGTTAAAGATACGCGACCCGGACCCCAACGCCGTGGATGGAGGCAATGTACTGGGTCTGCGCTTCGAGGTCATGTCCAAGGCGCGATTTGTCCGCCCTTACTATGTCATGCTAAACCGGCCATATCCCAACTCGCGCAACCTCCGAGTCCACCGCCACACGGTGCCACCCTGCGTGCCATTGGCCGGTCTCGCAGCGCGCCATCTACCCGCCCCCAAAGCTAAGGGTGGCGAGGCCGACGACGACGATGAACCCCAGCTGGAACAGGATCTTCCACGGTTCGCGAGAGCCCTGAGGAGAGAGCTCGTGCGGTACCAAAACCGCATCGGTATCATAGGTGACTTGCACAAGGCAGCCGGGTTAAATAACAGCCAGGCCAGCGAGCGAGACTCTGACGCTGCCATTATACAACACATCAGTCCAGCGGATGCCGAGGCCAAACAGATCAGCGTCGAGTGGAGCGATGGCAAGGCAGGCCGACTAATCATTGACGACGATGGTAGAATCGTCAAAATGGCAGTTCAAGGGGAGAACGGGCGAGATCGCGGCGCTGTACGGGAACTGCTTGGAGGAAATGTACGCATCGAGGAGCTTATGGGTCAACTCGAAGGTACATGAATCCGTAAGGAATCGAACGTTGTCAATACGGCATTCATGCGACCATACGAATAGGAGGAGGCACCACCTTCAACTGGACAACTGCGCAATGAAACATTACATTTATGTTAGGATATTCCTATTCAGGTATCGCATCCCGAGATTCAGCATCTGCGGGAATAACCAACCCAACTCGCCAATTCTACAACGGTTTCGCTCTAGATGGATTTATGTCAAGAAAGAAAGATGTACTGTAATGTTGGCAAAAAACGGATATAGACTTCCGCTGCCAAGCGGTACGGTACATACTTCCGGAACCCCCGCATAACCCCAGCTCGGTCAACTCCAACCTCTTCCCCAAAATACCTACTTGCTCAAGTCTCGGGCTTGTGTAAGAGATACGACAGCAAATCCGAGGAAACGACACGAGATAGTAAAAAGGTGACTTTAAAGTCTCGCGCAAAGAAATAGAGACGCGGATATCACATCTGTACACACGTATCCAATTATTATGAAGCTCCCCAAACTCCCACCCAAAGCGGCCTATTTGACCCTCTCCAATCCCACTCGCCGCAACGCCCTCTCCCTCGCGGTTCTGCGCAGCCTCCGAGACCAGCTCCACTCCTATACCGTCTCCCCCGTAGACGGCTACCCACGCCTCCTGCCCGCCTTCACGCCCGCCACTCTCTACACCCTCGGAGAGTCGCGCGAGACCGCATGGCTCATCGACGCCAAGAAGTGGCGTGCCGAGCGCGCGGGTCTGCCGGACGTGCTGGTCCTCCGGTCTGATTCGTCTAGTACCTCTGCCTCGGGGGAAGTTTTCAGTTCGGGCCATGACCTGCGAGAGCTCCAGCAGCAGCAGCAGCAGTCCTCCCTCGACGAGGGAGGAGATGCCACGCGGGAGACCTTCCAGCTCTGCGCCGAGGTCATGTCCCTCCTGCGCCGCTTTCCCGGCCCCGTGGTCTCGGTCGTGACCGGTCTCGCCACCGCGGCCGGCGCCCAGCTGGCCCTCAGCGCCGACCTGCCCATCGCCTGCGCCGAGCGCGCCGCCTTCCAGCTCCCCGGCATGTCCATGCTGGGCCTCCCGTGCACCTCGCCCGTGACGGCCGTGAGCCGGCGGCTGGGCCTCGGGCTGGGGTACCGCATGTTTGCGCTCGGCGAGCCCGTGCGCGCGGCCGACCTGCCCCCAAGCAGCAACGTAGAAGTCGTAAAAGGCGGCCATGACGCGATCGAGGCCCGCGTGGCTGCGGTTATCGACAAGCTCGCCCAACAGATGCCGGCGCAGCCGCAGGCGCTCGGGAAGTGGGCGTTCTGGACGCAGGCCGGGTTCGGCGGCGGCGCAGGCCTCGGGGGTATTAGGGAGTACGACGGCGATGGGGACGGGTACCTCGACGCGGCCGAGTGGGCGGGGCGAGTCATGGCGCTGCATGCGCGGTCCGAGGACGCGCAGGAAGGCGTGCGGGCGTTTCTGGAGAAGAGGGAGCCGGAATGGCGGACGTGAGTAAATAGAGTAAGGGGTTGATAGCAAGGTTTTTTGGCAACAGAAATTAAATATGGATAGATTGTATATGTAACAAGTGTACTTACAATAAGCCTCAGGTCCTGTTCTCCCGTTAGATTATACATGATCATCAATAGTACATATGGCAGATGCAATGAAAACTGCAAAGTTACTTCCAATAGCGGAAACGGGACATCGTTGGCCTGTCGAATTGGTACACAGCGTCAGAGATAACATGATTTACGCTTGCACGGATGAGAGATGAGCTACAATAGTAAGGTGTATAACTAATTATTCAATTCCAGTATCAACTTTTGGGCTTTAGACCCTTTCATGAGTGTGTATACTTAAGGACAAAATGAAAATACATGTGAGCAAAGACAGGCACCCAAAACAGCACGATACTACATCTCAAAGATCATTCTAGGTCCCCGTAACCTTTCCCTCCAACCACAAGGACGCCATCGTTGACGGTCATGAGTTTATATCCACCACTCCCCCGTCGCATATCCGCACATGATGTGCCAATATCCCCCAGCCCATCGCGCACTTAAACCCTCAGGAAGGATGCTCCGATGGGTACAGCATCTGTCCCCACTTTAGATGAAAAAAACAGCAGCCAGAAGGGCAGCAGCCAACGCGCTGCCAGGGCCAGCCATGCGCTCGGCGGCACCAGCGGTGACGACAGTCGACGGGGAGGAACCCGAAGGACCAGCGACAGCGGGGTCGGAGGGGCTGTAACCGGGAATGGTCAGGCTGGCGCTGGGAATGACAGCGACGCTCATGGAAGGCGACGCGCCGGTGGGCGAAGAACCGTTGAAGGGGCCGGGGGCGAAGCCTGGGTTGACGGGAGTACCCTTGGGCGCAGCGGCGGAAGCGGACGAGGCCACAACTGCCGGGGTGGGGACACTGGGGATGTCAGGAACGGTGGGGGTGGAGAAGGTGGGAATAGCAGGCGTGGAAGGAATGGCCGGGGTCGAGGGGGTAGGAACGGCCGCGATAGGAATAGTGGAGAAGGTGGCGACGATGCCGGGCCTAGTGGGAGACGAGGACGAGGCGACCGCGGGAGGGGCGACTGGCTCGTAGGAGGAAGGAGCAGCAACCGGGTTGGTGGCCACAGGAGCAGTGGCAACCGGGTCGGTGGCTACAGGAGCAGTGGCAACAGGGTCGGTCGCAGCAGGGGCGCTGGCAACCGGGGTGCTTGCAGAGGGCGGAGCGGCGACGGCGGGAGGACCGGTAGCGACCGGGGCGACCGGGGTGCTCACAGCGGGAGGGCTGGCAATAGCAGGGGGGCCGGTAGGAGCCACGCCCTCCTCCACGGGGCAGATGGTGGTCGAGACGGGGACCACGACGAAGCCGGTCGTGGTAGAGCCGATGGGGCAGTTGGCAACTCCCTGAGGGCAGCCGTAGATGCTGGAGGTGGACCAGATGGTCTGGGTCGTGAACACGGGCACGGGGGTACCGAAGGGGACGGTGATGGTGGAGGTAACGGGCTCGGGGGTGACGGGCTCGGGGGTGACGGGCTCGGGGGGTGACGGGCTCGGGGGTGACGGGCTCAGGGGTGACGGGCTCAGGGGTGACGGGCTCAGGGGTGACGGGGACGACGGGGACAACCGGGTCGACCTCTTCCGGACAATCCTCATCGTCATCGTGCTTGTTTCTCCTCCAGAAACCGACCGGCACGTTCAGCCCAAGGTTGGCGTTAGCATGGATCAGGTCGCCATCGTGGTGCTTGTGGTGGTGCTTCTTCTTGCACTTGTCCTTGTGCTCGCTGGTCGCAATAGCGACGGTGGCCAAGGCCAGGGTGCTGATAAGAGTGGCCTTCATAGTGATACTTTGACAAACAGACTGAGTGGGGCCGGAGAGGAGGTATAATGTAGTAGTATTTAGCAGTGAGCGAGTGTGCAATGCAGTTGAAGCGAATGTGGTGTATCAAAGATAACGGAAAGAAGGTGGTGGAGGATGATTCAACTGTATGAGCGTGTTCCAATATACTCGAAAGGATCATCTGCCAGAACGGGAGGAAGAGAGTGTTTCTTATACCTTGAGAGCCTGAGTACTAAGACGTCTGTGCTGCGCATATCTGTCTGTGTAGGGGTTGGATTACCTCTGCAAAAGTCCTTGGTGATGGTAGCACAATCCCAGCCATGGTATGGTGGTGGGTGATGATGTAAGTCACTGTATCAGCAGAAGCAAGATACCCCATCTCATAAAATTTTATGTTTTTGATCGTCACAAGAGTGCTCGCTAAAGAGAAAGGCTATGTTTGTTTTTCGGGCTGGATTGAAAGCTTTGTGTGTATACTCGACTGTACCAGATGGTACCATTGCCGGATTATGCTGGGCTCAGAGGAGATGATGATGTCTGTGTTCATGGAACAACCCCAGTATTAAGCTCCGGTGCTGTCTTGTAGTGACGCTGCTTAGCGCGAATGAGAGAGTGGTAAGCGGCAACGCTGCAAGACACTATAAAATTACGGCCCGCCAGCCACTTTCCTGATCTTCGGCCGGCTGGGCTTTTTCTTACTTTCAATCAGGAGTGTCGCAACACTATCAGTGTGTTTGCCTTGCCAGATGCGCTGTCTGTCCCAATTCGTGGCAAAAAGACTGCCATCCATTCGAGGACCAAAGGCTTTCTAGGTTCCAAGTTCCAGCCATCCACTGTGGTGGCATGTTGGGGCTTCTCGGGGCTCTGCATTGTCCTCCTAACCATACCAGCGATACTATCTGATCGCAGGCTGGGGTGCTGGACATCATGGCCGGCAATGAGCTACGGCGGAAGCGAGCTGTTCTCGTCGGATTGTCTTAAACCGTCTTTTACTGGTCAAGGTTTCCAGGCCTCCAAATCGTTGGTTTGTTGCAGGCGTAGGCAATGCAGTTTCACCAGTCCAGAACCTCGCGAGACTGTTGGTCAACCTTGATCTCTTTTCTGACCGGGGCGTTATTTTGGGGTGTCTCTTCGGTGACATCTAAAATCGCGTTGTCGATATTGTGTTGGTCAAGAAGGTCTCCTACGATCTTTGTCCATTTGGTAATAGCAGGATGCGCATTGGCAACATCCTCGAAGAGGATGTTATCGCCATGCTGTTCGGTGGTGGTGGAAGCAATCTCGTAGTTCCAGGTGCCGTCAGAATTCCAGAACTGCTCACCGAAGACGGTCTCCGCTGCCAGTTCTGTCTGTGCCTTTACGAGGAGTGCCGAGGCTGGCTCGTGGTTGGGGTCATCGTCAGTGCTGCCATTGGGAGAGGCTCGCAATGCGCCTGCTATTCCTTCGAGATAGCCCAGCAGCTGCCCAGCCTTGAGTCCGATAGTTCCCCCGAGGCTGAAACCCTCATCAAAGCCGACTTGGATGCTCTGGGCCTTGGCGGCGGTAATACCATCGCGATAGCCTGCCGTCGAATGTTCTGTTTGTAGCCTCCGCATGTCTGATGGATGCGTTTCTCTTGCCTCGGCTGCCACCTCTCCATGATGTGGCTCACTGTCTGAGCCAAACACATCATCTAAAGGGTCTTCCACATAAGCCATTTCGGGTGTAGAGCCAACCGCAGTAAATAGATCCTCGCTGTGAGAATCTCTCCGTAAAACATGCATCTGGAAGGTGTGTTTCCGCCAATAATTTCTTTTTCGGCAACATGAGCGAAGTGCTTATGGTGATTCACTTCTGGATAAAATTGTGAGAGGAACAAAGTCCGTAAGGATGAGTCAGTTCGTTGAAAAAGCGGGGACCTTGCCCTGATATGCAGTGTCGCCGCCCCAAATACGAGCTACCAAAAGGGATGCAACTAACATTCAATTCAGAAAGTATCTATTTTCCTCCGAGTCTCTATGGCATTGGCAAGTTCTGCGACCAGGAATCGCGATGCAACTTTGCTTTATGCATACTCTGGTCTTGTCGGGCCAATTTGACGGTGTAATTGGCGACGCCGTGGGGCTTCTAAGTACGACCCCTGGTTACGAAAAGCAACTCTAGTGCGTATAGTCCAGTTCTATTAATACTATCTACGGCCCCAGAGACTGCGTGCAAATAGACATCACGTTTTCTTGTTTACAATGTCCACCAACTCGGTCTTGGGCTCGATATATGGCTTGATTGTGTTGCGGACCTTGGTGCGCTGCTCAAACGCATAGGCCATACTGGTCAGCTTCTCCTCGCTGAAGTGCTCGCCCAAGAATGCAATGCCGAAGGGCAGGTTGGGGCCGGTGGCGTTGAGAGTGCCGAACTGGTTAGCAACAACCGTGGTGTTATCAGGGTACCTCCCCAGTGGCACGGTAACGATCGGGGCTCCAATAATGGCGGGCAGCATCGACGAGAATGTTGTTGGCATGATCAAAGCGTCCAGAGACATGTTTTTGATTGCGCCAGTGATGCCGAGAAGGCCTCCGTAGTAGAGATCGGCGGTGTAGTTGGACCAAAACTCGGGGCTGGTATTGTCATAGCCCAGGTCTAGAGCGTCTTGCCAGATCTGCGTATCCCGCTCAGGCCAGTCTTCCATTGGGGTTCCCTGGGTGAATTTCTGTAGCTCGGCCAACGAGGTGATGTTATAGGGGTTCACCGTAAGCTCTGAGAAGTACTTGGCCACGTCCGTGACAAAGTCTGCCATAAGCACGACATTTTCAAAGTTCGAGTTGGCCAAGGCATCACCCCCCCTCAAGATGAAGGTTGTCAACGATCTCAGCCCCCGCGGCGCGGAAGATGTCCAGAGACGCATCAAAGCCCGCTAGCTCTGGGCGGTACTCCTCAGCATCGGAATACTGCATGAACAGATTTCGAGGGACACCAAGCCGCTTCCCCTTGAGACCAAGATAGTCACAAGCTCCAACGTAGTCTGGTACGGTGTCAAAGGGGAAAGCAGATGTGTAATTGTCGTTTGGGTCGGGTCCGGCGATGGCTGAGAGGATATATGCCGCATCTTTAACTGTTCGTGCCATTGGCCCTACTGTATCCTGGTGTTCAGAGATGGGTACCACAAGGTAACGAGACGTAAGGCCAACCGTGGGTTTGATACCAACCAGGTTGTTCACGCCTGCAGGCGACACGATCGAGCCGTCAGTCTCCGTGCCAAGACATGCAAGAGCGAGACCTAACGAGCTGGCCACGCCCGAGCCAGATGACGACCCAGAAGGATCTTGTCCGGGATAGTATGCTGCTTCCGTCTGACCGCCCCGAGCAGACCATCCATTGCTCGTATTGGCGCTTCGGTAATTGGCCCATTGTGAGAGGTTGGTTTTCCCTAACAGCACTGCACCTGCCTTGCGTAGTTTGGCGGCCATCGTACTGTCTCTCGGGACTTTGGCGCCGGCCAATGCATAAGATCCAGCAGTATTGTCCATATCATCCATGGTGGCGATATTGTTTTTCAAAAGTATCGGAATGCCATGAAGAGGTCCAAGTACAGTCCCATCAGCCCGCAACTTGTCGGTCTCGGCTGCAATGGAGAGCGCATCTGGGTTCAACTCCGTTACCATCTTGAGGGTGTTGTTCACCTCCATAATTCTAGCCGAGTAGGCATTTACAAGATCCACGCTGGTGAACAAGCCTGACTCAAGACCCTTGACGAGGTCCTCCAATGTCGCTTCGATCAAAGGCGGGAACGTTGTGCCGCCTATGGCTGTGCTGGTACTCGAGCAATCCTCACTCGCTGCGGGCAGTGCTTCGCCAGCGCCTGCAATGGTGAACAAAGCGAGGGCAACCCCGAAATTGATGGCGAGCATCTTGGGAGAATCTGACCCGAGGGGTGCGGCTTGCCAAAAGACTTCGCTCAAGGGACTCCCTGAGACAATTAGCAGGTAGGTGGCAACCGCGACGGTAAGCAATGTCAGGTATCTCCAACACGGGTATCGTGTGGCGTTCTGTCCCTCGAGTGAAAAAAGAGTGAGATGGGGACATTGTGTCGCTGCTTGTCCGCCCGGGTTCGCTCAGTCATGTTATATATCACTCCTTCTATAGGTTCCTGGTCTGCCCGGAATCGCATGCATACATACCCGCCCCAACTATCGCCCTATGCGGAAATTGGGGGTAGCATCAGCCCACTCAAGACTGGGGAAACTCGGAAGTGTGATGGCAGGTGTTCGCGTCATGGCCCAACGAGCGCGGGTTTTGACCTGCCTTTCTGGGTATGGATGACGGGAGACTGGTTCTTATGGCCAAGCTCACGGATCGTTCGATGAGTCGCTAAAAGCGCAGCATAGAAGATCCCTTGTCGACAGCGAACCACCGTATTTTCGATGCGATGCTGAATCAGAAGTCGGTACCAGGACAGATGTTGGTAAATCTCTAGTCAGTCGAACACCCATAGAAGTAGTGGTAGCGGGGTAGCTATTTGAAGTAAAGGATGATTGAATCGAGCTTTGCGGGAAATACCATACAGTTTACATTCATCTCATCATTGGTTATACGTGCCTAGTTTATCAGTAACGCTGGAATGAACAATGCAGCGTGATTCTTGGTATTGTTCTAGCAAGGGAATACGTAGCCGATGTGGTGAAATCGTGTAGGTCGATTAGGGGTAAGAAGAGCCCTCAACCATTCCGACCACTTACATGGATACTATACCGGTTGAACATACCAATACCCTCCACGTACGATTTTATTTAAACCACTACCCCATACAATATTCGGATGTTTACAGATAACATACTAACAGCTATTGTGTTAAACATAGCAATAAGAGCCCATGCATTTGAACACTACAAGGAAGATGGATATAAGCAATAATAACAGCACTTCTAGGCGCATTGATTCTTTGGGGTATCAAAATCTATCACAACCACATTCCCAACCCTCTCACTTTCACTTCTGATACTGCACTCTACTACAAGGACTCTGTCTGCTGCTCCATTACTTGAGAAGCAACACTACGAATGCAATGAGCACTCGGCCAGAATCTGCCGACTCGCTTACGAGTGCGCGCCCATTATTCACCCTTGGAGGCCTTACCTGATCACGTATTGCATAGAAGGAAACGCCCATCCAATGGAGAAGGGAAATGGAGCAAGGAGGGGTATGATTGAGTCTATTAGAAGCGGATGTTGAAGACTTACCTATCTACTTACGTAGCCCTGGAGGCGAGGAGAAAGCGAGAGAAAGGGGGGGGGAGGCAGCGCACGGAGAGTAGATCACTGGTTGACCCACGATATATCTTCCGCCATCCGAGGTGCCTTCTCACTGAAGCGGCGGCGGATCCTTGGGCGTGGTTGAAGAGCCTGGGGCTCCTCGCGGCGGGTTTCCCTCGGGGGTTGTCGATTCCTGCGTGAGACCGCTGCCCCCGACCCCGGCCCCGGCCAAGGCACGTCGTCGGCGAGCAGCCGCCAGTGCGCTTGGTGATTTCAGCAGCTCTTCGGGGCCTGGGCCGTCGGAAGACGGTACATCAGGGGCGTCAGGGCGCTCAGGGCGAGGACTACCCGGGTCTTTCATACTCTCGTCATGGGGCGAAGATGAGGAATTCGGATCCTTCATTTTCGCGTCGTTTAGGGCCGCCTCGTCAGCTGCATTGATTGCTTCTGTCAAGCGTCTGATGATCTGGACATTGCCGCCCTCCGTGTCCGTGTCCATGTTAACTGCTTGCATGCTGAGTAGGTGTTCCAGTCCTGCCGCTCGCTCCCTAGGCGACAGGCGGGCGACGATGATCCTGCAGAACTCGTTGAGGCACTGGTTCATGGCGTCGGGCAACTGGTTCTCGTTGACCCTCTGGCCCAGCGTCGACGCCATGTCATAATACATCTGCAGGAGGTCGAAGTTGTTCGGTCCCATTCTGGGGTCGTCACCCATCAGTCGCAACCTTTCAACATAGAACTCCTCCTGCACCTCTCTGACGATAGCGAAGTACTGACAGGTGTGACAGATGATTTGGTCTCTTCGCAGACGGTTCGTAATGGTCTGCTCCATGTCCGGGTGGACGGCTACCTGGAAGATCGGGCGGTGGTGCCCGCAGGCAAATGTTGCATGCAAGGTCGTCGACTCAGTCGTGCCGACCATATTCTCCATAAGCCATGCATTGGTACCTGGAGCAGAGGCACCCTGGCCTTCATTGGAACCTGAACCTTGGCTGGCCATTTCTGAGTATGTTTCCTGAGATATAGTTTTGCTTCCTTGTGATATTTGAGTGTTGACTTGCGATCTTGATAGTTCAGGAGTGTATGGTCCCAGGTAACAGGAATATCCCACACGGGGCCACATATACTCGAGCTTCACAAGTCATGGTGGTTTGTAACAATGCCCTTGGTTCGTTACCTCGCTTTGTCTACTACACAAGGGTGTTTGTAATCACATCCCCTGTGCATTGAAGGCTTTTGTTCAACACCGCTTTGTCGTGCCTATCAGCCCTGGTATCCCCTTACCTATACACAAGGAGAATGGGATCGACTCAGGGGCTCATGAACTTGGCCTTTACGTAGACCAGATGGCTTTAAACCGCTACCTGAGCAGGCAACTCAAGCTTACAGCTGATAGAATCTGTATGTATTGATTCGAGCAGTGTATAAGATCAAGATCTGACACAGATCATCCAAGGTACATGTAGCTACCCACAAGCCAGCGAGCCGATTCGGAAGGAAATTCGTTCAGGTACGATGTCAAGCTTCCATCCGGAATACATCATGTCACCAACAATGATTACGGAAAACAACGCCGTCTCGTAAGCTGTCTCTCACAGTCATATCTGTTATGTCAAAGGTGCACGGAAAACGATCGCACAACTCAGTACTCCGGCCTCGACTAACGCCCCTGAGTGCTCAGCGATCGTCCTATCTGTTCTAATATTGATGGGTTGCCATATATCACAAGCCCAGCATACCAATTGAGATCCCATCCTTCGCTACAATGACCTGCCACATGAGGCCCAACCACTAGCACCGAGTCCTGCCTCTACCGCAGTGATCTTTCTTCGTGGCGGTGGCACATCCTCCCCTCCAACTGACCTATCTATTGCCGCCCATTGCGCGAAAGGTGCCTGCCATGCCCTTGTTCATGGCGATCTCGTCTGCAGCGTGGCCCTTGACTTGACCCGACCCTGACTCTCGTTATTGTTTGGTCTGCGGTGTCTGATGACCACTCGTTGGTCTTCGGGTCTGGGTGGCCCTCACACACAAAGCGGCTGATGCCAATGAAAGGTTATTCGCCATCAAGGAGCAACATTAGCAGTGGGATTGCATATGCAGTCCAGCAGCCTGCATGATACCACACACTCAGCCTCGCTACGGCGAGCTTTCGAAGAGGTCGATCGTTGTTGGGTGGGCAATCAATGGAACCAGACAGCCCATCATCAGCGTGTGGAGGAAGTTCGTCATTTTCCAGACTAGGCATTTCGGGTTCCGGCGAAGGAGAAACACGGCTCGCCTATTAAACTACCACCACATGGCTAAACAGGGGGGACAAATGTGTAGCGCGCTCGCTTCGTCCTAGACCCGAGATTGAGGACCTCTTTTGCAAGACCCAATCTTGCCAATCAGACCAAGAAGGCCCAACTTTGCAGAACTTAGTAGTACAACGGCCTGAGGAGTACCACCCACCTTTTACATGGAGATGGCCAGTGGATATAGCCAGTGAAGACTCAACATTGGAAACCCGGCGGGAGGTCTAGTGAAAGTGAGCCTCTCCGCCTCGTCCGCTAGGCAAATAAGCTGTATAATTAGACTACCTAAACTACCTCCTTAGGTGCTGTTTCGCTGCTTTTCGTATAATACTTTCTGTAAATTTTCAACGCGACCGTACGAAACTGAGTAAGGAGCTCTAACTAATCGGAGGCTGCGAATAAGAGGCGGGACGTTTAAAACGCATTATTCACTATACTAAATCATCCCTGGTCCGTACATTACGAAAGTTTTAGTGAAAAGTAGCGAAATAGCACCTTAGGAGATATAATACTTACCGCGATCATGTTCCCTCTTCGAGCCTAGAGTGAGCACAACGCACCGCACTTACCGCTTGTTAAAGAAGGACGGACGGTCTACTCCAGGCTGGTGTTGACCCTTAACTACAGAGCCGTGATAGAGGATTGCCACTTACACATTCATTGGCCCTTTGTGAATAAGCGAAGGCGGGCTAAGCCACAGTACAACGAGAGCAGTATCGAAGGTCGACATTTGCCAAGGATCAGCCTCATGTGGAGTAAATATGATCGAGTAGCCGAAGCGATCGAACCTGGCGGGTGGCGACGCGCACCTATCAGCCCATAGAGGAGCGCTCTCGTCTTTATAGGGGTCAGGACTGAGATAAGTTTAGAAACATTGCCTTTGTCGATCTCGCAAAACAAGTTTTCCGGCATGCATAATCTAGGTAGCTTTGGCGATGCAGGGCCGTTTAGTAGCCTCAAACCAGGTGCTCCTTGTAAAGCCCATATCGTGGCGACCCCAGGTTCCGTCGCGTTAGCTCGCTTAGAGGCGTTGAAACCATCCATATCATCAAGTGCATGGCGGTTTCCGTTTCAGAAGGCGGGAGGGCATAGAAAGCCTCGCGACCCTAGCCGACGCCCAACGGGACAAGGTACGGAGCACGGAGTAGGATAGGGCACTACGTATCTAACCCCCCCTGCATTACCGACAGCAACTATAGACCCCGAAATGTGCGGTCGGAGGACGGCAAGTTCGATGAGCCGGGGATAGTAGTAGAGCAGATCAGCTAGGCTAGCTAGGTCGGTCGATACCGGTTTGGATTGGGAACCCGAGACACTAACAATCCCTCTCTGCCAGCGGAGTTCGTGGTGTCATATCATAAGGAGGTTTGGGACCATTCCGCCTCGCATCTCCTGGGTTGTAGCAATCATTCGATGGGGAGACGGGAGATTGTCACAATTCAATTGCGCGATGCTTGGTAAGCATATCACCGCTGTGGTTGTCGATGTTCGTTACAAGCCTCTCAGCCTGCCATGCGCGAAGGGCTGGTCGGAGATTTTCAGGCGCCGCCCCTGCATCAGCGCGATTGACGATGCACTTTGGCAAGCTGGCAAGGGGTGTTTATTCTGGTAGTAGGCTGATATACGACCGGGATGGCATTTGTACAGGCGTCCACTGGCGCCTTTGGTCTGATCCATTGGCACGGAGGTTTTCACCCGCCAAGGTTGCGTTACATTCAGCTTCAGACTACAGTACCGAACCTAAGGAGAACCAGCTTGGTATAATGATACGTGGGTTCACCGGAGCCATCCCGTAGATGTCAAGAATGACGTAGTGTTTGATTAGGGAGAAAGCCACTATAGCAGACGGCTTCTGCACATCAAGAGATCCGAGGCAAGGCAGTTGGCAGCAAGCGGTGTGTTAGGTATTGTTTGTGGGATGGAAAAGACAAGCTCTTGTTTTGTCCAACCTCGAAAACGTTGAAGTAACCCAACGGTCGGTCTGGCCTAGAACGAGCACGCGAGTTCCGAACAAGCCGAGGCGAGAGAAGAGAAAAAAAGCATGGTGGGCCAATGGAGATCTGGAGGTAAGCAAAATGGTAATTTCGTGAATATGCATTCCCCCAAGACTAGGACAGCCCCTGCATAAGCGGGATAATTAAGTATTGGACTGGAAGT
Organism: Apiospora saccharicola; assembly: GCA_038363915.1. NCBI lineage: Eukaryota > Fungi > Ascomycota > Sordariomycetes > Amphisphaeriales > Apiosporaceae > Apiospora > Apiospora saccharicola. Next base: position 2,012,194 of record JAQQWM010000004.1, read on the forward strand.
AACCCCTACCGGACCTGCCTGCCTATCTGTCTAATAATGCCTCCCTCTTCAAACGATTTCATCTTCGACTTGATCTGCCCGATGTTACTCTGATAATCGGCCTTGGTCAGAATCGTGACCAGACCTCCTTTCTTTCGTTGTGCGACCGATGGCTTGCGCAATCGGTGTTGAGTACATGCATAATATGAAATACCCTTCGCCAAGGCTCCGGGCAGCGGCATCCTGTGTATGCCCGAACTCCGGACCTGCCCCTCCAATTATTGAATACAGTAATAATGGGTTTATACCGTCTCTGCCAAGATGCACGTCGCACCGGGGAGCTGGGCACTCGCAGCACTGGCAGGCGGGTGACAAAAACCAGCCTACTGCCAAATTAACAATCTATTTCGACGCAGCATAGCACATCCTTCTTAAGCCTGAAAAATATATAAAAAATCTAGGAAGGCTCTTTACTTTATAAAGAGCTCTAAATACATTTTCTCTATTTTATTTGGCGTTATATACGGCCGGTATGTCTCGTTAATATAAAGGCAGGTCTAAGAGAGTACTTCCGTTTTGGCCCACTGGCAGTAGGCTGATTTTTGTCACCCGCCTGACTGGCACGCAGCTCGAGTCAGGCCTAGACTGATGGGCAGATCGGCATTGCGGCTGTGTATGGTGACAGTATAGCGATCAGCAAACTATCTGCGCGCAGGTATTATCACGCAAGAATCACGTGTCTCAGACGGGAATTGATCTGTTGAAACGAATTCCGGCTGTGAACACTCCATATTCTGTACAGCTCAGTACTACTCCCTCGCATCACTTATCGCCATTCCGTTGTCGGCTTTAGTTACCATTCGAGCTAGCTTTTACTTACGGACGGACTTGAAAAATAACACAAGTGCCCAGATGCACTAGATCGATCAGATAGGTACAATGATCCTTTCCATTCAAAGAATAGCTAGAGGGTAAGCGTAGCTATCCCTGTAGGCAGCAAACGCATATTATACATGAAATCAATGAAATCAATGAGATAGATATATGGGAATCTTTCCACCTGGCGAGGCTTGCAAGGAAGTGAAGAATCAGAAAGAAAAAAAAAGAATGTTTACCCGAACTCGCCAATCACGAATTGGTACAGCAACGAAAAGCGCATCTCATGGCGCCACACCAACGGTCGACTGAATCCGTCCGTATGGGCCGATATCGAGGTTGTGGGGGATCACTAGCTGCGCTTGGCGTTATTAATCCTGGAAAGGTTTTAGGCTGCACTTCTTGGCATGTCCAGCATCCTAATCAAGCAGGCTCAAGAACAATTTGATTTCGTAGTACTCCATAGAGTACATATGTATATTCATTTACATCCAGAACTGATTTGTAAACCCTGGTGATGGCTTCACGAGGATGAACCAAATACCATCTATCCCCTTACTTTTATACACCCACTCTATTCTCTAGATGAGTGGCTTTTGCAGGGAAGCTCAGCATGTTTTTGTTCTTGACTTTGCGCACCTCGTTTAGGCCCCGGTCTTCTCGCCGCCAGTTCACGATACCACTCAACTGCGTCATCACGACCAGCACGGCATGGGAAGACCCGCACGAAAGGAACAACCTGAGTTAAAGTCAACAAGCGTCGTCCGAGATTGGCTAGTGATGGATACAGTCTGACAGTTGTCTCCTCAAAATGGGACATCTCAAACTTCGGATTACTGTAAGCATGGATCTGGCCGTCGGCTCGATTGATCCCATCTTGCCATTAGGGCCGATCAAGAGAACATAACATTATGGCAGCAAAGAAAGCCATGTTCCGCCTTCTCGTATAGAACCATTTTGGTCCAGTAATTGAAGAAATCCCATCTCTCGACATCAGCAATGAGAACAGGATCCCTAGCCGATGAGCGCAGGAATAGGCAACCCACGCCAGCACTGTGCTGGCCAGCACCTGATAGGTAGGTATCCCGTACACACACACTTTTTACAGCGTTATCACAATCCCAGCCGAGCCCTACCTCTTAATTTCCCCTTCCAAGTTTTCGCCATGTGCAGCCGTTTTTACCCCCTCCCTCTCAGACGCCACCATATTTTACCCTACACTGCTACCCTCACTGGGTTGGGCTTGCTGGCCTTGCTCGGGTGTGCGTGCGCGATGCTACTCTACAAGTGATAATAAGCACTTGTACCTGCAATTACGGCAATAATCATGGTAAGATGTCCGACTCCGAGAAGGCCGGGCCAGCACGTATCCAAGAATCCGGCCGTGTCGGACAGAGCCTGTGCTTTCTGTCGCTTTCTTCTTCTTCTTCTTCTTCTTCTTCTACTAGGTATCTTCTTTTGGACATGCGGTTCCATGTGAGCTCGTACCTCAATGTTTCATTGCCGAAGATTCAGGAATGCCCGCCCCTAATACTAAATATCAGTTTACATATGCACGAAGGTGTGCCTTGAAGTACATGCATACATGCATAATCCCCCACACACCATGTAACCCAACCTTCACGCCTCGCCCATTCACACGGCTTTCGGGAACAACGGAGGTTTGCGCTTCGATTTTGGCTGTCTCGTAAAAGACACGCGTCTGTGTAGTTGCATACAGAACACGACATTTCCTATGCACTCGACACGAAGGGCCTTCCTTGCAGAAGCGACACTTCGCCGGAAAGCGTAAGGCATGTAGACCACCTGATAACCGCTTGTAGAAAGTGATTGTCTATCTGATTATGATCACTGCGGCCAAGTGCATGTGTATCGGCCAACAACACCAACAGCCCCTGCTGGGATGGTAAGTAAAGTCGACTGGTCATGTAACTTTCGCCTACTGTCTTGCCTCTGCTTCGAGCTATTTCGCGATCAACCAACCATAGGTAATACAGCACTCAGCTCATACGTTCCTGGCGGCATTCTGCTTGCACTAGCCCACTAGCCAAGGCAATAGACTTTGCCCATGGACACCCGATGCCTTCTTCTGCATCTTGACAATTGATTGACAGGCAGGCCAACGAACTTGAGTTGAATAGATATGGACTATACTCTGCTCGGCCTGGTGAAGAAAAAGCTTATCAGACGTCACCAACGGCTCCTGTTCATTTACTGACAGCGGTGCAGTCCTCCGGAACCGTGCGCTGTAATATTCCATTCAGCTCTGCATATGTCACCCACTTTTTGAGCAATCCACCACTACCACAGCCTCTCTCCGAGATGAGCATGATCTCGCTTCCGTCGAGCTCTGAGCATCTCGTCAAGCTAGATACTCACAACTCCCGTAGCGGATCACGGTCTTCTAGAGAAACTTGCAACTTCTCCGGGCGGGCTCCCACCCAACCAGGCAGCAACATGAACCCACATTGAGGATCTCGTACGGGTACCCGGGGCATGGTGAGCTTGCTGTTCAGTGCGGCGGGCAACTTACCGGACTGCTTGCATGTGGAGGTCTTATATTTCCAGTTGGGTTGGGTGTGTTTATGAGGAAATACGAGTAAGAGATCCCCCCCCCTATACCGGTTGAAAATCGAACAACTTCATTACATACTGCCATTCAGCGATTCGTCTCTGAACGAGTCACAGGGGTAGTACTGTTCTTTTTGTAACCACCTGCATCCGTGATTAAACTGCAAGGGAGGTTCATTTGAGTTGATCGGCGGCACTATCACCACCACCAGCGCCTTGGGCACCGCTGACCACATCCCGCCACGCCCGAAGCTTTGCAAAACATAGATGTGCCTTGCCTAGGTTCGTGGGAAGACTGTTTTGAACACGTCAAGTTTTGACAATCGGCAAATGGCGTGCAGTACAGACAGGCACATTGACAATTTGTTGATACAGGTCTGACGTGTGAACTGGTCGTAGCACAGGATCGAGCATGGAACGTACGGACATACTGTGCATGTACTGTACACTATACACTGCTTGCGATATGCACATGCGTATGCATGTCGGACTCGGCTCCCCTCTCCCCTGAACCTGCAAACAGTTACAATATAGAGTCGCAGCCAGGGCTACGGCCCAGATCTGTTACTGACAGCATCATGTGAAACCACGCAATGTGTGCCTGCTGGGCACATTCCGCGATAGTGAGTCGTCTCGCATCCGATCAAGACACCGTCAGACCAATGCTGTGCCGACCTTATATAGGCGTATTGTAGTACGGATTGGCTTAAGGGGTTCAAACTCTAATACGGGCTTTTGGCCTGGAACAGAACGCCTTCCGAGTAATTCTCTTCAAGATGCAACCCTTTCCTCATGGCTTGACTGCAACTATGTTCTGGGCTGACTGCTTATCAAAGCTTAAGGATGCATGGCTCTTGTGTCTTGAGGTAGGTATCCGCGGTTTCTCCCATGACCCCGTCCCATGCACCCATTTAAACTCGTTCGCATTTTCTTCTCCCTATGCACATATCAGACATACACACAGGTACCAAGGCACTGCTATAACTACTATACAGCTCTTGGCTATTGCAGACGAGCCATCGCTATCAGTGCAACATAAAATCGGTTATTCTCCATCCGCAACCAGCAAGGATATTGTATATCGTAGCTATGCCTGGGTTTCCCTAGGTACTGTAGGGACTGTCTCCTGCTTAAACTTGATGATTTTTGCGGCGACGACGAAGGTAGACAGACAGGTGGGCGGTTCATTAGTGGGCCGGCTTAGGTACTAAAAAACCAAGGACGAGTGAGTCTTTGTTTTAGCCGCGCCGCTTACGTCTGTCCATCCCATAGCCTTTTGACCCCTGGCTGGTTTTCATTGCTGGCGTCGTGGGTTAAGTACTTCTGGTCGGGTACCTGGGCTGTCCGTTGCTTCCAGTACCGCATCTCACCATGCTCGGGTTCAATTGCTGGTATCTGCTTGGCCCTGGCTTCGGCCTGATTTCCTAGCACTTCCTGGGTCATTTCGGGCGACTAAAATAGCTGGGGCGGGTCTAACCTTCTCTGGGTAATTGAACTGGATCGCTTTGTCCCTTTCGTCAGGATCACGATTGTCAATAACAATAACCCTCTTTTCTTCCATGGGAACTTACCTCCTACGGTGCCAGTCAGCCTCAGCTCATTTGATACTGCTACGCTACAGTATAGCACTATATACTCTTCGGCTATGGCTCTCTCTGTCATTGCGCGACTAGAAACACAGTGTAATGAAAGAAAGCCGAAGCGGGAGTGGAGGAAGAATGGAAGAGAAGAAAGAGACAGCGCATGCCACACGTCATCCGAACTGAGGTGTAGCCCTTTCGGGTAGGATGGGACTGACCCTATCAAAGGTACCCATGAATTGATATTTCCCCCTACTCCTCCCAGTCAGGCGGTGCCGGTGCATTATCTCGAGTAACGCCCCTCCCGCAGACAGACGGCTTACACCACCACCAGCCCAGGTACATCCCGATACCTCCCTTACTGTACCAGCTTACATCTAAATCATCCCATCCCACCCATCAATCAACCAATACCCGTCCCCGGGCCCCGTCCCTCAGTTCATCTGTCTTCCAAAAGTCTCTCTGCCTGTCTACCCACGGCGGCCAGGCTCCAGGCTGCTCTACCAATCTGCATGTATTCAGAGAGAGTGGTTGACTGGTCCACGCAGACCTCTTTATCTCCCCCGTCTCTTCTTCTGCACCCCCTGCCATAGTCTCCCGCCTGTGCTAGTATATTCTGCTGCGCCCCCTAACTCTGACCTACGTATTTACCATACCATACCATAACCGCACACACATGCGCACACAGCGTTGCCCCTCCACTGCATCGCTCCGGAGTCTGTACCTATCACTGATCTATCTCTTGGTTTTCTATCGGCGACCGATGGTCCCACAAACCTCACCTCGCGTTCGCATTTGAAATATAGTCGCATCTATCTCAGGCGCGCATAATCTAGTCCTTCTTGTTTGCCGGCTGGTCTAATGCGCCTGCTCTGTCTGAAAGAGTCAGAGTGCATGTCTTTGTATCATCTTGTCTGCCCAAGTCTCTTGGTACCTCTTGTAGGTAGACGGACAGTCATGAACCCTGGTCCTGCTGTATGTTGCTAGTGCCCTGTTCATCAACGTCTAATAAGACCCGCCTTTTTGGAGGAGACGCCGACCCGACTCAACCAGCTTACCTGATTTTACCCACCCTTCATACCCTGGCGCTCCTCGCAAGTTGCAAAGCAGGCCAGCCAGACACTCGAGCACCGCAGCAGGCATCTTTTGGAGGACCCAGGCTCCGGGGCTGCTGTCAAAACTACTACTGCCAGACTGCGCTGCCCAGCAGTCCAAGACTAGTAAACCAACAAGGTCGGACCTACACTACCACGACCACTTACTTCATTCCACCCCCCAGTTGAAACCACCGACACACTCTCTTCTTCTCAACCCACTGTCTGTCAAAGAAAGAGACCAAACCCTGGACTCAACCTTTGTATGCGCGTGGCTTCGTGTGGTCTTGGTTCTTGTGTTTCCTAAACCCATTTACACTCGTTACACTTTCTCTTTCCAACTCTCGCTTCTGCATCGTGTTGCACCTGCATTGGGGGTGGGAAGTTAGGTACAACAGCACATCCGTCCGGGCCTTTTTTGGTTTGATCTACCTACAGCTAGCCACCGCAGCTCTGTAACCTCCCTACTCGCGAGAGAAGAAGATTCGTCTCATCTCATCCAACCGTCACCAATCTCCTGCATTCCAGCAATAAACGCACCTACTCGCTCCTCCGAATGGCCCTGTAACCTGCTTCGCCGAAACGTCCAAAGTCTATCCAATCCTCCCCGACCTGCAGCAGCTCCCGCTTCTCTTAGCTCGACTGGACCTGGTAGCTTCTTGGACTTCCCTCAGCACCCGTTGCGAAAAAGAGAGTGTGTATAGGAAAAACAGAGTTTCCAGGAAGAAGAAAAAGGATAGTTGCATGCTGGGTTGCTGGTACGAAGAGACGCAAAGAAAACCGAAGTACTCGCTTCTGGAGCAATTACCGTGAGACAGACAGTCCATCGATAAGGCGTCGCTCACTTCCGCGCCTGTTGGTCGTGACCTGTGGCCTCCACAACACTACTTTCGACGGAAGTACTGGGTTACATCTCAGCACCAGCCTGCCTACATTTTCCGACAGCATCGCCGTCGTGATATAGCGACAGGGGCTTTCTACCGCTATCGCCCTCGATTCGAAAGCTCGAAACCCCATCAACCGCCTGGCCAGGTTTTTGGCTCCACTGTCATTATCATGGCGCCTACAACACCACGACTCAAGATTCTCTCAGGTTCGTTACTACCTTCCCCCGTGTGTCGCTATACCGCATTGCACAATCTGGATATACCTACCCTTGTGTACGCCAGCTGCCAGCTGTTTGGGAATGGTACTACCAAAATTGGTGAACGGTCCCGGCCATGTTCACATTCCCATCCTTGCCGACAGCTGCGTGTATACATGACCCTCCCTGACGCGCGCTCTTGCTTTCCTGTCTAACCTTCTGTACAACCGACTGGGGGGCAAGAGCAAAAGCGCTTGCATCTCTCTCCTTGTCAAATCTCACCCGTTGCCCACCATCTCCCCTTTGAATTTTCCTTTTCGTTGAACCCTCCCACTCTCGTTTACTATACCCCAGCTCTCCCTCGTGGAGACCAACACCCCTATATGTGTCGCTTCTTCCGTTCGATTTCGCCATGGCAGAGTATGATGAACTAATGAACATATGTGCAGTGGGCGGCAATGCAGTTTCTGCTTTTCTGTCATGGAGACTACAGGCCACTAACGCCTGCGACGTAACGCTGGTGTGGAAATCCGGGTTCGACAGTGTACATCAATACGGTATCTCGTTCAAGTAAGTCTCTTACCTATAAGCCCGAGCAATTACGAGTTCAAGTCCGAGATGACTAACCCCTTTAACCACAGGTCCGACTCATTTGGCAACGAACGCTTTAAGCCAAGACAGGGTATGTCATCAAACCCATGAAGAATCGTGATCGCGTTGCTAACAGCCTCTAGTTGTCCGAACCCCCGAAGAGGCCGCACAACTGAAGGAGGGTGCCTTCGACTACGTAATTCTCTGCATCAAGGCGCTGCCAGATGTCTACGATATCGCCTCAGTGATTGACTCTGTAGTCACCCCGCAACACACATGTATCCTCATTAACACCACACATACTCTTGGCATCGAGAAGGCCATCGAAGACAGGTTTCCAACCAACGTTGTGCTGTCGCTTGTTTCCAACGCCCAAATCACCCAGCTCGGAGCTAGTGAATTCGAGCACAAAGGGTCAACAGAAATCTGGGTTGGGCCCGCCAACCCAACCTCTAATATCCCGGCGACGATACAAGAAGATATGGCACAGGCTCTCGCGATGACCTTAAGTACCGGTCAAGTAGACTGTAAAATGTCTCCCAACATCCGCCAACAGCAGTATGAGCGAGTTATCGGGTAAGTCATACTTTTCATTCTCTTCGCTGCTATCTGACACAAACTAACCATTCGTAGACCTATCGCTTTCCACCCTGCCAGTGTCATCTTCGATACCTCCTCGCACACGGCTCTCCTGGAGAAGAAGGGTGTTCGTGAGCTGGTCTATGGTGTGATCGACGAGCTTATCGAGCTTGCAACCGCCCAGGGCTGCAGCTTTACCCCCAATTTCAAAGACAGCACTATAAAAGAACAGTGCCAGCCTACAGAAAGCGGCAGTATTATGTGGCAAGACTATATGGCTCGGCGCCCAATGGAAGTTGAGACGTATCTGGGCTCCCCCCGCGAGCTTGCCAGGGCGGCTGGTGTCAAGGTGCCAACCATCGATACACTATATGCTATATTCCACCATGCGAACATCATCAATCAACAGAGGCCCAAGGAAGTTCCAGCTGGCTACCCTGCCCCGTCTGGTTCACCATCAGGAGGAAACGGGCCAATGCCACGCATGTCGTCCAACGGACCCCCGCCTCAGCGCGTGATGGGCAACGGTATGCCAAATGGAAACGGCATGGGCCGAGCTGGCCCGCGCCCCAGAAATTCGTCTAACTTTACCGGACCCCCTCCAGGCATGCGCCGCGGCCCCCCACCTAGCATGGGCAATGGTGGCCCGCCCAATGGATACCGTGGCCCCCTAACGGTCATGCAGGATCGAGGCAGCCTTCAAGGCGTGGTTCGATGGAAGAGACTGATCTGAACGAATTCAGCCATTTGATGCTCTACGACGATATTGCTGAAGCTGGACCGGAAGGGGGTTTCCCCGGCGACAACTCTGAAATCGCATTGCGAGAGAGGGAACTTCAGCTTCGCCAGAGGGAGCTTGCCCTTAGGGAGCAGGAAATGCGCATGAGACGGGGTCCTCCTCCCGGTCCTCCCGGTCCTCCCGGCCCCCGGGACCCCCAGGCCCTCGAAGACGCCCAGGCCCACCACCATCCGTCCGTGGCGGCCAGTTCGATGACGAGGATGAGGAGTTGGACGACTTCTTTGATCCTAATGCCGTTTCGATGACGCCGATGATCGACCCCGACAACTTCGATATGATGAGCGTTACGTCGAGAAAGGCCCGGATGAACGCCCCCAATCAGAAACAGATCCGACAAGATCCCGAGGGTGGTCAGGGAGGAGGTAATATGCCCGCCCGGAATAGTCGATTCGGCCGTCCTGGATTTGGCAGAAACCGTTCTAGTCAGATTGGTATGCAGTCGATTCCCGGCCTGCACGAAAACTTCCTCGACGATACTCTCATGGCGTCGACATCCAACCGATACGGTGGTGTAGATCGAGGACAAATGCAAGCTGGCTCCAGAGCCAACTCGCTTACGGCACAGCATCTGGACCAAATCTCCGGCCCCGGTGGCATGAGTGGCATGAGTGGCCCGTTCCCACGACGTGTTAGCCACTCGCCTGGGGGCCCTTATAGTCCGTCGATTCGCGGCGGCAACGGACGACCGTCGCCACCTAACGGGATGATGGGAGGAGGACCTGTTATGAACGGTCGGCCGTCTCCGCCGGATAGCATGCGACAGCCGGTTCCTCGATACCCCCGGGTCACGGGAACGCGGTTGCGCCTCAAAAAGTGGAACAACGTGTCGGGGTGAGCGCCCTCCAACCACCGAAGCCCAAAAATGTACGCAGTCTGACCGGCAGTGCGAGTGCCAGCGCGGGGAGTGGTGATTCCATCAACCTCGAGTCCGAACCCTCTGCGCATAGCAGCCAGAGTAGCCTCGGCCCTCGACCGGCCGTTGGAGTGCGATAAGGTGCGCCGCCTCGAATATCGCTGCCGGCCTGTTACGCGACTCCTCCCAAGCCCGACCGTAACAACAAGACGAACGTGACGACTGATCATGCTCGCATACAGACCACGGCCTGATTCGATCTTGGCTTTATGTCATCGCCTCGCACATTGAAAAGGGCGGGGACACGTGCAGCACCCTTTTAGAACCCAAACGATTGGCTACGATTTTCCACAGCATACACATGGCTTGTTCGACGGTTATCTCTCAGGGGCGACATTTCCCCCAAACACATAAGGCATCATTTCTCTTTTTGGCACGACGAAGCAGCAACTTTTCCATTTCTGGTGATATGCATTGGGTTGCGGGGTTTCGTGCTAGCAGTACACATCATTTTCCCATTTTCAACATGGGCACACATTTCTTTTTTCCTCGGATCACGATGACACACGAACTAGAGGCATTTAAGGCATTTAATGTCTAGTTTGCCGGACCCCCCCGAATTCTGGAGATTCTCGGACGTGCTTCAGCATTCTTCTTCATGGACGGACCTAATACTGATGGGGCCTAATTCCGTCCCATGAAGATTGGGCACACAAAAGGGGGTGGGACTGTATAAAATTCTGGTCATGAAACCGATCTTTGGGTGCGTCTTGTCGACTCTTTGCATCGTGTTTTTTTGGCCAAGTCGCACGTTTTTTCAGGCGTATCTGTTTTTCCGCGAAGGGAGTTGCGGAAGAAGGCATGTTTACGATTAGATCTGGATTCTGGTCTGCCTTGCCTACCTCGGCTAGTTTGCTCCTTACTTGACGAGAAGCTGCCGTCGGTATGAAGGGGCGGCGGCAAGAGTTGAGAAGAGAGCAGTAGTGGAGCAGCTTGACTTTTCATGACTATGGCACACACACGCAGCGGTCCGACATCCGCAAAATTTCCCTTGTTTCTACACTTTACTTCTATTTGAGTTCTAATATTCCACAAAAAGTCTGCCAGGGGGAGGCTGGAGGCGAAAGAAGCCCATGAGCGGTGATACAACATGGCAAAAGGGGGTGAAAGGAAAGAGAGAGGAGCCGACTTTGCTTTGTACAAAGAGACCGAGGGTTTTTGTCTCAATATGGCAAGACGGCGTCGGATTGCAACACACAAAAGAGGAGCACAAGACGTACTTAGGGAGCAAGGCTTAATGAAGGCCGCTTTATTGCGACAGACACAGTAGGAAAGGCAAATACAATGAATTCGAGTGTGGAAAATAATCATCAATGGTACTCATGCAATAGCTGTGAAGGCGATACGATCTATCCATGACAACCGATGCAAAGTTGTTTTCGTGGCTGTGTAGACATGTAGGCCGGCTTGGGCGCCACCTGTTCCTGCAATAGGGGGTAGGGGTATTGTTCTCTGTAGATTCCAGCTTCGAGTTCTGTTATCCGTCCGGCTAGTGTTGGTGCTGACGGTATTGTTGCACAGCATACGTTTCATGATTAGTTCTTTTTCTTCTGCCTGCATTCCGGGTGGGAAGTAACCCCGACACGCGGAGAGAGAAGTTTGGGCAGCGTCAGCCTCCTCCATTGCTGCTTACTGCTGCTGACAAGTTCTTACCTGCCCAGGGCAAGCGAAATGAGTTTGGCGCCTGCTTACGCTGTGTAATACGGGAAAGGGAGTTGACCGCCTGCTCTCGGCGCCCGGTGTGGCTTGGTATTATGCTTGTTCCTTTTCCCGGATAGATAACATGTTTATATATTTCTATTATTGGTTTTATTAGATGCCGATGCGCTTACTTGCCTGCTCCTGGCGGCGGACAACAGCTTTCTCCTGCTGCTGCTCACGGAAATATCGACGGGTGCTCGCCTAGGATTTATGCAGGGGATTTTTACGATGGCAGCTGAATAGCAAGGGGGTTGGGCTTGGGTTGTGTCTTGCTGGTTATTGGCCGCGCCCCTTATTTCCCCAGGGGTGGAATACTTAATTCATCAATACGATCGAATACGGCCTGTACATGCGTACACGTCTTGTTGGCCAGTAATCAGGTGTTCTAATCAGTTTTATTGTTGATATATCTGAATCAATTTGATTGATCTGATGAAAGCGGAACATCGAGGTACGTACCTTTTCCGTACGCCTGATCTGGTCCATTCGATGGATGCCGGGCACCTCCAATTGGACCACTAACGCGGCTTGTTTGGTGGAACCCCCGCATAAGGTCATTATCCAATTGATATCAAACATCAACAACTCATCAGCTTCCCTTCCCTCCCTCCGACCCTGTGACACAACATAACGAAACATCAATCAACCGGGAAGTCTAAATTATCATCAAAACCCCCGGCAGCCAGTGCTCTCCTCACTCCAGCCGCAATCTACCTACACAGAAGAGAGAAGGCGCGGTCCGCTTTTCGCTATGGCCTCGAGGAACTTCAACACGGGCAGCGGCATGACCACCCGGCCGTCGATAGCGCCGCAGAGTTCGGGAAACGCGGTCAAGGCGCGGCAATTGGTGAGCCACACATGATACATCTCTCTTCCACCCCTTACTCTTCTTGTTTTATTTTTGGATTGGATTCAAGACAGGGAGCAAGAGCGAATTCGGGAGAATCGGGGATTATTAAACTGACCCTTGAACGAAAAACAAAGTCTCATCTCCATTCTCAGCTGGAGCAGCTCTCGTCCAACCTGGCCGATACCGAGAACCTGCTGCGCATGACGGCCGTGCAGGCCGAGGCTATGCGCGGGTTAGGGAGCTGGCATGGCGGCATGTAAGCTTTTCTTTTTTTTTCCTTTTTTTTTCAATCTTCTTGTTTTCCGATTGACCTCTTGCTGTATTCCTGCCAGAGGCTTTGGGTGAGACGTAGCATTTCATTGGCTCATCGGCATAATTACAGGTTCATGGCTGCGAGTAAAGTGCTAGGGGAGGAATCAGTCAAGGATTCATCGCCACAGAAGTGATGACTGCGATGGTAAAGCCGAGGCTGACCACGATGGCCGCGCATATAAACGCTGTCGCTGCTAGAGTTGCCCACCTACCAGGACTAAACTACGCAAGACCTCGGTATTACGTGTCAGAGGAACATTTGATAGTATTAGATGTCCAGCGGGGCCCAAGGAGAGCCCGACGCTGTATAGAGCTGGATCAAAATGACCATGAATGAAAGACGAGCATAGCAATTGCATTTGCCAAGCGTGCTTTTAAGAAGACCCGCCCGTTTCTCAAGAATTAGACGTTCAATCTGGAAATTACATAGTGATACTGCCAACTCTAGCATGGCTCCTTCCAGCCACCAGTAATGCTCGTTCTTCTGGAGCGGACCCTCACGTGTGAATAGGGGCTTCTTGCCAGACTTGGTTTGGAGAAGTACAGCTCAAGACATCACGGCCTCGATGTTTTAAAGATACTACCAAACGTCGATCTGGCGTCTTCTATCTGCCAATCCAACCCCTTTTCACCCCACCGTCCGTGGGAAGAACACAATATCTTCCCCTCTACCCAGCCCACCAACTGAATTCTTCGAGGTCGTTTGTGAGACATTGCCCCTTTTTACCCGGATTGAAGTTCTCCTTCTTCTCCCGAGTATTTTGGTGTGCGGACAGTTGCTGCTGTCAGCTCGTGATGCCGATCTTGGAGAAGGCGATCGCCGAGCAGATGCGGTCCGGCTTGGGGAAGGCCGTCACGCTGCCTGTTAGCGAGCCGACGTTTGGGTACTCGTCGTACATCAGCGCCCGGCTCTAGGCCGTTGAACTGCGGTTGCTGCTAGGCAAGACGACCTCCGCCCGACGTCGCGTTCTGAAACACTAAGAGGCAAGACGGCAGGGCTTGATAACACTGAGGACATTGTCTCCGAAACCTAGACTAGCTAGTCCACAGTTTATCGCTGAGGCGAGTATATCAAGGAAGGGGGGATGGAGTGATGAAGTGAGTGAATAGAAATACAGGCGACACCAGCGCACCGCCGACTACCAAGTAGTTTGGACTTCTCAAGAGGTCGATACAGATTTTCGCAGGTCCAGCTCCTCTCCAGTGCATTAGGTAGTTTGAGGCTTAGGAGAACAAGCGCAAGTGATCAGAAGTGAGTGATCGAATTGTCTCTCCAGATCCTTGTCGTCTACTACCCAATCTTAGGGGCTGGGGGGATCTGTCACGGTAGGTATGCTGGAGCAACTTGATACTCTCAAGTTCAAGTCAAAATTTCGAAGAGCTATATCAAAGACATCCCCCGGCATGTTTATGATCCAAGAATATATCCCCTAAGCAGCCAGCAACCGCCGCTCTTCTCCCACAAAATCTCTCACACTTGAAAGCTGCCACTATCACCGTGTCGTTTCTAAGGGGCCTGCTCGCCCTTCTCCCACTCGCGCGTCAGCTCTTTCCATCCCAAGTCCCGCCAGCTCTAACCCTCGACGGCTACGGGTCCTCTCCATCTTGGCCCGCGAAACTGTCAATGAAGCCCTGATCGCGCACAAGAGGCACCCGATGATGCCCAAAAATGCCCCCAAAAAAGACTGGAGAGGCTGGGAATCGCACTACGATGTCATGCTGTCAGGGTACGCCGTCCAGAAGGGCAAAAGTCTTGGAGAGGGTAAGAATCGAACTCACAACCTTTTCCATTGCGGGCTACATACTCTAGAAGAGATAGAGGCGCATGCTAAGGAAACGTCATACCACTAGACCACATCCCCTGTTGACTTGTTGGTGGCCAGTGCCCTATGGCAATACTTATACCGAGCTGGATGTGGTGGGGGACGAGAGGCTCTCAAGTACGCCCGTTAGCTCGAGCGGGTTGACCCGGTCGGACTTCGTGTTGGTAGCGGTGAGAGCCAAACCGGTGTCGCCGAGCCGGGGCTCCGGGTTATATTCCCTCAAGAATTGGTCGTTGGTGTCACAGATCCCCCGGCTCGTGGTCAAGTTCTCCTTTGACGGACCCGTCCGCAGCAGACTGCGCCGAGTACTGGTCTACCATGGACACAGGCGCCGTGAACATGAGTCGCATAAGGTAATAACCCGCACGCATTGCCATGGCTTTCTTTCCTCGCCGGGACGGGGCCGCCATACTTTCGTTACTGTTGCTGCGGCTGGGGTTTAAGGGGGCTGTCATGACCAATACCGTCCGGGAGCACGGGAAAGCACTTCTGGCGTCGAGGGCCTGGCCCAGGCTGAAGAGCTGGGCTGCGAGCGCCTTCAAGAAGTACTGGTCGCTTGACTGTGTAGTCCCATGCAGGATCAGCACGGCGCTGGTCCGGCCGCTGCCATCCGGCGCGACCCAGAGCTGGCCCAGGATCTGGTAGTGCAGCTCGAGCGGTGCGTCGAGCTTTTCGCCCGAGTTGAAGGCGAAGTCCGTCATATTACACTGACCGCGGGCCTAAGCTGGCTAGGAGGCGGCGGCACTGGCTAACGCCGGTGATTTCGTTAGCAGGGCTTGAACAGCCTGGGGAAGAAACATATTCGTTATCGTTTTGCAAACCAGTTGCAAACCAGTTGAGTCCAAGAGTGGCATAGCCAATTTCTACTCGGAGAGACTGTGGCAATATGGTGCCCCTTTTTGCCGCCTAGATACGCCTCGCAATACTTGGCCTCGATGCTGCTGTTCCCAAGACCCGACCGAGGCTAGATCGGCCTTAAACAAAGGAAACATGTCCTGGCTTCTACTGGTAATTGTCGGCATGAACAAAGTGTCCCTTGCCTAAAAGGCCCGCAAAGAGACCGGCTATAAAGGTATCCTTGTCGGGCGACAAATGCATTGTGTATCGGCGCCCTCGTCCGACCTATATATACCAGGGGTAGTAGACTCCTAGTGTACCGGTTTTAGTAGCTGTATAGCAGACAGATACTCTAAGTCGAATCCAGCCTCTATACCTTACCATGTGCAAACGCTTCCACTACGCATATATCTGCGTGCCATGCAGCACAACCTATAAGAGACTCCCACCGGGCGCCATTGACGAGACCACAGGGACGCGCAATATGGCTGGGTCGACTTGCCCTGAAGTAGCGTTCGAGCTCAGCCTGGGCAGCCGCCTCGCTGAAGAGGTAACGCCTGAAAGAGTGATCCGGGCACGAGAGTTGTGCTCAATTCGAACCGGCAAGACTCCCCCGGAGGTGGTTATCATGCCTGGTTGGTGTAGTACAGCTTGCCGAGACAAGAAGCTGATCTGTCGGAAACCGTTCAGACCGTCGCCGCTAAGCTCGTCTATGGTAGCGGCTTGACACTAAGAAGTCACTAAGAGGTATATAGGATGTATATAGTACGATAGAGCAGACCTGTTTGATACAGGGCACTCGACTTAAATAATATATATTTACAGACCGCCAGAAAGCAGCAATATTGTGAAGACGGGAGAAAATAAATAAGTTCAATATTCGATGTTGATTCCACTCGGAAACAAAATTCGAATGACTCTGAAAACGACCCATGTTATGAACCAACTTGGTCACGCATAAGGAGTTCTTTTGATATGCCCTCAAATAAGCTCTTCCATTTCTCATGGGCAACCATAAACCGCGTGTAGGCGCGGAAGAGGCTGCCTGCAAATTTGGCTTTTTGGATACTTTGTCATCATCGGGCATCTTGTTTGTAAGAACAAGAGTGTGTTCTCCTCCTTCGCCTCTGTTCCAAGCATACAAAACCACAGCCCCAGACCACTTGGCCGAGGCGGTCTCGCAGTCGTCACCCCCGGCTCCGATTGAAAACTAGTTTGAAGCCTCAGCAGACAAGTCGCCGTGGCAGCTCATCCTCGACCAATTGCTGTCTGTCGTCCTTGCTGAAGGCCGGCGTCAAAAGCCGCCTGACAACGCCAAACCGGATGGCTGAGATGGAGAAGGGAAGGGCCTGCACGCTGGTACGTCAGCGTTGGAGGGTATAGAAGGACCATGTGGCCCGCCTCGCTCAGATTTCTGTTCTTTGCATATTTTCGTCATGCACTGAAGACTAGAGTCAACAGCTCCATGTAGCTCGCAATTGAGGTTTTCTTCCCTGCAAGGCTAAGATCAAGTGATTTGATGCTTTGGAAAAGAGAGGGAAGGAAAAGCGTCGGGCTGAGGCGATACTGTACCGCAGCCGCTGATATGACATCCGGAAGTGAACAGGTCAGCTCTTCGGCGTCTTTTACTGCTTGAATGAGACGGAATTGCGTGAAGATCAGTATTCTTCTAGAGGCTGTACTTCACGGATAGAAGCCAGTGTCCAAATAAACGATGCTAGGAGGCAGACCATGCTATCAGCCAGCGTACCATGGGACGACTCGCAAATGTTGTATTGCGTTGCAGACGCAGCAGATAAGGACATGCGCATGAACATCTGAAAGGTTTCTAAATCGTCCAGTTGTCGACTGGTTATTTTTTGGAAGTTGCAAAAGAGAAAATTGAATAATTATGAAAGATTGAAAGAAAGGAAATGTTGTACGTTGGGCAGGCGCGTCCATCTTGAAGTAAGCGCGTTCTTGCTACCTCCTGGCCTGAGCCACCTTTGACCCCACCTTTGGCCCCACCTTTAAGTTAGCAATTGGCGAGGCTGAGCTGTGACTTTTCCTATCTCGAAACGGAGAGCTCAGGCAAATCGTCAACCTTTCCGAACGCAAACAGGCCAGCCAACTCTCGCGCCTTCTCATACCTGTTCGCAATACTTGAGGCCATAGCCTCTCCAAATCCGGCAAAATGGTATACAGTCCCTCCCCTCGAGCGGACAAATTTGTCCGGACCCAGCTAACCACTCCCTTCACCCATAGGCGCGAAACAGTGAGAAGGCCCAGTCGATGCTGTTCCGCTTCCGCGAGGCGCAAGCGGCAGACCTGGGCATCATCGACGCCGGACGCACCCGTCGACCGAAAGTCATCACCGAGGTGGACTCAATCCCGTCGTGCGAGAAATGGCGAGGCCAGACCCTCAAGGAGATATCGCGCAAGGTGTCCAAGATCCAGGACCCGGCGCTCAGCGACTACCAGATTCGCGATGTCAACGACGAGATAAACAAGTTGATGCGCGAAAAGCACATGTGGGAGGTGCAGATACGGAATTTAGGCGGGCCGAATTATATGCGCGGAGGCGGCAAAGTCTACGACGAAACCGGAAGGGAGATACCGGGAGGAGGAAAGGGTTACCGGTACTTTGGGCGTGCCAAGGAATTGCCCGGCGTCAAGGAGCTCTTTGAGGCTGCGACGCAGAAAGGCCGGGAGGAGAAGCCCCTGGAGACCCGGGACGACCTGAGAAAGGCGGTTGACGCCAAGTACTACGGTTACGCGCCCGACGAGGAGGACGAGGCGCTGCTGCAGTACGAGGCCGAGAAGGAGAAGGAGGCCTTTGATACGCTATTCAACCAAGCCGGCGGCAAGGGCGAGGTGCCGAAGGGGTGGGAGTCCCTACCCGGCGATAGCGGTGACGGAAAAGGCTGGGAGCTGCCCACTTTGCAGGAAGTCCAGGACGAGCTGATGGATCGGAGGCGGAAAAGACTTCTGGAACAGCTTCAATAGTGCCGTAAGGAGAGCATATTCAGGCGGCGGAGGTATCGTGAAGTTTTCGTATGGTATTTCACACAGCGGGCTAAATTCAAGGGTCATCACTTTCGGCTGGGTGGCTTTTCCTGTACATGACAAGTTTTGGGGTCTCGGGAGTTAGGTGGCGTTTGGGGATGATTGCAACTGGTTTCGGTACGCAACATGATGCTTTTTCGTTGTTTAGTGATATTCTGGAATTTCAGAAGAAAAGGAGCATTGGTGCTTCTGATCCTGCTGGAGATAATATGTTGTGCTGACGGAATGTGCCTATATACGTAGTAGATTATAAGTATTAATCTGCCATGAGGCATCGGTGCTTTATAAGTTTTATATATATTGATTGCCCCTATAACTTGTAGTTTCGTCTACTGGTTCCATGTAGTCGGGTATGAAACCAGTTCTCAATTGAACCTAAGAAGCTATAAATTCCAATGTAACAAGGTTCCCCATGCTTGAGATACACGCATATTATTAAAATACAACGAATACATGTATGTTGAATCACTGCTGCTAGATTCATATGCACTTGGCTATAGCCTCTTAGGAGGTGCCTAACGAATCGAGCTTCCAGGGACCGGGGAGGCGGGGCTGTAGGGCTGATAGGGCTTGAATTGGCTTTCTTTTAGGCCAGAGCTTCAGCTGCCCCACCAAAAAGTCACTATCGATTAGGGAGTCGGCATTGGAACCAGCGCGCTCAGCAATCAAGTCGTCGCATTGCCATCCTCCCGCCGTGACTCCTTAACCCAAACCTCCCAACGAATAAATCACTTCTCATGCACCTCGTCTGAAAAGGGCGAAACATTGCTTGCAGGCATATCAACCAACCAAGACCTGACGTTTTCAAAAGCCGACCCCGAAGAAGAAACAAAGAAACAAAACAAAGATGGCCACCCACCGCGCCGACGCGCGCCAGTTCCTCGACGAGCGCGGCTCGGCCAACATCGCCCTGACGCCCAACGGCCTGAACCCGTCCACGATCCTCGAGAAAGCCGTGCGCGAGCGCATCGTCGAGTCCTTCTTCTTCAAAGACCAGTGCTTCGGCGTCAACGAGGCCGACATCGTGGACCGCGTGGTGCGGCACGTCCGGTTCGTGGGCGGCACGTACGGGTCCTCGCAGAAGCCGACCCCGTTCCTGTGCCTGGCCTTCAAGCTGCTGCAGCTGGCGCCCTCGGACGCGGTCCTGCGCGAGTACCTGGGCTTCGGCGGCGACAAGTTTAAGTACCTGCGGGCCCTGGCCTTGTTCTACGTGCGGCTGACCCGCACCGCCCCCGAGGTCTACAAGACGCTCGAGCCCTACCTCGAGGACCGCCGCAAGCTGCGCCGCAAGGCCCGCGCCGGCACCTCCCTCACCTACGTCGACCAGTTTGTCGACGACCTGCTCACCAAGGACCGCGTGTGCGCCACGAGCATGTGGCAGATGGGCAAGCGCGAGATGTACGAGGACCTCGACCAGCTCGAGCCACGGGTCAGCCCCCTGGGCGATATCGAGGATCTTTTGGACGACGACGATGAGGACGATGAAAACAAAGACAAGGACAACAACGAGGACGACGACGACGTTGAGATGATAAATGGTGGTGATAGTGACGATGGTGCGAGAAACAGCGATGACGATGAAGGGGAAGTTGGGGAGGACAGTGACAGGAGGGGCAGACGCCGCAGCAGCAGTGAGGACCGTCGGAGGAGCGAAGATCGGGAGAGGTCAGAATCACGAAGTCGTCGCAGATCGAGAAATCGAGATGAGGTGTCGTAAGAACCCTTGGGAGAAATTCGATTCAAGTTCTCTCGTGTACACTTCAAGCCCCTTTACGGAGCAATATGATACCCCTATAAACTAACCAAACCTTAAATGCTCAAATCATGGATTTTCGAAAAAACTATTCGAGTGCTTTGTGATTAATATTCAAATTCTCAAGAGGCCTTAGCCTTGGTCTATGACCTATCTCATTCTCGGCATTGAAGCCGTCCAATGCAATAAAATGCAGTTCTCGCCCCATACGATTCATATCAGTCTCATCCTTCCCACGTACCGTCGACGGGCATACTATAATCTACCGTATTCTGTTGTAAATTCTTGCCACTTCTCTACTCCCATAATCTAGCATTTTCCTGTCCAGTTCTCGCCAATCCACTTCACCATCATGTCTGTCATGCTGAGATCTGAGTACGGTTTAACGTCGTCAGTCGTGTAATCGCCACCGCTGTAGCGAAGCGCCGCCAATACGTATGGCTGGGTGTAGTCGACGAAAACGAGGTCCACCGTTCCGGGCTCGCTGCCATCGGCGGGGAAATCGATGGGGGCCTGGATGCAGTTGGGCACCGCGTAGAACTTGAGCGGCGAGTGCTCTGTATCATCGCCATCAGTTCCGATGTCATCCTGCGTAGTGTAACCGCCGATCAAGTCGGGCTTGTTGTTGTCCCCTGCGTTGTCCTGATTGCTACCAGCCAAGGGCTTCTGGCCCGCGTCCTCCGCGATGCGCATATCGGCTTCATCATGAGCAGCAACCGCTTCAAACTGCAGACGATTTCGGAAAGACCACTGCTCGGGACTGACAAGGTATTTGGGATCAAGAGTAGGGTCTGCTTCGAAGGCAGCGACTTGGCCGCCGCGGTTGAGCAGGTCAATGATCCTCTTGGCAACACTGTAAGGTACGTCGGGGATGTAATTCCAGCGGCTCAAGAACGGCGATACTATGAACGTAGAATCCGTGGTGAAAGCACCTTTGAAGATATCGAAACGAACCATTCCTGTATTCGTGATAGCAAGTCTCGGGACGCCTTTCCTTTCCTTGTTGTTGACCATGTCAGGAATGACTTGCTCTTGAAGCCAGGTGAAGACGCTGGAGTTGCTGGGAAACTCGGCACGGCTCATCCAAAGGCTTTGGGGAGCACAGCCATAAGCTTTATCCAGCTTCAAGGCCTTGCGACTCTCGGTGATCAGTTTCGTAACATTACGACCATTCTCAGTGGGAAACGTGGTCTCGTTCAAACCGGTGTGATAGTGAAGTCCGTACAGGTTGTTGTCGATGTAGCGTCTCTTCCAGGTCAGGGATGCAGCCTCGGTTGATACATCTGCGGCTTGTGCTACCGATTTCTTCTTAATCCCACCCATAGACACCCAGCCAATCGTCTCCATGTAACGACCGCTAGCAATGGCATATGCCTTGTCGTCAAACTTCCGCGCATCTCTTACGTGGGCATGACCTCCGAAGAATGCGATAGGGGTGTACCAGTTCTGGTCTCGGATGACCTTGTAAATCAAATCAAACTCTTTCATGCGAAGTCCAACATGCCCTGCGACAACAAAGAGGTCAGGCTTCTCTCGAATGGCCTGCAGGAACCAATCCTGTTTGACCGTCTCCTCTACCTGCTGCACAACGCTGTTGTTGGCGCCCCGGTCAAAGTCGAAGATGAAGCCGAACGCCACGACGGTGAGCCCCTGGTTTTTGGTGGTGAATTTGCGGTACCGCTGCGCTTGCGGGATTTGGTTGCCGGTCTCGGGCTCTATGTAATCCAAGTTGGATGCGAGATACGACTCCCTATAGTTGGGCACGGTAATCTCGTGCTCGCGCTGAACAGATGAGACTTGGTATAGCTCGTGGTTTCCGGTGCAGATGACGTCGAGGGGCTGCTGTCGGAAGACGTCGGAGGTATACTTGCCCTTGGGGTCCGAGGCGTCGTAGAGACCGTTGCCCTCTATCCGGTCGCCCGTGTCTATGAGGAGGAGATCGACGCCTTGTTCATCGGCCTTCTTCTTCATGTGTTCGGCAAAGGAGACGTAGTCGCCCCAGTCGGCCGAGTACTGCGGCCTATCCACGCGCCAGTAAGCATCACATCAGATGGCAAGGGAGCACGGGATGACAAGGGACCATCGATAGATTATCTTACTCTTGTAGATGACCGCCATGCCAGCCATGTGTATCTGTGGTATGTAAGAAGTTGATTTGACCCCATTCCAGGTCTCGCATGGGTGCGGCGACAGGCTTGGGAGCTCCAGGTTGGGCAGCTCCGGCTACCGTCGCCAGCGACGCAGCTACTAGTACGGTGTCGATGAACATGGTGATGGGACGCTGGATTTGGATACGTCTAAGACATCGATCGAACTCTAAATTGCAACGAACACTTTAGATGCACAAGCCTTTTCGCTACAAAGAAACAGTACCTGGGAATGATCGAGTGTGAATTACGAGAAAAGGAAATGCAAAGCCGCGTGTCACCATGTATGAGAAGTGTAGCTAGGTGTTTGGGGATAGATGACCCTTAGGGACCGTTGACCAGCGGCCTCCCATGCCTGCAAGTGTACCTGCGTCATTCACCTGCAGAGTGATAAGCTGCCGCTCTCCAATCAATTACCCGATAAGTCTAGTGGGCCGGTCCTGCTGGCTATGGGCTATTGAACTGCTAGTTTTACTGGCTACTACCTAAAATGGACTAAAGCTCAGGCAGCGTACCGCCCGCCGCCGGTACGTATGTGAAGCTCAAATACGAAATCTGGGCTCGTGATTTTACACTCGATATTACAAGAAGCTCTCACACCTTTAGAGCTGTAACACAATTGAGCGGTCTACATGTCTACACATGTCAGGCATCTCCGCTCCAAGATCCCCTCAGGGGTCTTACCCTCCCTGAGGCTGAGAAGGACGCCCCCACTACGTTTGGCATCATCAGCCAGTCTGCCTACCAAGACCAATGCCTTCATCGCTGGAGGTATGTACTACCATTTCCATGACCATGATGGAAATACGCCCCCTTTTCCTCCTCAAGTATTCAAGACTAAGCATTGAAGTATAGTGGACGAAGCGCATCCTCCTTCTTCGCCCCCTACGAACGGCGCCCGATTCCGACTCGCCGTGAAGGACAATATCGCAGCCCAGGGCCTGCCGACGACATGCGCCTCGCGCATCCTGACGGGCCACGAGGTGCCCTTCACCGCGACCATCGTGACGCAGATTGAGCAGCGACTGGGCGCGGAGCTATGGGGCAAGACCAACATGGACGAGTTCGGCATGGGGACGCACTCGACCAATACGCCATACGGCCAGGTTTCCAACCAGTTGGAGGGCCGCTCCGCGGGCGGTAGTTCAGGCGGCAGTGCCGTGGCCGTCGGCATGGGACACGCGACGGTGGCGCTGGGAACTGATACCGGCGGTTCGATCCGCATGCCCGCGGCCTACACGAACACCGTGGGCTTCAAGCCCTCGTACGGCATGCTCTCGCGCTGGGGCGTTGTGCCCTACGCCAACTCGCTCGACACCGTGGGACTTATTGCGAAAGAGGTGGCGCCCATACAGGAGATTATATATGCCGTATGTATGGAGCACGACCCAAAAGACCCGACGTCTCTTCCAGCAACGGTCCGAGAGAGGTGTGTCTCAGAGCGTCAATACTACCCTTCCTCTCGGGGCACGCCACCCCCTGACTTCCCGTCGCAAGGTCTGCGCGGTCTGACCTTCGGCCTGCCAATCGAGTACAACATCGAAGAGCTCAGTCCCCGCATCAAGGAAGGCTGGATGCAGGTCGCCGACAAAATCATGGAACAAGGCGGCCGCGTCGTCCCCGTGTCTCTTCCTTCGACCAAGAGCGCGCTCTCGGCATACTACGTCATCGCGCCCGCCGAGGCGGCCTCCAACCTATCCAAGTACGACGGCATCCGCTACGGAAAGCGTGCATCGCCCGCTTCTTCGCCGGGAGACAACAGCGACGCCCTCAACGGCATACTCTACGCCAAGACGCGCGGCGAAGGCTTCGGCCCCGAGGTGAAACGGCGCATTCTGCTTGGCTCCTACACCCTTAGCTCCGAGGCCGTCGACAACTACTTCAAGCAGGCGCAGCGGGTGCGCCGGCTCGTGCGCCGGGACTTCGATCGCGTCTTCCGCCTGCCCAACCCGTTGCTAGAAAACGAGCACGGCGACGACGGCAACAAAGAGCAGCAGTTCGACCTCAGCGACATGGACGAGTCTGTCACGCTCGAGTCCAAACTCGGCCCGACCCAGATCGACTTCCTGCTCTGCCCGACAGCGCCCACGACGCCGCCGAAGCTGAGCGATATCGCAAAACAGACCCCCTTCGACTCATACATGAACGACGTATTCACGGTGCCGGCTAGTCTGGCGGGGCTCCCGGCCATCAGTATCCCCATGGCTCTTCCCAAGAGCGAAGAAGATCCGGTGGATTTCGGGGGCGTGCAGCTCATCGGGCAGTTCTGGGATGATGCAAGGCTGCTGGCTGTAACTGGGCATATCCGGTCGGGGCAGCAATAAGGGTGTACATATATCCATCTGAACCGTCCTGACGGGGAATGCCATTCAATCCTGTAACGTAGATTTACCAGTCTAGCCTCGGCTTAGGGGAATTGGGCAAAACTAGATCATAATTGATGTCCTCATGCCACAATAACTCTTTCGGAAGTGACTTACCCCTATACATATTGACTGCTTGAGATCGTGAACTTTCGACTTGGTAATATCGTACGTATCCATCAAGCAGAGAACAAGCAGCACCTTCTTCACTGCATCATCGTTCATCCAAGATTAGATATGTATTTCGGATTCAATGCTCGCTCTATCAAACAAGTATGAGTGAAAAGAGTGGGGGAAAAAAACTAATAAACCAAATGAAACCAGTAGGACCCCTCAGAGTACTCCGACAAACACCATAAACACAGCACAGCACTATTGGGAAATTCCAATGTGCCTGCCTGTCACACCATATACCAACTACTGCTTCTGCTGCTACTACTACACAAACGTCCCCAATATGCAGTAATCACAGCCCCTGAACTCTCGCCACCAACCGAAACGCTTTTCGCCATGTTTGCATGCAGACATTCATTAACAATGCACCGCAAAGCAAAATGCAGAGAAACAATAACCAGGCAACAACTTGTCCAGTCGAGACCAAAAATTCCAATAAAAATGTGAGAGACGCCTTGTTCTACTCCCTCGTAGAACTCCCCTGAAACATGTCGTCATGATAGTCAAAAACCCCCCGTGTCCTTATCCATTCTCCAGGTGAATGATCCACAATGTGAAGAGCCAAAAAGTTCTCTTCGTCCAAGTCAGAGACGTCCGTCCCCTTTCCTGTCTTTCATGCAACCAAACCGGTGGTACAAATGAAAAATAGTGTGCGCAAGTTGGGCAGGTATTATGCCGAAAGTTGCTTTCGGTGGTATCTTGTATGTGAATTTGCCTTTGTACAGTGAAAAAAGAAAATCCGATGCAATGAGTGGAAAATGAATGCAAGATGCAAAATCACTTGTGGTGGTGGTTGTTGTTTTCGTTATTATGCTGCTCTCGAAGCAGCAACTCGCGTAAAGGGGGAAATCTGCGCCGAGAAGCCTAGACCCGGAGAATGGGCTTCCTACGCACCAGGAACGGGCTGGGCATCTCGTCCCTCTCGGGGTCCCAGATCGCAGGGGGTTCGAGGGTGCTGTCTTGGCTTCGGTTGCCCATGCGATCCTTGAAGGTGCGCTTGGGGCTGATGTTCATGTTGTTCTCAATGCCCCGTCCGCCAGCACGGGCTTGCTGCAGCTCCACCAAAGTCCGCCCCTTCAGGTTGTTCTTAGCAGTGACCTTGTTAAGGGCTGACTCTGACTGCTGGTCCTTGAGCGAATTTTTGCGCTGGGGACCAGTCTCTCCGTTGTTGAGCGAATTCAGGTTCGCAGCAGATGGAATCTTGCTGAGACGACGGTTGGGCGAGTTGCCCCGCAGGGCACAGTTGCTGGCCTTGGATTGCAACTCAGGGATTGACGAGCCATGAGTTTGCAAAGGGTGAATGGGTTTGTTGCCATTGAAAGGACCAGTAGCTTGCGTTCTCAAGCGACCCATTGGGGCCGTCTTGGTGACAGGGAGGATAGGGCGCTTCGGGCCAAAGGGGTTTTTGTTAGATCGAACGTTGCGAGTTGGTGACGGAGCCAATGGTTCATCGTCGTCTTCAGACTCCGAAAGGACCGGGTCTGTATCTCGGTACTTTTCGTTGTCGGCTTCGGCAAAAATGGCCGGTACGTTGGATGAAGGCACCTTGGTTGCGGCGTTGCGGCGCGGTGACAGAGACAAAGCCGCAAGGGGAATAGGTGATGGGGATGCCATCTCGATATCCATGGGTGTTCCAAGGCCACCAGCAAACATGGTCTGAGCTCGGCCGAACGGGGTTCGGTTGGTCTTCTTGATAGGCGCAGGCTCGGGGGAGTCGATGGAGAGTTCGGTGATGTCGGTAGTCGAAGGGAACTCGCCGTCCAAATCTGTGCTCGCTCCGCCAATCGATTGAGGGTAGTCGGTGGACTTGGACGAGGTAAATTCTTGAGACTGTTGGACGTTGGCAAAAGTAACGGCCTTCTTCTGGAGTTCCTCCTGAACTCGTGCCGATACTTCGGCTTCGAATCTTTGTCGGAGTTGCTCCATCTCTTCACTGACCAGGCGGTCAATCTCCAAGCGAGCCTTCACCTCCCACTCTCTTCGTAGACCGTTCTCGATTTCTTGTCTGGCAAAGACTTTCTCGTTCTCCAACTTGCGCTCGGCTTCCTTGAGCTTCCTCTCCAGCGCATCCTCCTTGATTTTCACCAACTTGCCCATCTCTACCACTTCACGCTCCTTGCGCATTAAACGCACGACCGGCATGTTTAGCAAGGAGGCTGTGTCCGGTCGGCGGTCCGGGTTCGTCTTCAAGCAATCCCGGATCACTCCCATAAGTTCGGCCGAATAGATAGCAGGCAAAGGCGCTATCTTTCCCTCCTTGATCTTCTGGACCAGTTGGAAGTGTGATTTCGCATTGAATGGCGGCTCCTTTGTGCACAGCTCGTACATGATGCAGCCTAAAGACCAGATATCCGACTTGAGCGTATACCGCTCAGCGGCACAGATCTCAGGCGACATGTAAAACGGGGTACCAACGTATGTTGAGGCAAAGTCGTGCGACTGCATTACTTTGGACAGACCAAAGTCGCCCAACTTAACCGAGTTATCCTCTCCCAGGAAGACTGCGCTCATGTTAGCAAGATGCCCATTGACCACGGCATCACGCAATGGAGGCAATGAGTTACTTACCATTCTCAGGCTTCAAATCACGATGGAGGATGGTCATTCCTCCTGGGGGAATCTTAGGCTTTGCGGTTGCGCCGAGGCCCAGAACGTGTTTGCCGACATCCGGGGGGTCAATGCCGTAATGACACCGGTAAAGAGCGGTGACTAGTTGCGAAAAGATGCTCCAGACGAAGGCTTCCTCGGCGTATTTGTTTTGTTGGGTGAGTTCCCGAATGACGCGGCCGAGATCGCCGTTGCCGCAGTACTCCATGTAGAGGTGAAGATCCTGAGATATCTTCAAGTGTTCTCGGTGGTAGTATCCGACAATGTTGGGGTGTCGCAAGGACGACAGGATCTGGAATTCGGCGTGTAACTGTTCCCGTTCCTTCTGGGACATCTTGAGGTAACTGATCTCTTTCCGGCAGAGGACCATGCCGTCTGTCTTCCTCCTCACTTTGCGGATGATACCAAAGGAGCCATGGCCTGTAGGGCGTGAACAGCAGCGGTTAGTACAGGTCGGGGTAGTAGAGTATGCAGGAGGAGGGGCGATGAGATTTCTTACCAATCTTCTCCAGGCACTCATATCGATCGGATTCAGTCATGATGAACCGGCAATTCTACAGAAAATGGGATGGGGGGTGTTGCTGATGTGATTGCTGTGCCATAAGCTACCCTTAAGGATACAAGCCAGGGCAAGCGGGTTAGTAGTCGTCGTCGAGTCGACGTTTGGAAGAGGTTGCTAGCAGTAGCAAGGTTTTTCTTGATGTGATAGATGGTAGAATAGGTGAATGTATTGGATGTGCAACGGAAAAAGAAGTTGTTGGCTGGTACGGGCAACCTGTTAAGGAAAGTACAATGTACACAGGAAATGTCTCTGCGGATCTGTTTCTCCTGCGTGAAAGTCAGGGCCGGAGTTGGGTTGAATCATTCACGACCGCCCCATGTTGATTCGGGTTGCTGGTCGGCCAAGCAACAGCAGTTTTCCATGGCCTAAGCTGGCTCAAGCTGGACTAAAAGAGGAGCTACTGCCATGTTTGGGCGGGTCCAATTGGGTGTCGCCCTACTCTCGTCCCGAACCTCCGGCCAACCAACTGCCACTAACCTTAAAGGCCTGTACCAACTGGCAACTGGCAGCAAAATCCCAGAAGCTTGGGCCAGCCCCGGGCTGGTTACCTGCATCATCACAGCACATCAATACCACGTAGGCTGACGTAAATAAGACCCTTCCTTTTTTCCCATGTTGATTGAGGAGCAGCGTCGGATGTGTCAAGAATGTATCAAAAGATCGTCAATTGCGCAAGGCGGATCCGCTCCGTTACCACGCGAGCGTGCGCTGTTCCAAGTATTACTGTTTGTTCTTTCTCACGTACATATAAAGGAATGTTCGATCGATCAAAAATGGTGTTGGTCGCTACTTGATCTAAAAGCGCAAGATTGTTGGAGCCGATAGTTGAGTGAGCTCCGTCTCCGACATGACTGGCCTAAAGCACTCACTGGACTGGCAGTTGATTCAGTCCAGTCGCAGTCCAGTCCAGCGACCCCACCATTCCATGAGATCGCCACAGCTATGAGCTGCATGTACTGTAGGTACGTATGGATTATATGAGGTAGCTATCGCCGATTTGAGGTCTTCATGACCAGCCATCAAAACGTCTCCTCTTTATTTTCCTAAAAGGAATATCACCCAGCCCGTTTCAGTTTAAATACTCTTCCAAGTTATTCTATCTTAATAGTGTTTATTTGCAACCATGGTCCTCCGCAAGCACGAGCTAGAGGCCAAGCTGAAAGATGACATGCAGCTGGTGAAAAGCGGTGTCCTCCGGGACGACAATCCGCTCGACGACAGCGAGGAGTTCAAGGAGCTCCTCCTGGCCTGCCGGAGAGGCGATCTCAAGCGAACGCAGGAGCTCATATCGGCTGGTGTTAATATCAACGGCAAGGATAAGTTTGATTACACCCCGCTCATCATAGTATGTGCCATACAGAATACTGTGCTATATTTGCACTCTGGTCGGAGATAAGGGGGCGATAAAAAACGCTGACTCGTCGTCATCACATAGGCGAGTCTCTGCGGCCATTTCGAATTGGTACAGCTGCTTCTGGAATCTGGTGCTCTAGCCGAGCGAGATACCTTCCAAGGAGAGCGCTGTATATATAACGCGCTCAATGACAAGATACGGAACCTGTTGCTGCGATATGACTACTCCAAATCCACAGATCCCTTGCAGCCATGGGCCGCTCACCTCACATCTCTCTTAACCAAGGAGTCTCCCAAGACCTCGGATATCGAGGTGACGGCTGCAACCGAGACGATTCAGCTCCACAAGTTTATCATCTCGGCTAGGTCCCCCTATTTCCAGCGGAAACTGGCTGATGCGCCGGAAACGACCACATGGAAGCTTCCCCAGACTATCCCCGTGGAATCGTTTCACGTGGTCATGAGATATGTGTACCTTGGCGATATCCCTCGTGATATTGTCCGGCCTTGGAGCTCTCACAGCGAGGAAGAGATCCTGGCAGGCATCGACAAGATCAGCAAGCAGCTTGAGGTTGACAAGCTATGGGGGGCCATCCTTGGGGCCAGCGACAGGCGGCTGGCCCGCCAGCGGCACCAGGACGAGGTGGCACGGGCTGCGAGTCAGATTGAGGATTTCTTCTATGAGAAGATCATTAAGCACAAAATGGTCGTCGATGTCTCCAAAGTGCAGGACGTTAAGTGGCGTCATGACAATTCAATTTTTGCCGACTGCCTCCTTCGAGCCGATGAGGCCGACTCTGGCACGGATGATGACAAGGACGGTGAGCCGGAAGAGGAAGCGGATTTCTCGAACGGCATTCCCATAGGACCGGCGGCGGCTGCAGCGGCAGCTCAGGCACAACAGAACGGTGAGAAGAAGCGGAAGCGGAAGGCCACGCTGTACCCCGTGCACAAGGCCATGCTCATCCGCTCGCCCTACTTCGAGACCATGTTCTCGTCACAGTTTAAGGAGGCGCAGAAGTCGGAGAACCTGCACGTCGTCAAGGTCGACTGCTCGCCCGAGGTTCTCGAACTCATCCTCGCCTTCCTCTACACCGAGAAGACCGAGTGCCCGCTCGACCTGGGCCTCGACCTGCTGTACGCCGCGGACATGCTATTCCTCGACAAGCTGAAGTCCAAGGCCGCCGTCGCCATCAGCGCTCTCGGCAGCGGCAACAACGACGCGTGGGTGGACCGGACGCGGGACGAGAAACAAGCGTTGGCCGGCGAAGAGGAGCCCGAGATGGAGCCCATCAACGTCTACGACGTCATCCACGCCGCGTGGGACCTCAAGGTGCAGCGGCTCGAGGAGTTCGCGGCGCGCTACATCGCCTACCGCATCGAGGACTACATCGACGAGGAGGAGTTCGCCGAGCTGATCCAGGAGTCGGCGGCCCGGCTCACGCGCCGCGAGGAGACCGACACCATCGAGCTCCTCGACGACATCCGGTACTACCTCTCGGAGCGCTTCCGGCTGCGGTTCGAGGACGCCGGGCTCGACGAGATGCTCGACGACGAGGGCGAGATCGACGCGGCGAGGGCGAAATCGCTGGCCGACGCGGCGGCGGCGGCGGCGGCGCAGTCCCACCCGCAGGAGGCCGGGACCCAAGCCGCCCATCAGCAGAACGGTGAGGCACCGCAGGCCGAGCCAGCGGACGTCAAGAACGGCCACGATGAGCAGGCGGCGACCGAAACTGGCGTTAACGGCGTAGTGCGCACACTAGACGGGGAGTTGGTCGACGACGAGTTTGCATCGGATGCGGTCAACTACCAGCTCCTACTGCAGAAGATCGACGGCATGTTAGATGAGCTCAAGCTCGATGCATAGAAGAGAGGATGAACTCAAAGAAACAGACTATCAATAGGTCGCATGCAAGCTCAAACATGTTTCCAACGAGGGATGATACTTGTATACATAAAAAAGAACAACTACTTATCAAAACTAATATGCTGGGTAGTGTGTGCACCTTTAGTCAGACACTTCTATTACATCGACACATGGCAGATCCCCGGGGTCAAAGCAGCGGTAGGCATAGGGTGAGGGTATCGCATTTCTCGTATTCACTCATTTACGTACAGGCTAAAATATTTACAGTTATGAATCCAGCTTGTGGTGCTCTAAGGTGGGCAAGCTCCGTATAAGGAGTCGAGATTGTCCTTTCGCCCGAGCGAGATCGCATGGAGATGTTCGTCCTTCCTTGGGATCCAAACCACTTGGCCAAACCTAGGACAGCGCGCAAGAGCTGATAGCAGCACCACAATACTCGGAGCAGTTGGTCACACAAACAAACAAACAGGCTAGTGTTTCTCTAAGAGTACCAGCCGTTCTGTACCCAGTTGACCACATCGGCATCGATCTTCTTCAGATCCGGAACGCCGAGATTGGCCGAGTCGCCAGTGAGCTCGTGCTTGAGGATCCCGGCGGCCTTCTCAACGCCGGGCTGGCCGAAGGCGTTGGCGTACATGAAAGGGCGGCCGACACCCACCGCGCGCACGCCGAGGGCCAGCAAGCGCAGGGCATCGGTGCCGTAGCGCACGCCACCGTCGGCGTACACCTCGATCTTCTGAAACATGGTCGGGTCCTCCTGGTACATCTCGATGGCGACTTCGAGCGCCGAGGGCGAGCCGTCCAGGTTGCGCCCACCGTGGTTGGACAGCACAATGGCCGGCACCTTGTGCTCGATGGCGGCCTTGGCGACGGCCGCCGACTGGACGCCCTTGAGCATGATGGGCAGCTTCGTCATGGTGCGGAACTTGTCGAGATCCTCCCAGGTGTTGCGTGTCAACTGCACGTTTCTGTGTTGATCCTGGTTAGTTCATGTTTATCCGGCTGACATGCCGAGGGAAGGCTTCATGGGATTTTGCTTACGAGGATCCGACATCGAAGCGAGCAGCACGCTGTCGGCTGGCATCACCGGGAGAGTCGATGGTCCAGACAATGGCCTTGTAACCAGCCTTCTCAGCACGGTCGAACAGGGTTTGCACCTGGGTCTCATTGTTGGGAATGTACATCTGAGCGAAAAGAGTCTGGCCCGGAGCAGCGTTTTGGGCGATCGTCTCCATCGGCACTGAAGAGTAGAGGGAGGGCTAATGGCAACGGTCAGCAACTGCAAACTTCACAATTGCTAGCATAGCGTCACTCACAATATACAAAATGCCGGCGGCGGCGGCTCCCTTGACCAGGTTGATTTCGGCCTGAGGATGAGCATAATCGGCTCTGGCGCAGGGGCTGATGTAGAAGGGGGCGGAGAAGTTGTGACCGAGGATGGAGGTACTAATATCGGGTTAGACTTTCAAGTACTCCAAGGCATGGGTATATCACCATGGTGTTGAGGGGCAAGTCACTTACGGCAAGCTGTCCTGTACCTTGGTGATATCGACCATCATCCGCGGCTTGAAGCGGTAACGGTTGTACACCTCGAGGTTGTTTCTATAAGACCACTCGCCGCCGGCTCCGTTGCGGTAGTAGGTGTAGTTCTTGATGGGCAGGCCGTTCCGGGCAGCCCACTCGAAGTCGTTCAAGGCGACCATATTCTTGATGTCCGGCAGGGAGCCGACAGGAAAGTTTGCGCCAAGAGCATCCACGATGCCGGTGTCCGGCTCGTTGATGAAGGGCCTGGCGGCGAAGACGCCCGACGCCAAGGCGGCGGTGATCAGGGAGTAGCGCATGGTGTGTATAATGAGTGAATAAGGTTGAGATTGGGCTGGTAGCGAGTGACAGCGGTAGGAGTCCCGAAGATGCGAGTGCAGATCGATGGTCAGGTAGGGAAAGCCACGGCTGTCATCCTTTTATACTTCACTTAACCAACACTAACAGGCTTGTCTAAGTTTTTGCAGGCCCAATCTCCTGGGACTTTTGGTTGTTGCCCGCATTGCCTGCATCCACTCAGACCGTATTGTCTCTATGCCATTTTCGTCATGCTCATGGTCGAGAAGGAGGACCTGCTATACCAGGATTCGAAGCCGATCAACGCCGGAGCACACAACCCAGCTAAGCCCCCTTGCCGGCGTATGTCAGCGCCGAGAGCCTTCTGCAGACGCACTTACTTACTTGCATGCATGCAGGAGTAACAGGGTATTTGTTATAAGGCGGCAGTATCAACTCACTACTGCCTAACTACCTAGTCAGTTACATCATCCACTTCCTTTGGCCATGCGGCAGAACGTAATACGATGAGTCAAAATTGTGTGAAACCCGGCTCATCTTACTGTTGTGATGCCCACTCACTCACCAATGCCGGCCAGTTTTCTTTTTTTCAACCTCCCCACTACATGGCAGGTGTCAGACGAACATATTTGTCTAATGCCGGGAAAACAAGGACGAATGATTGCTTGGCCCTCAATTTCCAACGGGCGGAACACGGCAGTCGCAGTCGCTAGCATGACTCGTGTAAGGCCGCATTAGGAAAAATCATGGAAAACCCGAAGCATTCAGCCCGTTCCTGTGCCTGCGTCTGCAGCTTGTCAAAAATGTCACGGCGGGGGTACAGACGAACGCTAAGACTCTACGTGAACCAGAGCCCTGGGCAACGTCTTGGCGGTAGGGTGTCATTTGCCTCTTCTGGACAAAATGTCAAGCGTAGAGGACTTTTTATTTGCCGTGTCTTTTTATCGATCACAGAATCCATGGAAGCGTTGCAACGTCAGTGTTCTTAATCTCTGGCCTTACAGAAACCTTGTAGAAAACCTTGGACAGATCCATAAATCACGATGCTAATCGACCAGGCCAAGCCATTTTTCCAACTGACATGGTCGAAGATAGATTACACGTGGTAAGGCAGAGGGCGGTAGTGCATGGGTTTTGAGGCGTGGCATAAGGTTTGTTCTACTGGCATCTAGTGCAGCAGATAGAACAGAGCCTCCGCAACGTCATAACATGCGCGCCATGGTTCTTCAAAGTCTGGTTCGTCGCAGAGAAGGACTCGATACTACCTTGGTATCTACAACACGGGATCCTGGGCGACAATACAAAGCCTTATAAGGAGGATATGAAAAGAAGTCGGGTTGCATTTGCTTAGTAGTAGCGCGGGATGGCGTGATGGTGGTATCCGGATTCGTGGCATGGGAGCAGATCTTATCTTCCGTAATAGGCGGCCTCTTCTTTTCTAGGAACAATGATCCGGGGATTAATAAGCTGAAGTGCCTATTTAGTAAGAGATGCGAGAACCGCCGTCCATGCAGCAGAAACACACCGAGCGCATGCCGTCCACGGTCACAATGCCGCTGAAATGATAAGGCGCCCATGGGGAAACTTATTGGCGTTCTCCCCCTTTTCCCTAACGTTTCATGATTATTATTATTGCACCCAGGCAGGCGCAGTGCCCGTGCCGGAAGAAATCGAGACCACCGCTGCGGAACCGGGTCTTTATCTACATGTGGCTATGTGGAGTTTCCACACGTTGTACGGAGTAGGTATCCCCAACCGTTCCCAACAAGGGAGATGAGATTATCTAACAGCCAAGCCGTGCCAGGTTCTGTTATCAATCAAATCAGTACCTCCACAAATGCACGGAACTCTCCATGCGGTACTTTACTACATCTGTAGGATGACATAATCTTCATAAGCGAGCAAGTGAGCTTCATCGCTCTTATGTCAGCTTAGATGGAGGGTTGCAACATCAAGTTGAGGAGGTAGGACGATTGCACTGATACACAACCCCATCAACTTCGTACTCAATCGATATATAGCAGGTCTGCTCGCCTTACATTTTCCCTCCAAGAAGTCAAAGCACGTGCTTTAGTCAGAATTCGCACATTCGAGACTTTCCAATGAGAATGAGAAGGTATCACCATCCTGAGGGCGACCAAAAGAAGCCGCGAAGTGTGGCCTTGCTATAGAAGTACATGCAGGTGGCTGACACCAGCTGCAAGACCCTCAATTGCCAAATGCAAGAATGACTGGAAAGAGCATGGCAAACTGAAGGTAGCCAGCTTGTACCTGAAGGGGACTTGCTTTGTGCTTATGAATGGGCAATGCCTGCATTCTTTGTCCAGAAATGTCTCAAGTTGCATCATTGTGTGCCCAGTGATTACTCACCCTTTTAGGACACAGATCTGTACTCGATATCAGACAATGCGAGGTGAGAAGCAACAATCGAGATCCGTTGTGATGGGGCGTGACGCTTCCGCTTCCGTCAATGAGTCGAGCCTCCTGCAGAGTAGCAGAGTAGCAAACAATGAACTTAGAGACAATCATCAAGACTGCAGGTGCCCTTCCACGCGACGATGGTGCAGCTCCTGGTGCCACATCTCAGATCAAAGTGCAGGATCGCAAGCTAATTCTCCCTTACATTCACCGGAGAGAAGGAGAGTCGCACAGGGTACTCCAGTGTCTCATTGTGTCTCCCTTCATTCACTCTGCCCTTAATTATATGCCTCCAGCTTGAGGGCAGCGGCAGAACTTCCAGCCAGCCCGAGGATGGACAACCGCCTCTCCTCCAAAAGCAACATGAGCGTAGCCACATCGCTGCTACCCTCGCCAAAGGAAGAG
Source organism: Apiospora saccharicola (assembly GCA_038363915.1). Lineage (NCBI taxonomy): Eukaryota > Fungi > Ascomycota > Sordariomycetes > Amphisphaeriales > Apiosporaceae > Apiospora > Apiospora saccharicola. The sequence goes on from JAQQWM010000004.1 coordinate 2,048,316, forward strand.
GAAGAGGAGAAGAAAAAGTTCTCTGACTTGCCTACCAATGTGCGCGAGCTCATTTGGGACTACACCCTCCAGCCAAGATGCCACATCCAGACCCCAAAAGGATTTACTACAATTAGGTGTGGTACGCCCGCCGTCGGCCGCGTATGCGGCGAGTCCTGGCGCGTCACGCAGCGATATGGGTCGGACCTTGAAAGGCCGGGAACCGCCACTGCGACTGCTCCAGGAGGCAACATGCCCCATAAGGTTTGGTTCAATCACGACACCGACTACTACATAATCGAGCTTACGGTTCGTGGACTGTTGGGCTCAAAAATGAAATGGCCATACCCAGCCCCCTCCCACGCGATCAAGGATACCAAGGATGGACATGCCCTCCACCAGCGAATGCAGCAATTTAAGGACCTCCCGAACAGCCTACACCCCATGAGCCGCCTCATCCTCTGGGACGAGCAGGAAGTAGCAGCCCTGCCCCGGAAGGAGCATCTGCAAAAGTTTTTGCAGGAGGAGCTTGCGGACGCCAAGCGCTTCCCGAACCTGCGCTACATCGACATTGCCGTGAACCCCTCGCCGACGCCCGGCTTCAACCGGTCGTGGGACCCGAGCTTGGCGGCTCAGCTGTTCCGAGAGAACCCCGAGGTGATCGTGATCCAGCTCGAGGACGAGTCGGAGATCGAGCGGGTCAAGGCCATCCTGAACACGCGCCCGCGCTCGGTGGGCAAGTGGACGCACTACGACGGGCAGGCAAGCATCTTCATGCGCTACCTCTGCCGCGAGCTGGAGAAGGTCATCGAGGAGTATAGCGCCAAGTGGTGGGCCAGCACGAAGGCGATGCTGGAGAAGACTCTGATCGAGGCGCGGCGCGAGTACATCGTCGAGGTGCAGGGCAAGAGCGAGGGGAAGAAGCGGCGCAGTCAGGAGATTCGGTCAGCGTTTCTGGGGCCGATCAAGTTCCGGCCTGTTTACATGTTCAAGTCATTCGACATGTGAGGTTGGCGACTGGGATCGCTGAAGGACGGGATATAGTGTACAATAAACAATCAATGAACAAAAAAGCAATCAGCCATAAATTGCGAGGTCGTGAGCCCAAATGTGACTTGATAGACAAGAAGATCGACGTCATGTCTAACGAGGAATGATCGGTGTGAATACGCCAACTTATTGCACTCTTTCATTATCCTATTCTATGCCGTGCCCATTTCACTGCCTCCGCGGCCCATGGCCTCTCCAGACCAAATATGCCTTGACACCAATTCGTATTCCTAGAGTCCTCGGTTGGCTTCGGCGATGAAGGTGTCGGCGAGCCACTGCGGCTTACTGACGAACGGAGAATGCCCAGCGTCGACTTCGATGACAGAGTCGATTTTATGCGGACCACTTGCCTTCGCCGTGTCGATCAGCCAATGAATTGCAGCCACTGTAGTCGGCAAATCCCGCTTGCAGATGATATAAGTGGTCGGGATGGACCGCCAGGCCGCAAACGTCGTCTTACACCAATAGGCCCCGAGGCTCTGGGCCCGGAGGTCCTTTGCCAGCTCTGCCGCGGTCGCGTCATCGACGTCCTGGTAGAACATGTCCTTGGCATCCTCTGGGAGGATGGTGATTGAGCCGGCCTGTATGTGATTAATGCGCGCGGATGGCAGAGATAAGAGCACGCTCACGTACATCCATATCCGTCTTCATCTGAGGGACCATGTTGTCACGGGTTCCTGCAGGTGAGTGTTGAAACCCCTCCGGGACCAGGAAAGCAGCAATGTAGACCAGCCGGATGACGCCGCCTTTGAATCCCTTGGCCATACAGGATTGCTTGTCTAAGCCCTTCAGACTTGTCCCCCCTGTCAGACCACTGAAACTGTGCATGACAACCACCACGTCATGTTCCTCGACGAGCTTGGAGACCGTGGACCGAATGGCCTCAACGTCCGCGTTCCAGTCTTTCGGGAGTGGCGTGGCATTCGATGAGGGTAGAGCTGGGCAAACAACCCTGTTGTCAAACCCAGCCTCTTGCAGAGCAGATATCAGAGGTGTGAAGCACCTGGGCGTGTGCCAGGCTCCATGAAGAAGAACGAAGAATGGCTTGGACATGATGCTCGAGACCGGCTGATATGTACTTGATCAATGCCGAGAGGGATCTATAGCTGAATTAGTTAGTGGTATGCGAATGAAGCCGTCTGGAATGGTTCGGGTTTGAGAGGCGAAGAGATGACGTAGGTCGAGCAAAACTCGACTATCAGTTTGGGTGGCTGCCTCGCGAGGTATCTGCCTACGCAGTCTCCAGAATGCAAGGCGTAAGCCTAGACAAACAACCGGCATCCCGGGAGGGGCGGGTATATGTGATATCTGACCACTCATATCCTGCGTAGCTGTTGGTCCTTTCTAGCCCCCAAACCCCCTACCCCTTACCTGAGTAGCCTGACCACCTCTCCAACGGCCACCATTTTGTAGCGAGAGCCTGGCATAAAAGGCAGCTCGTCGAAGCCATTCCTATGAGACTTTGTGGTATTTCTTTATTAAAAAAAGAGATCACGCTCTCAGGCATGTCGGATGACCAAGACAACACTGTAACAAAACTACCTGCAAAAAATCAAGCGTTGAACTGCAGTACCGTTTGTCTAGAAATATAATCACACCAAGTCAGCGCTTGAGGGACGTCCAATTATATACATATTGAGGGCAGATCAACGTTTGAATATTTTCAACACTGTGTATTTTTAATGCCGGAATAAATCTTTATTCCAGTGTTATTTATATTTAATAATACGGGTACTGTTTACATTGTACAATTAAACCACAGTTAGGTCGTGCATTGATCACATCCAGACTTTTCACCTACGGCACTGGTTTCGAACCAGACTCAGGTATGAACATGTTTGTTGTTTGTGCTAATCTACCAATCCAAACGGATCTAATGATGTTGCGTCTGTCATTAATGGAGCAATCAAATACTAATAACGACTTTGAAAGCTTGGAATCCCTCCCTCAAGGCATCCGAACCATGTGCTCACTGCTCTGCTTCTACAGGGGCGTCCGCCACCACGACCTCGGCTCGGGTCTCCTCTGGTGCTAGGTGTTCACTGCCCTTCTGGGGTTCCGCCTTCTGGGGTTCCTCCTTCTGGGGTTCCTCCTTCTGGGGTTCCTCCTTCTGGGGTTCCTCCTTCTGGGGTTCCGCCTTCTGGGGTTCCGCCTTCTGGGGTTCCGCCTTCTGGGGTTCCGCCTTCTGGGGTTCCGCCTTCTGGGGTTCCGCCTTCTGGTGTTGCTCCATAGTTTGCTTTCGGAGCTCTTCAGCTTGTTCCACCTCATGGTCTCCCTCGATCTTTCGCTTTCGGCGCCCTTCAGCCGGCGCGTTTCTGAAGTAGCGTTGGTCTCTCTGCGGGATCAGATCCGTCAACCCCTTGATCTTCTGATCACAGGACCTATTCGCACCTCCGCAGTTCGCCAGGGCGAACCTATAACCGTCGTCGGTAGCACGTCCTGGCTCTCCAGAACTACCGTTCAGGAATTCCGGGTCCACCGTTCCGAGCGCGAGCTCCAGGTCAGAACGCGCCTCGTCCTTCCAGTATAGCGTGCTGCCACAGTTTTGGCAGAATCCGAACTGGTACCCGACCGGGGTTCTTTGATACTTCATCGTCGGGGGCCCGACCATGGCTGGATTTCCGGGAATGGGGACCACTTGCGTGTGCCATTTCAGGCAGTCTACTGGGATTGTGTGCGTGTAGTAGACCAAGGTGCCCGTTTGTCTTCGGCGTTGAGTACATTGGCAGCTGTTGCTCTGTTGCGGACGATGATATGTTAGCATCCACACAACCTATCCCGCGGTCCGGTCATGAAACCTACCATTCATCGTAATCACGAGGGGAACTCACCGATTTCAAAAAGTCATGGTCTTCCTTGAAGTCCACCTTGTAACGGACCGCGCGGCAGAGACACCCACCGCTGATGGTCCGGGGTTTGCGGAAGTCCTCGTGGGCTGGGGCCACCATTGCTGCAGTTGACGGGACAGGAGAAGGGCCAGAAGAAGGGCCAGCAGAAGGGGCGGCATGAGGGTCGGCAGAAGGGCGGATAGAAGGGCCAGTAGATAGGTCAGAAGAAGGGCCAGACATGATAGCGACAATGTATGAATTCAACTTGAGAACCAAAAATGCGTGTAGGCGTAGTTGTATTTGCTTAGTTTTCCCCCTTTTCGTTTGTGTGTATGTTGTCTGTCTTGATGCCCGAGTTAATGGAATACGTTATATGGTAGGTAGCCAAAAGCTTTTCTGTTGGACAAGTTGGTCACGTCCTGCGTATGACTTTGGGTGTATCCTTCCCAATATCACAGTCGGATGTTTCGTGGAATAGGAGGGAGCGCCACTTACCTTTTCGAAAACCAACTGTTCCCGTGCAGGCGCACAGCAGTCCGAGCTGGGCTCCTTCCAGCCAGTACCTCCGAAATAGCTCGCTCTGTACTTACTGCACAAGAGACCTTCATTTTCATCATGTATTTGAGGTAGGTACCATGCCGCAACAATACCTACCTATGCAAGGTAGGCACTGAAGAAGGTCGTCTTTTGTCATCGAGCGACTGCTTCAATGCCGAAACATAGGTGAATACTCCCCCGCGCTCCTGTATTAGCACAATCCAACTACTGGGCTCGACCCGGATCTATCAAACTAGTACAGTAGATTCGAGTGATTCCAAATTCAGAATGTTAGAATCCATACTAGAGCAGTATGTGCGTACATGTATACATGATATTGTTGCCGCACGTCGAATTTCGAAAGGAAAGGCGTTGGAGGGCTTCATTGAGATGATTCGTTTGATCTGAGATATTAAAATGGCAACAACAAATGGAGGTGGTCTAATGGTATTAGTTAAAGCTCCAGAAGTACCAGCCGGCCTTCAAGGGCCACTGGAAGACTTGGTCGCCTTTCTTTCCCACCCCGGTACCTACCGATGGCTATGAGTAGGTTGCGCAGTGATGTCTTATGGTACCTTTCTGGAAGCATTACTCAGTACCTAAGGATCTGGAAGCTCCTCAACACCATCCGGCCTTCGTTCTAGTGGATCGAAGCCCATGAGCCGACCCCCGTCAAAAGGGGGCGCGTCCGCTCTCCCACATGCAAGAAGGCCGGGACCAGCAAAAAAGTGAAAAAGAGCAAAACATACAACACCGAGGATTCCCAGGTCGTCACCGACCCTAGTACTAGTTCGGCTCTCTGCTGCTTATATATGGGAGAGCGGACGGGATCCCTAGCGTTCAGCAGGATATGGTCGTATGTGGAAGAAAAGCCTGTTTTGAAGCTTTATAATACCAAATGCAGCAATAAGAAAACACCTATAGATATTTACCACTCCCGCCCAGTAATATGAGTGTTTTATGATTTAGTTTTCAACTAGTGGTACATACCTAGGTGAATTATTGGTCATATTCGCGTCCGAGAGGATCATATCCCGGGATTGTCGGGTAAGCTCGCTAGATCACGGCTCTCCGGTGCATTCAATTATGTCATGTTGACCTGCGATTGCATAACCCGCGAACGCCGAACGTCATCACGGTCCTTCGCATAGCGCATAGCCGGGTCCCGGGGCGCGGCGCGAGTGGCGCCCGGCGGACAAGCAGGTGTGTGTTCTTGATGCGGCAACACGATTGATCTACAACACTGCCCAAAGGATCGTTCAATTTATCTTAAGGAGACAACCTAGGTATATATATATATTTATACAGCAATAACTTAAGTTTCCATATCTCTTAAGACAAAACATCTTGCAGTAGCCAACCTGATACTTCCCTAAACACTACGGCGTAAACACCTTGTAAAACCCCATCCTATCAGATAACATGCCCCAAGAGACCGAAACACCACCACCCCCCACCACCACCAGCAACAGCGCCAGCAGATCCCGCCACTGCCCCCACTACCATGCCCCAATCCTTCCGCGGCCTGAACCACCTCAAGCTCGCCAGCGTTGACCTCGGCGCCACCGCCACCTTCTACACCACCATCTTCCCCTTTACGTATTTACCGCACTACGACCACCACCGCGCCGACGGCAGCGTCTTCGCCGTCATGTTCCGGCACGAAGCCTCGGGCATCCTCGTCGAGGCGCGGCAAAACCCAGCCCAGGCCGCGGCGCAGGTCGGCTGGGACCCCGTGACGTGGGGGTCGACACCCGGGCCGACCTGGAGGCCTGGGCGCGATGGCTGGACAGCCGGGGCGTGGATCACTCGCGCGTGCTCCGGGGCGTCAAGGGCTGGGTGCTGTGCGCGCGCGACCCGGACGGCAAGATCGTCCGGCTCTACACCGAGGAGGAGCACGAGTGGGCACTGCCCGAGGAAGGTAAGCCTCAATCCGAAAGAGATAGAGGAGCGAGAAAGTTGTACTAACCTCCCAAATACATATGCAGATGAGGTCTGGTTGGGTTTCCTGGAGGATAAGTAGAAGGGCGATGGAGCACCATGTACTCTAGAGCGAGAGCATCAGTCAGTCACGTTCTTTCAGTGTCAAAAGTTGCTGCATCACATATTCGAGCGTCGCGATGGAAGTAACAAAAAGATCGGAGACTGCGTTGGAAGAAAGTTGCAGAATATATTCCAACTGAGCCGCTTTGATGTATCGTCCAATTCGTCCATTCATCTCAAAAACACAGCCTGGCCCGTCTTCCCCAAACTGGAAGTAGCAAGATGATGAAATCGATCCTCGCTTTTCAGAAAAAGGTGCTGCTTTTGACAACATTTGGGCCGGGACGGCCCCCAATTGCTACTATAAACACTGTTGAAAGGGGGTAACACCTTACTTGACATATAGAGAAACCGACCGTGGACTGTTCGCTTAGATCGCAGCCCTCAATATACCCAAACAAACAATATAACCACCGCTACCAGATGATCTAAACTGGATTTTGACAAACAGAAACTTCAAAGCCCCGTTTGAAACTTATAAGTTCAAGCATCCAATTTTCACCGCCCTCGAGGGGAGGCTCAATGAATGCTATATGCGTCGACCAAGAGGTCCAAAATGGGGAATAAAAACAGGGAGCCAAAAGAAAAGGCTGGTATCAGGGTGACTAGAAAGGCAAAAGAGACCGCCAACACCAAAAAACGCCACTCAACGCCATCCTCAAGCTCATGATTTGTCGGATAGCTCAGAGACCAAAGACATCATCTAGCTTGCTGGTCAGATTGTCCAGGCTGCAGAGACGATCTGGCATGCTGTTGTTGGGGGATTTCGCATCTACTTCTTCAGCACGGCATCGTAGACACTGAAAAGGCCTGTTACGGCAGTGCCGACCAAAACGCCTTTCCAGCCACCGTAGACTGCGCCATTGACTCGCGCAATTGATTCTTGGTTAAACCAGCCACCAAAGGTGACATTCTGTCCGTATACCACAAAGGAAAGCAGGGCCTTCACAATGCTGAAGGTCATCGGGTCAACATTGTAGTCAGGAGAAGTGTTAGCCTGGCGGCTGGTGCGACGACCAGTCTGATGAGCCACAGACAGGTTGAAGAAGTAGCCAAACAGCGTGGGGAGAATGGCGCTGGTGCAAGCCCACAGGAACGCAGGCGACCAGAAAGATTCGGTGAAGAGCAGGAACAGGTCCGGGACCATGACGGGGTAGTCCTTGGTACCGATAAGTTGGACGGCGGGAATGGTGAATGCGTAGCGATCTGGCAGCACCTCGTGTCGCAGGAAGTACAACTCGAAGATGGAGACAAGGGCCAGCACAGCGTTCACCGAGGACAGATACTCGCGTGTGGCGTTAGTTGCCTCTGTGACGCCGGACTCCTTGTAGATGGACGAGACGCGGTTCCTCACAGCAATGGTTGAGCGATCGACGACGTCGGCGACGTCAGCCGGGGTGGCGGGCAACGGAATGCGGCTCGCAAGGGTAAGGGCACGGGCTGGCGTGTGGGCAACGGCCGTAGAGATAGCGGTGGACATAGGCTCCTCTTCTGACGATCTAGACCATGTTGTTAGTAAAAACGCGCGCGAGCTTTGGGTCCCGACGCGTGCCCTACCCCGCGAACGAAGGGATGTTGTGACAACGCGCCGGTTCGCATGACAGGGACTTACTCGGTCGCTTGAGTGGGCTCGGGTTCGAGCGTGGGCCTCTCTTCAAGCGCTTTGGTCATTCTTCGCTTGCTGACGCGGGGGGTCTTTTCATCCAAATCGCGCTTGAGGGGCGACATGGCCGCCCTGTTGCGACTCGAGAAGTAAGGCGCGAACTTGGGATCGGCCATGAACTGGGTCGAGTTTTCTGCGAGGTATTCGTCCAGGGCGAGCTCCAGCTCGACTTTCTTGAAAGATTCGAAGCTACATGATAAATCTGAGTCAGCGCGTGCCTTTTATCGTGATCTTTGATGCCTGGGTGAGATGCAGCCACGAGATTCCCTCGTGGTGTTGCGGGCGGGCCCGCATTCCACAGGGCAGTTGAAGGGGGGTGCAGGACAGCCTTGATGACGACAATGGCGGGAGCTTCACATCGCGTTGCAATTGAGAAAAGAAGGACAAAACGCGCGAAAACTCGCTCCAAAACTCGAGAATAGATGAAGCAAAAGCAAAGGGCAAGAGGATTTGTCGCGTGCATACGTACTTTGTAAGTCCCGATTGTTCTGCGAGCTCTACAAGATCTGCCTTTCGCTGCCGCTGCAGCCAGCTGTTCGCGCCGGACATGGTGAAGAGCTTGGAAAGGTAGAAAAGTTGGTGGTAATGGGTATGAATGTGGTCGCGTAACAGCGGCGACCAATATGCAATGATTCTTGGGGATATATAGCGAAGTTGTTCGTGATGAACTGGGGAGCGTTGATGATGGATGGAGAGTAGACGTGGGTGTGTATACTTGATCAAGGGGGTGCGCAGTGCGTCGGTTGTAGCAGCGACAGGACGGGAAGGCTAGGCAAGTAATAAGGGGAGGGGGTGTTGTTTATGTTTTCTCGGAGCTTTCGTGTCAGTGTTGATTTGGGTGCAAAGCCTGCCAAAAAGCTGGGGGGTGTTCGCCGATTTGGTGATGGGATTGGCCTTGGCAATGCTGGCAGGCCCCACGACAGCAAATCCGCCGAGTTTGGGTGGCTCCAAGACAGCTCACACGCTTCCACTTTCTCGCTCTTTAGCGTGCCGGAAGCAAGCGCAGATCCTCCACACCTTTTGCTTCTCCAGGGACCAGAGAGGGGCGGGCCTGAAGCTTTGCGGGTTTGCACCTTCTGGTCAACCTGCATCTTTTTCTGTGCAGGAAACTGATAGCCATCAGGGTTACATCACCCAATTCAAAAGTGCACCCAGATGGATCACATGTACATACATGTTATGTATGTCGTAGGCTTCAGTCCGGAGTCAGGACTATTGTGGAAAATTTGATTTACTGTATGAGGTAGTGAGGCAGGAGGTCTCTCGGCAATGACTCTGCTTGGTAGTATCCTCTTCCACCAGATTATGCCGTACTGTATCTTTCGGGGATCGTGAAGTGTCATTGGCATAATGTTTATCCCAATGGAATCACTACCCAATTGGATTAACTGGGCTTTCGCTTATACACAAGGAAGTATACCTCTATGTAGTAAAAGGAGCACTTTCGCTATCAAAGAGCAATCACCTGCATAGCGTAGCAATCACATCCCGTTTCGTTACTGCATGACGATAGTATGACCATTTAAGGTTATGTGGACATTTTCTCTATCTATGTAGTATCTCTCTAAACTGCTCTTTTCTATAATGAGTCCATCCAGTCCACAAACCTCTCCTGCCCCTTCGGCACGAGCCGGATGGGAACGAACTTGTTCCCGTGCAGCTTCAGCGTCAGCAAGCTGGACGCGCTCGCAATCACCTTGCGGGAGCTGTCCTGCGCCTTCTTGTAGAGCTCGGCGCGCTGGGTCCGGTCCATGGCATCGACCTCGGCGTCGGTCGCCCACTCGTCCACCGCGAGCTCGAGGCTGTACTTCTGGAAGATGACGCTGAGGGTCGAGATGAGCTCGACCTGCGCGAGGCGCCGGCCCAGGCACGACCGCGCCCCGTCCGAGAACGGGATGTAGGAACCCCGCACGGGGCGGAATAGCTGCGCGCTCGTGTCCGGGCCCTCGAACCCGCCGTAGTTTTCCGTATCCGCCCCCTCTACTTCCGCGCCGTCGTCGCCGTCGATGCCCTCGGCCTTCCTGTACCACCGCTCGGGCACGAAGTCGTGGATGTCGCTGTTGTCGCTACTGCCGTCGTTGCCCGTGACCTTGCTCGGCTTCGTGGGCCAGTAGCGCGGGTTGCGCTGGACAGCCGTCGCCACCAGGCCGACGTGGGCGCCCTTTGGCAAGTGGTATTTCTCTCCATCCTTGATAATCACCTGGTCGTTGTTGGCCACCTCCTTCGGGATGTCGACGACGGGCGGCATCATTCGCAACATTTCGTTCATGCAAGCTCCCGCCATGGATGCCATCAAGGCGTTGACGCTCGATTCGTAATCCCACGAACTCGGATCTGTGTCGCCGAAGATGTTGGCGATATCCCGCTGTAGGAGTCTTTGGGCCGCAGGGTTGTTCGACAGCTCCAGTAGCAAAAAGTGTATCGTATTGGCAGTCGTCTCATGTCCAGCGACGATCATGATGAAGGCGTTTCCAGTAATATCACTGTCCGATAGCTTGGGAAGCTTGCTACCCTTCTTCGACGTCTGTTCCTCCCCATAGCTTGTCCTGGCAAGCTGACCCATAATGTCCATCCCGACCTCTTTGTCGCCATTCTTGACGTCATCGATCTTGTCATGCAGAAATTCGTCGAGATACTTGACAAAATTGTCTTCTGCCTCAGCGGCGTCTTTGGTGGTCTTGAAAGGGAGGTGCTCTAATAGATGAAAGGTTAGCCTCGTTCATATACAAGTCTCATCAAGCTGGCTTACTCAGCAACCACCTGGGTGTCAGGAGAAGAAGAAATATTTTCTCTAGCGTCAGCTCCAGAGATCGCGTGAAGTTGAGAGTGTGTCCTGCGGGTGGTTTCAAGGCAGCGTATTTGGCTTGCCGGGCATCAGCATCCGGCGGAAGCGACTGTCCAGGCCAAAGCAGCCGAAGGCCAAAGCCGACATAGCCAATAATATGTAGCATGAGGGCCATGGTATCGTGCTCCACCGTATTGATGGTCCGGTTTCCTTGACCGTCGGCCCCTAGCCACTGGTCGATCATGCCCTCCGTCTGCTTGATTGACTCGGCGAAGACGAGGGCGGCATTCTTTTCGTTGAAGGAGGCGGCAGTGACCTTCCTATGGTTCTTCCATACGGCCCCCTCAGTCGCGAGGACGCTCTCTCCATACAGAGACAGGATCTTATAGACCTTGACCGGCTTGGGGAAAGCCTCGCGCTTGGACGTTACTTGGTGGATCACCTCGGCGTTGGCAGTGTAAAGGATAAGCTTCTCGGGGCAGGCGACTAAGAACACATCGCCCAGCTTCTCAAACACACGGTAATTGTCCCGGAAATGCCAATCCGACATCAAAATCCTGCGAATATCAGTATATAGCACATATGGATATGTGCAACTGCATAGGTATATGTGACATACGGCATAATATCTTCCCAATATCTACGGGGCAGCAGCTTGAACAAGCGCTTCCAGAAAGGAAACATCTGCGCAAGGGGGCTGTGAGGACTAATAGCTGTATAGTTTCAGAGGAGGTTAGTCGGTTATTGTGCGAAAGAGCCGTCACGCCACCATCATGCGTGCGCGCGCGTGAAGACATAACTCACGAACTACATGGTATGGAAGACCGGTGCGCTTTGCTTTGGCGACATTCTCTGCCAGGGCAGAGGTATAGCGATATACGCCGTACCCTATAGCCGCAAGGAGCAGCAACAGTATCGACGAAGCCATATTGGTGAAGAGCTAGTCAACAAACCATGAAGATGTGAATTTGAGTGTGAAGAATGTCGAAAACCAGAGAAAAGGGCCAGCTGGTGTGTCGCATTCGAGACGGAACGACGACTTTTAACGGTGTCCACCAGTTCCGTGTTTCAAGTTACACTGGGACTGGACACGAGTCGAACCTAGGAGCTTCATGAGAGAACAGGAGGAAGAGGAAAAAGCAACATAGGCCATTTCGCCTCCTCCAGAAAGCAGAATGGGAGCGGCACGGTTTCGGGGCGAGCTCCATCCCCGGCGTTCCACACTACGTTACGCCGCTTCGCAATAGCTCCATGTATTCGGTGTTAGTTACCCAATTGACAATCCTTCTTGTTCCTTGCCGAATGAGAGCTTGTCAGGGCTCGGTACACTAGCAGCCACCCACCACTCGGAGTCAGGAGTAGCCGTGCGCTAGGATTGCTTTTTATGATCCACTAACAACAACTTCAGAACTCGTTGCTCATGTGCACGTCATCGGCCAGTATAATATAATACCCAGCTTGCCAAGCCAAGCCGGGATAGAGGTCATATATCGCAGCAGGACATCTTCTTGGGCATCTCTTTATGCGGATGAGGTCCGTCTTATAAACTTGATAAGTGAAATGATTAGAATCGGACCCTAAGTAGGAGGCTCGGCCGCGGGGAAGGGGCCGGAAGAAATAGAGGCATGATACGGACAAATTAGATTGGCTTATACCTCGGGCTTTGCCAATCGGATTTTATACAAATCCAAGCAGTCAGGTTATAGCAACGGCTCCATGCACGCCTGTCAAGTCAAATAACCTTATTTCTTGCAGACTGGACGAACCGCTGGCTTGGAAATCAACCAGGGAACATTGCCTAGAAGGGGAAATAGATACGCACTAGTAAACATGTACAGACGAACTTTAAAGACTTTAATTGATTGATATTCTATCTGATATGTCGCTTTCCTATATCCAACTGGCAAATCACTGGTTTACCCCAAGCGATTATACACTCCTAATATACACATTTAATACCCTCGGTTAGCCCGCGGCTATTCCAGTTTGTTGAGCTGTACAACCCGACGGGAGTATCCAGAGCGTACCTAGGTAATCTTCATAGCTTGAGAGGTTACCTTCATATAGATACATTTTTCTCGTGGCAATATTAGCTCTGCCCACTGCTGAATGTTGTCCTGGTGAGATTGTAGGCCAAGCTCTACGTGTGAGGTCGCAAGTGGGCGGCATGCAGCAAGGGCGAGAAGGGTGTGGTTTTGTTTGCTACAAACGGATGCACGATATATTATCCGACGGTCGGTGTGACCATTTACTAATTTACCCCAGTTGAAGCCAAGGTACCAAACCATGCTGTCGGATCGATGACAGCTGGGCGCCGCCAACGTTTCAATTCGTCTAACGCCAGGTCACGCCACATCTTACCTTACCCTTAGGAGCGCAAGAAAGCACGACCTTGGCTGGAACTATACTCAGGTGCTGCTAACCTGACTTCGCACAGATATCGTATTTGTGTTTCTGTGACAAACATCTTCTTTGGTCCCCAAGCCCGTTTTCAGGTCAGTTCTTAGGAAACCGGTCGCTAGGTGGTGACAAGGCAAAGTGCCATTCGCTCCATTCGTCCCCGCAAGCATCATGCCTGGCCTGACCAAAGCCCAGGTCAAGCTGGTCGAGGCTGCAGAGCATTCCTTTGGCCGTATTTATGCCGCACAGTATGGCGAGCAGCGATGGAGAGACTCACTTCGCCCCGCCTTGCTGAAGAACACGCGATATGCCATGCTTGTGAACCGATACCAAGCAGCTGAGATCCCTAGCGGTGGCGTATTTGCAGGGGATAATGACCAGGAAAACCTACAAGCAATTGACTTCTTCCCACCTCCCAGTGACAAAAGACCATCATCAGCACCCTCCCCCGACAGCACAATGAACCCACAGGCACCGCGCCTAATAGCATACAAGAGAGGTGACTTAACAGATCCCTCCCAACAGCAGCAGCAGCAGCAGCTCGTCTCTGCCGATGAGCCCTTCCCAGCCCCACAGGTGACCATAGCCCCAGATGGCTCCAAAAGACTAACAACACACTGGAACCTGGATGCCGCATCGCTCCTTCCCGTCCGCTTACTAAACCCCGTCCCGGGCGACAAGGTCCTGGACCTTTGCGCCGCGCCGGGTGGCAAAAGCCTCGCGCTCGCGCAGCTCCTTCGCCCGCCTACTTTCGACGACCCGGATGTGCTGTCGCTGGCAGGAGGCTGCCTGCACAGCAACGAGATGGACAACGCCCGCCACAAGCGCCTCACCGCCAACCTCGAGACGTACCTGCCCCTGGCGCTCCTCCAGCGCGGGGAGGTCAAAGTTCTGAAACTGGACGGCGCCGACCCGCTCGCCGTCCTCTCACTGCCCCATCGCGCGGGAGGCTACGACAAGGTCCTTCTCGACGCGCCCTGCTCGAGCGAGCGGCACGTCCTGCATGCGCACGCCCGCGCGCAGCAGGCGGGCAAGATGGCCGACGAGATGGCGCTCTGGCGGTCGGGCCAATCGAAGAAGACGGCCAAGTTGCAGGCGGCGCTGCTCATGACCGCGCTCCGGGCCGTCAAGGTCGGCGGGCGGGTCGTCTACGCCACGTGCTCCCTCAGCGGCGAGGAGAACGACGGGGTCATCGAGAAGGGCAAGGAACTCGTGCAAAAGGACAAGAAAAAGCTCGGGGCCAAGTGGGATGTCGCCGTACGAAAAGGCGTGAGTGTGGAGGAGGCGGAGTGGTTAGAGAGCAACTGGGCCGAGCGTACAAAGCATGGCTGGATCGTGCTGCCTGATCACCCAAGCGGCGGACGATGGGGGCCGCTGTTCTTTGCCGTACTGGAGAAGATCCCGGTTTGATCGCGATTTGCTGGATGGTTTCACCCGTACATACAACAAACATCAGGTCGTTGGTTGGTGCTACACATTGAAAGTATCTCATCCACAATGCCGTGCCTGGCCCCTTTACTCTCTGGTAAGTATATCATACGTTGCCTTCAATAGGGCTGTGGTTTGCTACATGCTTCAGGGATACGGCATCAAATCCATAGATACGTCTAGATCCAGAGAATATAAACGCAGAAGGGGTTACACAAAAAAAGGAGCCCGATTGAAATCAAGATTGCGTTTTTTCGAGAACTGCCCTGATCCCTACTACCCGCATACATACATAAGTGGAAGTCAATGTCTCGGGCCTATCGGGAGCAACCGACGGCCTCGAAAGCGGATCGGATAGATGGCGGGGTGTCTCGCCAAACAAAGGGCGCAACATAACGAGTAAAGGAAGTGGGCCTGCTTGCTGGTCTTCGGCAGTCAAGCCCACCGCTGCCCGCTGCCGCATCATCTACATTCGGTTGGCAATTGATCATGAGGAAACTCTAGCCGCAGGGAGTAAACACCGATCATATCGCACGCCAGATTTGTACTATACGCCCTATTCGTATCGTACGCCCTGTAAGCGACACCCAAGCCTGCAACAGTAGTGCTGCCCCTCCTTCCACCTCCAGCTCAATGGTCGCATGTATATAAACTGCCGAATTGTCCCATCTTTCGCCATTATGCCTCCTTCTCCAATGGCAGCAGCGCCCTTCCGCTTCTTCACCCCCAGATCTCTCGTCGGTATTACCCCACGCCGCCTAGTCTACACCACCTCGACGTTCCAGCCATCAGCCGCTATTCGGACTTTCACCCCGTCATTCTCTCTCCTCCCCTTCTTCAAGCCCAGCTTTTTAGGAAAGGTGACTTCTGCCCGCGCCATGTCTTCTTCCTCAGCACCCGCGAAGCCGGCCATCATGGCCCCGCCGCCGGGCAAGTTCGAGTTCCTCGTCGTGGTCCCCGACAAGCCCGGGATGCAGGCCAAGCGGCTCGAGGTGCGGCCCAAGCACTTCGAGGGGCTCACGAAGCATATCGAGTCTGGCGTCATGAAGATGGGCGGTAAGCGATTTGGCCCCTTCCTTTCCTCCTTGGCCACTTTCTGGCGCGATGCAGGATTCGCTCGAGCCTTGAAAGCTCATTGTTCTACACGATGGAAATACACTTACTGATATATGCAACAGGCGCGGCCCTCGGCGCGGTACCTCAGGGCGACGACCCCACCAAATGGGACTTCGCCGGCAGCACCGTAGTCATGGTTGCCGAGTCCGTAGAGGAAGTCAGGGCGTTGCTCGAGAAGGACATCTACACCACCAGTGGCGTGTGGGATATGGAAAAGGTACTATTATCACCCTCGCCCCCTTTTTATACCATTAGCTAACTCTTGTGTCTAGGTTCAGATATGGCCTGTAAGTTGACCGCGGAAGGACCCGCGCGCCCCTTTCCACTTGAAATCGGAAATGAACAGACCTCCAAGGGTATTAGGAGCGCCTACTAACAATTACACAGGTCAAGCTCGCGTTCCGGTATCCATGAGACATGATAAACCATGGTTTTCATCTCTGAATAAGTTTTATTATTTCCAATTCCATGCTGCCGAGAATGGAATTATGGGATATGGATATCATTCATACGCCGATTACATCAGGAATACTGTCAATTCCCAAGACCGTTCCCTCAATTTCATGAGGCGCATCCAGTGACTCCCAACCTCCCATGATATCGGAAATGCAAACGCTAGAATGAAGTGACCGTCTCCAATCGTAGACGATACTGTGTAGTATCATAGAGGTAGACGCGCATCATGCAACGACTACTTATGGCGGGGAAACGACGTCCGCATGCTGCCCACGCTCTCGTTATTCCTCAGTCTTCCTGAGGTTACTCATTCTCGCCCTTATTCTCGGACTTGTCCTGGTCAGCCATCTCTTCCGCTGCAACCCGAAGTTCGTAGTTAAGATCGTAACATTGGTTAAGCAGCTCAGATACACTCCCTTGACCTTCTGGGATATCACCGCTAACCATGAACTTTCCGTCAACTCGGAGGTTGTCGATAGAATTGAGCTGGCAAGTCAAAAGGTTAGCACCTAAACCTGGAGCACTATCACACACCACATACCTTCATGCTGTATGGGTATAGCTCTCTCACTGTCGAGACGCCCCCGTTGTTCTGAACTTCTATCAAACAGCGTTTCAGTGTTTGGAGCTGGTTATAGATAGGCAACAAGGCCTCGGAAACCGGCTCTGACGAAATCATCAGATGATAAATGTAGCCATAACTTCGCCGGATAAGATAGAGCAAGGTCTGCGGCTTGTCAGCAATTGCCCCGTTTCGCTAATCATGCCTCTGCGACACCTACACGTTGCACATAAAGATCTGCAGGTTGTCCCTGCGCGTCAGTCCAATTTCCGTCGACACGATTTTCGTCAATCTTGTCTAGCTGTCGTTGGTAGTCGTAGAGGTCGGTTTCTCGTAGAGACCAGGCCTGGGTAAGAGACAATTTGTCGAGCTCGTTGCGTATGCCGGTCAAGGTATCGTATACGAACTTCCAGTTATCGGGGAACTGGCCTCTCCTAAAACGTTGTCAATTATGATTCACGGCGCAAAGTAGACTGTTCAGTACTGACTTCTCCAGTACTACATCGCTGTACTTTTGGCAGCGCTCAAGTAAAGCTATGACTTGGTCACTCCCCTTCAAAGGCGTGCCCTCAGGACCAACAAAGTGACCGTCTACCATTTGTGATTCTATGTCCTTGAGCTGTGCACGTAGCTTGTTGATATCCTCAGGCTTGAACTGCGAAGAAATGGGTCAGATTATGTTTCGATATAGGACTGGGGTTGCGGTAGTACCCTAGGTTTGGTGTTGATAGCCGCCATCTGGCGTAAGATGGAGACGAGTCTCTCATGCGTCGGGATGATGGTTTCGTGGTACTGCTTTAGCCTCAGCTTCAGCGCATCTAAGGTCTCTCGGCAACGATCGATCCGGCTGGCGAGTAGAGTCTCGAGAAAAGGTGCTGGCTCCTTGGTCTTGGTATTGTTCACTATGTTGGACAGTCGCTCTAGTGTATGCTCAATGCTGGCCATATCCTTCGCTGAGAAGAGGTCCGCTTCGTCCAGGTGGTCGAGTAAACGCTTGATGGTTGATGTGAGGGAGTACGCTGCTGGCGCCTCGTTGTTGCGCCCAATTGTCATGAAGAACAATGACAGAAGTTGAAAACAACTGTCAACGACCCGATCGACTGCCAGAAATACCCATGTTAGCGTACAGTCGCACCTAAGAAGGGGTTGTTCTGTCCGAGGCTCGGGAAAAGCGATTACCTTGGTTTTCTTCCGACTTCTTGCCTGTCCTTGTTACGTTGAGATGGCGTACTTGCTCGATCGTCTTTTCATACAAGACCATAACATCTTGGCTGCGGACGTAGGTTGTCCGGTCGAGCTTCCGCAATTGCAGTTGATCGCGGATTGACATGAGCTCAGCCAGAATGCGCTTCTCGCCCTCATCTCTGGGCGCGGGGATCTTAGGTGTTTCCATGATCTGTGTCGGAAAAATAAATCACTTGTGAATGTTTCGAGTTGAGACCGAGTTCTTGTTCGTAGAATGCTTTCACCGATTTAACAAAGAGCGAAGCATACAATACAAATGATGCCCGGAGAAAGTTTCACAGCCCCTCTTCGCAGTAGCGTACTCTAATGCAGGACGCGAGAACGAATTAGGTAGCTTGCAGGCGCATGGGCTGTTTCAGTCTCTCTGGGAAAGGTATATTGGTATGACGGTGGTGGTAGTTTGTGAGGATCAGCTGCAGTAAGCCAGGCTGTGCATACGGATGGCCAATGACGTGGATTTGGAGAGAAGTTGTTGTATGTAGGGTGATGTTCAGATGTCCCTACGTGGGGGAACAGGTAGCCAATCTAATCAAAGCTAGGGGGTCCTGTCTGGATCTTCGGGGTGGAGTCGGTAGGTAGGAATTAGACGATCAATAAAATACGAGAATGTTCACGATGGCAGGTAATTTGGGATAGTCTGGGCCTTCTAGGCACGCAGCAAGAGTTCTTAGTTTTGGGTTCCGCGACTTGACATATGCACTCTTGTTGCTACCTTCCGCTTCATTGGCTCCTGCCGCGGCTTCCGTTGCCCGAGATATGATATGTTGATTCGGGCAGCTCGGAGTTGTTCCAATCGAGACTGGACCCAACTGTCATTACTCTATCGCATGGGAAGGCGGGGAAGTTGAGCATCAGGTGGGGCAAGGATGATGATAGAGCAGGTAGCTTCGCTATCATGCTCGACACCCTAGTCAGAAGCCTGGCAATCTAGCGAATTCAAAATATGCTGAATTGCCCTGGCTGCGCTGGAGTAGAAAGTGCTAATGCTAATCATGGCAATGGTCGCGTGGGGCATCTCTCACGTCTCATGGGGCTAGTGAAACCACCCGCGGTCTCCTATTCGCTCACAGGATCTGGGAGATCTATAGCCAATCAGAAGACCAGCAGCCCACCAGTACTGCACCAGCCAGCCAGCCGGACCCGCTCGAGCTTCTGCCAGCTGCAACATCATTTCTCCGAAGCTCCGGGCCACAAGCTCTTTCACGCCCGCTTAGGGTTGTCCGACCCTCTTTCTCAAAATTGTCCAGTGTTAGTCTCCATCTCGAAAAGTGACCTCTGACATCGGAGTCGTAAATCGCAAAACCAGCCCATCAGCGCCAGCAAGCAGAATTGCAACTCTCAACACATACCTTTTCTGCCCACCTCACCAACAAACTCACATTTCACAATGTCTACCGCTGAGCTGGCTTCGTCCTACGCGGCGCTCATCCTCGCCGATGAGGACGTCCCCGTCACTGTAAGCCCGAAGTCCACCCACCAAAATGCGACCAAGGAAACCAAAACCCGATATGCATTCGAGAACTCGCAGTGAGGAACTGAGTGGCTGACAATGAACTATCTTTACAGGCCGACAAGCTGCAGACCCTGATCAAGGCTGCTAACGTCGCCGATATTGAGCCCATCTGGACCTCTCTGTTCGCCAAGGTACGAGCCACAACCCCCCACTGCGAATAAATGCGAATTGGAAGATTGTGGGCTACGAATACAACGATACTAACCTGAGGCGCTCTACAGGCTCTTGAGGGCAAGGACATCAAGGAGCTCCTCTCCAACATCGGCTCCGGTGGTGGTGCCGCTGCTGGCCCCGCTGCTGGTGGCGCTGCTGCCGCTGGCGGTGCCGCTGAGGAGGCCAAGGCTGAGGAGAAGGAGGAGGAGAAGGAGGAGTCCGACGAGGATATGGGCTTCGGTCTCTTCGATTAAGCGGTTTCTTTACGATGAACTTTCCGTTTACCACGATCACGACGAAAAGAACGACCACCTCCTCTTCCCTTTGTGACTCTATTCATCATGCATGGTTCTGGGGTTTTCACTTACAACACACCGATTTCGGTGTGCGGCGTGAAGGGAAGACAATGGGCACGATATCCGGATGCTTGCCCCGGGCGATAAGACAAAGGATGGCTCTTCGCATAGATCTAATCTGATGATGGCCTTCGGGAGAAATGACAAACAAATCTGTAATGCTTGCTGTCTGCCAACCTCTGTGAGATGTGATGCCCATCGCTCCCTTGGAATCCTGGTATGACGGTGGTATGGCAATTCACTTTACGGTCCATCGCTAATCATCCCATGTACTGCCGGATCTCCACCACCCGATGGACTTGCTGATTATGACTAAAGACTTGACGTCTCATCACGGAATATGCAGCCTGTAAACCACCCTCTGTAAGCTGCCACATGTGCCATGTGCTCTTAGATCACCTTGCGACGGCCACGGTAAGTCAAATAACTTGGCATATAGTGTTCCTGCTTGCATAAGATATGCAGCTCTCATGGGGAGCCATCTACTAGACTAGATGCCAAATGATTTATCTGAGTGAAGTTGCCATTTAAGGTCCAAACGCCATTCCCAATGCACTCGTTATGGTCGTTGCCATCCCGCCCTGTCATATATCATCCGATCTGACCCGGCTTTACTGGACAATCAGAGCCGCGCTCGGGACGAACCCGGCTTCCTTCAACGTCTTGCCAAAGTCGATGCCTTCGAACGTCTTGCGAGGGAAGGTCATGACGAACTTGGTGACCGTGGTGCCGTTCTCCGACTGCAGCATCTGGGCCACCTCGAACAGCGTTGTCTCGGCGGGCAGTGTCTTCATAACGTTGCCGCTCGGCAGCTGGAGCCGCAAACGCGCCTCGGTGTGCGCAGCGGCGGGACGAGAAGGCGCAGGTGCGGCTACCGGGGCAGGCGCCGCGGCGACGGGTGCGCGGCCCTCGCGGGCAGCCTTGGCCTCCTCGGCCTTGCGGCGGCGCTCCTCCTTGTCAGCTTCGATCTTGGCCTTGATACGCTTCTTGGCCTCGGCATCGGCGAGCTTCTCCTGGCGTTTCTTGGCCGCCTCCTTGATCTGCTCCTTGCGCGCGACCTCTTCCTTCATGTCCTGCGACTCTTGCGTAGCCTTCATGCGGATTTTCTGTGATGATGTGAGTGGCAGGTCTGACAGAGCATCCATACATATGCATGTGGTGTAGAATTAGTGGCATGGAAATCTTACCTCGTTCCGCTTTTGCTCCTCCTTGTCGACAACAGCCTGCTTTGCGCGCTTCTCCGCGAGCGCTGCGCGCATGTCCTGCAGCCGCTGAGCTTTCTCCTCCTCTGTCAAAGGGGGAAGTTCTTCAATTGATTCGGCAAAGTCATCGTGACCACTGTATGCAAGGGAGTCAGCGATGATGATATTTATGGGGCAACGGCAACGTACGTCTTTTCGGCGTGGAAACCAGCCAACTGTTTGGTTCTGAACTTCTTACCGCAGTCGTTGCAGACTATGGACTGGGCGACCTGGCCTTCACCCACGGCCTCGGCGGTCACTGAGGGACCAGCGCTATCCTCGGCCTCAAGTTCGTCGAGCGGGGTGTCCTGGTTCTTCTCCAGCCAGTTGATAGCTCCTTCCACTATTGATGCAATCCAGTCAGCATAAAAGGGTCATCCCTCTTGAATATGTACGTATCTGTATGGTGGATGGTTCACTTACGGCCTCCTGGTCGCTTCACGGCCAGTTCGGCACGTGATTTGTCAAAGCCCATCTCCAATAGCGTATTCAGATCTGACGACATGGCGGGCGATCCTGATGAGTCTCACTGGGTAAGATATGCTTGGTAGGTGTATTGCGGATGAAAACTGAAAATTGGTAGGGAATCGGGTTTTATCGGATGCTCTCAGAAGCCAAGTAGTTGTTGGTTGTACTAGAAATCTCAGGAACGCTGAGGCGATTCACAGGCTTTGGTTTGCTTTCCAGGGCACCAAGGAACGTCATCAACAGAGTTGCCTCCAACGGAGCTTGGGAGGTCTGTGGAGTTCCGTGGGCTAAGGTACACGGAAGTTGAATGGGCCGTGCAGGTGTCGCTCTGTAGCCTGAGGGTACTTACCAGGCTCAGCTCACTTACACATCAAATTGAATGGAGCTGTCAAATATGAAATAAAGAACGACATGACCAGTAACGGCCACATGTCCGAATGTTGTTTGCACAGCAATCTGAGTGGCTTCGCCTACGATATCTATGATGTATGTACTCTAATTCAAACACCACTCGATGGCTTACAGCTGTTGTGCTTGTAAAATGACCGGCCTGGTCAGCTTGGCTGATACTTATTATATACTCGTATAACGATATCTTCAGCAAGATAGCGAGCGCACTGTGCTTCTGGGTCTTGTCTTGGTGGTTGTCGGTGATGAAATGATGCGAGGGGCGCGGCCTGGCGGGATCCTCCACGGGCACCCCCAATTGGCCCAATTGGTCATGGTAAAAGACACGCTTGCACAAAGGCCACCAAGCTGGGGCCCCCTTTGGGTCCTTGGGAGGCCCTGGGAGGAGGCCCTGGCCGGGTCCAATCCCAAGTAAGGTACCCTAAAAGAGGATGGAATTAGACCAGATTTCGACAACCCGACGGGACCAAGAAGGAGAAGATAGGGTACCTACACTTGACTTGCTCGTGCTATGTCGTAACAAACCTGGCTGACCAACTTCTTTTCCCTCCCATTTCTACTAACCTACACGCAAGAAGGAAAGGGGAATTACTTATCTGTTGCCAAACTGACCGCGAATTTGCCGCCTTCAACTTTGCGCCGCATTGAATTCCTTCATAGTTGTCACCAAACCAGCCCGTATCTTCTTTTAATAATCACCCGTAGACTTCTCCGTGGCTTTCCCGCCAACCCAAACCGCTTTGGAAACCAACTCAACCTGCAACCTCCTCGTTGTCTGCTGCTTTTACAATCGAAACAGACAGCTGACAAAAACGCAATCCTGCACAATCCCGAGCCTGCGACACCAATAAACCTTAGCGATTACCTGCGCAACTGCTCTTGCCGGCTATTTGGCTTCTTCGACTGCCATCGGGTTCATATAAACCCCAAATCGCGAAATTTGACATCTGTCCGTCTGAACGACTTCTCTCGCCTCTTCCAAACAGCCCACCATGTCTGTCGAAATTGATCCCCAGGAGCTCGGCTTTCACCGTACGTCATCTAATATTTGCTGTGCCCAACCATTTGCCTCCCATCGCAAATATCGAGCACGCGACAACAATCCATGGCTAACAATATGACATAGGACCCTTCACTGTCGAGGTGTCGGAGGTGCTGAAGATTAGGAACCCAAACACCCAGCCCGTTGCTTTCAAGGTATGTGCGACATCGCGTGACCCCGGTGGCCTGCTTGCGCTGGACCATACATGCTGACATATCCATATTGCAGGTTAAAACCACTGCCCCCAAACAGTACGATTTGATCCACCCCTATTCCAGTGTGGCCGTCGTATCTGTTTCTGACCACTTCTGCTACTAGGTACTGCGTGCGACCAAACTCCGGGCGTATCGAGCCCGGCAAGGAGGTCGAGGTCCAAGGTAGGAGAATCTTCAGCACCCCCCTGACGAGTAATTCGAGACAGCGGCTAACTGTACTCAAGTCATCTTGCAGGCAATGAAGCAGGAACCTCCCCTGGATACCCGGTGCCGAGACAAGTTCCTGGTTCAGTCTGTTCCGATCACCAGCGACAAGGAGTTTAGTAACTTGACAGCCATCGTAAGTCGTGGCACTGGAGGCGAGACCAAGGCACCCGCTGACTGACATGTGATAGTGGGATTCGATCGACAAATCGCAAGTCATCGAGAAGAAGATTCGCGTCGTCTTTCTGTCTCCCCGTGGTTCCGCAGGCGCTGGCCCTTCTGAGGTGCAGACGCCCAAGCGCGAGTCTACTACATCTAACGGAGTTTGTTCCCCTAAACACCCCCTTGCTACAGTATGTCTAGCTAACAAGAGGGCACCTATAGTACGAGGCCACTCCCGACGCTGCGCCCCCGGCCTACTCCTCCCCTAGCGACTACCGCCAAGACGACAAGTCCGAGGACATCAAGCATGAAGAGAGCAGCCCCTCCGTGCTCGCTAATGCCGCCGCTGCGGCATCGACTGCTGCCAGTGTTACCTATGAAGAGCTGAAGGTACAGCTGGAGAAGGCCCAACAAACCATATCCCAGCTTAAGCAAGATCAGGGCGGTCTCAGACAGCGCAAGGCCGGCCCTGGGGAGGAGAAGTCGACTTCTGCGCAGCTTGGTCAGCAAGTGAGGCAAGGAACGGAGGGCGTCCCGATTCAGATGACTGCCATCCTTTGCCTTCTCAGCTTCCTGCTCGCCTACCTGTTCTTCTAGACCAGTCAAGTATGGTGCAGCATGGTACTGCAGCATGGCATGCATGTTGCAAGAGAACTGGCTTAGGCCAAGACGGAGGATAGAATGAGAAGCGCTCGGTCTCGTACCCGGTGAAAAACAACATAAGCTGTTGGCGGCAGGATTACCCGAAGACGGCAGTCGTCGCAGGATGGATATCCAATTGTGAGATAGAAGAAACGGGGGGCTAGGTGGGCCAACTGGAGTTATGAGGAGCGAGGTGACGTGGAGCCGTCTAAGTGCATTAGCCATGCGGTGCGGCCTGACTTCGAGGATGTTTTTGACTTTGGACATTCCTATATCAATAGGACTTGCTTTGAAGCAATGCTCCTCGTTGCCCCTTACTGCTGCTGCTGCCGCGATGGCCCTCTTGCGGACCCCCTTCGGTGCAACAAGTCAGCATTCATGTAACTATAGCATGTATTCCCCTTTTTTGTTGTTTGTTTTTTGGGCAGTATCAGAATATGATCCAAACATTTATAACGGTACCTGAGGCAACACATGCACCCGGGAGTTCAATGTTGCATTACGTACATATGATAGTTTCTCCTTGTGTCATTGGGACAATGGGGCATGGCACTCATCACCTTTCCTTTTCTTTCTGATATATACATATACAAGAATAAACTAAAATTCTTTGGAAATCATGATCATTCAGACTTTTAATAGGGTGACCTAGTCTATATCCCAGTAGTTCGATTGTATTTACAGACCTGCGGCCATTTCCTGACAGCCCAGCCCAGGTTCAATTGTTTGGCGGAACAACAACTCCAGGATGATACCTGGCCGCCGCCACACCGGCGATCTTCGGACAGGGGCGGGCAAACCAGCCTCTCTCTCCCCTTTCCCATTTGCGTGAGAGGATCATCATCTTATTTCTCCTTTTTTATGTACAAACCTACCTATCACCAGTCCCTAACCTAAACCCCCTAGTCTTCTATCTTCTCCTCTAAAATAAAGCAGGTATGGGTCTTCTTCCTTTTTAGGGCTCCATCTCGTTGTCTTTCCAGTCGTCCGTTTTCTTGGTTCCGTGGACGCCGACGAGGCGGCCGCCCTCCTTGCGCTTGACGCGGCAGCGGATGCCGACGTTCTCGTCGAAGATGAACTGCCAGAGCACGTAGGACCAGGAGCGGTGCTGGGGCAGGTCGGCGTAGAACTCGCGGGCGAGGGCGTGGAGCTTGGGGAGGCGGGTCCAGGGCACGGCGGGGAAGTCGTGGTGCTCGTTGTGGAGGCCGACGTTGTAGGTGAAGAAGTTGCCGATGCCGTAGTAGCTGAAGGTCTCGGGGATCGGCAGGCTGTTGTTGGGGTCCGACTGGGTCGGGGTCACTGTGCTGTAGACGTAGTGCTCGGCGATGAAGTGGCCGGCGAGCGGGTGCAGGGAGCCGGCCAGGAAGCTCGAGAGGATGAAGTACAGCAGCGAGTGGCCGCCCATGGTCGAGTAGATGATGAGGTCGAAGGTCACCTGCACCAGCACGTTGACGCCCGTCACCCAGGTAAAAGGCACCGAGTAGACGGTCATGGGGCGGACGGCGTAGAAGAGGATCTGGAAGGTGCAGAAGAAGGCCTTGCCGAGGATGGAGTCGAGGAACATGGCCTCGAGGGCGGTCGGCAGGTCGGTGTCGAGGCCATCGACGCCCAGCGACTTGTGGTGCGTCAGGTGGTAGGGGCGGAACGAGGCCGAGTAGGGGATGCCGATGGGCAGGTTCGCCACCATGGCCAGCAGGCGGTTCGCCGTCGCGTTGCGGAAGGCCAGGTTGTGGCTGATCTCGTGGATGGCGAGGAACAGGTTCTGGTTGGCTGTCGCGCCCACCACGTACGCGAGCGCCCAGAAGGGCAGCGAGAAGAAGGGTTTGTTGCGCAGCAGGTAGGCGCAGAAGATCTGCAGCGTCACCACGCCCAGCACCACCCACTTCGTGAGGGGCTCCGGCCCGCAAAGCTTCGTCACCTCCGGGTGCGCCTTGATGATGGCCAGGCGCCGGGTCCGGTGCGGCTCCTCGGTGTAGGTCCAGAAGAAGTCGCGGTATTCTTTGTTCTCGATCGGTGGCAGGTCGGGGGTGGCGGGCGCATGCTTGCCATTGAGCTTCAGCACCGGGTCGGCGGTCGGGCCTCTAGCCGTCGTGGCTGCCGTCACCGTGGACGAGGATGAAGGAGGCGCCATTATTGGTCGGCAGTGTGGAAGGGGTGAGAATTACAGATTCTTTCGCGACGCTCGGGTCGGTGATTGGTCGAGCGAACAACTTATATACTCATTAGGGAAAGACGACACACACACAGTGAGTGAATAGAATAGTAAAGAGTGTTGTTGGTTGGGAGAATCTCTAGTGGTGTCACCCGAAACGAATTGGGAATTTTGACAATCTATGGCCCTGTAAATAGTTTTGATGCTAGGAAACAAAGGAGGGGGGATAGAATTATCAGTAGCGAGTGGCGACAATTTGATCAGATTCATCAGAACATGGTCGGGCCATGTTTCCAATTCATGCCAGCCGATTTGGTAGAATGTGGAGTGTGTCGTGTCTTGGCCGTTAATCCTTTTCTTCTAGCTGCTAGCACTGCAAGCACAGGGAGGCAGGCCAGTCAAGAGTGCCTCTAGTGCCAATTGAGCGGTCTGGAACCCGTCTTTCTAGTATCCCTACGGAATCCTGTCTTCCCCTCCCCTATCGCTATCGTTATCTCTCGTCCTACCCCAGTGCAAAATAAGGGTCCTGCTCCCCGCTGTTTTCTCCCGTTCCTGAATTAACGTCTGGAGTAAGCAAGCAGACTTCTTGGCCGGCTCGTGTTGATGGGTGTCAGTGACAGGTGCCGATTGACCGGACCGGTGATGAATATACATAATACGAGGTCTGCCGTGAAACTTCAGATATGCTTATATTGATTTCTTCAATTCGCTTTACTTCCAGACCAGTTTTGTTCTTGATGCTGCTCGCATACAGATCATATACTATTCCACCTGATAGACCTACCTCTTCCATTATGTGCTCAGGTTCATAACTACATGCATCATTACTCGCCGTAGAGGACAATAACCGGATCTGCTGCTGCAACTCCTGAACTGGCTAGATAGGTGTTATAGGGACCATGTAGTGAAGATACAAGCCCATAAGAGTTATTGTACAAAGGACGGCATTGTGTTAATACGGACTGAAGAGGGCATGCGTGAATGGCAATTGACTAAGCCTCGCATTCGGTTGCTGACGCTACTACATCTACTTCTCTGCTGGTTGATGGATGATGGTGGCATCAGAGTAGGAAGTAAGAAGGGCACACTGGTTCAAGACTTGTCAATATTGCACCAAGAAAATATACAGTCCTGCTGCCGCATGTCGTACTCCATATACTACATGCAGGCACATGGCGGCAGGACCCGTCCTGGTGGTGTGAAACTGAGCCGAAGCCATCAAGAAGTGGCCGGGATCTCTTGTTATTTAATCGTGGTCTTCTCCGGAGAATTATTTCGACGACGCAATAAGCAAGTCCGAGAGCTCTCGTGGAGTATAATACTCCGAGGCGAGCAAGCCGTTTCACTTGCCCCAGAGCACGTCTTCCAATCAGATACTGTGGAGGCTTTTGGAGGCAACCAAGTAGATCAATGGATACGAAGCGACTTCGTACGTGAGGATCAGATCGCAGAAGGGTTGCCATGTTGCATGCTGCATACTCTAGGTTGCGCGTCCCACGATGACTGCGAATCCCAGGATGACCCTCAGCCGTTTCGCATGAAGGTGGTGTGCCTCGTGACACCCGCACATTGGCTACCGCGCTCACTAAGAAAAAACGCCAGCGGCATTGCAAGAGAGACAGGCATATTGAGTCCACGTATGCAACAGCCATTGTAGCAACTCGGCAACCTCTCCAGTCATTTGGAAACAGCATGAAAGCTGGCGAAAGGGCAAAAGACCCACGAACGACTATCATTATAACCTACTGCCAAGACTGCGATGATAGTGGAACACAGCAAGGCGAGTTGGAAATGTTCTCGAACCTTTTTGCGAGATAAGGGGAGGGCTTTAGTTGAGGCTTGAGGAAGGAAAACGTTCAGGGGAAGCATGGTAATTGTGCTACCGGGAGGACAAGCAGGATGCCGCGCGACAGCACAACGACGAGGCGCCTGCTAGCGGCCCTGGCGGTCAAGGATCACACAAGGTTTAGAGATTGCTTTCCCTGTCCAACTGTGGTTTTTGTTGACTCTGCGCAAGGCACCTGACCGCCAAAACCAAAGAACAGCAGAGGTATTGAAATTTACAGGGCGGGTTGGCAATTACGAGGGCGCAATTGGAGCGAATTTGGGTGACGCAGCAAGTACTTGGGTCCCCGTACTGTGCAGTCCCCGGCCGGAATCCCAGGTGACCTTTGAAGCTATTGGGGCTGCTTTACTGCATTGGGCCAGCCAGGTCAAGCTCAACGAATTGGCAACTCTGGCGGGAGCGAAACGCCCCAGAACACTGGACAGAACATCGTTGTTGATCCATACTCCACTCTTACTAACTCATGGGTGACAGTCGTCGTCAACCCGCTCGACCCATTGTTGCTCTCATTGGAGTCCTCAGACGTTTCCTGAGACTGCCGACCCCATCCATCGCTTATTCTTGCGCGTTTATCAGTGCGCAATAGAGGGGCAAAGTCACGATGATCGCACATTTCAGTGGACTTTTCTCATTCAAACATTACTTGTACTGTAAGTAGACCTGTAAAAATAGAATAATGCAATGCTCAAGTTTGAAGTATCGTGAGGGTGTAAGAAGAGGGAGGGGCAACGATGATCGGGGGTCGGACACCGCTCTCCGGTGAATAATACCTGCACTTACCTTAATGCTACAAGTGTCTGAGTAGGTCTTAATACTGTACGCTAGCGATTACACCTATGTACCCCGAGTGCAGCCACCCAATTGCAGCTCTACCAACACAGCGACTTCCGTACAGTGTGGAGGGTACTTTGGTTCCCAGGTGCACAATGACTTGGAATGATACGAGCAGGGGTTGGTCTTTGAAGCTTAATGGGAATACTAGATGCATTACCGCGGGTCTAGGTGTAGCTATGCCTCTTGTCTCCTCAGGAAGCAGGTGGAAGCTGCATAAGATGGCTCCATGATCGAATGGTGTGCCAACAGAACAGTGCTGGGATCTGCTGTTTTGGCGGGCATCATTAGGTTATGGAAGGCGGGAAGGGATAAGCATCCATTGCTTCATCTGCATGTATCCATCCACCACATCCACCCATCTAGATAACCTTGGGACCTGAGTTTGGAGACCAGCGAGAACCAAGAACCCCGGCGTCGTCGGGTAATATTGTAGCATGTATTAGTCGAAGCTCTGGGCCTCTGGGAGGGCTTGCTTTGTGGTCTAGGTACGACTGAGCTACAGTATACCTACTTGCCTACGACTTACTACTTATACTTCACACACCTACCTCCCCATCCCCGGACCTCCGGAGAACGCCCCAACACTCTTCATCCATTTTACCTCTCTCATCCAGCTTTCCCGCCCCCCTCTCTAAGGACCATTGTCCTGTCTACCTTTATTCCTCCTACTTCCTCCTCCCGTGCCGTCCTCATTGAAACAAGGAAATAAAAGCAGATTATTGCCATTCTTCGGACTCGATATAGCCGAAGAAGTCCTATTAAGAGCACGCAACGGCCCCCGAGGTACCCCTAGAAACTATAAGCTACCTTATACACCGGCGCTTCTAACCGAAAATGGCTGGCCCCCGCCTTACTGCCCCGGTCGCGCGACAGATCGTTCGCTCAATCAGCACCACCACCCACACTCAGGCTATACCCAAGGCGACGACGTTGATCACATCGTCAAAGGTGTCGGCGCCTTTGATGCGCAAGTATGCAGACCTTCTTAAGGAGAGGAATCTAGAGACCGATGTAAGTTCAATCAAATGATCACACGACCACGACCCACTTTCCTTGGGCGGAGGTAATTAGCCCAACATTGGATGAAAGGTCGTGCTCGATGATCCGTATAAGTTGACTAACACGCTTTCGACCAACAGGGACGCAGCCGTGAATTCACCACTCGCTCTGCCAACCGGCCTCACCCGCCCCCCAAGCGCATGCGTCTGATGCAGACCTTGAACCCCAGCGCTTCTTACTCGCAAATCGCTGCCGCTCAGGGCACTGTAGACTCTACCGTGCTGCCCAACTTCAACTTCATGGAGTCGTCCGCGTCCGAGGGCAGCCTGCGCGTCCCTCTACTGCCTGACAACTACTCGGTCGCGTACGCCCCTGAGGCTGCCGACGAGCCGGTGGCCATGCCCGAGATCAGCATCGTCGCCGCTCACCCCGAGAACGTCTCGCCCGCGGCCCTGACCGAGGTCGAGGGCATGACGATGGACGGCATAGAGCTCAAGTTTGCCCACGAGAACACCAAGTACGGCGCCTCAACGACTGAGTCGTCGTACTCGGAACAGGGCAGCGGTATGATCAAGGGCATGTGGAACGGCCTGCTCGACGACGTCTTCGGCGAGAGTAGTAAGCAAAAAAGCAAGCTCGCCGTCTAGGAGGCGAAGAAGCTCTCCGATCTCAAGGCACGCATGAAACACATAGCCAACATGCTATAGTTCGCATGTCCCCCTTGAGACGAAGGGAAAGCGGGATTTGAATTTTGTGCTAGCAGGAGTTTTTGTCAAGGGAAATTTTGCAAAGTGTTACTTCAGGCTTTTGTCCATGGTGACAATTTGAGCAGAGCGGCTTCAGGGGCGAATAGGGATGTTTTTCCAAGGGAGCAAAAAAATCCGAAAGTGAACTGATGACTGCATTGGCTGTATTTGCTTGTAATCAGTCCTTTCGTTTTTCGAATACAACACTACTACGGGTTGGTCACTGGAGACCAAGACTGACTGTACAAAGTCACTATGATGGGCAAATTGAATAGCTCCATTACGATATGAAAAAAAAACATAACTTAACCTCGCTATATGTCTATAAGTAATGTGATTTATTCGACCTAACCTGATGATATCATATCCATACGCTTGCTTTAGACTGCCGGGTTGCTGAGTTCGAATTGCAGTTGGGCATACCAGTGTTCTCCTCGTTGATAGTCTTCGGGGAGTTCCTCCCCAACTTTGGCGGTCTCCTATGCTATGTGACACGATTATTACATGTATCGTGCCATATTACGCTGGGGCGAGCGCTGGAAATCCATAATCCCTCCGCTTTCTTGCGAGTTGCAGTCCGGCTGTTGGAGCCAACCCCACGATAGATACCGCAAGCATGCGTCAAGTGTCGTAATAGTGTGCCTCGCTTATGCGGGTTTGGCTGGAGAAGCCCACAATATCGAGCCAAACACCGTTCATCTAATCAGTCATATCAACTTACCCCAAGGGGGCCTTAAACCCACACACTCGCTGTCATACGATCACGGTCCCAAATGCTACACAGTAGGCAACGACGAGGAACCGGTCCCTCCCCCCAGTCCGCAATGACTTGACTGGTTTGTGCTTTGACGATTCAACTCTTGACTGTGTGATCTACGGGATTTACGGGCGTATTGATATGCTGTGTGTTCATCTCGAGCGGTGAAGGTGAGCTGTTTCTTGTCGATGATGAACAATAGATACCATTACTAACTTCTATACTTCTGACTAATAAGTTTCATGTTTTTGAGTGGGTTTTCTTCCTCTCTTGTTTTATGACGATGCTGCCGCTCCCACCCACTTCAAGCTCTTCTCCCACAGCCGCCCTTCGAGCGCCTCGTCAAACGCCCAGCCGCCGTACCCGTACTCCAGCGCGTCGCCGGCCTCGAGGCTGTCCCCCGGCGCGGGGCCGGCCACGGCGCAGCCCTCCAGGTAGAGCCCCCCGCGGCCCTCAAGCTCCGCCGACACGGCCGCGTACACGCTCGTCGCGCACCCCTGCCGCACGTCGGTGAGGTACTTGCTGGTGCGCGGATCCGCGTTCGCGGCCGCCATCTCGGCGGCGCTGTGCTTCTGCAGGTTGGGGCTCTCGAAGCCGCCGGGGTGGACGGCGTAGCCGTGTATTTTTATTTGTCCTTTCTTTTCTTCGGGCGAGGAGGAAGAAGAGGAGGGCGAGGGATCGTTGTTGCCACCGAAGAGGCGCTCGATCTGCGTCGTCATGTAGATATTAGCCGTCTTGGACGCACCGTACGCGGCCCAGCCGCTGTAGGGCCGGGAAGAGGGCGAGGCGGTGAAGTTGACGTCGTCGAGGTCCAGGGCGGCAAACTTGTGGCCTGCTGAGGTGACATTGACGACGCGCGAGTGGAAGGCCGGGGTCGAGCTCGCGAGGAGTAGGTCGTGCAGCTCGTGGAAGAGGAGGAAGTGCGATAGATGGTTTGTGCCGAACTGGAGCTCGAAGCCGTCTTTCGTAAAGCTCTGGGGTGTGTTCATAACCTGGAGGTGGTTGTCAGTTAGGTATTCTCACCTGAATATGGTAGGTAGGTAAGTGTGTTCTGAAGCTTCAATGGTGACAGGGGTTTGGGGTTAAGGAGGGCTTCTTAGGAATTGCTGCGCCGAAAAGATAACGGGGATAAGGGGATCCTCTTACAGCAGCATTGTTCACCATCACGTTCAGCCTAACGCTGCATTTCCGAAACTCGGTGGCGCAGCGCCTCACGCTGGCGAGGTCCGCCTGGTCGATGAGCAGGACGTGCACACGACCGGTGGCCAGCAGCTCCGGGCCCAGCGCCGCCCGGGCCTTTTCCAGATCGCGGGCGGTGCCGTAGACGGTGGCGCCAGTTGCCGCCAAGGCCCTCACGGTTTCCACTCCGGCCCCTGACGAGACACCCGTCACTAGGCACACTTTATCGGCTCCCCAGGCGCCTTCTAGGAGCCCCTCGTCCTCGACCACTTGCAGGCCCGTCGGGCGCGAGTCCCCCGGCCCCGCCAGGTTCTCCCAGCGGTTGCGCTCGGCGTAGCGGCCGGTTAGCTGGAATGGGGTTCGTGAGACTAGGGACATGGTCACGATCAAGTGGTGAAGTTATTATATAAGATATGTTCTGGGAATTATTTACTGGAAGGTCTGGATAGAAAAGGGGGCACTGATGATGATGTGCTAAGTAATCAGGGACAATGTGAGAGAGTGCAGCAATGCCTACCGACTTATATATTGCGCAAGTTAAATTTTAGTTTTCATTCTGCTATATATCGTCGAGTCAGTTGTTCATCTCGGGTGATCAAATTGGCTTATACGATAGTTGCTCTCACTCCGACTAACGAGTACTGTAGCATTTTGGTATGGGGGCTCTTTGTCAATGTCATCCGAAGGCAGCTTATTGCCGTCCTTAATTCCGCCCCGCGAATCACAACAGGGACGCAAGCTTAACTCCGGGAGAGATGCATCATAGATAGCACGATGGATATCATCAGGGGGAATTGAGTATGCTAATTCTTGGATGTACCGTGCTTTGAATACAGGCGGGCTCCCATGCGTCAATATGTGCAGAAGTGCCTTCACCAAGAGGTAAATAAGCCTCCTGCTTCATTTACCCTGCCGTGACCGACAATCTGGAATTCGGGCCCAGCCGATCTGAGTGCGGCCTCTAGGCAGTCGCGTCATTACGGCGAACTGCCGGCAGGTATCACAAAAGCCGCTGCTAGTACCACAGTGTGTGATCACGAATGCCGAGGAAGATGACTAATCGAGATATAGAAAATTGTGTTGGGTAGGTTTAACCAGCATCAAGTTCGAACTTGTAACTATCTGGAGATTGAGATGCATTGACTTGATCCTAGGAATACATGCATCAGCTTTATTGCACTTTGAATCTTACAAACTGGACGACCAAGTATTCGGGAAATCATGCCGTGTCACCGGTCTGTCCCAAGTCCTGCCCAGGTCGCACCCAATACGAATCTGTATAATTGGCGTACGATGATACATGTACCCAGTTTACACGAAACTCCAACTTTCATAATTAATTCCTAATGCTGTCAGAAGCTGGGAGATATATTCCCAGGTCCAGGTAGTGCCGAAGTGGGGTTGAGTCGGTCATATGCTCCGCCAATCCAGGTGCCCACCAGCCTGATGTCGATTCGTTGCTCCTCTTGCCTTTTCCATTTCAGCAACAACACTCTGATGGCCTGCTGGCAAGCCTTTTTGTTTTACTGTTTCTTCTGCGGATATTTACCGACCTTCCATCTTCAAGGTGAACATGACGTTTCTCTCCCGCATTCGGCGGTTTAACCGCAACAATGCGACGACACTGCGACGATCCCCGCTCTCCGAGATATCGGGGGCGTTGGGCGACCTCGGGACCTTGTTGCCACTCATGATCGCCCTGGCCATCAACGGCTCTATATCTCTGTCCACCACCTTGGTCTTCTCGGGGATGTTCAATCTAATCACAGGCGTTGTCTTCGGTATCCCTCTGCCTGTGCAGCCCATGAAGGTAGGTTCCTACTCGCCTACTAAATCGCGCGACCCGAGCTAACTCACCCAACCCAGGCCATAGCCGCAGCAGCCATAGCGTCGCATACTTCGCTACGTGAGACCATGGCGGCGGGAAGTATCACTTCTATCATCGTCTTAGTGCTTAGCCTCACTGGCCTCCTGCAATGGTTCACCCGCGTTATCCCGGTCCCGGTCATCAAGGGGATCCAGTTTGGTGCCGGTCTCTCCTTGATCATCTCTGCTGGCACTTCCTTACTACAGCCGCTGCCCTGGTTCATCCCCCAGCCCCTGGACAACCGGATCTGGGCCATCGCAGCTTTCATCCTGCTCATTGCGACGCTGCGCATGCCGCGTTTCCCCTATGCCTTATTAGTCTTCTTCGCGGGCGTGATCATGGCCTTCGTCATCATCCTCACCGACCACCTAGGGTTCGAGCACCACGACCACCACCCCCACGCCTCTCGTCACCACCACCTACCGTGGTTCGGCATCTGGCGGCCCTACTTTGTGATGCCTGACTGGACCGAGAACGCAGTCGGTATGGGTATCGCGCAACTGCCCCTCACGACGCTGAACTCGGTTATCGCGGCCAGTGCCCTGGCCGCGGACTTGCTGCCCGAACTCCCGGCGCCCAGTGTCACGGCTCTTGGCACCAGCGTCGCGGTCATGAATCTTTTCGGCTGCTGGTTCGGGGCCATGCCCGTGTGCCATGGTGCAGGCGGGCTCGCGGCCCAGTACCGTTTTGGCGCCCGCAGCGGCGCCAGCATTATTATGCTTGGTTTGTTGAAGATAGTACTTGGGCTTGTCTTTGGAGAAACTCTCTTTGACCTTCTCGGGGCGTTCCCCCACAGCCTGCTAGGGATCATGGTGGTAGCGGCAGGTCTGGAGCTCGCCAAGGTCGGCCAGAGCCTCAACCACGGCGCGTCGGACCTGTGGGATACGAGCGTGCAGGAGAGCCAAAACCCGCTGAGGAGACTCCGTGACATCTCGGACGAAGAACGATCCGAGCGGTGGGTCGTCATGCTCATGACAACGGCGGGTATCCTGGCGTTCAAGAACGATGCGGTGGGGTTCTTGGCGGGCATGTTCTGCCATTGGGCGTATAGGATTGCGGAAGAGATGGAGCGGAAAAGAAGCAGTCGGCGTTCGGGGTCGGAGAGAGCACCGCTATTGAGGTAAAGAGCGCGAAGCCGACTAAGTTGTCGGAGGAAGTGACGGGGTCATTGTGTTGGTACCAACTCCTGAGGGTTATCTACCACTGATGATATTACATTGTACGTGTACATAGATAGAGAGAGAGAGAGATCGACATCCAAGATGCATTATATCTTGGCATATAGCATATATCCCCTCCCTACACGACCCCCCCCCAGAGGTATTGAACCCACCTAACTTGTAGCGTTTACAGTTTGCATCAATTATCGTGCTCATATATGCTCAGAAGTCGCGAGTGCTCGGTCTACCGATGCTTATATGATCGTTACTTGAAGACCACTCCGTGTTGCTTCAGGAATTGCTCTATCATCGTATACCATCACGACAGCTTGTCAAAAACATGTATATGGTATGCCGTGTATAGCTGCATACAAATGCGCCCTTTGCAGCTACCGGACCTATGTACCTGATTACTTTACTTACTCGTGTAGGTATTTGGTCCTTTAACGACAAGAAAGCACAAGCTCCGAAGGACAGAGTAGAGAGAGCCATTTACAGTACACAGACCCAACGACCCAGATTAGTTAGCCACGGTTCCCACGGCTATATCGGCATGGAAGGATAACCGGGTAACCCAATGGAGCAGGCAGCCTCGACGTGATTGGCTCAACCCCGGTTTGCCAAGCGCGGAACACGCCCTTCAATGAACCTCCTTCAAACTTCCCAAGGACGAGATCAGATCCATTGTGGCCTATGTCCCACGTTTCTGCTCGATCTTGGAATACGACGCTGTTCAGATCTACGGTATATAAGTATCCGGGTATCCAAGATCTTCGTTTGCCCGCCCGTCCTCTCTACTCCTTTTCTGCCGGACGACATCGTGACGGGCGACACCTCACCACCCAAGCAAGCAACATGATTCCGGCAGAACATGACTTCTACTACAGCAAACAACGGGTCTGAGTCTGAAGTACAAGCGAACGAACTCTCACCGAATCGAAAAGATAGACATTCAAAGACACAATCTCAACATCATCAAACAATACGACAAACACTTGATGCGAGCTTCTGTGCTTCTATGCAGACCAGCTCACTTCATCCAGAAATAGTTTGAACGTTGTATTGGTACGTAACAAGTCGTACACGAGCTTTGGGGTAAAAGTGTACAGCGATCTGATGTGATCGATCTTCTAACAAAAAATATATGAAGGAACAGGAAGAGAAACCAAGAGTAAAAAAAAGCATAGATTTCCGTCCCGATGCTTTCGCTCTTCTTCTTTTCAAGTCATTTCGATCCATTCGTCCGTCCGTCCATCCATCCACCAGATACAGCTGATGTGATAGATAGCGTATCCCGCCCCTCCCGCCAGTTCATTAATTTCTATCCCCCCAACCTCACTTTTGGATAGGCCTGTTTGCTGAGATCTGTTTGCAATCATCCAGCGTTCCATGATATATAAAGTCAGGCAGGTTCCAAGGGCCCAAGACGGAAGCCTCCTGCAGACTCCGTTCTCCAACTTCCTAAACAAAGAAAAAGGCACCAAGATCAAACCCAATTCGGACCTCGCCTTAACGCCACCAGTACCCTGTACTGGAAATGTGCTTCTGATGTGGATAACCCGACATATCAAAAAGAAAAAAGAACCGCGCCGGTAGTGTTGGTCTGTCTCCTAGTGTGCTCCTTTGGTGTGGGGACACGAGGAGAAGTGCCATCCAATGCTTGTCCTGTCTATACCCGATCATGCAAACAAATATTCGAAATTCGCTGGAAAAAGAGAAATGAGTTTCGAGGCCATCGACTAATTGTCTCGTTCACTCGGATTCTCCCACTTGATGGGGTGGACAAGCATGCTGCGGAGGCACAACCGCCCCGAGTTGTTCGGGTCAGACTCCTCCGCCTGGCCGCCGCGCAGGTCACCCTCGCCGGATCGGCCGCCGTTCTTGCCACGGCCATCCATTTGCGGGTAACCCAACCAGCGGCGCCATAAGAGACCGGCAAATTCGCTGTTGTAGTACCACGAAGTGCCCTTGTGGTTGTGCTCGTTTTGCAGGTCGAAGGGGCTTCCGTGGCCGCCAGAGGTGTGGTCACGTCCGCCGTTGAAGTGCTTCTCCATCTCCTCGGCGGGCCAGGCGCGGTCAACGTAGACGGGATGCGGGGCGTACACTGCCTTCAGGCCGTGGTGGAATGCCATCGAGGGAGGGAACATCTCACTGAACATGCCGTGATGCATACGCCACGTCTCCTCGTGCATCGCAGATAACAGGCGTCGTGAGAGTCGAGATGCCGTCACAATGGCGCATCGTCGAGGAGGGATAGGGTACTGCTTGTCATAACCGGTAACGTCGCTGGCAAAGACCCAACCGGATTCGTTGGTGTCGAACAGGGGGTTCAGGGTGATGAGATCGGCGTCCTCGCCCACACCACACTTGGTCATGTCGGAGCCAGTGGCGCAAGACTTGGGCATGAAGCCGCCTTCACCTTGCTGGAGGTTGTTCTTGCCAGCGAAGATGACCGGTCCCATGATCGAGCGCCGGCCAGAAGCCTGGGTCTCGCGCTCGACAGTCTTGGTGAAGTTGGCCCAGTCACCGTGCAGCGCGGGGATGTAGTACTTGCTGGCCCGCTCCCACATACCCTGTCGGCTTTGTTGGGCGCCCCACTTGCCCAGTCTATCGAAAAGCTCATAGTAAGATCCAGTCCAGCGCATGTCCATCTCCCAGTTCCAGAAATGGGCATACTCGGGGTGCATCTGCGCGAAGTGCTGAAGCGGCATGTGGGCGCTGCGGTAGACACCGTGGATGTCGCCATTGCTAGGGTTGTCGAAAGCCTCACCGAAATCTCCTGGGTAGTAGAGGCTCATCTGAGCTTCAGACCATAAGGTGCAGATACCATGGAATTCGCGTGGGACGTTTTCGTCCAAAATATCTTGAGCCGTCTGAGGGTCTGCCCAGATGGGCATGTTGTTGTCCCGAACGTGAAGGAGGAAATGCACGTCGTACTCACCACCTGCCTGTAGATTGAGCTCGGAGATCATGGCGCGGAAGTTGAGGAGCGCGTGAGCCGTCCACTTGAAGCCCACGTAAGTTCGGATCACAATAGCAGTACGATCGATGCGTTTCGGTCGAAGCTTGGCGTATTCTGCGTCCTGGGTGCTGTTGCCGGTATAGAAGCGGTTCTCGTTGGAGACGAAGCATCGTTCTTGTGCCGCTGCCCAGTCCATGTTTTCCCAGTTGATCTTGCCGGACTTTTCCCAAACCGCTTCGTTGCCTTCGTGATCCGTGTCCAATGCCTCTCCAGTACCACCCTCCTTAGTTGTGTAGCCCAGGCCATAAGCACCATAGCGACTGAATCGATCGAAGCACACATCTTCGCGCATGCCAAGCAAATCGTAGGATCCCATGGCCGGCTTTGCCTGACCCTGAGGCACCCCAGAGTAAGCGTAGACATTAGGTACCGGCGTCTTCTTAGCGGCGTCCAGATAGCACGGCTGCACTTTGTGATATTCGCTCTTGTACTCGCTCGAGTCGTAATCCGGATGGGGGTTGTAAGGAGTAGGCGTGGGAAGTTTGGTGTGGTGTGGCGCAGAGACGGGGATAGTGGGTTTGCTGCCGGTAGGTGCTGGGTACTCGGGTGTGTACTCGGCAAAAGGCACAATAGCCCTCAGGCCCTTGTAATACCCATCCATGCTATTTTCAAAGATTAGCAATTGCCGTACGAAAATTGTCTGCAGGTATTGGTTGACTCACTGCTTGTATCTCATCCAGTGGGGGCCGTTTTGATTCTCGTCTTCAGCCTCCTCCTCCTCTTCCTCCTTCTTCTCCTCAACGGGCTCCTTCTTCTCTTCAACTACGGCTCCATCCTGTGTCTGGAGAACGATTTCCTCTCCCTTTTCGACATGCGTCTCTTTGATTTGGCCTTTGCCAAGTTGCACCAGATCTAATACATCTTGGCGCGTTTTCGTCGTTAAACGTGGGTTAAAGAGGGTAAGTGACAGTAATAGGATGAGCACGAGTGTCCATATCACCACTCTCCGGTATAAGCAGTGGCCCAATATTTGCCTCAGGCGAAACTTTTTGCTTTGCGGTTTTGTGTTGACCGGCAGATATATTTCGTTTTTGGCGGAGATCATACTGCCGAATGAACTTGATTTGCGCAGGAACGACGACACTTTATCCATGGCGGATGGTGGGATGGTCGTCTGGAAAAGGTTGCTCTGGCGATTTGAATGATGCGCTATTAATGTAAGAGCATCGACGATTTGTTAGATGTGTTGAATTGCAGCAACATGCATTAAGAGAGCAGGAGTTAAGAGAACTGATGCTGCGACGGCGGCGGGTTGACCCAAGTCTTGCTATAAGCGAGCAAACACACAAGCTGGGGATTAAAAGAGCACGCGGAGAGTGAACTTCAGCCACTTATCAAGTCTGCGACTCGTTCAACAGAAATCCGTCAACGTCAACGAGAGAACCAGAGGCTTGGCTTGTTCTTGACCGCTGCAGAACTAAGGCAGGCAAAAGAATGGCGTGCCGAATTTGGCGATATATCGATGCCGTTGCCGATTTAACCCAGAGAAAGGGCTAGACGTTCCTTGGTTATGTTACTCCGATTCTGTCATAGAGCGGGAACCAATATGGGGTCGGTTAGGTAGCTCGGTCGTGCTTTCTTGATTTTTAGGCCGATCCAATGAGGGACAGCTAAATAAGTCGAGGGGCGGGTTTCCGAACGGTTTCCGTATCTCGATCGTGGAGACAGTATCATACAACAGCTATTGTACACACACACACAGAACCAGTTGTTGACCAGGTTGGGAGGGAAAAGATAAGGAAGATGGCAATAGAAAGGGCCCGTCTTTCCCAGAGTGGTGCTGCAAAGGAGGAATAGTACAAAGAGGTAGGTTGAGGAGAAAAAAAGAGGGTTGATGATCGGACGTGGGAACAGACGATAAAACACCAAGCCACTAGGCGGAGGGCCACTTCAAATGACAATGGGCTCGGCAGTAGAGTAGGTCTTGGGCTGGTTTCTCTTTCTGGCCCGACTGGGTATTGTCAAACGAAACTGAAAGTCGATAAGAGACAGCAGAGGCAAGTTGGTAGCGTAGCGATGGATTGGGAAAAGGAAAAACAAAGTAATAGCTTCTCTAGCATCAAAGACAGGCAGCCGAAACTATTGCTTCTTAGACTCTCATACAATTGGACCCGTGCTCAGATCTCACGAGAGAGAAAAAGGTCAATGGCCAAACACTCGGGGAGTCTCTTGCCAGGTACATATGACGCGCAACGGGAGAGTTGATACCTCTAGCTGCCCCTATCTAAAACCTGGCTTGACTCCCGAATCTTAGCATTCGCGGCCCCTGTCGGCCATCAATGCGTTGCAACTTATGGATTCCCACTGAACCTTGTCGGTCTCTCCCCAGGATCTTCTGTCTTGGAGAAATTTCTACTTTCTACGTGCAGCCCGCACACCCGCATAGCAGCGCAGAAACTAGGTACTTTTTCAACCGTACTTGTCGTTGCTACTAGCTGGGACCTTGGGAGGTATCGCTATTTTTGTTGCTGCTCTTCGAGTCAATTAAACGCCTGCCCTCTCCCTTCCAATGGGCTATGTCCAGAGTCCGGCGGTATTGTCTGCAGTAGGGCAGCATACTACTGTAATGTAGCATCCGAACAGAAATACATGATGTCGGTCGTGGTTAGTTACTGGTGGTCGTCTCCTAAAACCTGGAGGCGCTACCACACTAGGCCGCCCATCCCATGGGACGGGTAGGTAGGTAGTAGTCAGCTGTAACCCTCGCTCCTCGCCAGTCGGCGTAATACTGTTGAGCCTCCAAACGCCATCACTCCTGCACGAGTTTGCCAAGAAAAGCCGATTGAACATGGTGGTGGGCTCAAGCCTCCAGACTGCCATTTCTAGTCAGCCCCCACATCGACATTGGCTAGTAGCTACTGCCCCCAGTAAGGACCTCAGATTAAACAAAGGCCAATCAGCGACCACCAGTAGTTCTGGAGGAGTCAGTTGCCAGTGTCGCACAGAGCGGGACGGCTACCGATTAGGGCAGATCGTTGCCAGTACCTCGGTACTTTGCGCGCTGGCGCAGACTGGCGGCCTGCCCAAAATGCCAGGGGTGGGCAGGGGGCGCTGTCAAGACTCTCAAGAGCATCCCGGGCCATGCAGCCAAGCGAAAACACTAGGAACCGCAGAACTCGACCACTTGCTTGGATTTGAAACAGCGTCTTCATGAGGGACGCGTAGCAAAAAGTGGACAGAATGGATCTCCAAAATCACCAGTTTTTTTTTTCTTCCGTCCTGGGGACCTCGGAACATCTTCACTAACCCGACAGCAGGGGCGATAACATCATCGCGCTTTCACCCTGTTGCTAAATTGGGACAGAGCATTCAATTATACATGCATGCATGCTTGCCGAAGAACTGGCTTTTCTCATAAGCACTATGGGAGCAACAGGCTTTATGGTTCTTATTCTCGTCACTTTGCATCTGTATGGAATTGTCTCCTTCTGGATGGCATTCTCCCATACCGAAAGTACTTGCTCTTTTTCTGTAACGGAGACCAAGGCCCAGCGGGAGGCACAAGCTTCCTCAGAAACAAATTGCAGCGAGCAAGTGTCGTCATCGTTTGCACTTGCGATGGATCCTCCAGCAGCAAAGGTCCAGACTTTCATACAAAGCCATTCCATATTGTGGGACTACATGACTACAACCCAGTCATCACCCACAAATTCCTTCCCAATTCTGTCATGTGGGAGGTGGCCAGCCTTTTTGAATTGTGATTTGACAACCCCCATGCTGGACGGAGAAGTCCATGCTGTGCCACTGTACTTTCCAGCAAAGTAGTCAAACCAACGGCTTGTGTGATATTGAGTACACTGAGAGTGAGATGAGCCTATCAAAAACATATACACACAATGTCATTTGCAACTCGAAATTACGGGCACCAAAAGGCCCACCCGAATGAGACGCAAAAACAATTACTCGGAAATTGTTTCACTTGTGAGCCACACCGCAGCGATCCGAATCTGTAATGCTACTACGCACTGTTACCGACTTACGTAGGCCAGACCTTCTGTGCACCGTGCATCCCTATTTCGACCCTTTGGCTAGCCTTTGGGAAGATACCTATTGGGCGCTGGCTGGTGCCTCCTCTCCTCGTGCCCCCGCTGACTGACGCCAGTAAGCCCAACCAGCCTCAATTTCTGGAAACACCCGCATGTAACATGGGGGTTGCCGCTTGCACATTCCTTGGGCAGATTGTCACCCATCCATCTTTTTAAGCATGTACCGCGTTACACCATCCCCACAACTAGAAAGCCCTGAATTCCCTCTGCGCTGGCAATAACATACCAAACGACTTTTTTTCCTTTTTTTAATCCTAGCAATTCACTGACGTGAAATGGTAAAGCACCCAGTCGTCCGGTCTCCTGGTAAGTTGTCAAGGTTCAATTTAGCGGTCGGCGAAGGATTTGTGCTTCATGACCTGGATGCGTCTTTCGGTGAGTCTATTAGAGGACGACCCTTCAGCTGCTGGTTTAAGATGGGATGAAGTGATATACGAACCACTTGGATGCCGGTTAACGGCATGCCTCCCAGCTATTTCAGTAAGTAGAAGGGGGTTCTGCGCGGGTATCTCGTCTAGAGCGCCTTGGATAGTCGAATATGGGGGTCTCTTCTCTTGGCAAACACCATCACCCTAGGAGCTATCACAAATGACTGATATCAAAAGCAGCTCGCGAGGCACGCACCGATGCCGACTTGCTCAAACGGAATATTTCCTCTTCTCTCCCCCGTACGACCTGGTCCTTGTCCAGGAGATGTTGCGCCTGGAGTTCATCAATAATGGCATGCTATGGCACCCGACAGCTGATGAGCGCCATCTGATGGTTCTAAGGATCAGACCACTCAACTCATGCAATGCCCATCGAGCATCGACGTGGTTGATGCTCTGCCGATCCTTGTGCAGTCGCGCCGCACCCCGCCAAGATATGTAAAATTTCGTGTTTTGTTAGATCAACATCTTGAGATAAAGAGTGAAAAGCCCCTCTCGGCCGGCGAGTGACTACACATCCGCACCTCCGGCGCGCAGCTACCTGAAGCCTGGTTGATAAGCCTGTGTTGTCACTTGAGCACCCGGCCTCCCGGCCTCCCCTTTTTTTTTGAACCTCCCACCGGCAACCAGGCAATGCTTGCTTTGTGCGGTTGCTACTGACAGGCCCAAAACAACCACCCCGCAAACTATCTCTCGCTATCCGTGCCTATAGATAGAATAAGAATAATGGTGCTCTTTTCATGGGTGTTCCGGTTTCTTGTCCCTTGGTGTTTCGATCGAATCCCGGCGATCCCGCCCGGCTCGTCGGTTAGTGTGACAATCCAC
Organism: Apiospora saccharicola; assembly: GCA_038363915.1. Taxonomy (NCBI): domain Eukaryota; kingdom Fungi; phylum Ascomycota; class Sordariomycetes; order Amphisphaeriales; family Apiosporaceae; genus Apiospora; species Apiospora saccharicola. Next base: position 2,092,673 of record JAQQWM010000004.1, read on the forward strand.
GTAGCGAACAAGAAGCGGCCCGTGGGGCGTCAAGAGAATGTGATGTTTCAAAAGAGCCAAGCTCCCAAGGAGAAGCGCTTTCTAGAACGAACTTCTAGATTCCGACCGACCGACACTTCCGTACATACATACATCGCTGGCTGCAGCCGCATACTCAGCCCTGCTCTCACGTACAGCAACGTGATTAGTGTAGAACGTCCCAGACGTTGCATGTGTAATGTACAGTATGTGTGTCTTTCCCAACCAAGACCGCCCCAATTGGAGCCGCATCGCTAAGTTGACAGGCCCTCGGGCCTCGTGGCCTTTGTCAGCCGAGCATTGCAGCAAATGACGAAGACTCAGGCCACGGACGCGGAAGATTCAGATCAGCAGACTTGCCTGAATAACAGATCAGAATTGGATTGTCGGGACTTGCTTTCTGCAAGCGAATAATTTTTACAAGATCGTGATCACATACTTCCTATGCAGCTGCAATACAGGCTCTATACTGGGTTGTTGATTTTAATCGAAGCATACATCTTTGTTGTGACTCCATAGTCATCGTTGTCTACCGAGCCCGTATTGAAGGTTAAAATGAGTTACACCGTCTTGGCATCGAATTACCCAAGGATTCTTGGGATTTCATTTCTCCATCCGAGCAAACCAATCGATCGGAAGAGACGGTGGCATCAGAAATGGGCCGCGGCGAGGCTTAAACAGCTTACGCGGTCTTTAAGAAACAGACCCTGATTCAACGGATTGAGGGATGAAAATGTTCCCTATTGTGCAAGCCATGCCACCCCCTTGGCGACGTTACACATTTTTTGTGGGAGAGCCCCTGGAACTTGGAACACTCGGCCCCTCGTTCCATCACAACTCGGTCGTCGTGAGATTTGGTCGTATTTTCTGGTTGCTTGTTTCATACTTATTCTCGAATAAATGCCACCAATGAGGCGTGCTAGACCCGTACGTGCGTTTGAATCATGGGCGTTCGTCGTGTGTCTTCCTTCGGTGTACTTATTTGGACCTGAGTGTGATGACTAAGTTGGTATGTAGGGATGTATGAAAAGTTGCCCCTGTGTTTGTTGGCACTATCTCGACTTGCGGGCCAGTTATTCCGATGAGCTGCAGAAGACCCTGCACGAATGACTTGCAGCCGGGAGTTTGCTAACGTTCTTCGGGACGAGAACCGCGATAGTTGGGTGGTGCATCTGCCGGGCTCAGCAAACTGCATGCCGCCTGCCGCCCCTTGTTTGTCCTCCCTCCTCCTCTGCTGTATGGGTGACTTTTGGGATGTGGCGTGGCGTTGAGGCGCTGCCGGGAGCTATCAGCCCAAACATTAGGTAGGTACGGATACGCCGGCATGGTGTCGGGACATACTTGTTCACTCGTTCACTCGTTCCTTCGATGATCGCAAATCTTCAGTTCCTACTGCATTACAAGCAGCTTGGTTCGTGTATGGGGATTTACATTCACAGCGGACATGTTGATATCCGGGATCATCATGCCAGCTAGCATGGGGTAACACAAGTTCCCGTGCGTTTGCCGTTTACCGAAAGTCGACCTGGGTAACTAGAACCACTCCACTTCATCTCTTTACTCTAGAAGGGTCTGCATTGGTTGTATACTTATTAATCGTTATTATGCTATCGCGCCGCAACTCTACTACGGTTCTATCTTTATCTTGAGGAAACTAATATGGTCTATGTGCATGATTTGTATATCCCAAACCGCTATTGCTCATTCGAGCCGTCTCGTGAGCAAGAGAGGACTAGCAGCGCCCATCATCGACCTACCAAATACAAGGTGGTAGGTGAACTTTAAAATAAACACAGTTTCATCGCACTCTTATCGATGACATCGGAGGCCCGCACAGTTTAGTACAAACTTCGAACGAGGATGAAAATAGAACAAAAACAGGGTATCTCTCCCTAGAGCGAATCACATAACCAGCCCCTTGCCAGAGAAGAACCCGACAAAGCTTCAAGGGAGGTTAAGCAGCCCTCCCAACGCCTTTTTCAGGATCCTGACTGTATGATTGCGCCATGGTAGGCGCCGTGGTCGTCGTCATGACCCCGGCTGCATTATGTTGCGTATTATTATGTGAGCCGTCATCCTGGTGCGGACGTGGCTCCGGGGGCGCGTTGCCAGGAACAGGCCGTCGGCTCTCGGCTCCTTCGGCGGCGGCGGCGGCGGCGGCCTCTTCTTGTTCTCTGCCCCCCTGACGATCATCAGCGTGATGGCTTGAGGATGACGTCGGTGGTGGTGCGCGGCGCCTTTCCGCGTACCGCCGGGCCTTCTTCTTGGCGTCGATCCGCAGGCGCCATTGCCGGCCGTAGCGGATCGTGGCCATGGTGCAGAGCACGCCACACAACAAGAAGGCCACGCTGATGGTCGAGAACCAGCCAGTGCCGATCGACTGGGTGGCGGGCAGCACGACGGCGGTGCCCGCGCAGGCGAAAAGATAGCGGATCACGTAGTTGCTCGCGACGACCTCGCCTGAGCGCGTCGGCATCACGTCCAGGCAGTAGGTGTTGAGGGAGGGGAAGCAAAAGAGTTGCGCGACGCCCTGGATGAACATGACGATGACGACCAGGGGGATGCCGCCGCGGTCGTACTCAACACACCATCCGTAGATTAGGATACAGGCAGGGATCACAATACCCATGAACGGCAGCGACGAGTACAGCCGATCCTCAGGGATGCGGATCCCACGCTTCTTTGTGTACTTCTTTACGATGTAGTCGGCGTATCGGCCACCGCCAAAGGTGCCCAGCAGGTAGCCAGCTCCTGGGGCCAGGTAGAAGAGACTACCCTGCATCGGCGTTGTGAGGTCGAAGCGCGGGTTGAGGACGTAGCGAATGGGTGAAAGCAGCGAGTACATGTTCCACAACAGACACGCGCTCGAGATACCGGTAAGCAACAGGTTGGGGTATTCGTAGAGTCGGATGACGCGCCATGGGTTGACCATGCCACCGAGCACCTTGGCCTTCTCCAGGCCGCTGTGGCCGACGAGATCGTCGATCCGCTTATGGTAGATCGTCTCTTCCAGGAGGAAGAAGGATCCCACGGCGGCCACGGCTGCGAGCCCGGTCTGCAGCCAGAATATCACGCGCCAGGAGGTGTACGTTACAATGATACCTCCGATGAATGGACCGAGCGCAGGGCCAATGAGCGTGCCCGACAGAAACCAGCCGAGTGCCGTGCCCCTTTCGGTTGGCCGGTATATATCACTAAGAAGAGCTACGTGAGCTTCTGGGGGGTTCCTAACAAACTGGGGGGGGGACGGATTGGACTCACCCTATCACAGAAGAACCGACAAGAATGAACGACGTCCCCTCAAACGCCGTGAGGATACGGAAAACGAAGAAGGCTGCCAGGTTTGGAGCAAGTGCTGTACCGATATTGCATGCGAGGAAGGCAACTGAGGTAGCCAGCGTCACCTAAGTTTCGTCGTGTAAGTCAAAATCATGCTGAGAATGGGGGATATTCCTTTTTAGGGGCTTCGCTTACCGGCCTCCGTCCATACACTTGGCTCAAAGGACCCCAGAATAGGGGCGACATACCCATGAACAGCATGTACAAGGCGTTGGATAAGTTGATGATAGATCCGGTGGTGCCAAACTCCGCTGCCACTTCGGGTGTAGCAGCCAGCACTGATGTACTTGAGGCCGGGGCCAGAAACGAACAAAACGAAAGCAAAGCTACGATCATCAGTTTCCGGTGATTGGGTAGTCGATCGTATACTTCGTCCGGGATCTCCACCGTCGAGTTTTGAGCCTCAATAGGCGCATCCGGCCCCATCGAATGATGGGTTGAGAACCGATCTAGGCCTGGGCCCTCCGTCTCGTCATGGACGGAGTCGCTGCTGCCATCGTGTGAAGAACTTACGGAGCGATCACTAGCATGTAGTTCAACGCTCGACCTGCGAGGACCGTCCGCCTGGTCACGTTCATCCTTGGCTGCAAACATTGTTGAAGGCCAGGCTTTTTGTGGAATGTCTTTTTATGATTGAGGAAGTGGAATATATCGACAAATGGGTCTTCTTCCCACAGAGCAATTATATAACAACCAAAGAGAGAACAGGCTTTCCCTACGAGCTTATACTCTGCTGAAAACCAGGTCGTCGTCTTGGGCAGCAACCACCGCCAATATGATATATTCAATCTTTTGCCAAGGTTGGGAGTGGATTCAAATATTGGAAAGCGGCCCACCTCCGAAGATCCATGGGAGAGAGGAAGGAATGGAAGAACAGGAATATAGAAATCCCAGGAACTCAACAAGACATCGACGACGGCCCTGGATAAGTATGTAGCAGGAGGAACTTTTGGCGGTGAGTAGCACGAAACTTGCGCACCTCGAGCGTCGAAAACATGGAATGGCCATCATAAGATCTTTAACGGTTTCTTTGCTCGGTCGAACACCGATTCCCCACCCACTACTAGAGGCAAAAAGGACTCCATACCCGGTCTGCCGGCCGAGCATCGGTGGGCTTCGATGTGACTCCTGCCAAGCCTTGCCTTGATAAGGCATAGCGACTCAACGCACGCCTATCTACGACTTGGGTAGATCCTACCACAAGCCCCGATGGCAACACCGACGAGCACGTCGTGTTCGCCGTCCGCCATCGATAAGTTGCCTACATGTTAATGTACACGACGCGCTGAATAACTTTCGCAGCGACGCCCAATCCCACAGTGTCCCTCTTGTTCACTACTGGGAAACCCAGTTCAGCTTATTAATTATGGTGACAAGAGCACCAAGCAAACGATGATGGGAAGCGGAATACGTAAAGCAAGACCAGTCGAGACTCACTCTCGGCTTTCTTGTTTATTTACGACCTACGCCCGCATTGCCCGAATGCTACCCCCACGAATTAATCCGTCATCACATTCCTAGTTTGTTCAATAGTGCAATTCCGTTATGCGAAGATCGTCGAGTCCGATAAGCTCGGGTGCGCATGAGAAGAAGCTGTTGCTTGCATACTGACGCGCGCCCCCTTTCAGCGCTCCGAATGCGGTCTGGCATTATTGTAAATGGTGCCGACGATGGTAATCGGACGACTCATCGTAAAGTGGCATGGATGGCTTGATCCGATAGTGGGGATGGCCGTGACCGGTCCGCAGGCCGGATGCTTGGTATGTGGCCAGCATGCAGCTTCTGGCATGATCTCCTTTGACGGATGGCGCTTTCTGAAGATGGCGTACTCAAAAGAGAATACGTACGTATTTACGGCCTGGCTCTTCGAGAGTAGATACAACATGGTGCACGTATACATGATTTCGAGAGTGCATCATCTACAGAGTCGCATACTTTTCAAAATTCGGTAATCAAAGTCTTGAAACTCTCTCCATTGTCTGTTTGTCACAAATTATAATTTATCTGATAGCGGTGTATTAACTACGCAGGAAGGCCTGGGGAAAGCGCATTTTGAGAAACGCGGGACGATCGATATTCTGCTTCGCGTCGTTACGTTGACTTCCCATGAGGGAATTGGACACTTTGGACACCTTTGACTTCAGCGTACATACATGCTAGGGCCCGAGGTTGGAAACCTCGATTTATCCGCTGTCCTAGACCTGAATTGGGATCTAAAGAGATAATTGAGCTTCCCGGATTCGAGTGTAAGAATTTGGGTGCACCGTATCAGCAGCATATCGTGGAAGGCTCAAGCCCATTACCTAAGGTTAGCCGATCATTGGTGACTCTTCGTGCTGTGGCTAAGGTTGTGGCTGTGCACGTCAGCTAGCCTCAGAGCCAGGTAGGGCCAATCATCAAGCCCACTCTGGCCTGCTTTCCCCCACTTGAAAAATTTAGGGCACCCTTCAACACAATTGGAATTGCCTGAGAAAGAGAAATTAATCTGACATTACCCTTCCATTTTGAGCCCGACAATTCACCACCACGACACACGACCAACCTTTCGACCGCGAAACCGATAACAGCCGTCAAGATGGTACGTACGCGACTGATGCAATCCATTTACATTTACCCTCTGTGAAATCATGCGATGGGCGTCCAGCGAATTTTACGGTGCGGGATCAAATGCGAAAAAGGCATGCATGCACAACTTGCTTGGTGATGCAGGATACACCGAACCGAAGACGATGGATATCCCGACGAGATTCAAGCACGATTTGCGAATGACAACCCCGCTCATCACCGATCCCGGCTTTTCGTGTCTGTCCTCGGAGGGAGTCCGGAATCTCGGTTACGACAAAATGCTACTGGACGTCCATCTGCGCCTCAAGAGATGAGGGAGCTGGGAGATGATCAAATGCGCTGCATACCAGATAACCAACCATGTACTGACCGGATCTGCCCATATAGGTCAACATTCCCAAGACACGTAAGACCTACTGCAAGGGCAAGGAGTGCCGCAAGCACACCCAGCACAAGGTCACCCAGTACAAGGCCGGCAAGGTCAGTGGAGCTCCTCCCGCCTGATCGAGATGCTACCCCCTCGGTTTTGGCGCGGCTGCGTTGCTGTGACTCGATTCTGACAGATATTATAGGCTTCTCTGTTCGCCCAGGGAAAGCGCCGATACGACCGCAAGCAGGCCGGTTATGGTGGTCAAACCAAGCCCGTCTTCCACAAGAAGGCTAAGACCACAAAGAAGGTTGTCCTGAGATTGGAGTGTGTTTCCTGCAAGACGAAGATGCAGCTGGCTCTGAAGCGTTGCAAGCACTTCGAGCTTGGGTACGTTTTTCCATCCATTATACTCCTCCAGGTTGTGGCTAATCTTATTTTCTTTAAAGTGGTGACAAGAAGACGAAGGGTGCTGCTCTTGTTTTCTAAACGCATTTTCCTGGTTCTCACGTTCATCATTCATGGCATATGGATTTGGGGTTCATCACGACCGGACACTGGCGACAGGAGTATTCATCACCGGTTGTGGGACAAGGTGTAGCAGGACATAGGTTCAATATAGGCCAACGTCTGCTGCAAACAAAATACGATCTTAGAAAAGATCAATGACTCATCACGAATAACCTATGTCGGGGGCTTCTTGCTACCTACTACTCTCTTAAGGAGGCGATGATTGAATGTTGAAAAACATAAGTCTAAAGCTGTGCACGCCATCCAAGTGCTCTACCTTTAACTGTCTACTCTATCTACCCTTGGAATGACGAGTGACAAAACTAAGCCATATAATTGCATTATGTACCCACGAATGAAGTGCGCTCGTTCTGGCTGATCTAGAAACCCTCTCCAAGGAGTACTGTTCGTCCTCCGCCGTACCAGAGGGTCCCAACGCGAATATCCAGCCCCTTCTCCTGACCAACGATCCATTCTCCAAGCAAGCCAGCCTCGGCTGTATCCCAGACCTCTGCCTCCAGCCATTGGTTGATCTCATCGATAGCAGCGACCCAATTCTGCCTCTGTTCTGGAGTGGCATGGTCCTTGCCAGTCAAGTACCGCCCGAGGGTGATATGGGCACTGGGCACGATGTAGCGCGAGTCAATCTCCATACCCGCATCCTTGGCCTGATTCCACATGTCGCGCCGCAGGTGGTGATATGTGTACTGATCGCCCTGCTCGACGGGCTCGGTCGTGCCCGGGGCTGCGGGAGGAGGTGACACGACCGGCTCGCCGCAGGCCGGCAGGAAGGACACCGCAAAGGCCGACAGGTCGTACGAGATCATCGGCTTGACCAGCCGGGCTCGGTGGCGGTACGTGTAGCTCGCCACTTTGGGGATTGCGGGGCGCAGGGACCGCACGATGGCGTCGATCTCCTCGGGGGTCCGCGAGAAGGCCAGCTCCAACGTCGTGATGTGCATGCGGTAGGTCGGCATGAGCCAGATGTCTGTGTTGTGGATGTGTTAATCGGAAACCAGCTTTCTACATAACTCGCGCGTAACGGATTTGGACCATTGTAGATAGATAGCTGCTCTTTCTGAAACCTGGAGCGTAAGGAGGGGTACATGCAGGCATCTTCTCCTGTGAGACTCCTGATTATACGGTCTGGAACTTACTGGGTGCCACCGCTTTCAGCTTGCTTTGGATCTTCTCAGCCAGCTCCAACACATGCACTGGAGGCCGACCCCAGAAGGTCATGCAGTTCCTCTGGTCCTTGAACCCGGGCTCTATCTCGGGGTTCTCGAGACGTAGGAGCCACGGGTCAATGATGAGCTCGTCGAGCTCTGGGGAAAGGAACTTCTCCTTCTGCTGGTCATTTCGCCGGACACGATGGGCAGAGTACAGCGCCTGGATTTGCTCCTGTTTATGTACACATTTAGTTAGCCATGCTCTTTGTTTGTTCGCCGCCTCCTCTTATGCATATTTTCCCGACCGTGACACAATTATGAATGCCCCTCAACGATGCTAGATGCCACATGATGAACTTGGGGCAAAGGAAGGTAATTGCCATCCAGCTCTTTTCTTGGGGACCCCGCCATTTCGTCAGGGGCTTATCAAACACATGAGACCATAATCCCCTCACAAGAGCAAGCAGCTAGCAAGAACATGGAAATGACCTACCGGGTCGTCCTTGCATGTTTGTATCAGTGCATTATAGGGATTCTCTCCCGGCTTGACAACCACCCCAGACAAGTCCTCGAGCTTGTTTTTGATGTCTGTAGACTCGAGCACAGCACCCATACTTTGTGTTTTCTTTCAGCAGGCAAGGGAAGCAAGGTGGTTCTGGTGGTAGTCTAGGGAGACTTGTCAACAAAGGGATCCAATAAAGCAATGAAGTGGAAGACCTAGGCTACTATGGCTGGCTTGAACTGGTCCAAGGACCTCCAGCCTACCTAACATGCAAGTTATGTGCATACATACTCACGTACATGTACGTAAGACGACTATGCCAATAACCCGACAGCATCTACCCCTTGTACCCCGCACTTGTTTTCACCTTTGCATGAGTGCCAGAACCGCTGAGAGATACCTCTCCAGCTTACATGGCTGGTGTCATCCATCAATCCCGCATTTATGGTGTTCAATAATTGATATCCAACTATTTCAATACCAGCCAATTACCTTATTAGCGGCCATTTCGCCTCTAACCCAGAGCCAATATCGAACTACATGAACCTGAGCTCGCTCTACCCGCTTGACATTAGAGATTGAAGTTCTTCAAACAATACTGCCTCTTTCCAGCCACGGATAGTTGATATGCCAACGTGATCACGGTCGGAGTTGGCCATCACTAACTGAGGAGCCATCTTCTCTTCCTCTTTGGTCCTTTGCTCACATTTCAACATATAGACTATATCTGACGACCATAGCCTCAAAGTGAAGGCAATGCTGCTTTCGACACATAACCCACATTGCTTGGAGATCCGTCCAGGGGCAGGTGAACTGTATTGAAGTACTAGGTAGGTAGTGAATAGAAGACTGCTCCTCTACAGCCGAGGTTCTACCGATATCGCGATGGCGCTAGCGAGTTATCGGTTATCGCGATAATCTTAGCGTGACCCACGATATCCACTAAATAGATATCGGTTAAAACGATGTCGGCTAATCCGTCACTTCCCAATGCTCGATTCAATAAAGGAAAACACAGCTGCTGTCTGCATCTTGACCTGCTTTCTCACCCACGAAGAATGGCATCACATTGATCCATCAGAGGGAACCATCCTTGTATTGATCTGGGTAGCTCTGAATAGTCCAGAGATGTATACCAGCCTCTGCGATTCCTCAACGATTCCCAGGTCTTGCGTATGAATGTAAGGGTGGTCGCGTGCTGCAATGTGATTGCAGACGCCACTGGCCGCTTGGGACACCCAGCTCAAGGCCTTTGGGTTGAAGCCACCCATTGCGATGCTCCTTCAATGACCTGGGGCCGCTTGCGCCTCTTTGCGCAGTCTGTTGCAAACTAGGCGAGATTGCAGGTCTTTGCTGCCTCCGTTCTTTGATGTTGGGGTGGCTCATCCCCAGGAAAGAAAGGGGAGCGCAGGACATGAACGCCAACTTGGCCCCTGTAGCGGCATCGCTATGTATACGACGTTCTCCCCCGGAGTCTTGCCTCACTATGGGCCTTCAATGGGGTAGCAGGCCACACAGACTTGCCTTGCTGTTATGGGTCGCTCTGTGCTTATCTGTCAAGTGTTGGACTGAGTGCATGATGCCCCCTGGAGTTGCGACTCACCATCAAGACCGAAGTCACCTGTTGGAGTGCACTCAAGGGAGGCTGTTACGTACCCATTAGCACATCTCCATGCTGCGCACTCAGCTGGACATACATATCGCTCAACGACAGACACCATAGGGCTGGCTTTATTAGCATGGGCTGTCTATGTGCCTAGTCCTCGCGATTTCATGCATACTGCTCATGGCGGATGCTTGTCGAGGAGTTAAAGCTTAGTTGAGGACCACTGGCTAGTGTTGTCAACTCCCTGAATCACTAGATTTACGTCCCTAAGGCTTCTCATGCTATGATGGTGTAGCATCTGCCTTACTGCAAACTGACCATGGAGCTGACGCCTGTGTTATGTTTGGGAGCCAGCAAGCCAGTGCGACTACTTGATTGACCGGGTCACTCATGATAGGTGGAATATTGGAGAGGGTCTATTCCATTGACCATGTGGAAACATGAGTTGAGACCGAGATGCTATTAGCATCCCAAGCTTGATCGTGCTTTCCAACGAAAGTTGAGACTGCAATAACTGCGTCTTTTCGACCAAGCTGGCCCCCTTCACATCCGTGATGCGTATAAGGGGCTCCAGGCATACTGGAATCCAGTTGCCCACTGTCGTTACTCCATCTGGTTATGTTTCAACTGTTGGCCCCTGATATGATGCTGGCCACTTTGCAGCTTCAGTGCCCCTCTCCCGACAACGTTCGGTTTCTGGATATAAGGATACTGACCCCAATAAGGTCCTCAGCCTGGGTCATCATCAGAGAGTCATCCCTTATTGTTTTAAAGAAGTTCATTGCTCAGAATTCTCCTCAGACCTATGTGATGGCTCCACATGTGGCTCTGCTTGCCTTGAAACCCTTCAGCTCTTCGTGTCGGCGGCCCCTGGAGCGAAGGCTATTGAAAACGCTCGACAACTGGCGGTAGACCTTCACTGGTCCCAACCTTACCCCCTGCGCATGCAGTGAAGGCGTTGTTAAGAAAACTATATGTCTGTTTGCTCTGAAATAATGAGACAGCAGGTCCTATCGGCCGTGAATTATTGTTTAAGGCTGGTGCCCTTTGTTCTAACATTGAGGAAACGTGCAGCCATATATGGGACTACCGCTGCCAAAGGAATAAGTGCTTGCCCCAGGGCCTGAGCCTTTTCTCTTGTCAGGGAAGATTGCGGTTGTGTAGCTGCCTTTTCTGTGTGTGCGAGTACAACCCAAGGAGAAGTCCCGAAAGGGGAACCATACTGGAACTTATGTCACTGTTCGTTCTTTTCACGAAGTCAGTGCTGCAGAACGACTAAGCACCCTCATGATTAGGGCGAGGGCTACCGGGCGACTAAGCAGAACACCAAAAAGGGCGAGAACTCCCCTAGGGCTGTGCTTTTCCTGCCGGAAGGGGCGAGAGCTCCCCTAAAGAGCTGTGCTTTGCCTACCGAAAGGGGCGGGAGCTCCCCGAGAGCTGCGCGCTTTTCTTCCCGAAAGAGGCCGGAGCTCCCCGAGAGCTGCGCACTCTGCCTGCCGAAAGGGGCGGGAGCTCCCCTAAAGCTGTATCTTTTCTGCCGAAAGGGGCGAGTACCTTACATTCAACAAAAAAGGAAGGCTGCAAAGAATTTTTTTTCACCCATTAACCACCACATTCTTTGCAATCTTTTCCTCTGCTCTTCCAACCAAGAGCAGAAAAACATATTGCGCATCAGCTTCCGCATCAACCACATCATCAACCTCCGCACCAACCTCCGCATCAACCTCATCATCAACCACAGCATCATCCACCTCCTTCACATCATCCGCAAGGTATGCGCTGATTTTTCTTCATCATCAGCTGTATTGCCTTACTCAAGAACATTCTCGCCCTTGGTATCAGTACGGGATTTGCACAAAAACCCCTCCACCAAGCCCCGACCCCGTATCAACACGACACATTTGCATCTCTCCTCTGATTGCCTACTGCATCTACTTCTTTTGCTTGTCTTGTATACTCTTCGGCACACACTCTCTTCTAGACCTACGCTATTCTCTCCATTCCCTGGAAATTTGCTGCGTAAGTCATTGCTACTATGGCACCATCCAAGCGTGCCGCTTCTCGTGCTGGAGCAACGGCGGCTGCCCCGCCTGAAGGTTTGCAGAGGACTGCTTCCGAAGCTGGTCTTGCCTCTGGTCGTCAATCCAAGCGACGAAAGAAAAATAGCTCTGGCAATGGTGGTAGACCTGTCACCGATCCGCTGCGGGCTTTCATCGAGATGATAAAGAAAGCTCTAACTGCCGAATCGAGGGAGGTTGCAGACCTCGAACGCATTGCAGATGAGGGCGGTATCACTTTCAAGATTGCAACTCTATGCTCGGGGACCGAAGCCCCGATCTTTGCACTGCAACTGATACAGCAAGCTCTCTACTCTATCTGCGGGCGTGAGCTTTTCCGCTTCGAGCATCTGCTTGCTGCCGAATTGAATCCGTTCAAGCAAGCCTTCGCATCGCGGAACTCTGACAGCCGCGTCATGTATAAGGACGTACGTGATTTAACCATTGAAAAAACCGAAGCGTAAGTATTTTTCATGAGTCCTCACTGGCGGCTATATATGCTAATATGTATCAGCCTTACGGCCAAGGGTGAAATAGTGACCATCCCCCGTGGCACCAACATACTTGTTGCCGGTACATCTTGCGTCGACTTTTCCAACCTGAATACCAATAAGCAGGCAGGGTTCAGCCAGAATGTCAAGAACTTCTGTATGTGGGCAGAAGAAGGACAGAGTATCCCGACATTCGAGGAGATGCGTCAAGTGATCGTTGACATTACCGCGGACATGGATAAAATGAAGCAATCAGAACAGACCTTCTTCTCCATGCTTGCGTTCGTCGCCGAGCACAAGCCAGAAATCGTAATTCTGGAGAATGTCAAGAGCGCACCGTTTGAGAGTGGAAGAGACCATTGGTTCAAACCCCTCGGATACTCTGCTTGGGTTGGTGACCTCGACACCAAGGACTTCTACATCCCTCAAACCCGTCAGCGCAAGTACCTAGTTGCCTTTCGCGACGAGAAGTTTCCTGGCGCTGATGATATGTGTCGCAACCTCGACAAAATCATTGCGTCCCTCATGCAGCCGGCTTCATCGAATGCCGCAGATTTCCTGCTTGGCCCAAACGACCCTCTCGCTCAACTCGCGCGTTTGGAGATGGACGATAAGGCGCAGAAGCCTAGAATCCGAGAGAAAGTGGACTGGGAGATGAGCCAAATGCGCCACGCAAAAACCCGGCGCATTGAGAAGCTCAGCGATGAGCGACCTCTGACGAACTGGGCCGAGGATGGCCGTGCTCTATACCATGACCGCATGAATAAATATTTCATGAACACTCTTCCCAGTCGCGTACACGACGTGCTGGATATAAACCAGCTGAGAGCATTGGACTCGGATTTTGATCTGCTATTCAAGACCAAGATCTTGGACTTGAGCCAGAATGTCGATCGACATCGGCTCACTACCGAGTTCTGCGTCATAGGCTGCCTCACGCCGAGTGGCATGCCTTGGATCTCAAACCAAGCCCGCTTCGTTTGGGGATATGAATGCATGGCGTTGCAAGGTCTCCCCCTAATATTGATCGTTTTTTCACGGGAAACCCAAGATCAATTGAAGGATCTTGCAGGCAATGCAATGTCGACTACGGTTGTCGGCGCTGTTCTCCTCGCAAGTCTCATGGTTACACTGGGTAAGGACTTGGGGAAGTCTGCATGGAAGAGTTTCAACAACATTAAATCTTCCGGCTATCCCAATCCATTCACTTCGATAACTCCACCCTTGAAACCGAGAGACGGGCAGATGGTGCCAGAGAGAAAATTCAGCACCACTGGCTTTGCACCGTTTTCAATGGCGCACCTCATGAAGATGGTTCGCGAACATCGCAGATACTGTTTCTGCAACGGGACATCGCAATACAGTACACAAAGGCTGAAAGAGTGCACTACATGCGGCATTATTAGATGCGTCAACTGTGCTGGCAACCCTGCCCATGGAGATATTGCAGATGCTCACGTTCCTGGGGATCCCATTCCATATCGAGCTTCGGAGCGCGCCTTCGTGCATTATTTCCCAACAGTTATTACCCAGCTCGTGGATCCATCTTGGGTAATAAATCTGAGCAAGTCCACAGACAAGTCCTTAAAGCTCATGGCAGGTCAATATTCGGTCAAAATCCTCGAGGCCCTTGCAACCGCCAAGTTTCTATACCAGCACTTCCACGTCACTGAAGTTGTCACATTGATGTACACCTCCGATGCTGGATTCAACCTGAAAGTTGTGTGTACGGAATCGGGCGTCGATTGGTTCGTAATGCTGGACCCGTATTGCAGTCTTGCAAACAAAGTCTTGCCAAATGAACCACAGCTGCAAAAATTCTGCAAGCGATCGCAACCTTTCATGAAGGGCACCGTCCTGCAGGAAGCCGCTTCGCCGCTTGACGCCAAGTGGTTCATATGGAACTTTGCTCCGGCCAGAGTCGCCGCGGAGGTATCTTATTCTGCAGACACGGTCGGGAGACGATACATTGATCTCAAACTGACCAATCGTTGGGGCGTTAGTGGCAGGCTGTTCAAGATGACAGCCACAGAGGTCGCAGGCAGGTATCTGCACGCGCCAGATTGCGAGGCTTCTGAATCCAGTCTTTTCATTCGCGACAAGCCGGGAGCTCGCGACCAGTCTGTGAAACTATTCAAGGATCCTACTTTGTCGGGACCTCCCAAAGAGGACGCATTCGTTATTGCTTACGAACATCGCCTCTTGGCTTCACACGAGCATCGTGAACTCTTACTGAAATTTACGCCAAACGCGAACCTGCATAAGAATGCCAAGCCGCCACCCCACGGAAGATTCGATGCTGTGATAGGTAGTAACTGGTGGGAATTAGGTGATTAGAAATCGCCCATCCCCACGTCCGACGCTATAAAGCTACACAAGCCTAAGCATCACGACCGACGTAGCGTGGATTGTACAGAGGGAGACCTCACTCTTGGAAACTTAGTATTCCGGAATGTCTCACTTCAAGAATCCAATGAGTACCAACCTAGTGATCCTTTACTTCTTCTACAGAAGATGAAGTGGATTTGTCAAGAAGGAACCTCTTGGGCGGTTGTGCCTGCACGGGAGGAAGCCACTCTCTTCAACACACTGGGATATGCTACGGCCAAGTATGCCCAACACATCGATAAATCGATGCAAATCGTGGAACATTCTGCTTCGCGCTGCGGAGAATGCGTACCGAAATCGCCTGCGGTTCACTGGAAGGGAACAAAACCCGAGAACAGTAAAAACGCAGTTAAGCGGTACGAGGAGGTACGGAAGAGGCAGCCCCCGACCTTCCAGATCCAGGTGTTACGCACATCAGCAAATGTCAATGAAATGAAAGATTTTGAAGTCCGCTTCGTCTTCAATTCTCTACGATTGGCACACAAGGCACATGGACAGCTGCCCAAGGAGAACAAGGCAATGCTGGTGGCAAAAGCTTCGATTACCACCATGACTCGCACCCAGAATAGTCATGTGAACCGTCCGGCTTTGAAACTAAAGTCTTTGGCACAGTCACTCAGCCCACTTCCCCAGGCCCAGGGAGATGACAATGATGATAATAACCCCTTCGAGGGCACTGGACACAAGCTACTGAACCACCAGAAATCGACCGTGGCCTGGATGCTAAAGCACGAGAGAAACCCAGAGCCTTTCGTGGAGCGTGAGATAGAAGAGGAAGTAGTCGAGGAGATTCATCTTCGCCTAGTCGGTTCCGCCACCCGCATGATAATCCGAAGAGGAGGTGTCATAGCTGACGACATTGGGTTTGGAAAAACCGTCATGATGCTGGCAATCTTCAAACTACAGACAGAATTTGACCAGCACCATTATGAGTTGCGCGAAAACAAAACAAATTGCAGGACCAAGGCCCTCAAATGCAACATGGTCATCTGTCCGAGACACATTGTCCGACAATGGGGACAGGAGGCCAATAAGTTCCTGGGCTTCCGTAACGGTCGCGAATTCGTTCTCATAGAAGAATGGAGCGATCTCCAGAACTTGAAGCCCGATGACCACACCCTTCTCGTCGTGAGTGACAATATCTTCGGCGAAAAGAAGTATATGGCGGCGCTAGCCGCGTGTGTTGGCCATGCAGTGCCTGCCAACGGCTTAACTGCCAAGGCGCTTACCGAGTGGAAAGGTGGGCGTGGGTACACTGATTGGCAATCATCTATTGCTAAGAGTATTGATTGGCGGACAGCCAGAAAGACGGCCGTCGTCTTCGAGCAATACAGCTTTAACCGTATCGTTTGGGACGAAGTGAGCTACGAAAACCCAGCTGTGGCTTCATTCGTCACAAACTGCCCAGCCGTTAGCAAATGGCTTCTTTCGGGAACACCGCCGACGCGAGACTTGAAGGATGTATGCTCCATGGCAACGTCACTTGGCCTGCATATTGCACGACCTATAGATCTTCGTCCAGGACTGCCTAGGATCGCTAATGGCCCGTTGCTGTCGCCCAGAACACGGTTGGAAGAGTTTGATTCCTATGGAATCACAAAGTCCTCCGAGTTCAGCCTGGAAAGACACCGCCAAGCAGAACGCTTTTTGGTCGCATTCACAGCATGCAATAAGATCGATCGCGAAAGTCACAAATTCCAAGTTGTGGAGCAGGTTCTTGTTTGCCCACCCACTCTTGCCGAAGCTTCAACATACGTGAGATTCCAGGCCGAAGTGCGTATTGCTGATATGGATGCGGACGGCTTGAAACCGGCTGGAATCAACAGAATGAAACAGGTTCTTGAATACACAAAGGAGCCCCTGGACGGAGAGCAGTTGGCCTTCAAAGCCTTGCTTCATGCAGCAAATTTCCCAAGGCGCATCCAGATGTCATTTTCCGGCCGAGGCTCCACCGATAGCGAAACCCCTTATCACCAAAGGGTTGTCAACGAGCAGGAATCGCTACTGGAAGAAGCTCGTATATACGTCAAATACGTCTTCAAGAAACTGATCTGGCTGGCTCCGCGCCTTCATATGAGCATTCACGAGGGACGTACTGCAGCGAATCAACAGGCCAAAGATAAACAAGACTACGAGGACATAACCGCCGACCTGTCAATACACTTGGATGATCTTAACAAGCGTAGACTGAAGCTCTTCCAGGGCCGCGACAATTATGCCGAGTTAGCCAAAGCGATTCTACCTGCGGAGAACAACGACATTGACGCATGCATACGCAATAAGAAAGACCTCTTCGGCTTGGATGCGATCAAGGGTGCCAAGGGTTCCCTTTTGCCCTCCTTTTCGACCCATGATGACAACATCAATCTCTTGTACAAGAGCTACAACAGCAGGTGGGATGAGTTCTATCTTTTGGCTCCCGAAGATGCAACGAGCAGGTTTACTGCTACTGACACTGGGGCACCCCCAAATACCATGAAGCTTCCCAACGATGATGTCGTCAATCTGCTACTTGCTTTCGGGGAATACGACAAGGCGGCGTTGGAAGTTCAAGCCCAGACCGGTCCAGGCATGGATAATTTACGGGCAGCGCTCAAGAAACATATTAAGGGGTCGTTAAAGCGGCGGGACACTTCTCTGAAGAAGCACAAGACAGATTACGAGAGGCGCCACCCTGACGAAGACACCAAAAGCCTGAACGACTTGAAGAAGGACAACCTAGTATCTATCCTTCGTCGCGAGGGCCTTCGAGTCGATGCGACCAAATCCAAGAGCGAAGTCATCGACGTCCTTGAAAACCATAAGAATATGTCTTCGGGACTGGGGGCATATGCCACCCCCAGCCTTTCAGGCTGCCACGCTGCCACAGGGATGCCGTTCCTCAAGAGGACTTTGAGAATTCGCGGGGCTACGAAAACGCAAACCAACGACGAATACTTTACCACCTGGTCTGCGTTTATGAGTGCTTGCCGCAATCTCTACCAACAGTTGGCGCAAGTGAGATGTGCCAAAGTGTTCCGCGATATCGAGTCCCAAATAGCAGTGACCTGTTCTGAGGATGGCTGCAATTCCACCGAGGCCCTGGAATTGGTAATCCAGTGCGGCCACGTGCTATGCGGTGCTCACCGGGAAGACAAGAAGTACTGTGGAGACGGAACGAATGGATGCGTCGCCCGCTGGGACAGTGGCGTTGTCAAGCTGTCGAGGTTCTCGCGCGTCAAGGATCGCCAGATCCTAGATGGTCACCTGGTATCCTCAAAGAGTAACGAAACAGCCAAGGACCTGAGTCTCAGCTCCAAGCTGATATATGTCATCAATCTGATTCGCGCTGTCCCTGAGAATGAACGGGTTGTTATGTTTGCCCAACACCAATCTATTCTCGAAACGGCTATGAAGGCGCTGAACAACGAGGGCATAAAGTGCGCAACCACCTACAACAATGTCATCGGCAACCCAGTTGAGGACTTCAAGAAAGGGAAGTACAAAGTCCTGCTGATGAAGGTTAATTCCGCCGAAGCGGCTGGTGGGAACCTCGTTATGGCAAACCACGTCATTTTCCTAACACCTGTCATTGGCAACTCTCAGCACTTATACAATAGCCACATGAACCAGGCCAGCGGTAGATGCATCCGCTATGGCCAGAGAGCGGAGAGAGTTCACATTTACCACTGCGTGATGGAGGGAACCATCGAGGTAGAGGTTCTCGAATTACGGCAGCGCCAGAAAGTCCAGGTCGAGCCTGGCGAAGCTTTGGGTAAACTAGTGCCTCAAAACTCGACCGGGCTTGAGCCGGTAGGATCTTCCTTGTCCTCGCACGAAGTGTGGAAGGGACTCAATGAGCAAGACCTTTCCATTGCGATGGACTTTGAAAATACGCGGGTCGACGCATCTGGCGCATACGTACAAAAGGACGACGCGGAGAACAACACTGAAAGCAACACAAACGACGTTGCGACTTGCCATACCCTGGATCAGTTCGCTGACCTGCCTGAGGATGATCGTGCCCAGATCAGGGCAAAGTACAATGGCCTTTGTGACAAGTACAAGTGGCCAAAGGAGAAGGGCCAAGTTGAGTACGATGACGATGGTGGTTCCGAAAGCGATAGCGATGGACCTGACGACGATGACGAATCTAGCGACGGTGACGATCATATGGACCAACATCCTCCTCCCAGCGGCAAAGGTCACTCTGGCAGCGGCAAACATTCGAGCAAACCGCGTGCTCTCGACGCACAGATTACCACGAAGGCCTATATTGACCCCAAGGCCCAGACTACCACCACAACCCGTTCTGCTCCCAATACTCAGCCTGTTACGGAGCCTCTCAAGAAGCATGATGGCTCGGTGAACAGCAAGGGCCTCAAACGGGCAAAAACAGTCGACGAGGAGGACAATGATGTTGACCAGGATGAGAGTCCTCGCAACAAACGTGCTTGTCTGCGTAATCGAAAGGATGTTCTCTCATATACGGAGCCTGATAACAGCAGCGAAGACCTGGATGACGAGGACTGGGACCCTAGCAACAGCGAGGACAACGCCTCTGATGAGGAAGTCCACACTTTAGTTGATGACGCTCGCGTTCTTGGCAACGAGGTTCGCGATCTTGGCGATACTGATGGTAGACCTAATGACTCTCTGGACGAGGACTTATACGGCGCCCCCGATTATGACGCGCAGAAGAAAAAAGCTCGTGAGCAGAAGTCTCGTGATCAAGAGCACGTCATCGAGGACGACCAAGAGCACGCTATCGAGGACGACCAAGATCACGCCATCGAGGAAGGACAAGAGCACGCCATCGAGGAAGACCAAGAGCACGCCGACGAGGAAGATCAAGAGCACGCTGACGAGGAACTCCACGCTTCAGCTCATGAGATTCGCGGCCTTACCAATGAGGTTCGTGATCTTCGTAATGAGATTCGCGATCTTCGCAATGAAGTCCGCGATGATATTCGCAACCAGATCCGCAACGAGGTTCGCAATGCGATTCGCGGTCTTCGCGTTGATATTCGCCTTGATATGCACGATGAGATTCGCGGTCTTGCTCATGAGATCCGAGGCTCTACTGATGGCAGACGCAATGACCGTTCGGACGAGGCATTCTACGACGCCGCCGAGTATGACTAGATGAAGAAGATTCGTGATCGGAAGCCTCACGACCAGAACTAGTCTCATGCTCAGACGTTCACATTGTACGATTAAGAAGAAAAGGAGTTCTCTGCACACAACATGGTATCTGGGAGATATGCACGAACATAGTGCAAAGTCTCTTGCTACGAGATACTATAATAGGAGAACCAGAGAAACAATAGATAATGTTAGAGTATAATGGATCGTCCATACACACCAGTTTGTCTTATGCAGGACTGCTCCTGTTTGTGCTCGTGATATGTGAAAGTGACCCAAGCAAGGACATCTCGCTAGGTAAATTGTAAATCGATTCCTTGCCTACTTAAGTAGCCACAGACAAACCAACTATAATTTAAACTTGCTCGAGCTCGCAGCGGCATTAGCAGCGAGGCGCACTTCTATTCTCGGCTTCAGGTCATCCTTGTTGCCACTGCTCTCCAGCACTACTTCCTGGCAATCCTCCAGCGCCGTGCCGTTTGCGAATTGGAACACCAAGAAATCCACCGTGGTGTTCGGCGGGCCGAGGGCCACCATGGGCGCGTGCCACGTCCCCGCGCCGTAAGTAACCGCCTGTTCGCCCGTCGCGATGAAAGCCCGCAGCCGCGCGGGGTCGGGCATGCCTCGACCGGGCAGTGGCGATGGCGGCGGCGGCGACGACGACGACGACGAGTAGCTCTTGCTCGGGTCCGGCACCGGCAGGCCCTCGTCCAGTGCGCTGGGCGGCAGGCTCGGCGCCACGATCACGAGGTACCGCTTCGAGGCGTCGGCCGTCAGGGGGATGAAGGTCTGAGTCGTGAAAGGGTGACGCTCGAGGACCGTGACTTCTACCTTGCCGTTATCCTGCTGTTGTGGCGGTGTTGTTGTTGAAGAAGGAGAAGAAGCAGGCAAGGGAACCCGGGCCCCGCAAACAAACATGGTCATCCGCGCCTCCGCGGGGCGGCCCGAGGGCGCCTGGCCATCGGCGTAAAGATTGCGCAGGGACGCGATGGCGGCGTACTTGATGGCGGTGCCCTGGTTGGCCAGCTCGGCGGCGAACGGCAGCGTGGTTGTGACGGTGTAGGGCTCAGTGTTGGAGGGCCGCACGTCGGGGGCCGGGTTGCTGAGGACCTCGCCGAAAGAGGCGAAGTCGGCCCGGGTCAGGGGCTGAGCCGTCAGGGCCGCGGAGGAGGTTAGGGGGAGGGTATGAACTAGCATCCTCTTTTTATTTCATATGACCTCGGCCGTTCTTGGCTTGGATTTGGTTGATCGGGGGTATACTACGGTGTACGATTGTGAGGTGCAATAATAGTTTCAGACAAGAGTGTTGTGTTTTATTTCGTTGATATAGTATTCTTAAACTCAATAGCCGGCAGCGACGACGACGGCTTCAATATGATATAATGATAGGTCACATCTCACCGATCCAGGAAGACGACGTTGAATGGCTAACAACACTGGCAGCCATTCTACAGTAGCGCTCTAGCTGCCTAGCGCTGGAGGGGTTCTTGTCTCCACCTACCCTCACCCCTGTATCTAATTCGGGGATTATCTTCCTCTTGAACCGTACTAATCTGACATGCTACAGCGGAAGCGAAGGTGGGCGGTAGGCGGCAGGCTTCCATCGTTCGATTTTTCTTCTTCTCTTGTTTTCTTTCTTAGACCCCTCTCGGAGCAGACAGTCGTCCAAGTATGAGGATGAACTGGTCAATTTGTCCGCGTTGATCTCATGATTGCGTTTTCGCTGTGCCGTTCGTCTCTCACTATTCTATCAAACGCGCCGTTTCCATTTCCCAATCTGGACGACTACTCCATTCCGCCAAGCCGAAGAAGAGCGTGCGGTCAGATCGGCTAAGAGTCGGGTTTCCATCTCCCAAGAAAAAGATCGCGATAACAAATTTGCCAAGCGCCGGTATTATCCTCCGAGTACGCATAAACATGGCCCTGTGCTGCGGCCTCATCGGCGGCAGCAAGAGGTCAGGCCCTGTCCAGGCGGTACCGCCTGCCGCTGCTAGACCAGCACAAGACGGCTTGAGAGGCGTCGAGTTCTCTCCGCGCCATTCCTTCGCCAGCTCGAACGGGGGCGGAGCACGACCAGGCGCCTTGAGGCCTGGGCAAAGCGGCCTGGAAGGCGTCGAGTTCTCGCCCAGTCCTTCTTTCGCCAGTTCAGACGGGGGTGGCCACCGCCAGGGTGCCATCGTGCACCGCAGAGCGGAACCGCACCAACCTGCCCCAAATCCCGAGCTCGTGGGATACTATGCACCGTTGCCATCGCCAGAGCTTCAGGCACACTCTGATCCGTCCCAGGAGCTCAGAGGTTTCTATGAGCCACAGGCGTCAGGGCCACTGCCGGCCAGAGTACAACCGCAGAAGTCAACATACCACTGACATAACACTGGATTACTGAAACAAGAGATTCAAGTGATGCAGGGAGTGGCTATAACGAGAGGGAGGAGATGAATGAGGGTCGGAACCGGTTTTGGATTTGGCTTAATGATTCAAAATTTCCACACTCCTCAGATGTTGTTGTTTACCATATAAAATGTCGTAACTCCACATGCTACATATTTAACATGGATAATAAAGACCAAGATACCCAGGAGGAGCTTGAAGGATTATATATAATAAGGATTGGCTAAGGAGGAAAGTGTATTTGAAGAGCTAATCTAATTCACGTCCGGCTTAAAAAAGTATATGCTACATTAAAGGAATATCAATGAATGTAACACGAAATAATGACGAATGAAAAGGCTGTAATCCTGTGAATGGTGTAGGGGTGCCAGTTGAGACTTGGTCTGGCCTTAGTCGAAAGAGAATCATATAGCGAGGACGAATTGATTGATTAAGCTTGATGGTCTTTGCTGAAGAGTGCATAATAAAGCGCTCTCCAAAGTCACATCTACCACATTCTCAAGCTGGTGGGTGATGTCAAATTGCATCGAATAGATTAGTAAAGCATCAAGGTGATCCTCCAAAGCAGGGGCTCCACGAGGGCTTCCGCATGCCTCCTTACATTTCTTCTCATTCTGACTACACTCCAACCCCTCCGTACTTCACACTTTCAGCTTTCGATCCCTTGAGCAAAAATGCACAGTTGTTGGGCAATGCAACACCAGTAATGTCAAAGGTGACCAAGTGTCTGCGGCCACAACAACATCACTTGTGGTGTCACTGCTTTTTATAAAAATCACAAACGGGCTTCCGACAACCCTTATAAAAGGGCTCCTCAATCTTCACCCGGTCTGAAAATGCATCCCTCTAACCCTTTCTTCAATCCTGAGACTCACGAAAGGCAGGAGCGTTCGCCAGGCCCGACATCGCCGCCTCCTTCTGAACATCGCTCCACAAATCCCTTTCGCCGGGCTAAGCGTACACCCATGTCTACAGGTCAAGAGGACACCGAATCTCCCAATACCAACTTACCCACACGTCACACCGATAACGATTGTGCCAGCCCTGATTCACCTACAACCTCCGGCCGCGACCCCGGTCCCGATCCCGATCCCGATCCCGATATCTCCAACTTGGCCCCTACTGCCGGAACATCCCCATCTACACCCATGACAGACTCTCCCCAAGAAAGTCCTGCCGCCCAACACGGCTTGGCCAGTACAGGTACAATCAGAGGCCCGACAACACCGGCGGCTGGCAACATTCCTGTCAATATCCGCGCCCGACGAGCGAGCCGGCGTGGATTGAACTTACATGTACACTGGGGCGACCGAGACGCTGCTGCTTCCTCTTCCGCCACACCAGACCCACCTCAAGACGAGCAGCCTGAAGAGCAAGCAACAACACCTGAACAACCTCAGAGCCCACCAGCAGGACCTCCTCCCAATCCACCCAACCAACCACCAACTGCACCTTCTGCTCCCGACCCTGGTGCAAGCCAACCGAACAACAACATGTACATCATCCAGTAGGCACCCTCCTCTTCTCTCGGCAGCATGACGAGATGGAAACATCGTTTACTGACATGTATTTGATAACTCAGACAGCCGCACGTCGCCTATCAGGCTTCTGTACCGATGATCATGACAAACCCACCCTATGTGATGCCGCGGCAGGCACTTCCCCATTGGGGTCCTTGGTGTAAGTAACCCAGACCAACAACAAGACATAATTGGTTCCGATATTGCAAGAATGACGAGGGCTGATGATGTATCCATTCAGGTTACCCAAAGCAGTGCCAGTCTCCGTTCTGGGCTGGTAATGCACACCACTTCACGAACCGGCCCATCTACATCCAGAGCCCAATTGGCCAGACCATGCCGACGGGGCCTATCTTCCATACTGGCCCGCAGAACACTTATGTCATCTACCATTGAGCTTGCTGTTGGTTCACACCTACACAGGCGGGGCAAAGGATGGTAGCAGAAGACTTTCCGCTTGTGAATGGTCCAACAACTACATGCATGAGAGATACGCGCCTCCATGTTTCTCTTGGAACAAAGGAGTGGGCACACCGTGGAGTTCCTCTTGCTTCTCGGCGATGATGATATTGCGACGCGTTGAGTTGATAGGACGTCGTGTGTGATGGTTTAGCATTAGGTACCGGCGTGTGTGATTCATTCACGCGTATTTGCGGAGTAACCACCTCTTACATAACAAGAAGCGTCTCTTTCTCCTCTACTTTGGGCTTTAAGGTTCATGTTGGATGGGAAGTGCAGGCGAGTTCCACAAGGAAAGCGGAAGTAGACTTTGCCGGCCCACTTCCCTACACGCTGTGCACCCCATGTGTTGCAAACAAGCGCCCAGCGCGCCAACGCTCCACTCCCCGAGAAACATCCTGCCCAGTCGGAAGTCGTGGCATGACCCGTGATGGGAATAGCTCCCGGGTCTTGTAGTCGGCTATTTGAAGATCAAATAGCCCGGTGAGTTTACCCTAATCTTGTCTTTGCAGCAGTTCAGACTCAGCCATGTGCCGGGTTCTTATCAATCATGCGTTTTTCTCGCTTACAAGCACTGCCTTTAGTGACTTTACACGAAACTGAACCGTCCTATTGGGTTGGTGATTGCAAGGGTTATGAGCGGGCAATATGCCTCTTACGGGCAACTCCCCATCAAACGTCTTTATATAAACCTGTGTGATTAGTATGATGTGGCATATATGTATGGGTATGGTATAGAGATGATGAGTTGAGAGATGACTAGCACCAACTCACATTTCTATATCCAATCAGAAACCTTACCGGGCCCATCTGGATTACCGTTGTTGGTTGTTGTTTTCGACAAGTACGGCCCGATCCAACATCCATTCCAATTACGCACATGTGCCTCCCGTCCCATGTCGGCCTACATATCATTTCTTCGCTACGATCTGTAGCTGGGGAGAAGCGATGCAAACGAGCAGGCCATACCTGTATTTCCAGATCATCATCAGCTATCAACAGCTAGGTTCAGCTGCTGAGCTGACCTTGCTTACGTCTGTGCTACAAATCTTGGCACTTCCTCCCACTAATTTAGGGCTGGCAGTTGGGGGCTCCTTCCGTTACGGCTAGTTAGAGATCCTGGTCTTCCAAAATAGAACCATACATTAGCTAACAAGAGTTGTCAGACCTAAGCCACCCCGATCCGCATTGCCTGATACGGCCACAATGCGACCATATGCAGCTCGACAGCCTATCTTTGGGCTGACCACCCAGTATACTCGATAGAGAAAAGCAATCTTGCCTGGGCATAATCTTTAAGGTTCGTTATTCGTTGGAACGGCGCCCCCAACTGCATGCCAATCCATGCCGGATCGAGCAGTCATGCCGATGCAGTTCTGCGTTGGTCTATCAGTTGGCTTCCGTCTCGTCAAATTCGATGAGTAGGTATATACCCGTCCTCTCGGTACCGCGCCTTACTTCATGTAATGATCATATACCTCACGCTTGCATATTGAGGGTATAGGGACAAGGATCCTGGAGCAATTTTCTTGTTCCCAACGGCTAGAAGATGCCATCCGATTGGTTCGCTCAACCCCTTCATACCCTCCCCTGAACCATGGGAGCAAACAATACACGGCCCGCGTACACCCATACGTTCAATCTCTTCAGCCCCCTACATATAGCGTCCCTGGCATGTCGTCTGTGCCATGATAAGATGCGGTCTCTTCCTTCCCTTGGTGCCACAACCTGACTACGGGCCTTTTCTCGAACCCAATACTTCTGTATCAACCTGTTTCAACCAAAGGAATTAAGCCACCATGTCGACGGAGACACAGGAAGCCACCGAGGCCTCTCCAATCAACCATTCGGTTGTGGCTTCCTCGAATACCTCAACGGAGGTACAGAAGAAAGATGTATCAGGGGGGATGTCGGTGGACAGAGCGATAAGGAAGGCTCCATCCGTCCGCACCCGCGAGATAATATTCCGAATTGGAAGTGGAAGGCCATAGTGATCGGCGGTGCCGTACAAGCTATAGTCAACGGTAAGTAAACATCATCACCAACAACTCAGATGCGCTTCATCCTGGGTATAAACTGAGCAACCCAAACTCTTTCTCACTAGGTTACGATGTCTCGAATGTCGCCAACGTCCAGGTCCCCATCTATGAGGCCTTTGGCCATATCGAACTGCTACCCTGGATATCCTTGGCCTTCTCGCTCGTCAACGTCGCGTCCATCCCGCTCTTCAGAAAGCTGATAGGCTTCATGGAGCTCAAGATTGTCAGCTTCATCGCTGTTGCCATTCTCCTGGTGGGCTCTGCTCTATGCGGTGCCGCGCCCAACATCAACGTTGTCATTGTCGGCCGGGCTTTCATTGGTATCGGCGCGGCTGGGTGCTACCAGATGTCAGTCTCCCATCGCGTTACTGTTATCAGAGATGGGATCTACATTGGATAAACATGCTGATAATCACACTAACAGGCTGCTCACCTACAATGTTGTATTTGCTTATCCTCACGAGATCGCTCTCACTCAAGCTTTGATCGGCGCAAGCTTTGCTATTGGACTTTTGACCGGTCCGATTATAGGGGGTGCTTTTGCCGAAAACGAACATGCTACTTGGCGATGGGTAAGACATCCCCATAGCTCTGCACCTACAAGACATCAGCTGACACCCGTCCAGGCTTTCTACTTCGTCTTGCCTCTGGGGGGCATTATTGCCGTCGCGTGTCTTGGTCTCTATCCCCCGTACAGGGTGCATTCGAATAAGCCTCTCTCACAGCACCTAAAGGAGTTTGACTATGTCGGCTGCATCCTCCACATGGGTACATTCGTGCTCCTGGGTCTCGCATGCATATTCTCGGGGCCGACTTGGGATTGGGACTCTGGTGCATCTATCACCGTCTGGGTTCTATTCGGCGTCACGCTCCTGGCGTATGTGCTGCAGCAGAGTTTCTGTATATTCACCACCCCAGAGAACCGTCTACTTCCTGTTTCCGTTCTGGGGCATCGTGCAGTGGCTCTCACGGCCGTTGGCACATTTTGCGGGGCTGTAGGATACGGTGCTACGCTCTATGTAAGTAACAGATCAGACTAATTTACCCAATGAGAGCTCCTGAAAACGGAAGACCACCTGCCTGACTGATGATAATAAAGTATACCCCGATCTACTTCGCATTTACTCGAGGAACAGGCGCACTGGCTTCAGCCGTTCGTCTGCTGCCCTTCACGGGCGTGTTTGTTTTCGTGATGTTCCTCGTCGGAGGCCTGCTCCCGCGCGTTCGATACTACATGCCGTTCTACCTGGCCGGGGCCATTCTTATGCTGGTGGGGGCGGGCTGTCAGCAGACCATCACGACACAGAGCTCGGAGGGTTACGTCATGGGGTTGGAGGCCCTGGTCGGCGCCGGCATCGGGATGCTCTGGCAGATCGGCGTGCCCGTGTCCAGCGTGGTGCTGCCGCCCCATCAGCGAATCGATGCCGCCGCCATCTTCAACATGGCGCAGCTGGGCGGCGTTGCTGTTTCCTTGTCCATTGCCGGCAGCATCTACCAGAACGTCGGGTTCGACCTGGTGAGTGACGCCATCGGCGGGCTCCGAGGCAATTATTCGGACGCCGACGTCCGCCTGCTTCTCGGTGGTGCCCGGTCGTCCATCCTGTCCGCCGCGCATCCCGAGGTCGTGCCCCGCGCCATCGAGGCCGTCACGACCACCATCCTCGACTGCTTCTATCTCAGCGTTGCGGCGGGTGCCCTCTGCTTTATCGCGGCGTGTTGCATGAAGTTTGAGGCACTCGACTTCCAGAAACCGGCAGCCCCTCAGAAATTGGATGTGAAGAAGGAGACGGTGTAGACTTGTACCCCCTGCGTAGGATCTCGGAGGAACTGATGCTTATATATGTTTTGGATCTATCGCTATTTGTATTACTCTTTTAAAAACACAAAGTTGCCCCATTTGACAGGCTGTTTTCATTGGCCGAGTGACTCCCCCGGAGGGTTTTCGTCTCGGATTTCAAGTATTGTGACCACAAAGATGAAAAAGGGGAGAAATAAAAATGATTAATTACTGACTGTCCACGCAGTTGCATCTCGATGGAAGGGTAATCTCCATACTTATAAGCCTTTGCCGACACATATGACTGCGGCTGTGCGTTCTCGCCCTCGAGGGACCGCAGATCACATCATGCCACCCACGGCTCAGGATCCGCCCTGTATACAACCGTGGACCGCCAAAACAGCGCCGCCCAGCATTTCGTCCATCGGTCTAGACCAAAGTTCACCACTTTTCCCCTGGTGCCTGACCACGAAAATACGATATCAAATCTTCCCATTGTTGGGTTGACGAACATGAGAGCAACATCGTCGGAAATCAATGGCTTTCTTTGCAGACTTAAAAACGACTGACAAGCTGCTCAATCTTAGGGGCTTTACCATGCACACCAGACATAGACAGAAAATTCGGACATTCCTATTAATCTTAATAACTCTGTTTGAGTGCAGTCGTTTCATCATAAACGCGACACAGAGAAGCCACGACCACTCCCACATTTATATTCGAGGCAGTCACTGCAACTGTCGCTTCCTAGCTGAACTTAATTCCTGGAGGAGAGACCCAATCACAGAACCAGCAATCATGGCGTGGCCATCACCAACGACGATATCCCCCAAACAACCTGGGAAACAGGAACCACAGGCCACCGTCTTCGAAATGGCGGCCTCGCTCGAGAGCGGCACCCAGACGCCGGTACGGCCGCCGCTGGGGTCGCCATCCATGTCGACCACCTCGATCCCCAGCATGCAGCAGGCCACCCCCGTCTCGCACAACCTCAAGGGCGCCAACTTCCACGGCTCCTTCGCGGCCATCACCGCCCGGCACAAGACGAAGCACCTACACAACCGGCCCTGGTATAGAAGGCATGCGTACTTTACCGGAGGGTGGGGAGATCGGGCTATCTGGCGCGCAGGGGTAAGTTCTTTGCTTTGTGATACTATATGTCCCTTCCTTCTGCTCAAGATGAGTCACGCTCACGAACACCCAACAGGTCGTCGAAGCCGTCGGCACTTTCTGTTTGACCTGGCTCGTGGGCCAGTTCAACATCGTCAACGCGAACCTGCAGGGGCAGCAGCCGTCGGTCCACACCGCCGCCGCCACCGCGGGGTACGTCGGGCTGTGGTCCGCGGTGCTGTTGGCGGCGCTCGTGGCCGCGACAGGCCCCGGGTCGGGCGGCCACCTGAACCCCATGGTCACCTTCTCGACGGTGCTGTGCGGTCTCTGCCCGCTGTCGCGGGGCGTCATCTACGTGGCATTCCAGATGCTGGGCACGGCGATCGCGGGAGGTTGTTTGTTGGGGTCTTGGGGGGTGGAGAGGGCGGCTACGTGAGTTTCCTGGCCTTGTTTCTCGTAGCCCCTTTTCGGCTGTTTGGGTTGACTAACTAGGTATTGAACAGTTACCACGGCGGTGGGTGCTCTTACGATTCGTCCGTTCTCGACCCAACACAAGTCCTGCTCATTGAGGTTGTGTCGTGTTTCATCCTGCTGTACGCTCCTCGCTCCTCACGCTCTCTCTGTAGTAAGGGATACATGACTGATGCTGACTGTTCACCGACAACAGCTTCCTCATATTCGGCGTCGGGCTTGACCCCCGACAAGCGGCCCTCTTCGGTCCCCACCTTGTTCCCATTCTGGTCGGCCTCTGCTTCGGCGTCGTCGCCTTTGTCTCGCAAGGCCTGACTTCCGGGTATGCGGGCGCGAACATGAACCCAGCCAAATGTTTCGGTATCGCCGTAGCGACGAATGATTACTCTGGTAAGCAAATTTTCGGTTTCTGCTTGGAGTGGTTGATGTGGTTTTATCAGAGCTAACATGTCGCTTACTTTAGCGCAATGGATATGATGGGTTGGTGGAGTAAGTCATCACCCCTTTTCCTGAAGTAGCCTCGTACCATGATGTCTGAATACTAACTGACATTCGTGACAGTTGATCGGTGGGATCATGCAAGCCATCCTGTACAACTTCAATCCTCCGTGGCAGGTGCGCGATGACAAGAACAAGGAGGGAACGCCTCGAGCTCCCTAAAACGAATGAGTTAATAGTTGAACTTTGTTATTGTACTATATCGGGCCACATAAAAGAAAAGGCGTTAGCTGTACATGGAGTTTGTTGAAAGATTTCCTTTTCAGACAAGACTTGTTTCTTGGGAAAACTGCTAGAAGATATACGGAAGAGGCTACTATGACTTAGAAGAACACGTATTAATACTAATTCAGTAATTGCTACTGCCAAACATCTTATTACCTTTACTTGTTATAGCGCGTGGGGCATGTAAGTAATACTTACTCTCGGCCTTTGGAGAGCGGCTGGGCTGTGAAGATAGTCGAGTAAGATTGAGGATACTAGATTGTAAGGTAGAAATTACAGTAGTCACTTAGAGGATCGAAGACGTGGTTGTTTTGAATTTAACTTTCTTTGTAAAATTGGCATATGAAACTGTGCGCAAGCAGATTATGCTTATGTTGCGAGATATATAGAAAATCGTCATGCGGACGTGAAAATGACTGGGCCAAAAACACTGGTATCTTCTCTTCCCGTAGCACTGCTGTGTGCTATTATCCAAAACCGACATATTGTTATACATTTCTTCATCTTCATCTCCTTCCTCATCATTATCTTCGTCATCGTATCGTTTAGACGATCGAGTGGTCGCTGGTGTGCTCGACGTGCTTCTCGACGGGCTTCTCGGTCATGCCCATCTCGGCGGCGTAGGTGGAGTGAGGCACCCACTTGGCAGAGTTGCGAGGGGTGGTCTCCTCGAACATCTTGTCGACCTGCTCGAGGGTGAGGCCCTTGGTCTCGGGGATGAGGAAGTAGGCGTAGACGAAGCAGCAGGCGCAGAGGGAGCCCCAGACAAAGAAGACCTTAGCGCCCAGGTTGCCCTTGTCCTCGTCGACCATGTAGGGGGTGATGACGGCGATGATGCAGTTCCACAGCCAGTTGGAGGCGGTGGACAGGGC
The DNA here is from genome assembly GCA_038363915.1 of Apiospora saccharicola. Classification (NCBI taxonomy): domain Eukaryota; kingdom Fungi; phylum Ascomycota; class Sordariomycetes; order Amphisphaeriales; family Apiosporaceae; genus Apiospora; species Apiospora saccharicola. Next base: position 2,124,171 of record JAQQWM010000004.1, read on the forward strand.
CACACCACGCGATCGGATCTGGAGAGGGAAGATCTCGCCGATGACGACCCAAGCACCCGGGCCCCAGGTGGAGGCGAAGAAGGAAATGTAGATGCAGATGAAGGCGATCATGGCCTTGACAGCGTTGGGGTCCTTCATAGCGACGGTGCCGATAATGGCAACAATGAACTGGCAAATGACCATGCCCAGAGCACCCCAGATGAGGATGGTACGACGTCCGAAGCGCTCAATGGTCCAGAAGGACAAGGGGGTGGAGAAGACGTTGACCAGGGTGGTGACGAGAGAGATCAAGAAGGGGTTCTTGATAGTTCCAAGCTGCTTAAAGAAGGTGGTTCCAAAGTAGAAGACGAAGTTGACACCGGTCCACTGCTGCATCATCTGGAGAGAAGTACCGAGAATGGTACGGCGGAGGTTGGAGGAAGCCTTGAAGATGGAACCGCGGAAGCAGTTCATCCAGCTGTCGAAGTAACCACCCTGGGGGATGACAGAGATCTCGTGCTCGTGGTTGGCGATGATCTCAGCAAGCTCATCCTGGATGTAGTCGGAGTCGGTACCGTGGCCTCGGAGGCGGGACAGAACACCGGCGGCCAGGTCGAGCTTGCCCTTGCGGACGAAGTAACGGGGGGACTCGGGAAGGAAGAACAGGCCAATGGCCAGGATAATGGCCCAAGCCATCTGCAGGCCAATAGGGATACGGTAGGAGCCGCTGTCTTGGCGGTTCTGGGTAGCGTAGTCGACGGCTGAGGCAATGAGGAGACCGATGGTGACACAGAACTGGTATCCAGACACGATAGGGCCACGGACTTTGCGGGGAGCAACCTCAGACATGTACTAAGGAGGGATGGGTTAGCTTAGGAACATGGGAAAGACATGATGAAGAGCGATATTACTTACCAGAATCAGGATAGCAGAGACGAAACCGACACCGAAACCGGCAACCAGGCGACCGGCGACGATGAGACCAAGACCCTCGCTGGCAGTCTGAAGAGCGACACCAACGAGGAAGATGGCACAACCGATGATGATGGTCAACCGACGACCAATCCAGTCGGCAAAGTCACCAGCCATCAGGGCACCGAAGAAGGTACCGGCAGACAGGATGGATGTGATAAGAGACTTGTTGGTGGCGGACATGACGGTGGCGTCAGGGCCCTCGATGACCTTGATGAAGTAGTCCATACCGTTGACACCGGAGATATAACCGGAGTCGTATCCGAAGAAGATACCACCGAAGGCGGCAAAGGCGCACATCATGTAGGCCTTCATGGTAACGGGAGCCTCCACGCGGGAGACATCACCCGTACCGTGGGGTACAGCACCACCAGGCATCTTGACTGATTTGTTGTAGGGTTGAGGATCTTGGGGCGCTTGGTAAATTATTGGAAAGAAGCGGTTGGAGGTTTCAACTGTAGAAAGAAGAACCTTTGGAAGAAGGGGGCCAAGAGTAGAGAAGCCTGATCGCACACTGAGACAAGAGGGAAAAGATGATCGTCAGTCGGGGATCGTGGCCTTCTTCTTATACACATTGTTCTTGCCCAGTCCCCCAGGTCCCCCGTTCCCCCAGGTTGCTGGCGGGCGGGCTTGTTACCAGCGACTGGCCAGGCCACCGCCATGAGCATAAGCGCGACTCATACTCCTGGGCAGGCCCGGACAGTCCTGGACTACCAGAACTGGGAGATATCGAAAAAAAAAAAAAGACCCACCTCCACCCCGGAGAGAAATTGCTTGCTTCTGGACGACCCCAATGTCGGGGCCAAACCCCGCCGTGGAGCCTCTCCAGGTCGCTCCCACCTGAACCAGATCCCCCAGGCAAGGACCCTAGACTGGGGGATGCAGTGTGCCAGTGCAGGCCTGCATTGTTCTCGAATCCCCCAGTCTCCGTAACGCTGCCAGAAAGTGTCGTAATTACTGGCCTACGGACTCGGCGTAATCGGTTGTATTGTGGATCTCGGCGCTTCCATCGGCCATTTTGTGGCGCGTTGAAACGGAGTGCGGCTCTGAGAACGCGCACAGCTGATTGGCCAAATCTCGGGGTGCAGGCCAGAAGAGAGCAGTCATGATGGGTCACTTTCGGTTTCGAGCCCAAGACTGGCCAAGTTGACATCTAAGAAGGCCCGTAGACACGCAGTCCAGAACCGGTATGCTGGGAAGACTAGAGGTTGTTGTGGGCTTCTGCTGCACTATTTCCCACACTCGTACCGATCTATTCATCCATCTACCAAGTTTCAACCGAGGGAGGGGAGCATTGTTTACCCCGAATCACGGGGAAGCGAGGTTTTCAATGTACGACCCCATACACACTCGGATCTGAGATGCATGCTGTTACTTGTGCTTGCTCAGCCATCACCCTAGGACTCTATGGTGGATAGTCGTGGTCACGATGGCCGTCTCACTTTGATCTGACCTCCGGCGCTCATGGGCTCTTTGGGCCCGGGGCCGAAACCCAGCAAAGTCGAAAGAAAGTTAAGTTCAGCTCAGGTACATACTACCACTCACATGGCTCCATGGTCTGGTGACGGTTTTTCTTGTCGCATGGATTGCCTAGTGCATGGCATTCAGCTCAACGAGGTCAAGTAGTTCCGGCTTGTCGGATCAAGGTGTGGGTGGCTACAACTGTTGGTTCGCGGGGAATGCGCGCCTCCTGCCCGTCGGGTTCGGGTAGCTGTTTGCAATGGCAACAAGCGCCACCGAGTTTTCTTCTTTGCATTCTTGACACGAGCTCACATGACTCTTCCATGGCATTTCGTACGGTAGTAGCATGTGCCCACTGAACTGAATGGCCAGCCGACTTTTAGGCGATGGTGAACTCAGGCCCAGGGCGCAGTCGACGGTCGGGACTGACTCAGTAGTGTAATTGCTTGCAGAGACAAGCTAATCTTAGAAATATACCGTTGAAACTGGGATCTGTCGCACTCATCCGTCGCGTTAACCCGCAATCTCAAAAAATTTCCTTCTTCCTGTCAATGCACCCGAGATAGGGGATCCTAACCAAGAAAGGAACCACTGAAACGGCCCATGCCAGATCCTACCAGAAGGCCAGACCTCGGTGACGACCCACGACCCGATCTGGCTGGACGCGACTAGAATTGATCGACATTTACACCAATTGAGCAGTAGATGGCAAAGTTAGGTAATAGAGTATATAGTAAGCCGCAAGCGCGATGGCAATTCGGCAAGACTTGAGTAGGCTCGTGTAGGCTCGTGTAGGCTCCTGTCGACTCTGGAGCAACCAGTAATGCCTAGGAGGGACGTCGGCCGCTACCGATGGCACTGGCAGAGCAAAAGGCGGGTTAAAAAGGGGAAAGAGGCACTAGTCTTGGCGCTTCCCGACACGGAAATTGGTCTAGGTGCATCTGGTCAAGACTGGGAAACTGGCGAAACAGCGGTAACCGACGCTGGCAGCAAATAAAAGTAGACACCCACCTGATCTAGAAGGCAAATTATTTGCAAGCACTGTCCTCTTTGCCGGTAGTCTTCTGATCTTCGATGCTAGCTCTCGGCCGATTCGGCACTGCATTTAGTACTTGCAGCACGAAAAATATATTTGGTCCGAATAGCTCGAGGTACAGTGATGATGATGTTGTTGTCCATTGCTGTCACATATAATAGGGGCAGTTATTGCATGCAGTCAAGCTGGCTTTATTGGGTGGAGTCTGGAGAAGGGAAAAGAACAGGAAGTGTCCCCTGGTTCAATTTAAATCTCTGGTTGCATCGCATGCGCGGGTGGAGGTTCATCTCCAGAAAAGATTTCTCCAGGTACTTGAGTACCTTCAGCGAAACGGTCCGACCTCCACGTTCTCTTTCGCTCGCACGGGGAAACCCAGCCAAAAAACCAATCTTGGAAGTGAGATGCGCTTATGTAAGGCATTAGCCAGCATGTCGGGTATGCTATTTCCCCAATCTTTAGCGCACCATGGTATTAACTGGGCGCAAATTAATGCCTTCTTTTTCCCTTGTCGCAGCAACACTTCGTCATGGAAATTTTTGTCATTGCCATTTGGGATAGTTGCACTAGTAGCCAGTATACCAGGAAGTGCATGTCGCTGAAAAAGTATGTAAGATTGAAATGATTGGTCGGTCGGTTATTAAATGTCCGCTACTGCTGAAGTGGTGTGGTATCGTCAAACGGTCAGGCACCACCGACAGGCATCATTCGCCCAGGCCGAGTGTTGGACTTGAATCCTTCTCATGTACCTTGGCAGCTGAGAAGAAATCATTCTATGTGCATTCATCGTACCATTGCCATTAACTCAAGTTTCGATCCCAATTCTGTATATTCAGTGTACCTAAGGGCCCCTCTAGGGCGAAATCGTGAGCCAAGCTACCGGAACTTCCAATATGTACAGTTGAACTTAAGTTTATCCCCATGTATGTCTCGCTCTCTTCCGCGAGCGCTACCGAAAGCTGGTCCGACCCGACCTGATCCTTCTTCGGTCCCCATCCATCATCCCCTTGCTGCATGAGGAATGCCCGTCTTCACCCGGTTGGTTTCCCATGCACACCATACACAAGCGCCCCTCCTCTCTCATGTGTCCCTTGACTCGTACGTCTCTCTAGCAAGTGAAGGGAGCCGGCCCGTGGCTGTAGGCCTTGCCGTCGTTGTCAGGCTGGCCGCTCGAGCCGTAGATCTGAATCACGACGCTGGGGTCATTGGCCGCGTAGGCACCGGGGAAGCTGACGGTCGAACCGGGCGTTTTGGAGCCACCACCAGACACGCGGATCTGTGCGCAGCTGGTGTAGAACTGGGCGCCACCCTGCGAGTAGGCCGAGTGCAGTGCCAGCGTCTCGATGCGCAGCAAGTAGTCGCCCGACGGGATGCAGGTCGGCAGGTTGAACTTGACCCAACCGTTGTTGGCGATCAGGTTGTCGACCTAGACAGAAGCATATGTGTAAGTTACTGGATCAAGTATGCGTCTTGCTTACTTCCGTGAACACGGGAGAACGGATGAACTTACACCCCACTTTCGACTACCAGTGTTGAACGTATCCTCCCAGATTTTGAACCACTTCGCGCTGGTCGCCGATGCAGATGCGGCATTGTCGACCTTGGCGAGCCATGCTGTGACCGGGCCCTTGTGGCTGGACGCGATTGGGTTGTCCTATTCTCTCGAGTGTTAGCATGTTTCTCTGCCTCACTCGGGGGATATAGGGGCACACTAAGACATTCTTACCAGGTCGTTGGCCCCCTGAGGGCCGCCGATGATGTGCTGGTACCACCCTTCGATCGAGTCGCCGGCCTTGACGGGGATCACCGTGTTCGAGGTGTAGCCCGGAACGCCGCAAGCCAGCGAGGACGACGAGACGTCCTGCATGGGGTTGTTGGTGTTGGGGGCGCGGAGACCTGTGAGCGAGCCTTGGTCCTGCCCGTTGACCTTGATTTTCTAGAGAGACGCACAACAATGTGTGAGCAACTGGATAGGGGCCAAGAGCACATCTCCATCTTGGTGAGCCTTGCTTACCTGCATGATGGCATGGGCTTCGGCCGAGAGGCCGAAGGCCAAAGCGGTGGCGAGGGACAGCTTCATGGTCGAGTCGAGCGAGGGGCAGTATCGATGGCGTTTGCGAGATGAGGGTGGGTAATAGATCAACACATTAAGCTCATGCCAAACGGGCGATCAACTCATCGCTTCTGCGATATCATCGTAGCACTTATATATCTGCATACCCATATACAAATCCAGGTTCTCGGAACCTCGCCTCACTAACCCCATGCTCTCAAAGGGGAAGCTCACAAAACACATAAGACATATTCTAACTGAAGCCAGCCAGTACCCAGCCACACACTCCCTTCATACCGGATTAGTAGTCATGAGATGAATGTTTTCTAATCCAAACTGGTGGTTGATTTGGTAGCAAACAACGAGAGCGCCCGCGACGTTTCACTTACAATGTCTTGGTGTCACACCGGGGCCAAGCGTCCGCAACCCGGAAGGGGCGATAGTGCACGCTCGGCACCCCGTGGGGATAGGTGGGCTTTTTAAGCGCCGCCACGCGCATGGCCAATCTTTGAAAGGCTTTGTCGATCTATCTTGGGGCTATCCAGTAACCACAGATAGCGTAGCATGCATTTAAGGTCACGGCCCGTTTGGCTGACTCTGCATTGATGGATAATTATCCCATAAATGGCCAGCTAGCTAGGGCTAGCTGCTACACTCCGACAACTCATGTCAACCTCAGGTCGGCTGAGATCCGTCGGATGCATACTCGGTGGCATGCACAAATAACAAATTTGCATTCTTTATGTGTTGTAGTTGGTTTATAAGCCATCAATCTATTGGCAATTATCTATCAACTATTTACCACGCCCTGCTTCGACTTGCAGCAGATTACTGCGAAGTCTGTCCTGCAGGTCGTTCGGGGGAAAGCAACATGATCCTTGAGGCCTGTCCGCGCGTGCTCGTTACACAGACAACTGAAGAACAGCATCCTTGCCATCCAAGCTATCAATCGGTCCTTGTTGGATGCCCTTGCTTATCTATTCGTAACATGCATGCTCCCTTTTATGTGGTTGCGGCTGCAAGGGCCTTTTACCTATTTTGGTGATTTGGCGTAGATCAGAGCATGAGCTTTCTCAAGCATAATAGGCTTCCTGTTGGTTTCACCAATGGGATACTTCAGGAGAGCACCGAACCTGGAAAACGCGATTTCGTCGCCTGGAGCGTCTATGTCACCAGGCTCGTCTCCGAACTTGCTGACATAGTCCGACACCCCTGCCAACTCATAGCCTAGGAAATCACGCACAACGAGCTTATCCTCGGCCTTGCGCATGAGTAGTTTCAACCCAAGTGCATCTTTGCAAATCTGACGGAGCCTCTTCTTAGCCAGACTTTCGACTTTGGTGTCGTAGAACGTAACCGGCTTGAGTTTGCGTAAGATACTCTCCTCTGCTTCATGGGCAGGGGTGTGTGCCTCCGGCTTGAAATGGTCCGCACACTTCAATGTTGAAATTCGCCATTGTGCAACATCCTTGCGATTATCTGTAATGACTTGTTAGGCTGTCTTGCGTTCGTAACTTCACGTTAATTGCACTTTAAAATGTACTTACCTTTGGGGACCATCTCCATGAAATCATGCTCTACATTCTGCAGATATTTCGCTGTACCGCCAGCGTGGTCGAAGTGGCCAAACAGAGTCCTGTTGAATATGTACTTGCAGAGTGTTTCGAAGATGATTCGACAGACATGGTTCTGAGACCTGGCAACACTCAAAGAGCCTTGGCCGACCAGACTCTCCAGAATTGATCTATATTCTGTCTTGCCAGAGGAATCCAGATCGTTCAACACGGGTGTCCAGACCTCCGTGACTGTTCCATAGACGGAGTTTCTCAAATCCTTGAATGCGTGGATTACCTCTTGGTCCATTACATGATCAATGGGAGACTTGGTGAGAAGGTCGACATAGTTGCCAACCTGGTCATTCAGCTGCTGGTTGAGCTGGCGCAACTTCTCACACTCGTTCTGCAAATCGTGGTTCTCCTGGCGAAGCTTCTCGTTCTCCTTGGAAACTGTATGCTTCTGTTCGCAGCGGATGTTTCCTTCATGGACTTGGTTGACTTCATGCCGCAAGCTTGTCAACTCAAGACTCATGGCTTTCATACCCTCCATCATCTGGGATTGTTGCTGAAAAAGACCTTGAAGCAGGTCCTGATCCGTCGGTTGGCGAATCGTGTTTTGACCTGCACCAAGGAAGTTGACGAAAGTTCCCATGAAACTTCTAGACTGTTGCTTTGGTCATGTTAGCCTCTAAATTACACGGTATCATGACTGCGTCTTACTTGGTTCTCTGGTGCGTCAAAGTAGTAGACAGGAGGGCCTGCAGAGCCAGGCTGATTGTGAGGATGATGAGACATCTTTCGGAAAGAACTCAGGTCGTCCTGATGACCAGGTCGAGCAAGGAACTCTTGGCTGTTAATATTCAAAGGTGTGCACCTTTGCCTTGCATTGATTGGTACGTGACCGATCAAAATGGGTGTTGGAGGAAAGAGAGGAAGGACTGCAAGTTTGTGGGGAGAAGTGAGAACCAAAATGCAGCACTCGGGGGATAGAGGGTCTTGCCTCAGTACGCGGTAAGTATCAATGGGCAATGAATTTACAACATGAACAATGCCCCAGGAATTACCTTAGGTTTGCAATGAAGTTGTAGACCTAAGGCATTACTGGCAAGGAAACATATGTATGTACCCCACAAGAGGGTGAAGAAATGGTCAGGGAAAAGTGAAGAACCAAACAGTTCTCTATTTAAAGAAACCTTAGGTACCCGAAGTTGTTTACCTAGGGTACATATTGAGGTAAGCTCTATTTGAAAATTGTGAACAACTGTTCCTTCCTGATTTCACTTCAACAGGAACATACTATCGAGGTGGTGTTTGTCTGGCATACCTACCACCAAACTACCAATCTTTGACAGTTGGTTCTGCCAACTTTCACTGGACATTACAGAAACATTGATTCGACTAGACGATTTCTCGACTGGACGATTCAAGATGGCGTCACCTGTTAAGGTTGTCATCGCCTTCGATTTTGGTACGACCTATTCGGGAGTCTCCTATGCGTTCCGCAAGCGTGGACAGCAGCCTAACCCGTCTCCGATCTGCAAATGGCCTGGTATGTCTCGCGTTTATCTAAGTTATCTATTTATAATCAAGCTCGTCTAACTAACATGTTTCATAGGCGACAGTACTGGTCGTGTCTCGAGCGATGTCAAAGTTCCTACCATCATCTCGTACACGAGCCAGACTGACTTCAAGTGGGGATACCAAGTCAAGCTCAATGACAAGTCTATCGTTGGAATCAAGCTGCTGCTGGATCCCGATCAAGACAAACCTTCTTACCTTCCTGGCAGCGGCAAGAGAACTGCTTTGAAGAGTCTCCCCAAGCCAGCCGTCGACATTGCGGCTGACTACATTGGTGCCGTGTACAATCATGCACTTCAAGAGATCCGCAAGAGCTCTGTAGGCGGATTCTTTGATACATGTGAGAGAGATGTCGTTCTCACCGTCCCGGCTGTGTGGTCAGACAAAGCCAAGGATCTCACGCTTCAGGTATGCCATATATGACAAATCTTGTAATCAATCAGTTTCATGCTGATGGCTATTACAGGCCGCTACGAAGGCTGGTTTGGGTCCTGCCTTGATGATCAAGGAGCCCGAGGCCGCCGCAATCTACACGCTGTCCGAGCAAACTCTTGCTATACACGTACGTATCCCACTTCCCGCTTGCTTGAATATACAGCCACTGATACAATTGCACCCCACACAGAAGGACGACATCTATGTGGTCTGCGATGCAGGCGGTGGTACAGTCGATCTTATCACGTATGAGGTCGCCCAGGAAAGCCCTCTCGAGCTAGCCGAAGTTGTTCCTGGATCTGGTAAGTATCCTGATTCGGACCCCAATTCTCCCAGCTCGACACTGTCCAACTGCCCCACTGTCATGTAGACACCTAATAATGATCATAGGTGGCATGGCAGGCGCGACCGGCTTGAACAGACGATTCGAAGATGCAGTGCGTGACTTGATCGGTGAAGGTTCAATGGCAGAGCTCAAGGCTGCACTGGATGGCTGGGCGCTCGTTTTGGACCAATTCGAAACCGAGATCAAGCGCAAGTTCTGCGGTGAAAGCGACAGACCCCATTACATCCATTTTCCTGGTCTGAATCTGGAGGATGACCCAAGCTACGGCTTGGAGAACAACACTTGGTGCATCAAGTGGTAAGTTTACCCGAACGATGACAAACAATGCCAAGCGAGGTGTGGGACTCACATGATTATAGGGAGGATCTCTACGAGATATTTGATCCTCTTGTCAGAGATGTCATCCGACTGATCGATGACCAAGTTCAAGCATCACGACAGAAGAACCCCTACCAACCGATTAAGGCTATCTTCTTGGTTGGAGGCTTCGGTTCTAATGGCTAGCTCAAGCGTCGCATTGAGTCGAACTTTCCAGACACTCAGATTATCCAGCCGCCTAATGCATCGTCTGCTATCATGAATGGTGGAGTAATCTATCGCCTGGCCCACGGCCCCAGAGTTGTATCTCGACATGCAACTCGCCATTATGGTATAAGTGTATTGATGCCAAAGAGAACTCCCGAGGACGATGGCAGAGTGACACACTACGACCCGAGAGACGGCATCACCAGAGTCACGAGGATGGAGTGGCACATCACCAAGGGACAGGAGCTCACGGAAGAGAAGATCAGAATTCACGTCCGTCGGAAGATTGATCATCCTTACGATTCTTCCGACCTGTGCTTTGAGCATGTACTTTGGTTCTCTAAGACCCCCTTGCCGCAGGTCTATCCTGACGATAAGGTGGCCCTGTGCTGCCATTTGAAGTCGTTCATGTGGGCTGCCCGACACACCATGAAGAAGATCCCGCAAGGTGTAAACGGTAGACCCTATTGGAACATGGACTTCGATCTAGTGGTCGCAGCGAAGGCCATTCTGGAATTCTCTGTGGAGGTTGCTGGCAAGGAGTATGGCACTGTGGAGGCCAGCTATGAGTAGCGATTCGGTCTGGTAGACAGATACACACTGGGCGGAGGTTAGACAAGTTCATAATCGCGCCTCTCTTTTCTGCGCATCGAATAGGCAAACCTCCTGCAGTCTAAATGAATACGCAAATCATGCAATATTTTCATGCCTTTCTCGGTGATTCAAAGGTAACATGTATTGTGTTATACCCTGCAAATTGTCACCAGGAGACAATATTGTATCGCGGTATTGTTTGATCTAGAGGTCGAAGCTTCAATAAGCCACGACGTTTGGGGAGCATTATACATCTGATAACACGGCCTCCTCGATGGCGTATACAGGTACAGTAACCATTCATATACGTTGGAAGCATCTCCCTAGTTATCCGGCACCATGACCCGATCTATATCCGGTCCATACGCCCCTCCCCCAACGCCCGCAATAACAATCGTATTCTCCGACCCAGCCTTAAGCTCCACATGCACGACGCTCGTCGCCGGCGTCGAGTTCCCATTCTCTGACGGCAGGAACGAAATCGTCTGCGCCTGTCCGTTCACCGTAACGACGGCGGACCGCTGGGAGGAGTCCCCGTTCAAGTACTTGATGCGCAGGGTCGTGCGACCCGCCCGGCTGCTCTTGACACCGCTGAGCGTCAGCGAGCCCCCATCGGGCCCCCCAATATAGCCGACCGACGTCCCCCCGCTGCAGGACCCGCAGCTCAGCGTGCGGGCCCCGCCCGCCAGCGTGCCCGACTCGCCCTCGGGGAGGTCTCGCTGGGCCCCGCGGCCCACATGCCGGCGGCCACATCGGGCACCCAGTTGACGCGGTCGCCCATGGTAATGGTGGTGCCCGAGATGCTGAGGGGAAGCCAAACGTACGTGCTGCGCATCAGGTTGGTGGAGATCCAGCGGTCGCCCATGTAGATGGCGTCGTTGCCGCCCAGGGGCAAGATGTAGTTGGTCTGGCTGTTGTACGTCTTGGACCCGCTGTTGGCGAAGGTCTTCCAGCCGGACCAAGGGCCCGCCAGGGAGGTGGCGTAGCTGTAGACCTGGAGCGAGGAGCAAATGTTAGTTGATACATGTTAGTAGTAATGTGGGGGAAGAAAGTGGCAGGAGTTGCTGAGAAAGGATTGGTTGGTTTACATTGTCGTTTGGGTCCCACCCGCTCAAGTGGCTGCCAAACATGAAGTAATACCCATTCTTCTTCACAATTGCCGGCGCCTCGATAGCCTCACGCCACAAGTAGGTGCTGTTAGTAACGCTAAGATAGTCACTGCTAAGCGCGTCGATGCGGAGTCCATTAGCACGCTATTCCATAGCCATCATAGTTCTTGCGTTAGCCGGAAACAAGATCGTACTAGTCAAGGTAGTGAGGAAGGGGCCTGTCTTTAACTCACGTCCTCGGTCAAGAGATAGCCCGCCCCATTATCGTCCTTGAAGAGCCCAATATCGCGACTCTCGAAGTTGAGCGGCCGGAAGCTCTTGAGGTACGTATACTTCCCGCAGACGGTATCGCTCGTCGCGACGCCGACCTTGGCCTCGGAGTAGCCGCTGTTGTCGATGTGCAGGTACATGACGTACTTCTGCGTGGCGTTGTTGTAAATGACCTTGGGCCGCTCGACGACGCGGTTGGGGCCCAGGTCGCCGCCGCCGGACGTCTGCGACAGCAGCGCGCCGACGTAGGTCCACTCGACCAGGTTGGTCGATGAGTAGCAGTTGACGTTCTGGAACGCGCTGCCGCCCGTCTTGTCCTCGCCGATCATGTAGTAGGTCGACCCGACCTGGATCATGCCGGCGCCGTGGGCCTGGACGTGCTTGCCCGTGTTGGTGGCGGTCCATGTCGCGCCGGGCACGATCTGCAGCGTCGCCTGCGCGAGGGTGGCGGCGGCGGCCAACAGCAGGGCGGTCGCTGATCGTGGCAGCTGCATCATGCGATGACGGTGAGACGAGATCCGGTCCCAATGAGCTAGTTACGACGGTGTGGGCAAGGGGTTTGCGTGAAATTGGCACGTGGAAATCCCTACCAGATTTCCCAGGTTATCATCATACAGTCGAGAGTGCCGGGTCCCCTTTACTTATAGGACTGGCCATCATCTGCCGTCCCGCTCCGCCACGGACCGCGCATTAATATTCCAGGAACGTATTTGGTTGTTGGGGCGTGGATAGACATCATTCGTGGACTTTAAACGGCCCCCCCGCTTTGGTGAATGAGGCGGACCTAGGCGTCTCCAGTTTCGGAGGCAGCGTAGCATTCTTATTTCTCGATCAGCAGATCTCATATAGCCGGCACGCACGCTAGATGTTTGTGGGGTTGACCGATCAGGCGCAAGTTAAACTTCCGTTCTCTGTAACCTCGACAAGGTGTAAGCAAACATTTCTGATCACACAGAAGATCCTCCCGTTGCGGTGGGTTCAGGGGCAAATACTAACCTAGCGCTAAGATCGTGTCCATGATCTTTAGTGGGATTGCTAGCATAAAACAAGAGGACAATTGCAGACGCATCAACAACATGAAAAATGTAATTATATGTGCAATTCAGGGAATGTGATATAAAAAATTGTGTTTCATGTATATATATATCTGTGCCTATGGCTGCGTCGGCGAGGCGCAATGCCATAAACGGACTGATGTGGCAGCAATAAGTATCCGGCTACACATCGCTCGGTATAGAGCTTGCAACGAGAAACAAAAGGAGAAGTTTGGGAATTCATGTCGCATCCATCGTGTCAATAGTCATCAGGCCAGTCATTCCTCGTTTCCGAATAATGCGGCCAAACCATGAAGTAGTAAACACCTTTTCGCCATCGCACATATGAACAAACCAAGAGACAACTTTTGCCTGCAATGGTCTCAGGGTAGGAAGGCCCGAAAGTACTATCATCCATCGACCTCCATAGGATCTATGACCGTACTTGCCGCTACTATGGTTTTCTCGTCCGAATCCTTACTGGCGCCATCGGAGACGTGGCCGGCAGAATGGTGGTTGGGCTCCTTCTCGTTCCCTGTCGCAGCGCCATTGCAGAGCCGGTATTCGCCGTCCTCGTTCCTCCTCTCGATGATTCCTTCATCGAGGGCCCATTTGGCTAATAGGCGGTCGACACCTAGTCTGTTAGCTTCACCTTTCTCCATGTGCCTGCCGACGTGTTCTGTCCATTCATCCCAGGACGTAGGACCCTCGAATACGCTGGCACAGTCTGGTTTGGGACATGCCGAACGTTGAGGGGGGTGCCGACGGGTTATCAAACATGACGTCTGCATTTCTCGAACGTGAGTTTCCCACTCTACTTGCAATTTACTATCGCCCTTGGCAATAGCTTTCTTGATAGCAAAGGGCGCATGCATGCGCCGCAAGTGTTGCGTGAATAAATCTTTTCGGTTGAATTCATTCCCCTTGCCTTCAGCTGTGCTCTGCGGACATGAGGAGCATCGATAATATTGCAAACACAGGTGCTGAGACGCAATATGGCGTTTCCACTCATTTTTGGACCCAAACGTGCTTATGCACCCGGCAAAGGCGAATGCACAAGGAAACGGACGGGTATGCGCCGCAGCTATGTGCTTGCGTAATGACGAAGAGTCCTTAAACGGTGCGTGGCTGCATAAGTTACACCTCGTCTCTTGCTTGGGCGTCGCTTTTTGTAAAGATCGACGTGGTTTTGGACGGGCTGAAGGCGTATTGTGATGCGCCTCTTCAATGCCAGATTCATTCGCTTCATGCGATGAGCGCTCTTCGTGTTTCATATCCGGCGTGCGGTCCATAAGAGACATCTGGGCATGGGCGGCTGCAGCAACCTCATCGCTCATATGACGCACGTGGCTGAGAGCCTTGAGCTGCTCAGCCGCCTCCTGCATCTCGGCTGAGTCTTCCACGTCGTCTTGCTTGACTCCTGTCCCAGGTGCGGAATTTGGGAAAGGCGCGCTGGCAGACGTTGCCGATTGAGGAAGGCTCATCGGATCTGGGCGACTGCCTGTATCTGGGCGGACTGGGGTTTCAGGAAGTATCTGAGTATGACTAGACTCCCTATGGGGCGCCTCGTGCCTGTGTAATACTGGGGTACTCGCTGCAGCCTCTCGCGCTTCAAGTAGTATGCGGCCATCCTCCACATCCTTTGCTGATGCTTTGGTAGAAGAGGTCGGTCCCACGAGTTGTTTATAGAGATGCGTCATGTTATGAGAGTTGATGTATCCAAGGAAGCAACAGACTTTATCGTGTTGTACCACGCTCCATACGGCGACGGGCATGGATATGAGCAACATCGTCGGCGGTCCAAGGAACATGCCTTCGACGGAAATCTTAGGGGCCATGGCGGGTGCATTATGTAGCCATTGGTTGAAAGATGACATGTCCGGGCTTGCCTCTCCCACGAATGTTGTACATACCAGAACCCGTGGTTCTTCGAATGTGAGGTCAACTACTGTATGCGGATGTATCAACTGTTCCTGCTGAGCTGTTTTCGACTGCTGGTCGCCATCGGAGCTTGCTTGCTGCAAGTTAGGAGGGCGAGGCGCAAGGGGTGACAAACTCAGACCCTGGCCCTGACCCTTACCAAGGCTAAGAGTCTTGAAGACTGGCATTTTGTCAAGGAACGACACACTCTTAGTAGCGCCGTTTGTCAAACCCAAGCTCTGGGCCATTTCTTGTTGCTTGAGCAATGCAACCTCCTGATAGAGGCGCTCCGCATTGAACGGACGGCCAACACTCAACCGCAAGAAGGCTTCAGCAACATGAGCCGTAAATGAGCGACCGGCCGCTTCCGGCGGATTCCGCTCCACCCCATTTGACGCAATAACTTGCTTTAGACTGCTTGTGCTGCTGTTGTCACTGGCAATCTGGTCGTCCCGGGTCGGCGCGGTGTCCAACAGTATGAGCATATCTGACGGCGCATCTTCGAACAGACACCGGATTCCGTTCCAGTTGAGTTTTGTTGCTTGTTTTTCCGCATTGCTGTGACTCTGTCAGGAACGAGAGCTTCCACAAACGAATTGGTATGGCCACGCTGAGCCTCCCTCTTTCTTACCTTGCCCAGAAGAACTGATTGTTGGCCCCCGTGAACCCATGCCCGGCGTAATGGACGATCAGCAGGTGGTCCGGCGCGGCTTTCTCGAAGAAGGCTGATATACGGACGCCAAGTTTGATGCTCGCATTGGGGACCGTAGGAATGGCCCATTTCTCTGTGCGGTAGTTGTACCGCTCCCGCAGCACCTGATCGAGCGCGTCGGTGTCTTGCTCCTCCGCGTCGTCTTCGTCCCATCTCAGCAGGAGTACCGATACGTTCGAATAGGCCGATTTTTGGGTTTGCCGGTATATAAGCATGGCGGCATCTTGCAGATGCCTCGCGAAGGACTCGAATTCATGTCTCTCGGGGGGTGGCGGCGCAGGGAGCACCTCCTGAACCTGATAGAGTGGTTGGACAGGTTGGGCCTACAGAGCCGGTCGCATCCCAGAAGTCAGCATCACGCACTTGTCTCGCCCCCTTGCCGGCCATTGGGGTCACTCACGGGCTCATGGTTGAGGACAGGCTGCGGTTGGGCTTCCAGCTTGGGTGCCAGCCTTCGCTTCTTTGCCGCCGGGGCATCCATCGGTCGGCAGATTGGGGGGATTAGCAATGCGTGACCATACAAGTCCGACACACACGAATGATCGGTTCCACCGTGGTCCCTCGAGGGCCTCTCTTACTCTATAACGAATACATCCAGTGGGAAACTAATTGGAGATGAGAAAGGCGCTGCTTTGGATATATCTATCGCTGGGCATTCGGCACAGCCTTACTGAGAGGGCTACTTGCGAGGCTGAATTGAGGGTTCGAGGGTTTCTCTTGGCATTCGCTTTAGCAAGCACTAGTTCCCTGCTAATCTCTCTGTCTGGCTCAAGTCTTCGAGTTGCCCATATTATGCTTATACCCGGATCAGATGAGGGGGCGCTCCACTCGGGATCATAATTCTACCGACCATCCGAGCGTCGCGCTTTGCTTGGCCACAGGAGGATGGATGTGGTCGCTCGCTTCAATCGTATCACCGGTTGCTAGTGAACCATGGATCGCTGAGTGAATGATCTTGTTGTTGAAGATTAGTACGATGGACGCTATTGTGAGTGATTGCTTGCTATTGAGACATAACTGCATATGTAGGTATGTAGACTGCTTGTCTATGTGGATTGCCCTGGTCGCAATTAATGGAGCCCTGCGACGCATGTTGCCGGAACCAACAAAAGTTGTGAAATGTAACAAGAGAAGACGAGCCTCGAACCCATTCTTCGCCCCATTATACAGTGTGACCACCTGTGAGGCTGACATATCTATGTGATAGCCATCCTATATATCTTCACAAGTTACTCAACTTTACGGAGTACAAGTAATTAAACCTTTCAAGCCACATGCGTCTTCTTCCCTCGAGGAAGACCGTCAATCAACATGTTCACCAGCAGAGACACACAGCATAGAAGACTTAGACAAGTAAAGTGTGAGAACAGTGCGATTCTCAATAAATATGAGTTATAAGGAAATTGACTTGTAGTCAATGATGGGTATAGTTGCAGTACAAATCATGTTCCCAAACTCCCACACAGCTAGATCGTCTTGCAAGCAAGCCAACCAGCGCTGCATCAACCCAATCCCAAGCATCAAGTGGTATTGATGTTCGGGATGCCGCCATCCATTAATGCTGACTTAGCCAAGCGAGAACGGGAACGAGTAAGAAATTACTCTTTAAGATCTCTGTGCTCCAAGCCAACCTTCTCCTCGGCACTAATATCACCACGCTCCAGACGCAGCGTCTCGCTGCGGTGGTTGTGCGTCTTCCAGGCAGGGGTGCCAATATACTTGATAGACCCGGGCTTGGAGTAGTCAAAGATGGACACCACCTCCTCAAGAGGCTTGTTGGCCGTCTCGGGGAACAAGAAGAAGACGTGCCAGAACATGGCGAAGAGGAACACGGCAAAGATGACGTAGGTCTTCCAGGTCTGATCCTCAAAGGAGGGGGTACGAAGTAAGCGAGCGCGAAATTGAAAGCCCAGTTGGCCGAAGTTGCAAGAGCGACAGCCTTGCCACGGACGCGCAGAGGGTACAACTCCGGCGGGTAGGTCCAGCTGACAGGTCCCCAGGTTGGTGCGTAGGAGGCAACGAAGAGATAGGTGGAGGCAATGATAGCCTTGGCTGGGGGGCCTGTGACTTTCATTGATTCTGACGGAGACGGGAACTCGCCCTCTTCAGGTGGGACCGAGTACACGGCAAAGAGGCCAGCGTTGATGCACATCCAGAGGCACATGAAGAAAGCGCCCACAAGGAGGGTTGGTCGGCGACCCCACTTATCCATCCAAATAAGAGCAGGAATAGTCAGGACGACATTGATGATGAACTGGATAGCACTGGGCAAGAGAACATCCCCGCCGAGTCCGGCCATTGTGAACACATAACTACGAGGCGTCAGCGAGTGTCGAGCAACCAAGGGGTCGAGAGGTACGCATTGCTTGCAATATGCACGACTGCTGTAATGGGTTACACTTACGTGATATAGTACATCATGACGTTCATACCAGTCAACTGGGACCATATCTGCATGAAGACGCCGATGTGGGTTCTGTTGATCATGTTGGGCTTGAGCAGTTCGAGGTAGGTGACGTCGGCGTTTTGGCGTTCGAATTCGACAACCTCGCGGATATCTGCCATTTCTCGACTGACCAGAACAGAGTCTGGGTCGCCATGACCGTGAACAAGCGTAAGGACTGCCTTTGATTCATCCCAGCGATCCTTCCTTGCCAACCAACGTGGTGACTCCGGGAGGAACAGCAAGCCGAGGAAGAGCAAGACTGCAGGAAGCATCTGCAAGCCCCAGGGAACTCGGAAGGCGGCAGTGCCTGCTATGTAGCTGCAGCCGTAGCAGATGAAGAACATGATCATGATTCCCCAGGTGATGGCCCATTGTTGCATTCCGACCAAGCGGCCACGCTTTGAAGGTGGAGCGATCTCGGTGATGTAGACAGGGACCTGGGCCGAGCAGATACCGACGGAGAAACCATTGATGATTCGGCCAACGATGAGCATCGGAATATTCACAGAAGCACAGCAGATGATAGAGCCAATGACCCTGGAGGAATTGGTGTTAGCAATAACCGCAACGATGTCCTACGAACCGGGACCCATGCACACGTGGGCGTACGCACCAGATGACAGAACCAATTTGGATCGAGGTCTTTCGGCCAATCATGTCGGAGATGAATCCAGATACGATAGCACCGAGCCATGAGCCACCGGGCATGGCAGCGGTGATGCCGCCTTGGACGTTCGAGTCGGGGCCTCGGCATTCGCCAGTCTTGGGGTCATTTCCTTGCTGGTTGAACTGGCACAAGTAGGGCTTGGTAGAGATGATAGCACTCATTGACGAAATATCAAAGCCGAAAAGGCCACCGCCTAGAGAAATATGTTAGCAAATGACAGGAGCGGCGACGAGGTAGTAGAGCAGAGGCGAAAAAAAGGCCGAAGAACCTACCGATGACGGCGATGGCCGCAATAAAGTAGATGTTTCCAATCTGCTTCATACTGATGAGGACCTCATAGGTTTTCTAGGGCGAGTAGAGAAATACTATAGGTGAAAGAGGTAAAGAGCAAAGATCAAAACATAGGTGTGTGGGCGAGGGGGGTCGTCCAATCTTCTTATATGCGAAAAAGATTGACATGGGGGGTTGTCAGCAACATTGAATACAACAACTAAAACGAGGGGAACTGAGCTGGGGTTCCAATCCCCCGGTTCATTGTCTGTCAGGAAGGCCCTTCCATTGTCAAGGGTGGCTGGAAAGTGGGAGGAGAAGGGACGCAGCCGACCGAGGGAAACTCTGTATTTCACCCTACGGTACAATTCATGTACACTAGACTTGCACCTGCATGGCACCACGCTTTGAGGCCGGGAAGCCTCGAAGTCTTCTGTTCTTGCCGCTGTACATATGAGGCAGGGCTCGCTAAGCTGTGCTTCCCGATACTATCCTGGGTAGGCAGGATAGTAGCCGGTATGCACCATCATCCTTACATCTTGCCCGTGTCACGAGTCGCACTCTACCTCTGTGCATAGCTACCCTACCTGGCAAGGGTCGTCGACTCTCGCTGCATACCCACCTACCACCTGCACTGCTTCTACCTACCTAGATTGGGCGTATGTACGTAAACGTGGTTACTTGTCAGCTTACTTGGGTTGCCAATGTTGTCTCAGCCCGTATTGGCCCGAGGAACCTAACAGCCGTTGGGACGTGTCTCGAGACTCCCGCGTGAACAAATGAGAGGTGGAATCAGGACGTTCGATAGAAGGATTTGCCAAGTTTGCCCCGGCCGGCTGCCTTGCCAAAAGGCAAGGAGGGGGAGGGAGCAGGGAAGTGTTAGGTCGGCTACGGAGCTGGGGATAGAATCCTTGATTACGACCTTGTGGACAAGTGATTTGGAGAAGGAGGAGGGTCCCGCATTGCGAGAGGTTCGTTCAGCAAATCAAGGGCTGGGTTGTATCGCTGATCGCAGGGTGCGCCGAAGCGCGGTGTGCACTAAGGACTTTGCTGACTTCGTTTTTTCGATGATGATCATCGGTCCGGCCACCTTGATCTGAACTCAAGTCGCGTCCGTCCAATCTTCAAGAGTCTCCAATCATTTGGTAGATTCCGGGGTACACCAATGCTAAAAATGTTACTGTAACACACCATCAGGCAGGTACACACCCTTCCGGCCTCCTAAGCTTCTCTACTCAGCACCCATTGCCCGAGGAACCGTACCTACATACCCTTACGTCCCTTTGACAACATTGCCCGCCCATTTTCTCCTTCTCCGTAACGCGGGTGTTGTGAGCAGTTTCCATGAGACCTCCGCTTGCATTTGCTTAAGTTCACGGAAACCTTGTCGTTGCGGAGCTACGTCACGGCACATATGCCCAGACGGGAAAGGCATGTTCTTGTGGGGAAGGCTCGTCTTCTAGCCCTGGGGCATTGCGGGCTTGACGAGCTAGTAAACGGGCCGAATGGCAAGTTGGGGGCGCCATGGGGATTACAGTTTTACTGGCTGGCGGATGGGACCCTCCCCCCTTTCCCCGAGCAGTGAGAGAGCCGGAAGCCGTGATCTTTAAAAGCCATGTGGTGAGTGGTAAGATGTCTGCTCCACGCCGGCGGCCAAACTGTCGATGTACGATTTTGGTTTGCAACGTTACGGGCCAACTACTACCTAACAGACCGAGGGCCAATGCGAATACCTCCCGACAGCGCCTTTGTTGGAAATGTGTGGTGCTTCACCCAGCAGTCGGGACAGATTGGGGTCCATATATCTGGAGTCCCTGCCTGCAGTTCGTTACCTAAACAAACAGTGGACGTCAGGACCCGATGGTTTGGAACATTGGAAGGTTGCAACAGTCATTCATCGGTCCGTTCGTCCTATTAATATTCTCGGGCGTGCGCGACATTCAGATAAGCTTGTTTGCCTCTTCAAACACAATTTCCATTGGAGCATCGCTGGCATCATGTGCCACGAGACGTCTGTCCTTGATCCGAGCTGCCAGAATGCTAGATCGCAAGACCTTTCCGCCCCCCAATACGCCGGCAATACGAATAAGCGGCGGCAGACTGCTGTAGTGTGCCAAGTTCCATGTGACTAATGAGATAGCATGCACCCGTTTTTACCGAAAGGTGAGTGTCGACGGAATGTAATTGAAGGGGAGCCGTCGACCGTACATAGCCGAATGCAGCCCCTGGCTTGTTGGTCTCGGGACCAGGCTACGAACCGAAAAAGCAGGTAACATGGAAAGCAGCAAAGCTCAGCTGAGCAGATGATCGTCGATTCGATCAAAGGAATGGGTAACCCATTCCAGCAATTCTAGTAGGAATACGACCTGAGCATCGAGGCATGTAACATCCAGCCGGTGCTGCCGCCTTTCATTATGGGCAGTCTGTTTAGGTGGGATCAGGGAAGGAAGTGAATCTGATACATCACTGATGCCCGCCTGCTTGCCAGCCTGCAGGAGCTAATCAAGTTGAGACCAAATTGCGGTCTGGCTGCTGATTAATGGTTACCAGTTTATTACGAGCCTCCCAAATCCTGACTCCAGAGGTCTTTCAAGAGTCCAGAATGTGTGCGCATGCATAGACGCCCCATCAACACCCCAAGTTCGGGAAGCTATGGTATGATTCGGCGTGACTGTCGGCGTATCCCGCACGAAAGACCGCGGAGCCCCGTGGGCAATCTTGGTGTGCTGGGGACCATCTCCAACCTGGACGACAAAACTTGGCAATTGGGACCTCGAAAAAATGGTTTATCGTACGTCTTCCGGATCCCCTTCCTACCACAATGCGAGATAACTGACACTGCATGCTCGTGGGGCCATAAGTAAGGGTCTGGAATGTGCTGGGCAAAGACGTCCAATTGCTGTTACACAAGTCAGACTCAGAGGTATAGTAATAGGGCTCGAGTCAGTCACGCACCGCCAACGAGACCTGGTGGATACCACCACCCAACTGAGCTCATCAAGCCGCCCTTTGAAGATGCATTTGTCTTCTGTTTCGTTCCAGCCTTAATTATGTGCCTTTTCAACCACCATTAATTGCTTGTGATTATTCTTCTTCCAATTTGAACATAGTAGAATAAACTAAGTTGTTCCAGCAACATGCGCTAGGGCGAGCACACTATATTTTCTCCGAAAAAATCCGTAAGGAACAACATAGTTCTGCAATAGCGTGTCGGGCGTAAGGCGTGGAAAACCCACGAATCTAGAGCATCAACCAGAAGGATCTACTAGGCGGGCTGGGAGGTGGATGTGGATGGATCTCCAGACTCAAGACCCAAAACGTACCGACTAGGTTAGCTGATATTGAATTGAACTTGAACCGTGAGTAATCTCCCCCTGTCTAACCAACCACAAAATCACATGAAATACATCATTGACTGCCTCGATTCTCAGATATATCATGTGACGGTAAATGCCAAACCAATCGCAAACTGCCTCACATACTCAGCGATACAATAGTCCTAGATTGTGTGGCTGTTTGTGTCTTACGGTCCGAAAACGGAAACTGCCCACGGTTGGCCCCTTACTTCGAATTTCAAACGGCTAGCATGTCGGCTTGCAAATTGGCAGTGTTGTAGGAGATGGCGATACAAACGCAAGTATGTGCTTGTTGTGTATTAGTGCCTATCTATCACTATGGCGGAACCCGGGGGTCTACAATATATACAAACACGCGCCGAAGCCCGATGATTACCCCGTCGTCCTAATACTGGATCTTCCTATATCCTCATTCCAGAATGCCCTTACATCGCCATGAACGATACGCAGAGCGTCCAGAAGAGCAGTGCCAAAGGTCCCAGGGTCGCGCTTAGACCCGTCGCCGCGTCCTTCTTGTCGCCATCACCCTTGGCATTGCCGGAGCCGCCTCCTCCACTGTTACTGTTGGAGCTGTCGCATTTACCCTGCACATTGCCGACGCCCTTGGCAGGGATCGTCTGCTCGTTCTCGCCGCAGTTGGCGTAGGGGGCCAGGCCAACCTGCATGTTGTCCTGGTCGAAGACGACGTAGGCGCTGCGCATGAAGGAGTCGCCGAGCAGCATGACACCGTTGCTCGTCCCCGCCGCGACGCCCAGTATGCAGGTCCGGGGCGCGGCCTGGATAACGAAGTGGCTGTAGGGGATCTTGATGGTGACGCCCCCGAAGTCAAAGTCAAAGGTGTTGTCATTGTTGCTGCTGGACGGGCAGGGCACGATAACATTGCCCCCCTTATCGGTCTGGCCTTTGAGGTCCTGAACCATGCTGTTCACGACTCCCGAGGGCAGGGTGGACAGGCTGGATCCGGTGTCGATGACGATGGCCGTTGCGGAGTTGTCGTATTGCTTCGACTTTCCGCTCATGGTCGCGCCGATGGACTTAAGTTGCACCCAGAAACTACAAAGTATGTTAGCTCGATTTCCACATTGACAAAGAAACCCATAACCCTTTACTTACCGGTTGAGCTTTTCGCCTCCTTGCGGACCCAGGACCGGTACTGTCGTCATTTTCCCAGTGAACTTTCCGGTGTCGATGCCACCAAAGATGATCACGCCGCCGTTGCTGGCATCTTGGTTACCCAGAGCAACCGAGAAGGCCCTCGAGTCGGTGACATTCTGCAGGTACAACTCGTCGACAAAGTTGTTATACGTCAAGTCCGCAGTAGGCTTCTTCGAACCAAAGCTCAAGCCCAGGATACCCTCATTAAGGTCTTTACTCCTCGACGCGGCCCCAAACTGGATGTTCTTCAGCTTGATGGTGCTGTTGGGAAGTGCTACGTTGTCCTTGTAGTATTCGATCTCGACCGTGCCAATTCCATAAGGGATGGTGTTTCCGGAATCGAGGTCCTTGGACGTTGAGGACTGGTCTGGGTCGTATTCTCCATTCGTCAGGCACTCCTGGTACTGCGCGGTGCTTTGAGAAGTCCGGCAGTTGGGGTTCACCCAAAGCTCGCTGGAACCGGTGTCGATGGCGACTTTGACGGGTTGGCCCGGCGTGCCGATCGTCAGCTCGATGAGATAACTCAGCACCGAGATGTTGAAAAGAGGTACGTTATTATCTTCGTCTCGTTTCGAAATGAGTGGCCGGTCGTGTGACTTATATGAAATCGGCATCGAGACGAAGCCCTTCTCACTTCTGGGAATTGAAACCGCGTTGACAGCGCCGGCCGCGGCCAGGACGAGTGGCGCCAACATGTGCATATCCCTCATTTTATTAACAAATAAAAGATATCGGAATATCTATAATTAGGGAAAAGAATGAGAGAAAATTGATTAGACTTTCTATTATATAGAAAGACTAAACAAAAGTAAAAAGAATTGCTTGGTTAAAATAATCAAGCAAGTAAATCTTTTCTTCCCAACCATTGGAAAGGTATAACATGACTCCATTGCATGCACTGGTCGCCAAGGTCTAGCATGACGACATGCTCAAGACCAAGGTTGTGCTTGCTGTGCTGTGCTGTGCTGCCCTGCCTGCCTACTGTACAGTAAGTGTGGTGGGTACAGGGTGACATCGTTACGCGGCCCTGGAGGACTCCAACACTCAAATTCTGCTAGGACATCCAGGCGCATCTCCAACAACTGACCAATAGGAGCGGTCACAATTTTCAAATTACCAATTCCGCGAGTCCAGATCGGTCCCAAATCGCCAACAATAAGAAAAGAATGATTCAGGAGTTCATCGAGCGGCTGAAGCGGAGCGCGCAGACAACGCCGCTAGTAAGCCTCTTGTTTAGTGACAATGGCGCCCCAAACGACACAGCGGCAGTCAGTTCCTTACACTAGGTCAATTACCACCTCATCCAGGGCTAGCGAAGCTAACGACAGCTGCTGCGTATGGCTGCGCAGGCGGGTTGGATAAACGGCACAGCCCCCAATGCAGCACTTCACACTCACCGATTCGAGTCAGTCGCCGACACATCATTCTTGCGTCGGACCTGGGATGCATACGCGCGCAGCCACCAGACTTTCCAATAAGTCTGGGTATTCCGAATGTGATTGATGATGAAGCTCGTGCTTCTCATGCGGTTGCGCCTAACCATCCAGTCGGACGGAACGGGGTGACAGCCAGCGCTTGCACAGCTTGGCGAGCAAGTTTCTTTTTTCTTTCTTTTTTTCTTTCTTGTCCCGCCGGTCGGTCAGAGCAGATATTCTTTCAGCTTACGCCACACATGGCGACGTGAAACGCTCCCTCGAGCCCGATGACGGGGGTGTCAGCAGACGATGTTGGTGTACGACTTGAGCTAGCTAAAAGGGATGGCCTCGATTGCATGCTATCAAGATTCCTTGGCGGGTGGAATTGTACCGGCTCTTCCGCCGCGGGCAGGGACATTGATTTACAGACTTAATCGGTCTGAGGGTTCGTCTCAACGAGCAGACCGCTGTACAGCACCCGGACCGGACATGAAAGAGTTGAGACAACAAAAAATGAGCAAGCGATGAAACATGCTTTGCGGACTAACGGGAGCAAATATCTTATTTTTACCATAGCTAGTGCGGCAGCCACACTAAAGCCTCCCAATATCCCCTTGATTGCGGTAACGCTGCTATCCGTACAATACTTTCAAAGAATAATTAACATGACCGTGCGTGCCGGAGCAGGGTCTAGCTGACCAATTATGTACCGCACCGAGTGGGATAAACGTTCTAAACGTCACTCCGATCGTGCTAAAATATTCCCTGTCCGTACAGTACGTTCTTTTTGGTGGAAAGCAGCGTTGCCGCAATCAAGGGGATAACAAATTTTCGTCGCGCAAGCAAGATACCGGGTCGGCCTCTGGCATAGTTGTGTTATGAACAATGTCGATCGTTTGCTCTGTGTGTATGGATCGGCTACAACCATGCCATATCCTGGGCGGAAGTGGCAATGACCTTCTACCAGAACTTCTGCAACGACGTCGGCGCCATTGTTGCACAGCAGCAGCAGGATATGCTGTGCCACCACCTTGTCATGTCTAGTCCACGTATGTAGTATTACTGAGGTGGGATTAGAGATGACCGTCAAGAACTGACAGCTACAATATCGGTTCATATACACTCCCTCCGTTTTGAGAATACTGCATACTTGACTTCACTGCTCCAATAAAATGCAAATTTTCTCTGGAGACAACAAGAAAGACGGCGAGTTACAAATTTACGGAGTGCAGCAAGATGCCATGGTTTCCCCTAAGAGAGCTCAACGCCCAACGGTTCTATTAGAAAAGCGACGTTGGTAAAGGTGTAGTAATCAGTCAAAAGGGTGATTTGGTACCACTTCAGGCACCCGCAACCCTCTCGGCCTCGCAGGGCGACCTTTATGTACAAAAGGTCCAACGCCCCATGCCGAGCAAGTCATCTTTTTCTTTGTTTCTGTGGTTACTTTCCTCCACCGCTGTTTCTTTTCTCTTAGACACCACGCCTAGTGGCTGCGATGACTCTTACTCTCCAAAGGGTTTCCTGCCCTTGCGGTTACGGAGTAGGATGGACGAGAAACTATGACAGTTTTTGCTTTGCTCCCATCGCAAGGTCGGGGCAAATATGAAGTATACCAAGCCGATTTCGCTTACTTGTGGTTCAGTTGCTTGGAGCAAATATAAACAACTCCAAATCATAATAAGAGATAGGGAGTCGATGGGGTAGGTTAGCAAGGTGGGGGCGGTTCTATATATCACCCTTTACAAAGTAACAGGTTTCTGGTAACTCTAGAATGGTTCATGGGCTTAGCCCACATACTCGAGTTCCACTCTCAGTCAACACGTCAAGGCTATACGGTTAGTGCCACCGGGGTGAGTATCCAAGAATAAGAAAGAACATGCTTGCTACTATACACTCACTGCTGTGTACTGTCTCTAAGAAGCACAACCTGATACATCACACATAATCACGAGTGTGCTGGGATATCAAAAGACGAGGGAGATGTGGTATCGTTGGAGGTATTATTGGTCCGAGCTAATTTAAATACATTGAGTATCCGCCGGTTCGTCAAAAGTAAAAAAGTCATGTGCGTGAATGGTATCATCAAACGTGTCGTAAAAAGTAGCCCAGCCAACAGACCATGAATCGAGAGAAAAAGTAAAGAAGATCAAAATGACAATCCCCATCCATGAAACGCCATGCCGTTCAATCTCAAGCACAACCAATGTGGGTTTTTACAAAATTGAAGTTGTTTCATCTTCACCTGTGCCGAAGGTCAGGCTTCCTCGCCATGTTCACCGTCGGTGGCGGCTGGTCATCGTCCATGGGATACGGCGGCGGGCTGTTTAAGCCCCCACTCGGCCGGCGGCCACGCCCTTCGTGTGATAAAGGTGTCTTGGGTGGCAGCGGGGGCGGCTCGATACGGTACGGCCTCGGCTGCGGCGACAGGGGTTTCGGGACCATCTCCCCTTGCGGCCTTCGAGAGTACTCGTACTCGTCAGAGCTTGTAATGGCGATCTTGTCAGCGCCGGAGGCATGGCTATATTGTGCAGGAGTGGGCGCATGGTCGACCAAGCGGTCTGGGTCATCATCGATGGGTGACTGCGAAATGGTCGAAAGAGGAGTCGCCTGCTGAGTCATGCGGATATTGGGCTCGGAGCAGCGAGGCGTGTGAGTACGGGGCGGCGAGGCATGGCTGGTAGCCGGCCGGGCTCGATCGTTTGCTGGTCGCGTCCGCTCTGCTGAGCTGCGGGGCGAAGGTGTTTGGATGGGGCCGGCGCCGGCGGAAGTAGGCAGGGACAAGCGGTCGGTCCCAGAGTCGTACGATTCGCGGCCGGGAGAGTTGCGAGTAGGGAAAGCCATAGGGAAATCGCCAGGTAGTTCCACGGCCAGTGGTGAGCTGATCGAAGCCATGACAGGCGTGGATATGATTTCGGGGACATTGCTCATTCGCGTATACCGCTGCTTTGCCCTGTGTATCTTGGCGAGCTTGGTCGATGATTCCTGTATCATCTTCTGCTCGGCAGGCCGGCCCATATATCTCCTGGTGCCGGTGCTGATTTCGGATAGTCGATGCCATTCGTTCATACCAAACTCGCCGACTCCCACCTCGACATTCAGGCGATAGTAGTTATCCGCATTGACGCCCCGTTTCATCAGGTGCTCCTTTTTCATGTATTCGTGGATCGTCTCGCAACCTTCGATTTTAGCGATCAATTTCCTCCTAGCATCGGCAAATTCGCCCATGAAGCCCTCGTACCAGACATGTGAGTTCTGGTCAGTACCCTTGGGCCTCCTTCCGGTCCCGACGCTGACGAAGACTCCTACTTCACGGCCCGGCCACTCGTTTACCGTAGCTTCGTCGAGAGCAAATGGAGATGGGTTGAAAGTGCCCGCGCCGTCGTCGTGGAATTGCGACTGGCCCACCTTGATCGGCTTAAAGGCCAGGCCGATCGCGGATGTCGCTCTGCCAGCTTGCCAAATTGTGCAATCGAACTCCGGTGCGGGTTCTTTCCTAGAATCGTAGGAGCGCAGAAGTGCAGGCTCGCCACCCTTCTGGGTGCCTCTATACATAGCCGTAACCGCCCTGTTCAATGTTAACAATAGTACTCGAAAGTATTGGAAGAAATGATTGCCAAAGAAGTTCCTTACGTTTTCGTTCTGTTTTCCCTTGTGTCATAGAGCAACGCGTTCGGGTCGCCGCCGCCATAAGACCCCCGGAAGGAAGGCCGCGCCATTTGGGCCGTTGGACTTCTCGCGCTGAAGCTAATGACGCTGGCGTTGCTGGTGTGCCGCTTCACCTTTTGCGCGGCGCTCGACCTGGACAACGGGCTGGCGATTGACGAGCCTGTGTCGTTGCCCTCGTCCTCATCGACGGTGTGCTCCTGCACAGCCTCCTTGATCGCCTGCTCCAGCATAGAGGCCTTGAACAGTGTCGAGCGGTAAGGGATGCCGGCGATGGTCTTGTCGGTCTGGAACACCATGCGCGTCATGCGCACGTAGAGCTCCTTACACTGCTCGAGGTCGAGGCGGAGACGGCCCAGCATCAGCGCGATCAGCCCGCCGGTGCCGGTGCCGACGATGAGGTCGAAGTGGTCGCATGGTTTGGGGATTTCGTGGCGGCGCGGTGCTCTTCCCTCGATCTCGACGAAGGTGCGGTGCATCAACTCCTGCAGAATAATGATCATGGAATATCCTCGAACTCCTCCGCCATCTGTTTTGGTTGGCCACCCCACCAGATTGTCAGTCAGTCTGATCTATTTTGGTCTGTGCATTGCTGGCACCGATGGGCAGGTACATGCTATTGCTCACCTAGCGATAATATCCGGAGGGGCGGTCCTTTGGTGGTGTCGCGCCTCTTCAAGGCGCCGTCTGAATCCATTTCTTGTGGTCGGTTGTTTTGATTGCCAAGGGAAATGGTGGTGAGAGTTTGCGAAAGGAAACTATGAAAAGAGCCCGGGCAGCTGCGCAAAGAAGTGATTTCTTCTTGGTGTATGACTTCGAGTCCGCCTTGGCTGGAATGACAGAAGAGCCCCGCCTACGCTGGTGATCTAGTGCTAATTCCGGCAAATACAGGGTCTGCGGTGCTCTTTACAGAAGGGGAGCCGGGGAGCCCTGTAAGGATGGCTGTTAGGTACGGATTACGCAGCTGGGTCTCGGCGCCGATCAAGTTTGGTTCAGAGTGATGCGCCACCCTCTGCTGCGCAAAGGAATAGAAGAAGTGCAAGATGGAGATGATAGAAGTCTGATTTGGTATGCAGCTGAGTCGGCCAGTCCCCCGACTCTTATTTTCAAGTGCTACTCTGCCAATGACTCTCTTCCGCTTCCTCTCACTACCTAATTAATAACCTTCGAGGCGACTGCATGTCATGTAATCAAACAAACTTGCTACTTGTAGTACGGGCCGTTTCTGTAAACATTTAAGCTCAAGAGCCCACCAGCGCGTCACTCGCAGGGCTTGAGATTCCTGGTTCTTAGGTCATTGTCCAATGTCATAACTGGTGGGGTAAACATCGAAGGCTCCGGCCTGTAAAAGTACGGGCAACGGCTAGCACGTTTTGCCCAAATGTGGCTGTGAGATCCGAGGAGTCCCATTATTGATGGACATACGTGTACGGGAAACGGCATCTCAGCTATCTCGTATAGCAAGCAATCTCTGACTTACGACGATTGATGAATAATCCAAAGTTGAGTGACTGCTGCGGCAGCTGACCAGTCTGCAGTTTTATGCATGCAGTTAATAGGCAAGGATAGGGCATAATGGAATAATGAACATCAATGAAGAATCCCATGAGGTAGCCAGCTACCAATGCTATTTTGAAGACGAGGACTGACACTAACACCCACTCTTTGTTTCGCCCGAGTGTTGCCTTCTGCAAAACGCGAAACAACTCAACATTCTTCCATAGCGGCCGTCAGCCACTTGATGCCCGATCTTCCGTCGAGATCGTCAGGAGGCCGCCAGACTAAGACAGTAGCAGATTGAGTGATTGATCAATCATGGTTGGGCATTCGGTTCGCCGGGTCGCTGCATCTCTGCAGCATGCGAGCATGTTCCTGAACGCTATTGCCTGCTTTGCTGGGTACCATCGCCTAAGTTGCTAAAGGTCCGGCTGCTTGGCCCTAATTGGGCACATCGGCCTTCTGAAGACGGGCGCTAGCGACCACTATATTGCCCTGTTCGATTTACCATCCGTGCAGTAATCCGTGTGGCTGTGCGTTCAATCTTTTTCATTGGGAAGGTGTCCATCTTTCCCTCCACAATTCCAGACCCGAATCTCGTGACGGACAGGATCCAATGACTTCATCAGACGCTTCTTCGCCTAGTTCGCCTCTTTCTGCTGCGAACTGCATTCGTTCCGTGCCGAAAGGGCGAAAGAAGGAAAACCAGTTCCTGAGTTTTACCGTGATGGTAAAGTTCTATCTGACATAATATCGGGTCATTGCCGACTCAAGCCTTACGGATTTCGACGTGCATATCCGGTAGAAGTCTTCCAGAAGAAGTCTATTCTGTGGGAAAAGCCTCTCGGAGTTTTCAAGGTAAGCAGCTGTCAGGAGCTAGGAGATGACCGATGGCTGTCAAGCAAGCAAACTGACTAATGCCTTGCTTGATGCTACAAGTCGGCAACCGCAAGGTTTCCAAGCCCCGAACCCATGTAACGTCGTAGTAAGTAGTAAACCCAATAACTTTGTCGGGAACCGAGCTCAACTCCACATATCCGAGTACTGGTGTAAGTAGAAAGCGGGAGTCTTTGGTTGGTATATATTCTATGATGAAATAGCACAAGCCGTAAACCAAAAATGCCATACTGACAAAGCCTAATGATACACTACAACCCCGATTAAGGTTTTTGGGGGATCTTCTAGATCAGAATCGAAACTGCCGTCATGCCGGGATCCATGACCATGTAAGGGATGGCGCCCTCGTCCATGGCCTTGCTGTTGTAGTAGAACAGCTTGGCGAGCCGGCACAGGTCGAGGTAGAACATCTCGGAGATGTCGCGGACCTCGACCTCCTTGGGCTCCGTCTTGCGGCGGCAGACGCTCCACTGGCTCAGCGCGAAGTTGAGCAGGCTGCGGTCGGCGCCGACCTTGAAGCTCAACAGCCAGGGCACCTGGCTCTCGAGCATCCACTGGCGCTGGCGGTTGAGGGGCAGGGCCGCCACGAGGTCGCGCTCCATGTACTGCTGCAGGTCGGCCAGCGTCGCGGGCGGCGGCGCACACAGGCAGCTGGGCTTGGCGGCCACGAAGGCCTGGTAGAAGTTCTGCAGGTAGTTGACGGCCGTGTGGAAGGGGGCCGCGAGGTGGATGCACATGGTGACGGCGTCGACGAGCTGGTCGAATGTCCGGATGGTTGGGAACGTCTTGATGTGGCCCGCCTCCTGCACCTCGCGGCACCAGTCGGCGATGTACGGGTCCTCGGCCACCATCTGGTCGGCGCGCGGCTGGTCGTAGTACGTCAGCAGCATCGAGCAGACGTACTTTCGGATCACGGTCCACATGAGCGTCATGTTCTTGGCGTAGGGGTAGTTCTTGTACTTGGCGTCTTCGAGGCTCGCGGGCTCTGAGGGGAATCCGCGGTCCTGCAGCTGGCTCGGCACGTAGTTGCCCTGGAAGTCGAAGTGCTCGAAAGCGTGGCGCAGGTAGCTAGAGGCCTGCTCCGGTGAGGCGCCGACCACATCGTACATAATTTGTGGTACCAGGGAGGCTCGGCCGGCAGCGTTCAGCGATAAGGTCTTATACCAATGCGGGTGCAGGAGCTTGTAGACAATATGCTCCATGGGAACTGTGCGGTTGGTGGCAACGATGACGGCCTCTTCGATGAAGTGGGAGTTGGTCAAATGGACGGTAATCTCATGCCTGAACCAGTCTGACACCTGGGCGCAAGTCTTTGCGTAACGCCAGGGCCAATCTGTCGCCTCGCCCTTCGTGGAGTCTGAAGGACACATACGCTTGTTGAATATGGTGACAGACTTGGCCATGGTTCCCTTGTAGTCGATCACGATAGCAATCGGATGTAGCTTGCCATCTGGATGCAGTCTGTACAGCGTCACCGAAGCGCACCCCCAGTTGTCTTCGCTTCCTGGCTGCTTGTGGTGAAGCACTTCGTCGGCGGCAACACCAAAGGCTTCGCGGAAGTAGGAACAGTCTTGGACAAGAAGCGAAGCAGGGTCAACTTTGGGAAGCGCCTCGACCCATTTGTCGTAACCATCAGCCCTTGCGGCCTCCACAAACTCCTTGATCAGTCCTTGAGAGGCACGGGTGATGGTGGTCGGGTTCGCGCCCGTCAGCGACTGGTCGGCAAACCGTCGGTCGCTGAACCAATCTTCCAAGTGACCGATATTCTCCCCTCGAGCAATGTCAGTTCCAGATTTGCGATGCCACCTAACAGAGGAATTGCAATCAGCATGTATGTCGAAATAGGAGGTAAATCGAACCAAGACAAGTCCCTGTGAGACAATAAAGTCTTGTCTAACTAGTAAAAGCCAGAGCAGTCGGTTGTCTCAGACACTGTTTACTTACTTGTTGTATTCTTCGACGTCTTCGATAGTGACCCCCTTTTCTGGAGTTCCATCTATGGCGCACCTGACCTTTTCCAGGATCCAGTCGGCAGTCTTTCCGAGGAAGGTATCGGGGATAACCTTTTGCACGATAACCTGGGACTCTAG
Source organism: Apiospora saccharicola (assembly GCA_038363915.1). Lineage (NCBI taxonomy): Eukaryota > Fungi > Ascomycota > Sordariomycetes > Amphisphaeriales > Apiosporaceae > Apiospora > Apiospora saccharicola. Next base: position 2,157,204 of record JAQQWM010000004.1, read on the forward strand.
GATTGCAAGATTGTTGAAGATCTTCCATAAAGATACATCGTCCGCCTTGGGGATGGTCTGGAGATGGGGAGGGAAACCTGACGGTTTACCGTCTTCCTCAGTAGGATATGACGACCACTCGTACATCTTGCGCTTCTCCGCCAGATCAATGTACCTAGGCAGGGTAGGCTCTAGGGCCAGCACGTCGAAGTACGACTCATAGCTGAAAGAAGCACACGCACTTGGTCAGCAAATACGTTGTCGGGGGCTCTTCTTCTCCTCACCCACCTCCGCTCAATCCTTGAGTAGATCTGGGTCAAAGCGGCTTGAGTCCCGGCATAAGTCCCCTCTTTGATGTTACCACCAGCATATTTGGTGTTGTTGGGACCAGCTGGCGCAGAATGGTCGACGATGTCGAAGATCTTCAGGTTAAGCAGTTCCTCCGAGAGTACGCCGGCGTCGAAATCCTGAAGCGGGGCCTGACGGATAGGGACGATGTTTTTCAGCACATCCTTCTCATCCGGGTGCCTTAGGAGTCTCCCCACGTCAAGTAGACATGTTTCTGGTAAAGGTTTCGGCAGGCGCGAGTCTAATTCGCCGATGACGACGTGGTCTTCCTTGGACCTTGGTTTGCGGCGTAGGGTGGACAGTTTGCTTCCCATAATGGTAGACAGAAAGAGTTGGGCTTCTTCAAGTTCTAGTAAGGATACTAATGTAACAGCGTGGTGAAAATATATATCAATGCCAGATCCAGGTGCGCAGGAGGTTTGACTTATATTATTTGACTACGCTGTGTCTGAGAGGGGAGTGAGACATGACTTCGAACCATTCTATTCTCGACCTTATAATGGCGCTCAGCCATCCCCGGCCGCCGTGCCGCAGTAAAGCAACGACTAACATGCCTCGAGGACAGATTAAGGGTGTAAGACTGAGCCGCTGGACGTCTGGCAACCCATCATTCCCATTGGACGTTTTGCGCCGCTCGTGTCCGTGGGGCACGCAAGCATGCGGTTAAGGGTAGTATTCGTTCGGTGAACCCTGTGTAGGTAGAGCCGGAAACGCCAATCAGGATGGCACGACACCCGTCGGCGGTTTCCTAGTATGTCTATGTGCCAAGACCAATAGCGGCCGTAGGTTCTACTTGCGGAAAGAATCAGCCTCAACGGAGAACCAACTGCTTATAGCTGCTATAATTGGGGCCCATTGGCCCACACTTAAGGCTGAGAGGAGCCCACTTCCTTGCATTAACAGGGAGTCACTCGCTATCTTTCTGTTGGATGTAATGTACTGGGGAACGAGCAGCACAGTTGCATGCAACCAACACACACACACAAACGAGACCACTTTGGATGGATAAGAAGAAGACAATGTAGGCCGCGCCTCAGCGGCAATAGTGTCCACCTGGGAATGGCACGTTGTATGCAGGAGAAACGAGCACGAACGAATGCATAGTGCGGGTAAGCTTAGTCCCCGCTGGCTTGGCTAGATAGTGTGCCTCGTACAGCGTATCGGCATGCATGGTTTCCCAGCTCGTATGCACGTCAGCAGCTAGCTCTTGACATGTGCCGCGTTCCAGCCTCAGTTCTTTACTGCTGACATTGGTTTTTGACGGCATGGCGCCGCCGCCTGTCAATACACGATTGCAGCCTGGAAAATCGAACGATGCGACACGGCTTTACGCGTCGGTGAAAGGATAATGTAATCTGATGGTACACAACCACATGTGAGTCAAATATGGCCAGACAATTGGGGTTCTCGCTCGAAGGCCTGGTGATGGCACACATCTTGATACGGGTGGCGCCGGCTTTGGACAATGATGCCACATCTTGTGTTTGCTGTCATCATCACATATGTTCGTCCTCTATAGTGTGCAAAATTGCATCGGTTTCATCGCAACGTTCTTTGTGTCGCTGAGCTTGGGTCTCGGGTTTTGGCTTTAACAACCCGGTGGCTAGCCCTGGATAGACCTACTGAGGCAGTCCTGCTCTCAACACCAGACAACATAGTCCAGACCAGTCATATTGATGCTGCTCATCAAGAAACATTTTCCTTTTGAGAACACATCGAAATGCTTCCTAATAAGGGGTTATTGTCCATAGTTTCATAGGTTCTGGATGGGACATGATATTGAAGCCATATTTGAAGGCATCTCCGCGGCGGAGGGGTCTGTTCATGCCTCACCACAGCCTGTCACCGGATGTCTTAAACGGTGAGATACAGTTCGAACCAATCGCAGCTGCCACCAGTCATCCGAAATATAATCGGGAGATCGCATTGCCGTGCCCAACTTCAAACCTATTTTTACCGACAGTCAAGCTCGGGGGACTTTCGCAAAACGACACTTGCCGTGCTCGAAAAGTTAGCTTTGCCCCTGTTGCCTCAGCAATAGATAGCATCGTGATCTCCGACTCCTGCTTGCAAATTCCGTGTAAGGGGGTAGACCATACCTTTGCCAATAGCACAAGTAACATACCTGGCTCCAGGTCGTGGAAACTACCCTGACAGCTTTCCCTGGACCAAGCAACGCTTTGAATATAGCAAGCTTCGCTGACGGATTGGAAATGCATTGCTCGCGGTAAACACCGGAAATACATTGTTGACCCGTGGAGGCCTCGAATTGGTTCTCTTGCCTGAGCCGGGCACGGCTTAGAAGTTAGGGGCAAGAAACCCTGATAGTTCGTAGCGGTTTGACGATGTAGCTTGTGTCTACGAACCGGCCATCTCTGCTACTTGTCTCTTCCGACGGCGGCTGGTCTAGATCCCAGCGATATGTGCTGCGCTCGGGGCATACGACGTCTTGAGTAAGCCAAAAATGGATTATGCATTGGTAGGTCTGGTTCCTGGTCCAATCGTCCCCATCCTATATTTCGTTGGCTGTGCTAGGCCCTGCAGCGCAGCTTAACATGGGATGATACATGAGTGAAGGCGCCCCCTGAACTCTGTAGGGCTGCGTAAACAAGCTCATTTGCGTAAGCAGCAAGCTCAACAGCCCGAAAGCTACCTGTCTTTCTTTTATAGATGGCATATCTGCCACCATTGTACGAGAAACATCGACGTTTGCCAACACCAGTGATTTCATCAAGGCTAATTCGTGACCTATTGACGGTCCATCTTTTCCTTTTCCTTTCGCTCGTTTTGAATATATGTTCACTTGGATGCTGTCATGATGGGCAACATGCGTGTTTCCATGCCGAGCTCCCGCTACTTCTTTGAGAAGTCACCAGGTGTGTTCATCTCGCGGGCGAATCTAATTGCGCAAACGCCCGAGGAAGAGCTCGAAGCCGACAAGATCCTGCAGCTGGCTTCAGGAGATGGTAGAGAATACGGGGTGTACTACGACCCATCAAGCGAGGCCAATCTATCCCGAGGAAAGATTGCAGAGTGGCAGTGGGTTTTGGTTCACTTGAGCTGCTGCATCTCGACTCTGCTTGCTGGTTAGTGCTCTTGGGATGCCCCCCTGCTAGCTGTCGGGGATTCAAACCTAACGTGAGTTTACCAGGGTACGATGCGAGTAGCCTCGCCGTAGTGCAGGTCTTTATCTTTGATGCTTTCCCCAACATCCAACTCCTTTTTGTTGTGGCTGCTGCATCAAGCTTGGGATCTTGCTGCACGGCACCTTTGCTCCGGCACTTCATGGATATGGTAGACCTGCGACGGTTCAGAGTGTTCGCCGCCTTTGTATTCCTTGCCGGGTCCTTAGTGGCCGGAACGGCAACAAAAGTCGAAATTCTCATCGTCGGACGTACATTAACTGGAGCTGCCATTGCGGGACTGCAGATGAGGTAGGTTGATCGGCATCCCTTTAATACCGATGTATCCTGGTTGGAACAAATGTTGACGCGCCATAGCCTTGTGACGTATAACACATTGCTCGCTACTCCTATGGAGCTTTCACGCTTGCATCTAGCGTCGGTACTTGGTTATGCCATCGGCCTCGTTCTTGGTGCGTCGACCATCGTGATATTCACGATGTGGCGTTGGGTAAGACGTTTCCCCATTGGGTGCGCAGAGGGCCCATTCACTGAAGGTTCATTATCAGGTCTTCTTCCTGGGCGGTATCATGGCCGCCGTCGTGGCAGTCCTTGCTGCGTTATCGTACCCCTCGGTCACTGTTCAGCCCGAGGACAAAATGTTGAGGGCCTTGGCCGATATCGACTGGATAGGGGCGATGACTCACTCGCTATCATTTGTTCTGTTCGATGTCGCGTTCTTGCTGTCGGGTTCTAAGTGGGCTTGGAACTCGGTAGAAGTCATTTCTATATGGGTCGCCATTCTCGTCTTGTTTGTCTTCTCCGTCCTCCAGCACGGGTACGGCTTCTGGATTCCCGGGGACAGAATCCTCCCCCTGGGCGTCCTACAAAACCGGATCGGCCTAGGCAGCTTGTTCGTCGTTGCAGCTACGGCCGGCAGCTTGTCTGTTATGCTGTACGGCATAGCTTTATTCTGCGCCTTCGTGCGAGGTGAAGAAGCTAGACAGATTGCTGTCCATTTGCTGCCCGCGCTTGGATGCTTTGGAGTTACATCCATTATGGCCAGACCAACTCTGCAGGTTGTGCGAAGGCCTGCGGTCCTGTATCTCTGCGGGGGTATATGTGTCAGTGCTGGATCGGGAGGACTGATGTGGATCAAGGCGCATACCTCTCCCGGCATTGTTATTGGTATCTCATGTCTACTAGGCTCTGCTTTGGGCCTGATGTCAGGCCTGTCCATGCCTGTCCTAGAGGCAAATCTTCCATCGCATTTGCGCAATGGTGTCTCGGTATGTCTTGTTACGGTCACGCATACGTTCACCACGCTGCCTCTCGCACTCGCTGGCTGCATCTATCTGAACCGGGGTTACCATAATCTTTTGGAGGCCTCTGGTGGTATGCAAATCCCCAGTGCCGAAGTGCATCAAGCACTAGCTGGACTGCGGTCACCTTTGCTGAATAATGGGCTGTCTGGAATACCGATCCCGGCGATAAAGGTGGCATCCGCTTCAATCATGGACGTGTTTGCTATAGGAATAGCGGCAGGAATCGCTATGATGGCTGCTGCATTTATCGATGGCTTCCGTCCCTGGCCTCTTCAGATAACAGACCAAGAGAGCTAGAGTCGCCTCAGGTGAAAGGTAGTGAAGAAGAAGAAAAAACACCATGAAAGGGGAAGAAATGGGTTGATTGGCTTGCAACCGTAATTCAGATAGCTTGCGCAATCCAGGCCTCAACTTCGGCTGCCACCATGTCACTGTTCATCTCCAGGAACATCATGTGGCAATTTCCCAGTATCCCTTTATCTTCGAGTTTCAGATGCTGGGTTGGGACACCTGCCTGCTTGAGATACTCGACGGTGCCCCAGTCGTATTGCGCATGGTATGACGCTTGCGTAGTTACAATAAGAATCGGGATATTAACTAAGTTGATCAAAGTCCGAGGCTGTGGTTCCCTGGCTTGCAGGATAGTCTCCACCAAGCCAGGAGACTTGGGTTGAACCACGGTTCTCACCAGATCCTCATCTGGGTTCGTCACTGGCGGTTCATATGTGACGGGCGCATGAGTGATGCCGTAGGGGCATCCATGCCTCTTGACGAGTGTAGCTTTGGAAAATGGTGGCCCGACTGGCTCCAGGTTCACGATAGCTTTCACGAGGCGTGGTCGTACATCTGCCGTTAGGTAGGGGATCGCGCCGCCCTGCGAGTGGCCTATCATGACCACAGGCCTAGCGATACGATCGAGTAGCGCTGCACAAGCAGCTTGCGATGCTAACTCTTGCTGAACAGCATCGCCTAGCATCTGAATAGTCGAAGCATAGAATGAATCGAATACAGAGTCGTCCATGACTCCGGATCCTGGCCATTGGGTGTGATGTTTGGCTTGTGGCCAAATACCGTAACGCTCCGATGCCGTAAACATCTTCTGCACCTGCTCAGCTCCAAAGGCGACCATGTTGCCCATTTTTGGGTACCACGGGCTCCTTCCTCTAAAAGGAACGTCCACAAGGTATACCTCGTAGCCTCTTGCTAGAAAGAAGGAGGCCCAGCCAGGATTGCCATCGGGCTTCGTGAGCCAGTCCTTTTGCACACTGGGTTTCGCTATCTTTCATGGGTGGTAATCAACGCGAGCAGACTTACTATACCCGTTCTGGTACCCCCATGTATAAAAAGAAGAGGGAAGGGCCGCCGTTCAATGGTCGACTTGGGGATCATATGTCCAACGTACATCTGTCCTTGCAGTGTATGGATGCCTTGGTCGTCTTCGACATATTTCCCCCCAACGTAGAAACTCTCACGAGCGTGGTCAGACCCACAATCCATTTGAGCACCTAACAAAGCTGCAATAGACTGCGGGGCCTGGGCACCCGCGGTATTTATTGCTGTGATTTGTATGGTATAATTGAATGGAGTTGTTCTGATGCTCGAGTCGTCGCTTACAGTCAAACGAATGCTCTCCTACGTGTACAAAAGTGGAGACTCGATTATCCGTCTCGCATCTTGTGCAACACATATCCTCCTTGTGAAGTCTTGGAAACGTACAAACCAATGAGTTCTTACCTGCCAACTGCACGCATCACTTATTCACTTCAATCCATATGCATTTGCATCGATTTGCTGTAGATAATCGGTAACTTTGTTGCAGATCTGTTTAGTAACGCAACTCCATTTTGACGGGTTAACAGCATTTAAAATGCACCACCTGACGGGTTTGAAATATGGGCAGAACACCGTGCCTTGTTTCACAGTTGCTTTCAGCAAGCGGCCTCAAGAATAATCCGTACTTTGTCCATTGACCGCATCTATCTTAATTATCATTTCATGTATTCTGACCATGCCTGATGGCATTGGCGGAATAAACAATCTGCAATAAGCCATATTAGAACAGCTTCTTTTCAGAAAGGCTTAACCTGTTTATATCCTCACAGGGGCTTGTTGGCAACACTGATTTTTGTTATTGTAAAGATTGACAGTTAGATAGCTGGGAAACAACCACATGCAAGAATTCAATAGCAATGATCTTGTCGTAACATTCCGACAACCATTGCTATGAGGAAGTTAGATTGTGCTCTATAAGCAAGCGCATGCAGCTTATTGTACATAGGTTTACTTCTGATGTGGTTGGCCTGCAAAGAGCTGAGGATCTTAGGCTTGCATCCACTATTGAGAGAGACGCAAGTAAGAAATGCGACGCTTGACTGACAGGTGGCTTGCCAGGGCGAAACTGTACCTGTTGTCTAAAACTCAGTTTAGGGGCCACCAATTGCAGCCTAGCGTTAAAGAGGATAATAGCTAATCTTATCGGTCGCCCCGACTAAGGCTCATAAATATTTACCTTCTGCTCTTCTATGCAGAGACTGCAAGCGGGAAAACCAGGCTCTATCAACATTCCATCAACTGCTCTCATCCGCCACTTTTCAAAAGCGGCCAACAAATCTGTCTACATGCTTGCTGCTAGAAGAATACTTGCACGCCCATCATTATTACCAGTTTCCGCATCGGCATTGCAATCGTTTTTGACAATCCCCATGATGGAGAACTCACGGGCACCCCAAGCCAACGGTGGCAGAAACCGCAATGCCCGGAGGGGCGGCGGTAGGGGCGGCGGCTTCCCGCAACAAAACAGATCAAACCACAGCGCAACAGGCACACAGGAAGCCCCCAAGATTTCCAGGGTGGTCACGCCGCCTCTGACAGAGCCTGTCCCGCTCGACACGCCTCGCTTTGCTGATTTGGCCAAGGAAAACCTCCTTGATCCCGTCGTTCTCAAGACCATCGTTGAAGACATGAAGTTTGACCATATGACTCCCGTTCAGGCCGCCACCCTTCACCAGCTCCTCAAAAACCGTGGCACAGATGTACTTGCGCAGGCCAAGACGGGCACAGGAAAGACAGTGGCTTTCTTGCTCCCCGCTATCCAGAGCATGTTGGAGCGGAAACGCCAGCCCGGTCAATTCGTGTCGTTGCTCGTCATTTCGCCTACCAGAGAGCTTGCGCTGCAGATTGCCAACGAAGCACAGAAGCTTCTGGGCCGCAGGCCCGAGTACTCGGTGTGCACCGCTATCGGAGGCACCAACCAGAACTCCGAGGAGAGGAAGATCATCAAGGGCTGCGATATCCTGATTGGCACCCCTGGTCGTCTCCTCGATCATTTCACCAACAATGAGCGTAACTCACATGCCATCCAAGCTAAGCTGCAGCGGGTCGACACCCTTGTTCTGGACGAAGCTGATAGGCTTCTCGATATGGGTTTCCTTCCCTCCCTGAAGAACATTATTGCTTGTCTGCCCAAGCGAGAAGTCACGGAGAGACAGAGCATGCTTTTCTCTGCTACTGTGCCCCAGTATGTCGACAAAGTTGCGCATTTTGCTCTGAACAAGGGCTACAAGTTCATCTCCACTATCCCCGAAGGTGAACTCAACACCCATGAGCGAGTCCCCCAGAATCTCATTGTCGTCCCGACTTTCTCAGACATGGCCGCAGCTTTGGCTGGGGCTCTGCGACAAGAGCTGGCGCATGTGGGCGCTGACTCCTTCAAGGCCATTGTTTTCGCTCCCACAGCTGCCCTCGTCGATTTCTACGTGGAAATAATGAGGTCGATTCCGGGTCTGCCAACCCCCATGGCCCTGCACTCTCGCGCCTCGCAGAGCAAGCGTACTAAGACGACCGACGAATTCCGCAAGGCAAAGAACGGCCTCTTGATCGCGACGGACGTCATTGCCCGCGGTATGGATTTCCCGGCTGTTACCAATGTGTTCCAGGCTGGTATCCCTGCAGACAAGGAATCATACGTCCACCGACTGGGTCGCACCGCCCGAGCTGGAGCCGAGGGCCGTGGTACTTTCCTTGTCACATCTGTGGAGGCATTCTTCCCCAAGTTCACTCTGAAGGATATCGAATTCGTGGAAACGACACCCAACCTGGAAGCGCGCTCAGATGTCCAGCGGATCGCACAAAAGTTGGAACCCGAGGTCCAGAACAAGGCATACCAGGCTTGGTTAGGATTCTACAAGACGTTCATGAAGTCGATGCGCTGGGATGCCGAGACCTTGGTCGCGGAGGCCAACAAGCTTGCATTGGACGGACTTGGTGCCCCGGAGGTGCCAACTCTTTACAAGAGCACAGTGGGCAAGATGGGACTCAGGGGCACGAGAGGCCTTGTTGTCGGCCCGGATCCCATGAAGGCTCCTCGTGGTGGTGGTGGTGGACGAGGAGGCGGTGGACGCCCCTCGGGAGGCGGCGGCGGTGGTTATGGCGGAGAATCTGGAGGAGCTAAGCGCCAGCGTAGATAGATGGACGCTGACTTTGATTTTTCTCCCCGTTTGATACCATGCATCTATCGAAGATGCGAGTTTGCAGAGGCGTTAAGGGCTATGTATAGACGGGTATAGAACGTGGCGGTAACAGGCATAACGGATCTGCCTTGGTCACCTTAACTGATACGAAGCGATGCTATAGAGATAGACAATGACTTAATATGTTCACTACCACCTGCAATTGATCCACGAATAGTCCCATGATATGGCAACGTAACTTTCCCTATCAAATTTGATTGATGGGAAGCAGAAGTACCCAAGTACTGCTTCTGGCTCCACAAAATGTGCAGGTGGCGTCTCATACCTACAGCACTCACTGTATTGACCATCAGCGATACTGGACTTCACCTCCCACCATCTCATCGATCTACTTTATGTACACAAGCTGAAGCTGGTTCTGGTATGCATACCTAAGTGGGTGGATGGGGAATACGGCGAATCAACTCAAACCCATGCTTTCATCTTACGACGGATTACCCAAGACCCGACCGACTTAGCATCTTTGTGACCAGCCGCATCATATAATTCGGCGTCCACCGTCAAAGGCATAGCGCTATGCCACTAGGAAAGGAGGCCCTCCCCATCCGGAGCAAACAGCACGCTTCTCACTCCAACACGGCCAGACACCGTGCGCGGCTGGGGAAATCACAAAACAAGGAATTTCGGCGCAGAGGTGTATTCCCGTTTTTCGACCTACCCTACGAGCTGAGACACGAGATTCTCAAGCTCGCCATCTTGCAAGAAACTACTCCAACTGCTACTACCCACTCTAGGCCCAGCCCTTCATCGTCATCCTCTACGACGAAGAAATCATACCAGCAAGCCTTGGTCCTGTTCCTCACCTGCCGCTGGCTGTACGAGGAGGCTGCCGCCATCTTTTACCAGGAAGTCGTGCTGGATACCCGAGCCTCGTCCGATAGCGGCTCGTCCTCATCCCCTACCCCTTTTCTCGTGCGCTCCCTGACGCCCCGGCTCTACGTCCGGACCCTACGGATACGGTTCTACGTTAAAGAGTACCACCTCGGCCTCTTCCACACCGTCTACGCGCCTATCCTGCGCGACATGGCGCAGCACGGCCAGCTGGAGCACCTAGTCCTCGAGCTCGGGTACCAATTCCCCTCGCCCAGCTTCTGGGGCGGCGGCGCCAGGAGTGGCGAGGAACCTGACGATGCTGACCCCTTTCACGACGACGTGCCCATCGTTCCGGGGAGGCACCGGAAGGATCGCGAGCTGTACGCGCCTCTGTTCGTCACCCAGGCGCCCTTTCAGGGGTTCCTCAAGATGCTCCACGGTTTCTCTTTATCGTCGTCGTCGTCCTCGCCCGCCACTATGAAGAAGATGACTCTCTACCTCGAGGCGGCCGACCATCCCCCATTCTGGTGCGCGTTCCACCGCGCGCATCCTTCGGGAGAGGCGTGCGGAGGCAGCTGGCCTGACGACAACACGCAGTTGTTGAAGCTCAGGTGGAGGGACCTGGTCAAGACCTTTGCGGGCGCGCAAGCTCCGACAGATTCGTGGGGCATTGATGCCATTTGAGGTCTACGGGCGGTAGTTCGAGACTGTCAGACTATACTCAGCCTGTAGCTGTGGCACATATTAAGATGCCGTGTAATCGGCCCATTTGATGATATATCTACATTCGAGTGGATTTGATGCTCAGTAAAACCGAGTTAATCACCTACATCTACCCGTAATCGCGCAAGCAAAGGCAACATTGGAGTCTGCAGCCAGTATGGCCGGTTATCACACGGAACACACACACATATGCAGTGTAAGCTGTCAGGTATTTTAAACTTACATTGCTATCATAATCCCTCATGTCAGGCTTATGCCCCCTTTGCTAACCTGAGTCTACGTCAGAGTGCACCGAAAACCTATGAATCTCCCAACGAGGGTTACAGAAATTTCCACATAGCTCACTGCTTATGTACCATCATTCGGGGCTGCGTTTCAGCCCCAGAAACCCGGTCAAACCACGCAATTGACCGTTTCACCCTGGAAGATTGCCCATCGACGTTTTACCCCTCGTCTTCGATACAGAGAGTGGTAGCAGCATCAGAGAGAGCGGTGGCAGCATCAACGACAGAGGCAACCGAAGCAGCGGGCGGAGGAGTCGACGATGCTTTTTTCGCAGAGGCAGACTTGTCGTAATGATCCCGCTCACGGTGCTCGGACTCGCTGTACTCCTTCTGCAAAAGGTTCAGACAACGTGCTTGAAGCTCCCGGCATCGCCGCTGCGTCCCTTCGCTAAGCCGTGCAGCCTCGGCCAGCTCGACAGCGGCGTCGGCCAGCTCCAGGGCGTCATGATAGCTGGAGCGGGTGAGGTCCACGTTGCTGTTCAGGATACCCTGGCAGCTGTCGTATATGGCCATGATGTCGGCGTGGAAGTGCTGCTGCTCCGTATTGGTGGCCATGATGGGCGGGTAATATTGGATGTAAGTCTCGGATATTACGCCTTTGAGCTTATGCGAATGGTTTGGACAGGCATAGGGCGAATGTGTGTCCTACTACCGCGACCTTAAATATATGAGTGTTTCGGTCGCACTTTTGTTTTTGGTCCCCATAGGTATTGTTGTTAGTTGGGCACTTGCTGCATTGTCCCCAACACGATCTTACAATGAGAACGTCCTCTCAGCTTGTGTATCAATGCCATGGTGAAGACTCTGGATGAATCTATCGTTGAACAAAGGACTTAGCTACTGTAAAACCACCAAGCGGCCGGGACACAGTGTATTATCGATGTTCCTTTTGTTGATGCTCCTCTCTTTGCTTTCTAAATACTTCTTGTCCGTTCTTAGACAGACTATTCGTCCATATTCGCGTCGTCTGCCTGGAGCCTCCCCCTCAACGTGTTCAAGGACCGTCGATTCTTTCGCATGTCCCGTATTCCCGCAAATTAACAGACCCGGCCGTTAATTATACTGACTGGTCCTTCGAAAGTTCAAAACCGTTCAGATGCTAAATCTTAATAAGATCAGGGGAACCAGCTGATGAATTTCGCCTTGTGCCTGATTCCAGGCTACCAACTCGGCGAGACAGAGTTGTCAATATGATATCCCCGCGGCTTCCAGTGTCTTGGCAAATATGTAAGCAGAGCGAACGATTTCGCAAGTTTGCGAGATCCGGTCCGATACACCAATTTGTCAGCCAGGCCTAGTTGCTGTGCCCCTTTGCCCTCCTTATAAGAGACACCCACCAAGACCAGATTACGTGATTACTGGAGCCTCCAGGGGGCTAGGGGTAGGTCTTCAGAGCCATGCTAGGCCTCCTTGCACCACGCCACTCAGAAAGCACGTACTGAAAACCCATTCACACGTTGTCAGTTCGAGATGGTCCGCTACTTGTCCAAGCATGCCGACAACACCATCGTTCGTCTTGTACGCAACAAGGCTGCCACCGAGCAGAAGGTGGCGGAGGAGCTGAAGGACGACGCACCTGCCAAGATTCACATCGTGGCCGCGGACATGGATAGCTATGACTCTCTCAAGGTAAATCTTCGCGAGCTCAAACACATTTATACAGTCACTGGGGCCGCAAACTCAACTTTTTATTTTTATTTTTTAGAATGCCGCTGCCGAGACTTCATTCCTTACGGGCGGTGCCATCGATTACCTCATTGCCAATGCCGCATACGTGCCAGTCGGCAAGGAGTTCTTTAAGCCCATCGGAGACGTGTATGTATCAATTAAACTGCACAAGAGAGAGCTTTAGCTGATACATCGAGGGCAGGGCGACGGACCCCGAGAAGCTCGAGGCGGACTTGAACAAGATGATCAAGACCAATGTCACTGGAAACATCTTCCTCTACAGCCTTTTCATGCCGCTCATCCTCATGAGTCAGACCAAGAAGGTCATCTGTATTACCAGCGGCCTCGCAGAGGTTGATACCTGCAACAGTTCGAAGGCGGCTATGAACCTTGCCACGTGCAAATTCAACGCGCAGTACAAGAAGGACGGTGTGCTCTTCATTGACATCTGCCCCGGAATGGTGGACCACGGCAATGGCATAGATCCTGCGACGTGTACGTATACACTAAACGAATATTGTCCCCCACTGCTGCCTGCCAGTCTAACCAAAATTACAGTGACTCCCGAAGAGATGGCGCAGGCCGGAGAACTGATGGGCAAGTTCGCGGCCAACTTCCCCGACTTCAAGGGACCGTCGCAGTCCGCCGACACCATCCCTGCCATTGTCAAGACGTGGGAGGATGCCAGCCTCGAGAAGGGGCATGGGGGTGGGTTCTTGCCTCACACAGGAATTCCCGGCAAGTGGTTGTGAAGCAAGTAGCAAAGTGCCGAGCGAGCCGACACTTGGCTTCGCTATCTATGGGAGGGAATCGCTCACAATCATATATGTTCATGAAAGCAATTGTGCCCTGAGAAGTATGTAGGAATGGTTGATATGGATTGCAAAACTGCCGAGAGCTGAGTCCCAGTTGAAACTTTACCATTGGATTATATGTTCATGTTGCTACTAAATTAATTTCTCGGTACTGGGTTCGATGGCTCGACTGGGTGCTTGCTGCATTGCCCCAAATACGACCTTACAATGAGATAATGTCCTCTTAGCTTGTCCAACAATGCAATGGTGAAGACTCCAGATGAAACTATCGTCGAACAAAGGAGTCAGCCACTGAAACCTTATCAAACGGTCTGGACTCAGTGTAGTAGTATCGCTCCAGACGATACAAGATGCGACAATTCCTAGGTATCATTCCTTTGAGTAATCCATACTCATGATGGTTGCGAGAGAGCCACCCAATCGCACGCAACAACCCATTGGCCCTCACTGCCCAGGTCCACTTCCCAGACAGGCCGCGCGATACCGACCACACAGCCCACGGCGACCTCGCTCTTTCTACCCAGATCGTGCAGCCGCCCTTCTCCTGCAAGAATCACGCGAGAGCTCACGTTGCCATGCTTGGAAATAAACAGACCGCTGCCGCCGCCGCTACTGCCGCCATTGTTGTCGTCGGCGTAAGGGTGCCTGTGCTGCTGGGAGCCGCGGACGAGCATCATGTTAGAAGCGGTCCGTACCTCCTCCACGCGCAGCCGGGCGGCCCAGTCGCCGTCCCGCTTGGATCCGGTCGCGGTCTCGATGTTCATCAGCCAGTCCTGGAGTTCCGAGGCCAGGCCGCCGGGGACGTACTTGGCCCCTTTTCGGCGGGGCGAGAAGGCATCGGGAAGGGGCTCGCGGTGGCCGGGTTCCGGTAGCTCTGGGGGCTTGAACCGGGGCACTGGCTGGAACTTGGGCTGTTTCTGATGGGCGGTTGTGGTGGTGGTGGTTTTTCTGTTGTTGAGTGGTGGTGGTGGTGAGTTGGAAGAAGACTCGTCATCATCATAGCTGATCATCCCTTCGTCTTCAGCATCCTCTTCTGAATGTCTCAGGGGACTTTCTTTCGATCCACCTCGAGACGATGCTGCCAGATCAGCTTGAGAAGTAGGGACGATCGGTTCCATATCGACATCAAAAGAGACGGACAAGCGGCGCCTCTTGGGCGTCGGGCCATCATCCTGGGCTTCCTCGATGAACTCTGCTTCATCATCATAATAAGTAACAGCAGCATTATCATCACCATATCCGTCAACAGCGTTCCGGTGCTGGCTGCTCGGTACTAGCAAGGAATTCGAAGACGGCGGCTCCGAGTCGACCTCGATAGAGTCGTGCAGGTCGCGCCCTGGTCCATTGTACAAAGCCCTGTGCGGCGGTGGAGGCGGCGAGCTGTCGATGATGTCATGGATGCCATCACTGGCATTGCCATTGTTGTGGCCACGCTGCCTCTGGGCAGCAAACGTGGACGGCGGCGGCGCCGGCGTGGTAGATATCGAGGCTACACCGCGCGGCGTCGAGTGGAGCGAGAAGCGCGGCGTTGCATGGAACTGCTGCGAGCCGCTGGCGAGGGGCTTGGGCGTGCCGCTTTGTTGGGTCCCCGTCCTCTTGGAGACGAGGAATCTATGGGGCGTCGGTGTCTGATGTAGAAGTTTAGCAATGGATTGTTGTTTCTTTATTGATACCACATGACGCGTGTGTGGAGGAAACGTACCGAGGGTGGAGGAGGCGCCATTTCATCCCATCTAGCCCTCTTTCATCATGGTCAGGAGTAATTGAGGTAGCTCCGACGCGACGTTAGCATATGACCAGTTTCATTGTCATTTGGGTCGCAGTGTCAGCCGTCAGCATGCCGTTAATCGTAGTTATAAATCGTAGTTATAAGCCGTTGACATTAACCGAGGTTGAACTCGGCATTAGACCGGGACCCGTTGACGAAAAAGGAGGGCGTGGTATGTGCAAGTGATGAGATATACAATTCATCCCCCACGTACATACATGTAGTTCAGTGAAATCGGGAAATTTAGGTGGATACTCCAGCCAACCCAAGCTTATATGTAATTCAGGGCTTCAGGCTCCGATTGGTGCAGTTTTACTGATTGACTACCGATTTCTCTGTGAAGCGAAATCTCCTGCCTATACGACAGGGATTGCCTAAGAAGTTGAGAGCATGAATCAAGATCTAACGTACTTCCTTCCTATCCTTATTAACCTCGTGCGTCGAGAGATAGGTAGTGGCTTGTTCCGTTCTTTAGGTAAGATTACTAGCGTCAAGCCACTTGACTGCCTACTTCAACCCCACTTCACCTACATGAGCTACAGATCAGTATACTTGACAACTCATCCAAGACCTACGGGCTCGTGTCATAATGATCGTGTGTATGTGTAATTATTCTCTTTATTGTATTTACGAGTCTATAACTCGACTCATAAAGCAATGTGTCCAGGACGCCGTGAGAGAACTCTACGAAGATTTGTCTCTTATACCAAACGCCATGCCGGAACCCAGGTGACCAGTCAAAAACACCCCTTCAAACCGAACTCCTGCTAGAAGTTTCCACCAGACATCAGATCAACTCGTTACATGTTTTTCTCCCAGACTCCTGCCCCCTTAACCACCAAAAGAACTGAAAAAGCACCCCCATCTTACTCGAAACTGCCGCTCCCGAACAGGCCACTGACAGCCTTGCTCCGGTCGCCAACACCCTTCCACTTCTTCTTCTCGCGGCGCATCTCGCTCTCGCGCAGCTTCTCCCGCCGCTCGTTCTCGCGCGCGAAGAAGTTGATTCCGCTGCGTTTCCCGGCGTTCTGCTTGAGCTTGCCATCTTCACGTCCGGCTGAACCAGCTCCTCCTATCATCGAGGAGCCAACACCACCGGCAGTGGTGGTACCGGTGTTCGACAGATTAGATGACTGGGAAACGAGCGAGTTGTTGGTGGTGGCCTTGCGCAGAAGAGCCGGGACCTTGAACACGCCCGAGCCCCCTGAGTTGGAGGGCGCCGCAAATGCTTGACGGGATGTGCTTAGGCCCGACGACCCGGCGCGCTTGAGTGAGATGCGGTCCACGATCGCTGTGCGCGACGGCCGGCCGTTCTCCTTGTTACTTGAGCTAGACTCATCAGGGGTGACTTCATCATCGGAGCCCTCGCCCTCGAGGGGATCGGTGGCTGGGATGATGGTATGATTGTCGTCCAGCAAGCTGGAGAGGGATCGTTTGACGTCAGTGATGGAGGTCGGAACGCGAGTCGTATTCGCACCACGAGCCTTCCTCAGAGCAGGAGGTAAACGAGCGGTGTGGTCAGGCTCAAGTCGGTTGCGTTTGCGGCCGAGGTTTTGGTTCTGAGCCTGATTATCCTCAGACGTAGCGGGCTGGCTATCGGGGATACTTTCCTCCTGGGCTTCCTCCCGCTGCCCCTGACTGTTGTTCTGGGAGTCCTCCTCATCTTGCTCGTCGACAGCATTAGGATCGAAGTCCAACTCATCGTCACTGCCCCTGTCTTCAATACTCTTGAGGAAGGCGGCGTTTCGCGGGTTCTCGGCGATCTTGCCAATACGCTCATCTGCAAATAGCGCCTTTTGCATCTTTTGGAACTGGCGTCGCTTCATGCGCTTGCGGGCCTCGCCACCATCATCGCTATCCGAGAGATCGAAAGCACCGTTGTCACCCCCTCCATGTCGTCGGCGCTTTCGAAGCATACCCGTCGTGATGTCGTGGAAAAGCTTGTCAACTTGTGCCGCTTCGTCTTTCAGCTCGCGTTCACTAGAGAATAACAGGTTAGCTGTGTTGTTCTTGACATGCTTAGGCCGGATGACTCGGGTCAAATGACTTACTTAAACAGAGCGGCCAGTTTATGCTCGTTGATGTCGTTACCCTCGGCATCATCGATCATTTGCTTGCGCAGTTCCAATTCAGCTTCCTCGTCACTCTCGTCCTCGCCATCAGCGCCACCAAGCCCCGCATATTCATCCTCAGACTCGTCGGCTTGCTCCTCAACCATCTCTTTGGCTTTGCTCTTCTTTGCATCAAATTTAGCTTGAAGGCGTTGCTTTCGGCGAGCTGCTTTGGCCATGAGTTTGAAGGCGGACGCAGCTTCTTCATCTTGTGCTGTCGCTTCCGGTGCGGCCGCGGGTAGCTCCATGTTGACTAGGGGGCTCCCTGAAGCTTCTGTCGCACGTACACTGGCATCTTCCGGAGCTGCCGCGTCACCACGTCTTCGTAGCTTGCCCTTCTTCCGAATGACGAGCGGTGACTCCATCTGTTCGACGGCCGCTTGTCTAGGTTTCTCTGGCGTGCCATTCAGCACCGTATCGACCGTACCAGCAGGCACCTCGATAAAGCGCGACTTGAGCGGAGAGGCCTCGGAGAAACCACTATCTTGTGTTGGCTGCAAGTCGGACATTTGGGTGGAGTCCACTTGCGGCAAGCTATCGAAGCCGTGAAATTGGCTTTGCGAGAAGTGTAATTGTACACCCTGCGTTTCTCGGTTCTGGGTTTCGCTCTGGCTGTCAAACACCAATCCGTCCTGATCTAGCGAAGGGGGTGCCTGTTCGGCGGTAAGGGAGAATTGTGAGTCGGGGAAGTTGGCAGTGGATGGCATGAACTCCGGCGAACTGGTGCCGAGTTGTCCAGCTTGACTAGCTTGACTGTCATCCATTGTGCCGGCAAATATCTGAGTGAGGCCAAGACCGGCGGGACCGGCCAACGGTACCGGAAGGCCGGGAATGAACGTTTTGGTGGCAGATCTGAGGACGGAGGTAGGAATTTTAGGGGAGCTGGAGTGGTGGCCCGAGGGGGAGTCAAACGTCCTGGTCTTGGGCTTAGGCGTCTTAGCCTCCATTGGCTTCTCTGCTTCTTCCTCGTCATCTGAGAGAACACGAGCATTGTTCCGTGCACGGCGGGCTCTGGGTTGCGAGGGCGAGCCGTCCTCATCCTCGTCATCAGAGACTTGCTTCCGTGTGCTCTTAGCTTTCGGTGTCACTGCGTCTTCGGGCTCTGACTCGCCATCCTCATCTTCGGCCGCATCCTCGTCAAAGAACGGATTTCCAGCTTTCTCGGTCTCCTCATTCTCTTCATCCTCGGATCCGGAGAATTCAATCTCGCCCTCCTCGACAGGCTCGCCGAGGTCGCTTCCTTCGAAGCTATCATCGTCGCTGTCATCCCAGCCAACAGCATCGTCGCCCTCGCCGTTTTCGCGCCTCTCCTTGCGGGCTTGCTTCGCATCTTCGCGTTCCCGTTCCATAATTTCTTCGGCCTCCGCCCTCGCTCGTGCCACAATATCTTCAACTTGTTCACGCTCTCGCTCACGTTCCTCTTCTGTCTGGACCACGATGCCTTTAGCCTTGAGAGCTTCGAGTCTGCGCTCTCGCTCGAGTTTGGCCTGGGCACGAGCGCGCTCGTACAGTTGGGCCTGCATCTCGACGGCATTCATACCGACCTTGACGACGGGCTTTCCTCTACGGGCATTGGGTGGCGGTGACGAGTGAATATTCGCAAGCTGGTGGAGGTCGTGCAGGGATCGAGACCCTTCGGTCTTTTTAGCAGGCATGCGAGCGAAGATAGCATCGATTTTGCTCTGCTTAGGGTTGAGAATTTGCAGCTCGGGCTCGGAGTCCGAATCAATGGCGGCCTTGTTGACTTGTACGGGAGCCTGGGGAAATTTGACTCGGAATTGACGTTTAAGGGCCGCGGATTTCTTTTTCGGCGACGGCTTCAAATCTGCAGCAGTAGCCACAGCTTTGCCCTTGTCAAGAGTCTTGGTCTCAGAGACGACCTCATCAAGACTGGGAAGCTGCACGTCTTTGTCGGTATCGGCATCCGTTACGACTCCAGCGGAGGTTGCAGTTGGCGCAGACGTACCCATTACTCTTTTGACGGCACTGGGCGGCGAACTCGGTGGTGTACCAGCCTCACCCGCATCGGCATCAGTCTGAGCGCCAGAAATAGGCGTAGTTGGCCGACTCGAGCTGGGCGGCAGATTGGCCGCTGGAGCGGGCTCTTCAGTGCCAGCAGGCCGGAAGTTGAACCTTTCGAAAAGCGAGTTCTTGGTGATCTTCTTCTTTGTCTTTGCTTCATGAGCCAGCTGCATACTTCGTGCCATGCGCTGGGTTTCGCGGTTCATCTCCTCGATGGCCCTTTTGCTAGCTTTTCGAGCAGGTCGTCTCGCGGATGATGATTGGGTAAGCTTTTGTCCACCCTCATCATCTGTGATATCAGAGACGTCGTCATCCTCAGTGTCTTCGGCACCAGCCGGCATTTGCTCTGCCATACGCTTGGCGCGTTCTTCGCGCTTCTTCTGCTCTTCGGCCTCCTTTTGCAGACGCTCTTGGCGCTTGCGGGCCACGAGGGCTTGGAAGCGGGAGCTCTTGGTGAGGTCGGCTGGTAGTTCGTCCTCCGTGTCCGAGCCAGCTGCTGTGGCATTGTCTTTCTTCTGGGGAGAGGGAGAAGGCGACACGAAAAGACCGGGCGATACTGATCTGTTCGCATTTGACGCGTCTTCTGGCGATTGACTTCTCTGCGGCTGAGCCACGCGACGTCTGCGCGGCAGGGCCGAGACCTCGTGGTCATCCTCTTCATCTGCATCCTCCTTATCTGATGGTGACCGAGAAGTGCTCTGCCTGCTCTGTGTTGTCTTTGACGGTGATTTGGAGGTCGATGCCGTCTTCTTTGTAGTCCCCGCCAGCATGCGAGCTGCGATACGTCCTCTTGGCCGTACTACTTCCTCCTCTTCTTCGTCTTCGTCTTCATCGTCATTTCCTTGCTCGATGGCATCGGTGGTCGTTGTCGGCTGCACCGGCTTCTCGGCGTTATGTAGTTTGGCCTCGTCGAGCTTCTTGAACAGAGCTTTTGTGTCGATTGGGCCGGTGGTTTCTTCGTCTGAACTCTCATCCAGGGCTGCCAGCTCCTTCTGGATTTTGGATCTGGGGCTCAGAATGAGCTCGCCGGAAGTCGATGCTGCGTCGCCCGCCGGCGAGGGCGAGCGTATCGAAGCCATGGTGGGTGGGCTTCCTAAGATATTGGGGGTATTATGCAACACAAAACGACTTGCCTCAAAACATGAAATTGAATAGCAAAGTATTGTTCAAAATAGACTGAAAACAAAAAACCAAAAGCTATCAAATGCTTATGGGTCTATTATAAGCATGTGAATGTACATGTATGCAGGTAGAAGATCTGGGTGTGCGAGTGAGGGAGAGTGAGCGGTGGTGGGCTAAAGTGGTGTAAGTACCGACCAACGACGCGTTAATGGGGCGCGGGCACCCGTGTAAGTCGCGATTTCTCTTGTCGCGTCTTTTTCCCACTAAGAGCCGACCCCCCTGGCTTGCTAGTTTAGGTGGTGGAATCAATTGAAATGACGCGGGGAAGCTTGGGCCATCAACGCCAGACTTTCCCGCTTCAGCCAACCAGAGACTCGATTGCTTCTTGAAAATGGCAACTGGCGTTCTTTCATCGTGGAGATGTCCGATGTCTTACAGGGGTTGAGGCTCTGCACTGATCATCTATAATGCTCGGCTGTCTACCCCTTGCTTGATAACCTCCAATTGCAGGTTGTAATGGGCTTCTAGGTCCAGAAGCAAGAGTAGCGAATGGATTTCCTACACCATACGGGAAACAAACCCATGTCAGCGGTGGGCATTGCAGCCAGCTATTGGTACAATCTGGAGCATGTCACGGAACGGCACATGGTCTCGTGGGGTAGACGCATCAGTCTGATATGTACAGTATGTATGTTCAAAATAGTTTTGGGTATCGCTCGGTTTAAATACACCTTATCTTCGACGCCATCGATCGTTGTTGACTCTCCGCGCCTCTAGCGACGTTCATAACCCCCAAATATTCATATCTTCCCAGCCTCCCTTTCTCTTTTTCTCCCTCTTTCACTACCAGCCTACTTCGCCAAATGTTATGAAAAGAAACCCTTGTCATATTTGGAGGTAGTAGCCCCGAAATAAAGGAAAAGAAACCAGAGTAGACTACATACACATACGCCATGTTAATGCCAATGCCAATGCAGAGTATGTATACACGCAACAAATTGGACCTGTTCTGTCCGCCGGTCCATGAGTATTAAACGCCTCATACGCCGTAACCATGAAATACTGAGTAGCAGCAGGCACATGGGTTGGCCTGCTCTCCCGTGGGTCGCGCAGTTGCCCAGGGAGTCGTGGCCGTGGCCGCGTGCCAAGGTCTGTCTAGATGCTGTCGATCTAGATCGCTAATAAATGAAGGGGATGGTGTTGGTGAGAGATACCATCTTGGGAGACAGGTCTGGGGAGCCCAAGAGATATATAACACAGGTGTCTCATGTCCAGGATTGGTGTAACCTCGCTATGAGGCAACTGCCAAGCAGGAATCCAATACGTTATCCAAAGACATCAAGTCCGTGTACTCTGTGCCTTCCCATCCATATGGCTCATCGATTTCCATGGGCTCGGGATGTACAACGCCGTTGGTGAGCGCATGACCGGTGGTGACGCCGCCCATATCGACGTCCATGTTTTCCGGTGGCTTTCGATCGTCGATCCAGGAGTAGTCGTGGCAGTGCTCAAGTTCACCTTCACGGTATCCGTAAAGGACGGACGCGGTGGCGATCGGGAACGAGCCCATGCCACAGTCACCAATCTCCAGAGCAAGGCGTAAGTCGGCCATACCCAGAGGCGCCCGGTCGCTAGCCGCTTTGGCTTCCACGGGCAAAAGGCCGGCCTTGTCTCTCGATAGTTCGCCGCGGGTGAGGGCATCTTCTTCCCGCCGTAATTGCCGTTTGTATTTGTGCGTTTGTATCCAGCTGGGCCCCGCGCCGAAGCCTGCGCTGCTTGATTCGCCGGGCCCATTGCTCCGTGTCTTGGCTAACACGGAAGCCAACAACTCTTTAACGAAGAACTCTGTTGCATGTGTGACATAGTGTGCC
Source organism: Apiospora saccharicola (assembly GCA_038363915.1). Lineage (NCBI taxonomy): Eukaryota > Fungi > Ascomycota > Sordariomycetes > Amphisphaeriales > Apiosporaceae > Apiospora > Apiospora saccharicola. The sequence continues at coordinate 2,179,704 of JAQQWM010000004.1, forward strand.
GCATCTGGAGCATGGCCAAGAGTGAGGCCAGCTTGGAAACAGAATGGAAGCATCTTGGATTCGATGCTTGCGACATCTGGGAACTCGCCCGACTCACCGGCGAGTGGTTGGGCGTATCGTTTGCGAATTTCTAGATCATAGTCTGAAATGATGTTTAGTCAGGTCGTATACCTTAGCGACAGATCCGAACAACTTACTCATTGTTTTATTGATGCCACCAGCCGCACTGGCTGGGGGCTCGGAAGCCTTAAAAGCCTTCCCTCGGTGGTGGTCGGAAAACATTTGGGTCATCGACTCGTAGGGATCGAACTGCATCAGAGTTAGTCAAGATGCACGTAGTGGTATCGGGAAACGGAGTAACACCAACATCATTATGTACCAGGTCCTTGATGCGCCTGCGATCACGACTTGGCAACTGCATCACCTCTCCCTTTAATCTCCTCTCAGCGGCATCACCAGTGACGGGCTTTGCGCCAACCCCCGTGGTTGGCTTATCGTTTGCAGAAACCCATGGTGCCAGTCCCTGATCAGGCATCTCTCTGGTAAGATTTCCATATATGGCAGCAAGCAGTTGGTTGTGTAGATGTTCCTTCTCGCCATTGGGTGATATTAAAAAAGGATCGATTCGTTCCGAGTACTCGGTCTGATTCAACCGACCTAGAGAATGCATGTAAGCTTGGCAAAGTCACCAAAGAGAAAGGTAAAAGCAATAGCCACCTACCCAGAATGAATTGGGTGGTTGAATCTTTGTATATCGTCCATTGTTCGGGGCCAATGGCAGCCTTGAGCGCGGTATAAAGCGGTTCTAAGTCGATGCGAGCAGGGATAATCTGGGAGGTCTTGGTGACCTTTTGCGCCGAGGGGGTTTGGACGGTTATCGACTTCATAATCGGTGTGGTTAGATGCACCGAAGGGCGGCTCAATGCCGCGGGGTCGATGTCGGGCATCTTGGGCGGCTGTGATGTCGAGGTTGATGGTGATATGGATGGGGTGGTGGTTGGTCGAGCTTAGGTAATCTCGCGATCGCGAATGCGCAGTCGGTAGGTGGGAAATGGAGAGTAACTGCGCAGTCGCGTGCAGCGAGCGCAGGCCAACGCCAGAAAATGCCTTAAAAACCCATTCACCATGTGCCTAGGTGGGATGCGATCACATTTCTGATATTATACTGATGAAATTCCCGTGTCGAGCGTTGGGCTTCGATGTCTTTGGCAAAACGCTGATGCGATTTTGGTGGTGGAAGATGGTCTGACGTTGTCCGTAACTTTTGGTGCAGTAGCTGGCAGCAGTGGGAAACCCCCGTTGTTGCATCCCACACAATTCGGGGCTACTTAGCGGAGGGGACTTTGGCTGGGCGCAAAAGGTTTATAGTAACCAAACTGCGATACCCAACCTTCAGTTTAGCAGCATCCAGTTGCACGGTCAAACATGACATTGGAAATCTAACACTTCATTCCACGAAACCAACTGCCCAAATTGTATGCTCCATGAAATAATTGGGCCAGCCATAAGGCTTCTCCGAGAGTGTATCTCCGTCTACCTGTACCCAATCCACTACTTCTGAAGCTTTGATGCAGCTCATGCAGCCATCCATAATCCAAGGATACTTGCATGCCAAGCTTCAAATTGGTATTTTGGCTATGGGAGCATTGAGGTCCATGTAAGTATCGGAACCAGAGCTTTGGGTTGCCATTGTTTGTCTAAGTACTCACTCTTTCCGGGATGATATCGACCCCATAACCCCGTAGAATACAATGCACCAGGCCGTCCGCTTTGTTTCGTTTCCGGGCATCTAAGAAGAACCTCCAAATGGTAAAACGTAAGTAAGTTTGCTTAGTTGACATAATAGTGAGGTCAATAATGAATCTCTAGATTGGAATATACTAGCCAGGCAGAACCTGCGAAGAACAGCATGCCCAGATGAAGCCTACGGTGACTTACAGGGAAGAAGGGCAGGATACTTGAGATGTATGTAGTCAAAGCCAATCTCAACGACGTACAATATGGGTTAGCTACGTGTATGTAGACTGCCACATGCATTAGCTATAAAGTTATTTTGAATAGTTGAAACGCCAAATCAGTTACAAGACTGACTTCATATTGTTTTAGAAGTCGAGGCCAACGATGCAATTGATGCATATAGACGCCCCGTTCCTGAAGTCTACTCTGATAAGGTCATAACCAGCCTTAGCTCTTACTGCTTAGGCGAATAACCTAGCACGACCCCGCCAAATTGACGCGCTTGAACATCGATCGCGACCGGGGAAGCTTCGATAAAGCCGATAAAGCGCCCAACGTCAACAAGAAAGCAGTAGAACTTGGACGTCGTTACCCAGAGCGGCCGGGTCCCAGAAGGCGATAATCATTGACAGCTTCGGATCAGAGCCACCCACCGAGCCGAAGCCTATCAAGATGCGACCATGGCCTCCGTGTCGTCTTCAGACAAGGACCGGCGCATCAATGTTAGCATCAACCGCTTAATCGCCCAGCACATCAGCCCAAGTGCCAACTTCACGAATGAGGAGGTGCAAGCCCGCCAGAAATGGTACGCTGAGCAGATCAAGGCGGCATTCGACGAGTAAGAAGATCTCCCTCCAAAAGTCCCAATGGTTTTCTTCCAAAATACTGATTTTGAACTTCACTCTAGGAAGCCGTCGTCAGCCCTTGCGCCCGATATTAATCATGCATCGGACCTCATCAAGCGGAAGCTGGTCCAGACCAACCCCGGCCAGGCGTTGCGATTTTCCAACCTATATTCGAGACTTTTGGCTCTGCCAGTCCTAAACCAGAAATGGGGGATCCTTTATTTGCTTAACCAGCTCGCTGATTCCCCCGATCCGCACGAGGATGACCCCGAAGCGTACGAAGAGTACATAGCCGAGGAGCGCGCGGAACGGAGGCAGAGGCTTGAGAGAGTAGAGAGGCACGCAACACCCGAAGTGAGCAAGCTTGGTGCAAACGCAATACATCCCAACATAGACGATGAATTCCATCCCTCAAGCCTCCGAAACGTGGTGCCAGCCCCGAAACAACCACCCCGGGAGGAGCAAATGGCCGATGAGACAGACCCGGAGTCGATGGCCGACTCTTCAGGGGCCGCAGCATCTAGTATTGGCGACTTGAAAAGACAGATACTTAGAGAACAGCAGCTTCAGAGAGATCAGAGGGAGCAGCAGTCGCGGCCCCAGACTCGAGACGTTTCTATCAAATCACAGCTACTGTCCGACAATCACGCCGCTATTGATCCTTCAGAGCCTACATTACTACGGGACCTCCCGTATACTTTACAGGGCCTTTCTTCGGCGACCCTACCTTTTGGCAAGGAGTATACCTTAAATCTGCCGCGCAGCTTGCCGACACCCCTGGTCTCTATCCTCAACACCCTGGCAGAGCCGTCTCTCCTCTACCGCACCCTTGAAGACTTTGTCAAGACACCAGACAAGGGTCTCTTGAACCAGAGTCTGCGCGCAGCCATTAGTAATGAGCTTCGCGCATACTTGACACTCGTTGCTACCTTAGAGGGCCAAATACGAACTGCCCTTACCAGCATAGACGACAATGCACCACGAAATGGCATAGGCAAGGCCGGTGTGACCTTAAAGAGGTGCGTTGTGTGGACACGTGAAGCAACCATGGGCCTCAGGCTCATGAGCGTAATAGCCGAGGAATCGAAACGGAAAAGGGGAGGCCAACTCATCTCTTTAATCCACGCATTCTCATCGTCACACGGAGACCCCATTGTAGCGGCTTTTGCTGAGCGCCTCCTGACGCCAGTGACGCGCCCATTCTACGACATTCTGCGGCACTGGGTCTATGATGGAGAGCTATCAGACCCTTACCGGGAATTTTTTGTCTATGAGAATACGGAGGAGGAAATGCCCAAGAACAAGGCCGGCACATCGAACGTCTGGGAGGACAAATACCGTTCAGTGAACGAAATGATACCCTCTATTATTACCGAAGAGTTCGCGATGAAGATTTTCCTGATCGGCAAGTCGCTCAACTTCATCCACCACTCGTGCGGTGACGCAGCATGGGTAGAATCATACTCCAAAGAGTCTTCCAAGGAGCTGCGTTATGGCGATACGGCAACTCTGGAGACCTGGATTGACGACGCATACAAGACCACGATGCGCCGTTTGTTGCATCTGATGACATCGAAATTTCATGTGTTTGAGCACATTGGTGCGCTGAAATCGTATATCCTACTGGGACAAGGCGATTTCATCGCGCTGTTGATGGAGTCGTTGGCTGCCAACTTGGACCGACCTGCTGGTGCACAGTATAGGCATACGCTGACAGCTCAATTGGAACATGCCATCCGTGGCTCCAATGCGCAATACGACAACCCCGAAGTACTACGGCGGCTTGACGCTCGTATGCTGCAATTGAGCCATGGCGACATTGGCTGGGACTGCTTCACACTAGAGTACAAGATCGACGCTCCTTGTGATGTAATTGTGTCGGATTGGGGCAACAGGCAATACCTAAAGGTCTTCAACTTTCTCTGGCGAATTAAGAGGGTGGAATTCGCCCTCGGCGCTGTTTGGCGTAAAGTCACTACGGGATCCCGCGGTGTTCTGATCACAAAGCATAACACTGTCCAACAAACCTGGAAAACCACGCAAGGCGTATTAGCGGAGATGGTACACTTTGTGGGCCAGCTTCAGTACTATATCCTTTTCGAAGTCATCGAGGCATCGTGGACTGAACTGCAGGCTAAGTTGAGACAAGATGATATTACGCTTGATGATATGATCCAGGCGCATACCAAATACCTCAACTCGATCACGCATAAGGGTTTGTTAGGCGCTCGTCGCCGACGGTTCGTTGGTTCCGAGTCGGCGGAAGACGAAAACTCGTACATGATCCAACTAGGCGAGCTGTTGCGGACTATGCTCAGCTACCGCGAGTGCGTGGACGGTCTGTACTCTTGGTCCGTGTCCGACTTCATGCAGCGCCAAGAGAATGATCTGATCTCGACGTCCAACGTCACGCAGCGGCGCCGCGGCGGGAACCAGGAGGAGGAGATCCCAGGCGGGCCGACTTCCGAGTTCCCCGTCCTCCAGGAGCGTCTCAAACACCTGGGCGACCGGTTCCGAAGTAAGCTGCAGCTCTTGCTCGGCGATCTGGCGTATCAGTCCGACGTGGACCTGAGGTTCCTGGGTGTCAGCATGAACTTCAACGACGTATACCAGCCGGTGCGACGGAAAGCCAAGGGCACGCCAGCGGCCCCATCCGCTGCGGCTGAGAAAGATCGAGGCGGCAATGGAGGAGGGGCGGAGAAGAGTGCAAAGGCTTAACCTAGCATTCCAAGCTTATTTCACATTACTGTACGCGCTGGATGACTGAATATTGAATCCCGTGCCAAGGATGAAGTTTGCGTGGATGATACGATACGACCTGTAGAGAGGGATATCCCCAAAAACCTTTCGATGTGCAACCAATGGCCTCCGAGCCATTTTCGATTATTCTCGCATTTCGTGGCCAAATTCGGGATACCAAGGTTACCAAGGGTCTGGTTCTGGTTCTGTCGTCTGCCTTACTTTGCCGGAAGCGACCGGGCCTGGCTGGCGTGGGTTTGCGGCCCCACCGAGACGCCGGACGCACCCGCACATCGTACCACAATCTCACGTTCTTGAGAGCTGAACATGAGATTTCCCGACTTTCTGGCCCTGTGAGCCATCCCGAATCAAAAAAGCTAGAAACGAAACAAGATGCCAGATGGATACCACCTTGCAAACCCACGTCCCGATATGTCATTTAAGTAGCGTTGCATGCTATTGCCCCCCCTTCAATGTGTCAAATGTGTGTAAGTGTGTGGATTCCCGGGGTCCCTTACAGCAGCAAGCAGCAGCCTACCTACTACATACAGCACCTACATACTTATATATCGAGCCTTCGCTTGTGTATGATACAACCTCATATATTGTCACAGCAGAGCCACGTGAAATTGTCATATATAAGTCCCTAAAGTCATCTCCTCAATCATTCCTATATCGGCAACCTCTCATTCTAAGGCGAAAAGACGACGACGATCTTCCGCAATGGCTCCTCAAAAGATCCATGTCAGCCGCGAGGAGCTGTACACAGACATATATGCGCGAGTCAAGTACTTACACAGCTTTCTTGACTTCAACAGCCGTACGTATTACAATTCGATTTTCCTCATTCTTCCTCTTCGGCAGCCTTGACTAACTTGCGCAAACAAACTGCAGAAGACATAGCTGCCCTGCAGTCATGCGCCAAGTACTTCAAGCAGCTCATCCCGGCCGTCGTCAACATCGTCTACCAGAAGCTCCTGGCCTATGACCTCACAGCGCGCGCCTTGTCCACGCGCAGCACCACCACCCCAGGCGACGTCGCCGCCTCGCCACTGACGCCCATGGCCCCCGGCAGCACACCCCAGCAATCGCAGCAACAGCAACCACAACAACAAGCAGGAGAACAGTTCCTCAACGAATCCTCCCCGCAAATCCAGCACCGCAAGCTCTTCCTGCGCGCCTACCTCTACAAGCTGTGTTCGGACCCCAGCGCCCCGGAGCTGTGGGAGTACCTTGACAAGGTCGGCATGATGCACGTCGGCCTCGGCCGCAAGCACCCGCTGCACATCGAGTACATCCACATGGGCGCCTGCCTCGGCTTCATCCAGGACATCCTGACCGACGCCATCATGTCCCACCCCAAGCTGAGCCTGCAGCGCAAGACGGCCTTTGTCCGCGCCATCGGCAAGGTCATCTGGATACAGAACGACCTCATCGCCAAGTGGCACGTCCGCGACGGCGAGGAGTTCACCGCGCACGGCAAAAAGAAGCAGCCGCAGCAGGAGGAAGAGGAAGACGATGACGATGACGATACCGTCATCGAACAAGAGGGTTATTTGCACGGCAAGAAGATACTGGACGACATCGACGAGACGAATGAGCAGTCTTCACCGTCGAGGATACCGCGACCCTCCTCGCTTGAAGGAGGGGGCGGCTGTCCGTTCAGCGCCATGGCTCAGTAGGGCCTCGAAGGCATGAAGCTAATTGGCAATGGGGCCGGGGTACCTGGCATCAAGCTCAACAAGTCGCAACAATGAGTAGAGCAGTCGGATGGAGGAATAAGCGATGCGTATTAAATACCAGTGGTTTCTTATCATATGACCTGCTACGTCTCATTGCGTTGACATAAGCCAGCCCATCATCCATGGCTGAGTGTTCAACGATCAAAGACAGAGATGCGTGTGGAAGGCTTTAAGCGTCTCTCATCCTTTTAATGAGGCGTGCGATTAATCTTCACTATTTCACTATGGGCTGATCACGATTGAGAATACCGGAATGATTTTGTCAAGAATATGGTTTTATGATATCATGTCGTCATTCATGCATACGTTCGTAAGACGTAGTCATAGGCCTAAATAAGCCGTGCAAGTCTCTGCTCTGAGTAACTCCTGATGGCGGCTGGAAAAAATGGCCATCCCTAATGATCCGATCCGTAAACTCCCTTTGCCTTCAAAATTTTTGTGTTGCCGTCCTAGTCGAGTACAAGTATGCCGAGGCAACCGTGCCTGTCTATATCTACATGTCTTTCAATTCCTCGCTGTCAAGAAATGATGACCACCTGAAGTAATGATCTTTAAGTATCCGTTTCTTTACTTCCTTCTCTATGGAGCTTCAGGCCGCGTTATTGGACTGAGCTGTCTTCCAAAGAGGTATACCGCCTCCGTCGATATTTCGTACATAATCAAGGCTATAAGCCCGATGGTCGTGGCTACCGGGCGGGACAAGTAACACTACTAGCCCAGTATGCCCGGATAACCCTGGTGGATAATTCCAAAAGATGAACCAATGATGACAAGCAGGGTGTTGTTGTTGTTGAACATCAAGGGATTAGAGTGGTTGTTGTGATACGCATCGCCTGAAGCAAATCGGCTGATGCGGGGAGATAATTGTAGAAGAAATCCTAGCTGGGTGTCTGCCAATGTTCTTCAAGGAACTATGACAAATGACACTGATACGCCAAAGCAAAGCGTGTATCCAGCTTGAACTGGGGTGAAATTTGCAACCAATGCAACCATTTCCACCGTTCGATGAGATTCAACGTGATATCCAGTGTTCTCGACAAGATTGAGCAACATTAGGCCGAGCAAAGATGCAACATGCGCTAATAGCTGCTAGATCGGTTTGTTCGGGGCTCTTAAACGTCTGTCATCTCCGTGTCGGGGGTATCAGGTGAAGTATCAAGGGTGAGAGGCGTTCTGGGCTCCAAAGACTCGTCTGAAGGACCCCAGTTGCCTTCATACACAGTAGCACCAGCTCGCTGGCGGGCAGCAACCCAATGCAGAGAGCGCAGCTCAAGAAGTTGGGAGACCGTTGGTCGAGTGGCAGGATCCGAAGTCAGGAGCCACTTGACAACATTGTCGAGAGAGTTCGAGTTGTCTGGGTCCTTCATGAAATCCGGAGGGTCGAGAAGCTCTGCCTTCTTTACGGAACCAAAGAGGTTGCCGGAATATCTGCCAGCATTGCGGAAAGTGTAGCTGCGGCGAATGGGTTTCATAGAGGTGCCTTCGTCGGACGAGCTGACGCTGCGGTCAGTCTCGTCAATTGGCATGCCCGTAGCATCCCGCACCACAGAATTGGCGTCCTGGGTCAAGAGAGGAACCTCACTAAAGTCGTCCTTCCTCAGTGCGGTCCAGGTAGCACCGTTGTCAGGAAGCTTGACATTGGCGGCGATCTCAAGCATGATGAGACCGAGAGAGAACACGTCGGCAGGCTTCTCGATTTCTCCACGGAGCACCTCCAGAGCCAAGTACTCGCGGTCTCCCTCGAAATCAGGACCCTTCTCAATTGGCAGGGCCGCAGCCATACCGAAGTCGCCGATCTTGAGAGTACCCTCAAAGTTAATGAGGATGTTTGCCGGCTTCAAGTCCAGATGGACAAAGCCAGCATTGTGGATGTGTTGGAGGCCCTGCAAATAAGATTAGTACGGGATGGCTGCAGAATGATGATAAAGTGAGAGCTTACATGACAAAGCTCCAGCATAATCTTCCAGATACGGAAATCGTCAAGTCTGCCCTTGAGGCCGACCTTCGCCAGGAAGAGGTCGAGACTGCCCTCTTCGCAGTACTCGGTCTGGATGTAGAGGTTATTCTTCTCCTCCCAGCTGTCAATGAGTTGAACAATATGTTCAGCGCCGCGAAGTGCCTCGAGAGCGGAAACTTCGCGCATTCTAAGCGCCCGGTCACCGGTACCCTTGAAGGGAAGCCGGAGTTTCTTCACGGCAAATACGTCGTTAGGAGAGGGTGACTTGGGTGTGTGAGTCGGGGTGCTGAAGGAGACGGTTTGGTCAAGTCCTTCAGGTCGAGCGGATTTCACGACTCTATAAACCTGAGAGAATTCGCCTTGGCCAATGTACTCGACCTTCCCAAAACGGTCGAGCAGAGAAGCATCCGCTTCTTGAAGGCCCAGCCCGTTCGTGGGCGTAATAGCTCGCCTCTCAGCAAACAGAGGGAACGCTTCCTGCCGTGTGGTAGGAGTAGCAGGCGGGAACAGCGACTTCTTACCGCCAATGGAAGGAAATAAGAGCCTGTCGTTAGGATTCGAGATGGATAGGCGGCTGGCATCTAAGGGTGCCACAGCCTCGGTAGGTGTTTTCGGTGATGCCTTTTCGGCAAAATCTATTCGTTCCAACGGACTCGCTGAAATTACAGACAAACTTTTAGCAAACTCGACTCTCTTCGTAGGTTTATCTGTTACCGCCATAGTCTTTGTCTCAAGCGGCGAAGGTGTGGAAAGGGATTCACGCTTGGCTCGAGTTCGACTGAACGACGGTAAAGAATAGGAAATGGGGGCAGAAGTCGCTGAAACGGCGCTTGAAGGTGATTCTGAAGCTTCATCGGCTGATGCTTCATAGACACCCACAACACTATTGCAGGACCCCTTTGATGGGGTGTACTCACAAGTTGCAAAGGTATCTTGCTGTTGCCATTTGCCGATACCAAATGCAGAGGTCGGGACAGTCATGTGGCGGTTGGCGGTAGGGCTGTCGTTCGGGGTAGTGCTTCCAGCCTCTTCGTCGAGAAGCTGGTACTTGGTAGGAGTAGGTGGGAGGTCCTGATCAGTAGTCATGAAACTATCCCCAGAAGTGTCGACGGGGCTATTATGTCCATCCTCGCTGTAAAGGCTTAGCAGACTACCCTTACGAGTATGTCTTGAGCCGAAGCCACTGAAAAGACCGGGTCGGCTAGCTGGCTGGCCGAATGTATTCTGGCCTTCACTTTGGCTTCCTATGGGATTGAAAGGCGTAGAAGGGGCGCCAAAAGTGTGTTTGATGTGCTTGCCACGACCCTTCATAGCGCTGCCGGGTACCGGCTGCGGGTACGTGGCAAAGCCGTTGTATTGCTTCTTGCAGGGGGTGTCAGGCATGGCACGTCCTCCCCGGCCAACAGGCTCTAGCTCGGGGTTACGAGTCATCTTGGAGACCAGGCCAGTGGAGGCAAAAGCACCAAAGAATGGCTTGGCATCTTTGTAATTAGGCGTGGATACGCTACCCACATTGTTAAACTCGTCATCGGCAGTAGGGCGAACGGCACCGATTGGCAAGCTCTTCGACCAGTTCATAGGAGCCCTTGGCTTCTCGCTGATTGAGGGGAAATGCATAGGCGACTCATCTGGGATGCTCGAGTTTGATGAGGATGCCGTCATGGTACGCGAAAGAGGATGAGCCTGCTGCGACTGGGGTTGCTGCTGCTGTTGCTGCTGCTGGGTTTGGTTGTGAACCGACGGGTTGGGAAGAGGTGTCGGGGTTCCAAAGGGGCTATCGCGTTGGGGAGGAGGCATGTAGTGGTCCAGAGATAACCGCGGTCGGCCCTTTACGGGAGTACTCATGCCATTGTTCTGTAGTTCGGCCAGTTTCATAGCAGCCTGGCGCTTGCCCCACGATGTTCGCTCTCGCTGTTGCAACGTTGACCGGCGCAAAGAGCCGGCACGTCTTGGTACTACAACCGGTGCAGCAGGAGACGCGCGGGACTCGGTAGAATAGTTGTCGCCAATTGAGCCACCAGTCCAATCATACTCTCGCGTCGACTCGTCGTGGATGTCGAAATTCGGCGACTTGGGACCCTGCTCAAACACATTGAAATCGCTTCCGAAGCTCGAAGGGCCATAACTCCTACGCTTGGCCTTCGGGCTGCCAAAGGTGGTTTGATCGAGATCCACGGTCGCGTCGCTGCGCTTCAGCGGGCTAACTGTCCCGGTCGGCGTAAGAGCGCCATCGGGAAAACGAGACATTGTTTGCGATGCGCCGGACACGTCGAGGTGCATGCTGTGACGGCTCTTAGACTTCTCAAAGCTCCTGCGGGGTGCCGGACTACGCGCGCGAAAGAGGCCAAAGTTTTCTTGGCCGGATACGTCCACTTCGAGGGATGATGAAGGCGTCGAGTTGCCAGCAGTCGAGGGCGCGGAGTTCAGGGCGCGTTTTGACGGGCTCTTGGGCGATGCGCGTCTTGAAATGGACTTGGAGGCGGCACCAAGTCCTGAAGGGCTGACGATCTTAGATGCGGACTTTCCGGATCGGAGAGATAATTTCGCGCTGGGTCGGAAAGGCGTCGCGAGAGGTGTATGCGATTGCGCAAGGATCTGGTTTGCTGTAGGAGCTTGCGCGTTGGTCGGGCTGCTGAAGAATTGCTGTGAGGCCATGCGGCGCAAGGAGGGCGACGCAGGTGTGGGCGATTGCTGCGATGGGGTGGAAGTGCAGGAAAGGTCAGAGCCTTGTGAAGCACTGCGCGAAAGGTTGAACTTGGATGGCGAGCGCGAAATTGAGCGTCGCAGGGTGCGCACAGCTGACTGCACATCAATGTGATTGTGATGCGTAGGGCTGGGCAGCGTCAGAGTGCCTCCACCACTGTTTCCAAAAGACATGGTGCTAGGTGGAATGCTTAAGTCGCGTTGTTGAGAAAGCAAGCGCTTTTGTTGTCGGCAGGAGCACACAATGAGAGCGGACAAGACAAGAGTTCCGTCAAGACTCGGCGACAACCTCCAACGATCATGTATTGCTGACCATCAAAAAAGTGTATGCGTTGCGGAATACCTAGACTTGCGAATGCGTATTGTCGAATTGTTGATTGTTGGCGGTTAGGTGCGTTGCGTAACAAACAGCTGTAAGGAATGCGGGCTGTAGTAGCAAGTTGATATGGAATGCGTCCACTTTGCGGTCCGTCACGTCAAGGAAAAAGAGAGTTGTTTGAGTAATGGATCAAACGGAGCCGTCCGAGGGTAGCAAGATAAGATGAGGATATGGGAGGGGTGGTATTGGTTGTTTGTAGTGGGAAGGGGTAATCTACCACAACGACATCATTCAGGTTGGGACAGGATTATGTGTCTCAGATGCCGCGAAACCGCAAGTCGAGTCGGGCGTAGCTGGGGAAAGGCACGCTTTCTCTCTGTCCCCAGAACCCCTAGTTCCGCGTGATCGTCGAATACCGGTCGTAAGGGTGTCAACATGCAACCAACGCTACGTAGGTGGTGTTTTGTTGTGTTTATGTGGCAAAGAAAATTATCAGGTTTTGGCTGAGGAGGGAATCCGAAAGAAAGGACAGCCAGATTGGGCAGCACACACACAAACACGGCACAGCAGGAAGGACTAGGCCCAAGGGTGAGTGAGGGATGGGTGAGTGATTGATTGGGATTGGGATTAGGATATGAGATGTGTTTGTGGTGGGCGTGGACAGACGAATCGAATTGTACACGAACGGGGCGAACGGGCGTACCCTCGACTTTGGCTTTCCCTTTGGCTTTGGGACTAGACAAGAACGTACGGGAAGGCGCGATTGATTGTGAAAGGCGGGCTAGAGGGACACCCCCAAAATGGGACAGTCTGAGCCAGTCCCGTCCAGGTTTAAGCAATCAGTCACAGGCAGTTCCCCCCTACCCGGTGGGTTTGTTGGGCGGGTTTTGACAGGGTGTGCACTGTGCACAGTACAGGACTAGCCCTCCTGGTCTTGTGGTGACTGGCGAGAAGGCAAGATGTGGAAACGACGTCGTCCCCCAGCCCAGCCAATCTCTGCCCGACTCTGACACTTAAAGTAAACAAACGTCGATGGGAAAGCGCGTGCGAACGCGTTTTCAAGGGGGGGCTAGGAGCAGCAGGGAAAGTTCAGTGGAGCCTCGTGCGTTCTTGGTACGAATTATGGGTACTTGCATAGGCGTCCAGAAATTGAGAGATTGACATCCCCGTGATTGCCAGATTAATCCCAATTATCCCACCCGTTCTTGCCGTATTTGCAACAATACCAACCCCTTGGGCCGATTCCGAGTACGATAATGGCCATGCGGTGGCCTATCCAGGTCGCAAAACATACTCACTCCCTCACCGTTATGGACACATAGACATGCATTAATAATAACAAAAATCGGAAAGGCTGGGGGGTTGGCATTCGATTCAACGGGCAGAGGGAGAGAGACAGACAACAGACAGACGTGGCTGTGGTTGATAAACAAGCCTTGTTGTGTTCGACAGGGTCCTTACTACATTACAAATCATTCAGTTCTCACATTTTGAGTAGTTCGTCAAATTCCCTGCGCTGATGAGTGATGCATCAGTTTCCCCCTCCCCCTCCGGATCGACCCAAGTGGAATGGAATTGCAATAGTCTGGACACACAGGACACTCATGATACACACACATCTCCTCCTCCCCGCCACTTGATCGTCGTCCAGGCTGGCCCATGAAAATCCCATTTGTTTACATTCTGTTACTTGCGCTTCCCGTCGGTGACTTGTTACCGCTAGGCAGTTAGGTCAGTAGGTCAGTAGGTGTTAGTTATTGACTCGGAAGCTAGCTCCGCGGAATGGGGGGTCAGTTCCCCTTTTGCTGGATTGTGGGAAGCCTCAACTGAATAGAGGCTGGCCTGTCCTGTTCTGGTATCTGATCACTTTGCTAGTCCGGTCGACTGACTCGGCCTCGGTGTGCGTACGGTGTAGGTTGGCAAAGTATTGTGCCAAAAGTGGTATGCGTAATACCCAGGCATGAGGCGATCATGTTCCTATGCATGTGCCATCGGGCGCCCATCATCAGCATGTGTCGTATCAGGCCACTATATTATTGCCTATCTCATCTCAACAGCCTTTTGCGTGTCTTGGGGTTATTACGACTACTAATTCGTACGCGCCGTGTAACCATGAGAGTTCCCGCCTTGGCCCTGAACTCAGCTGCCTGGGCTGGCAATAATAGACAGCCAACGGAAACCTTACTGTTACGTGTTACGCACTTCACATGCCGAGAGAGAGCCCAGCCAGTCACAAACTATCGAAACCCATCGTATCTAACGTACCTACGCCATCGTGCATCGCTCTCATGCTCGTGAAAGATGCACGTCAAGCCCCTCGGTTGGGGGACGGGGCTCGTTGCGACGCTATTGCAGGAACTGTAGTCCTTCTGAGCTGGTCCTCACTCTCGCCACGAGCGTGAATTGGCCTTGAAGAAAAAAAACCTGGACCCTATGTTTTAAAAGGGGGTAGGCAGCGAGCAGTTGATTTGATGCCACAGCTTGAGCCTCTTACACGTGGTACATGCCAACTTACGAAACGTAGGTTCTTCAATGTAAGCGGTGGAAACCAGCAGCGCGTTGTTTATTTTATCTCCCTCGTGCATAAGTGTGCATAAGCGCACACACCAGGCGTCCATTACACCGCTAAACCCCTGCGAGCCAATCAGCTTCGCAGCGCAAAAGGGCACCAGCACCACTCCTCGCCGGACTTTCAAGGCCCTAGAGATCTCGGGATGCGAGCCCGTTGGGAAAGTCGAGCCAAGCGGACCCTTCCTCCCCCAAGCTTGCCCAGACAAAGCCCGCGAAGCAGAAGCTGCCAACTTCGCACCGTGGGCACCGATCCCCAGAACAGAACGAGCTGCATTTGGCCTGATCCTCGTCATGGTCCCCCGCGGCTCGCGCGCGAAAGGGCAACGCTTGACTGACTCGCAACCGCTCTGTAGTCTGGCCCGGGGATTCAGCAATCAAAGAGATCCAGCCGCCGGCTGCGATGATTACAGGAATGATCCCTCTAGGATGTGGCTAGTAAAACAAGCATAAGAGACAACGTCTCTTATGCTAAATTGATCAATGAGCTATCCTCGTATGGGGCCCTAACATAATAGACACTGACAACATAAAGTACTTACACGATCTATACAGCATGTATGCACTACATGTCAAACCTGCAAAACCCACTCGTTCTATTCTAGGTGCACGCAGCTAAGCAGGACTACTACTAGCAGTAGTTGTCGCTAGTAAGGCCACAATCGAGAACCCATCATGATGAAGGCGGCTGCCGGCCCCAGGGGACCATCGGGAAGTCGTCCCAAGTCCAATTAGCTTTCGAGAGACGAGAGAGTTTGCGACTGAAACCAATTGGCGAGAGAACTCTCATTCGACCTCCGACATGCAGCCAAGTCAGTCAGCCCGAAGCGAGGGGCAGAGGATCAGAAAAACGCCTCACATCTATTTGGGCCCGCGGCAGTCCGGAGAATCAAAACAAACGATGTCATCAGGTGTGCTCCTCCAATGCAAATACGAATAAATTTAATCAAAGTGGTATAATTGACTTTAATGTCCGACCCTTAACAAAATTATGCTTTCAGGGGTTGCTTCCTTGGCCCTGCACCCTTTTATTCCTCCCCGGCTCCTTCCACTACGACCTGGTAATAACAACAAAAAAAAAGCTTTGGCCTCGCCATGCAACCCTTGGAGCGCACAGCCGCAGCAAGATCTGTCTCTGGCTCGGCAAAACTAACCAGGCATTAACTGGCAGGGCAGAGCCTGCAAGAGACCCTTTAAAGATAATCGCCGCCCAAGATGTCGGCTCACCCGCCTAGTAGTAAACTGACTTGGATTTTGCGCAGTACCAGTCCGCGTCACAGCCCGGACTCCTTTGGGCACGGTAGCAACTATACTACTGTCCTCAACTTCACCTGCCCTGATTGACGATATTCCATCCCGAAATATTGGGCACGAAGAGATTCAATGAGTGCGCTCGGGCGTTGGGCCAATGTCCACTGAACTCTCTTTCAGCTCGGGTGATGTGATGATGCCTCGCAGATCTGCAACATGTGTTTCTTGACGCCTCTTGTCTCTCTCGTCGGCGCGTGTTACTACTGCCACGCCGTCCAAGTCACGTCAGAAACAGAGTGACAGTTGACAGAAGCATCAGCAGCATCATCATCCTCATCAACACATGCTGGCGACAATGCGCATTGAGAGACCATCTCACTCCGCAGGGGCCTCAGGCGCGGGGTGGCGATATGATGTTCCGTATCGATGGGCAACCGGCGTGTGTCGGAGAGTTCGTGGCGGGCATTTTCAGCAGCCTGCCTCGGTCTTCTGGATGCTTGCTGATGGCTTACCGTATATTTTCTGGGGGGGTATTACCTCTCGAGACCGGCAGCTCGATAGTTCCCCGAGGGCATCATTGTGCAAATTGCATGAGGCGCATGATTTTCAATGACTGACATGCCGCAGTGTGATTTCCCAGTTCCCAGAATCTTGAAAGACCCCTGCAACCCTATTTTTCCGGGGAACCTTGGAGGACCCGGATTGGCGGCTAACACGTTGCAATCCTCGTAATCTTCTAGAATTTGCGTGGCCTAACAGCCTAAGCCACACCCACAACGCAACAACGATCCGTTGATGGATCATCGAACGGCTTACACAAGTAAGGGTGAAAGGACCACAGAACTACTCGTGTTTTAATCTAATCGCCCCTCCTTACGTACGATGGTCGGCTGGCATTTCCATTAGCCCCCCTATGTGAGTAGGTAAGAGCATGAAAGTCCGCCGGTGATTGGAGGGGTCGCCCAACTGCCAACTCTCTAGCTTTGCCGCAGCACCAAATTGTAGTAGAGTGCTTGCTTTAAGTGCGAGACGCCAATTCAATGGGAAAGTAAATAGCGAATCACAACAATGTCCTGTTGGCCCGGTATTGCCCATCATGTTTACGGGTTTCGTGTCTAGTACAACCCCTCCTTGTCTCAGGCCTTTGATCTCCCGTTTGACGTCGGCTGTGCTGCCCAACCAGGACCCCGCGTCTAAGTCACCCATGATAATGGGGAGTGGTGTTAATTTCGGGCATAAGCCCTGAACAACTCCATACCCAATGCTGCCGATCAATGCCATGCAGGTCTTCCAGTGGAGCTATAACCACCCCGTGGTATTGGGATCCTTTCCTGTGGCATTGCCAAATCTAGATACTGGTGTTGATTTAGTTGTGGCAGAGAGATTCTTAGCAACATCCACCTACATACATATCCACCCACTTAGACAGATTCGATGTATGTTCCGGATTACCCAAACGAGGGTTCTAGACTGCATATAGAGTATATATGGCCATCGTCAGCAGCGGAGTATGTTGTGTCTCGACCGTCAAATGTTTGACCCTCCCTGAATCGGTCCCAGTTCAGATAATAAGCTTAGAAGAGTGGATAACACTAGTTGAGGTGTCAAGATCACATCACGTCCGTTGTCGGGTGGCATATGCATGTGTAAATTGTCTCGTCGTGAGGCTGAAACCAGGTCTGAGGTGACAAAATGGCTCTCCTGATTCGTCTTGTTGGCGTGTTTGCTGTCATTCATCCGACTAGGTAGATGATCCTTAACCAGAATCAACCACGTTGAGATCCGTGTTCCTGTTCGCCACATGACCACAGGCTGGCATGGTCATCAAGACCTGTTATGGCACCCCATGAGTTACTGTCAAGGTTATGGGTGTGGTGATCTCTGGGATTTAAACACCTAGCGTTTAAGATTCAAAGATAATATGAAACAAGGGTACAACAAGGAATATACTGGCATGTGCACGATTTTACTATCGTGATGGACCACCTGACGGCTTGATACTATATGCTGACTAAGACTGTATTCACTTCGTTCGTGTTGCATCAACAACCTCCCACACCAAGGGGTTGTCAACAACAATTTTCATATTGTCATTGAACCCCGAAAGTATTGTATATTTCGGGCACGGAGATCACAAACGTATCAATCTAATCAGCCTGCCTTGGCGTAGTGTGTCTGAGTTGTCTCTATAGTGTAAGAGAACGTGTTCTAGCCTTCCAAGCCAATGACCCTCAGGCATCAGGCAACATCGTAGTGGCTCGCTGAATATAGTTAGTAATAAGCAGATCGATTGCAGACTTTTGCCACTCTTCCCACCTGCACTAAGTTCTGCCTCGATGAAGAGCCTACAACCTGGCACGTGCAAATTAGAACAGGCAGAGTTTTCTACAGTGAGGCTGTTCGCCTACACAGAGCGCCACTGTTTACCCACACTCCGTATAGTAGGGCCAGGTCTACGTTGAGCCCGCTTGCTCCTCGGTACTCGTATGCCGACGTCTGGCCGACACGGGATCACCACGTGCACAAGTTTCACTATTCGAGTAGTTTGTACGTCCTTGATGTGAAACGGGCAACTAAAATCCGTAAGGTGAGGCGAGGCGGGTTATAGGAAGCCAGAGCTATCCAAACAAAACACGGAGATGGGGGTGTATAGTTAATTATACTAGCTAGTACAAAGTAGCAGCATATTCTGGCGTAGTCTCTTAATATCGACCTGGTTTCAGAGTAATTGTGCACACACAAGCACGTGGCTTTTCGGCCTTCTCACGAGGGCGCCGTTAGAAAGTCGGGATTAGGCGAGACAGCTACTGCACGGCTGGTCCGGTACCAGTGGTGTGGATTGTTGGTGTTGTTTTTTCTTCCTTCCTTCTCTTCTTCCTTTTCTAGAATGGAAGAAGCTTAGTCGGTAACTAGGTGGTATTCTGGGTTGCGGGTTATCGCGAACTTTTGACTAGACGGGAGCGGGCCGCCCATCTCCTTGATACCGCGGGCGTCTCGGGTTTTATGGGGCCTGGCAGCGTCGGAGCGGACACGCCTAGTAGGAATTGGGACGCAGCCAGCGCGACGGCCCTCATTGGACAATTGGTCGCGGAATGCTACTACATATATACATACGAGGGGGGTAGCCCTGCGGACGATCATACGGCACATATGCAGGAACAGGATTTTGACAGCGCAGCGCACAAGCTAGGGGTCTTCAATTCATCTGGCTCTGGCTTTGTTTTGTTTGATCTCTGCTCGGGTGCTCCGAACCGCACGAATGGCGGCCTTTTCTTTTGTTGTCGGCAGGTTCCCGAGGGGATGGTAAGTTCAACTGATCAACCCAGTTGGCCTAGCTTGGCGCAAATCCTGCGACGCAGCGCGGCACAGCGGTGAAGCTCCCATCGTCGCGCGAGCTTGGGGAAATTCATGAGTTGCTTGCTGCTGGATTTGAGTGTAGGTGAATACTAATAACTACGCCGAAAAGACGTTCTGTCGCTAGCAGCAAGCGTCTCTTGTCCTGATCCGCAAGCCTGCAGGGCCAAGAAGCATTAGCTCATGAGGTGGTTCTGGACGGCGGGAAACGGTGAGGTTTGGTCGCTAAGTACGCAGATTGACGCGGCAATCGCAAATTCCAGAACTCCACAGGAAATCATAAGCCCGCTCGCCTGCCGATCTCATCTCTGAAGGTCTGGCGAACGGCCGCTACCGAAGACGACACCCGATCGGTCCAGAACAAAAGCTCGTTCCAACCACACATAGCGCTCCGGCGGGATTAACCTGCAGCTTGGTTATCGTCGAAGATAGGTATCCGATTCCACGTTTCTGGATCCACCGGACCAACATCATTGCCCCATATCAACGGGATTGCGACTCGTCATCGACAGGCACAGGTTCAAAGATAGTTAGAATATATTTTTGGAGACCGAATTCCCGCCAACTGTCGCGCCTTCCTCATTCATTAGGCGCAACAGGTCGCGGTTGCTTGACCGACAGCCAACCATGCCGGCACTTTGTCGCTTGGGAATACATATGAGCGCTCATCCAGGCGATAGTCACCTGGTTGTCAGGTGAGCAGAGTCGCAGATCCTCCCCCCTCCCAGAGTTCCTCGGGATGCCAATTTTTCGGCATTTCGATATCATCATACGAGGACTCGGGGTTCTGCTCTGACAATGTTGTAATTTCGCGTCGCCAAAATGCGCTGTGGTGTCAGACCGTTACGTCATGATCAGCATCCCCCACGATGCGGTTGTAGGTTGGGCTGACATGACGTAGCGGAACGCGGGCGGCTAGGGCTGGGGCTGCAGCAGTCACTACCCACCACCCACCCCCATGAAGTCGCGTTAGGGCATGAACTGTTCGATCGCAATACGCCCTGCCATCGAAAATGCATCGAACGCATCGAAGCGCAGACCTGCCAGCGATTCCTCTTTGCGACGCGGACCTCCAACTTGCAGCTCGCGCTATTAATGAAGCTGGTACACTTCACAATATCCAGGAGGACGACCCCTATATGCCGATCCCACCTTTGTTTATTTGTTTACCTCGTTCGTCACGTCTCGGCCAATCAGACGCACGGAAATAGTTAATATCACACTTGGAAGAGGTATCTCGTGCGTCATGGCCAACGTGAAATAGAATCTGATAATCACTACGTTGGAGTGCTATATCAACTAGTATGATGTGATTAGTTCCAATGACGCCTCGTTCCTGTCACCACGGGGATACATCATATGTAGTTCGTCACTCTGGTCGAAAGGAGATGAATCGGTACAGCTGCCTTCTGCTACGCATTCGTGTCCACTATCAATTGGCACTGTATATTCGTGCTGCATATTGTGATATGATGATGTGGATGATACATGCGTATGCCGGTGACGATACTGTCAGAAGAGAAGACAGGCTAAAATCGAGACCAGACACGCACAAATGTTGACGACATCTAGATGCATATAGTCTTGGTATACAATGATCTGATATTGATGCTGCTCTGCATATCTTTCATAAATACTAGGTCCTGGCTTTTTAGTATCGAATACTATTATGCTGTGAATAAAGTATTGTGTAGTGACCGGACTATAGAAGTAATAATACTACCATTACTAAGGGCCGCTCGTCATCTCGTTCAGAGTATCCTTACTTTTCTCCCCAATAGCTACTTGCAATTATCACAAGAAACCGTAAATATATAATACTTATACTCTGGTTTGAGACTGCAGTCATTGTCCCGGCGCTTTACTAGGCCCTCATAAAACTTGACTAGATACTAGACACGGTGTTAAATATCCCGAAATGCTGATTTATTTCCTCATCAGGTTGAATATCTTAATACTTCACAGCCCATTGGAGGTGAGAGAGAACGGGCCGGGAAAATGCCAATCAAAGAAGTGGTATTGGCTGCCCTTGAATATCTAGTAGGTCATGATGAACCCTCGAGACACTACAATACGTTCATACACTACAAAAGACAATGGCTGTGCAACCACGGTTCTTTTTTTTGTGTGGTCTAACTTTCGGTTCGATACCAGCCAAGGCCAGTGTGCAACCACCCTTCGTATGCCGAGTGCAACTCGGTGGCCCATGAGTGTGTCTACGCCCCCTTCGGCTTCCACCCCGGCGCCGCAAGTTCAACGCCACTATCGGTGAACCCCGGCGCAACTGTTGCACTCGTTAGTCGGATCTGATAAGGAGGGAAGAGAAATCAACCCTTTCAGTTTGACCCCAAGCGGGAAAGGGGGCTACCACTCACCAGTCGTCCCCACCAGCGTCCAATCCCCATGACTTCGCGCACTCTGCCACTGCAACTTCCCAATAGCGACCTGCGGCCGCTGCTGCCGCCCATCGCCCGCGAAAATATCCGGGCCCAGCACCTTCCTCGTGACGGGCTCGCCGTCGTCGTACGAGAGGGACAGGGTCAGCGGGGCGCCGGCGTAGTAATGCCAGACCTCGACGGCGTCGACGCGGTGCCAGACCGAGTCGCCCGCGCCGCCCTCGAGCAGGTAGTAGATGGCGGTGCTGAAGGAGCGCTCGCTTGCGATGCCGGTGGGGGTGATGATGGTGGCGTTGTCGGGGTCCCGGAAGGACTCGACGTAGTAGCCCTTTTCCGGGTTGGCCGTCAGATTAAGCTCTGCGATGACTTGTTGCGCCGTGGGGTGGTGCGGGAGGGCCGGGTTGGACGGGGACGGGGACGGGGACGGGGTCGGGGAATTGGTGGGCGTGGCTGGGGTCACCTGGGCCACGACCAGCAGGGCGGTAAGGCTCGCTAGTTGCGGTGTGACCTTCATTTTGAGGTTGGTTCTTTTGGAGCTTGGCTGCTTGCTTGCGATGGAGGTTTACGAGGATGGTGTTGAAGAAAGCAATGATGTGCAACGGAGCCCCGAGTTACCTAGAGCCGTGAGGGAAAGATTCTTGTTCGGGTTACCCAATTGAGGATCTGAGCTTACGAAAGCAGGGGGGAATCGTTTGCTTGGCACCTTGCTTACGGCAGATTGTCCGAGCAGCAAACCTAACCCACAAAACTGTCTGACGTACCCTGAGTGCGAATCATGGGGCCAAATGCGGCGCAATTCGTGCCCAAAACGGAGCCTGAACAAGAGGTATTCTTCCCATTATGGGCATAGCTTCGTCCTCCGTGCATCACCTGCCCCCGGGGTTGATCGGGTATGATCGAACTACCTCGGAAGATCCGACAGTTGAGGTCTGTTCCGCAAGCCCAGCTCTTAGGTTACAGCCAGAGGTAAAACGGCGGTAGAGATGCGGTGCCGAGCGTAGTCACCGGACAATGAATAGCCTATATCGGTGGTACGACTATGGCGATCGTGCAAGACTCGGGGCCGGATGAGGCTCAAATATCTTTGCTTGGCAACGGCGACGTGCTTTTACGACTAAGCGTGAGCTACACAAACACGACCTCCATGTCAGCGGGACGGTGAAGCGACTGCTGTTTCACATGATGACTCAAAGCAGTCTTCGGAAATTTGCGAGGCCTATATTAGGGCCAAAACAACGCGCTTGTAGGTGCTGTGCAACTTGTTGCTGTCGAGTTGCTCATCTTTTCGTTGTCATCTGAGAGCTGCTGTCAGAGTTAGCAAGATGCATTTCAACTCGTTTGTTAATTGTGTGCTTGCGGCGCTGTGTTACGTTGGTCTTGCCTCGTCCGCACTTATCCGTGTTGCAAATTCAACGACAGAGGCAGGCTGCCAACAACCGCTGATTCGCAGGGAGTGGTACGCACACCGACTCCAGTGTCATACCCCTTTATTGCCTCCCATGTGCTTCCTGCAGCTGGCTGACCCTTACTTGCAGGCGGGCACTCTCGATACCTGAGCGGCAGAGCTTCATCGGTGCTGTGAGGTGCCTCCAATCGAAGCCAGGACAAACTTCCGATACCTATGCGGGTGTGAAGTCAAGATACGATGACTTTGTGGCATTGCATATTACTCAGACAGACCACGTCCACTGGGTGGTGAGAGTCCCTTCTGCCCCTTGCAGCTCACCTGCATTTGTATGCATCGATTGTGCTGAACCCTCTCTTACTCCTAATTACAGGGACAACTTCTACCGTAAGACCAACTTATCTGTATACAGCTCACATTTTATCATAAGCTCTCCGTGCTCACAGTCATAGATGGCATCGCTACTTCTTGTGGGTTTTCGAACAAAGTCTGAGGGAGACATGTGGCTACAACGGAGCTGTCCCGTAAGTGAGCTCTACCCCCATTTCCGTATTATGACTCTTGTTAACGCAATTTGGTAGTTACTGGGGTAAGTTGGGGTCCGAATAGCTTTGCTTGTTGCCGGGGACTGACTAAGTGCGTACAGACTGGACAAAAGACGCTGTATCCGAACAAGCTGTCCTGGAATCTCCCATCTTTGATCCCATCCACGGGTTTGGAGGTGAGTACTGATCATCTCGCCTCATAAAGAGGTGTCGGGTACTTACCAAAACAAAACCACAGGCAATGGCCCCTATGTTGTCAACACGACGGGATTTCCCAAAGACTGGCAGACCATGACTCCTGTACCTAATCGGACTGGTGGAGGTAAGTCATATACCCAATATTGTTATGACATTGCAAGGATCTGCATGTCATCCGACTAATACTTGTACTTGTCTACCCAGGCTGCATTGAGGATGGCCCCTTCGCCCACGTAAATATCTCGATGGGACCGGGCAACCATACCGAATACACGCCCCATTGCCTTCGCCGCGACTTGAGCCCCTGGCTCGTGACCCAGACGCTGAACGCCTCCAAGCTCGCCTTCGTCCTGAAGGCCGAAGACTTCTGGCACCTGGACCATAGGGTTGAAGGCTTTTCCCTCAACATCTCCGATCTGTCGGTGCATGGTGGCGCACATCTCGGGATCGGAGGCAACATTGGAGAGGTAAGAAACACGCACACAACCCTCGTGCTGTAATAAAGAACCAAGTGACTAAGTTGATTATTTTGCTGTTGCTCTTTAGATGGAAAACACCTATTCGTCCACTGGCGACCCAATCTTCTGGCTGCACCAGAAAACTCTGGACCGAGTTTGGAACATATGGCAGAGGCAAGGTAGGCAAAACCAGATGTTCAGATTTGAAGATGACAAAGGCTAATTATGAGGGCAGACTGGGAGACACGAAAGAGCGACATTGGGGGCCGGACACCCAGGTAGGTGTACCGCTGTACAAGTGCTTATAGGGACAGACCGAACTAACGAGACCTACTAGTGGGCCTACCCGTACAACTACTTCGGCAACATACCGTACAAGAACGTCACACTCGAGACGCCCCTTTACTTTGAGCAGGTCGGCGGGGTCAAGAAGATTGCCGATACGATGGACATCCAGGGCGGGCCTTTCTGCTACGATTATGAGTAAACATGTAGTTTTGGTGTCTGGCCATTTACGCAAGTGGCAATGGTGCTGAGATTTTCGTTTTTATTGGGCTGACTTGACTATGTATCAAGGCTGAGAAATGGAAACGAGATAGGTCCTAATGGTCTAACTAAGGTTAACCTGGGTCTAGATTTATTTTGTATCAGAGAAGGAAGACCCAGTGTCGTCTTATTGGAGAACAAATATATCGATTTGACAATGAAGAAGCCAGTTATGTCAACTGGACCTGGCATGCTCGTACCTCTTGTAAGAAGAAACGACTGTGTGTGAGGCAGAGTCAAGGGGGTTGCAGTCTGGCTGGCGCCACTGACAGAGGGGCATCTAGGCAGATCAGTGCAGATTCTTTCAGGATAATTAACTGGCACAATGTCTCAGAAGGGAACTACCTGAATGCATCCTGAGGCATTGGCTGTTGAGCCCCGATAGGAGAAACGCCACCGCCCTAGGCAACCGCGAGGGCAAACACGCCTAACGTTGGTCTTTTTTAAAACTCAAGTTCCTCGTCCTCTATTTGTTTGCTCGTTCAGCACAATTAGCGAGACAAACCGGAAAGAAAATTTATTATCTACCGCTCATGTCTTTTAGCAGCTGTGTCGCGGGGTCTTTCTATAGAGCCCCGAGCATGGCCTTCCGCCCTAGCCCTGCCCTCCTATTCCGCAATCCCAACCCGCTCTCGAGCTTCTGCCCGACAAGCCTACCGCAGAAAGGAACGCCAAAAGGGAATCGATACCGTGTACACACGTCCTCGAAACCCGATGAAGGCAACAACGGTGGCCCGGGAGGCCAATCAAGCAATGGAAAGAAACACTCAACCTCGGAACTGTTTGATAACGTGAAACTGGGAGGGCGATTTCCCAAGGCGGAATGGTTGGTGTATGGCTGTACGTTCCTCGCCTGCCTGGACTACTTTGGGCTGATCGAACTGCCGCCCCTTATCGAGATCCAAGTGAGCCCCCCCGTCCTAAAGTCCACGGGAGTCGAGAGAATAGTCATACTGGCAGATCTGCTAACTCATATTAAGTTTCCACAGGAGCCTGAAGAGCCTAAGAATAGCGGAGACGAGACCGATACCCAATAAAAAGTTCCGGGGATGACTTGTGGATGAAGATCCCACTGCCTTTCCCCCACGGGACGGTCGAGTCACAATAACGACAACTAGGCATGGCCGGACGATTCGCAGGATCGAGCCAAAAACTCCGAATAGCCTGACAATAAACACAATACCCCCTTTTTATTAGGATCAGGGCCTCGTATGCACACAACAATGTCTGGAAGGGTTTGCGACCGGCACTGGTATATGTTAACCTCACTCGCCCGAGTGACGTATTACCGACCTTCGCCGCGTCGCTCAACCAGTCCGTGCGAAAGTTTGACCCGGAAAGCCCCCTCCTCCCGTGGCTGAGGGCTGCCATGGAAACCCGAAGCCAGCCCCTCCAGACGAACCCGGAATCTCGCGCTGGCCGCCATCCCGACCTCCGTCGTACTTCCCGCTGTTGCTGCCGATACCGTCCCCCGCATGGCGGGGCGGGATGGGGTCTCAACACGAGCTCTAATGACCTCCGAGGCGTCGGAAAGAGGGATCTGCTTTGGACGGCGCTCTTCGTGTCGAACCCGCTCGCTGTGTTGTTTGAATGCTGGTGGCTGACACCGAAAAGTCAAGTGAGTTCTGCCGTTTCTGTCGAACCGAACCAACTTCCCATCGGAGGGGAAGAAATATTCATTGACAAGAAAGATGACGGAAGAATAAACACCATTTGGAAAACACAAGGGGCTTTCCTCTAGACACTTGCTAATTCGCTGGCATTGGACAGCAGCCAGCCTGAATTCGTAAGATGGGGGAGAATCGAGCAGGGAAGCCCCAACATTTGGTTGCAACCGTCTTGGAGGGGCTACGGTTCAGTGGATGAGCATTGGTGCCCACGAGGCAGTATATTTCTACTCGTAAGAAACGAGGATTGATACGGGTGACAGGAGAAACTCCACTTTGATATATATGTATATAGTTATTATGAATCAAATCACAGCTCTCTTCAACTGTCATCCTGTAGAGACTCCTTGTTTAAAGATTAAAGATATTTCTTGAAATCTTCTCGTCTCATTTGGTGGCCGAAGCAGTTGAGCAGTGTCCCTTACCAGAGAAGAAGATATACTAGTATGATCTTCATATCCTAATGCTTGCCTGCTCAGGTCAGATGGGGAAATATTACGCCGCGCCACTAACCTCGCCAGACCTGCTTCCACCAATGCCCCCTTCCTGCCTTTGATACCATTGTCTAGTCATCTTCGTTCCGATTTCTGTACCACGTCCAACCTACTTCCTGGAAGTCAAGCGAGATGCCCTACCGAATCCCTCGCAAGATCCGCGCCGCAGCCGCCCGGTCGAGGGCTCCGACCATGTTACGCTCGGCCTTGGCCTTCCATCCCCCGAGCACCTCCTCCTCGTCACCGATGCGCAACACCAACCACCCTAAACGACCTGTTATCACGCGACGGTCAAATGCGAGAAGCCTGCGATGGCCCTCTCGAGCCGGGGTAGGGACTTGGTGCCGTTTCCATACGTCTAGGGCGCACCAGGGGTATTTCTATGGCGGTGGCGGGGGACGTGGCCCAGATGGAACCCCATACCTCTGGCACTTTACATGGGTTTCCTCTACAACTCCGTCGGACGAGCCAAGAGTCGAGCGGAGAAATGTGCCCAAGGACTACTTCACGCCGTACCTGAGTGCGGGCATTCTGCCAGGCATCGCCTCGGCTGCCGGGGATGCCCGCGGGGGCTCCAACAAGGACTCGCAACGATCGCGTGCTGGTGGGGAGCTCGACGAACCTTCGTATACACCGTGGGTTGTCCTTTACGCGTTGGTCTTTGGGCTTGCGGCCGTTTCGGAGTTGGACGAAACGATGCGTCGCTCATATGTGAATGTACCAGGTTGTGGACGTCGAGTAAGTATCCGCCCTTCTGGATTCGCCTCGAACCCAGAAGATCCCAATTTCAGAGATTCGCTAATCCCCTCTATGATACGAAAGTGTCAATCGTGTTGTTGCAATCCGGAGGGACGGTTTGGTTTGCTTAGCATATTCATCTTGTTTCGTGATTACTTTAAGGGACGCATGCATTGGATGGCGTTCAGAGTTGGACGCAGCCTCAATGCCCAAGGGACAAGAAGTCCCTACGCATAAGGAACGGGGTCTGAGATGGTTGACATGATAACTATACTCTGCTATGTACAGTAAAAGACTCCCGATATCTCGCTTCTCGCTTGGTGTCCCTCCTAGAAGCAGCAGACGTCCCTAAAGTATGTAGTTTGTCTCCATGACACAAAGTACTGCCCCAGAGTACTTTGAAGGCAACTCTTTTAAGATGAACACAAATTGGTCACATCTCTATTGATGGATTGAACTCCACCGGCAATAATACATGCGTCCAGGGTGTTCAGGGCCTCGTCGGCCCTTCTCAGCATGCAGGCAGACGCAGGCAGCAACTGATGACCTCTTCTACTTCTGATATGTGTGAGTAGATTGCAAAGTGTTATATAAACATATTCACTTCACCTGCTATCTTACAGTACCTACCATCATCTTGATACCTCATATATTCAGTAGTTCCAATTACACCCTCGTTATCATGCCTTCGTTCCCATCGTACAAAGAGCGGTTCACATCCGGCCAGTTCGCCCAACTCACCCCCGAGGCGTGGCGGTTGTTCTGGACGATGCAAGGTCCCCTCGCCTCCGCCGTGTCGGTCATGTCGGAAGACTGGCGCGCCACGGGCTCCGAGCAGCGCGAGCCGTACGTGCAGCACCCGATCGCGAGCGCGCCCCTGACGGAGCCCAAGATCGGCTCCATCACCGTAGCCGTCGACGCGCTCCACATGTGGGAGTACTACTGGCTCGAGTCCCACGAGGGTCACGCCGACCCAGACAACGAGCATGCCGGCTGCGTCTTCGGTCGTCTCCCGGCCGACTACGAGGGCGACGAGACGACCCGGAAAGCGAGGAAGAACTGCTGCGCTGCTGCGGCAAGGACCGCCCCATGAAGAAGTGGCAATTGACTGTCGAGCCGGCAGACGCGGAGGCCGGGTTCGTGACGGTGCATGACTACGTTTCGGCGCTGCACCCCTGGCTGCTGAGCTTGCGTGGCGAGATCGTCCGGGCGGACAACGTGTGGGACTCCAATCCGCCCGAGTACTACGAAAAGATGATGGTAGAGCATGCGGGACCTGAGAGTCTCATGGTCTTGGACGAGGCGCGGTACATCGCCGGCATGCGCTCGGGTGAGCAACATCAGCAGCTCCATAGAGGCACGGTACAGACACAAGCGCAGATACGCGTCAACGGCGAGACGCCCCAAATGCCAGCGCCGGGAGTCTCTCCCCTGGAGCAGCTTGTAGCGAGAGCCGAGAGTGGCGACCTGGAGGCCGTGCAGCAAGCCATCTTCCAGGCCACTATTCAGGGAGTGCCGCACGGCCTCAGACCGGAGACGGTCCAGGCCCTCCAAGACAGTTATGAGCGGAGACTGGTAGCAGAGTAGGAGCAGCGAGACCAGGAGACTTACGAGTGGAACAAGAGATCGTACCCTGATGTGAGTACCGAGGAGCTTGAGGAATACATGGCGAAAGTCAGGGAGCGTTCGAGGGCGGCAATGCAAAGTCGCTGGGCGGAGCTGAGAAAGATCGGGAGAGCCTGAAGAAAGATGACCTGTCTGCAAATTAAGAGGATGAAACTAGTAGCGAGACGGCTCCGGCGGCTCCCACAGAGATGGCGGTGCCCTCGCCAATGGAGGAGGGCCACGCGCTCAAGAACCCGCCTCGTTCGTGCTAAGACTGCCCATAGACAACGCGATCCGGCCATTTTGCAAATACCTAGGCTCACCGGTTTCCATCTTGGCAAGCGGGGACGGCATACGCGACTTCCACGACGATTTCCACCAGAAGACCGAGCCTTTCAACAATCTCTGCGGGCTGCGAATGGAAGTACAACTTCGAAGAGTGTAGACGATATCTGTCGTTGCCCATTGGTAGCTGCGACTGATCCGGTGTTAACCATAAACGAGGCGGCGAGGAAGAGAACAAATGCTGTTACCGGAGAATCGACCCAAATTCTGCTTGATCTTAGGACATTATCATTTATTCATTAAAATGTACTTAGTCTGGCGCTTCTTTACTAATAATATAGTTTTATAGAATATCTGGCGATGTAATTAACCAATTCGTGTTATTCTACATATTATACTTCATTCTCATCTTCTTCGTCCCCTTCCAATCTCGACCGCCCGTTCCAACAGCGAAGAAGAATCAGGCTCAACGACGTCGTGGCGCACCGTCCGCGAACGCATCCACCTATTTAGCCAGAGCGCAACCACATAAACGAGGTCTGGAGTTCTTACTGGTTCAATAACTCGACGAACCCCATAGCCACACCCGCGTTTGCATAGCAGAGCGATGACGACGTGGCAACGTAATAATGTGTGCCTTACACAGCCTCGCAACCATCGGTGCTAAATGCATCACGATCTCCATTCGAAAAAATTCCATCTGGCCTGCTCTTACCATCAGATGGACTGACCCTCACTCGTTGCTGCTTACAACTTTTGGTACGCCCGACGGCTATCGCATTTCATGCTGCCTCATACATGACTTACACGGTCTGATAAAATCCATTTCGACTCGAATTCTCATATGCTAGTTCGCCGAACCTGGCCTATGCGTGGTCTACAAAGATGGATCCGCTATCTGCATTGAGTCTTGCTGGGACAATTGTGCAGTTCGTGAGCTTTAGCGGCGAGTTGCTGTCGACCACTACCACCATATACGAATCAACCACTGGGGAAGGCAGCGACATCACCAATCTTGCCGCAATTAGTAACCGCTTACGCACATTTGGCAATGAATTTGAAAATGGGCAGAGTATAGCATTAATTCTTCTAACCCAGTGATGCTCACACATATCCAAGCGATCCGCGACTTATCTGAAATTGCAAAACCGACTGCGAATACCTGGCTTCTACATTCGAGAAGCTGCATCTTGGAGATGCTACCAAAGGACGCTGGCGGAGCTTTCGTGCCGCTCTGCAGCTCACACGGAAGAAATCCAGATTAGCGGCTTTGGACAATAGATTACAAAGAACCCAGATCTCTATAAATGTACAGATTTCTGCTCTTCCGAAGTATGTTTCCCCGTTTCACTTTGTAGCACCGCCAAATGCGCAGCTGAATATCTAAATTCATTTTCAGGGAAATCCAGGAGGAAACGACGAGGAAGATAGAGGACTTTCAGAGAATCATGGATGCTCATCACATCAAACAAGACAGTAAACTGGATGAGATTAGAAATACCGTCAACCGATTCTGGCCCAGTAACAATCATAACACATCCAAGCAAAACACGACGCGAGATGTGACTGCTCTTGAGGAGCAGATGTCAAAATTGTCGATCGCAACGCAAGATATAAGGAAACGGCTCGCTGTTATTCGCAGCTTACAGAACAGAGAACAAGGAACAAGGTACGCAACTATTTAAGGGGCAAGTCCAAAGACGTTCCAATGGGTGTATAAGCACCAACGTGGCCAGAAAGAAGTATCGAAGCTTCTGAAGTGGCTGAAAACTGGAGACAACATATTCTGGGTGTCAGGGAAACCCGGTTCCGGTAAATCTACTTTCATGAAGTTCGTCGCGGACAGCAAAGAAACCTCGGACGCGCTGGACGTATGGGCAGGAGGGACGAAGGTGATTATTGCATCCCACTACTTCTGGATTGCTGGCAGTGCTTTCCAACGCTCATATCACGGTCTCACCCAAGACCTACTCACTGATATCTACCGGCAAGCTCCAGATATCATTGAATCGACTTGTGGGGAGAGGTGGCTCAGGATGAACCATACTGAATGACTTGGTACACGACTTGGCCCCCTGGACTATCCCGGAGCTAACAGATGCCCTCGAACAAGCTACTCACTCTGGCGTTGACCTCAAGTTCTGCCTCTTCATCGACGGACTTGATGAGCATGATGGCGACCACGTCGAACTCTGTGGCAAACTTCAACGAATGGTCCAACCCAGAAGGCTCAAGATTTGTGCCTCGAGTAGGCCATGGAACGCATTCAACGACTCTTGGGGTCAATTAGACAACACTATGCTGCGCATCCATGACCTAACCCACGAAGATATTCGGGCAATTTCCATCAGCCAACTCTCAAGCCACCCAAGGTGGAATAATCTCAAAGGCCAACCGAAAAGTGGTAACTTAATAATCAACGAAATCACAGAAAGATCAAGTGGTGTCTTTCTGTGGGTGTCCATAGTCACGAAACTGCTAAGAGAAGGACTCACAAACGACGACAGCATCCCCGACCTACTTCAACGGCTGGAGCAATTCCCAGTCGATTTGAAGGACTTCTTCAAGCATATACTGGACAGTGTAGAGCCATTTTATCATCAAAAGATGGCGGGTGCATTACGGATAGCTATCACCGCAAGCCAGCCTTTGAAATACCCATTCTACAGCTTTCACGATGATGAGTATGATGATGAGGACCACTCGCTCAAGAAGAGAGTGAAGACCAAACCATACAAGGAATGGACTTTGCGAAAAATGCGGAACAAGGTCGTTCGCCGCCTGAATGGCTACTGTCGCGGACTACTCGAGGTCAAAAATGAGCAAGTAAATCTGCTTCACCGGACTGTATCTGATTTCTTACGAACACCGGAAATGCTGGAATACCTGGAAAACAAATCTAGGCCTGGATTTAGGCCAGATAAATCAATATTGAGCGCGACCTTGGCGGTAATCAAGGAACTTTATCCCACTATCATCGATCAGGACGGCCCGAACGCCATCACGGATCTAGTAAAGACTGGGCTTGAATCCGCACAGTCTTTAGATCTATCATATCTTCACGATATAAGAGTATATTTCTCTTTGCTAGAAGATCTGGAGAAAACCCTTGCTTTTCTCAATGCCCGTAGCAGGGAGTTTACGCGGTCAAACCCAACCCATACACAGGGACAAGCAGCAAGCGCCTATTTCCGATCTTGGGTTCTCAAATACTGTTTACTGAGATACCTGCCATCTCGACTAGAGGAAGACCCGATGTACCTTCGACTGGGTTATCCTGACCAGCCTCCGCTTGCCGCCGTTGCTACCATGTTCTCGTCTTCTGTTTCTACCAACGGAGGAAATTGGCGTCGCGCGCGAATTTCTACTATCAAACTCTCCTAGACAACAATGAGGACCCAAACGAAACCTATGACAATGGCGGCGAGACACCGTGGACGCGGCTGTGTTCAACAATCGACAACGATAAAGATCTCCACAAGCCCTTTGACACCAAGGTTTTCATGCTTTTCTTGAAGCATGGTGCCAACCCAAACTCGCGGATACTAGATAATGATTCAGGGTACTTCGAAATTGCATGGGCTCGGTTCTTTGCAGCTTCGCCGACATTTAGTGGCGATCGTGCTGAACAAGACCAGTACTTGGCCGCCCGTTCGTTGTTCTTCGAGGGCGACATAGATTTAGGTATGCCCGTCAAGGGGGTCCTGAATTCAGACGGCTCAGTTCTTGAGGGGGTGATGGCGCTGTCCTTTCTATTACACTTCCTGAGTCACCTAAGTAAGAGATCTGTACCTTCAGGCGCCGTAGAAGAGGCAGAGACCGGACTGGGTAGCTATGTGGACAAACGACTGGTCGCGTCTGCCTGCCTGAAGCTTCTGATTAAGGCCAATGGCGAAGACTGGCCCATGGGACAAGTGTGGGAAGCAGTTGAGCAAGCATTGGGAACTGCGCAACGGAAATGGATGGAGACTCGCTACGCGGATGCTGTTGGAAGTCCACCGGACCAAGGGAGAAGGTATTCTCGCAAGAAGCGAACGATCGATGCTATCGGTGGCCCATCAGCGAAAAGGGCAAAGTCACGAGCCTGAGTAAGCCTAAAGGGGTTGCATCTTCCTGGCTCTTCTGACGGAGTCAAGCAATAAGTATACTCTTCTATAATCATTCGGTCAGCAGGGTAGGGACTGAGTAAGCGGGGATTTAAAGCCTTGGTTGTGACTTCTATCTACCGGGTCTATCTCATGTTATATATGCAGGTCCTTGGTATCTGAGCGCACACCAATTCATTTCTTCAATTATGTTACGGTGCAATCTGCTGCATCCAAAACCACCATCTGTTAGATTAAGTAAAGCTTGGAGAATACCAAGAGCGGTGTCTTGGCTGTACAACTTACGATGGCCCAAAGACGCGGGCTTCGATTTTGACCGGCTAACTTTCGCTTCAATTCCCTTGAAGTCGGCACTCACTGCGATCAGCGGGTGGTTGCATTTGATTGACCAGTCAACTAAAGGCACCCCGACCCCCACATGCACGATGTAGTGTTTGTTTGCGACCTAAACATGCATATGAACCCAAATGAACCGTTTCATTTTCTTCTATTAATTTTGTTCCTGTTTTTGTTTTCTACAGAAACATCATTCGAGGCAGATGGCCTGAATTGCCCTCTTCAATACTTTGACACCGCAATAGCCAGGAAATGGCACCTCTCTCGCGAAGGTAAGTCGTTCTAGTCTTTTGGTGGCTGCTATAAATCGCTTACACTGTTGATGAGAAAGTACCGCCATGTCTGGCCCTTTCCGATTCCTGGTCGGGCCAGAGAAGACGGAATACATGATGCACGCAGAACTCGTCGCAAGCATATCGCAGCCCCTGAAGGTACTCGTCACAGGTAGTATGGTTGAGTCCTGCCGAGGCGTCGCCGAGTGGCCCGAAGTCGACGATGCCACCTTCATGCGCTTTTTCCAGTTTGCATATAGCGGGAATTTCCAAGACGAGGAACCTGAAGAGCGGCCTACCCCAGCAGAACCGCCTGCCCTGGGAGAACCGCCTGCTCCTAGAGAATATGACGAGCCGGAGCCACAACTAGTTGAAGGTATTGATACTCGCAGTGCTCGTGTTGATATTGTCTAATATACCATCTACAGCATTTATTGGCCGGCCCCGGCGCAACCGGATCCAGGCAAACCCGTTTTCGTTTGTGGAAGCGCCAGTAGAAAAGAAGACAACACTCTGGGAATCATTCACAGAGATGTACCCCCCACTCGAAAGCCAAACCAGTGGATGGCCGCTACCGGACCAGAATCCTGTGTTGGACTTCACCCGAGTTTTCCTGGCATATGCACGCCTATACGTTCTGGCCGACGAGAAAGACATCCAGGGCCTGGCAGCTCTTTCACTGAGAAGACTTCACCACATCCTTAAGCACTTCAACTTGCAGGGGCATGGACCGGATAGCATCGCATCACTAGCAGAATACTGCTTCGAGAATACCTGTGACAAAGGTGGCGCTCAGGACGAGTTGAGACGATTGGTCTGTCTATTTTCGGCATCTAAGCTCAAGATCCTCTGGACGAGCCAATCTTTCCGGCGTGCTTTTGTGGAAATTGGCGACTTCTCTATAGGAGTAGTAGGAATGTTGGTGGAAGGATTGGACTAGGTACCCCTTTTTAGAACTTGCCGGCATTTGGAACAGTAGCGATTTCTCGGTTATATTTGCAAAACATGGTGACTATTCAGTCGGAGATGTAAAAATGATAGCGGGAGAGCTTTCAATTGTCGGGGATTAACGATTGTAGTCATAGTTTGAGATTAATGCAGTGAAGCGTGAATTCATTTCATCATGCTTTGCTCAGGACTACCACGAAGACTGTAATTATGCATATTCCTTCAGAGCAGTCCGCGAAATCTGGGAGGAAATTGGTCCTGGTCAATCAGATCCCTGGTAATTCCAAAGAACAGCTACGTCGAACTCGTTGTCTGTTGATAGCCATCAATACATTTGTTGGCGCTCACTCAAATATGATTCAATACCACGCTACCACCCGTGTCACACCAACTTCCGAGACTTCGTTACCTCCAGCTGGAGAAAACTTAATTGTGATAAGTAGTAGGTAGCGGCTACGCAACTGAGACAAAAGGGCCCGGCGAGGTGCACGAACAAAGTTGCCCACGCCAAAAAGCAATACATGCATTCGACCTTAGTTCAACCACCATATACATCATCATCAGCTAGAGAGGTCTTGCAGGGGCATCATGTCGAACGCCGACAAGCTAGATATCTCCATATTGAACGAGTTTAGGAAAACATATTTCAACCATGTCCTCGTGGCCAAACACCACGTGGACGAGATCCTACGCATGCTCAACGACAGCCAGACGGGACTCCAGTCCCGAGAAATCTTGCACATCCCGATCACCTCACGGATGAAGACCCTGGAGTCCGCAGTGCTGGCTCTGGAGCGCCGCCAGGGGGTCCGTCACCACCATGCCGAGCTGAAGAGACGCCTCGAGGGACAAGGCGAGCGGTGGGCCGAGTACTGGACCAAGCGCGGCCAAACGCACCGCATCGATGACGTCGGTGCCTTTGGGAGGGTCGAAGAGATGTACAGAGCCCTCCACGACATCGGGGGCATCCGGATATGCGTGTACTTCCCCCGCGACGTGGAGAGAGTCGTCGCCTTCCTCGTCGAGCACGGCGAGATCGAGGTGGAACGGGTAGTGCTGCGGGGCCAGGGGGTAGCCGCACCCGATATTGAAGCGCGCCAGCTGGAGCAGTATCTCGCCGGCAGGGACAGCGACGACTCCGCGCACAAGCAGAAGTGGAGGGAGGATATTCGAGGCCTGCCCAACTACCGCGCAACCCACGTGATCGTGAAACTCGAAGGGAGCAGCCACGGCCCACAGGGGAACCCGATCGTGGTAGAGCTTCAGATTGCCACGGTGGTGATGCATGCCTGGTCCCAGATTGAACATGACATAGTCTACAAACCCAGCTCGGAGACCCCGGAGGAGGAACGACTTGTGGTGAAGGGGGTATTGGATACTTTCAACAACGTCGTCAAGACGGGCGAGGCGGCTCTGACTCAGCTGGACAACTATCGAATCCTCAAAGCGCGGCAAAGGAGTAAAGATCAGCTTGATTTGGCAGATTCTGCATTCGAGTTGGGCGTTTTTCTCTTCAATGCTTGCAGGGCCAAGTCGCTCAGCCCCCTGATTGAGTCATCCTCGGGAACCTACAGTTGGAGCTACCTTGACCAACTGTTCGACGTTCTGCGGGCTACCAATGAGCACCACAAGCTGAAGCTCCAGAAGCTCCTCGAGAGTTTGACCAATAGAGAAGGTACCAGATCTCCGACCATAAACTGCGACCTGCCGTTACACCTCTTGAGAGAGGTCTACGAGGTTACCGACAAATCCTCGCATACTGGACAGATCACTATTGCCATGGCAGCAAAACAGTGGAAGGTCCATCATCGGACCCTGGCCATGCAAGCTATTTGTTGTTTTAACCTTGCTGGTTACCTAGGTGTCGGGGACGACTTCACAACGGCCATCAACGAGTTTCTCCCGCCCATGGACAAACGCCCTTCAATGGTTGACATCCTGGATTTCGTGCATCCACATCGCCCAAAATTGAACACTCGTATGCATGACGAGATTGTTCAGTTCTGCAACGCTTTTCTGGACTGGACCATACTGGAACGAGGTGTTTTTAGGGACAACCCATCAAAGTTGGCCCTCATTCAATTGCCCATATTATTGACTGAAATCGGCTATAGAATACTCGAAACACAGCCAAGAGTCGATCAAACTGAGCACCCAACCATCGTCCG
This sequence comes from Apiospora saccharicola, assembly GCA_038363915.1. Lineage (NCBI taxonomy): Eukaryota > Fungi > Ascomycota > Sordariomycetes > Amphisphaeriales > Apiosporaceae > Apiospora > Apiospora saccharicola. The sequence continues at coordinate 2,217,086 of JAQQWM010000004.1, forward strand.
ATTTTCGTTGTGCCGATTGTTGGCAGACGGCGATACGACGCAATGGGTTCCTCCACTGCTCAGCGAAGTCCGCGACTCGATCAGAACCGTGCACCACGGGCTGGGAGCACATGAGAATCCTGAAGACCAACAAGACGCAGACCACCGCGAGGCGTCTCCCCTCTTCATGCAATTCAGATACGACGAGCGGTCCGGCGTATACAAAAAGGACGAGATGCAGAGTGGGAACTCGGGAAAACGATTCCCATCTCCTAACCCTGATCCAATTGACCCGCGCTCATGCTACTTCAAACCCAGCAAGTTCGATCCGAGCAGCAATTCACCTACTTGGGTGTATGTAAAGAGCCAAGGCCAGAAAAGAAACTGGAGGCTGGGAAAGGTCGATCTGAAAGTCAGGGAGAAATGTCCAGATATTGAGAGCAGGTGGAGGGACAACCTGGGAAGGTTCCAGGAACTCAGCGAGATCGCTGGGCGAATGGAACCGGGATGCGAACTGACATACAAGACCACCCACAACCATATCGGTGAAGATACGCAGCCCACTGTGGAGTTCTGTCTTAGGTTCAACGATGACAAATATTGCTTGATGGCCTGCCAAGATAGGCTTTGGGTACGGGATCCAGGCCATGGTAAAGCGGTAGACACTCCTGCCATCTTACCTAAACTGTAAATGTAGGACAAAAATATTGCAGATTTTCTATTACAGGTAGAGGAAGGCAAGAACCTCAGTATCAAATTGCTCGACATGTGCTCGGAGATTGTTGGTCACGTACTGTACTGTCATTCCCAAAAGTCCATCAAAGATCAGCCATCAAGCCAAACCCTCTCAACCGAACCCGAACCCCGGAATCCCCTCCTCCCGGAACGAAGCCCCCTCCCCTCCGCGAACAAATCCACAATATCCCACCTCTCCCTCGCCACCGCCAGATCCACCGGCGTCCGCAGCCGCTTATCCTCGAGCCGCGGGTCCAGCCCGAAGTCGCGGCGCAGCATCTCGAACGCCGCCGCGAGCTCGCTCAGGGGGCCTCCCCGCCGGTAGAAGCAACGGCCGTCGAAGCCGTCAGCGTTAGACGACGCGACCACGTGCAGCAGCGACAACCCCTCCTCGTTGTCGACGCAGTGCCAATCCGCGCCCGCGTTCCGGAAGATGGCGAGGACGGCGGCGTCCGTGTGGGTGACTATGGGGTCGTCCTCTACCTCTGCCTCCGACTCTTCATCTTCCTCGCTCTCGCGTCGCCTCCGCGGCCTCCTTGTTCCATATTCGGACTCCCTCTCCCACCCCGAGGCCATAAACGCGTGCAGGGGCGTCTCGCCCCGTTGATTGCGTGAGTTGATGTCTATGCCCCTTTGGAGTAGGAGCAGAAACAACTCGGAAGCTTGTGATACGACAGAGTTCCTGCCGATCATATGCCGCGCACAGTGATGTAGCGCAGTGTCTCCCTGTGGGTTGGATTCCTCGAATGCGGCCCCGTGATCGATCAAGGTATATATTGCAGAGATCTGGAAAGACTGAAGAGCCAGGTGCAGAGGCGTAGCACCCGCCTTATCATGTAGATGAACGACAGATGGCCCAGCGTTAATGAGAGTAGCGAAAAGGCGGCTGTGATCGTCATCGAACATCTGCTTCAGGGTGCAAAGCCAGTGCAGAGCTGTCCTCCCGGCCGCGTCGCTTGCGTTTGGGTCAGCCCCGCGTTCGAGCGCAAGAAAGGCAGCTTCCCAATAAGCCCATTCTGTTTCATAGTCGTAGATGTAATAATACCGCTTAGCAGAGGGGATGCACGCGGAGATGAGCAAGGTCCGCTCATCTCTCCCCCTTCGCCCGATGTCTAGTGTTTCTAATTCAAAGAATGGACTTGCGAATTCATGCTCTTCTATGACAGCCTGTAATACCGTAGTACCGTCTCTATAACTGAGAAAGGGGCTGGCACCATAGTTGAGAAGTAACCCGATAATTGAAAGTTGACTTTCTTTCCGAAAAGCTTCTCCGTGAACCCGTATTGACTCTCTCTGTGCAACCTCGTGGAGAATGTACTTATCGCCTGTCATCTTGCAAGAATCTGCGCCATTTTCGAGGAGCACCTCGACCAACGGAGCGTCCCTACGTTGGACCGCACAAGAGAGCGCATTGGGTGATTGCAACAGCACCGCATCATATTGAAACATAAGTTGTGCGGCTTCACTGTTATCAGCATGCTCTAAGCATGTCACGCCTTGACTGTCCGCCGTGTTAGGGTCGGATCCATGCTCGAGCAAGATCTGGATGGTATGTTCCTTCCAAAAGCCATCGTGCCGACTTGTGCTGATAGCAGCGAGAAGAGGGGTTTGCCCCTTCGAGTTGAGAGCAGATATGTCTGCACCCTGCTTCAAAAGATACTCCAGCGCCTCGATTTGCCAAAAGTGCGAACCCTTAGCGAGTATATGAAGCGCCGTCATTTTTTCTGAATGACAGCCGCATGAACAGTCACCGTGGGACGAGACGGCATTCACATCGACGCCAACGATCTCGACGAGCGTTTTGATGCCATGCAGATTCGGGTCTGACCATTCGCAAGCGGCGGCGAGAAGTGTCCCGCGGTAGGCCGTTTCCTCTGTCCGAGAAGAATAGTCAATCTTGTACACCTCCTCTTTGAACTGCTCAATCAAGCCTGTGTACCCTTGATAGACTGACAGATGGAAATTGGCATTGTCATGCAATGGGCCATGTACTACTGTCAGGTCACTACTCGATCGGAAATACTGTCCGACTGCGTCAATATTGCCGTTTTCCAACTGTGCCAGAATGGCTTCAGTGATTTCCTTCGGGTCAGTAATTGAGACGAGTTCCTTCACTGTCTTTTCAATATTCTCTTCGTGTGTCAACTGGACTCCCAACCCTTGCCGCGGTGCCACTCCGCGTCGAAGTAACTCGACCACCATTGTCTCGAGGCCCCCTTCTATAGCAATGTCCATGGGCGTGATGGACGAGCCTCGGTTGTTAGCTTCCGCATTCAGATCCGCTCCGGCTTCGTCCAAGAGGCCAACGATAATATGAGCTGCCTTGTTCCCATGAACCAAGTAATATGGCAAGTTTGGTCTCAGATCCCCGTGGAGCGAAACCGTGGCTTTTCTATCTAATACTCTTTGTCTTCTTTCTGACTCTGCAGCTTCCCATAGTTTCTGCTCCATAGGAGACTCGGCAAGGGTATGCAGTGGTGTGTATCCAGCAACGTCGCACAACGACGGGTCGGCGCCGTTCTTGAGCAAATACCTAACACTTTCCGGGTGACCCGACCGGCAAGCATAATGCAGGGGTGAACGTTGTCGGGGACATGTTGTCTTCAAGTTAGAGTGCTGATCAAGTATGTTGCGTTTCCTGTATTCTGAAAGTAGAAGACCGACGGTCCCAGCTTGCCTCGCGATGCAGGCGACGTGCAATGGGGACATCCCTTGATTTGTTAACAAGGTCGGGTCGGCACCAGCTTTTAGTAGTCTAGCCACATTCTTTTCCGAATGAAATGCCGCGTAGTTGATTGCCGTCGCCCCTTCGTTGTCTTGTTCGTTGACGTTGTTGCATGCGAAGAGGGGCGTGTTCAAAACGAAGTCGATCCAGTGCTCCCGCCCTCGCTCTTGGTTGAAGCCATCAATACATCCAGCACTGGCAAGATGAAGCACTGATTGTCCGTTGCCGTTCCTCGCCGTGGGCGAAGCACCCAGCTCAACAAGACTGTGGACATATTCCATCTTTTCATCAATGTAATCATCTCTCATCGCGCAGAGTGCCAAATGAACGAGCGAGCTTCCTTCGTGGTCTGGAGTTGCAGGATCGATCCCGCAGGAGGCAAGGAAACGGATGCAGCCCATACCACTAGAATGTCCCACAGCTGCGTGAAGCAAGTTGGTCCCATCATGGCGACACCATTTTGGGTCTGCTCCTAGGCCGATGAACCGCTTCAGTAGAGCAACAAGAGCATCACATTCATCAAACGAGCCCATGACTTTCCATAATACGTTTTCGCCCGAGTCATCACGCGCATTAATGTCCATTCCTTCTCCGACAAAAGCTTTCAATATTGCGGCGACATCAGTTGTTGAAGATGGGTCAATATACCTTGACCCCTGTGCACCATAAGTTAGAAGCGGCACCAACCCATCGTTATTTTTCTTGCTTAGGCTGCCTCCTGCACGAATCAAGCTGAGTAGGAACGGGAGGTCGTATGCAGCATATCTCTTTAGGTTCATCATAACCATGTGGAGTACGGTATCCCCTTTGTTGGTTGCCTTGTCGACATCCGCCCCATGGTGGACCAATCTCTCGAATATCCCGAGATCGAGTTCGCTGTACCAGGAGACGGTCGGACTCATTAGCTTCAGCAGTGGCGTATATCCATTCTCTTCGACTGCGTCGATATCCGCCCCGTTGCGAACAAGGACGTCAACAAGAGCAGGAGAGCCGGGGCTTGCACAATGCAGAGGTGTTTCGCCCCTCACATTCCTAGCATTAGCATCCGCGCCGGCTCTCAAGAGCATATCTGGAAGTACTTCTCGCCTATCAGTACTGTCCTTGTTCCAGATAAATTCCAATTCATGACTCCCAAGCACCGCGTAATGCAGTGGGGTCTGGCTAGCTCTGCCAGCTTTCATGTTGATTTCGCCTCCATGTTTAAGGAGGAGTGTGAGACACTGGCGCGCCTCTTCGACCATGTCATCATTGTACAAGTTTCTTCTGCCGCTGAACCCAGCGAGCACATGCATTGGAGTTGGGCCATCCGGGGCATCTATTGTTAGTGTGATGGCTTCATTTGACTCGTCGGGATGATCGGCCGCATTATAACCATCCGTACAATCGTCCGCACGATTAAAGGAGTCGATACATCGTTTATTCGGATCTGCGCCGCGGGCTAGGAGAATTTCCATGAGCTTGTAGTCAAAGTCCATCACAGCCCCGAATAACCTCGTTTCACCACGAAACATGCTATCGACATCAACATTTCCCATTTCAAGGATTGTCTCGACAGCCTCAACTCCGGAAGCCGAGTGGAAGCATTTATTCGCCTCGCTTGTAGGCACAAAGCGAAGGAATATTCCGATAAGGTTGCGGGCGCCATTTTGACACGCGTAATGCAATGGTGTTTCACCGCGGCTGTAACGACCGGATCTTTTCTCCGAAAATAAAGGGTTAGCCCCTGCCTCGAGGAGTAACTTGCTGACCTCGGCCTGCCCTGCACTAGAAGCATAGTGAAGAGGTGTCAAACCTTCGCAGTCATCGGACTCTGGGTTTGCACCTTGTTCTAGAAGATGGCCAACAATGTCCAGAGATCCGGTCTCTGAGGCATATGACAGTGGTGTTCGGCCTCCGCCATCGGGCTGATCAAGCTTGGCCCCTGCTACTTGAGAGATATGCCGAAAGTATTGTGTCATTCCTTCGGAAGCGGACAAATGCATAGTCGTGAACGACTTGCAGGGGCGACTTCTACGTCCGTAGAGGCCCATTCCTCTAACTGTCATCATCATCAGGATTGCGAAGGCCGGCTTTTCGGGCACGAGGTAAGCATCCAATGCAGCAAAAAGGCGTCCATCATCACAACCTGCCTTGCCTATATGATAAAACAGGTTGCGGGCCGCGTATGTCATCAGCGGTTGATTCAAGGTCATGTCTTCCAAGAGACTCTGGCGTTGCTTGATTTTGTTATGCATGATTTCATAGTATTTGTCCTCATGATCATGATCAATGGACGCATCCAGGTCACGTCCACAAATATCATTCTCGGAGCCAGACCACGCATCTGACCTCCTCCTTGGTTTATATGGATCGTCAAGGGTGATGTCAAGAAGTGGGCAGGCATCAAGGTACTGCAATGATAGTTCCGCGAGCATTGCGTGCGCCGATCTAGCGTCCAGCACAGGGAAGGCCAACGGAGATGGGCCCCGGGTCTCGTCGTGGAGAAACTCGGTAAAGGAATGGTGTATAATACTGACGGTTTCATCTTCGAGCATTTCCAGCAGTCGCCCGCAGCTTGCCTTCACGAGTATCTTTCCCTCCTTCAAGTCATCGGTGCCCGTCATGCGCGCAACAAGAGAGCCGAGCTCGATGAGTCGCAGAGGTCGAGTTGAATGTGTCACACACATCAATATACGTGCCTGTTCTTCTCGACTCACTCCACTTCGCTTGGCGTGTTCCAGAAGCATGCCATCGTATACTTCGGTGAGATTCCTTGGAAGCCGTTCCAAACTGTCTGGCAATGTTTTTTCACTTATTTGGCCTGTCTGCAGGCCGCCCGTGAGATTATCGGTCATCAACCTGGCATGCAAGAACAGCCCCTGAGCGCGTTCGCAGATGGTCTGCTTGACCAAATCCTGTTTCTCCGGGCTCAAGGTATGTTCCAGAGCCGCCATCGATACGCTGACATATTTTGCCACGTCCGGGTAAATGAGAGAAGGATCCAACTTCAGCTGCGACACCACTAATTCACGCAAGGCATCTTGGATCTTGGGAATTGGCCGGCAGGTCAGCAACACACGAGCCTTAGAGTCGTGCTGATTGCCAATGCTGCATAGACGACTGATCACATCAAAGTCTTCATCATCCATTTCATCTAGTGCGTCCACAACGCAGTAGACTTTTTTCGTGCAACATATTGCCTCTACAAGAGCATTCCACAAAGCCTCATGCTCACTGCCATCCACACCACTCGACTCGCTAAGCGCTTCCAACTTGCCCAGCAAAGCATCGCTCCAGGGAATCAATTGCGAAGCGAAGTCGCGAACCAAGTATTTGGCACTGTGGTTCTTCTCGACGATTTGGCGGAAGAAGAAGAATAAAATCGGCGTGTCTGGTTCTGATTGTTGTAGCTGGCGAATGGTGCTGGCAGCGAAGACGGACTTGCCGCTGCCAGCAACGCCCTTGATGGCCAAACAGCTTGGCTCGGCCAACCCAGACCAGGTTTGAAAAGCCGGCGCGTCGCGCAACCAAGATCCAGTTCCGGATACGTGAGAATATACGTGCTTCATGAGCTCATTGCCTGGCGAGAGGTATTCTGTAGGCTGCAGCCATTTCTGAATGGCCGCTCTTCGCTCTGCTAGAGAGGGTTTTGAGGAGAGGGGCTGTAAGGGAGCTGCATCGCGAGCCACGACTTCAAAGTCATCCATGTCGAAAGCGTCAGCGATGTTTCTACCTTGAGATTCCATTTTGATCAAAAGATGAATCTCAAAATTCCTCGAGATATTTGATTGCAGAATTGCAAAACATAGCCTAGGTATATGGCGCAGAGGGACATGGCTCTGGATATATATCGCCAGTAGGCATGGTGATGACAGTTGGCCGAGATGGTGTCAGCACATCTTTAGGCTCCAGCTACAGGGGTTATCGCGGCCTAGTCTTTGAGGTCAGGCCTTAGCTTGCACCTGCGGTTGCCCAAATAACCCGCCAAGCATGCCTTCCTCACCACTATCCGCTTTGTCTCGGGTCTTGCTTACTCCTTTTTCATGCCCCTTCCAACCCATCACCAGTCGTATCTGGCCAAGGTCGGATCTGTATTAAGCTCAATTTGATACTGGGTGTTTTGCTGGTGAACAGATGATGGAAAGAGCCATCATATTGTGAGGGCTTATGGTTCATAGAAGTTGCCATGCACCCCGGGACAATGCTGAGCTGAGCTGCTTCCGTTTCATTGCAGTTGTTGCTGTTGGCCTATTGTTGTGTTGAGGTAGATTGTAGAGGGTCGGGTATCTTCAATGACAACAATCAATCCATTCCGAATAGCTTCGTAACAATCCCACGCACTCAATCAGCGGTGAGCATTCTCTCTACTCTAGCTTTTTGGATCCTCCTCTTTTTTGGAATTCCTTCAAAAGTTCGCTTACAGAACTTACGACATTTATTTCCCATCCGAACTGGTCAATTGATTCCCAGCGTTCCCCAGCCGCCGTGATTTGATCGCAGCCAAGTACCATCCTCTTGCAATCCTGCTTCTTGAGCGGATTTATCTTGCTGCACTTTCATAAGCACGACGAGATCAACGGAATTTTTCTGTTCTACCAGAACAGATCGGCTTTTGTTCACGCCAACTTCCATTACGTGTCTTGTGGCCGAGTATAACAACCACAACACACATACGCTAAGGTGAATTGCCTCCTTCTTCTTGTTCAACAAAAACCCTGTAGCATTTTGACTATGCTCTGAGAGACATTGATACATAATTCCTTTGGAGAACGTTGTTACTGACATGGCAGACGTGCAGGCTCAGTGTCAAGATTCCCTTGGCTCTTCTATACCTAAGCGGACAGCGCCTATACGATCGTCAACTTTCGTTAATGCAGAACTCCAATCTGCGAGAAAAAAGCGAAGGCATCATGTCTTCTCTAGCTGAGACGAGCAAGGCCATACGTGGCAGAGCCCGCAACCTGTCGATCAAGACTGCCACCTCTAGCAGCGGTTCTGTTCACTCAAGTGAAACAGACGACACCTTCTCAACGGGAAGCTTCGTCCACGTCTCCAAGCCGTCTTCCAGTACGGCAGAGCTGGGCTCGAAGAAGATCGAAGCATTGTTGAACACGGACTGGCGAACCAACCGTCGGCCGAGAGCTGACACATTCGACCCTCCCAAGACTGCGGTACCACCAAAGCCGAAATCCTCTCCTAAGCCTGCACTGCGTGTTGATACCACTCGTGTCACCTGCGACAGAATCAGAGATACGCCTGTTGACCCCGACTTTATCCACTCAGCCCCTGCAACGAAGAAGGAGTTTGCCCTCGCAAATGATGTGGAGAACCAGAACACCAATGAGACTCATGAGTTGCAGTCCGGGTTCAACAACTCCTTTGGCCTGGACTCGCGCAGCTCATGTGGCTTGGGCTCGGGCAGCTCTTTCAGTGTGCACACTGATCTGTCTGATCTGATGTACCTTAATCCCAATATCAGAGACTCTCTTGGTTCTCTTCATCATCCTGGCGACATCAGCTTCTCCCCGACGATCAAGGTGACACCAGCGGAATGCTTAGAAAGTGGCTTGCAGAAGCCCGAGTTCCCTCTGGCCAGTATGAAGAAGGTAGAGGAAGGACACAAGTTCATCACACAATCTTAGGAAAACTTGGTGAAGTATCTCGACGTCCTATCCTACAAAGATACTGCGGCAAAATCCCCAAAGCTTGATGCTGATCAGGCTGTCCTGCAAGACCCTGCAATCTGTAGCATGAAGATTGCTGGCAAGGAGAAAGTCGACTCCCCACCACGCGAGACACCACCACCGGCAGAGCAGAGTCGCTACAATGCCTTGATTGCAAAGCTCAACAGACGCAGTGGATCTGATCCGGTCGAAGATGCCAAGTCACGCCATTCCATGTCCGAAGGTCAGTTTGGCATGCTCGGTGATGCTGTATTTTCCAAAGCAGGGTCAACTCTCAACCCCAAGGCCTCCGAGTTCACCGTATCAGAGTTCCCGAAGCAGTATCCTGCGACATTCAGCCAGCCCAGCGCACCGACAGCCGGTAGGCCTTCGGTACTGGATTTCTTCGAGCCGACCAAAGACTCCTGCCAAGTCCCCGACCTCAACCCCAAAGCCATTGATGACTTGCGTGCTTGGGGTCGCGTTTTCCTGGACTTGTTGGACGCAATCTCCCATGACGAAGGTCAGAGGGAAAAATTGATGAGCAGTCTAGGAGATGGTAGATTCCCTCCAGAACTCCTGCCACCGCCAGGTTGGCAACCCAATTTAGCCAATTTGGAGCAGCAGCAGCCTCTTTCTGAATGGCCAATCCCTCAAAGCGCGCAGTTAACTTCAGGTATCCAACCAATTCCTGGGTATGGGGATTTCATGCCTCCTGTCCCCGCCGGGCTTGGCAACGACATCAATGCATATCTACTTGCGGCTCGAGAGGGTTTGCCTCCAACACAGGCTCTCGGTAATGCAGGAGGACATGCTGCGGCCGTGCCCCCTCCCGTTGGATTGCAAGCTCCCATCGGAATGCAAACAAACTTGCAGCCAAACGCTCCGTTTGCTCCTCAACCTGGCATGACTCCGTTCCCGATCAGCCAGGCTCCCACACAAGCGGCGAATAGACCAGCGCCCAACATGCCACAGCAGCCAGGCTTGGCTGGTCCTCAGAACAGTGGTATACCACGTGCAAACGCGTATACCCACGGTTTCGGACCTACGCCCGTATCCAAGCCGAAAGGACCCGCGCGACCAAACGATCCGAGGTGGTGCAAGCAGCAAATGATGTACGAAGCATACCTCGAGTGGCAACGAAGCACCGATACTAGCTATCACAAGAAGTGCAAGGATCGCCAGGCCAAGAGAGCCGAGCGACAACGGGGTAGCAAAGACCGACAGAGGAACGAGGGTGAGAGACTTTCCAGCGAGGGAGCCGTCGAGGTTTCAGCATAGCTTTTGTTGCCGCCGTTCATTATGACATCAGCGGGCGTAACAGCCAGTGGAAACCAACATAATATCGGTAAAGACACGGGTGGTATGGTGCCTGCCTGTCGATCTCGAGATGGGGAATTCCCTCTCGGTGTTAATGAGGTTACGAGGAGTGGGGTATGATGTTATCGAGGCCACACATTTCTCATGAGCCTTACCAGTGTTGCATTTTTCTAGTGGCTGATGGCGATATTTTCAGTCACAATGGCGTACACGAACAGTTCTGTTTACTGCGATTTTCTTTAGTGATCCCATAGGACTTAGGACAGGTTGGGCCTTTTCAGCGTTGGACTCTGATGGATTGGTATTTGATCAGAGAGTCTGCCGTTCGTTTGGTCATTTCTGATTCCATAAGTCTCTAGCATAACCCGCAATCAATGAGATTTTGATAGTCCAAAGCCTTTTCATGCCTCGTCATATCATTTCGTTGAAGCGACTCGTTTCTGGTAGATAGGGATGCGTAGGAATTTGGAATTCAAGCTTCCCTCCCCACTGTTGGCTTGAGATTGGATTACTCTAGAATGGAATGTTACAGTGCTGTGCGCCCATTATGCACAGTTCTTAACACTGTGATGGCTCGTGTTGATGCCAGCAACAACATTCAGCCTCCAGCCCCACCATCAAATGCTGAGGTCTTCAGTATCAGCTAATCACATGCACCAATGAGAATTGAGCGACTTCAAGAAATACGATTTGCGACTAGAACCTAATCTGAGCAGTTACAAGTGGTCGCAAGGGTTGAGTCTGCTCACTCCTCTACCTGTAGAGCCAGGAGCGACGCAGATGGGAAGCTGCTGTTACGCGGTGCTTCAGACTGCACCTTGTGACCTCGGGCTCATCACGAAGGCCTGAGTCTTCCCCTACCTCAATCCCAAAGAGCCTCCATCTCAGTCTCTGGCTCTGGACTTCTATGCTGGTTTTTGGCGAGATCACAGTCTCATCTGTGGAACTGGCGAGACTGGATTGTCTGTCATTTGCATAGGCTATCCGTCAACATGTCGACTCCAATGCGCCATGGTCCCTCGCAACAGGGTCGTACACCGTCACAAATGCCGGGTGCTGCTCCAACTCCACCTGTATCTACTCCTTTCTCGGCCTCGCAAGCTCACACTGCCTTTTCTCCTCCATCAGGCTCGCGTACTTCGCCGCAGCATGTTAAGAAGTCGCCTGCAACATCGTTCACGCTTAAGCAGCAGTCCTCTAACGATGGGGGCTCGGCCATGAATTTTGATAGCCCCTCAGCAACTGCTGCTCTCGGCGCACTTGGTATGCACAACCACCTTGAACTCAATCTTGATAACCTCAACATGGGCAACATGAACCTTGGTAAGTCAGAGGAGGAGGCCTACAAGAGGAAGATGGACTTCATAATAGAGACGACCAAGGTATGTTGTGTCTAGCTTGATCTCGTTTTCGCAAGGCGCCAGAGACTAATGATTCGCAGCGTGCCGCCAGACCCATGGTCAGTAATGAAGGTCTAGAGCGCCTTGCCAGGGAAATTGGCCTTGAGTGCCTTTGGGAGGACAACCCGGCAGGTGGCCCTCATTCCAAGACCTTGGTCATGGCAGGTTCTGATCTCGCGCTCGAGATTATCATCACTAACCACGCTGTGGAGAACGTCTCACTCACGTATCCCGAATGCTCCGAGAACGCCCAGAAGCATGTTGGCAAGGCCGCCGATATATTGCTCAAGGACCTGAGACTAGCCGAGGGACAAAGCCCTCTGACCAAGACACTGTTGGATTTCCAGCCCAACCTGGAACGACTCGCAGCCCTTGACAAGTTGAGTGTCCTCCCTGCACTGAGCTGCTACGACGCTATATCCGGCCTGTACGAAAGCTTTATGAAGCTGCATGGGTGGGACATGCGAAAACTTCGAGAGGACCCTCCTAAGAACGAGAAGAATATATCGGGCAGCCGGCTTCAGGTGTACGCACTTTGCCTCCGTCACGGGTTTCCTATGATGCACGCCCGTGGCAAGATTGGCTTGGTGCTCGACTACTGGAAAACATTACGAAGATTGCATAGTGTAGACGTTTACAAGGAGCAGGTGGGAATCATCACCTGGGGGATGCTCATCGAGTGCGCGCCCAGAAATGATATAATGCATATCCCGGCCATCCGGGTCTCGGAGAACTGGATCTCGGATGATGTGGAGAAGACGCAGAACCTGACGAGTGATGACATGCTGTTACAGCAAACGTCAGGCTATGTGTTAGACTGGCAGGAGCCCGAAATGATCTTTCTGCCCCCAGGAGACGAGCCCAAATCCGAAGCAGGCATGGGCGTACAATCAGGTCCCAAAATCCCGGATGTTATCTTCACTGCCACATTTGATCCGCCTGTGGTCGTTACAACGGCAGCTGCAGCTCATATTTACAGCGTAGCTGGCATTCCCCTGCCCGAATCGAGTGTCACTTTTGATGCCATCGTCTTTCCAGTCGACCCTGCCAGTGGGTACGACCCGAGTGAGCCTCGCATCATCCGACGATCCCAAGCACTCACCACCATCAAGAGTCTTGACAACCCAACTATCACCCATATGACAGGGCACAAGAACACGCTCTTCATATACAAGCCGGTCTACGGCCAGGTGCTCAGCAAAGTGCCTGTTCAGCATCCCCGGCAACTAATGGCCATGATGCCGGTTCTTCGGCAATTTGCATTCCTGTCAACGCTTCTCGCCAAGAGTTTCAAGGCCAAGCCAGGCTACAACGAAATCATGTCGGATGACCCGAATTGGAAGACGACGCCTATCATACAGGACGACATTACAGGCTTGATGCCCAAGCTGCCACTGCCACCCATCTCGCCAGATGTGAAGGCAAACCTGCCGGTGGACATCACACTGACGGCACATCCTATTCCTCAACTCCTGATCGTGTTCCCATTCAAATCGCGAACGGCTAATATCACGCTCGAGATTGGATTGGGTGGTCGAGTCCACATTGTATCTCACAACGATGTGTTCCAGGATCAAGGAGAAGTACTAGATAAGGCTTGGGCCGAGAGAAGGCTTGAGATTTCCGAGGACATCGGTTGCTGGATTGAAACAATCCGGATGATGCTTGGAAAGGAGTAGAGAGAGACCTACATAGTATAGATCGGCAAGGGTTTCTTCCTTAAGCAAACCTACAAAGTTTTGAGGGGGGTAAACCAGCATATGATACCCCAGGCTTTTTCTGTTGGTGTCAAGATGGGCACCCGGGTTTCATAGTATGAGCAACGCTCAGTAAGGGTGTTGACAAATAATTCTTCCCAAACCAAGTCGAGTGTTATGGACTTAAAATCCGAATGATGTCGTATTTGCTTTCCTATAAAGGAGGTTTCGTTTCAATTCCATAACGGGGCCAATGACAGACGGTAGCGCCCAGCAGCGGGTCCTGCCGACAAGCCGAGCGTCTTCTAAGCGCCGCCGAGTTTGAGAGAAAGAAATGCCAACCAATGGCTGCCATTGGCCCCCAACTTGTCCCAGTCTTCAGTTCGCCCAACATCCCAAATGAGCCCAGTGGCGCCCGCTGCTCAATTTAGCCATCCTGGGCAGCCTGGGACCCTCGCACCGAAGACCGTTCCTGATTGAACGGTTGGCTGGGGAAAGATGACTGTTGGGTTCAAGCGAATCGACGCGGACGCGGCATTGCACTCCCTGCAGGAAGCCGAATTGGCTACTGCAGCGCAGTGGCGTGGCGAGGAAAGGCGACCAAAGGCGACCTTTCCCGCCCATGAGGAGGTTCCCTCCCTTCTCTAGTGAGCCGATAATCTGGTATTCGTCTTTCTTGCTCTTTAGTTTGCTTCCTACCTAGATTTTGCCCTTTAGCGATTGCAGAACAAGTGTTGCGCATTGCACAAGTATCGATTAGTTCTCGGGATACATTTTACCGGCTGATATCGCCAAGCTGTGTAAGTGCGGGGTCCTTTCCTGGAGTATACGGCAAAGCACAAGCATACGGGAGGGATCGATTGAATGCCGATGATGCATTGGCTTACGCCCGCCCTTTGGGGAACGATGGCTAATCTGGAGTTGTAGATACCCGTGTAGAGACATCAGGAACTCCTGACGAAACTTCCTCATATCCATTGGCACGTTTGCGCCAAAGTCAAAAAGACGATGTCGGGTCAATACTACCCTCGTATGTTTCCGTTCGGTCGCCCAACAACACCTCAAATTCGCAATACTAACATTCAGCAGCTCCTCCTGGCACGGCTGTTTCGGGTGCAGGTATGGATCACAGAGCTTTACCTAACGAGTGTTCAATCCCCAACTAACAGTGTGATTGTAGGTCGGCAGAAGAGCTACCCTATGTCCCCGACCTCGCCGCCGGCAAACCAGACCAAATTCTACCCACCGCCGCCGGGCACCCCGAGCTTTGCGCCGCCGGGCACACAGCATTACCCGTCACCACCGCCTCAGCAACAGCAATCCTATAACCCGCCGCCTCAGCAATCATACCAATCACCTCCTCCACAGTCATACCCGCCGCCTCCCCAGCAGGGCGGAACCCCTCAGCCGCCGTCGCAATCGAGCACGCCCCTCTCCTACCCGCCGCCGCCCCAACAAGCGCAGGCACAACCCAACTATGCGCAACAACAGCAACACATGAACCTGCCCATGCGCGATGGCAATGGCATGACACCACCGCCCGGCAAGCTGCCGGGATACGATGGGTCTTCTGAGGGCGGTTACCCGCAGGAGAAGACGCATTCGACACAGGGCAGCGTAGACCTCTCGCGCAGGGCCTCGGCCATGAGCTCGCAAGCTCCCCAACAGCAACAAGCTGTGAACATGCACGCGGGCGCACCGGCGCCGGGCCAGTTCCAGGGAGCGCAGAGCACGACAGGCGACGACGTGGGCCAGTTCAACGGCGGGTCATACCGCATCAGCCACCGCGACTCCAACAGCATCATCACGCTGCAGCTGGCCATGGGCTGCCCCCTGGACGCGAAACCCGGCGTGCTCATCGCCATGTCGCCCACGGTCACGCTCAAGGGCGAGTACAAGTTCAACCTGAAGCGCATGATCGCGGGCGGCGACATCGGCCATTCCACCTTTATCGGCCCCGGCGAGGTGCTGTTCGCGCCCGGCATGCTGGGCGACATGACGACAATCCGCCTGCACGGCGACGAGTCGTGGAGCGTCGGCAAGGACGCCTACGTCGCCAGCACGCAGGGCGTGGTCAAGGACTACAAGCGCCAGGGGCTGGGCAAGGCCATGTTCTCGGGCGAGGGCCTCTGGGTCTACAAGATTACGGGCGTCGGGCTGCTGTGGATCACGTCCTTCGGCGCCATCATCCGCAAGGACCTCGCGGACGGCGAGAAGTATATCGTTGATAACGGCCATCTCGTCGCCTGGAACACAAAGTACATCATGGAGCGCGTCGCGTCCGGCGGCATCATGGCCGGCTTTGCCAGCGGCGAGGGCTTGGTGTGCAAGTTTACGGGACCTGGGACGGTTTTCCTGCAGACGAGGAACCCGGTAAGTTCCGAGAATAACCACCCCTTGTGATGACCTTGTGTTAAATGTTTACTAATGTTTTGTGTTACAGCGAGCTTTCAGCGCTTATATGACGGGCAATGCCGCGCCACCTTAGAGGCGAGGAAATCCCGTACCAGGTTGACGCGGTCAGAGCGTTATGATCTCGGTAACATCAGGCGGATTCACGGTCCTATTACTCCTTATAGGACCGTAACGTGTATTTCTTGACTATATGGCGTGTGTTAGCCACGCTGCTCTTTTACCCCCTGTTTAGGCTTAGCAGGCGAGTTTCACGGTTTATGGTGTTAATGTATTTCTTTAAAAAATTGGAATTAAATACCTAGCATCGAGTTTATTAAGATACCACCCTTATCCTTGCCTATGTTCACGATTTTACAAATCAAAGTCCCCAGGCCGGCGCAATGCAGAGAGTAACCATTAATGCAACGGTATCACGAACTAATCTCAAGCTTTTTATTTACAATTTGGGTATATCTCGCTCACTCCAGCTCTCACTCCAGCACTCACTCCAGCTTTGCCTAGTCCGATTTCGACTTGTCCGACGAGTCATAACCCTGCCGCAGGCTCTGGTAGTCCAGCGCCTCCCAAGCCCAGATGGTCTGCCCGCTCACGAGCAGCAGCTCCTCGAGCCCGCCGCCGAGGCCCTCGCGCACCATAATCTCGCCGCCCTTCTTGCCGTTCAGGCCGCCGCCGCTGAGGAGCCGCGCGTAGATCTTGGACGCGTCCCCGCCGGTGGCCACGCACTTGTAGATGGTGGTGCCGTACTTGGTCATGTCCTTGCGCCAGACGTACTCGACGGCTTTACCTCCGTCTTCTTCGCTGGAGCCGATGGGCGTGGTGAAGCGCCAGTCGCTGCGGTGCATCCAGTTCTTGTCGCGGTGCAGCTTAATCCCTCCCTCCTTGGTGTTGGTGGCATTGGGGTCCCCCAGTCCGATCGTGCAGTGTCGCGAGGTAAACAGTTTGAGCCGGCCCCACGCCACGACGGGGCCGTCCTTCTTGTCCGGTGAGGTCGGCTGCTGGCGGCGCAGGAGCAGCTGCGGCTTACTGCCCATGGCCAGGATGTCGCTCTGCATGTAGTACTCGGCGGGCGTGTCCGGGCGCTTGCCGCGGTGCAGCATCGTCGAGAGGCGCGAGGTGGTGTAGTACATGTTGTACTTGCGGAGGCGGTCGTCGGCGCCGCCGCCGCCGGACAGGAGGGGGCTTTCCGTGTTGGTGGTGTAGGTGGTGTCGACGGAGGGCCGGCCGTCGCCGCCCTTGGGGCCTGCGGCTTCCGCTTGGGCTACGGCCTCGGTCAGGGCGGCGCGCTGAGCTTCCGTGTAGGGGGCAAGTCGTCCCCTGCCGTCGCCGCCGCCGCCGCTGAGGTTTGTTGCTCTTGGGTGGTTGCCATGGCCATTTTGGTCAGGTGTGAGTAGTGGGGGTTTACAAATGCGAGGTTGTATGCAATTACGATTGCTGCCCTTTGGCCTTGTTCTTAGGTTATTATCAGGGAAAGATGGGTTGAGGTGGGTGGTGAGTAGTTGGTGTTGCTTGCTTCATGCGAGGAAGAACAAACCCAGTGTTTTATATAATTTTGTAATTGAATGTTTTCTTTTCTCGGATATGCCAAGATACCTAGCAACAACTATTCATCTTCTTGCATATTTGCTTACATTCAATCACTGCTCCAATCTTGCTACTTACTGTACTTTCCCTGCCCTCCCACGTTCCATTTTTAGTGGTGGCTGAGCCACATTGCAGTTCGCCGGTTCTGTTCTAGATATGCAACATGACAACATACCGGCAAACGGACCCAAACTCTGTGCCTACTATAATTAAAAACCGGCAGTGATCTCTTAGCAAGTAAAGATTGTCAAGCGATAGTGCCTAACCTGGCGTGTGGCGGGCAGGCGCGCCTGTCAGCAACGACGTTGTGACATCCATCCTTAGTGGAGACTAGGCGATCTTAGATGACATCAACCTTATACGGCGTATGCAGAATTGCACCGAGAAGGAGCCAATGATCGACCGACTTCCTTAACACAACACGAGACCGCCCGACATGAGCCCCCTTCCCAAAAAGGGTAAAACGAAGTCACAAAGTGCAAGCCACGGCGAGTGCTCCTCCAATTCCTTATTAGTGGCCTTGGGAGGTGTTGTGAGTCCATCAATCTTCCTGTCAGAGGTCTAGGGGGCGTTATTGGTCTAAGACATCCGAGAATGTCGATATCACCCTTTTCCTGATCCGACACCGTATCGTACATTACTCCTTCCCAGCAGACTGGCAGTCTCCTATCACGGTCCTTCTTTCTACCCAGAACCGAACTCTTAGAGGGATGTAAGTAGTAATAATCTTCATTTCAAATTGCTGTATCCATCCCCAGGAAGCGACAAAGTCGTCAGGCATCTCGCGACTCGATGGCGTTCCGGTTCTCCCCTCGAATAAAGCGCGCTTGAGCTTCGGCCCCAAGGAACGCTCACGTTCACGAACCCTTTTCGTCTGCCGAAGTAGTTGACTAAACAGCCTCCACTATAGTAATGGTTGGTACAAACCGCATCGAAACCCATGTGATTGATGTCTTCTTTATCATGATTTACAGCTTTGGGGGTGTGCTGACAGGTACGATTGGAAAGGGAACAGAAAAATAAAATGAGAAGGAGTAGAGAGTAGAAGGTCAAAAAGCTCAGCCTGCGAGCTCGAACAGGCCTACGAAAACCCCCGGGTAGGGTTTTGCTGACCCTTTCGTTTTACGCCGCGCAGGTTCGTCAACCTGCGCATCAACCAACTCGGCCATCAAGCCATGTTGGAGGGTCAATGACAGCTTCTGTTACAAGCCATCATATGTCCCAGTACGTAAGTATGTAGGCATGGTAGACCAGCTTGCTCTATTGAATGTATTGCAGCAAAGACCTACAATGGCGTGGTCCAACCAACCCGACTTGGGCCCGCTCATAACCAGCCGTATTATGGCTATGCTACAGGCGTAGTTGTCTGTGCCTCCGAGTACTGTAGCTTCCCACGCATGCGTCGGTAATCATCCTGCTTCACTGGTCCATACTTAGGCGGGTTGTTGGGGCCTGCGCATTGCGGGATGCATTCGATGATTGCATCCGGGTTTGGGCTAACAAAATATGGGATCGAGTACCTGGCCCGAGTCATCTGCTGCGTGGCATCTGCTCGAGAGCTGTCCATCGGGGGCATAGTAACACGATGTAATGTTGATTTCAAGTAATCTGCAGAATATCTATGCATTAGCGTGATCACTCAGGGGCAACGACCGCAACAACAGAATGTGCAACTCAACCTTACCATTACTCCAACGCATCAGCAAATCGCCGACATTCATCACCAGAGCATTCCTAACGGGCGTGGCGTCCATGAAAGTCCCTGGGCTGTTGGGGTGCTCGACTTGCAGCCCCCCACACTCATCCTGGAACAGGAGCGTGATGGTACCCCAATCTGAGTGTGCTGGCATCCGCGCGACGGCATCGCTCGACAGCTTTTCAGTCTCTACAGGCGGGTAGTGCAGCAGTCGCAGTTGATTTCCATGACCATTATGGTACCGCAGAAAGTATTGGTCGTCTTCCAGACCAATCCCTACGGCCAGTGCGCTCAGCAAATCCTTGCTGGCTTCGAAACATTTCCAGTAAAAGGATGTCATGAAGTCACGAAAGCCGGGTAGCACCTCGTCGGGTAGCCAAACGTTGGGCTGCGACTCAAGCTCTTCGCTACCAATCTCATAGCTCTCCTGCCAAGAGTATTAGTATCAAGCCCATGTCAAGTGGGATAACAATGGGGTGCTCACTTTGCAGTCGGTTACCTTTCGCAGTTCGGCATCTGCGGCATTGGCATCATCTTCCTCCTTATGTATATACTGTGAGACCTTCTCCAGCCCGGGCCAAGAGTAACCGCGGTGGACATAGGGACCAGGTGGGTGAGGCGCAAGCATCTTCTTGTCTTGCGGTAAATCGAAGAGCTTCTTCGACCAGTCAAATGACTGCTGCAGGAGAGCGTCGGGAACTCCATGATTGACAATATAGACGAAGCCAACCCGGCGACATGCTTCAGTCAATTCTTTGGCAATATGTCTCCTTTCTGCGATCGACCCGTTTGTCCAGTTCTGGAAGTCAACGATGGGTATTTCATGGGAAGTTGAAGTGTCGGCCATGGTGGATGTATAAGTCACTTTATGATCCAATTAATGGTGTACTCAGGGTATTGGTAATAGATAGAAAAGATGTTGAAGGTTTAGCAGGTGCGATTAACAAGTAGGTCTTGTGCAAGAGCAACCCGATCGATCCGACATGCCCCGCACATGCTCCGGAACTCCCTCCCGCTTATGTCCTATCAACCTGCAAGCTGCAAGTTGCTGATCGCCATCACCAAGGACCGTCTGTATGATACTGACAAGCTTGTGCGATAAGCCTAGCAAATGCTGGCTAGGCTCGATCATGCAGTGATACTTGGAGTAAGTAAGCACCCCTCCCAGCATTATCAGATAAGCGAAGTCGTCGGGCTTTCACCGACAACAGTAGAACAACGCCTATATTGATGATCAAGTATACCAACGGCCTATATGTGAGCTTCACGTCGCCTTTCGCTTATGTACATAATCAGCATCTTTAGTTACAACATAACTCTCGAAATGTCGGTGGCAAATCGATGATCGACGGGGACTACTATCGCCACGTCAACTCAAGAACGCCATATACTCGTTGAGCACTCAGTGACCTAATAAACACAAGAATACGCGTTCTAAACGTTCCAGCTCCTTCAAGACTCATCACTACATTGTCAAGACCCTGACAGATATCGAAGAGTCAATAATGGACGAACCCAAGGTTCAGAGTCGAATGGCAAGATGGGCAAAGAGGCTGGAATGTCCAGTCGACGAGGACGCTAATTACCGAAACACCTTCTGGTGTAATCGGGATCTGATCCCGATCCCCGAGGACCGGAGAACGTGGACTTGGCAAGGCTTCGCGGGATACTGGGTCATCTGCGGGTGAGACTCGACCAAAACATGGAAAAGGCAGAACACTGACTGGTTGACCCTATTTACGTAAAGCATAAACACCTCGGCATGGACAGCAGGAGCATCGCTATTGTCACTCGGTCTGAGCTCGACGCAAGCGATAGGATGCGTGGTAGGCGTGGCTCTGGTTGCGGCGCTGGTCGCCGTGCTCGCCGGCTGGCCGGGAAGCCACCTATACCTCGGATTCACGGTGCTCTCGCGGGCATCGTGGGGCATGCGCGGGGGCTTCTGGCCTGTGTTGAACCGTATCATGACGGCTTGTGTCTGGATGGGCATCCAAGCGTATTGGGGTGGGCAAGGTAATAGAGACGAATCTCTTTCTCTGCTCTTGCTCTTCCTCTTCCATCGGTCTTTTCCGGGCACTCGTTGACCCCTTAATCGCTAGCCGTCAAGATCATACTACGCGCAATCATCGGTGCTCCATTCGTCAACTTACGGAATACACTCCCAACCTCGGCGAATACCGACACGGCCTCGTTGATCTCATTCTTTGCTTTCATTGTCGTGTTTCTACCTTTACCGATGATCCCCCTGAAAGGCTGCAGTTACCCTTTCGGATTACGTTTGTCATGATAACAGCAACCCTATTCGGCATGTTGGGTTGGTCGTTCCATGCTGCCGGCGGTGCTGGAGTACTCATGAGCACCCCGTCCACCCTATCCGGGTCCGCATTGAGCTGGAATGCGGTCTACGGGCTACAGTCCTTTCTCCGGGGCACAGGCGTCCGGCTGCCTCGGCCAGTCCGACTGGACTCGCTACGCGCGACATCCGAACTCCGCCCTGTTCGGGCAAGCCGTGACCGCTCCGATCTTCATCGTGGTCACGGCGGTCTGCGGGATCATCATCACGAGCGCCGCGGCCACGATATACGGGGAGTACATCTGGAACCCGCTGGAGCTGTTACTGACAATCCAGGACCACTCTTTGTCGTCTGCGGCTCGGGCGGGGACCTTCTTCGCCGGCCTGGGCTTCCTGACGGACCAGCTGGCGTTGTGCCAGATGCTCAACGGCATCAGCACGGGCATGGACATGGCGGCGCTGTGCCCCAAGTGGATCAACATCCGCCGGGGCTGTTACATCCTGACGGTCATCGCGATCGCCATCCTGCCTTGGAATTACGTGACCAACCCCAGCACCTTCATCACCGTCCTCAGCGGCTGGAGCGTCTTCATCAGCCCCATGACGGGTATTGTTGTCAGTGACTACTTCCTCGTGCGGAGGGGCGAGTATCATATCGGAGACATGTATCTCGGCGATAGCAGGAGTGCGTATTGGTACACCTGCGGGTTTAACTTTCGCGCATTTGTTGCTTGGGCTTTGGGGACTGGCCCGTTACTTCGTAAGTTTACTAGGCAATACATATCTTATACGTTCCTTGTGCCCTTATACCATTGCTTATGCTGATACCCATGGAGCTGGCTTTGTGCGCGCTATCCAAGCCGTGTCTACCGGCAATGGCTGGGACCATCTGTATCAGATATCTTACATCTATGGGATTTCTGCTTCGCTGGTGATATACGCCCTGCTGCACGTCATTTTCCCACAGGAGCGCCAGCGCGGTACCTCCCCGTTCATGCTTGAGTTGCATGCCGAAATGATCGAAAGTGGGCACAGGGGAAGCGATTTAGAAGGATCTGGGCGTGTCACAGATCAGGGTGAGAGATATATCAAGCCTTCTCCATAATCTAGAGAAAAGTAAAAACAGTTTTATATCAATTTAACCTCAGAGAGGCGTTGCCTCTTAAATAGTTAGATGAGAACCGCCTCCAGATCTGGATGTGCCGAGCACGTCGCTTTCGTTGCTAGATAAGAAATAGAATGGTCATTGATAATCATCATATCCTGCAGTCGACTAGTTCAAGTCCCCCGTCTTCACCTTCTCCGCAATGTAAAAGGAGTTCATCTCATCGTCGCAGTCCCCCTTCTTGGACGGCGCGAACAACTCGGCCCAGTGCTCCCGGACAACCAAACCGCCCTTCTCCTCAAGCAGCGCCCGCCACCCGGCCCGCGTGAAGAGGTAGAGCAAGCAGTCATCCCCCATGAACCGGAACGGGATCCCGCGCGCGAACCGCCCGTCCTCGTCGTACATATCGGCTCGCGTGCCGGGAACATCCTCGGCCGAACCCATCATCAGCAGCGCCGACCCGCCGGGCTCCAGCCAGTCGTGCCACCGCGCCACTAACGTCTCCATCTGCTCGCGCGACAGCTCGTAGAAGCTCGAGGTGGCGACGATGCCGCCGAACTTCTCTTGGTCCTTGGAAAGAGGGGGAGCCCAGTCCAGCAGGTGCGCGCAATCGAAGATTCCGTTTGGGTGAGGCACGGCGGCGCGGCTCAGCGAGACCATGGTCTCGGAGAAGTCGACGCCGTGGACGCGGAACCCCCGGGACGCCAGCGTGTGGGCGACGGGGCGGCCGGTGCCGCAGCCTAGGTCTAGCACGCGGCAGCCGGGCCGCAGCCGGGCGGTCAGCTTGTCGACGGCGTTCAGGAGGCCCGCGTTGTGGCCGTAGATGGTCTCGTAGTCGAGGCCCTTGGTGTCGAACCACTCCTTGGTCGGGACGTTGGGAGGGGCGGCGTGGGGCGGCTGCGGCGGCTGCGGCGGCTGCGGCGGCTCCGGGCCGTCCGAGGGGAGGCGCTGGGGGCGCTGGGGGAAGCCATGGGGTTTGGAATGGGAATAGACTTGATATGTAACGTATGCACTGAGACCAAAGGAACGATTGAGAACTGAGTGGAGTGGAAGGTTTATTGCAATACTAGTGATAAAGGTCATATATACAGTGTATAAATACTGTTTGGGAGGATTCAGTTGACGGCCTTTTGATCATGGGAGCTGATTGAAAACGCTGGATTAAAATATACGATCTATACATGACCATGTTAACCGCTTTTGTAGACCTGTATGCGGTGCATATGATGGTGGCACATCTTTCCTCATATATCAAGGTCTGAATCAAATAACCAATCATATCATTAATACGAGATTAAACTTGGTGATGCTTTTACGAGTTACAACAGGTTCCTGGGTTGGAAAGCATCGTGTTGTGCACTTCTTCCCCTCCCCCGCCGGAGATGTTGAATAGCGTTTGTACCCCCTTGACTGTATCTGCAGCTGTGTCGCATCAAACCCAGGATGATATCCCTATCACGACATCGATGACGCAGGTGCGGGGACCGTCGCAACTGTATGCAGCTCAAACAGTGATAACTTCGGCCGACCGCCACGCGAATAAACGAAACTCATTCTGGAATCTTTCAATCGTATATATCAAATCATCAATTGTTACGACGAGATGGCATTCGGAAGAGCATTGGCAGCTGCTGCTATCGTTGCGGTAACATTGGTAGTGTTACTTCGAACGGAACGTGACTACGCTTCTGGCAAAACCTTTGATCTGGGAAAGGGGGACATTCCCCCACTTGGACTGGGTACTTGGCTCTCTGATCGTGACGAGGTAATATTATACTCAAGGCTTCGGTGCAATCCAACACAACCAAGCTAATGTGATGTGGTTTGAATACGATAGGTTGCTCACGCCGTCGAGTATGCATTGGACAATGGCTATGACCACATCGACGCAGCTCTCATATATAGTAAGCCATCTCTCACGGCATTCATGTGCCATAGTAGGATCTAGCAATTGACACCTCTCGCAGGAAACGAAGACCAAACGGGCAAAGGCATCAAGGCGTCCGTGGTAGACCGCTCCAAGCTCTGGGTGACCTCCAAGCTGTGGAACTCGGACCACCGCGCAGACGAGGCCGAAGCCGCCATCAAGAAGTCCATCGCCGACCTGGGCGTCGACTACCTGGACCTGTACCTGATGCACTGGCCCGTCGCCTTCGTGCCGGGCCAGGGCACGCAGCTGGACGGCGACACCTCCATCCTGGACACGTGGCGCGTCATGGAGGAGTTCGTGCGCCAGAACTACACGCGCCACATCGGCATCAGCAACTTCGCGCGCGCCGACGTGCAGGCCATCCTGGACATGTGCGACATCTGCCCCTACGCGCACGAGTTCGAGACGCACCCCTACCTGCAGCAGCAGGACTTCGTCGACTGGCACCGCAGCCGCGAGGCGGGAGGGATCAAGGTCATCGCGTACTCGCCGCTCGCCAACACGAACCCGACGTACCGGGACAAGAAGGGCGGGCTCGTGGGGCCCATCTTCCAGGACCCGTTCTGGACGGCTCTGGCGGCGGCCAAGAACGCGACCGTGGCCCAGGCCGTCCTGGCGTGGGGCATGCGGCGCGGCACCGTCGTGATCCCCAAGAGCGAGAGCGAGAAGCACATTGACCAGAACCGCGGCGCCCTGGATATCGCGTTCTCGGACGAGGAGATGGCAGCCGTCGCCCGGCAGGACAAGAGGCTGCGGATGAACGACCCGGGCAAGAGCTGGGGCGTCAAGTTGTTCGCGGACCTCGATGATCCGACGGAGCTTGACGGGGAGAACGCTGAGTTGTGAGGTGGTGGACTTGATGATTATGGCTGAGGATAATAGTCGAATAAGTGCGAATTGGATGTCTATGTTCTGGGACAGCCACTGGCTAGGGAGATATCGGTGTAGCGCCGCAAAGGTTCGTCGTATACCATGAGATATCGTAAGAAATGTATCTCATGGATTACTCATTCTTGCAGCACAATAGCCAGCAAAACATTCTATCTCTTTCTCTCAAGCGACTACGGTCCACCATACTAAGCAAGCAGCAAAGGCATACATTGACTTCCTAGTCACGGATAAATCTGGCAAAAACATGTTTCTGAAGTCGTAATCGAAAGCGAGCAGGGCGTAGCCCACAACGTTCAGAAACCGAAATATACTGCAAAACCAGATCAAAGTGCTTCGATCAGCCTTTTGTCACGCAACCTTGCCAGACCTCATATTTGAAGGTACTTAAATGAGGAGGGGTGGGAGCCCCATGAGATAGAAGAATACTCACAAGTTGACAATGTAGACCACCAGGGAGGTCTTGGGAAAGGAGTCGCAGACGAGAAAATACGGGTCGCATTCCCATTGGGCGTTGGCCATCACGGGCGGCAGCCAGAGGACGGCCTGAACGAACTCGAGCGCGAGCGGCCACTTGTACCATCCTCTCTCGAAGCCGAGCCTCCATGTCACAGTTATCAAGGATATCCAGAGCAGGCCGAAGTTGATCTGATGGTTCGAAGACGCATGTAGCTAGTCAGCATATAAACGTATACACATTCAGATGTGAACGTAGGTCGCCTCCCA
This sequence comes from Apiospora saccharicola, assembly GCA_038363915.1. NCBI lineage: Eukaryota > Fungi > Ascomycota > Sordariomycetes > Amphisphaeriales > Apiosporaceae > Apiospora > Apiospora saccharicola. Next base: position 2,243,218 of record JAQQWM010000004.1, read on the forward strand.
TCATCTCAGTCACTCCGTCCTCATTCCCCCTTCCTACTGCTTTTTGTATCCAAGGAAATAAGAAGAAAGTACTCACCGAAGAGGGAATCTTGATCCTCAGGTCATCCTCGTAAACAGACCACCCCGCAACAGCCCCGAAGCTCCCGCCCGCGAACTGCACCAACCCCAACACAAACCAACCAACCCGGGGCCAAAGCCGCCGCGCCTTGCAGCCCGGATGGCGCAGCGGTTGGTCCGAGGACCCAGTCAGCGGCCAGCCGCAGAACGAGCAGATGCCCAAGGGCCAATGCCCGTCAACGCTGTACAGGTGGTCTCTTCCGCCGCGGCGCTCGTCCGAGGGGGGCCCGAGCCGCGGCCGCCAGCAGCGGTGGCAGAGGGTTTCCTCAGCACACGATATGTTGCTGTTGCTGTTGCTGTAGCTGGTATCCTTAACGAGGAGCAGGAAGCGCACGGGCGGCATGGTCAGGCATTGTATGCAGCAGTACTTGAGCGGGGTGTCGCCGCCGACGGCGAAGCGGCGCACGAGGTACTCCCGCGTGATGAGGACGGAGCGGTAGAGCCGGCTGGTGCGGCGGAGCTGGAGCAGGCCGGGCACGTCGACGTAGCTGAGGATCTCGAGCTGGAGTTCCATGGGAAGCGCGGTCAAGCGGGAGGCGTTGCCCTTTGCTGTGGCAGCCGCGACTTTTGTCGTGTGCGCTTTCTTGTTCCATGGCTTGAGACGGAGACTGTACGTTACATCCTCATCCGTTTCGCTGCTGCCCATTGCATATATGCGTGGATATCACCTCCACAGGCTGAGTTCTGATGTGGGTACCCTCGTGCAGTTCGCACAGCATATGGCATCTCTCCCTTGTTTCTTCCAGGCTACACTGCTTTCCTTAGTTATCTGCAGTATTGGAATGCTATAAGTGCCTATACAAGCCATGTGCAACTCGCCAATGAATAGACTTGAATGGTAAAAATCACTGATACGATGCACATATCATCATACCCGCAACGTAAATAGTCGAGATAGAAAGCATCACAGCAAGGCAGAGTCGCTCGAGGGCGCCAGCCGCTCACGTGCCCTTCGGCGAGTTCAGCTGCCAAGACCTAGCCAGGCAGGTTAGGGAACAAGCTCATGTTGATCTTTCCAATGTGGTAATAGCACATCGACAGGGCAACCTAACGGCTCGCATTCAACTATATATAACCCGGTCATCTGGCGCCAGAGCTAGACGGATTGCAAATAGTGAACATTCTTTCGGGTATAGGCTAGCTCGGAATCACAGCCCAAACTCAGCCCAGCCCGGGGACGACTCGCCAGTCAATTTACCACGACTGACACAAAGTGCATTGTCTGCCGAGCGGAATCGTTCCGAAGCATGGTGTGGCATTATTGTAGTGTTGTGCCTAAGTCACACGGCAAGTCCTATAAAGAAGATGAACTCGTCCCTACTATCGCACTGGCGACAATAGAACGGCGGCGACAGCGGGTAACGCAAGCCACAAAAATCTGGAACAAAGCATTCAGATCGTTGGCATTGACACCCTGTGACTTTCTTCGTCCTCTTCCTCTTCTAAACCCAGTCTTAGCAGATAAGGATATAGTTCATCAAAGTAGGAGCCGAGTTAGAAACTGCATCCGCCACTCGGGCAAGACTGCCTGGCCGCCAGTCGCTACAAGCTGCCTTGCAGGAGGTGAAACGATAAACTCACGCGTTGCGCTGGATTGACCCATGATTTTAACCGCAGCCCTACACAGTCTTCTGGTTTGTTCCCGTTGCGAAACCCAATCAGGCCTATTAATTGGCCCACGTAATGAGCCACCCCAAGACGGACTGGAGGATGTGTCTTGAAAGCATGTAATGCATGAAAGGGTAAAAGAAACCTACAAGAAAAGAAAGATAAGAAGGAAGACGATGAAGCCAACCTCTCAAGCTTCGGGGCTAGCAATATAATCCTCAAGGTCCATGGGCATACCCGGACAACTGTTTCCACAAATAAGACAATTTCCAGCTCTGCTTTTTCACGATTGGTGGCAGTCTCAGAGCATTTCCCCTTTTCTTCTTTTCATCCCGGCCTGGTTAACCGCTGTGTTTCATCGTTGCCGTGAAAAAGGAAATATGTATTCTCCTCACTTGTTGTAGGTGTCCACTTGCCTGCCGCCGCGCTCTACGGGTTCGCGCCGGGCCGCCACGCTCAACGGCAGTTGAACTACTAGAAAATGCAAAATATCCCAACCTCGAGAAAAAAAAAAGGGCCGTAGAGGGAAGGAAGCTTGTTTTGATGTAATCCCCGCATTGCTGATCTCCCGCCCCCTCGGGTGAAATGCGAGATATGTAGTAGCGTTGCATTTTGCCCACAGAGAGAATCCCTCTCCGCCAATACTCTCCCGCCTCGCGCAGAGTGTGAGATTTGATCTCATATTTGTGTCTTGCAAGGCGATTCCCCCCTTCCCGCCCATAGCAAAGCAAATCAGGGTCCCTCTCCAAAGATTGAGATCTGCCGAGTCTCTGAGACCCAACCAGGATTTTGATGCCCGTGTGATATGACTTCACGCGTGCACGTTGTATGCATGTCCCAACCACGTCGATGGCCGGCCTGGATCGATATCGATTATCCCGAGTACCTAACCTGCAGTCAGATGAGCGGTAATGTGTCGATCAACGATGGTCCATGGTCCACGTATAAAGGCCCATGCAAGCCACGACCCCGTAAATCGGACGTTTCCCGAATGGCTAGACCCCGTGGCAGCAGATTTGTGATTGATAGATGTTGTGAGCGTCGAATCCGTATATCATCACCTTACCGATCGACAACAAGGTCATCGTGCCCTTCTTGGGTACCAAGCCGCCGCGACCATGGCTTCCGAACCACTTGACCGGATGAATTCTCATGACTGTGAGTCCGGAACCAAATCAAACGTCTCACCGTAAGACCGTCACTAAACCTTACCAGTAGAGCTTGGGGCAACCGAGGCGTTACAGCGCCACGCGACCCGTTCCGTCACCACCCACAAGCCCGTATCCCAGCGCAGACTCGACTTCGAGGCGAAGCGGCCGCGCTGGCTGCGCGAGTGCCTGGCCGAGGCGACGGGCGTCTTCCTCTACGTCTTCCCGGGCGTCGCCGCGACCGCCAGCTTCCTGACCAACGCCGCCCACCCGCTGGGCGTGTCCCCCTTCGGCGGCCTGTTCCAGGTCGGGTGCGCCTACGCCGTGGGCATCGCCTTTGCCATCATCACGTGCGGGCCCATCTCGGGCGGCCACTTCCACCCGGCCATCACGCTGTGCTTCGCCTTCTGGCAGGGCTTCCCGTGGAAGAAGGTGCCGTACTACATCGTCTCGCAAGTCGCGGGGGCCTTCGTGGCCGGGCTCGTCGTCATGGGCATGTACTGGCCGCAGATATCCGCCATCAAGGCGTCGTTCCTCGCCCAGGGCAAACCAGTCGTTGGCCCTGCGACCCCTGCCAGTATCCTCTGCTCGTTCCCGAACCCAGACCAGACCAACCTCGGCTTTGTCGTCTTGACCGAGTTCTTCGTCGACTTCTTCATCGCGCTGGTGATCTGGGCGTGCATTGACCCCGCCAACCCGTTCGTCAGCCCCACCACCGTGCCGTTCACGATCGGCCTGGGCTATGCGGCCATGATCTGGGGGTTTGCGGACATCACCATCGCGGCGAACATGGCCCGAGACCTGGGCACCAGGATGGTGGCGGCCATCTTCTTCGGTCGGGAGGCTTTCACCTTCATGAATTACAGCCCCATCGCCATCCTCGTGAACATTCCTGCGACCTTTTGCGCCACGGCTCTTTACGAGCTTCTCATGCGCGACAGCTTGAGCAGCATTAGCAAAGGGCACGCTGCGCACGAGGACGGCGAAGAGGGATTGCAGAGACACTTCAGCAGATCCGGATTAATGGATGAAGAAACGAGGAGATCGCAGAATACAAGAAGCCAAGAGATAGGCAAAACGGGTTAATATGCATTGGGGGAGGGCACGCATATTGATGAAGTTTACGTGGGCTAGAATACAGAGTTGCCGCTATTGTCGTTGCATGCAATACCTTTGAACATAACATACCTCAACTCGCAATGACAGCTTCAATGAACTCGTAATCCTTGTAGAATTCCAGTTTTTGGATGTTCCGCGCGAATAAGCCCGTTGGCTTGGCTATCGCGTGAATCTGGTGTCCTGATACTGGCCCGAATCGTGAAAACGAGATGTCACGATGTCACGTTGGCCACGTGGTCAAGTAGCTAGCAATAGCTGCCATACACTTTTACCCTTGAAAGTTTGTTAATTGATGGATACCGTTCCGGACTTGGGATGGATTATCGACAGGCTATACACATAAAGACAGTACATAACGCCCGATCCGAAACATAAATCGAGGGCATACGGTAAAAACCATGCCAGTCTAGATACGTTTCAAGTCGGCAGAAGTAACGCGGTCGCATGAAATATACGGACAGGGTCTGTACAGGGCTCTCAGAAGGGCCCATCAATTAACAAACTTTCAAGGGTAAAAGTGTAGTGATGACTAGCAGCAGTCGGTGGTAACTGCCGGTAGTATGCATCGGAACTACCAATTCAGCAATGCTTGCTGTCGTGTGGCCACAACTGGGGCCTTGGTGAGTATCACAACATTGCAAATCCTCAAGAATATCAATACCCGGCCTCCAGTTCTAATGACATGCATAAGATGGGCCGGCATACTCCGCGCTGCAGAGCAACGGCAGCCAGTGCTGCCGGACAAAGGCATGGCTAGCACGATGCTCGGAGCACCCGCCGAATCGGAGATTTGCGTCACACCAGTATCAAACCAATTTAAACTGCCGGGTGGTAGTGTAAATATCCCCATCGCCGGGCTACCTCCAACGGACAATGAAACGCGGGAAGGTGACAGACTGGAGAGTGCCGCGGAGGGATCGCCAAGCTTTGCTGGCTGTTTGGTGAGTAAACTATACTGAGATCCGTCCGGGATCATGCCCGGCCGTAGCGTGAAACATTTCTAATCGGGACGTCCTTAGGTTCTAGACCCTGGAATATGCAGCCTTGGCAGCAGGCAGGGCAGTAAAGGTATAGGATATCGGACGGCCTTGCTTGCTTGCTTATTCTTTTGCTGCCCGATGACCAGGGATTTGCGGCCTGAGGCTTTGTCGCAAACACATCGTTGACAAGGTGCGCCTGCTTGGGCAAACTCCACATGTCAGATTTCTAGATCGGGTATCCCAACCGATATTTACCGGGCGGTTGTCCTCGAGCAGAGGCAGAGAAGCTTGATACGGTGAAAGTTGGGATATGTACTGTAGTGACCTGCATCAGCACTGACCCAGGCATTATTTATCTATAGGTAGTGGAGCGATGGGACGAGCTCATGCAATTGGACCAAACCGCGAATGACATGTACCAGTGTTCGACAGCAAATACCTTGCGACGCATGCAAAACCCCCGACCCGTGTTGAGCTTCAAATTAGGTGGTCGGTGGTCAGTATAGCCGAGCCGCAGCGGCAAAAAAGTTGATTAAGCGGTATCAGGAGGGGAGGCCGAGCGCTACTACGTAGATTAGTCGCGAAGGAGGCTTGCTGCGGAGAAGGCCGGTCGAATCACAGATGCAAATACCAGGCCTCAGTCCCTAAGATCGATCAGACTGAAGAACTAACAAGTGATCAATCAAGCTAGCTAGACGCGACGTTGGTTTGCAGGTTGCAGAACGGGCCCCACCAGGGCCGAGGTCGAGGGCAACGGCTGGGCATGCATGAGAAGCTCCTGCCCTGCCGTGCTTGTTTTGTCGGTGAGACGGTACAGTATGTGTACCTGGAACGGAGAGTAAAGAAACGGATTCAACCGGTTGACCGACACTCATCGGTCGCCCAAGACAGGACCAAAAACGGTAACATGTCGTGTCATACGCAATGACGGACCCTTTCTCGGCAGACAAGAGGCTTGATGCAACGATAGGGTTGTTAGTCATATTTAAGTGCGATGTGATGTGAGATGAGATTCTTCTTGTTCCTGGATAATTGGATTTGGCATGTACCTCATGTTAGTAGCGTCGTATCGCATTGTGGTGTGGAAGGGGGATTTGGCCAGAACAAGGAGATTTGGCCCCCTTGTCCAATCGACTGGGCCAAGAATGGAATGTGCCTAGGGGTCCCCCCCTTCTTGTGTCCCCCAAAAGCGCGTTCGATGTGAAGATACTGGATACAACCTCAGCAGATGCAGGGGGTTCGGCAGGACCTATTGACGCAACTATGGGCCAATAACGGACACCCCAGGATACCACCCCAGCCGGTTAGTTCGTCCACCAGCGTACTAGTACGCTAGACAGCCGGCTGGTCGCTGCTGCAGTTGACTGGGAGCAAGCATGGAGGGAAGAGAATCTTGGGAACAGGATTTGGGGCTGGAGTCGCCAGGTGAACAGCGATGAAGGCGGACGGTTGCGATGCTGACTCGGATGACGACGAAGAAAGAAGCGGAATCGCACATATCGATAGCTGTTTATCAATGGATATTCCGGTCCGTTTCTCCTGGGGTAGTTCGGACATTGCCTATGAAAACACCCATGCCAGCTCCATCGCACTACATCGCTAGTACCTGAGTTTTGAGCGTCTGCCAGATTGGAATTTCCTAATCGGCAAGCCGGGAGTACTTTCTGCAGCAGGAACAATGTGCTGCCCGTGCAAGTATCTGGATAGATTTTGGGTAGCGAGCTGTTGACCGTCAATCATTCGGCGTTCGTTTCACCCAGCTAGCGGCAACACTTGGTCACCAACGATTCGCGTAGTCGAGGCTCGTGTTGCAGGTTTTCCCTACCTCCAGGGCTGTCACGAATAAGTTCCGATGTGACCTTTCGGCAACCTGAGCGCGGAGTGTCAGGAACGCCGGCAACATACGAGGACTTACCTTACAGGAACTGAGATCGGTCAATAAGCGATTTTTAAAATCTCCCTAAAAAAAAGTCTGGAAGGCCGGACTCGGGTGGATGGATGCTGAAACGCACACGGAAAACGTAAATGCGGCAGGCAGGAAAACAATGTTGCATGCATTGACTGATGTTTGACCAAACCTTTGTTGCACGAGGGACGTTGAAGGTTCCGGCTCGACTTGATCCTTCGTCGCATACGGTACGACAAATGGATGCTATTGGGTATTTCAGCATGTACCCCCGGCCCATAAGAATTGTAATAATTCAATCTGTTGAGATTCATCAGCGCGCTGGGGCCAGCGTGCATTTTATATTATTGAACCTGAAATGGCAGATGCTTGTCTCGCAAGATGGAGGACCGGCATCCGTGCCGCCGTGGCCTGCGAGTCGTGATCTTTTGAACTGGGGGCGCAGGTGTGGTCGAGCCCAGGGTTAGTCGGTGCTGGGTTTTGGCTGCAAGGTACAAAATCTGATCAGCACTATGCGATAGAAATGAAGGTACTCGCACGCAAAAGACCGGCGCCGAGGTACTTCTTCCTACGCAGACATAATAATGCGAGAATAACAATCAGCCTGCCAGCATGGATCCTGGACATGCCATGGCCATAGGGAAGGCAAGGTAACCTGAAATATATCCACTGCCTCTTGAGTTCCATCTCTGCCGTGCTCTTCTTCTCGGGTATCCGATGCGGAAGGACAGCCTCTGAGACTTCTGGCGCATTTACACAACTCCTTCCTGTAAGGAGGTCAAGAGGATACACCGGGCCACACCTGGCCACCACGCTGAGCATCAAAGCATTCGTCCCATCTCGGTAGCATTCCTATACCTAATAATTCAGCTGCGATAATATCCTCCAGTAGAATGTAGAGAGAGGTAGCCCATGAAGTCACCCGGTGGTTGTTTTAATAAACCCGCTCGCCAATCACGATGGATTCTTGCCCTTCTCGAACAACAATCACCTGCGCTGCGCTGGACGGCTTTGCCACACCACGCTACCCTACCCATCAATTACCGACAGGTCAATCAACTTCCAGTCTGCCCTGCCAGCCTTCCAGTGCCTCGTTTTCATCTTGCACCCATCGTCATCTTGTCGTCGAGGCCGAACAATAAAAAGGAGGCTAGCTAGACGTTCCCGGTCTTTGCATTGCTTCAATTCGAGGGCCTCGTCTGTTTTTGTTAGGAGGTTACTACTCTGCTGGGATTAGCGACCTCCGTCAGGAGCTGACTCTCTCCATTTTTGTGGCTCTCGCTGCTCTGTGCAACGCAACCCCAATTCTGAATGCTTGGCCTGCTGGGGCTCTTTCTGGCTCGCTCTCTTTTTTTGGGTCCACAGGCCCTTCCTAGCGTTCGCTACTGGGCGGTGCCTTAGCCCCCCCTTAACTCTTCCACCTAACTGGACTAAACCGGCCGATTCTTTGGCTGCTCCAGTCGCGCAGTCTCACCCTGTCCTGTCCTGCCCACTGGTGGCTGCATTCCGCCTTTCTTTCTCTTGTCATTTCTCCCCCAACCTATGCACCACGGGTCGCTCTCTCACGCTGCTCGCCTTCCTTCCCTTTTCCAATTCCACCCTGCCCAGTCCTGCCAATTACCCATAACATCCTTGGACCTGACAGAGCCTGTCCTAACCCATCTCGCCGTCCCTTTGGGCATTCCACCTTCCGACCTTCCCTTTTACCTCTTCCCGTACCGAACTCTCGTGTCAATATCCTCATCAACAAAAGATACTCGGGGATGAGCTTCGCGTCGGCATAGAGTGTCCGAGTATCTTCGATACTCCTATTTTCTTTGTGAGGTTTCGAGAGAAGGAAGTGCCCGAAAAAAAGGAAGGAAACCTCCCCTTCAGCTCGTTGGCAATACAATAGGCCTGACCACGTCCGTCCCTATTGACTACCGATCGACTGCCTCGACCCAACGACTTGTACTCACGTCGGCCTTCCTCCACCTGGACTCGATTCTTAATTCGGAAGCGATTACTTCAACTCCTCGACCTCTACAATCATGGCCTCGTCGTCGTCAAACGTTGTCGGTGTCCACTACCGAGTGGGCAAGAAGATAGGAGAGGGCTCCTTTGGTGTCATCTTCGAGGGTACCAACTTGCTGAACAATCAGCAAGTCGCCATCAAGTTTGTACGTGACCGCGTAGCCGTCGTACCGTTTTTTGTGCTTCTCGTTTACTAACTGTTGTTATTTGTTTAGGAACCCCGTAAGAGCGACGCACCGCAATTACGAGATGAATACCGCACATACAAGATCCTGGTCGGCTGTCGTAAGTTTTCGCCAATCATTCGACGGCCTATTGCACACCTCGCTAACCTCGTCATTCAGCCGGCATCCCTAATGTCTACTACTTTGGTCAAGAAGGTCTTCACAACATCCTGGTCATAGATTTGCTGGGTCCTTCGTTGGAAGATCTCTTTGACCACTGCAACCGGAGGTTCACCATCAAGACCGTTGTTATGGTCGCCAAGCAAATGGTACGCTACCACTTTTACTAATTCTCTTTCGATTGAGCAGTCACGACTAACAACTACCCCCGATGTATAGCTCTCCCGGGTACAAACGATTCACGAGAAGAACCTAATTTACCGTGATATCAAGCCTGACAACTTCTTGATTGGACGCCCCGGAACCAAGGCAGCCAATGTCATCCATGTTGTGGATTTTGGAATGGCAAAGCAGTACCGCGATCCCAAGACGAAGCAACACATCCCCTACCGCGAGCGAAAGTCGCTGTCGGGAACTGCCAGATACATGAGCATTAACACGCATCTTGGTCGCGAGCAGTCTCGCCGAGACGATCTAGAGGCACTGGGTCACGTTTTCATGTACTTCCTCCGTGGTGGACTACCATGGCAAGGCCTCAAGGCTGCGACCAACAAGCAGAAGTACGAGAAGATCGGCGAGAAGAAGCAAACCACGCCGATCAAGGACCTTTGCGAAGGATTCCCCGAGGAGTTCAGCAAGTACCTCACGTACGTGCGGAACCTTGGATTCGAGGACACCCCCGATTACGACTACCTGCGCGACCTGTTCACCCAGGCCCTGAAGAACACGGGCGAGGTTGAGGATGGCGAGTACGACTGGATGAAGATCAGCAAGGACTCCGGCAAAGGCTGGGACGCGCACAAGCAGGGTGGTTACCACAACCCAAACCAGAGGCCGGGCCCTTCCCAAATGGAGCTTCACGGCAACTCGCGAAAGGGGCTCAGCAATCCTGGTTTGACCGTCGAGCGTTTAAACGCCGCGCAGCCCCCACCTCCGTCACCAGCGAAGGCGACGGACAAGCGCCGGCCAAACGCCCCCGGCGCGCTTAACGCACAGCGAACCAGCGGGGTGGGGGGACTTCGTGATATGGCTACGCCAACCGGCTCAACGCAAGCGCAATTCCAGAACAGCAGTCAAAACCTGCCTCCCAGAATGAGCGCTCCTCAAACGAATATCAGTGGCGGTGCCCAGGCTATGCCCAACAATGGACAACCTGCCCAGCCTCAACCTACTGGTTTCCAGAAGTTCATGAAGGTGCTCTGCTGCGGTAAGTAAAACCAAACAATCTGGCAGGTCAGCAGGACGAGTGTATACTAACATCTTTATAGGCTAAATGCGCCTCACCCATTTACTTCTGCGATTCCGTATAGACTCCGAATGAGCATTGGATGGCTGACACCCTGTCCAATGTTTCAACATACTACACCTTTGTAATACTCTTTTGGGCTGCATCCCGTTCTCAACATCAATGTTTGGTACAACCTGCCTCACGCAGTCACGACTTATACGCGGCTCTAATTGGCATTGGCACGTCATGCCCAACGGAAGCCTGCTCACGAACACTTGTTATTCTTAGACAGCGCGCGATACACTCGGCATTTTATTCAGTGGCCCTTGGCATCACCGTCATGCATGCCTCGATGTTGTCCTGATTCGAAGTGTTGCCGGTGTGTAACAGCTTCGGGCAGCACCATCGTTGCGCAGTTGTTCGTGGATATAATCTCTCGACAGGTCAGCTCTACTACCAAGATTTGGAACCGACTTTTATCATTACGTAAAAATGCAGGGCCCATCTATGGAGTTCATCGTTTTCTGGCACAGGAACACTTGGCGGAGTCTGGGAAACGAACCAACAAAAATTTTCCTCTCTATTTTATCAGCATCATTCACGACCCTCGTTTTTTCGTTTACGGACCGGAGTAGACGCAGTTTTGGGGAGGGCCGTGTTAATTCAGTAAAGCGACACAGCAAGCGCATGGCGCCGGTGGAATTCTTCAGCATTTGACAGGCATCAGGGTTCTCTCACACATATAATCGTGGTATTCGATGGTCCCTGCCTCGCGAATTACAACCCGTCTATAATAAAGTTGGCGTTAATTGCCGACTATACACCAGAGAAGCTACTGTTTCGGCGACAGGGAGAGGCAGTAAGGAGGAGGTAGAGGAGAGAGGGGCGACGCAGTTGAGGGGGTAGATCTGGCGATACAAGGACATAGGGGTAAGAGGGACATTGAGTTTTGTGTTGTAGAAAAGGAATACACCGGGAACAAAAAATTTGAAAACCGCCTGCTGTCGTTGTCCATCTGCGTGTATTAGTGCTTAAAACCTGTGTAAATAAATAAGTTTCTTTTGTAACCGTCCTGAAAGTAAAAACGAGTGTCGATTTCCGTGCAGTCCTGCTGACAAAAGGGGGTTTGACATGACCACCTGCCTACCGCTGCGATGCGTTCTCCTACGTTGTCGTTCCATACCTATGTTGAGTAGGATTCAGTAGGATTATTTTGTACTGTATTTCGGGATAGTACAATACACATACATACCTGTGTCTTGTATGCAACTTCTAGAATTGGCATCGTGTAAGCCTCTGTTCAATGCTTTACTTGGTCTGCTTGGCTGTGTGAACTGAGACTCGAAATGCATATGCGAATTTGAATTTTTTTTTGGTGATGTTCTCTTAACTTTGAGGTTGTAGAATTTGTATGTAGGCGGATGGTTTGGAGCAGGAAGAAACAAAGGTTGAGAGACGCAAAGACGTAAGACGCAAACCAGGACACACACATATTTATATACTCGAAGACACCCTGGAAGGCACCCTGGAAGTCAAACGTTGACGGTTTTCGTAGTCGTTCGTATCATTATACAGCATCACGAGGCCCACGCACGCGCCCTCTCTGCCTGTTTTATGTAAACCATGGCTTCGCCCATCCATGTTGGAGGAACGTCTGGTCCTAGTGATCTCCCTATAGCTCCCTGAACCTCAAGACACCTGACCAACCTACCAGCTTGTAGAATCGCCCTTTTAAGTGAGCTTTTGCTTGATGAAGAAGGATCTCAAGTGCGACAATTGCCATGCGCAAGTAACACCAAGTACGACAAGCTGGATGACCATCCATCGAACAACACGGCCGTTGGTGGTCTCGGACTGATCTCGAAATTCGGCTTCGCGTTCCTGTTTTGTTGATTTTCGTTAGCTCATGTCCCAACTGCCCGTCTCTCTTTCTCTCCGTGCCGTTAGCACTTACACGCTGGAAGACTTGTTCCCTGCGAATGTCCTGGAGCCGCGAGTTCAGGTCCTTGATGCGCTGCGAGAGGTCCTCCATCTTGCCCTTGTCGGTGCTGGCGATCTCGGACGACTCGCCGATGGCCAGGTCGAGCTGCAGCTTGATGCCACCGTTGGGGTGGTGCTGCGAGAGCCAGCCCTGTCGGCCCGAGTTGGACGAAGGGGTGAAGCAGATCTTGTGCTCGCCGGCCTCGGCCGAGGTGAAGGTGAAGCGCCCCGAGCTGGAACCTCGCTGGGATACCACGCGGTCGTCGTTGTCGAAGGATTCCTGTGTAGACATCCATTATTAGCTTCCCCTCATCATATAGAGACAATCGGCATGGCCAGATCGGTGCGTATAGAGTCGCTACTTACGTCAACGGAGATGTAGATGCTGATGCCGTCATGCTTGGACCAGGACCGCATGTTCTCATCCCATTCCTTGGCCTCGTAGTGGCCGACTACCAGCGTGTCCTTGGGCAGGTCCTCGAAGAAACATTTCGGCTGCGATCCGTCGATGTAGAAGTACAAGGCCTGGGCGACGGTGCTCAGCGACAGAAGGGGGAGAATCGCCCTCATGATGATTATGTGGTGGATCGTTCCGGAGTGCGGGCGGTTTGGGCGAACGAGGGCGGAGCTATACTGAACGTATATACTCTCAATTGGCTATGTCTATTCGACTTGGTGTCTCTTCTCCGTAATTTGCTCGGTGTGTGTCTTCGGGTTGGTAAAAGAGCTCTACCGGGTCTGGTCGCGCGATACAGGTACGTCGAGCAGGTGGAAAGCTGGGGTTAAGCTACCAAACGCTCCAGCAATTGTCTTCTTTTCTCTAGCCTCATGGGAAACTGCCACGTTAGGGAAAAAGGGCCAAGGTGTCCAGGGGGCGGCAGGCCTGAGAGACAGCTTGGGAGCCGCTAACCCGTAGCAGTTAGAAGCAGTGGCTCGTGCATCTCAGCAGTGGGCACTGGGCACTATGGATCTCAATTTTTTGGAGCTCAGCGGTCGCTCTGGAACTGTAGATTTGGCAGCCCGTCAGGTCGTCGACGCCCTCAAGCCATCAGCTAATTAATCCATCATAGAGACGCGTCGCATCAATAAAAACCATCCAGCTCGGGCGGCAACCTATTCAATATTTGATGTGTCGCTCTTTTATTACGACAATATAGATTACGGCCATTGCGCAACTGCCGTGTCATTGGCTTGTGTCCGACAGTGCTGCACCCACCAGCATCCCACCTTGATTCTGATTATTTAATGACAGCCACCCATCCGGTAACAGAATGACGTCCCACGATGTGCGGGACATGCTCAACCTGCCCAGTGAGGGCGGGGGATCTCGACCGACAAAGAAGCAGAAGTCGTCAATCGCACGGCAGAACCTGAAAGGCCTAGCCCGAGAAGTGCAGAACTTGGGAGGCGACAACCCGATCGCCATCGTCCCCGAGATATCCTCCTTCAAGAAGCGACGATTTGGCAGCAGGAAACCGGCAGCGAGATGGGAAATGCGCCCGTTCCGCAACTCGGCACGTGGAGACGAATCTTTAATACTCAGACATTGGCGGCGGAAGACCGACGTGCAGCAACCTCCGGCACCGCAGCCTGAACAACAGCAAAATGGCGAATCGAACGAGGACAAAATGGGCACAGAAAATGGCGAGTCGAAGCCCGATGAGATGGAGGACTCGAGCTTTGCCAAGTTCAACGTCAAAGTCGACGTACCGCAGTATAGCGAGGATCAGTACAACTCAACTTTGGCCAACAGTGACTGGACCAAAGATGAAACCGATTATCTGATGGATGCTGTGAGAGACTACGATTTGAGGTGGCCGATAATATGGGATCGGTACGACTACCAGTCTAAGGACGGGGATTCGAGCACTGATTCTAATACGGCTGTGATACCAACCCCGAAGACTCGCACCTTGGAAGACTTGAAGGCACGGTACTACGAGGTGGCGGCGAAGATGATGGCGGTTCAACGACCTGTTCAATATATGAACCAAGCCGAGTTCAGTCTACACGAGATCATGGTCAACTTCAAGCCGGAGGACGAGACAAGGCGGAAGAAGTTCGCCGAAGCTCAGATGGGCCGTTCTAAGGAAGAGGCCCGTGAAGAGGAATCACTGCTCCTAGAAGTCCGTCGCATCTTGGCCAGGACCGAAAAGTTCAACCAGGAGCGCCGTGAACTTTACAACCGCCTGGACTATCCTACAACCGAGACCACTCAAGACCTGAGCACATTCAAGACCAGTAATGGTCTCCACACCCCTACTCCAGAATCTTATGACTGCCGATAAATCCAAGAAGCGGAAATCGCTCATGGGCACCGACGGCCAGAGCACACCTGCTTCGTCAGGCCCTACGGCGCAGCCTGGCTCCACGCCGTTGGCTGAGCAGCGCCGGGAGAGCATAGCGGCTTCTGCCAGCGGCCATGGCCATGGCCATAGCCGTAATGACTCTACTGCAAGCGCCGCCACCGATGCCCGCCCGGAGAAGCCTACGAAGAAGGGAGCTCAGGCGCCAGAACGACGGAAACTTACGGAGCAGGAGGAGCTGACATATGGCGTGTCGACGCACGATCGTCTGCCTAGTGGCCCGACGTTCCGCTACGACCGCATCAACAAGATCCTCACGACCAAGTCCAATGCTCAGCACGCCCGCATAACGAATACCCTGAACGAGTTGGACGTTCCGGCGCGCCTGACCATGCCGACCAAGGCCGTGGTGGACCAGATGGAGCATCTCTTGGTCAACATCCAAACCCTGCTTGATCTGAAGAAGCTGAGTGACAAGTTCGATGCCGAGATCAAGTTGGAGAAGGCGAAGAAGGCTGAGAAGGATAAGGCTGCTGGCATTGTCCCTCAGCCAGCTGCTACTGAGTCTGCAACCAAGGGTGGCTCCAATGGCGAAACTGCCAAGGAGAATGGCGCAACCAACAAGGACGGAAAGAAGGCAGGCAGTGATGCAGCTTCGTCGTCGAAAGCTACCGCTGCAAAGCCTGCTGCTGGTGAGGGTGCCAATGGCGAAAAGGAGGCTTCTACCAAGGCGGACGAAAAAGCATCGGCTGAAAAGCCGGCGGATGACGAAAAGGCCGCTGCCAAAGAGGCTAAAGATGCCAATGATACCAAACATGCTACGAATGGGGTCAAGCAAGAGACCGGCACCGGGGAAGAGAAGGAGGAAAGACCTAGCAGTAGTGGCGGACAGAAGCGCTCTGCAAGCGTATTGAGCTCTGTTAGTGATAAGAGCGCCAAACGTCAGAAAAAATAGGTCACGCCAGGAAGGAGGTTGCCAGTCAACAGTAATGAGCTACCTCAACCTAGCTCTGTGGCCCGTGTACCCACAGAAGATTCAGTCAAGAGAGCGACGGTGTTGTTATATTGATGTTAGTAAGACCCCAACTGAGGGTAACGGCAATTTTCACGGTTTGAAATGAAATACCAACAGACTCACTCCAATGCATCATCGTTAAATGTAACACACGTGTTTCATCATCCTTTTCCCAAGCTGTCTTGAGTGTTGGCTATGACAGTATGGCTACGCCGATATAATGGTCATTATTTTGGATATGTTTATTGATATCTTAATGAATCATTACTACGTGATCTATTCAATGAAGAGGATTTATTCTTTCTCATTATGCACCCAGCCCAGGAGCTTCTTGGCCTTGTCCGTCGTCCAGAAGGCGCAGTTGGTGCTCATGTCGGCGCGGATCTCGGCGTCCGGGTAGTACTTCTTGGCCAGCTCGGCCGAGGGCGTGCCCCCTTGCGTTGTGTCGGGCGCGACGATGTTGAAGATCTGGCAGCCCTCGTAGTCGTCGGCCTTGGTCACGGACAGCAGGCAGGCGCGCGCCGTCGCCACGGGGCTCACCCAGCCCCACAGCTGCTTGACGCCGGCGGCCACCCAGTCCTCGTCGTGCTCCTGCAGCACTTCCTTCCGGGGCGCCACCTCGTGGATCCGCATGCAGGCCACCTTCATGCCAGGGAACCAGTCCGGGAACGCCCGGCAGGCTGCCTCGGCCTCGGTCTTGGCCAGGGCGTAGGCGTCCGTGGGCCGGACCGGGTAAGCTTCCTCGTCGATGGGGAAGTAGGGAAAGCGCAGGGGCTGGTTCGAGTACGCCAGCCCGATGGCGTTGACGCTGCTCGCGTAGCAGAACCGTTGGATGCCCACCTCGGCCGCCGCCCGCAAGCCGTTGAAGGCCGCGTTCACGTTGTTGTTGTGCACGTGGCTGTCGGCTTTGCCCTTGGGGTCCGGGATCGCCGCCAGGTGGATGACGGCGTCGCACCCCTTGAAGGCGGCCACCGTGGCGTCGTAGTCGGACGCCGCGTCCGCCGTCCGCATCTCCGTGTTGGGCGTCTCGCCGTCGTCGTCTTGCGGCGTGCGGTTGATTTGTACGGTGGCGTGGCCCTCCTTGGCGCACTGCTTCACGACTTCGCGGCCGACGGTGCCGCGGGCGCCCGTGATGGCGATCTTCATGTTGAGGGAGGTGGTGGTGGAAAAGGGGCGGCTATAAGAGGAAAAGGTCGATGTGACTTGTTGGGAGATTCTGTGAAGGGGTGATGAGGGATTGGTGGTGTTGGATACTCTACGAGCTGCAGTTATCATGTTATATCAGAACTTCTCTTAAAAGTCTGACTACGGGTTATATCAATGGCAAGAGTTATATACTCATGAAAAGTCGATATGCGTTCTGTGGACTTGTGGGTTGAAGTGTATGAAGTGTGTTACTCTATGACGTTACTATTAACTCCGACAGTCTGTTGCGCCGGTCAGTTATGGATGATGTAAGAACGGCGTTATATGTAGATCTAGGCAATCCCTAACAATGAACATCTGTGGGCCAGCAACGGCCACACCAAGATTCCAGAATAAATATGCATGTAGATATACTCCTTCACTGTTCTGCAAAGATGGATTTTCGAGACTGTTCGCCTTTTGGTGTCACTTGGTCTTGGCGTGAGTACAACGTACGCGCGTTACTAGCATTTCTCCAGTGTAAATAATGAATCCACTTGTTTATTCCAACTTTCCTCACTTTTAACAACCTAGGTTACCAGCAAGCCAGTTACCAACTGACTGAATGGCCCGGGTGTAACGTGCCACCCTCTCACCCGTCAACCTGGCACCCATCGATTTCGGTAGCAAACAGATCTAAATCTTGCCTTACTTACCATTGAACAAACATGCTGGAGAATACCCTACATGAAACCTCCCTTTTGATTGGCACCCTTTTCATGACGTACATTTGCACATTCATCAGAATAACACTTGCACCAAATTTATCAAGCATATTCTTTCGTAAAGAGGCTCATTTCGCTGTTAGGATGCGCTCGACGTATCGTTAGTGACCAGTTTCCCGTCTCACCCGCTAAGCCGTCAGCCTGTGTGTTGGTTCTTGACTTAGCGGGTAGGTACCCTTGTCAAATACGACCGCGCCCCGGCCCCGGTGCTAAGGTAGGGATACCGGAGAAACGACCGTATGTCTTATCTACTCACTCTTAGAGAGCAGGGGACAGCGTGGTAGAAACAGTTGGACTGAAATGATGCCGTCTATTTCGGGGGCTCTGAACAGCCTCAAGCCGCAGCTCGCCCAGAACGAAGAATAAAAGGCAGGCGCCGTCTTGGCCGTTTGCGGCTGTGGGAGACGGAGCCCATAAGCGAAAGCGTTGATGGTGGCCGGCGAAATTACCAGTCTGCAGCTGTGCGGCCCAGCATGTTGACGGGCCCTTACAACTCCATGAAGGAAGCGCCCTTTCGCCCAATTACCTAACTCGGATCAAAAGTGACAGACACCACCTCCTGGACTCTGATGCGTTGGAGGTCGGTTCGTGTTACCGATGCCCAAATCACTCTTGCGGCACAGTTGATATGGGCCGATGTCAATCAACTCTTAGAGGCCCGGAGGGATGCCCTTGGCCCTCACATAAGTCTTTCGCTTCTCGAACCCGGGCTCTGCACGCACCCTTTTCTCATTTTAGTGAAACTTGTTTCCCGCGTCCTTTGTTGCGTGAAGCTGTCAACACCGAAAACCAAACTCCTGATGAGACGTCCCGTATAGGACGTAAAGGGCAGGAAAGAAAACGCCTTCCCCGCTGCAGATCAGGCAGTCCTTTACTATGACGGACAAGGTGGATCCAGCGAGCAACCGAATAGAAACCCAGCCGAGTTCTTTCGCCGCCAACATGTTGAGAGGCATCGCATACTGGGTGTGCCTTCTTCTGCCACTGTTCACCGATGGCGCCACCACTTTGCCGCCGATATCCATCAAGGGAAGCAAACTCTATAAACCAAATGGCGACCAGTTCTTCGTCAAAGGCACGTGACGCTGCCGCTCCTTGACTCTATGAAGGGTTCAAGTCTAACAGCCCTAATCAGGAGTCACCTACTATCTGAACGCGAAGCCCGAAATGCGAGATAGGCTTCGTGATACGAAGCAGTGTGAGATCGATGCAGAGCTCATGGCGGACAGGGGGTGAACACCGTTCGGGTCTACGAGGTAGATTCTTCGTACTCCCACGATGGCCGTATGGAAGCGTTTGACAAACGGGGCATCTACATCTGGATCGACATAGACAGCGGTTCAACCCAGATCGATACCGTACGTCTTCCACCACGAGTTGAAATAGTCCGCAACGCTTGCTAAACGATTATACAGGAGACGCCTGTGTGGAACACAGTTATGTATTGTGACTGGACGTCTAAGATCGATGCATTTGCCAGGTAAGAATCCCCCGCAGATATGAAGCGCGTCCAGGGCGAACAAAACTGACTTTTGGGCAACAGATACAGCAACGTCCTTGCTTTCTCTGTTGGTGCCGAGCTCATATCATATTGTTAGTTTCGCCGCTGTATGCTCGAGTAAGATATAATACTGACAGATGAGCAGCGCAGTATGGAAGGGCGGCGCCCTTCGTCAAAGCAGCGGTGAGCGACATAAAAGCCTTCCGGGATGATCGTGGCTACCGCCGTATTCCTATAGCATACTCCGACCGAGATATGGGGTATGACGAGGAATTCAATCATTATATGAAGAACACGACAACGAACTATCTCACCTGTAAACGGAGATGCCGAGTCCATCGAGCTGTTCGGGATCAACTTGTATAGCGCGTGTGGCGACTACATCGGATACATCTTCGACCAGTTCGCCGCGTCGGAAATACCCATTGTCATATCCGAAGTGATCTGCACCGAAGATGGAGAGAACCGCAACTTCACCGAAGTCCAGACGTTCCTAAGCACAAATTATTCCGATGTCTTCTCCGGGGCCATGTTATACGACTGGACCAACGATACGTTCGATTGGGGAGTGGTGCACTACAAGGATGCCGACTACGTTTGTGAACCGGACTTGTTGCCGGCTTACACCCGTCTGCAGTCGATCCTCAGCTCGGCCCAGCCCGAGAGCACGGCCATGACCAGTTACACGCCGGCGTCCTCGGCGCCCGCTTGCCCGACCCGGGACAACTACTCGTCCTGGTTGGTCGATGAGAATCTGCCCCCGCCCACGCTCCCGGGGTTGCCTTCGGTGACGCGGGTTGAACCCAACGGCGACCCGATCAAGCCCACGGGCGGAGTACAAGGCTCGGGAAAGGGCAAACCTGGGTCAGCAACCCAGATCGCAACAGATGAAAACGCCAAGGCAGCGAGTGGTAGCTCGGCCGCCTTCGGGGGCTTGGGTCTAGGTGGCCTAATAGGAGTCATTGCGGGGAGCGTAGCCGGTGTCCTCGCCCTGTTGGGCCTCGGATGGTTTATCCCCTGGACGCGGCGGAGAGCCCAACGCAATGCGGTGATGGATGCGCAAGGGTCAGCGGCGGGCAATGGGGGCGGCCCGGGAGGGGAAGGGAACGAAAGCGGTTCGGACAACAAGAACGGCCACTACAAGCCCACCAACGTCTACCTCGGTCCCCAGGATATATCGGGAGATGGCCGCTAGCCGGAACGGCACGAGCTCTATAGCGGTGACTACAGCGCCATGCAGCCGGCGACCCAGTACGCGGGGTACCCCAAGCCCGAAGGTGGTGGTGGGACGATGAGCGGGCCGACGACGCCGTCTGAGTTGTCGCCTGGTGGTACCTACCGGACGCATTCGATGAGCGACTATGATGCGCCGACGGGGTGGCACTCGCCGCCGCCGCCGGTGCAGGCGTTTGAGATGGACGGCAGCACGCCTGCTCCTGCTGCTGATCCGGTAGCGCCTCAAATGCCAAAGCAGCCGCAACAACAGCAACCACTGGAACCTTCGCATCCTCCGCATGTATCGTAGCGTTCCAGCAGACGAATTAACTAATTGTGTGCCGTCTTAATCTTTATTTGTATATACCACTTCAGCTACCTATATAAAAAGCATACTTTGCTACAACCCACTATGGCACCACTACGTCATTTCCCTAAGCATTGTCACGACCTTGAAAGATAATTCACAAATATGATCGCCACACACAGGCTGATTTTCTTCTGATGTACGACAGTCCTTAGATTCGTTGCCTCGGTTGCTTGTTAGGTAGAGCAACGGCAGGCGCCTGGTTATTGGTTCTGGACCAATGTGTTATGTCTAACTCCAAGAGGAACTTACGGACGTAAATGAGGGGATGTGGCAGACTTCGAAGGGAGAGATGGGTAGAGAACGGGCATGAACAGAAGCTGTTCCAGACGGGTGTTTCTCATCTCCTCATCTAGGTAGTCAACAGTCAACAGTGTTTACAGGTGTCAGAAATGAAGAGTGAACATCAAATAGCGACAAGTCATAGGAGCTGATGGTATTGCTATCCGTAGCAGGGCTAAGATTCAATTTCAATTATATCCTTATACTCTTGTCTCCCCCGAGTTGCCCCCCCCCTACAGAGACCTCTGGAAGAACGAAACAAGCAAAAAGCTTACAAGAGAAGGGAGTAGATCACGACAGCCCAGCCTAGGAATCACAGAAGAAGAAGAGGGTAGTTGCGAAGTAATTGTGTCATTAATGTGGAATTCCCGCCAGCAAGAACAGGCGCTGATGTAATGGATATAGGTAGACATAAATGTATGTTCTCCGTAGCTTCCTCTCCGCCCCTTCACTTGCCATCCGTCGTCAGATCAGGTATGGTTGATTAGGTAGCTTCCAGAGCTTTTCCGCTGTTGCCGCTTCTTCCTTCCACTTCGTTCGTCATCATAGCTATTTATACTTCTCGGTATTCCTTTGTCTCTCTCCTCGCCCATATGTGTGTTGTGATATGTATGTAAAGTAGAACCACCCCTTTTCTTCCTGGCTTGTATGTATAAGTGTGTGCAAGGCCCTCCCCCATCTTCCGTGTAGGGAAACCTTGCTTGATCCTGTAGCCATGTTGTTGGTCCCCTTCCTTTCCATGTATAACCCTCTCTTTCTGTCTTCTTCTTCCTGATTCGTAACGACATTGACATGATGAAGTTCTCTAAAAGTTCCCTCCCAGCCATGATGAACGAAGAAGAATGATAATAGAAAGCCTTGAAAAGAAAAATAAACATAAACGGATAATAACCCCAAAAGTCGTTAGAGACGCTCATGCCATGTATGAATTGCAATGCTACCGGTATTCGAAAGTGGTTGTTCTTCTTCTTCCTGGCCATAAGCCACATGACCGCATGAGCCGAGCAGAGTAAAAGAGAGAAAGGGTGTCGTGATAAGGGGAATAAAAAGAGAAGCGTTAAAAGTATCTGTACAAGCAGCAACGAAATGGGTATCATAACGAATCTGAAGAACGTCGATGTGGAAGATATCGAACAGACGTCAACATTAAAGAATGTATGCGCAGTTTAGCCGCGGTATCTCGATGTGTCATGAGGGCTGAATGCCGCGCAAAACGTGAGCCGGATTGCCAGTGACAATCGTGAAGTTCGGCACATCCTAGAAAGGAAACATGTTAGTAGGTAGGTAGGCGGGTAATGGGATGGTCAGGAAAGAGCTGTTTGGTGACATACCCTGGTAACAACGGAACCGGCGCCGACCGTGGAACCTTTGCCGATCTTGAGACCGGGCAAGACAATCACGTTGCCACCGATCCATACATCCTCTTCGATCGTGATGGCCTCTCCCTTCTGCAAGCTCTTGCTCCCCATTCGCTTGGCCGGGTTCGTGTCGAGAGTGGCGGCAAAGAGGCTGACGTTGGGTCCGATGTAGGTGTTGTTGCCAATCTTGACGGAGCAAGGGTCGATGATGGTGCAGTTGCGTCCGATGAAAACGTTCTGCCCTATCGAGATGTTGTAGCCATAGTCGCAGGTGAAGGGCGCCTCAATCACGACGTCGTTCCCGACCCGGCCCACGTTGACAACGGGGGACTGCTGGGACGGCGACAGGTTGATGGGCTCCTTGGGCATCAAGATCTCGCGGAAGAGCCTTGACCGCTCATTGCCCGAAACCCCGTTGTTGGGGTTCGTCGAGTTGTTGAACCTCCAGCAGGCGGCACTGCATCTCTCCCGTTCCAGAACCAGCTCTTTGTTAAAAGGTTGGTACCATTCGTTCCTTAGCATCAACTCCTTTTGGGTAGCTTGGCGAGAAGGGGGCGGGAAGTGGCTGTGCGATAGGGCGAGTTGCGCAGCGACCTGAGCGCTCGTTGTACTGGTGGGAGGAGGTGGTGGCAGTGGCTGTTGGTGATGCGAGCCTGGACTACTCGTCCGCGTGGGAGCGCTTAGAATGTTGATCTGGGGGAGCGTCGTGTTGGGAATGCTAGATTGAGGAGTTTCGGGTTCGGTGCGGCTGGCATCGTGCAGAGGCGGTATCCTCTGGTGGTACTCCTTGGACAACACCCGAGACTCAAAGTTTGCTGCCGAGCTTATCGCACTAATAGGAGTCGGAAACGGGTTGGCTTGTTGTGAGGTGTATGGCGTGGGTAAGCTGGACAGTTTGTTGTCCGGGCTAGCAACGGATGCGGTTGGAATTGTCGATGCAGTGCGCTCATCGTCAGTCAGTACCGGACGGCCTTGAGGCGGATCTATCCGCAATGACTGTCCCCGGTACGGCGGTGGTGGTTCTCTCTTAGGCGGCGCTGCAAGAGGAGCAGATTGACTGGGGTAGGGTGCTTGCTGCGGCATTCCGTATGCACCCGGAGGTACGTAGCTGGGGTCCTTCGACTCAAGCGGGACAGCCGGAGGCTTGTTTTCCATCTTTTGATATCCACGTTGGTTCGCATAGCCGTGGCAGATGAAACCTCCTCGGAGACAGTTGTTGCCTTTGGAATCGCAATGAGCTTCCGACCAATTTGGAATTGTTTGGGGAACCACTTACATTCAGGCTTGCTCTCGTCGCACTTCTTCTTCCTCTTACGGCATGTCATACAACCCGTTTTCGTCCTGTTGCTGAAGTTTCGCTTCCGCTTCTTGGGGTCCGACTGGATCACCGTACCATCCCTCCGGTGCTCCGGCGTGTACGAACCGCCATAATAGCTACCCTCATCTCCGTCGGGACTTGTTGGTGAATAGCCCTGCGAGTCCATCTGGGATCGGCGAAGCGAATCTTCAACCTGTCCTTCCGACTGTGACGCCAAAGACCCTGCCGAGTTTTGCGTTTCATACGCAGATCGCTCGTCCCGGCTATACTGGGAATGCCATGGGTCGCTGCGCTCACCTCGGTTCTCATCTCCGTACGGGCGGTAGTCACGCTCATGGTGTTGAGAAGTACCGTAAACATCCCGCGGTTCCGGATGCGACGGCGGCGCAGGGGTCCTTTCTTCCGGAGCACTCGGGGGCTCTCTGCGGAGTTCGAGCGAGTTGGATCGTTTTCGCTTGTGCGATCCTTCCACATCGGGATATGCGTATGATGACCTTTCTGGGCCAGAGCTTGACCATTGGTCACGTGGGTTTGAGGAGATATCACGAGATGCTGGTCTCGGCGTAGGGCCCGAGGCGACAATCTCGGGTCGCTCCTCCGAGTCAGGCCTCTTATTCGGGGGACTGCCGCTGCCGCGTTCCATCGGTTTCTGGTCGCCTCCGTTAAGTGCTGTAAAAGACGCCATTTTGCATGAAGCGAGAATCCGCAATGCCCGCAAGGAGACTCGTGATCTGCGATTCACTAGGAAGATGCCCTCGTAGTATCCTCAAGGGACAAAACTAGTGTTCAGAGCTGCAACGGTTGCGCGCGTTTGCAGCTACTGGTTGCACTGGTAGTCCTGGTCCAACAGCGTCGGTTTCAGCTACGAATGCTGCCAACAGTTGCTCCGAACGATACAACAACCCGGCTGAAATACGAGGTTTCGCACACAACACTCAATTGGCCCCCAAAGAGGTAACCCAGTTCACCAAACAGTCGTAAATTGAGTGGAGAGCCGAGCCGAGACGAAACTCGCAAACCTAGTCTGGAGGGCGGAATTGGGGCAGACCGCGGCGAGGGAGTGGCCAGAAATCACCACAGGAAGCAGATGCGGCTGAATGGGTCAGGACTGAACTTCGAAATTCTGACTGGTGATAGCGTGGCTTCGACTTGCGGGGACTTTTTTTTACTTCGCAAGTGTGAGTGAGGAACCGTCTGCGTAAGACTGGCGGGCAAAGCTGAGCCGTATGGCGCACAAGGTGTACCCGAAGATCCTCCTACCTTGGCTATTCCGAACAGATCCTTAAGATTGCTAGCAGCGCTGGGGCCAATATAAGAGACAGAAAGATTGAGGAATCCCAAAGGATGCTGTTTATCGCGAGGGGTCGGTCCACAACCCTTTCCCAACCTTTTTGCCTTCCTTTCTGGATCCCCTTTTCTTCCTGGCTGGCGAGTTGTGCTCTTTAAGAGAGATGTCTCCAATTTCTGTAAGTTGCGAGTTAAGTTGTGAAATTTGGGCGCTTGGGTGATTACCGCGCGATTATGCTGCGCCTTTGAGAGCTGCAACTCTGCGTTTCAGGTTTTGTCGTCCGGGATGCGGGAGACGTGATAGATTGACGATAAAAAATAGACGATCCAGGAAAACTAGTTCAAGAGTCGTGCTATAACTTGTTCATATTATGCCTCTCAGCACAGCAAAGAGTAAGTTGAGGTGAGTGAGCGTGTGGGAAATAGGATCCGAATTCCCAGGAGGTTGTTGTTGCGGTCTAGGATCCTGATGTAAGGAGAAGGAGCCGCGGAGAAAAGGTGGGAGTAGTTCTCACGGTTGCGGCAAACCAGCCCAGTAAATGCAGGTAGAGTAATAAGGTGAGTGATAGTTCGCTCGGGTTTCTCGTCAACCAAATAACTAACACACAACGATACGAGCGTCAACGCAATGCAAAAGCAAAGCAGCAAAAAGGCAAAGCAATAAAATGCGACTCGGGAAGGCGAAGTGTGTGCCTCGGCGGCGGGTACTGCGACTGTTTTTGTAATATTTGCTAAGTACTTTGCTTTACTTTCGATAGCATGCAGCGCAACCAGCCAGAGAAGAGACGAGCAGAGACGCAACGCAACTTTGATCACCTAAGCTAAGAAATCCACACCCTGGGCGGTTTTTGCCCCAGTATCTGGCTATCTGGCGCTTCGCTCTTAACAGCGATGAACGAGGAGGTGCTGCTAATTAGGACGGACTTTGTCGCAAATGTCTCGTCCTCGAGCAATCTGAACTGGCTGGAGGGGCATCCGACTGGGGTTCGTCGTGCTGGCTGGCCACTGGCGGCGGCAGGGATACCTACAGTATGTGCGAGATACAAGGTCGAGCTCGAGGTACATTCGATCATGACGGGATAGTGGATGGGGACAGCAGACGCGACTAGACAGTTGGTACTAAGCTAGTGCTAATTGCTGCTAGGATCACGAAGTACCTCTTACCTCAAGCAAGCTAAGAAAACAGGGGTCTTTGTATTTCCTCGGTCATACCCCCTGCACGGCTGCGCCTAGCAGGTACATACCTGGGTTGCAGTCAGGTAAGTGTGAGTGGGAGAATGGTTAGCCACAGGAGCAGGGGTTGCCGCAGCCCTTTCCACTCGCTCTCGTCAATCTTCTCTTGATGGGGTTCAATGTACTTTCTTTTTTCCCATCTCTCGTTATTCTCGGAGCAAGTATATGCTGCTCGGAGAGAAGGTAACCCACACACAGCATCGCAAGACGACCGGACTTGACCAAACTGGACTTGGACCAGATAGTCGCTCGTCCACTCATAACCAATCCCCTCGGCGGCGGTCGGCCACAACGTTAATGGACCACACGTCGAGCCAGCGCAAACGATGGGTCCTGCAGGTAGTTGTACTCTGCTCGCTTATTACGACTGATCAGGACTGATGGCTATACATGCGCACGACCGTCGGCATCATGACTCTCTCCCGTCCGTCCTCCCCCCAAATTGGCGCCCAATCGTGCCAGACGCGTCGTCGATTGGACCTAGTTTGCTCGTAGCCAGGGAGAGCGAGACGAGACGAGGAGAGACAAGCATCTATCTGCCAGCAAATGAGGGCCGCTTGACGCGCTATGCGACCCCATACTCGTAATTGGTGCCCATGTCTTTTGTTCTTTTTCCTCGTCGACCGGCCTGGCAGGGACAGCAGGAAACTTTAAAGTGTCCACGGCTAGGTGAGGTAGGTTGCCGTTTGTGGTATGATGTATGTTGTATGTAAGAATCTGATAGTCCCAATTTGTTGGGGGCCGCGATCTGCCTGACCTGAACAAACGGATATTGAAACTAAAAAGCTCGACAGCCGCGACAGCTCAGGCAAGTCACTGTCGATCGCCTCCGCACAAATCTAGCACGGCAGCAACATCAAGCAGATGCTGGCATAGCACTGACACACCCAGCCCCTCCGCACCATGATGTAACAACCGGGATTCAACATGGCTGCCCGTCCTCTTTAGCCCAGATTGGCATCGATTATTCACTGCTGACCCTGCGCATGCGAGTGATGAGAAACTGCCTAACCCAGTAATACCTTTCGGCCCGTCCAGTGGCAGTTTTGGCGAATGATCAGGTGTCCGAAGTACTGTAACCCATCCATGAAACATGAATACTATTCTGAGCTCCCGCCGACGGCTAGTCTAACTTGAAAGGGCCAATCCGGCAATGACAGGCGCCATGGTACGCGACCGCTTGTATCCAGGATCCAGCCCAACGAGACGAGTAAGCCACCGATTACTGCTGCATGGTTTCTCACAACACACGGGCCCACGGGCGATTTCAGTCTGTGTCCCAGTGAGGATAATCCGTCCCCATTGAGTGAGTATTATATATATAACTCCCAAAACACCAAGGGTAAAGTGAATGCGTTTTGTCATGCTGTAGGGAGTACTCCTGCTGGCTCCGTATTGCTCGGTTCAATAGTAGCGGTGGTTACTCTTTGATTTGTTAGAGCTGAGACCAGTTTATCCTCGCCGGGGTGTGTGCCCCGTATAGTAGCCGCCAATGAGATGACAGGACTCGCAATTGTCTTCCGGATACACGAGGAACGGTGGATCAGCGCGTGCAAGGCGTCGTTCCATGTTCGTTTATGCTGTCAGGCTGTCTGGACCGTACAGTTTGCCGAGCTGGAGGTGCGCACCTCGACTTTGAGACACTTGGGTGCGTGTGCCATGGCGGCGAGCCGGTGATGTCAGGAGAGTAAACGTTACGCCCTAGCTATTACAACTTGCCTGCAGCATATCAGCAGCAGTCTCGCGTGTAAGAAAATAGGTGCAATCTCTTTTTGCCGAGTCTTACAGCAGATCACCCCGTTCCATACTCGCATAAATCGTAAATGGGAAGAAAGCCCACAGTAGCCTGCTGGGCAAAATGTCAGCGGGTCAAAGAATTTTGGTCGGTAGCATGTCCGCCGCAGCCAATAAGAGGTCAAAGTCAGGGATGCGTTCAAGTTAAGTTGCACCATCAGGCGCGGCCTCTGTGGTGGAAGGGATTAATTCAACGAATGGATCCAATTGATGGATGTGCAGGAGGTACATGTTTGAGAGAGCGCGGTACCTCAACCGTCAACCGTGCGGCATCAAGCATCAATCGTTGATGTCCCTTTTCAGGCCGCGTCTAATGGGACTTGTTAGAATTCGAGCTAGCGCGAGTTTGACTTCCGGCACCCGCGACTTGCGTATCATGGTCGCCTCCCTCTGCACGAGAAAACGACGTCTCGTGTCGCAAAGTAATTATCTCGTACGGGATGTACCAGGTAGCAGACACACCGCCCGCGTTCTTCAGCAGCGCTCCATCCTGCCCTACATGTATACATGCTAACAGTTGCGTGCATGTAGGCTGTCTCCTCCCCGGGTTGGTGCGTGCCGCCAAGTGCGCTGTTCTTGTTCCATTTGCCGCGATGCGCCGGTAACAATGCAGCAGTAGGCTCTAGTAGTAGGGTCTCTATAGTGCTTACCAGCTAAACCTGACTATGCCGTTGCCAATGTATTGCCATGATGGGACATACATACGTGAACGGCAATGCTCTGCAACACGGTAGAGTAGACCAGGTTCTCTTAACAATCTACCGATATGGGCCCGCCATATCACATGTAAGTATAGTGGGCGTAAACAACGCCTAGAAAAGGAATCCGGTTCGGGGGTGCAAATTCAAACGAATCTTGGGTGTAATGAAAGTCCTTCTTTTCCCTGTAGTGACGCGCATCTATGTGACTGATTCACTATGTAGTGGTTGTTTAATTTGTGCAAGGGGTTCGTTCTTGGTATTCTTTTTTGACTTTTGGCCTGGAGATGGTCATAAAAGGGGCAGATAGCTACACCGGCGGCATGGGAAGTAACACAAGCATGCAATTATGCACGTGTGTCTGGTGGTTGTGTGCTGGTCATGACGAAGTGGGGGAAGTCGCATACCTCCAGGACTGTCTGGTTGGCTGCTCAAGCTATTCGCGTGACCGACCTAGATCGCGCAGGCCATACGACATCATGGTGGGCAAGGCAAGTACGTACATCGTAGATTAAAGGAACATTCGAATGCTACCTGCCCTCCTACAGCAATGACAATCTCCGGTGTTACGGTAGCAATATTCCGTTGGATCGGAAAGGCTAATAAAAGTACAGCTCTGTAGGTAGAGTTCCTTCGGGGCCACGGCGCATGGCGATTCTCGCTCTTCTAATAGAGTTCGATTTTGCATGGGGTATCGGTTCAGTTTAGTTCAGAATAGAACATCCAGACAACCACCGCCGGAGGAGTTGGTGATGGAGCCGGGATCTGCCCGAGAAGGCGAGGGAGCAACTACAACAATGGCCGTCCAATAGGAACATTGGACCTCACTTTTCAAGGTTACATACCTACAGTGAACACTTGCAGTAGGTATACGTGATGGGTCTACGTCTACATGGATGTGTTGCTGTAGATAGCATACTAACATATATACCGAAACAAACATTGAGCAAGGTAGATTGATATACATGATGTAGGTTCAGTAGGTGGTATTCTGGTTGGTTGGGATGCTATTCAACCGTTTATCCCACCATTGAAAATGGACTAAATTTAGAAAAGCCTACCCCAGACTGGGCGTACCTTGCTCAAAACAGGACCAAAAGACATCTTTATTATCGCATGGACGTTTCAAGATGCGCAACACATGCTCGATCATCGTGAGCTTTCCTGTCGTCGATGCGGCCTACAGTACTTGATGCAAGCAATCGCGTAGCCCGAAGCGCTTGTCGCACGGCACACACGCGCATCCTTAGATCTGCGGAACAAACAGACAGATCCTTCCCTTCGATGCTGCTCCACCCAATTTCTTGAATGCCGTGCCCTAAGAAACTAACCGCCTCAAACCCCAGTGATCAGTATTAAGCGGCATCGCTTCACCCATTGGCTGCACCAAGCCAAGTAGACAGCCTATGGCGGGGGCAAACTGCACACCAGATGCGCCTACCATCACCATTGAGAATAAGGGCGTCTGTGTTCTCCCACGAGCGAGCGATATCAACTCTTATTTTAGAACTTCAACACACTCGCTTCACTTTGCCAAGTTCGCATAGGCGGATGTGGTGTGGCTTCCGTGGCGCATCCTCGTCTCAATGTGACTTCAACAAACTCGCCTCCTGCTATTCGTCCGCATGCAGATAGTATTCACAAGGCAAAGGTGTCACACAGAAATACATACATACCTGCGCTGCCTGCAATGGTACCTCAACTACTGGTCCCATTGGCTGCCTCCTCCATAGTCTAGCCTTCTTGTACACATCTGCGCAAAGGGAACCGACATGGGCGGCGTCAAAGCAACTCAACTCCAGAAGCGGGCGGCGTAAAGATGACGACTAACAATGGCTTGGCCTCAACTAGTGCCGCCGCGGAACCGTGAGAATCATCCAACATCTATCAAATGCCTCTGTGCCTCTCCTCCACTCCATGTTTTGGAAATATTCCGATGCGCACTGGTTGATCTCGGTGCTGTGTACAATTTGGACTAGTGTGGCCCGAGATGAGCCAGACTGTAACTGAAAGGGAACTTTTCTGTTCAGTCGGCGGGTGCCTATTGCGGCAAGACCGGCAGTCGCTCCTTTACCGCCAGTCCTGATTCTCTCTCGTAAAAGGGCAGGGCAGGCTCTCCCATAAACGACACTCCGGGGCCACTGGAATCAGACCATAACGAAAGGCCGCGACAAAAAAAAGATATCCGCGCACCGCTGAGCAATGGCGTCATTGACGACTTGAAACACTTGCGATCGAACGCACGATAATCGAATAGCGATGGTGGGGATCAGATAACGTATAAAATAGAAAAAGGCCAGGTTCTCAAGGCCTGGAGATTGAGGCCGCTTTCAACGGCCCAGCGCTCGGTACTCGTTGGTGTTGGGATGCTGTGTCTGGGAGCTGGGTTGGCGCGATTCAGGACCACCCACACCTTTCCGACTCGGACAGTTTATGATGGGCGCTGCCAGCCTGGCTCAATCCTCGCAGGAAGACCATCAGTCCTTGCATGAAACACCCTGTTGGCGACATGGCCCCCCTGCTGCATTCCCCTGCTGGCGCCGTTCAGTGGCCGTTGTGCGGGCACCTTCCGCTTCTATGGGAACTGATTTGCTTTGACGCCAACCAGCCAACTTGACATCGTCTAATAAAACCGGAGCCCGCTTGTTCTTTTCGTACCCCTGCTTGCTCTCTCTCACTTGGTGGCACTCGCACGGATGGCAACCCTGGGGGTACGGTACCGGCAGACTGGCCTATGTGGCTCGTTCCCTCGGAACTCACTGTTCTGCGGGGCAAGCAGCGCTTGACACAACCGTCCGACTACATACCTAGTAGTGGGCGGTAGAGACATTGGCGAAGCACCGGATTTGCCGAAACAGCTAATTGGTAGCCAATGGCCCTGAATAGACATCGTCGCGGCTATAGCATTGAATCGTTATATTCGTTAGCAACAGGTACAGTATAGCTATAGCCTTTTGTTTTAGTCCGGGGTTTCGTGAGGGTAGGCATTTCTGGTCTGGGCTCCCAAGAGGTACATGTCCAACAGACATCAACTGAAAGAAGCGCGACTTACGACGCTAGTGCAACGTCTAGCAAAGCGCTGCCAAGGTCTCTGTGAGCCTGCTTGCTTGGCCCAAGGTACCTTTTTAATCCGACAGGCGCTTTTCCTTCTTGAGTCGTCAATCATGATTGCTATCAGCCACTCAAACACTGCCCACGCCGACCGACCGTCATCCAGCTTGCGCCCTTCGGAATGACGCCCCTTCGGCGTAAGACAAATCGTTGTATTGCCCAATACGGTGCATACTCCGTATATTGTGCAAGGGGAAGTACTTACAGCTCTCGATTGTTCTCAGAAAGCGGGAAACGTGATGTGCTTCCTCAGTATACTCAAGTTTTGTTTTCCCGGCATTATTAAGGTTCTGAAACAGCTCTTGAGTCTTGCGGCTTCAAAATGGCGGCTGAATAGCCGAGATACCAACTACTTCGTACCCGAAAGCGCATACTCATTTTGCGCCAGCCGCTTCCAAGTTCCAATTGACTAGCGGCCAAGGAAATGCTTTCGTCACTTCTCAGCTTTTATTTACTTCGAGAACGCCCTAATTAGCACGATCCGTTCAGTCGTTTCTTCTGGTTACCGCACCCGATCATAAATCACAGGCTCAATCAATATCCGTACCGAAATGGCTAGGTTCCTTCTCGTCTCATGGATTACACCACATCTAGATATCAATAGAATAGGGAAATAACAACCCAATATACACAGTGTCCAAGAAAGTGGTTGGTGCTGTTGGTTCTTGAAATAGCGAGCCTTTATTGAGGGGTGGCTAGGGTAGTTCATCCGGCACGTCCCAAAAGGGGCAGAAGTGGCTGATCCATCCCAGGAGTTTGGTTCAGCGTTCGAATTGTTTGCGTTGGTCCTTGTGACGAGAGGGAGAGGGAGTAGTATTATTTTTTATTATTAACAACCCAAGCCGATTCCAGATGGTCGCGCAGAGAAGCCGATGGGCCGAGCACGGCAAACAAAGTTCCCCCTCGCCTCGCTCACCTCCCCCAAATCATCTTGCATATCATGACATGACGAGAAGACCGGGACGAGTGCCCTTCCCGTTGGCGTAACTTCAAGTCTAGATGGGCTGGCAGGCTCGAGACCGTTGGCTTGCCTGTACCGAAAATATCTTTTATGAGGCCTACCCAATCCGATCATCTCCTTTGTGCCGGGGCAATATCAACAACCAACAGCAAGCAGCATGTGCGCACCCGAAGTAGTGGTAGAGCCTTGTAGGATAGCGTAGCGGGAGTTAGCGATGTCACCAACGATGGAGCTGCCGAGGTAAAAGCCGAGAGCGTGTAAGAGAGGATCGGAGACAGGCAGACACAACCCGCAGAGCCAGCGTCGTCGCAATCCCTTGACAAGCATCAGATCAGGGCTGGCTTGAACAGAATACGACAAGAACCGCGCTAAAAAGTGGTCACCGTCCTGAGACTTGATCAACTACCCAGGGGTCTGTCAATGCAGCTGAACGGCAAGACATGGGTGCAGTTTACTGGGATGGACTGGGACTGGGTGACCTGAGCCGACCGAAGTGCCCCCCAGTGACCGACCACTCGCCTAAAAAAAAAAAAAAAAAAAAAAAAAAGGCCAGCCAGCAATTGCCCAACCCGTTCGTTACCCGACTCGCCGGTCAAAAGAGCCTCAAGATGCCCCCAGTCAGACAGTCAGTATACCTTTCTGAAACTGGCCACTCATGTCAACCATTTGGTTAAAGGTGTTTTTTATGGCTCAGGTCTTCCGATATCATACCTGGCGGGTACTTGTAAGCGCTTGTTCGAAAAGGCTTTCCATCATCAGACTTTGTCACCGCTTGGGTCTGTCCAATGACGAAGAGGCGGTTCCTAGATAGCCGCCGTCCCATGACGGTTTTAAGCGCCGCCGCCGCCCATTTCTTAGCAATTGTGGCGACCTAACACTCTAGAAGGTTTCCCCCTTGGGCGATTGCTGCCAATCGCCTACCTAATCCACCACTACCATCATGAACGAAGCGCCCGTGGTTGGCGGCTACCTGTGCGGTCCTGCGTCGGTGGGCTATTTCTGTCGTCGTCGCGAACAATGACTTGCATCTTTCCCCCTGGGAACCGTTGCCACGGATTCGCTCGAGCGGCTCTACTGGTTGACTTCGACGCCATCGTCGTCGTCGAGGGGGTACGGGGTACCGATTCACTAGCGATGACGGAGGCGTACATGGGCGCTTCCCGCTGCCACGCCCCCTCATGCGAGGTTCCCGTCGCTCATTGCAGATGCTCAGTCCTCTCTTTGCATATCGCGAGAGGCGCTCTGGCCCAGCCACAGCCCAAGGGCCCATGGTGCCTACCCTTTCTAGAAGCGCCGCTGCTGCCTCCATGACACCCCATTGGCCCGCCTGCCTGCTTCCCAATCTTTCGTTGAGATCTGTAGAAGCAAGCTACGAAGCTATTCAGGGTCCTGCATGTTCCCCCATCCGTGCTGGGCGCCTCCACGATGACCATGTATCTGCGGGCGCCAATCTGGCTGCCTCCCTCCCACGCACTCAGCTTGAATGTGGTGCTGTTGGTGTCATGCACATGTCCCTTGTCCTCATCACGCCGATGTAATTGGTGTGTCTGGGCAACAGAGCCGCGAAGGTTAAAATCAACGTCAGGGGAGGCAGGGAAGATCCAGTCAGAGTCCCGCCTCGGTGTGCATGCGTGCCTCGTCTCCTGCTCGGCTAAGAAGAAGTACATAGGGCATCTAGATCTTCCTCCCTGGCCCTGCTACCGGTGTTGGATGTAGGTGCATATGAGTAGGAGCCATCCATCATCATCTTATGTATGAAACCAGAAGGGTCCTTCATAGGTAGACTGATGCTGTCCGTGATCTTGGGTCGTTGTTGGTTCAGGAACGCCTCTATTTTAAGATGGCTGATGCTATTTTTAAGGCTGGTAATGTAGCCTCATGATGCAAGCCGGGGCGGCTGCAGAAGTGTTTATTGGGACGTCGAGTCCTAAAATGAAGCACATGTCCCATGTCCAATTTTCCCTTTCCCACCTTGACTGCAGTTCGTTTGCTTTTACCCTTATCTCTTGTTTATTTGTAGTGTCTTTTCCACATGATGTTCTTTCTTTAGCTCACCGACAGGTCCCTAAGCGCTTGTTGCTGTCGGGTTTTCCCTTTTATCCCTATGATCCCTACGATCTCTGGGCGGCACCGTTCCTGGGCGCGTCATCATCTCAACCTCCCTATCCAAGACCTGTCTAAATTTAGGAGGGAATATTGTGACTTGTCTGACAGTCTGACATGGTTTCGAAATACAGCGTATTCCTTCCCTATCCGTCGTCACCGCTGTTTAGTGTTTTCCCTCACACCTTTTCCCCTTTTCTTCACTTCTCATCACTGGCGCGGCGATGCTATTTGCTAACTTACGGCCTTGCATCATCGAGAGCGGGAAGCCGGGCGTTACGGGGTTCGAAGTCGGCGCCCATCTCATCACAATTCAATACCACCTTCTTTATTCTCTCTTTTTTTTTGCTGCTTACGCCGCCCTGTTTGCTCTTCCTATCACAACCCTTGCATCTTGCCTTACGTACGTACGCGTCGGCAATTGCTGCGCTTCGGTTTCATGTTACGCAGAAAAAGACTTGCCATGATGACGCTGTTGCCTAAGTACCTGTCATCTCATCGATGTACTTAGCTTTTTTCTCTTTCCCTGATCCTTCCGCTAGGTTAGGTCAGGTCGGTAGGTAGTTCACTACTCGCTTGACGTTCCCCCTTCCGCGCTACCCCACATTCCTTCCCCCCTCCTCCCCAGCTTCCGGGGATATACGCTACGTTCCTTCGCGGGATGGTGGTGGCGGTGCTGTGCTATTGGCAATTGGATACTCCGAAGGCATACCCAACGAAACAGACGAACCTTACGAGACGAGATGGATGTGAGATTTTAGAGTTATTTGGGTTCACCATCCGCTTTAGGGAATTGGGATCCCGCATGTCCACCCCCCTCTTTCCCTTCCTTTCCCTTCAAGCCGCCAGGTAGCTATTACCTTCCAAGGGTTAGTTTAACTCTTGCATGAAGTATTCACACTAGGAAACTGTCTTTAGCACAGAAGAGAAGATGAGATGGTCCTTTAGAAAAACATCGGCCTACAGTGTGCTCCGGTAGTTTCACTTCTGGTAACGCCCCCGCAGTACCTGGAAGGGGGAGTTAACCATTACCCTGTAAGGTCGTAGTTACATACTTAGCCCGACTAAGACGATCCATCAATGGGAGTTCTCTGTCTGTCCTGCCTTGTCCGTTTACCCCGGCGAATCTATCGGCGCTTCGCTACGTTTCCCTTTCCCACCCACACCACACCATCAGTCCACACCGCACCGTTCCCAGATCTCTCTCTTCCCTTGGCTGACCGGGTTAGATCATTGGCTGCCGGTGTCGAGTTTGCTGGCTTCCTTTTGCCACACACACACTTGCGCGCGAACGCAAGGGCAGTTGTTACGTCTGCCGAGACTCTCTACCGAGACAGCGTCTCCGGCGCCGATCGCTTCTCGCCTGCCTGCCTGCTCTTAAGCTTACTTTTCATATGCACGAGATGGGAACAGGAGGGGTGGAGTGCGAGACTAGGGGGGACGAGGCTCTCGGCGATTTCGCCGCAAGTGGCTAGTGGGTATTTTTCTTTACGGGGTTCGAGGTAGGGAATGGAGCTTCTTCCGTGTGCCTGACGAGCCTGGGTGGGTATTGGCATTTCAACTGCCATCGCTGATACGGCATAGGTTGTCCAAGTTGGGGGTATTCGTCCATTGGTGATAAATAGAGGACCTTAAGGAGTTGCTAGGACGTAGAGGGAGTGGCTTACTAACTTCGCATCAGTTCTGGGATCATAACATGTAGCTAAATTGATACTCATATCTGATGGAGCAGTAGTGATCAGACAAGTAGTTAACACAGAAGAAAATTAAGTCGAAATCTTCGTAACTCATTATTGTCTATCCTCGAATCCCCATCTGTTTGTTGTCGGTATTCATGTATGTCGTCGCGTCTGTCAAACCCCAAGCTTCCACGTGCATAGGGTTGCGCAAGGCATGAAACCCAGTATGAATGAGCCGACGAAAGAGCGACAACTCGGACCGTTTGCTTTCATCGCCATGAATATCTTCGCCGTGTCTTTGCTAATTTCATTCATCTTCGTCATGACTACATCAACTATAGTCCGGGTAGATCCGAGCTGTCGTCGGTGTTGCTGCTAGTACAGGATATTACCATTACGGTCTGAACAGATCTTGGTGGAACTCGATATTCTCCTCGACTGCGTCGACAATATCACCGTACCGCAGATCAACGGGTTGTCTAGGCAAATCCTCCTCGAAGTCGGATAGACAGAGCCCTATCGTAGCGGAAGGATCCTGTGAGCGGACGTCGACGCCGCGGACGTCGTGCCGCACCACTGGGACGCCTCTCCTCACCCACGCCTGTACGATATCGAGGCTGATGGCATCTTTGGTAGACGGAACCGGGCCATTGTAGGCGAGAGTGACGAAGATAGTGATGCGTGGCTGGCCTCGCTGCTCAATCATAGCGGCCTTGAACTTGTCAATATCGGCCGGGTGATACCAGCCAACTTGAATCCAGCAAAGTGGGAAACCTACCCCCGCCGAAGGTAGCCAGCAAGAGACTCCGCCGTGGGCGTTTACCACGGACTTGGTTTGAACGCCATCTTTCTCGAAGTATCTTTCACCTTGCTCTCCGACGTTACTGATTTTGGCGTCGATAAAATGGGCAGGAATTGCCGACTGCGAAGCACCTACATTGAGAGCATTCTGAAGGCGGATACTCGATGTGATAGCGAGGTGAACTGCCGCTTCGAAGTAAATGTACCCATGAAAGTAGAGCAACACCGTGAAGCACTCCAGAGATGGGAAGTAGTTGTATGCCCAAGTGTATTCCAGCAGCAAATCGTAGAGTTGCTCACTACCTCTCAAGGCATTGAAATCGGTCGGTTTGAGGCTGAACTCGTGGTAGTGGTGAAATCGCGCTCTTGGATTTTCGAGTGTCAGTGACAGGTCCTGTTTGCGGTCGACGAGGACTTGGACAATGCTCTGGACTTGGGGCGAGAGGTTGTGTGATGTCAAGATGTCAGTATCACTGATCTCAGTAGACGGCGAGTCATTGCCGGCGGCAGGCTGTGCGCCTGACGGATCGTGGTCCATCTTCACATTGTGTTGTCTCTCTCGAGGCTGAGGGGGCAGAGCTGGAAAGGTTGCATGAAGTGAGGTTTGATGAAGTCGGTGGTGACTTTGGGGTTGGAAGGAGGAGAGTGGGTGTGGGCTTTCAACACACTGCAACACAAACAATCGAGACGATTCTTCTTGATTAGGTGTAGGTGAAAGTGATAGCTGTAGTTTCCCCAGTCTGGTTGACTTGATGTTTGCTAACCTCACTTTCACATCGCTCTCACTTTCACCTAACCCTCATTACTTTACCTGGCTGGTCGTAATTTGATGAGTTCGGTTCGACTCTGAACACCTATAAGTGGGAGTTTAGCGTAAACTAATAACAAATAATTCAATTCAACTGAGTACATAAGTTACTACCAAGCACGTTTGAGCTTCCACGCGCCTAGTCCATTATGTTGCAGTGTTACACGGAGTACTTTAGCCATCTCCCCCATCTCCTTTACCTCTCGGAGTAAATCGTCTTTTCTCGCACACTTTTCCTCATCGCTCCACTATTCGAGTCCCTGGAAGACTAACGGCCACATCGATGACTTTCATGAGGCTGCCCACGGTGCTGGCAGCTGCTGGCCACCACCGTGGCGGCGAAGAAGGCCACCCCCGAAAGCACAAAGGCAAGAGGGACGATGGTCCAGTTCCATTCGAAATGGATTCTCACCTCGTTCACACCACGTGGTCCCCTCGCCTGGAGTGGAATCTGGTTCCGACCGAATAGCATTTGTAATACTTTCGTCATGTTGACTACGAGCACTGAAACGTTCGTACCACATCTCAACAAGGAGCATATCGAGGACTACGCCCCCAGGCTGCGTCTCCGGGATAGAAACACATTTTTTACATACCGAGACAGATTGTCATGTTCTTGGTCAAGAATCGTCAAGCTGTCACCCTACAAAGGCGAGAAGGCGTCCGCGACGGTTTCGGGTTTGCTATAGATACATGGTACCAACTTGAGGTTCCTGTCATGCTGTAGGAGGGCATCGATTTTCGACCAGACTAGGGAATTATCAGTAGTTAAAAATTTCGCAACGAATGTCTGGGGTATGGTAGGTTCTTTGATGTTACCGGAGACTGTGAAAGGTAGGGCTTATGTAGCTGAGTTTGGCTTTACAGGGGTTGGCCGAGGACACTGGATTGCCACTCCTCGCGACGGTGGCTACCGTAGTCGCATATAACCTTTGGGGTGATATCTTGACGTCCTAGCTGTCTTTTATTTGCTTGGACACCTGTAGACTAAGGGTACATACGTGACAAGGGAGGCCCCTTATTGTCTTCTTACACAAAGGTGGGGCGAAGCACCTCAAGCCCACCATCATAGAAATTTGCGATCACCTTGAACATGAATGTAGATATTTCAGACAGCTAGCATGTTCTACTACAGTAAGTGAAGCTTATAAGCTGTCCCGTTAAATGGTACGATGAAGTTGTTCCTATGGCGCTGAGATAGTGATGGTCGATCTTTCACATCTCCCCGTCAAGCTGGCATGGCCATATTTCCTTCACCACCAACAAGCATCAGTTAATGGTGAGGATTAAGAAAATTTAAGCGAGCGAGGGGCTGATAAGTAGTCGTATTTACATTCATCTGTCTCGGAAAGGCGTCGGGTAGATACCCCACGAGGGGCAGCGACGAGGTCAAGTAACAAAAATGAAGGAGAAAGAGGAAAAAGGAAAAGATTAGCAAAAAGCTCAGCCCAGGGAGTCGTCGAGCCGCCCCGGGTGGGGCTCGAACCGTCGACCTGGGCCTACGAAAACCCCCCGTGCCCGGGTCACGGTGTCCGGGAAGGGGCGTCCCCCTTCACCCGGACCGGGGTTTTCTACCTTCCCTTCGACTTACCACTTGACCAACGCGGACAGGCCAGCCTATTGATCAAGTGGTAAGTTCCCGGTTCGGTGAAATATTTCCCTGTTATTTGGTTGTATAACCCAGAGCTTATCTCCCCCCCTCCTGCCCCCTCCATACATTGCTGGTTGTTTCGGCACCCATGACGAATCAACACGGACCTTCGCTTGTTCGACCTCCGCAACTGTATCGATCTCTGTTTCTTAAGCCAAGTCGTGCCCTTGAAGATCGTATCTGGTGCCGCCCATAACCTGTGCTGGCCTTGAGATGTAAAACAGAACTGCCCATCTCACGCACCAGGCTGGGATATTGCACCAAGAGCCATATCCCACTATTGCAAGGAAAATCCAGAAGGTATGCAAACCGCTCGTCACCTTGCAAATCCTAAGAATGCCCGAGATTGACCCATCCCGATAACCTCCTCGAGCTTCCTGGACTCCTCTACGAGTGAATATACATTGGCCCTTGGCCTTGAGGCATCTTCCGTCGTGAGACCCGTGAGGGAGATGTCAACATCTCCAGATAGCGCCTATGACGGCGAATCGAGGGCGAATCGGTCGAACAGGTGCAATACGCAATAGCTGTTTGTATGATGGAATGTTTATGTTGCTGTCTGGGAGTAGGCAGCCTGGGAAAAGTCGACGAAGCTGTCGACGTTGACGTTGTCTCAGACCGCCAGAATTTCCATGTGTGAGGTTATTCGTCAGGGTAACGAATTGTTTTGCGGTGAAAAGGACAGTATTGCAGGTTAGAATAGTCATGAGAGCCCCCCAAAAAAAAAGGGAAAGGGAAAGGGGTACCCATCACGGGGTTCGAGCGTGGAAACTGCCAAAAGCGAAGTGCCTATGGGCACGCGCGTCCACAGGCCATGATCGGTTTGTTTTTCCAATGGTTCAATCAGCTACTTCACTAGGAGTTCTTGAGGTTATTTGGTTTAGGTACTGAGCTGATCTCTCATACCATTGTTTACCCGAAGGCTAGGTACGTTTCGAACTCAGAGGCTGGCAACGAAACGGGGAAGGGAAGGGAATGTTTGCACGTTTGCTGGCTCAGCCCCAATCTATCATTGAGCAAGAGCAAGAAACATGTGCCACTTTGCGAACGTTATTCGTCAGGCAACACAATACCAACACGGGCAGTAAAGGATCCAAGCCCTGTTACGAGGCCCAGGGTAACAAGGACGAAGCAGGAAGCCTCGGGCACCGATAGCCGATGCCGCCTCAATAGCTGCTGCTCGATCTTGGCTCAACACAGGCACGAATAAGACCGTCTCTCCCGCCTTTAGCCCTCAGGCGGAGGAACCGCCGTACGTGACGCAGAGGCGATTGGTACATAGAATATCCGCTGCATAACAGAGCAGTTGAGGTGCCAAGTTATCTGCGGTAGCACTTAGCATAGTTGATCTAGCAACTATCTCCCCATATGTGGGGTAACTGTTTTGGCGACCCTTCAAGTTCTTCCTGTTCCTTTCTCGTGAACACCGAAACCCCATGGTTATCCCTTAACGTGGTCACCAAGTTCACGAATGGCAGCTTGCCCCCTGAAGGGAGGAGGCCGAGGCAAACCCAGTTGACACGATGGGGCCGGCCCCATGTTCCCTGTACATACATACTTGACGTGGGGGCTTGGAGTGCGAGCTGGAGGAGCTGAGCAAGCGTTGAAAACGAGAGCTGATGTCGCCTGCGGGGTATGATCATGATGGCAGGGTCGACTGGTAACATAGAACATGTTTCCTGCCAACTTTGGTATCCATATGGGAGAGGATTGCTACGACCATCGATTTACATGGTTATTGAGACAATGATGGCTGTGTTCTCACTCTCCATGCCCATGGCCTTGTCCGTGGGACCAGATGCGTTTCAGACCTCGACCCAGACCCTGAGAGAACCAAGGTCTGGCCCTTCTATAGAGCAGAGTAGACTCGACCCTTTCTCCATGGCTGGAACTCTTTTCCTGTGTAGCACTTTGTCCGCCCGAAACCTTAATTAAAGATTATCAACAGGCTGAGTCTCGCTCTTGCACAGCCGACGTCGTCAAACAGAAAAATATAGACGACATATCGAGCTGCTACTGCGGCGTGCCTGCTATTATGGGAACTGCCGTGGTATATGCTCAATCATCAGCCAATCGGACAATTTCGTGAAGCTTTTTAGGTTTCGGACGTGATCTGTGCGGCCAGCAGTGATAGAGCTATGCCATGCACAGCCCAAGAGCAGATACTTTGGAGGAGGGTTGAAGAGCTTCAAGGAATCGAAGATTCGACATGGTCGTTACGCATGCGGTGATGGTTGCCGCCCTTCGCCTTTTGGGCATCGCAACAGTGTTAAGGTTTCCGAATCGGAACTCTGTTAGACTGGACCGTCTCTGCTGTAGTAGCCCCGCTGCTGGATGATGAGAACCACCCTCGCTCTCAGTAGGGTAGATAAAGATGAAGTCAGC
Source organism: Apiospora saccharicola (assembly GCA_038363915.1). Classification (NCBI taxonomy): domain Eukaryota; kingdom Fungi; phylum Ascomycota; class Sordariomycetes; order Amphisphaeriales; family Apiosporaceae; genus Apiospora; species Apiospora saccharicola. The sequence continues at coordinate 2,285,444 of JAQQWM010000004.1, forward strand.
AGCACCTAAGGTGAGGTGGTATGGCCGCCTGCTGCCCCACCTGACTCCTGGTCTGCATTATACGAATGATTTTGATCCGGCAGACTGCAGGAACTTGGAAGAGGTCATTATGTTCAGTCCCAACAGATTGGGTGCGGCCATGCAGATTCTCGTTCCAAGCCTGTAGGTAAGCGGAAGCGGCGGGGGTATCTGGGCGTATGCGTGGCAATCGGACTTAACAAGGGCTTAATCTCACTAGAGTCCGAAGATTCTAGCCTCCATCCCACGCCTAGTAACTAGCAGCGGACGCTACGCGCGCATCTTAGCAGTTATGTACCGCGTTTTTTGTTGACCGATTTGCTAAGCTTTGCCACGGTTGTCTACCGACAATGGCCCATGGTGATATATCTGATAAGAGGGGACCAGGTCAAAAAGACTCTGCCATGATCTGCGGGCTTGGCGAACACCTATGGACAGCCCATTTGAAATGGGCATAATCAAGCAATTGATTGGCTAGACCCCAGGCCGACCAGGACCGATCTTATCTCCCGTAGGACTTAGAGCCGAGAGCCCGAGAGCTCTGTTACGAAATGAGGGGCAAAAGTGACCTGGTTTTGCAGCAAGTGGTGGTTCGTTTCTCGACCACCGCACCGGAACGACAGGTCACGTAAGAAAGACGAAGTGGGTTTGGACTTGGGCTGCTTACCTGAGGTAGACTATGGCATATGGGAACCCCGATGCGATGCACACTCCCATCCAGACTCCGAGAGAGGAAAACAAAGGACAGCTTTTGATTTGTCGAACAAAAGTCCTAAATCACGTTTCCAATCTACAAGCCATGTTTATTATAAGAGGTACCTTGACGTAGTATTGCAATGAAGGATTCCAGACCACGATCAAGAGGAGCTCGGTACTTGAGTATGTGGGTGTACAATGCTTGGGATGTACACTTAGTAAAAAAAAGCCCCCATTCTCAAAACGGGAGCTGCGGAGTTTGGATGACCCATTTTCTCCGGATACGCGGATATTCCAACGAGGGAAACGAAGGAAAGGAAAGGCAGCCGGAAAAGCACCACCGACCATGGACTGATTAATTGCTTGATTTGAACGATTAACGGGGAACGGAACGCTTTCCACACACACACAAGCACACACGCACACACACATGCGCACGCAAGACGGCGAGTAGGAAGTAACCCCCATGAGCCAGCCATCTGCCAATTCCAGTCACCTCTCAGCCTGGGGGCCCTGTCTCCGAAAGTACTTACTCAGACCTCACACTTGTCATTTCATTCCTTCGAGTTCATATCTCCGAAAAATAGTCGATGTTTTGCGATCGGCCACTGGCTTCAAGCTGCTGTCTCTTTTTGCCATTCCTAACCTAACCCATATCCCCACGCGAACGCCCACCACCCGCCTGGCCTTAATTGAGCCTGACTGTTGCTTCGTTGTAAAATATCGCGCTCCCGCCGGACTTTGGCTTTGACTCGACTTGGCCTGAGCTCACACCGCACGCATACACACTTTCATGTCCAGTCCTAGTGTGTGGGCTACATCCAGACGGCATGACACACATGCTTTCATTGGGAGGATTTTAACAATAAATATCATCGTTTGAGGTTATCCCCGAGTCCGCACCATGGACCGTCCATCCTACCAGACCAGCGTCTTCCGCGCACAACCAACCGAAGGCATGCAGCGGAAGATCCAAAAGCGCAACAGACCGCCAGTTAGCTGTTTGCTGTGTCGCACTCGAAAGGCAAGGCCGTCTCAATAGCTGCTGTTGGAGCATACCCTCACACGCCGTCTCCCCTCGCTAATCTCCGTCCCTTAGGTGAAATGTGATCGTCAGCAACCATGCGAACGATGCGTCAAGAGTGGGGAGGCCGCTTTCTGCGAGTATGCCCCTCGGGCTGCTCGCAAGCCCAAGGGCAATGAGTCCCGGCCTCAGGCAGATTCCCGCCCCAAACAGGATGGCATGTCACGTCCCCTCCTGCAGGTCCGCCTTCAGAAGCTGGAAGACATGGTGAACGGTATGGTACAAAATGCCGGAAGCCAAGATGGAAGCATCGCCAGTGTCGCATCGAGCTCCGATCCCCGGAGTGAGGTGGAAATGCGCTCCGACTTCAGCACGCCTCCGAGCACCGTAACCACCGCCGTCACGCCCAACAGTGGAGCACCGTATGGTCACCCCCAGCCCGAAAACGGCTACGTCGGCGCAACCCACTGGTCGGCCATCCTCGAGAGTATTCATGACATACGGGGCATCGTTGAAGCTGAACCCTCGGAAGAGGACTCGAGTCCTTCGCCGCCGCCCCATTCTTCTTCATCTCTTCAATCGCGTGAGATGGACGTGGTGTACGGCTCGCAAGTTCGTCTTACCGCAGATGAAGCCTTTGCCCGGCTGCCACCCAAGCAGAAGACCGACCAGCTGGTCTTTGGCTACTTTCAATCCAGGTTTCATGCCGCCCCATACATCCACACTTCCAAATTCCAAAGAGAATACGACGTGTTCTGGCGAGATCCATCATCTGCCAGCTTGTTATGGATCAGCATTCTGGCTTCCATTCTCAATGTTGCTGCTACGGTTTCTATGGGGCAAGGCGAGGACGTGAGCAAAGACTGCGAAGCCGCCCACCCCGATAAGTTAGCTGCACTGGCAATTGACTGTCTAATCGCCGGCGACTACCTTGCTGCGAAACCTTACTCTGTAGAGGCCTTGCTGCTATCGAATTATACTGAATTTCAACGAAGAAAGGACTGTGACTCAAGCCTATGGTCGAAGTTCGGCTTACTTGTACGTCTCGCCCAGCGAATGGGTTACCATAGAGACCCGAAATACCTGCCAAGTGTCACACCCTTTGAAGGGGAAATCCGCCGGCGTGCGTGGTTCTTTATCGAGGTGTTCGACTGTATGTTTTCATTCCAGTTAGGTATGCCTCCAATTGTCCGCGAAGACGAATGCGACACCGAAGCTCCAGGTAATCGGTTCGACCTGGACTTTGACGAGCACACGACAGTCTTACCGCCTCCCCGACCTCCTACAGAACCAACGACGACACTTTATTTATGCTACAAGTCCACACTCTGCCGCCTGCAGCGTCGAGTCATACGCTTCGCCTTGTCGATCCAGCCTCCGCCGCCGTACGAAGAAGTCGTAAACCTGGACAGTGAAATACACTCATTTCACGAGCAGCTTCCCGCTACGCTGAGAATCCGACCTGTGCGTTCCTACAGCTTTGCAGACTCGTGCTTCGACATTGTCCACAGGCTGATGGTCGAGTTGATGTATCTGAAAACTCTCTGCGTCTTACATCGACCCTTTCTCACGCGCGATCACAAAGACAATCCTAGATATGCCATGTCTAGAAGTACCGCGATTGATTCGGCATTGCGGATTCTTGACCTCCATGCAGAATACGACGAAGAAACCCGACCGGGGGGCAGGTTATACCAAGACAGGTACATGTTTTCTGGGCAGACACTGCACGACTTCCTCATAGCATCTATGGTCCTCTGCTTGGATCTGACAGAGAGTCTCTCAACAGAGTAAGCTGCAATCAAACTTATTCAATCCACCTTATACTAACTTTAGTAATAGTCCGGCAGAGCGCTCGAGGAAACTGAAAGCGTTGGGTACTTCGTATAAGATATGGTCAGCCAGGAAGCATCTTTCACCGGATGCTGCGCACGCCACCAGAGTCGTTGGGGCTATTCTGCGCAGAGTTTCGATGCAGGAACATCCTGCGCGACCCCCTGTGCAGCCTCCCCCGCAGCCTGAAGTAAGGGACGGCTCGCTTGCCAGTCTTCTCAACAACGACACGCAAGAAACGCCGCCACCGCCACCGCCACCCATGGACCAGTCTCAACTCATCCATGCGATGGACTTTTCTCTCGATTTTATGGACACTATACCTTTGGACAATGTACTGAACGATCCATCACAGTACGATTGGGTAAGCTTCCCTGAACCTGTAATTATTCTCGTAGTGTTTGCTGACTTGCGACAGAACATGATCGATCATTGCCTCCTTGTTGACCGACCGACGTCTCGGTGATCTCATTAAAATAATGAACATTAGCAACCATCATACTTTTGATGTTGCGTTTTGATCCCACGACACGAAACCATTCACAGCAAAACACCAGAAATGAAAAACATTGCGGTGATACTACAACATTTTGAGCACAACATCTACCACCTAACGTACGGAATAACCTAGGTTTTGTAGGGGTGCCTATATTGTTTTTATATCTTCTTGGTTGAAGCTTACTTCCTAGCGGACGCCTGTCCCGTTTTGTTTTCATGTTACGCCCCGTTATGAAAACCGACTACGTATGAAAAAAACACCAGCCGTTGCAGAGCAGAGATTCTATGACGAGAGTATTGCTATCAGGCCTGGGGCTTGTGGCCTCTCGAAGCTTTTATTTATTCATTTACATAGATACCACCAAATGTAGCGAACAAAAAGGCAATCAAGTTGAAACGATTTGCCATCTTAAGCGATTTTCCGTGGCTGGGGTCTTTTGATTTCATGTCAAATCAATTGTGATTTATCCGCCTTCACTGGTTCCCGCCTAATATCCTCTGAGCCGGCTAGCAACGTGCACATGCAATTCTAGCAGACCGACCGCCGTCTGCTAGATAAATACTTGGTGCCAGCTTGGGACACGCTGGGCCATTCCCAGTATCACGAGTCAAGGTGTCCCGGAAGAGTTGTCTTGACGTAGGCAGGCATCCGATCCTTCTAAGGCAGACGCTCTACTGCATACCTACGGCGACGGCGCGGATCCCGAAAATTAGGCTGCAGTACCACGTCGCTTGTGACATGGTGTATGCCACTGTGAGCAAGCTCGACAAGCTGGCCCAGGTGAATGCTCCAACAGCTGCTGCACACATGACCGCATCCTATGTACCCGCAAGCAAGACAAGGGCCAGCAAATAAGGGAGTACTGTACTGACTATAATCTCAACAGTGACCAACTGGGATAGCATATATGTCCGCCAGTGGTCCATCATCTAATTCCTGTCATGTTCGTCGGTCTCGTTCACGATGATGCTGATGGAGGAGGTGGCGACATCCCAAGCCGTAAGGTGGAATGGGAACCACCTTCTCGCAATGTTTTCCAGCCGATCTGGTCCAGCTTCGAAAACACCGAGGAGAGTGCATTTGAATATTCCCAATGCCTTTTTCATGCTCCCGTGCTGGATTAGCAATGAGCGATGATTGCCGCACCATATTGTCAGGCTGGAAATGTCGCGTCTCTCGGCAGATTGGGGGAGATGTGCAAGGGTTGATGCTATATCGTTAGCGAATGCATGGTCAGGCTGCTGCGCCCTGCGACTTCGCACTCATTGTGCATATATGGCTGAGTCTCGAATCTTCTAGCGTCTGCAGTGTCACACAACTCAGCCTCGTATCATTCAGCCGTATCCCAGACTCTCCGTCAGCGCCACTTTCCTGAGATTCCTTAGCTTTGGTATTGCTGGGTAGAGTAGACCAGCACTTGGAACGAACATTATTCGACCTTGCTCCAATCAGTATAGTATACCACGTTAGCCACAAGAATGCCCAATAGAAAACGGCTAGTTGCGAAGGGTCGTGGGAAGGGGGAGCGGCTGGCCGAATACCAATTCGTCACAGATGAGCGCCAGAACTTCGAGTTGCTGATGCTAGTCCAAGGCTCTTACACCAACGTGACGAGAGTGTATGTTCCGATCGACCATGGGTCATGGCCACACTCGAAATGGAGAGTTGGTATCGCTTGCGAGCGTTTCTTCGGTCGTACGAGGCGATGACCTCCTGGGTCATTTGGGCGTGTGCATCACCAGGGCCGTCTCGGAGAGGTGTGGTTAGCCCGCAGTTTAAAGTCATGGAGCGTGGACTGCATACTAGTTTCGCATCGTTGCGGATGGCATCAACAGTTTTTCTCATAGCCATGGAACTTGGGCTGTCGTTAGTTTATCGTCATCGCGGACCACCTACAGTTTAAAGTCTTGGACATGGACTGCATACTAGTTTCGCATCAATTGCGGATGGCTAACAGATTTTCTCATAGTCATGTAGCTTGGACTGAAGGGGGAAAGGGAAAGGGGAGGGGGTCGGGTGGGAGCGTTAGTTTATTATCATTGCGGACCGCCTGCAGTTTATAGTCTTGGGCTTGGACCGTATACTAGTTTCGCATCGTTGCGGATGGCATCACAGTTTTTCTCATAGCCATGGAGCTTGGGCTGAGGGGGTAGGGGAACGGGGAACGGGTGGATGTGCGTTAGTTTGTTGTCATTGCGGACGCTCGCAGTTTATAGTCTTGGAGCTTGGACTCTGAGGGGGATGGTAAACTAGTTTACGCGTCGTTGCGGACAACCACCAATTTGTAGTCAATGGGGCCTGGACCTTTTTCTGAAGGAAGGGAAGGGAAGGAAGTGAAGGAAAGGAAAGGAAGGGGAGTGGAAGGGACGGTAGGGAAGAGACGTTAGTTTTCAGTGTTGTTGCGGGCACGCTCCCAGTTTATAGTCATGCGGGCTCGGACTGAGGGAAAAGTCGCGCCGTTTATCTGACTTCCTTTGGCTGACCATCTGACATCGATCTCCTAGTTCGATGTCCCAGGCCCCAAAGGTAACCAAGCGACGACGGTCTCTCCCGCGAAAGTCGAAGGAATGCGTAAAGCTCTTGACGCTGCCAGTTCTCTGCCGATGCAATGTTACTGCGAATCCACCTACCCTTGCCCGAAGTGAATCGAGAAAGGGCAAGTGAGGCCGAGTATCATTGCATCGCCAAAAACCTGAGGTCAGGTGGGACGGGCTCTTCGAGGTAAAGAAGGAAAGAAAAGAAATGAAATGAAAGAGAGTGGGAAGAGGGGAGACTTGTATATTTGCCGGTCCTGCCTAGAATTTGACTTTTCCTCCCTCGTTATCTTGCGCATATCCAAAAGTTTCTGGTTTTAACTGGACCAACGATGGAAGAGGAATACAATGGTTACTGTCGAATGATCCTGAACAAGATGAGCAAGAATGAGTGGCAAGACCTGGAAAGACTCAAACTATATCTCCCCATCGGCGGAGTTTGTGAAAGAGTGGCGCAGCGACGACAATTCATGGGCCATGGGGAAGAAATGGGGACCAGAAGCAATCTGTGCAAAGCTTCGTGAGCGCAAGAGGCACAAATATGCTGGATTGCGAAGTGGAGAACCTGGTACCGACGAGTCCGCAAGACACGAAGAAGTTATAGACAGACTTGCTCGCGGCCAGAAACCGTTGAAGGGGCTGGGCGGCGACGAGGTCCCGACGAGGCTACTGGAAAAGCGCAACCACTGTAGTTTGGCGTTCGAACTGGCGGGAGTTTATGTTCCTAAGAACTAGACAAAGGCATAACTGGAAGATCTAGAAGATACTGCAGTAAGGGTCTAGTACGCCGTGGATGGTGCAAGTTTTTAGAGTATACTTGTGAATGGAGGTTTTGGAATAACGGCCCAGAAGACGCCCTCGACACGCTTGCATCACTATATACCCTCATAGAAGCTTACCGCTCGAACAGGAACCGGACAGAAACACCAGACTAAAAATGATCCGGATTCACGTGGAGGTGTTAGATCTTCACCTAGAAAACCGGCCCGGTGGTGTCTCCAGCTTACTGGATGTCCAAGAAGGGCTTGCCGATGAACTCAAGCTCGTAAAGAGCTACGAGCTCAGCCAGACACAAGAATTGGAGACCAAGGAGCGCAATCAAGAAGGTCATCGAAGTGCTGAAGCACGAAACCCAAGAAGCGCTCGACAGCATTAACACGACGGACCCGGTAATCAAACTTCGATCACGGCTCGAACTCGGCAAGACCTACGTCGAAAACGTTGACAAAAGCTCGTACAAGCTCGCGATCCCGATTCTTAATGAAGTCGTTCACGCAGGAACCAGATCGACCTCCAAGGACCCCAAGTTTTGAACTCTGTTAGCTATGCGTCTTCTATCGGAGCTATCCAACAAAACTATGTATCTGTATTTCAGGTGTATACATTTGCGATAGAAGAGAAACTAAGTAAGAAGATAAAAGCTGGTTAACTTAGATAAGAGTGGACGGAGAGGGGATAAGGATGCTGTCCTATTATAGACTTGAAAAAGTAATTATAGAGGGAGTTAAACCCTTTAACTTTTAAGTATAATCTTACTTTTTTTTATAAATTTCTTTACCTTTTTTATAAATTTCTTATACTTTTTTTTATAAAAATCTTAAATATTATAATTAGGATTAATTAATTAAGAATTATAATTTTATAATTTTATAATTATATAACTTATAACGTAGTCTATAAACGAAATAACCATATAAGCGAATTAACCACTTTCGTTAAATTTCATACGAATAACTTTTATAACTTAATTCCTTTATTACCTATTATAATTAATACTTAGGAAGAAAGGTAAAAAGTTCTAACGCTTTAAACGCTTAAGAATAACCTAAAATTAAATCTCTAACGCGTAACCCGAACGTATAAAATCCTTTATATAACCCTTCGTAACCGATAACTCGATATTCTTACGAAACGTAAAATATCTATTAATTCTTAAAAATTAACGGATTCTAAAAAAAAATATAATTATATAATATATAATTAAATTAAATTTGCGGTTATTTCCTCCTTAAATAAATAATATTAAAGATATAGCGAATCGATTATTTCGTTAACGCGACGCGGGACGCGTTAGTATTAATTAAACCTTTAACTTTATATAACGGTAATTAAACTTCCGGACGCGTTTTAATTAAAAAATCGATTATTAAAAAGTCCTTTATGAAAATCCCGACGTATATTATATATAATTTATTTTTATATAAAATATAATTTATAAATATAAGATTTAAAAAGAAGATATTTATAACTTTAATAAAACCGGCTTTTTTATAAATTAAATCTTATCCGAAATAATTATTATTACCTTTAATCGATATGAAAAGTTTAAAATAATATAATAAAGGAACCGGGAATAAATTATAATTATTTAAAGCGTCGGATTATCTAATTATATTATCCCTCCGTATATTATATTTATCGGAAAAACGTACCTCTTTTTTTAATACGAAAATAACTTATTACCGAAGGATTAGGTAATCGTAATTATTAAAAACGGTTAAATTATAAATAAAAGAGGTAAAAATTAAATTCGGTATTTTAATAAATATATAAAATCTTATAAAAAAGGTATTTATTATTTATTAATTTTAAATAGCTATAAAAGCTATTATTTAATAACCTTTAAGTTTTATTATAAAAAGAACTCGATTATTATATTTTATATACCTTTTTATTTATTATATAAACTTTAACCTTTTAATATTAGTTATTTTTATATATTAAAAAGGTCGTATAAGAAAGAAATTAAGGGTTTTATATAAACGTATATTATTTATATCTTAAAAAAGGACTTCTTAGTAACGTTTTTAAAAACGTTTTAAACGACTTTTATTATTTTAAATATTTAAAAAGGTTTCCGAGGGATAAAATTTATATTATATAATCCGGAATTTATTATTTTATAATTAAATATAAAATTATATACGTTAACGCCGCCGGTAACCTCTTCCAGCCTACTTATACCTTAAGAATTAAAAACCTTAAATAATATAATTAAAGCTTAATCCTAAACCGAATATATTAAAAATCGAATCACGCGATATTAAAATAGCTCTTCGATATTAATTTTTATTAAATTTAATTAAATCGCGAAAGGTATAATATAAATAATATACCGGCTCGCTTTATTAAAAGGTAAGGTAACCGTATTACGAGAAATAAATAAAATATTTAACCGGCGCTGCCGTACGAAAAAGAAATAATTATAGGATAGAGGATTACTTCGTATATAAATTAAAGAAGATTTATAATTTTAAAGAGACGTTAATAAATAATTATAGGATAAATCGCGCCGGAGTAATAATTATATAAAAAAACCTAAAACGCGCCCGCGGCGCTATAAAATCTACGGGGAGCCCGGGTATAATATACGCACCTATTAAAACGATATAGATATATTTAGAAATAAGGATTTTAATTAATTTTAATATATTAAATACGTTATAACGGAATTAATTTATACTTTTTTATATAAAGTACTAGAAAGTAATTAATTCGTTTATATAGTTATTTCGTTTATGGACTACGTTAAACCTTTTATAATTTTTATTTTTAACCGCTTATAACCTTAGTAGCTCCTAGTATACCGGGTTATATAATATATATTTATAACCGTCGGTCCGGCTAGAAATTACCTTTTAAAGGACTTTAATTTCGATTCTTTTTATTCCGCTATGGGACGGTGACGACGACTTCTATTCGAAATAGGTGCATTTCGAGATGTGGTAAGGATAATTGTGGCGGCGTGGTTGGAGTTCGGCCCTCGCTAACGCTCGGGGCCTGGGTAGTGGGTGGTGGTGAAAAGGGGGGTGTGCCTGCGTACTTACAAGTTACCTACCATACCTACTCACTGCCTGACATATATATCAAATGGTCTTTCGGCTGTGAATACTTCTCGGTACGTATCTGACGCATTGCAGAATCTCGTGACTGTCTACACGAAATTGTACCGAGACGATGAACCGTACGAGATTAGAAATAAGAAAAGCGAGTTTGACAACTACCTTGGTGGCTGGCGAAAAGACGGTCACCAAATTGGTTTACCTGCAACGCCAGCGTTATGAAAAAAGCATTTAAGCACGGATTTTTGTTCCAGTGTCTGTCTGGTTTGAAGCACGATAGCCAGAGACGGAATGGCCATCAACGGGACGACTGGCAATGGGATAGCCCAATAGACACATTTTATCATGTTACTTAGCATATTCACTCTATATTTGAGCCGGACTGTTATTATTTTCCTGTGCCTCTGGATTTGGATGATGCCAGGATTGGCATGCCGTGCATGTCGCGAAATATTGTAAGCAAACCAATAATGGTTGGTGGGTATCACTATCTATTTCTACAATCGACCTTCTATACGAGTTGAGGTGTTATGTACTTCTTAAGTCTTATACATATATATAAAACCTGTAACATCTACCGCCTTTTATTTATCCCAGCCAGCGCGTATTCATGTTTAGACATGCCATGCAAACGGAATGAGTCGTCATCACCATGAGTGGAGGGTATCGTATTCCCCGTAACCGCAGCGGCAGGTAACCATCTCGAGTCGGCCGGGAGCGGTTCTAACCATAAAGCAGCAGACGCCGTACCATCCTCCGCAGTATTAACTCCCAGTTTGGCGAGGTCAGCCGTCGCTTCGTCAAGCGACTGGGCCTTGGAGGCCTCGAGCAGCTCGACGGCCTGCTCACGGGCGTTGCGCTTCAGCGACTCCATGGCGCGGACCGTGTAGCGATCCGACTGGAAGCCCGCGGCCTCGAGGTAGCGCATGGTCTTGACCGCGCTCACAACGTCGCCAACGCGGGCGTAGGCGCCGATCAACGCGTTCCATGTCGCCGTGTTGGGTTGAACGTGGCCTTCTTGGACCATGATCCGGAGGATTGAGAACGCGGGCTCGGGTAGGCGGTGGTTACGAAAGCCGTTGATGAGCGTGGTCCACGTGTAGACGGACGGGTAGGGGTGCTTCTTGGCGGCGGCATAGGGAGCGGTGGCACCGTTGCTGTGCTCGCGTTGGCGGGTTTCCTCCTCCTCGGCACGAATGAGCATGCCCTTGACGGTGCGCACACTGTAGCCTAGGTACGGCCGGAACTGCATGATGGCCTTCAGAAACATGTCGTGGACCAAAGTGCCGTGCTGCTGCGCAACGGCCGTCGCGTGCGAGTCTCTCCTTGCCAGCAGCTCATTGTAGTGTTTGTAGGTTTGGAAGATGTGTTGTGGTTTTACCAGAGACCGATAATGAGCTGTGATCATGAGGGTGAGGGTAGTGCTGTCCGGATCCGCGAGTGAATGGATTGTTTGCGGAGGCACAGCACCGACCATCCGTGTGGTGGCAGTTGAATACCTACTAGACGGCCCATGCCACAGAAGCAGCTCTTCTATATTGAAGGGGAGGAACTTCTGCAATGGGTGAAGCCTGAATACCTTAGCGTATAGTTGCAGCATTAGTCGGAAGGCATTGTTGTGCTTGCGCTGGCCCCGTCGTATTTCATCCTGTGATTCGTTATCACGATACAGGATGTCAAGAAGGTGGTTTGCGTGGTTAACATTCCAGGGTCTGCCCCGATCTTGCGCATTCACAGAACCTATAACCCGGCTGATCGAAGACACGTCATTTTCTTTCTTGGAAGCATTCAGGAGAATCGAGTAAACCTGGTCGTCCGCTTCGATTCCATACTGACCGAGGAGGTCAAAGACAGTCCATGCCGTCTCAAGATGCCCGTTGACCGCGAAATTTCTCATCAGTGCTGTGAAGTTGAGGAGATTCGGCCGCAATCCATGTTCCAGAAGTGTCTTGAACAGACGATCAGGTGCCGCGTCGCCTTGGGGGGTTGGCTGCCCCCTTGCCACGTTCAAGAGACTCGTGCAGACACTGGCTGCTGCTGGAGAGTTGATATCAAAACTCTCAAGTTCTGTCATATAGCACAGTATCTCAGCAGCCAAAGCTTTGTGTTCAGAGCTGGAAGCGAATCTGGCTGCAAAATGTAGCAATGTATTCGTAGTTAGCTTTGGCATACTCAAGCGCAGGTACTGAAATATCGCAACGACCTGATCCAGCTTTGCCCAGGATATAACGCTGGCCAGAACATCTTCACCAAACATTAGATTTCCCTTGGGGCTGGAGTCGAGCAAGAAGAGCACAAGATCGACAAATGTTCGTCGTTCTAATGCCCCTGATACCTTGGCGTGACGGAAGAGTAACCGAGCCACATCTTCAACGATATAACTTGGCGACCAGGAAGCATCGTATGTAGCCTGGAGCAAAGGCATAAGAATTTTGGGATTGACTTGAAGCGCTGAGATGATCATGCGCCCCCACTTCGTCTCCCTCTGGACTTGATCGATGTCATACCAAGTAGTCCTCATAGATTCTACCGAAATATCTTGATCATTGGAGAGCGCAGCCCATTCTGAGTTCTTGGAAGTAGAAGGCCGGAGTAACGGGTCCTGCAGCGACCTATATAATTCGGGAGCATACGCAGCCTTCCAGGTATCGAATTCATCCACTCGATCCGATATATGCAGCGGATTGCAGCCATATAATAACCGCTTTAACTGAGCGATTGCATCGCGAGCGGCAGGCCTGGATAATCCATAGGTATCGGCGAGTGCATTCTGCAGATAGTCCGGTTTGCCGTGCGTTCCTAATATTTGCCTTTTCAATCGAATCCTGGGGTTGCTTCCAGACGCAAGCCCGACATGAATTTTCGAATTAGGAACATATCGTCGGAAATAATTTTGCTGATTGTCGGGGCTCAGCTCGCTCGAACCTGAGCTTCCTTCATGTACTGCAACCGGGTCGTATCCGTTATTATTTGGATTTGGAAGTGGCCAGACTGTCGCCTCAGCTCGATCGGTTCGGGCGAGGTCATGATATGCTGAGCGTAGAATATGTTGCGATCTGGCGGGGGTATGCTGAAGGCGGGACAGGCATTGGCGGCATATGAAGGGAGTTCGCATGGCGTGCCAAATGCGAATAGTCCGGTTGGGTGGTGTTTTCACGGAGGATAGATGTGTTGTCGTATGGTTATAATACACATGTTCGCATTACTCAATGTACAATATTAGAATCGCCTTCTGGGAAAGACAGATAAAGACAGGTCCAATGGACCGGAAAAGAAGGTATTATTACGTCGATTATGAAATATGTACAATCCAGTAGAAACGACCTCAACATGATGCTGTACAAAAGATGTGGGGCTTGCAAACCGGGGTCTTGGAAATTTTATTGGGGCGCGACTTATACTGGAACTGCCCAAAAGTCTTATCACGCCTTATCGAATTGCAGTTCGCGGTTGGAAGCTCCTGGCCTTCAGCGCGATTCTATTGTTTGAACCATCCCAAGCCACCAACGCTTCTAGCATTCATTCTCCCAGCTGCTCTCCCCCAACGACAGCTCAATCTATTATCCACTGTAAACTCGTCTAAACAACTCTCTAATTTGCATCTTACGCGACCGCTAGCATCATGTCGACGCAAGCCAGTCTCGGCGCCGCGGCTGACGATCGGAAAGCACGTCTGGCTAAGCTCAAGACCCTCAAGCGCAAACAGCCTGCCGATGAAATAGCACCTCCCGAGTCAGCACGGTCACCTTCACCGCCCACAGAACCAGATGTCGCCAAGCTCCATCTTTCCGGGCGCAACTACGATGCCGAAGCGAAAGCCCCCAAGCTCGGCTTCGAGGCCCCTCCGACGCTGGGCATGGAAGGCCCGACCCTAGAGGAGCAGGCCGCGAAGGTCGAGGCGCAAATACGACAGAAAGCTCTGGAGGAGGCAGCGGAAGCAGATAAGGGCATTGATCTGTTCAAGCTCCAGCCCAAGAAGCCAAATTGGGATCTCAAGAGGGACCTGGACAAGAAGCTGGATATACTCAATGTGAGGACGGACAACGCCATTGCCAAGCTGGTGCGAGAGCGCATAGCCAACGCCAAAGACACGGAGAAGCAGAAGACGGTCCCGGACGCGGACGGTAATGGGGAGGCGGTCGGCCTAGACGGTGTGGCCCTCGTCGAAGCCATGAGAGTACGGGAGCGCGAAGAGAAGGAGGAAGAAAGCCGAGAGCGAGCAGAAGAGGATACATAAGACGACGACGATCCTCTAGAATTGAGTGATTTTTATATATAATGCATGGTCGGCGTCTGGTAAAGGAAAGCTGCCTCTGGCTTGCTGAGCTCCAAAGAATGATACCCATTTTCTCAACTACGTCTACTTCTCTCTACTAACACCCGAGAGGATATCTGTTCATTGACGAGTGTTTACATTTGTAAATAAGTGTGTTATTCCTACAACGATTCGACCAAACTGGCTGGTTTCTTATTGCCAAGTTTGGTCGAGCCGTGGACATTATATGCTTTTTTACGCGAAGATGTCCACGAGGAGGGTCAACTCAAGCTCGTTCAAGGGCATGCTACTTGAGGACTGTTCTAGGCGTATGCCTGTCTTCAATTTTTTTATTTTTTTTGTATAGGATGATAGTGTATAGTACACAGGGCAACGAAGTATAGCAGTATGACCCCAACGAAAGCGATGACCTTGTCTCGATAGGCTTAGTACTGGAGGCCTTGGAACAAGATTCTGAATCACCCGCCAGCCCGTTACCCGTTGCCCATTTGCCCCACTTACTTCGGTCATTTGCTCGAGCTTTCAGCCCTTCAACCTTCAACCCCAGGTCATAGCCGTCCATCATTGGAACGCTCTCTTCTTGTCTCGTACCGAAAATACTTCTCTCGTGATATTCGGCGGCAAAGATGCGGGCTGACATTCCAGACTGTCTATTTCTGTAACAGTATATGTTACTGGGCTGTACGTGCATGTATTACCTGCATAGCCACAGCCCAAGTTTCTATAGCAAGAACCAACCGAAGCAGGGTTCCATCTGCAAGCCAACCTGTAGGTTATGTTATGTGCATTTTAGACACAAGGTCGGTGGAAGTGGTAACAGCCACACCACCCTTGGGGTTTTCCCACCGGACCTTTCTTACCCCGGGCCCTTACGGCGGTTCTACATCCAGGGGTGGTGGTGCGGCACCTGCCGGCAGACGATTACTGTTCTAAATAAAAACAATAAGTGAGCCTCTGAACCTCGCTTGTCCCTTTTTAGCGTCCGCTTGTCAGCTAAACCACAACCGACGACAGACTCAGCAGCAATATCAAGTGGATGAAACTTGCGTTGTGAAGGGTTCTGTCTATTCATCCCGTCTCTACTAATAACTGGAGAACATAACTCGAATGGAGAGAGAGAGCACGGGCGTGGGTATCGCTATCCAAACGGTATTGAAAGTGACTATAACCGAACGAACACAACTGTCAGGACATGTTGATCGGGTATGTCGGTACATTCATTTACTCTACTATATCCTTGCCTCGCTGTAGCAGAGACGACTGGACGATGGATGCTATTGAAGTTGTCGGCTCTCCTTCGTTTTGGTTCCCCGTCTCGTTATAGAGAAGAAAAAAACAATACCGACATGTATCCATCCAACAACTCATCCCAATTCGGCCCTGTTTGATGTTCACTTTCAGCTGTGGTTGCACGAATCCGGTTTGTGCCTTGCCCGTCATACAGTCTGACTATCAGATCCTAAGGTTGTCAGAACGGCTCAGTCAATTACTTGTTTCGCTCGGTGGGCAATTAAGCAACGCTCCGCCCCGCGAGCCGAATGCCGTCGCATGCCTGTTTGTGCAGGTGAGGAGGGCGAAGAGCGGTAGTGGTAGTACACACGCAGCACGCACTGGCAGGACGGATACGGGTTTGGTCTTCCTGTGGGCGGCCCCCATCAACCGCAGTCCTAGTAGGTGCCTAGTGGCATAGTCGCATATTTGATTGACGGCAGCATAGGCCTGCAGACCTAGGACAGGACCTAAGGTTACAGTTGAAAAGTACATGGTGCTGGAAACTTTAACCTCAGCCTTCCCACTCAAATCCCACCCACCCCCCGAGCTACCTACATGTACACCTCAAACTGTACCGGACTGGTAAAAGCTCAATCAAGTACGTCCAAAGTTCTTGGAACAACTCCCACTTCCTCTGTTCACGGTCACATACTGCCTGGTCACTCACCAACTCCCAAACTCAATCCCGATTTCTTCTTCTTAAATCAACCTCGCCCTGACTGTCAGTCTCTTCATCTTGGGGTTCTTATTAAACCCCGGGTAGGCGACAGTGTCTGACCTGATTACCAATTTACCGACCTCCGCACTTGAACTAACTTTCCCGGCGCATCACCCTCAAGCAGCAAATTGTGCCATATCCAGATTGCAACTACTTGCGACTTGGTTGCGACTCCGAGAGCCTGCACCACTTCACACCTATCCCCAATACCCCTACGAAATCTCCCAACCCGGTTGGAAACGTCACATTCTGCACTCGAGCTCGATCCGACACTGTGTGTAGAAGTCTTTTTGGCGTATCCCTCTCTCCTGGTAGCCTGACCAGTCCCCCCACCGACTCCGGCACAGATTTGGTCGATATCGCCTACAATCAGGCCCTTGCCTCCACATTCGGAATCATCACGACGACACACGACTGCTTACGACCAAATATACCCATTACGACAATGAACAACTGTATTCTGTCTCTCCCGAGGGCCTCTTCGATCCATTTCCTTTCCTGAGTTCTTGTCGATACTGCCTTGTGTCTCATAAGCTGCCCGTTTGGTGCGCACACCCAAGGAACCAACAAACCGGCTACCTTTTGACGTCTATTTCACTGTCGCAGTCCTGATCGAGGATACAGCGATAGCCCCACGATTTCCACCCATTTACTCGAAAAAGCAGTATTTACAGACTGCAAGTCTGATTATAATCGAGCAATTACTTGCTCATTGTTATAACTGCGCAGATGGCGACGGTTGGAACGGAGAAGCTATCATTTGCTAAGGTAAGCTCTGCTGCTCTGCTGCTCTGCAACTCTATCGCATATCACCACTTGATCTTTTTATGGCTTGCCAAGACTAACGTGGTACCAGGTGGCAGCGTCTGGTGCTAAGGAAAACATGCCTCCATCTACAGCACAACGAGTTGCTGTTCCTGCCTCGACAGAGAATCGCCGCATTTCGTCTGCCGGCACTCCCCCGGTGCTGCCAAGACTCCTGCGGCAACGGCACCAAAGGCGGTCAGCCCTACCGTGGTCGCCAAGTCAGCGATGCAGCACGGTACCCCTGAAGCTGCTCAAAAAGAGTCGCGGGACCAGCGAAAGTCGACCGATGCAACTGTCAGGATCACGCAGAACATGAATGATCTCAGCATATCTTCCAAAGCTGTTAATCCAACATCTACACCTAGCCTTGTCGTCAACGGCTCTTCGAATCTCACCCCTGGCGATTCTCATAGCAAAGTTGACATTACCACAGCCGTATCTGACGAGGTGTCGCAAAGGGCTGATTCGAACTCAGAGATCGGTACTAAAGCGCCCAGTCTCGACGGGAAGAGCATCACCTCTGGTACCACGTTTGCCCTAGACGAGAAGGAGTCGCTTCGTCCTGACGACAGCGCTAGTGTAAAGGCGGCCGAAGACGACGAAGCCTTTTCAGTCAGGGGCTCGCAGATGACCGCCTCAAGGATGGGCTCCGAGATCGCACGCGTGCACCGCCTGCGTCTTGGAGACATGCCAGAGAAGCGAATTATCCAACTACTCCCCGAGGTGGTGGTAGACCAGGGGATTGTAACCCCTCAAAGTAACTCCTCTGGAGTACCGCCCCCTGCCGAGAAACAACAAATCTTGGCCAGCGTTTCGCAAAACCCCGATGCGTTCAACTCGATGTACGCCCAAAATCCGGACGAGAAACTGCTTGAAGCGATGGCATCACCTAAGGATCGTCTCTTCTTGCTTCGCTTAGAACAGGACGTAATCAATTTCGTCCAGTCTTCAAAGTAAGTCACCAGCTTGTAAACCATATGGAACAGTCAGTTAATTTACTTACCCAGGGAACCTTACATGGATCTGCCACCAAACAACTCGTTTTGCCGTATGCTTACACACAAATTGGCGGATTATTATCACATGACCCATTCATTCGAAGCGGTCCAAGGCGCCGTGCGCATCTATAGAACTCCGTTCTGCAGGGTCCCACCGTCGCTGGCAAGTATCGTCGGGACTGCTGCCGAGACTAATACCAGCAGTACGCCGCTAGTGCTTTTGCCCAAGAAGATCATGCGCCGTGGTGAAGATTCCGGGAACGGGAGTAGCCCCTCGAAAGGCACTTCTGAAGTGGGCAGTGATGGCGAGAAGAAAAACCAGGGCATCAATTACAAGTAGGTGCACTTGGTCCACATTTCTGCTGCTTCTTACTAACATTCGTAGACTTACTCGCGAGCAGCGCGAGGAAGCTTACAACAAAGCACGTGAGCGCATTTTCGGCAATACGGAGAAGACTGGCGAGTCTACACCTGGTAAGTTTCTGTTTGGACAAAGTACATATTCTCCAGCTAACAGTGCCCAGAAACCGAGGATGCCAATGGCATGTCCCGCGCCAGTTCCGTTTCCGGCAAGGAGAAGTCCAATCTAGGGAGACGCGGCAAGACTGGCAAGCAACGACGTGACGATTCAGAAAGCTTTGATTCCCGATCTCAGTACACACCGTATTACGGAACCAACCCTAATCAGCCAAGCTGGGCCCAGACTGGGCAGTACGTTGCAGTCGGAAATATGCCATATAACGGCCAGATGCAGCAGCCCTACCAGGCTCCCATGCCACAAGGCTACCCTCAGGCAGGCCCCGCGTATCCGCAGATGATGCCCCAAGGCCCTATGAGCGGATATCCTCCGTATGGCCCAATGCCAACAGCATGTCTCCCAGAACCCCTTTGGAGTGAACACAATGTACTAACCTGCTGATAGTATCCGCCTCAGCCTTCACAGCCTTCACAGCAACGTTACCCGCCGAGTAATGCGTCTATGCCTGGGTACGGCTCACCCATGCAGCCCACACCTGCCCAGCCTGCCTGGCAGCAACAGCCTGCTTACCCGCCTGCTTCGTCCCCCGTTCCAGCGCCGTACTCGCAGCCAGCAACTCGGGGCCCCCAATCCCAAAGCAACGTTGGCCCCCTTGGAATACCTTATGCTTTCGGTCAATTGCCTGTTAATGTCAATCCACATGACCCGAAAAGTCAACATCCGATTCCTGGCAGCTATAACCGCCACGCTTTCAACCCCAAAACACAGTCGTTCGTCCCGAGTAACGGGATGAACCACGCGCAGCCACCTATGGCGCCCTACAGTATGGGTGGTCCACATGGTAGCCCTCAGATAGGTTCGCCACACATGAACTACAACGGTTACAGCTCTCCAGCGCCCCAGTCCTACATGGGCGGTGCACCAAGCTATGGTATGAGCCGTCAGAGTTCCAACCAATCGCTCCCAGCCTACCACCCCCATGCCACTCCACCGCAGCATATGCAGCAGCATCCGGCTACTCATATGTCGCCGATGCCATCGCAGATGAACTCTCACATGCCACAGCAAATGGGCCATCATATGCAGCACAAGAACATGGGGATGCCCCAGCCTATGAACGGCCATAGCCACCAGCCCGGCTATTCGACGTTGCCCAACTACGGCAACCCGGCCACTCTACCACAGAAGCCACCCACCGGAACCTCGTAGAACAGGGTCCGTGGCCGTTGAAGGAGTTGGTAGCGGCGGTGCAAATATATTCACATTTGCGACATGAATGGCGTACGTGGGCAATCCTTTTTCAGAGGCATTCATTGTATGGGCGTTCGAGGCGATAATTGATAGGGGCATATTGATTTAACTCCGGCTGGCTTTACGGTCCTCAGCATAGACGTGATGGCGGCTGGGCATCGCACAATGTGCAAAAGGGGTTCAGGCAAAGGGCAGCATGTAAAGAACTGCGAGCAGAGATCTGGACTTTCCAGTTTGGAAACGTCGACAAGCGGAAGCCTACCATTATTCCATTGGCAAAGAAAGTTAGTCACCATAGCCGGCGCAAGGGATGGAAGGGTTTAATGAATACATCTTTTCTCATGATCTCTTGTCCTCCCCAGCTGGAGGATGAATGATTAACGCTTGCTACTTGCTTCCTTGGCGACATGTTTGGTACTATCAGAAAAGAGAGAAAGAAAAAGAAAAAGAGGAGTGAAAAGAAAAGGAGAGGGGCTCTGGTTGATGAATAGTGTCAAAGTGTTCCAGCTGAATAGATCATAATACAAAATATTGAAAAAACGGACGAAGAATAATATTGTGGTATGAAGTCGTTCACTACCCTCCCTTGAGTATGGGAGTCCAGTTCCTGCCCCATCTGGATGAAGGTTGGGGGATGTATACCTGCATACTCAATCAAAAGTGAGAAGGATAGTAACTCGTTGATGCATGTTAAGAGTGAAGTTTTAGACAAAGACGTAACCCCAGGCTCTCTGTTTCTTGGATCTTCCTCCCTTTCTAGGGCAAGGCTGCAGGTCCTACACCATTCAATAGGTACGGGCATGATTAATATGGATGGCGTTTTGGTCCAGCGCACTTTTGCCCGACGTTTCCGGTTTGCCATCTTTCCAAAAGGGGAGTCATCCGGGAAATCAGTCAATGCTGTGATTCAGATGTTACCTAAAACGCTGTTGGCCCATGTTTTGCTTTCCAGTATGTGGCCGCGGGTGTAGAATATACCGCTGAACCAAAAGCCGACGACCGACTGATGGGATCAATCGGTATATCTGGTATACGTCTCGTCAGAACCAACAGCGGGATCGATGTTGGCTTGTGCAGAAACCGTGGTAGTGGGAGGTGTCTATACATATGTATATGCTCAGACAAGAAAGGGGTACTAGGCAAATCAGATTACGTAGATTATAAGTACATGCATGGCAAACATAAGTTAGTGGGCTACTCGTCTACATCGTGGAAACAGAAAGAGGTGAACCGTAGAGTCGTATCACAAGTTTGAATGTAAGTCGATTATTTCTACCCATGGCCGGTTAAGTTCTCCTTTTATTTATAAACAACATATATCTTCCGAATTCCATAATGAAAAACTAACTTAGGGTGATGAATACAGTATTACGGCGGAGGAGAACATTGAATACATATCAAATTGGAAAAGGGGTTGGGCATCATCAAGCCTGAAAAATTCCCAGATCAAAAATTTGTTAAACAATTCATTGCTCGTTCTAGAGGCCTATCCCATCCCAAACCGGACTGAGAACGCCTTAGTATATCTATCTCACAGAAATGATCTCGAAGAAGAGTCATGAGATGCTGCTTGCTTTTTGTCCCTACTCCTAATCATGCAATTCCAAGGTTCCTAATAAATGGCGAACCTCGAAGTCCAGTCGCTGGAAGCCCCCTAACCTTAAGGGAACCGGAACGCGGACTGGACGATAAATGATTGGTTTTGTGCCGCCCGATTTGGGTTCCTTGCTGGTATCTTAGCGAGGCTGTATGGACCATTCAAGGCTGGAGCTATTACGAAAGAAACCGCAAGTACCCCTTCAAATGATTGCTTGGGATCAAGTTCACTCGGTGGGTTCGCGGGGCTCTCTGGGCTCCCTAGGCTCCCGCTGTTCACGTCCGCCTCTACCGCCACGTCCACCACGGCCACCTCGGCCACCACGACCGCCCCTGCCGCCTCCCTCACCCTTGTCACCCAGGGTGGCGTCCTTGTCAACCTTCTCATCGCTCAAGACTGCTAGCGCAAGACGCTGGCTGAGGTCGATCTGGGTACGGATGCTGTTGGCCAAGTAGCTGACCATCAAGACGTCCTGGATGTGGTTGTTGAAGTCGTGCTCAATGGCTTCCGGGTCGACCTTGGGGGCCAAGGACAAAGCGCTCATGAGGTACTGGCCGAGAGCGTTGTTGGGCTCCCGCTCCTCGTCCAGGATCTCGCCGACATAGCCGGATACACGCTCCAGTAGGTCGCTCATGGACTCGAGGGACCGCGCAAGGCCTTCGACGTCTGAGGGGATGGTGGTGCTGCGGGACTCGGTGTCCTTGGCGGAGGAGATCAGCTCCAGTGCCGAACGCTCGGCATCGTTGTAAGAGACTTTGTGGGGCACCTGTATGAACAGGCAGCTCTCGGCGGCCCGCTCGGCGTTGACGGCGACGGGGGCGGAGATGTAAGACTTGAGCTGGACGTCGGCACCGGGGTCGGTCGAGACGGTCAAGTGGACAGCCGGGTGGGGGAAAGTACCGGTCTCGGGGCTTGCGAAGAAGTTCTGGATGAGCGCGCTGAAGCTGTTAAGCTCATGCGAAGTCGTGTACCAGCCCAATAATGTTTCGCGCGGCGAGGCCTTCAGGTGCAGCGACAACATGTTCTTCTGGTACTCGACATCGACCTCGACCTGGTCCTCATTCTCGGTATGGGGGATGGCGAAAGCTGATGACACGGAGAGCTCACTGCCATCGTCGGAGCGGGTTCCTATCAAAGCGCCGATAACGCGAGGTGAGGTCGTTTCGGTGGCAGGTTCATCGCGACGGACAGCGTGGTCAAGGATGGAGAGGATAGCCTAACAGTTCATGTGTTAGCTAGGTCGGCGATTGGTTGGTCGCAGGGTAGCACATTGTTGACACCAATCAAGGACGTCATTTGAGGCCACGAAAGAAAAACTCGGGCGGCCACCATACAGGAACATCATGGAAGGCATCGTGAGGAAGCAAAACGTACTTGGGGTTGGATGTTGACCGAGAGCGGGGCAATGTTGCTCTGAATGTTGACGGTAGGCGCCAAAGGCCTCGACATATGAAGGAAGGACTCTTGATCCACGGCCATGATGGGTGGTTTGGAATGCCAGTTATCGAACAAGTCGAAGGTTAGGAGGTGGACTGGCGATTCTCTCGTTCTCTTAGAAGTGGCCCGGGGTACGAGAAGTTGGGATTGGATCTGACTTCAAATCTCTTGCGCTCTCTTCTCTCAGTCTCTGCCCACACGCACTCGCAGCCAAACCAAGTTCGTTGGACAGGCCTTAGCAGGGACCCAATTTTCGTAGCTTTGCTACTCAGCCCACTCTCGAATTATTCCACACGAATTTTCAAAGTGTACCGCTGCTGCTTTCTAAACCGAGGGGTTGTGCGCGCTAAGATAAGCTGCCCGATAACAGATCGGCTGCTGAGAAAAAAAGTTCGGGGTACTTCAGGCAGGTACATTAAGTTAGGTTCGGTTATTGGTAAGCTAGAGGTTTAGAGTAAGGCTATCCATCAAACTGTGGAGATCATCTGCAAGGCTGGACATTTTTTTTTCTTAGATAGACTCGAGTTTCTGATACGACGAGATAAAAAATAAAATAAAAGCCCAAGCCATTCGTAATCTTCTTTTCACTTGATAGATAACATGGCCCCTAAAGGACACCAGGGCGCTATGCGAGGAGGCTCCAGGCCCCGTGGCCGAGGTGGAAAGCCTCGCGGCGGCCAAAAGAGAGTTCATGGACCAAGATTTAATAATTCACGACTTGCCGAAGTTCAGTAAGTCGCATGAGAACTCACAACTTTACCGAGCTTTAATCTGACATTGTATGATAGAGACCCAGAAGAGGAAGAGTCTGGAGAGGAATCTCCCTCAGAGGAGGACCTTGAGGATGAGGATGATTCAGAAGACGAGGAGCAACAAGATGCCCCTAATAAGTCTTATATGGCCCTGATGAGCAGTTTCGCAACGCAGTCTACCCCCAACAACAAGCGACGGAAACTCAGTAACCAAGATGCCGATGAGAGACCAAGCAAGCGACAGGAAGTGGGATCTGAGTCCGAGGAGAAAACCGAGGACAAGGATGTCGATGTGGCAGAGGAGGAACCTGAAGAGGGTCCTGATGCCGAGATGACTCTGGATGATGAAGATGACGATGATGAGGACGATATACCTGATACCTCGGATCCGTTCGAGACACATTTCTCGATTCCCGACGTAGCCCAAGTCTCAAAACGAATCAAGGCGGTTCAAGCCAATGAGTATTCTATCTCTCAAACGGAGCTCAACGGTTGGAGACTTACGAGGGGTGTGCCTGGGAAGGATCCAGGAGAATCTGACCGACCCTTATCACTCATGCCTGATACATCGGCTCTAAAGTTGAAGCAAAAGCTACGCGAGGTAGCTGCGAAAAAGTCAACTTTAGACAAATTGGAGCAGGTCCTGTACCCTATCACCTTTGGTTACAATGACCTACTCTTCTGCAACCGGACGCCAAAGAATGGAGGGAAACTGCGGCGCATGGCCTGCCTTCACGCAGTCAACCATATCTTCAAGACTCGAGATAGAGTCATCAAGAACAACTACAAGCTCCACAAAGAAGGCACTGCCAGCGATTTTGAGCCAAAAGATCAAGGGTTCACACGTCCCAAGGTCCTAATGATTCTTCCTACCCGCCAGTCTGCTGTCAATATGGTCAAAGATATTTGCAAAATCTGCGAGCCCGATCAGCAGGAGAACAGGAAACGATTCGACGACACCTACGTAGGCACAGATGGCCCATTGTCTTCTGAGAGGCCCGAGGACTTCAAAGATCTATTCGAGGGCAACGACGACGACAATTTCCGACTGGGTGTCAAGTTCACCAGGAAGACCGTCAAGTACTTCTCACAGTTCTATAGCTCCGACATCCTTATCGCCAGTCCTATTGGCCTAAAGTTTGCCATTGAATCTGGGGGAAAGGACAAGAAAATGGATTATGACTATCTGAGCTCCATCGAAATGGTCATAGTCGACCAGGCAGATGCTTTGCTCAACCAAAACTGGCAGTATGTTGAGGACATCTTCGAGCACCTCAATTTGCAGCCTCGCGAAGCACACGACTGTGACTTCAGTCGTGTAAGAGAGTGGTATCTTGAGAAGCAAGCGCAGAACTACCGCCAAACCCTCATATTTTCCTCCTTCAATACCCCTGAGCTGCAAGAGCTACACCGGCAATGCCAGAACTGGGCGGGTCGAGTCCGCGTGCAGCCAGAGTACCCAGGCTCTATCCAAGAGCTGGGCGTCAAGGCGAAGCAGACCTTTTCGCGCTTCGACGCATCCTCGGCGGCGGCTGAGCCCGACGCCCGCTTCGAGTACTTCATCAGTGCCATCGTGCCGACTTTGGTGAAGCGGGCCAAAGACATCGACGGCACGCTCATCTTTGTGCCCTCGTACTTCGACTATGTGCGTGTGCGCAACTACTTCGCCAATAGTCCCGCCGTCGCCAACCTGACGTTCGGCCTCCTCAACGAATTCGCCGGGGTTTCTGAGGCATCGCGCGCGGGTTCCCACTTCCTCAATGGCCGTCACAAGGTCCTGCTGTACACGGAGCGCGCACACCACTTCTATCGCTACATACTCAACGGCGTCCGCCGTGTCATCATGTACGGCCTGCCCGACAACCCTCTTTTTTACAAGGAGATCGTCGGCGGCTACCTCGCCAAGAGTGAGCAGAAAGCCAGATTGGAGCCCGGCCAAGGCACCGTCCGTGTCATGTTCTCGAAGTACGACGTCTTGAAGCTGGAGCGCATCGTCGGCTCCAAACGGGTGGGTAAGATGATACGGGAGCGTGGTGATACCTTTGATTTCATTTAAAATAGGTAATAGATAGATTGACAAGATAGTTCAAGGGCGATAGGCTGTTCACTATATGGGCAGTCTACCGCCTCGTCTCTAATATGTACACTCGATTCGTACACAATGTCCTGCCCCTTGCAGCCCTGTAGCTTTGATGCTTATGTATAGTACAGCGGCTTGGTGTCCTCGGCCAAAGATCTTACTTTGCAGTGAGCCGTATATCGGCTCTACTGCGCATACCAGTAGAGTTTTCTATGTCACATCATACCCGAGCCTTGGAGCCCAGGGCCCATTGCGAGCACGACTGCCCCCTCGCCTATCCGGTTTCAAGTCCGCCTTTCTCAAGGTGCTCACGTGCTCTTCTCCAGAGCCTTGGACGGACCTGCACCTCCCGCCCGCGTCGTCGCCGCCGCCGCCGAGAGCATGTCCACGCCGCTGCTGACCATCTTGAGCCCCTTCATGCGCTCGACCATGTCGTTAAACTCCTGCTTGCCGGTCGGGGCGGAGCGGCCCGCCGAGGCGCCGCGGAACTGCGTCACCTTCTTGCGGTTGAGGAGGGTCAGCTTGTTGGGCCGCACGCCCTGCAGGTGGTCCTTGGCCACGCGCGCCGCCGTCAGGTGGAACCGCATGTCTTTGGGCCCGTCAACGAACTCGAGGATCGCCGACGGCGCCTGGTCGTACGTCGACTTGGGCTCCGTCCGCAGCACCCGCGTGTAGCCGCCGGGGCGGGCCTGGTACCGCTCCCGCAGCGTCGTGAAGAGTTTGGGCATCAGGTCGTCAGGGGTCTGTAGTTGGGTAAGAACGGTACATGTTAGTGAACGTTTTGTCCTGTACTATTATCTTCCTTCCTCGCATGTTGGCGGGAAACACCAGACAAACGACTCGGCCGATTGTTTCCTTATGCATGACAAAAACACAATGCTTTGCATTTTTTATATAGCGTTGGTCATGGCATGCCTGGCCTGCCTCAAGCTGGTACTGGGGAAGTGGAATCGCAGCTGCTACGTACAAATAGTATGCCGTGGGCCTTCCGCCTACTCGTCTCGTTGTTGCGCTTGGCCAGTGTGATGAGCTTGTCGGCCATGCGCTGTGTCTCCTTGGCCTTGGCCCATGTCGTCCGGATCGACTCGTGCTTGACGAGGGAGGTAACCAGGTTGCGCAAGAGGGCCTGTCGGTGGGCGCTGTTCCGCGACAGGTGGCGGTATTTGACTACGCCGCCGGCCATTGTGTTTCTGCTGGACCGCTTCCGAACTTATTCGTGGGTGAATCGGAAAAGTCGAACAATTCCTCGTTCGGGTTGAGGATGGATGGGCGGGCTGTCGTCTGCTTGTCTGTCGGCAAACCCGTGCTTAATTGGACCGATGGATTCGATTGAGGCTCTCGCCAGCCAAAATTTTGGGGGGTACGGCGTGATTGGTACAGTACTTGCTTCCAAAGCTTTTAGCGCTACCGGACCGAGAGCTACCCTACAATCCCGGTCTTTTGGTGGCCGACCCAGCCAATTGCGACCACCGTCCCGGGGAATTTCGTAGCTGGGAGCTCTTCCAAGAAGCAGAGCGACTTTACGCTCTTTGCTGTCAAACGTCATCCCTGCTTTCTTGCAGAGATCAACGCCGCCAAACCTCACCAGACCCCAATTCCCAGGGCAATTCCAGGTCCTTGATCCTCGAATTGATAGCGACAGCCACTCCATTCGTTGTGCTTTCTCAGTTATCTTCAATTGAATCGTTCCAATATCTTCGCGCCCTTGTGCGCTCCAACTAATTGCTCAAGATGGGCTTCACTACCGGCTTTGTACGTCATGCCCTCACTCACTTCCGCCCGCAACCACCATGCGATGCCCCTGATGTGCCCTTGTATAGAAGATACCTACAGTAGAGCATTAAAGGCCTGAACTTGACTAACAAGTCTTGAATCTACACAGACTGGTGGCGTCACCTTGACCCTGGGCGTCGCCTACCTGACCGTCCTCGCCCACCAACGCAACCGCGAGCGCCAATCTGCCGTCCTGCGCGCCCAGACAGATCTGATCTCCGGGCTGACCGACCCCTTGCCCCCAGTGCACCCGCCCACACGGGCCGAGCTCGCGGCGCTCGAGCGCCAGAACCTGGTCGACACGGCCAAGGACCGCTGGAACAACGAAATCGAGGGCGCGGTGCGCTGGGCCCAGCACAAGGACTGGACCGCGGTGCGCGAGGAGGCCGAGGGCGTTGTGGGCAACCTTTGGACGCGGGCCTTCCACGAGGCCGGACAGGCCGCCGAGGAGGGGAAGAAGACGGCGGCGCCTAAGATCCGCGACGCCCGGGAAGAGGCCCGCAGGGAGGCCGCCTGGGCCCGGGACGCCGCGAGCGACAAGGCCAACAGTGTCGCCGAGGCCGCCAAGAACGCGTACGCGGATGCCAAGGCCCGCGGCGCGGATGTCGTGACCAAGGGCGAGCAGAAGGCTGAGGAGGCCAAGGGTTCGATCTTCAGCGCCCTCGGCTCCGGCTTGCAGAAGGGCAAAGAGGCTATCGGTTTCGCTAAGACCAAGGCCGGCGAGATCGGCGATAAGCTAGAGCACAAGGTGGACGAGCAGTTTTCGCCCGTGGAGAAGGCACTGCGACAACGCTACGAAGGACCCAGCTGGACGGACAAGAGCGTAGAGGAGGTGCTGGCCGACCGATATACCCCTGTTGACAAACGGGACCAGACTCTGCTCCGTGGAGTGTAAAAGGGGAGAGAGGGATGGATCAAGTACGTGATGACAACACGCTGCGGAAACCCGAAAAGTTTGTACATTACTACTGCTGGGAATCGCTAAAACATGAAACAGAACGCCCGGCTATAGACTTGATTGTATCATAGATCGCATCACTACGGTGGGACCATACGTCACATACCGTAACCCATTCATACTGACTCTACGCTCTTATTGTGACTAAAAATAGTCCTTCCGTGAAACAGTGTTACTACGAATAGCAAGCCTGCTGTTTCCTACAGCCCGAGAAAACCTCACAACAATACTTCGACAGATCTACTTCTCTCGATTACAAACTTAACGAATGCAATATGCCCTGTCTTTACAGAGACCCTTCGCCCGTTCTTTGAATTTGCCAATACGACGGATAGGGGTAGGCAGTAGTCTATTACTGCTACCATGTTATGTTGGCTGAATCAATACTCGCGCAGGTTAAAGACGCATATACAATTGAGCCCACGGCTTGAACCTTGGTATTGCCTGGTTCGGGCCGGACTTATAGGCAACAGTACACCATCGGCCTGTCGCCAGGGGCCAATGAAGCATGCTACTGGGAGTCCGAACAGGCCACCGTCTAAGCAAAGGCGGCACTCGGATAAGCAGACAAGTTTGCGCAGAAGTCGGCATAGGACATCTCGGCAGTCAAGCCCATACAGACGGGGTCAGCGGAGTCCGGTGTCTTCCACCGCGTGCTCGGAGGCTCACGATGCGGTCCGCGATAAAGTGCTAGCGTGGATGGATCAGCAGCAGAATAATCAGGAGAGCTGCTCTAACGAGGAATCGCCGGAGGTTCACGTAAGGCAAGGGATTATCACGAGGTCACCTTCGAGGAACCAGCGGGATTCGACAGCAATAGATAAGGAGACCGATGTTAGACGCTCTAGGTCATCACATGCCGCCAAGAGGAAACGGAGACGAATTGGAAGAAGTCCAGACCGTGGAACTCGGCCGGATCGTCACCGCCGAGGAAGAACACGGGCTACCGCTAGGAGGGGCATGGCAAGCGCCTCTACGGTAAGAAGCAGTAGACGGCAGCAACCACATAACCACGGTCCTCGGCCGTCGCATACAACAGTTCCGAAGCCCAAAAATGACGCCCCCTGTTCACCAAGTGGTAGTCGCATGTCGCCTAACGAGATTGCAGCCCATGTACTTCGAGCAGTCCGCGACAGTCGCGGGCAGGCCGTCCCTAAAGACCATTCTGGCCCTGTATCTGCGGAACGTTCCATTACCACCAACGGAACCCCGTTGAACCCCAAGGCTCCAAGAGGCAAGGGGCTATCAGGGGTACTCAAACCTTTCGTTTCCGGCTGTCGCAAGCTAATAAGAGGAGAGTCTTCGTCGACGACACGTCGACGAAAACGCAGGTCTCGAAAAAGAAGTAAGAAAAAGAGAAGATCACCAAGGCGATCGGAACCACGAAGACAAAAAGAACTAGCACGCCCGACTGTTGTACCCCATGGACCACGGGTGTCAGCCAGTCCAGTCAGACCACATGAACCAAATATAATACGGTCTTCGGCAGCATCCTTGTCATCAGGGTCTCGGGATTTATCAGACTCACTAGAATCACCTAGCCTACGAAGGCGGCCAAAGGCCCGCAGGTCACCAAGTCGGGGTAGACCATCTATACTATCGTGGTTATTGGCCCCACCACCTTCGCCGAGACCACGAAGATCACGAAGATCAAGGCCACGTATTCCTTCCAAACCAAAGCAGGGAGTTATCGTCAACAAGAAATCACCATCACCATCATCACCTAATCAGCAGTCGAGATCACAGTCAAAATCTAAGCCCGCACTGTCCATAAATGGTAGTTCCGCAAAGACATCACAAGCAGCGGAAGCAAAACACTCTACAAAGTCGCAGCCGGTTGATTCCATAACAGAGCCGTCTGCACCAAAGGCAGCTCAACAGCCACACAAACTACTTAACCCAACGCCGGCGCCCCCAGCAGCTGGCAATTCCGTGGAGACACCACCGTCAGCAAATCCTAAGAGTGATACCATCCCCAAGCAGACGGTACCCACGGCAAAGCAGTCTGTAGCGAAAAAGTCGACCACACAGCAACCTCCCGACACATCAAGTTCAGGACCAACTCCTATTGCCGCAAGTGACCCTGTTTTGCAGCAACAGCAAAAGCCGCTACCACAACCACCGGCACCTGTACTACAGTCCAAGACCCCCTTAAGCCCGAAGGCAGCTCCTCCAGTAGAGTCGACGCCGCAAAGCCCAGTGAAGCCACCGCCCGCTGCCAAAGGGCATGCTATACAGCAGCAACAGCAAACTCCAGAGGCTCCGCTGCCTGGTGTTCATATAAGCCCGAAACCGGCTCCAGTGGCAGCTAAAGCAATACAGGTTCCATTACCACCACAGCCACAGCCACGGTGTCAAAGCCCAACTGTACCAAAGACTTCGCCGCCGCAACAACCTCTAAATGCATCCGGTTCAGAATCAGCCCCCAATGCTGCCAAGGGGCCCAATTTGCAGCAACAACGAGACCCACAACCACCAGCACCAGCACCGCGACAAAGGATTTTCTTCAGCCCTAGCGCAGCTCTTCCAGCAGCATCACCACCGCAAAGCCCACTGAAGCTAGTACTCGCCTCAAAAGACCTTGTTCTACAACAAAAGGCTCTAGTGGTACCGATACCTGGTACCCCTTTAAGCCCGAAACCGGCTCCGATGGCAGAAAAAGCTAGGCGACTCCCTTTATCACCACAGCACCAACCACCGTCTCAGAACCAAACAAAGCCGAAGACAGACCTCCCGGCTGTAAACGGGATTGGCCGACAACCACCACCACCACAGCCTGCACCGCAACCGAAGCAGCAGCCACAGCTACAGCCAAAACAACTAGCATTAAAACCAGTGTTCCCCTTAAAC
Organism: Apiospora saccharicola; assembly: GCA_038363915.1. Lineage (NCBI taxonomy): Eukaryota > Fungi > Ascomycota > Sordariomycetes > Amphisphaeriales > Apiosporaceae > Apiospora > Apiospora saccharicola. The sequence continues at coordinate 2,317,137 of JAQQWM010000004.1, forward strand.
CGGACGCCGGCACCGTATGCTCCTGTGGCAGCACCAAAGGCAGCCCCGAAGCCCCTATCGCCGCAACAGCCACGCCACCTCGGAAACAACCCGCGGCCGGCGGCCGCTCACGTACCTCTAGTAAAGCCAGCGCTACAACAGCAGAGTCCACGAGCACCACAGATTTCTAGCAAGCCATTGAGAGCAGCTCCAGCTCCCCATAGGCCTGCCCCTGCTGCGGTGCTGCCTTCGGTGCTGGGCCGCGATCTGGGCGATAACACTCGCACCTACATCCCCGCCGTCAAGGAGGAGAAACCCAGCGGTCGAAACAATAATATCAAGCAGGTAGCACCAGTACCACAACCAAAACCTACCGTGCTGGGGCGGGATCTGGGCGATAATACCCGGACGTACTTGCCGGGGGTGTACAAAGACGGGGTGGTGGAGTACGAGGCTGATGTCGACGCTGACAAAACACATCGTAGTGGAAGCCGGTAAGTTTTTCCATCTCTTCCAGTTGAACTCGCAGCTTTTACTCTTGACATGTTGAAAGTCAGTATCTCATACTTTTCCAAGGAGAAACAGCAACAGGAACAGCAGTATCGGTAGTTGGCGTAAGTACATCAACCGCAGCACTGCGTTGTGGAATTCGAGGACGGCTCAATGGAAACCTGTCGGAAGAAAACGGCGTCGTAGTGTCCGCACTGTAAACAATAATAGAATTCCATCGTCAGAGTCGGGGTCGGGGTCGGGAAGCACTACGACGACCACCACATCAACAACGACGACTAGCAGTAGTGAGACCAGTGGCCGCCATCGCTAAAACTTATGTTAGCTGAGATATGTTATTCGCAGGGTTTTGGAAAGTACTCATTCATCAGCTCCATCAGTTTTGCTCTAATTATATAAGTTATTTATATTGTCATAAACCATGATAATATATTGTGTCATAAATAAGTTGGCCGCATCGGGGTAATTGATGGTTTTGGAAACAAGCATGCGCACACGTGCATGGTGAGCCTAAAAAAGACGTTCTGCCAAGGGAAGCCATCCAGCTGCAACAACTTCCCAACGCAACATATCTGCTCAGCCAAAACGAGATTGGCACAAACACCAATTCTAGCGCAGGACTAACTTCCATTCAATGTCTAAATTGACCGTTTCATACCTTATGCACAAGCCAGCCTAAGGTTACTGACTGCAATTCATCAATGAATCGACGCGCTCTTCTCACCGGGATTGGTACTAAGAAGTTGCCTCTATTGCCCTACGTCCCATGGAAGGTGGACGAGAAGTCACAAGCACCAATATACCCCCGCACGCCCCTAGGCAAGCCCCCTCTTCTCTCGCCGCAGGCGCCGTGGGGCCTCGCCGTCTACCGCACCGACTACAGCGACGACGCGGCGTGGCGCCGCATGCAGGCCGAGCTCGAGCGACATGCCGCCGAGGCGCTCGGGCGGAGCCGCCGCGCGGGCCTTCTGCTACGGCACCATATGGCTTTCATGGACGAGGACCGGGCGGTGCTGGATGGGGCGTGGCGGGGCCATGTGCGGGAGATGTTCACCCTCTGGGCGGCCGAGGAGCTGCGCGGAAACTGGAACCCCACCGAGGACAGCCCCAAGCCTGACCTGATCAGCGCGCGCGGGACCGACTTCCGGAGTCCCGGGTATCGTGCTGGTGCGCGGTACAACTTCTGCCTGATGGTGGACGCGGACGATCTGATTTCGCTGGACTCCGAGACGCCGACAGTGAAGATCTTGCGGAAGGATTATAATAGGGAATGGGAGGCGTCGTCGCTGTCATCGCCTACAGCGGCGGGGGTGGACAAGGGACGTGATGCGTATCGCCTTCCACTGAGTAGCTACGTCGGCGCCTGCAGGATCCTACTGGACCCGGACAACTGGTATTCGAAGGATGAGTGACTGCAGCGCCTTTGATGGTTCGACTAGTATAGTGCTGCGTGTACGAGGGGGAGCGGATCGATGAACGACCACAATGCCACGTCAGGCAGCGCCTGGGCTTGAAGACCGATGGCATAGATCTACGAGCTGACTCTGTTCGATGAACAGCTGGATGGAATAGGGGTAGCTCGTATGTACATAATAGCGAAAATGCTGCTTCTACCGGATTATGCTGTACTATATGGATTATGGATTGTGCAATACTGTGGCATACTGTTCATATGTCATGATGCGTGTGTCACTCCCACCTGTGGCTAACAGGTGGGTTTGAAACCGTCTTCTACGTTTTATTACGTACGTACTTGCTTGAATGGGGTACTAACTGAAAAGCATTATATACAAGTACCTAGTAGATAACGCGAAAAAGTCTTGCGCCTTCCGCCGGTAAAACAGTCCTACAACAAGAAGGTGCGCTCTCCAGCAGTGACCCGTACAATAAAGCAAAAGCCTACTACAGTGGAGGAATTATCTATCTGTAAGAGAATAGCACTGGATAGAGAGAGATATATCAGAGGGGAAGTTCTGCAACTCGCCCGGATCAACCACATCTTACAGTACTTCGTCGACTAGTACACGCGCTTTCGGATCGGCTCTCAAACAACATGCTTTTTAGAACTCTAGCAGATCACAACCGTTTCCCACCGAGGACTGCACTTATTCCAATGACACACGTCGACTTTCCCAATACCCAGTCGCCGAGCTATGAAAGGTTTGCATGGCAGACGTTCGACGAGCATTATAGTCAGCTCCCACATTGTGTCGCGATCCCCAAGCCCTGGGTGGCGACCTTTGAATATCGCGATATATTTTCGCATGGTTACATTTATCAGGCAGCCGCCTAGAACCACGCAGTCGAAAGCTTTCTTGTTCCCGTCCGAGCTGTGTACAGCACCGTTCCAGTCGCGGCCCATCTTGGGGAGAATCCCGACCCTATCTCCCGCGGCGTTGCAAATAATTGCGGGTTTCTCGGGGGTCGCGGCTTCGCTTGCACCACCGCCCTGGCCGTCATCGCTGAAGCCTTGTATGTATACGGAGGCGACGGTCGTGTTGAACACTAGCGACCCGGGGAATGCAGAGGATAGTTTGGCAGTCTCGGTATCGTGTGCCGTGCGTGAAGCAGCCTGCCACGGATTATGAACACAATCGCGCCAGACCGAATTCGACCGCCACTCTCCGGGCAGGGCCTTTCCGCGGGTGAGAGGGGGCAACTCTGCCAGCTGACCGAGGTCGGCGATTGTGATTTCGTGGTCCATCCATCGCTGCTCGGTCGCAAGCTCCCGCAATCCCTCGTCGGGATCCTGGTAGTAGTATTGAACAATGCTACACATGTTGGCCTTGTCGTCCTCGTTAACCCAGCCGTAGTCTACAGGCTTGGCGCATGACGCCCAACTCCAACTCGGGATACTGACGGGATCTCCCCTCCTCACATACAGTGCGTCGCAGGTCCACAAGAGGCACTGGGGTAAGAGAATTTCCGGCAGGCCGAAGAGCATGCGCGAACCGAAGCCAGTTTCCACGACGCTAGCGACGCCGCTGAACGCCTTCAGTATGTCTGTCCCAAATGAAAGCTGCCGTGAGCTGTAATCCTCTACCCAGCGCTTGTAGCTTTCAAGAGTCGGTGTTTCTGGCAAGAAGTGTTTGCTGTATCTTTCTTCTACCTGGCCTGGCATCTGAAGGATCCCCGGCTCTGCCGAGAGTCTTGGCGTGGCGGAGTCGTCGGTCGAGATCTCGTGTATAACTTCGGAAGCAGAATGGGGTCTCTGGTATTCCCAATCCCACGTGGACTCTTCTTCAGCTACGACCAAAGAGCACTGAAAAATAGCTTGGTGCTCGGTGATAAACAGTCGCCGCTTCGACAAGAGTCTCTCCTGGAAGGTCCAACCTCGTCGGTTCCACATCGACGAATCGACAATGGCTTGAATCCCATTCGGTGTCACATACTCGAAGTTGTAGTCTAGTGGTGGTCTGAAAACAGAAGACCACGGCTGCCTGGCTTGCTCCGCATGGCCTGGCAGCCCCATGTCCGTCGTTCGGGAGTTGAGAGCTGCAACGATGGTAAAGGAGGCTGAACGATATATCAAATCCATCGCCCCAATCTGCGCCGACTTTGAATCCCTGTCATCTTGGACAATGCAGAGTCGATCTACCCAGAGAAACTGTTCTCCCAGGTCTCGGCACAGAGAAATGGCGTGCAGAATTATCCTGGGTAGTCCTATTCCAGTCAGGCTTCTCGGAGTTTCAAGATGCGAGATGTTAGCCTTCTCGAGTTTGATATCACTAGAACCAGCACCACCTGGACTCCACATGTAACTCAAGGCAGCGAAATGGACTGGTGTATCTGGCTTGACAATACTGTAGGAATGAGTATCAATAAGGCGAAACCCAGGAGGCATGTCTTCTACTCCATCAAGTCATCACGTTAGACTGACGAAACCAAAGTCCCTAGGAACGACTCACCTTTGGATGCAGCGCTAACCATGCACTGGGCCCCGTGGCCTTCTTCGCACACCCGAAGCCAGTTTTTCAGCGTAGATATATCGAAATAGAGTACGTCGCCAATTTCCACATTGGACAACGTGCCATCCTGGGTGTAGTTGGCTCGTAGGCGGGGTGTCAGGCTGACGACGGGCGTCATTTTCAGCCCCTCGAAGTCTTGTTCGGTTGGCATAGGGGTGGCTGACTCTGGCTGTATGGACACTTCAAGGAGTACCCAGATTCCCAGAGGTAGTTTTCGATCGATACGTGTCTCTTGAATATGTGCCCAGCTGTCGACTCGAGGACGGGGACCGCAACCGTCCATGCCAATAGGGCCAACGATGCGCACCACGAGTCTAGAGGGCACGATAGACTGTCTTACAGAGTCGGGAATGCATGCATTGGCTGCCGGAAAGACGTGCATGCACACGAGACAATGAGTGTTGGCGTGGAGGTGATCGTAGGTCAGCCAGTACAGCAGCGGGTTTGTGCGTGGCTTCCATCGACGCCACGGTTGGCACCTATCACAGAGGCGGGGATGCGGTTGCTCTTCTTCATCTAGTGCTTCCATTTGGAAAAGAAAGGGAGCGTATGGCTTATAGCGCGATGACTTCTTGATATACTTGCTTATATTAGGTCTAAGCGATATTGGTGATGTTGAGCATCCGGGGTAAAAGGCTCTAGGGGCTGAAAACACGTTCTCAGCTTGGGCGCATGGGTTTGACGATTGCTTGAACGATGCGCCCAACTTGGACCTGCAAGAAGGACGCCGCTGACGCAGACCCTCAGTCTACTTGTTATCGAGCGGCCATCTCGGGCCAGCCTTACGCCTCAAGTACGGTCAACAAATTTCCTGTTGGAGCAACGAGCACTCAATTTCCATGGTGCAAAACACTTGAGCATGCAAGGGAAGTATGTATGCACCAGGGCTTCCATCCATTGATGCACCTGGCCGTGACTCCGTGCAAAATGGATACGGTGGCGGATGCTTCGAAAGTAAAAGCCAAGCTATCAATATGCGCCTGCTCAGCTTTGTCAACAATAGTCGTTGCATGATTATATGGTGAAAAGAAAAGAAAATTGAAGAGGGGCTATGAAGATAGGTAGTAAAAACATACCAAGGCATATCGAATTGGTTTAAGTTTCTTGTATACCGTCTAGGACCGGATGGGTTCCCGTGGGGGCCAAAAAGGGGCTAAACCTGCAACCACTTGGAAATAAAGACTCGTACAGATGATCCAACTTTTTACATGGTAAACGGCCTTGTCATTAGAGTTTCATATTGCATTTTCATAAAGACTTGCTGTGACTGACTTGCAATATTGTCGACATTTCTACTGGCGTTAACATTCACCTATACACCAGCCACGCAGCCGAGTCTAAGGCGTTTCGTAAAGATAAGTGTGACAGAATTCGAGGTTGGCTCCATACGGCCCTTGTACCAAATGACTATCCACTAACCGGTGATTGTTGGGGATGATAATCGGTCTGGTAAAGAATACTATAACTGCAACGACGCCGGTTTAGAAATTATGACCACAAAATGCTGAGATCTAAATCTGGAAAGTATGCGGGGGATGGCCTGCTGGTAAACCCAGATTTGACCTCACGTACCTAGTGGGTATCATCCGATGTCTTGTCGTGCAGTTTACCCCGTGCGAGGCATCCGAGGCTCGGTTTCTCGGTCAATTAGGCAGTTCGCAACATGCTTTAGCGAAACGATCTTCATTCGGTGTAACCTTTCAGTTCGGACCAACCACTGGCCGTGGTGCCGCCCGTCTGGTTCCGGATAAGCAAGGGAGTGAGGGGGTCGTAAGGAAGATAAGAATCATTCCTACAACGAGCAGTATCAATGTCTTGGTTCTCCTGGTCCCTACTTTCTCAATATCAAACTATCCCTTACTAAGTCCAACCCAATGACTGATAGCAGCCCGGACATGAACAACCCCGAAACCTTCGATGTCGTCATCATCGGCGCCGGCTTCGCGGGCATCAACTGCGCGTACCGGCTCCTGAAGCAGCAGCCCGGCACCAGCTTCGTCATCCTCGATGGCCGCGACAGCATCGGCGGGGTGTGGGACCAGTTCCGATACCCGGGCGTCCGGTCCGACAGCCAGGTCTACACCTACGGGCTCGCCTGGCACCGCTGGCCCTTCACGAAGCCCATCGCCCAAGGCAGCGAGATTATGGAGTACCTGCACGACGCCGTCTCCAAGCATCGCATAGACGACCGCATCCGGTTCCGCCACAAGGTCTCCGGGGTCGACTGGAGCTCGGAGCGCCAGGAATGGACCGTAACGGCCGCGATCGCCGACTACCAGGGACGAGAACAGCAGTCCAGGGGCTGCGTTGCCCGCTGGATTATTATGGGCACCGGGTACGTCGATTACGAGTCGCCCATCGATCCGGACATCCCAGGGCTGAATACGTTCAAAGGCCGAGTCGTTCATCCCCAAAATTGGCCCCGGGACTTCTCCTACGCGAACCAGAAACTAGCCCTCATCGGAAGCGGCGCCACCGCGGTATCGCTCCTGCCCGCCATCGCCAAGGAAGCCGGCCAGGTCACGATGATCCAGCGGAGCCCTACCTACGTCGTCGCCCGGCCGTGCCAGGAGGCGTCGGCGTGGGCGCCCCGCCGACTGCTATTAACCTGGAGATGGCTGTTCTACATGATCAACCCGTATCTCCTCGTGCTGCTCTGCCAACGATCTCCCAACATGGTTCGGGAAGGCCTCACGAAGGACGCTGCCAAGGAGCTGCCGGCTCACGTCCCCGTGGACCCTTATTTCACTCCGCGGTACGACCCGTGGAGGCAGAGAATGTGCTTGGACCCGAACGCGGCGTTTTTCCGAGCTTTCCACCGGCCGAACGTCCGGTTGATCACTGGGGAGATCGCAGCGGTTACAGACCACGGCATCCGCATGCGTGATGGCGAGACGGTGGATGCCGACGTTATCATTACCGCCACCGGCCACCGCATGGTGCTCGGCGGCAACATCGGCATACAAGTCGACGGCAAAGATATCGCCTGGGGCGGAAGATTCATTTGGAACGGCTGCATGTTGGACGGAGTTCCCAACCTGATGTTCATGCTGGGCTACACCAACAACTCCTGGACCCTAGGCTCCGACAATACCGCCATGTGTCTGGTACGACTGACGAGCTACATGAGGAGGAATGGGGCTAGGTCGGCGGTACCGCGCGTGCCCGAGGCCGTTGCTACTGGGGGTACTCAGAGCATATGGCAGTTGGAGTCCACGTACGTCCGCGAAGCACAAGGGAGACTACCAGTGTGCGGCAACACTGGGCCGTGGAAGCCAAAGAATCGGCCGCCGATAGACTGGCTCTATGCAAGGTGGGGGAGCGCCACGGCAGATCTCGAGTTTTCTATGTAGCTGTATCTGAACGGCTACATTTGTCTCAATCATGTGTCGATTCCATCCTCGCCATGTCCTTGACCATATTGCTTCACCAGCTTCCTCATTTCTTCAATCAACCTGTGAAACCGCGATTAGCGAAACAGTTCTGGATTTACGATTCCGCTGGGCACCTACACAGGTCTGAAGCGCGCCTCGTCAGGGTACAGCGCTGTATCGTGAACGATAACGCGCCTGATGAGATAGAAAGCAATGTCAGTAGGAGCGAATGAGAAAATACGGGATTTTACTCTCGCTTACACGGCATAAAGCGCATTTCGACCTTCCCAGTCTTCCGTTGGCTCGGACTTGGGTAAGATGGCGTGGTAGCTTTCCATACACTCTCGTGCCCAGTCATCTGCCAAGGGCCGCAAGGTAGCGAGCTCATCTATGAGACAAAAATCAGTTTCCGGGAGTCGGACGGAATACCGAGCCGACACTGGGGGGGGGGGCCAGAGTAAGGGAAAAAGAAACCTGCATTCATGATGTCCCCAGAAGGCCGAAGAGTCGAACATCAGGGGCTCGCCAGTCGCCTCCTGCGTCGCCACATTCCCCAACCACAAATCGCCATGGAGGAGGACCGGATCGATCCGCCGTCCGCCCGTCTCCAAGGGCCGCAGCAGCCGGGGAACGACCCTGGCGAGGAACGGTTCGCTGAGCCGCTTCAGCTCCTCGCAGGGCCCGCCGGCCTCCTCTTCGAGCTGCAGCATCCCGCGCATCCCGCGGACGTAGAACTCCTCCCAGGTCTCAGTCCACGTGTTGTCCTGCGCCAGCGTGCCGTTGAACGTGGTGATGTGGAATCCGAACTTCTTCTTGGGCAGCGGCGGCTGCTGCTGCTTTGGATGATTGGTTGCTGCTCGACTACTGCTGCGCTGGTGGAGCTGGGCGACGACGTTTGTAAAGCGCGGGATGGCGGGAGGTCCCTTCTCCAGGGTGTGGAACTCGAACAGGAGGAAGTAACGGTCCGTTGAGTCGGCGCATTTGCCCCAAGCGAGCGGCTTCGGCGAGAACTCGGGCACGAACTGGTTGATCAAGAGCATCGACTCATACTCGCCTTGGAGCATGGCTTGTGCTTTGGGACCGGCCGTCAACTGCATAGCTCAGTCGGACCTCGGTCAATATCGTGCAGGATGTTCAAGGTTTTTCATACGCGCTATGATGTTTTTATCGAGTTCAACATCCCCTTCATGGACTTTCGCGTTGTTCTGCACCTCCCAGTATTGCTGCGACATGATGAGTGGCTGTGGATTTGGTTGTGGTTGGTAAAGATGCAAGCCATCTATGTAGCTTCAGCTGGCCAGTAAGCATGTCGATAACGAAATACTTGAGATGTAGGTGCCTAGGCACACTGCATTCCTGGCTTGGAGCGTTGCCTCAGAAGTGGGCCAATGCCCTCCAGAGCTATGGGAAATGGTACCATTACCCAGAGGGTAGTGTAACTGTCGTCACTGGAGGTGGGCTGTCGTCAGGGTACCGGCAGGCTGGCATGCGGCATGGTTGTGTGTTGGGTGCTGGAAGATGCAGCGCCAAGGTAGCAATCCAAACCCCGCTCGTATGCGATGTGACTTGCGCCGGAAAAGGGGTGTTACTAGGGCCTTTCCCTACTTGTCGATTTCAACGCAGCTATTCGGCGTATACACCACTACCCGGACACTTCGAAAAAGTGACCGTAGTTTCATGCTGTGCTCCCATGCAACCAGCTTAGAATATCGTTATTTTCCCCGAGCCATGGAAGGTACCACAGAACCAAAGAAGGAACACGTGGTGGCTTGCCCTACTACAAAGCCACCAACACCGGTCATCCCTCCGCCCCAGAAGCCATATACCGAGTTCAGCAAGTCTGAACGACGGGTGATTGTAGCTCTGATCGCCTTGGCCGCGTGGTTCTCGACCCTGAGCAGCTTCATCTACTACCCGGCCATCTCTTCGATCGCAGAAGACCTCGACTCGACCATTGGCCTGGTCAATTTGACCGTCACGTCCTACCTGGTCGTTTCGGCCGTGGCACCGGCCATTGTCGGCGATGCCGCCGATACCATGGGGCGACGGCCGTTGTATGCCGTCACGCTGATGCTGTACGTGGTGGCCAATATCGGGATTGCTTCGCAGCGCTCCTTCGTGGCGTTGCTGCTGTTGCGCATGCTGCAGAGCGCCGGTATCTCGGGTAAGGCTAGGCATTCAGTTCCTGGCGATAGTATCCTGCCAGCCTGCTGATCAGAACCGCCAATTGCAGGGACGTTTTCCGTCGCATACGGGGTCCTTGCGGATATCGCCGCGCCCAGCGAAAGGGGTTCTTTCGTGTCAGCTCTCTCCTTTGGGTAAGTAGCCATCAGCTACCGCCCTCTCGTGTGGCGCCATACAGAATTGACTTGATGCCCGATGCAGAATCACCACCGCCCCAAGCATCGGACCGGTCATCGGCGGTGCCATGGCTTCGGGGCCTGGATGGAGGTGGATATTTTGGTTCCTCGCCATCGTATCTGGCATTTGCCTCGTAATGATGATTCTGTTACTCCCGGAGACGAACAGGGGTTTGGTGGGGAACGGAGCAGTCAGACCCCCAAAGCTCTCGCATCCTCTTCTCCCAGGGGTACTGCGGCCGTGGGCAGGACAGGGCGATGCTGCCATCAACGATCTACCTCCGAGGGTCCTGAGGATACCGAATCCCCTCAAGAGCCTCGTGGTTCTCTCCCGCAAGGATGTTGCCGTAAGCACCATGCCCGGAAGCTTTCTGTACACGGTGTACAGTTGTATCCACACCTCACTTTCAACATCATTTGTCCAGGTATATCACCTTGATTATTTGCGAGCCGGGTTCGTTTACCTTCCCTTCGGTGTGGGCGCCATCATCTCGACTATTGTGTCCGGAAGGTGGATCGATCGCGACTACCGCATCGTGGCACAGTCCCATGGATTGCCCATTAACAAGGTGTCTGGCGATGACTTGTTACACTTCCCCGTCGAAGAAGCTCGCCTCAGAAGCGTGTTTCTCCCCACTCTCGTGGCGCTGGTTTCGGTTGTGACGTACGGCTGGCTAGTCCACTATCATGTTGTGAGTGTACTGGACGCACCTCCCCGATCGCGATACACACTAAACTGAACATGTAATGTAGCACATGGCGGGTCCGTTGATCTGCTTGTTCTTCGCCGGTCTCTCGATCCAGACATGCTTCAATGTAAGTGTATTTGAGTGGTCGCCAGAAATGCACTGCCACTGACACATCGGTCAGATCAATAACACTCTATTGGTCGACATCAACGAAGACGTCCCCGCCACCGCCCAAGCTTCGTCGAATATTGTACGATGCATCATTTCGGCGGTACTTGTCGCTACTTTGCAGATAATTATTGATGAAATTGGATTTGGCAGGGCATTTACGTTGCTCGGGTCTTTCTGTCTGCTTGCAGGGGTTTTCTATCTTATCGAGCGGATGTATGGGAGAAAATGGAGACTAGCTCGGCATGTCGCAATTGCAGAATGATATTTGATCGAACAAATAGAGTCCATTGAATAATAGTGGTCTATACCTGCAGAACCTATTTACATGCTGCTGTGTGTGCCGCCATATACGCCGTTACCCATGGATATGTGGGCCAGCCGTAAAGGGGCAATATCGAAGTCAAATCAGATTTATGTCACACCTGCCATTATGAACCGCCTGATGAAGGCCAACTCAACCGAAACCTACTAGTAGTATCATTCTCAATAACTGGGGGGATCCAGCAGATCACTCGCCCTGATACCCGTCAGGAAATTTCTCCATCAGCTTCTTCATGTCTTCGATGGCCCTGCTTAACGTCAGACGGAGATATCTGGCCATTCATTTCTCAAAGCTAACTTACATCTTCCGAAAGTTCTTGTTCTCTGGGTACAAAGTGGACGCGCAGAAATGCCCGCTTCTACCTTGTTTGTTAGCCTTGTTGGCATCAAAATTCTGATGACTTACATTGCATAAAGTGCATTGCGGTCCTCGTAGTCATCCTCGGGTGCTGATTTGGGGAGGAACTTGTGGTATTCTTCCATCCATTCCCTTCCAAGTTGATAGCGCGGCGTGGCCATGCTGCCGACATCATCTGCACACACACAATGAGCAAAGCCCCAAGTTTACTACGTAGATTATTAAAGGGGGCTGGATGGAGCCTCTCACATTCGTTATGCCCCCAGAACACGGCGGGGTCGAAATAGATCGGATCTCCCGTCTTTGCTTCGGTGGCCAGGTTGCCGTACCATATGTCGCCATGCAGCAACGCGGGCCGGGGGCTGCGCCCATGAGTCGTCAGCGGGCGCAGGAGGCGGGGGATGACCTTATCCATGAACCGCGGCAGGATCTCGTCGAGCTCCTCGCTGGGGCCTTGCGCGACGAGCTCTTGTTCGACGAAGGACTGCAGGCGACGCTGGAAGAACTCTTCCCAGGTCATGCACCACGTCACGTCCTGGTACATGCTGCCCTCGTGGGTCATGACCTGGAACCCGAAGCGGCCGGGGAGTCTGGCGACAACATACTGTCCTGATGGAGCTTGGCTAGCATGGAGGAGAATTCCCGGATGTCGGGAAGCTCGTCCTTCATCTTCATGAGCTCGCAGAGGTAAAAGTGCGTGTTGGGGTCCGACGAGTACGTGCCCCAGGCGACCGGGCGCGGGATGCCTTCAGGGGTGAACTTGTGGATTGCTTTGGCCCCATGGTACTCGCCTCTGAGTATACTCATGCCCAGGTCGCCAGTGGCCGTCCTGAGAAAAAGATGATATTGAGTGCCGTCTACTAGTTCGAGGTTGATGCGGGCTGTACTCGTCCAGAAACTGGCACCATGGCGCTCGGCGCTGATGAACTTGTACGCCTCGGGGAAATCTGACAAAGGGCAGTGAGGACGATTGGAATCCATCAGATGCCGTGCTGGTTTCACCAGCCTTACTAGTTACTTACGATTTGATACGGCATCATCGACTTCGATAGCTTCGAGAAGGCTGTAGCCAGTTGGTTTCGGTATTCCGTCGACATCCCCCATCGTTGCTATTAGGTGATGTGTAGAAGGCGCAAGGCAGAAGGTACCAAACTGTGCAATGAAGGGAACCAATCTATGGCGAGAAATCTAGTGCACATGTTAAGGCGGAGAAACATGTCGAATCAAGTTTTCTCTTTGGTTCCAGCGCCCCGGGATTTGACTACCCTATTTCTGGAGTACCATGACAGGATGGTAACTTGGACTACCATGCGCCACGCAAAATGGCTAGGCAGCTACGAAATGTTGAGGACAGAGTGACACACACTTGTACGAGAATACGATCGCCCAGATTTTGGTACACCCCGGTAGCCAATTTTGGTCTGGCTTTACCCGCCATCGCCGCCATCCCAACCCGCGTCCTCGGGGGTCTTCCAACAGTTTCATCCCCTTATTCTTCTACTTGCTCACATCAGGGACCTGTTTATTATGGCATGTACAAAGTGGTATTAGAATATTTCTAAATCACTGTCAAGGTCTGTCTCGGCCGGGTAACTTTCCTAGGCCTCCTGAACGAGCTGTACCCACCAATCGTGCTCCGTCCGAGAACCAAACAAAGCTTTTCGATACTCCCACCACTCCGGCCAAAAACCTGCCATTTCCCAATCAACTATACCAGTGATGCTCCCAGAGGCGGGGGCGACCAGAAAGTCGTTGAAGTCGCTAATTGACTGGAACGGTCCGCATGTCCCTCTGTTGTCCAGGCGGTGATCGTACACGGGACCTCCAGAGCAAGACCCCACAGCACCGGACGAGCCCTGTGGGGACCGGAGTTGGCGCAGTTGCTGTATATGCGATTTGAGCTCCCGAGATGTCTGATCTTTGGCATCTTCGCTCATTTGTAGGACATTTAGTTGTTGCACAAGGTCGGTATTCGCTCTCTCTAGAGAGGAGAGAAGAGAGAATAGCTTGGATGTTTGCTTCAGGCCAATGGTCAACCAGCTATTAGACAGCTCTACATAGTGCCCCAAAACGCTAAGATTCTTCATATATGACTATGCGATAACTATATATTGTCGGGTTTACATTGATAGTGGCAGAGTGAGGTAGCATCTGATTGGGGGACCATGAGCCGGCGCCCCTCCAATTGGTATTCTGCATAATACATCCTCTTTTCCCACATATGACCGTCGACACCACCCAATTTTTTCCATGTTGCGACACATCGCAGCAAGCAAAGGTAGACCCTTGGCACGGGCTTATCGCGCCGCACAGAGCCGTTTGGCTTCACCACTCATAACCTTGACCAAGGCCGGCGTGACAGCACTGTCCGCGGCGCGCCCTGCAGCAACAAGGCAGAGTGAAGCTGGTTGGAAACTCTGTCCTCGAGCCACGTTGAGCAGTGGCCTGGTAGCACGTTCTCGGGCGCCCGGAACCGAGACATACTTCGATTTCTCTTTGAGCGGCCCCAACGTCGACTTTGATCATATCAAGTCGGACATGACGTGCACCAAGTTTCGCGATTCAATATGGGGCTTCGTGGTAAGGACATCCATCCTCATTTGCCGTTACCTCTTGAAGTTGGGAAAAGTGTGCCATACATTGACGCACGATATTCTAGATACATCGATGCTCTCCAAGCAACGACGAAGCTTGGCTTCGCTTACTACAAGCCTTGTGCAATCAAGTCCAAGAATATCCTGGGTTCTACATCCGTCAAGATATGCTGGAATTCCACGATCTTTGCGTCATCGACGACGAGACGCTTAGGAGGTATGTTTTGCCAACATCAGTCTACATACTGCGCTGCTAGCTGATAGATGATGCATTAGTGGAGCCACGTCCCATCAAGTCCGCGATCACTTCCGGTCCTGGGTCCCGGCAAATCTCGAGGACCGGCTCCGATCAGATGCAGCTGACCTGGAGGATGACGTGGACTGATTGCGGGCTGTCTCTACCCCGAGATACGAGTGTTGCCTCTTTGTGGACTACCTCTGTCTCGAGTCTGTGAATCATCCTGGTTGCAACTCGCCGGTCGTGAAGCTGTTGCACAAGGACTGGGAGTCTCCGTTCCCGCCACAAGAGAGGAATCACAAAGTTCCCGCCCCTTTCCATGATGGTGCCACCGAGTACGAAGAGGAAGATTTGGGCTGGATGTACATGCCTGTGCAAGATTACTTGGGCAAGTAGGTACGACTTACTCGGAAAAGGCGACTGGGACGAACAGTATGTCAGACCGCCGTACATTGACGGGACCGAAGACGAGAGCAATTTTCCAGGACATTGGAGGCAATAGTCTCTCAGGAAGCAGACTTGAGCTGTGACTGGTACTTACCTAAGAACCATGCGATTCACAGGTGCAGTAACCGTCTTGCGGGTTGGAATCCCTAGGGGTGACTATTGCTAAAAACAACTCTACATAGTGTCCCAAAACGCATCAATCTTTCACATACGACCATATCCTGCTGAACACTAGGGATCCCGTCCGCTCTCCCATATATAAGCAGCAGAGAGCCGAATTAGTACTAGGGTCGGTGACGACCTGGGAATCCTCGGTGTTGTATGTCTTTGTTTTTGCTGATCCTAGCTTTTTTGCACTCCGGTCAAGTCGCAAGCTGTTAATAAGATGTAGCAGAGTCTATCCCCTTAATGGCTGGAAAACAGGTCGACAGTACAGTACGGAGGCTTGCATAATTCCACGTCCGTGCGAAATGGAGCAAGGCTTTTAAAATAGCCAATAGGATATTGCAATTAAGCCATTAAAGCGTTCTTTACGTCATATCGGTCAAACTAGAGATCCTCCGATATGTACTGTACGGGAATATTAGCGGGAGACCTGTTTTCCAGCCATTAAGGGGATAATGATCCAGATGGCAAAAAGACACGACAATTATTCCCTTTTATGCTGCGTGGGAGTTCCATAGGTACACATGTGGCCGTGGAAAAAGACGTTTGTTATCAAGACCACGAACTAGACAATACTCAGGGTGATGAACTAACCACGACCTTCTGGATACTCTCTTCCAGCCCCGCGGGCTCCTCCTTGCCCATCCTAACCAGCAGCTCCTTGTATCGCCCTCTTTCAACCGTGGCCGCCACCGCCGCCGCGACCGACGGCGCCTTCTCCGACAGCTTGCGCTCTGGATCGATCTTCCGCATAACGCCAAGGACATCAACATAGCTAAACTCCTCGCCCAGCGCAGCGATGCGCTCCCCTTGAACATCCCCTAAAACCAGGGCCGCGAGATGCAATGGCCCCAAGCCCTCGAGGTCGATGTGACACTGCACCCCCAGCGCCTGCATGACGGTGCCCGCCTCCGCCTCGCCCCGCCACGTGCCCAGCAGCAAGCCGTTCATGGACGACTCCAGCGCATCCTGGTGCCCAGTCAGTCAGTCGGCCACCTATAACTGACTAGATATATGAGAGTGGCTGATATATACCGTCCATTGCCTCTCGCAGCACCCCGGGGCCCGCGAGGTCATCCGCGTGCACGATCTCGAAGACATCGGGTCCGTAGCGCTCCTGGAAGACGTCGGAAAGACAACGCCCCTTTTCGAGGTTGCGGACGATGGCTCGGACCCTTAGGCCCGCCCTCAGGAGTTCGTTGGTGACGGCCGAGCCGACGGAACCCGTGCTTCCAGTCCTGATCATATGACAAACACATCGGTATCTTGATCAGCAGGCTGCTCTGAAAAATTGCCTTAGGCGCTACCTATTCCCCTCTGCATTTGCAACTGCATCCATCGCCCATTTACTTACACCAATACCCGCGCGCCTTTGGGCATAGCCAAGTTCGTCACGCTCTCCATTACCGCATACAGTCACTGAAAAACATGGCAATTGATGAGCGCTTGCTTACCTTTGAGAAAGAGAGGAAGTGAGGAAAAGAGAGGAAGTGAGGAGGGCCAAGAACCGAGGGAACGCTGTTGCTGACTTACGATTTATATGTGGTCAGACTTTTCCCTTTGTTGGCGTTGTAGTAAGACCACGATCCCACAGCGTTACCTGGTTGGTGGCGCTTGAGACATGACGATCGCTGCCGGGGGCTCAGACCAGCTCGAGGTGAGCCTTTTCTCAATTTCATCATGTCAAAGACACCAAAGACGATGTTGCCAAGCTACGATGGTTGGTCAATGGGCAACCAATGGCGTATCCATCACCGTATTACCATACTTACCGTAACCTATGAAGGGTTGCTACGGAACAGCTGGCAGAAAAAACAATCACTGCCTCTTATCGAGCATTTCAACAGTTCACCTCCACCCCTTTTTATTTCAAGTCACCTGGTCTCAACCAAAAATAACAGACGAAAAGATCAAGTATGCTGGCCATAGGGCTTGGCTAGACTAGCACTGCATGTAGGAGCATTTCCATCGTATAATAATTTAATTTTATTCGTTTTCATGACTATCGTGGGTTGCAGGCTGTCTGAGAAGATACAGTCGTTAAACACACCTCTCTCCCTCTCTACTAGGTGGTACTCAGAAAGGCTCGCTTTATCTGTCTTCTTCTTTTTCCACTTCCACAAAATTTAAGTCGCCCATTCGCTTGGTCTCTTGTTTGTGTGTATACCAAAAACTTTCGCGGACGCTTCTTTTTCTTGGAAATATCCAAGAAATCGCAACCGTGTCCAACAGCAGAAATTTCGAGAAAACAATAATAAAAACAAAACAAAAAAAGAGGGGAAATGACGATGACGTGGTATCAACTAGATGGATCAGGCGGAAAGCCCCCGCAGGAGCAGACTGTGCTGAAGAATAGACTGATTAAGACATATCGAAAAGGGAACAGTCGACGCCGTGAGGTGACAGCGGTGTACACGGGGCAAAAGTTGCCAGGAAAGGGGTCGTTTGGAGAGCAGTCATTCTGCGCCAGTTGCCAATGCTCCAAAAGTGGGGGAAAACAATCCCATGATATTGGTTATTTGCAGGTAAAAAGATTTGAACGGTTATATACAAAAAGGTTGAGCGTTTTTTTTATTTAAAAAGTCTTAGAAGGCAACCGATTTCTTGCGACGCTCGAAGATGCGCGAGAATCCGCTAGGCTTATCCTCGACAGCGGGGGAGGCGGTTGCTAAGGTTGATGGTGGCGGTTCCGATTCTCGCAGGAAGCGCGCCAAGTCGGACGTCCCAGATGCCCTCGCGGCTTGGGATGGAGTGGCATCGCGAGGCTCGTAGTGCTTCATTGGTACCCGGCCTGACGGTGCCCTGTTCTGAGGCATGCCGGGTCCCATCATATCGTTGATCTTTCCAGAGTTACCACCGCTAGGTGGTGGCGTGTTGGCTACGATGGGAGTGTATCCGCGGCCGTTGCCGGTGTTACTCGATGCTCTCGAGTCCCGACCTGTCGGGGGCGGGGTTCGATCGGCCTGTGACGCACTGCCGTTCCGGAGGCGGGCAATCAAGTTGGTAGTGCTCTTCTTCTTGAGCACAGCGGGCTGCTTCGTATTATAGAAGGGTTGGGGAGGCGACGGGTCTGGCGGCGGGTCATAGTTGTTGAGGAAATCGACCAAGCTCTCCTCTCTCTTGGGCTTCGGTTTCGGTTTGGGCGCCTCCTCCTCCAACAGATCGTCCAAGTCTTCCTCATCACTGAAATCAATAGCGTACGGGTCTCGGACTCTGCGCTGCTTTCGCTTCGGTATCATATCCTCCTCATCAAAGTTGTTGGAATAGCTCGTTGGCTTGTTAGACTTGTTCAACAGCGCGCTCTGCGAGTTGATTGACGAGTTGACCGACTCTGGCACAGTTGTCGAAGCTTGACTGGTTCTGACGTCCGGGAGCGCAGCATCAATGGCTCTGCCTCCGGTAGCGCCAGACATTTGAAGTTGATCCGAGTCCATGGTGTTGCGGAAGGGAGCAATGTTGCGGGGGATACGAGGATTGGCGCCGGTAGATGGGGGACCTCTGCGGATGAAATCGATAAGATCGGAGCTCTCGTTGTTTGAGCTGACAGCGGCGTCACGCGCTTGAAGACGGGCTCTCGTAGAGGCCGTGCGCTTGGGTGGCGGCATGGCAGTGTTCATGGTAGCAGTAGGTATAGGGTTGCTGACATCTCTTCGGTGGGGACCGGGGTTGGCAACAGGTTTGTTAGCCTGGAAGTTGCCACGTCCAGCAGGCGGGCCCGTTGAACGTATAAACTCGGCAAAATCTTGCAAGGATTCACGTGGAATGCGGGCATCTCTGGCTTGACCCGGAACCATCCGCCCCTGGGTAGCCATTGAGACGGGCGGCGCTCGTGGTACCGGCCCGGCAAGTTTTGCGTTTCCGTGCGCCTCAGGAGGGTGCGAGCTTAGTCCGGTGGATTTGTTGAGAGACAAAGACCTCTTCATGGAGGAGGAACGAGATCGATCAGCGTGTCGGGCTTCATCGTTCTTACCAGCCATGCCGGACGACTGATCCCTACTCGACTTCTCCTTTGGCGCTTGGGATATTTCCATATCGCGCATGTTCTCGGGGGTAAGCGTGTACTGAATCGTCTCATCATTCTGAAGCAATTCCTCGAAATTCTTTGCGACATCATGTGCGCGATGGCTGGTGGATTCCTCAGAGCTTCGGACTGCTTTGAATTTGTTGGAGTTGGTAGACGAGGTCGGGGAGTCGCCCTGCTTCGGCCAGGCACGCTTCGGGGATTCCGGTGACGCACGATGCGAAGTTGTACGATCGACGGAAGAGTGCGCATACGTAGGTCTGTTTGCGCTCTTCTCGGGCAGCGTGGGCAGCGTAGGTGGCTTGGAGTAGGAGGACATCCTCGGGGGCAACTCGGTTCTCTGTGGTGCAGTGTCAATGTCCAAGAAAGATCCGCTTGTAACAGACTGGTTCAAGATTGTGACCTTCGTCGAAGCCGCATTGGGAGCGGACGTAGGCGCTGACGTATGGGCCTGTGTCGACTGACCATAGCCATGAAGCGATGGGCTTGAAGTACGTCTAACATTCCTCTCTCGAGAGCTCTCTCTAGATGAGTATGCTGAAACATCAGCTCGAGGGTCAAAAGTCCCTTCCTCCGCAATGGGCGGGGTTGATACGCTTCCTTCCCTCGACAAACTCATAGAGCGCGACACTGAAGGATAATCAAATTCGCCAGAGACGTGTCTGCTGGATCTCACGCTTGGGCTTCGAGGGCTGTGCACCTCGATCATGCGTACCGAGCTTAAGCTATTTGATCGTCCCACGAGGATTGACGGAGGTCTCTTCGAACCGGGCTCCGAAATAGCTGGCGAGCTTCGACCGCCTATTGACACCCGTGATGAGGTAAGAATTTGCGGTTCCTCGGTGAAGTCATCGAGTTCGTCGTCCTCCTCCTCTACCATAGGCGTAACAACAGTTTGTGGCGCAGTGCCATGGGCCATTGCGGCGACACCAGCCAGAGCAGCGGAGCCGACAGCAGCGGCACCAGTCACCATCTTTGAGATCGGACTGGTCGGGATCGCGTTCGTAATCGCTTCGACGGCGTTCCGAGCCTGGGATTGTTCTGGCTCCTTTTCAACTGCACCAGCCTCGGTGGAAGGCTTGCCATCTTGGTCGCCATCCGGTTCGGTCGCCCTGTTTTGCGCAGGTGCAGGCGTGGGCAAGATGATAGGTGAAGCAAGGAGGGTAGGAACTGAGTTGGCACGCTTCCGGCTCCTCAGGGTGTGTGAAGTGGGCTGAGAGGCGGCGGGTGTCGGCAGGTCATGCTTGCGGAGCGTAGAGAAAACCATCCAACTCTTGGGCCGTGGGCGCTGCTTCATGGGCTCGTCGTCTTCCAAGTCGCTGTCCTCCTCGTCACTGTAGGATACAAGCCCAGGAACTTCGATCTCCGCAACATCATTGTTGCTCATCGGCAAGGGAACCGCTGAAGGGCGCATCGCCTTTGTCGGCTCATCGTTTGGTTTCGAGTCGGCTGCCGGGTTCACATCCTGCGATTCGTCTATGCTGACTTCTCTGGATATCGGCAAAGTGCCAACTGTGTCTGCGGCTATGCTGCCATGTCGGCTGTGCGTTGTGCTCCTGGTAAACGATCGCTGGTAGCTGAGTTCGGCAGGGGCTCTTATCCGCTTCTTCCAGGCTCGCCATAGCCTTCCCAAAGTTCTATCGAGAGCGACGCGCTCCATGTCTAGCTCCTCGACGACAATTCGTTCCGAGATGTCGCCTGGCATTCGTGTGCCGTCTTTGAGCTCCTTCTCATATTTGACTCGCAAGCGATTGAAAGCGGCTTGTCCAGCAATAACCAGCACCTGCTCCCCCATGAACTCAAGGATTGACGTTAAGAAGATAGCAACTGCCGGAGATACGGCTTCGGAGAGAATATCATCGCCGCTTTCGCCCCGGAAGTGTTCTTGTTCCATGTAATAATCTTCGTCCTCCTCTTCCATGTCTCCGAGGGACGAGTAGACCATGCATCGAAGCCGAGTGCGCTTCCAGGCCAACTCGAGATCCCAGCTGTGCGATGCCTCGGCATCCTGGGAGTGCGCAAGGTCTTCCACCTCACCACCCAGATACTCCCGAAGCTCCTCATCGGCCTGGTTTACCGCATCTCTCGCGAGCTTGGGCTTGAGGACTTCACTAACAGCCGGTCGCAGGGCTGAAAGAGACGTTGACCTTGCAATTGCGATTACGTTGAACAGAAGCTGGTCAACAAAGTTGTTCGCAAGCTGCAGCGCGCCTGTCGCGACCAAGGCGGTTTCGCCGGAGGGTTCTATTCCAACTTGGTCATACCATGTTTCTGAGTGGCTGTCGTGGTCGTTGGTCACAATCTGTGACGCGGCAGAAGCGGCAATGAACGCCGCCTCAGGCGTCACTGACTGTGGAGGTGACATCAGGCTGTGGGCGATGGTGGACGGTCGGTCGCTCGAGATGCTCTGCGTCCGAGAGCGGACATGGCGCGGCGTTGTCGCAAAGGCGGTTGTGGGAGAAGTTGACGCCGGCATAGCGTCGATATGAAGAGAAGTCATGGTTGATATATTACCAAAAAAAAAACAGGCGCCCCTGACCAGCAGTCCGCCACTGCAGCTTGGCAAGCGGAGGTTTGCTTGCTCGAGGGCAGTCGTGAAGGAGGGTATGCAATGTACCAAATCTTCAGTGTGGCTGGTTCCGTCCTATTAGCTTTCGCAATGATTGATGTTGTAAAAAAGCCCCCAAAGACTATGAAATCTGGCAAAAGCCGAGAAGGGATCGGCCAGGGCTGCAAAGAATAAGAAAAAAAGACTAATTGCGACTCGGCGAATGATTGATCTGGGCTGAAACACGGTCGACACGAGTAAACCGGGAGTGCCTGGTAAAGAAGGGAAGGGTGCAACTATGCAAGAAGGATAGATGCAGGACGGATGTTGTTTTTGGCAACCGCGAAGCTTTCATTCGAGTCATGCAAAGATTAATACTCGAAATAGATAGGAGTTGCTCGAGAGCTTTCTCTTCTCCCTCTCCCGGGCCTTGCTTGTTTTCCTTCTTCAGCTCCGCGAGGATGACAGGGTACGTATCATACGTAGTATAGAAGTAGTTAGACGACGGCGTGCGCATACAATCTTGTAGTTATCCACTTGGTCCCCTGTTGCAAAATCCGATCCACTTGTCAGATGTTTCCTTCTGATCCATGATTACTGTGAGAAATGAAGATGCGCGAGCCTTGTAAGAGGAAAAAAGTGACATTGTGGTTGGCCTTTAGCCGGAGGATCATGGAGGGGCAAATGCATGCATCTCTCTCTCCATCTTTGTTTCAATTGACCGGTGTTGTCCGACTTCGACATATTCACCATCAACGGCGTGTGCGATGTGGGCTTACCGCAGGATGAGCAAAGCATATCGAGCCTGTGGAGACCGGCTGGGAGTTCGCCTCAGAACTGCAAAGGGGGCCGTAATCCGGGATTTACAAGTCGAGTACCCGAAAACGCTCCTCCCCTCTCTCTCTCGCCTTTGCGCAAAAATCAAATCAGAAGAAACGGGACCGGACGTACGTACCCTCGTTAACCTCGTATGCGCTGGGTTGGGCGATGCGGCCGCTCTCGTCGTGTAGTAGAGCGACTGGGAGTCAGGTGTGTATGTATGTGTAATTATTGGGTGGTATGGGTGGAAGCAAGCAGTGGGTAGGCAAAGCTCGGGATTGCCAATATCGTTTCGTCCTTGTTTCGACCGGCTGGTGTTCTGTTTGCATGGAAAGAAAGAAGGAAGGGAAACACACCGAGTCGTCAACCCAAGCCGGACCGAACAAACGAGGCAAGGAGGTTTGAGTGAGGAAGGAAGATCCAAGTAGCAGCAGGTGGTGTGCAAAAAGTAATAGTATGTGGTTCATAAGAGATCAATCATAGAGACATTCAGCAACAAACCGGACGGGCTAGGCCAGCTGGAAGGTTGCAAAGACGACTGGAGTTCGAGGCACAGCACACACACACAGGCTAACCTTAGCTTAATTCGGGTGTGGGTGGTTGCTGCTCGACCGGCAGCTACTGTACGTGTTCCAGTAGGGGCTGCAATATGGATAGCGAAAATTACTTTTAATTGCCTAGCGGGAACGACATGGTTTGGCTGCTGGGGCAATTGGGGAAAACCCCCTGGACAAGGGGTGTTAATGATGCCAGGGTAGCATCGCAGGGCCATAGCTTCTCGTCAATGTTCTCATTACAGTTAACTCGCGATTCTCGTTTCTTCGCCCGCTGATTATTACAGGCAGTTAGGAGACAGGCAGTTGGAAATGGAACTGGAATTCTCTTCTTGGTTGGTATTACCGACCACGCAAAATATACCGAACTCGGGTGTTGTACCAGAAGCTGGGTGGATGGGCGCCCCGGCTGAGACCACGGGCTACGTCAATGTAGGGATGAACAGAGCTGTATTTAGAACACTTTCACACCACACCAAAGCATATTTTGGATGGTGTCCTGTCCTCAACCACCGCCCATCCAGAAGCCAATCGAACCCGGGCATCGGCTTCGCATGTGTGGCTTGGGTTGGTATGACACTGCTGCACTGCTTACTACCATGTACAACGTAGATCCTTGGAAATCGATTGCTCGCTGACGTTGGAACTTCGTTTGACTCAAACTAGTTATTCGTTGCCAATCGGGAGACATCTTTTGCTTGCTTTG
Organism: Apiospora saccharicola; assembly: GCA_038363915.1. Lineage (NCBI taxonomy): Eukaryota > Fungi > Ascomycota > Sordariomycetes > Amphisphaeriales > Apiosporaceae > Apiospora > Apiospora saccharicola. The sequence goes on from JAQQWM010000004.1 coordinate 2,340,959, forward strand.
CTGACATGCGTGGTGATGCGGGACCAAGGTCCTCCTGTCTGCCACCGACGAAACGTCTTCAATGTTCTTTCTTCCCCTTCCTCCCGAGAGGAAAGATTGCGGGGAGCACGCACCTTGCACAAACGTGATTGATGAGGGTCTCTGCGAGATTTCAGTTCGAATGCATCGCGGCCAGTCTCCTCTATGTTCACTTTATCAGCTACGTCGCAGCAGCAGTTACGAACCAAATAATAGACTCCCCCGGGCGCGGGGGGGCACGCGAATCCATCCCATTTCTTTGCATGCATACAATAAGCCGCACCGGGTCTCTGTTTCGTTGCAAACGGACTTCCCAGATCTGATAAAAGGTTGCACGATGGGACAGCGAACCCCTGGAAGCTGGTGGGTGTTCCCACAGACCACGGACGCTAGGTGGGCCATCGCTGGTGGGCTGAGTGGGGCTTGCGCGGTGGGAAAAGCTCATGCCCCCCTTGTCTGTCCCTCGTGAGCTTGTGAGGCTACACGGCTGCTTACCCACTAACACCCACCGCGGTCCTTTACCGTTTTAGCAGTCTAATGTCGTGAAGGGCACGCGAGAATCGAACCAGGGTTTGATCATCAAAAGAATCGAGTAACGTGGGGAATAGGAGCCTCGAGCGAGGCTATTAGCGTCTACAATACCGTGAGTGTGAGCATCATCTATCAGCCATGACTGATTCGCGCAGCAAGATCAAAAGACGTCAAGGTCGTATTGGTGTTATCTAGAACGGCCACTACTAGAATAAAGGTTGCTATGGATGGATACATGCATGCGTACACAGGCACTCACTCCGCACCAACGCCGTAAGATTAGGTGCTGTAGACTTGCTGATCTTCAAGATGTTAGTGCACACGTGTTCGGGGGTTTTTAGGAGGCTACCTACTGCGTACTTGCCTCGATTCGGACCAAGCAGCCTGACCCAAAATGAGGATGCACCCATATCACTCCGGCAAGAATATTGCCAGTGCGAACCAGGGGAATATATTGATGCGGGTGTCCAACAACATCACACCCAAGGCAGCAACTTCAACCGGTAGTCGAAATTATCAAAAAGAACAAATATTACCAATCCGTCTCTCCATTCCATCCATTAACTGCCTGCATGCGAAAAGCACGCATCATTACGTAGCCGTAAGCGCTTCAGGCAATGGTTTACCTTTCTGGTAATAACACAGTCCTGTAACATATTTGCCAGCCACCGTAATCCTTGGGGTCTAAAAAATGAACATCACTCATCATCCATCTACAGAATGGGACGTCACGACCAATCCGACAGCCTACCTACACAGCAGACAATAGCGGTGAGGAAGCCTGCAGAGCAAAGTTGCCTACGGATGTCTGCCTGATAATGCGATCTACGTCGGTCCTCCCGGCGGGATGTTCCATTAGCCCGATGATTTCCTTGCGATGTGCAAAAGTCGAGGCCGGAGGAATTCCACTCCGTAGAAGAGTAAAGGGGCGCCGGCAACGACGGGTAAATATGTTGCATTCTCTGCTGCGAGGCTGTGTTATGTAGCTGTCTTTCCAGCGGGCGCAGACTTGTGAACAAACAAAAGCACAACAAAAACAAAAGAGGAATATACTCCGTATATCCGGGGTCCCATTAAGTAGCTTGGTAGGTTAGCTGCCCATCGTTTAACTCGCTGGCGCAATGACAATGTGCAACGCCGTTGCTATACTAAGTAGTCAGGACCAGGCATGTTGTTTAAGTCGGATGGGTGGATTGTTTTTCTGCGGTTAGACCATCGTGAGCTCAGTACTATCAACGATAAGTTCCTCGCTAGTCTGATCTCTTCGGACGCAGTCCAATCATCATGGAAAACCTAGCAAGCCCAGGCAGGGAGGCTGTCCAGCTGTCCCAGCTGCCATCTGAATATCGTTCCTTTTCACTTCACTAGGTAGAGACACCGTCATACCTTTCGCATTGTTCTAAGATAGGATGGCATGACTCCGCTGTTGATGTTTACCTGGGCCGGTTGACGTTGTACTATAGCCGGGGTTTGTGTATCCAACAGCATTGCAACATTGGCGTCGCATCTGCCATTAGCCATGAGAAGTCTAATACATCCTTGAAGATGTACATCGAGACCTATCTATCATTCAGGGGAACTAGCCAGCCAGCCGCCTCTTTACCGGAGCTTGGATCTCAAAGCTGCACTGCGGCGGCGGTTGGCTGTAGCGGCAAGTTGAAAGGGACGCCGGTTGGGATCTATTGAAAGCCGGCACATTTCGCCAAATAGTGCGCTGCAAGCAATTACGTGCATTTTGCGCGCTTGACTCCTTTCAACGTTGGAGCAAGGGAGAAGAGGCGGAGGGGCCTTTTTCTCCCCTTCCTTTTTCCCTCGTGGCGCGCAAGCAAACCCCCTGTCCGTCCAGGCAAACGCCAGCCCGAGACGCCATGAAGGTACGTAGGATCTGGCTTGCTGGCCGTGAAGATTTGTGTCTCGCAATAAGAAATTTGCTTTTGCGTCGGCACCCGGGTCTATTGGCCGATCAATCCATGGCTCTCGGCTTCGAGGCCCTTGATTCGTGGGCGGATATGATAACTTCATTTACCTTACCTTTGCGTCTGTCGGCCCAACCCCTCCCCATTACACATCATTGCAGATGCATGTACCGTGAACCCCAATCGGTGCCGCAGGGGCAAACGTTTGAGGTATAGTGTACAGATGGCATCAGCGAGGTGGGAGGAAAGGATATGAATAGACTCGGGGCGTTATATTATCTGCATCTGTGGGCGACTCGTCACTTCTTTAATCTCGCCCGACAGAGACAATGTGAATTTACATAATAGCAACAACAGCCCACGCCTTGACGTCGTGACAGCACCAGATCGCAAGAGATCGTCGATTTTATTTGCTTCTTTTTCTTCTGTGCCCAACCTCTCTCTCTCCTCCATGAACCGCTATCGGACGCCCAGAAGTCTCGAACGCCCGTTCAGGGCTGGGGGCCAAGCAAAGTCTATCCCATATTAACTGACGGCAACAGGCGCCCCCAAAATTGTATTAAAGGCAAAGTCGCCCCAACGATATTTAGAGGCAATTGACACATGCGGGCGAGGTGCCACAAGGCTGAGACGGGATAGCTACATAGGTAAACTGTCTGCCGCCAGCGAACTAGACACCCACGTATTTCGGCAGGTAGCAACCGTTTGGATGCTTGCTGATGTATCTCAACCTCAATTCGCCGCTATGACTTGGCTAGACCTTGGCGTTGGTCTCGAATGAAATAAGGGTGGGATCCGAAGAAGATGTGACTGATGCCGAGCGAGGTCAACAAGTCACCCTGCCTGCCTATCCAGTCCCATTTCCGGATACCAAACGTGCAAGACGCTGGCTGCGCTACCAACTGGCACAGGTCAAACAAAAGCAACGATACTTACTGTATGAAGCTCAGACTCGCACAAGCATGCCTGCAGCAGCCCGACGCTTGCATGCCAAAGCAACGTCACCGCCGGAGAGTCGCATCCATAGTGTTACTACATGTCCATTCACGTGATAATATTCCGGTATCGTGTTGGCAGTGGAATAGCCGGCAATGAGGTATCTGGCTGATACCGGGATAGATTTGGTTCTGACAGACAGGTTGGTACACCGGCCAACGGCGTAAAATATGGTAAGACTACAATGATTATCGGCTCCGACTTCTACCTCAGCGTATGTTCTGTAACCCATTGGACAAGAAAAGTTTCCATATCGAGATTGGCGAGAAGAACGTGAAACATCTCGATGAAGCATCTACACCAAACATAACAGACCATGTGCTTCTGCAATGGTCGAGGAATCCATGGGCTGGCTCCAATCAAATGCCAGACGAGTGACGCTCGATGATACATGCACACAGATGCAACATGGAGCGTCCTACCTTCACGGTTGCGCTAATCCACAAGGCTCGTGTTGCCTAACTCTAGGAATTCGCCGAATTGCAACCACTTGATGAAAGTTCTCAAAATGTATGTGTATTAAGCTGTTCTTTATTCATTGCTCGAATCTGCAGGCTACTTGTTGAGCGACTGCTCTCGCTCTCGTCTGCAGCATAGCCTGTTCTGACAGGACAGAGCCAATCACCCGAGTCATGACAAGCAAGCCGAGAGACTATCCTACATTAACAGATATCATGCCGGTAAGTAGCACATCGTCTAGCGTCCGCCGCCGCCGCCGCCGCCTCTGTTTCCTGTGCGTCCTCTTCCGCGTCCTCGGCCCCTATTGCCACCACCCCTTCCGCCTCCGCCTCCGCCGCCGTTAGAGTTCATGCCACCGGGGCGCGGAGGTAATGGATGAAAAGACCTTTGAGAGCCATTGCTAATGCCATTTCCATTGCCATTATAATTTCCACTGAAGACCATAGGCGGAGGAGGTCCGGGCGGAAGTGGTGGCATATCCGCAGTTCCAGGAGGAGGCGGGTGGCCGTTGTTGCGAGCTCGTCGTGGTGGCCGACTGGACTGTTGCTGTGGCGGGTTGACGATATTGGTGGAAATGCTGATGCCTCCCTTGCCTGGACCGCCTCTACTGACAGGTGGTTGGATGAACTCGCCTTCGGAGTCATCGCTCGAGATGAAATGGATATGGGTCTTCTTCGTTGCCTTGCCTTTGATATGGAACTCGGACACCTCATTGGCGTTCGGGTGGTTAACACCTATTTGCGCGATGGCAACGTTGGTGCTTTCTGGGTCGACATAAGAGTCGCGATTGGCCTTGGACCATGTCGTCCATAACCCCTGAGCCTCTGCCTTCTGCTTCTTACTAGCCAAGCCACATTCTGGTCCGTAATGGCCAGCCGTGCCACACATGTAGCAATAGCAAGGGATGTCGTTGACTTTCTTGAGCTCTGTCAAGCCTGGCTGGTAACTCCTCCATACGGTAGGACAGCGATCTTCAGTGTGACCACGAGCCGAGCAGTAAGCACAACCAGGACGCTCGTCCTTGGCCAACGCAAGCTTCTCCTGGCAAGATGCCGACCTGTGACCAAGCTGGTAGCATCTGGTGCATCGTTTCTTCGTGGGGCAAGCGTATGACATGTGATCGTCACTCTCGCAGAACCCGCATTTCAGAGACGGACAGCTTTCAGACCGATGTTGTGTACTGACACAATGTAAACACACGACTTGAACGTCGCCGACCCGCGGGAAATACAGCTCTAGTTGTCGTACTTCTTCGTCCTCGGACATTGCGGCGGCGGCTTCACCGCCCTCGCCGTTGCCCTGATTGAACACCTCTGCAGGCCCGGGGCCAGGAGTCTGAGCCCGCGTCTCCCCCGGTGCTGAGAAATCGTCGGTGTTAATACGTTTCTGGGCTTTGGCTGTTACTTCATCCCAAAGTGGGTCGTCCAAGGCAAGTATCACCCTCATGGCTTCGGACTTGGACGCCTTGGTCTTCGTTTTACTGGCACCAACGAAGTAACCGTTTCGATGGATGTAACCCAGAGCACCACTGACAACCTTTCTGTTAACTGCCTTCTTATCAGGGTTGCAGCGCATAAGCAGGGCGATGAGGAAATCGAGTTCCTTTTCAGCCCAATCAACCCACCAGGAAGATTTTGTCTGGGCGCCTCTAGACCATTTGATGATTCGAATCTCGCTCTTGGGCAGTTTCCAGTCCTTCTTAGACACCCGGAAAGTAGCGTAGCCATTTTTGTCCGTGTTCGTAGACTGCCCATCAGATAAAGCACCGGGTGTGGTAGGTGGCATACTCTCGCCTTCCTGGTCATCCTCGCCATCTTCACCGCCCTCGCCATCTTCGTCGTCACCACTCTCGTCATCTTCTCCAACCTCACCTTCTGAGTACTCATCAGCCGAACGACTCTTTGGGCGGTCATCAGCTGAACTACTCTTTGGGCGGTCCTCAGTGGGCGGCTCAGAAGGCGCAGTTGGTTGAATGATGGGGGTTTGAGTAGGAGGTGTGGCCGAAGCTCCCTTAGGCTTGCCAAACGAAGTCCTCACCCCAAGAAGACGGACCCCACGATTAATGCTGGTAGGACCTTGTGAGGACGATACCTCCGGGTCGTCTTCTCGAGCAGGCTCATTATCAGGTACGTGGTCTGGCACAGCCGAAGGTGTTGGCGCGCTGTCTGGCTCAGCCGCAATCACTGAAGGAGAAGTGTCATGATGCGCGGCCAATCCATTCGCCTCTCCGTCGCCCGACGGAATCAGAACATCAGGAGTTGGACTATGTTCTGTTCGCTGCTTCTTTCTTGTGGGTGTAGAAGAACCTTCTCGATCGCTGTGGCGCTCAGGTGTCAAGCCTTTCAGCTCTTCACCATAATCGCGGGACCGTTTCTGGCCACCCGGTGAAGTGTCTGACTCACCTGCCATTCGCAGCTGCTTGAACGAAAGTTTAATCAAAGATGTGATATCTGCTCGCGATCAACTGCGCAAGCGAGGCAGCGTTGGTTGGGCAGTGAATGTTGTTTTATCTCAACAGATATGCGGATTTTGAGGCAACTGTATTAATGATCGCAACTTTACTTTAGAGTTTTGCGACGCGGGTGGAAATGCGGGTCCTGCAACTGCCCTTTCAGCAATTGCGTTAGTGGGTACAGGGGGCATCAGCCAACTGGAATGGGACAGGTCGGCGGACAGGCCTGCTGACCCAGATTCAATTGATATTGATCTCTGTTTTTCCCACTGAAGCCAACCACTATCCGAGAATATGGCTTCAAGGTATGCATTAGATGTGCGCAGCTCCCTGTGCAAAGTTATCAGTTGCCTTATGCACATTGAGTACAGTGTCATCTATGGAATATGTTGCCGAACAAATTAAACCCATCTACGAGGTAATAAGTTTGTTATGGAAATTAATGCAGCTGCCATTGCCATTGCATTTGATCCTCTACCGGACACTTGGTTCCGGGTGGATTCTGAGAGCAAGCCACTTGACAGCTGCGGAAGATGGAAAATCATCTAAAGGGGTTTATCTCGAATGAAGGCACTTTCTAGAATGACATGCTGCCTGCTTCCTCATGTATTCATCTAATCGGTCTTCGATTTTTCAATAGATCACAGCCTTTCTCGTGTTGCATCACAATAACAAGGATGGTTCGTTTTTCGCTTCGAGAACCAAAGGAGTACATAAACCACTGTGGCGGGGCCAGATATTTATCAGTGGAACCTTAGATGCCTGATAAGTGAGACCCTGGAAGACGGGTGCGGCTGGCATAAGCTCAGCTTCCAATTGCATCGGCGGCGAAGCTTGTTGCTTGCTCCTATTCGCATTGACTACCGTCGCATCCCAGCATATAGAAATCTGTGCCCGCGCTTATTGCAATAGCTCTTGGCGCACCGACGAGATGGGGACAAGCGAGAGTAATGGCACCAAAGGCAAGGGGAAGGCAAGGGGACAATCCCGGAATCGGGTTCCATCTCCGCACCGAATGCCAATTCTAGACGGCCCAGAAGATGCCCCTGGCGCAGTAACGGCCCCCGATGCAACCTGGTAATGAATTGGGATGTTTCTGAGGCGGAATGAAGGGATTGGAGAGAAGCCTCATGTGATGCGAGCGAAGTCGGTCCAAGACTGTTGCTGAACTGCCGGTGTCCGCGAGTTGCGGCCCTGCTGTCTGATAGGCTGTGTGTAAGTCAACCATCCACGTAACCTGATCCACCATCCGGCTTGGCCCCCCAGACAGGAACCCAGCCAGCAAGACAGGAACAGGAGAGAGAGCTGCAAAGCCTCCAAGCTCCTACAAATGCGGCCTGGGGGTACGTACCGAACTTCTTCCCACCACCTGCCTAAAGAGTGTGTCGACTTCCTCCAATTCCAGCTGGACAAGTGACCTACAACCTTCATTCTGACCCCCCTACCTACCCGTGACCCTTTTTGAGCTGCATGTACCTACATACCTCATACATACAGACCGACCTTCCATCCCAATACCTACATCTGACCTCAATTGACCGAAAAAGCCATCCTCATCGCATCGCCAAACAAAGCAAACGTTTGTGTGTACGCGCATCTGCACATCCGATACGATACCACACGATCCGACCTGATCTGACCTCAGACTTCCACTTCCCATCCGGAATCCCCGCAAAAAGAGTTACGAGAGAACGGAAAACACTCGCTGCCTAGTTCGATTCGCGCTCTTCATTGGCCCTGCAAGCCACTTCTCCTTTTCTCCACCATTGATTGGCATCTCTACAAAGTAGCAGCACCCATATTGTTCTGGCTCACGTGTCGCGGCTTGTGCATATGCTTCCCTAGAGCTACTACTACGACTTACTACTTTTACTACTACTACGCCTGGTATTTTCGCCTCTGGGTTTCCTTTTGCTAGCCCTTCAGACACACCCCATTGGTCACCTGCATCTTGTTTTTCCGTGACATCACAAGGTACCACGAAAGCACTACAACTGTCTCCCACGCCCACGCCCACGCCCATCGCCGCTCCTGACCCGTCTTCGTCGCTAAGCGAAACGAAAAGTCCCACGACTCCCGAATCCTACCTCTTCCCGGCCTTAGCAAAGTCCCGCCCTGTTGCGAGACTTTGACGACCAAATTGCCCACGGTGGCCAACACAACGCTTCACGAGGATTCTTCCAATACCGCCAAACTGGCTTCTCCAATAGTACTTCCCCGCACCGTGTCCTACGGCGTCGGCACGAACCCTCCTCCGCGAGCAGGAAATACATATCTGAACATGGACGAGGGGAAGACGACTAGGAGACGGAGGTCCAGTAGTATTCTGCAGATCTACCAAGAGCCTCAGGAGCCTATAGAGCAACTGAGTGACCAATCGGCTCTCCCGAACTTGAACGCACAATGGGTCAACGCGAAAGGTACGTGACATATATCTACGCCCCCGAGCCAGAGAGGTGAACAGAATGGTTGGCCCCGGCATTCACAAGAGGCATGGTGGGAGCACCAAACAAGGTTTGGGCTGGGGTGGCATGGAAACAACCCAGAGCACAAGCATCGCAAGAGCCGTTGTAGCGGGGGAGGGAGAGGGAGCCGTTCCCAGAATGTCGACCTGGTTCTGGCAAGATGAGCTAATCCGAATATCTTCATACAGGTGCTTGGACAATTCACTTCGTCCTGATTTTCGCCCTTAAAATCTTTTACGATATTCTCCCCGGCGTCTCGCAGGAAACCTCGTGGACCTTGACGAATATCTCGTACATGTTCGGCTCGTATCTCATGTTTCATTGGGTCCGCGGTACGCCTTTTGAGTTCAACAGCGGAGCCTACGACAACTTGAACATGTGGGAACAGATCGACGATGGAGCGCAATACACACCGGCCAAGAAGTTCCTCCTTAGCGTACCCATCGTCCTCTTCCTCATGAGTACGCACTACACCAACTACGACCTCACGTACTTCACCATCAATTTTCTGGCTACTCTCGCTGTGGTAATACCTAAGCTACCATTTGTGCGTACAAGTCAAACCCCGGCCCGAAACTAATGCAGAATACTGATCCGTTCCTTGTAGAGTCACCGTATGAGGGTCGGTCTATTTTCCGGTGTGCCCGAGGAGGCCCACTGAGAGTGTGAATCGAATCCGAAAGATGGCGCCAACTCAACGACCGCGAGGGAGAAGAAATACCACAGCATTGGTCGGCCCATGGGGCTCATGGGTCTCATGGGCTTTATGTGACCACGCACCTACGCAAGGGGAGCCAGGAGACGGACGGGGAGCCAAGACCCTGCCAAGGCAGCAAATGACGCCAAACGCCAGGTACCTACCATAGAAAGGCAAGCAGCCAGGAAAAAGAAGTGCATTGCCCAGTCCAGACGGCGCGACGAACAAATCTCTCATTTAGGGCTCTCGGGCCGAGAAATGTGTATGTGAACCCAAAGTACGGCCGCGGCCCTCCGGGTTCAATGAGAGGATATTCGGTCTAAAACAACCCTGTTGGTCATCGGTAAACAGCAAATGTGGCAGGGGGCGGATGGTGTTATTCATATGTATCATACAACAATTGGGCCAGTGGCTGCTGAAGCTCTTTGCCTGGCGTGGTACTCTAGCATACCAACAGACATGAAACAAGAACAGAAAGTTCCAATTGGACGGCGAAAAATGATAACCAAGCTACTGCAGGCTGATACACCAGTTTGGTCAGAGATAGTACAATGTCGAAAGCTGTCCGGCCTGACTTGAGGCAAGATAGAAAGGTGTTAGCCTCCCAGTGTGCGATATGTTGCCAGTCCATCCTCCATGTGGGGAGTGCTCGCTTCAATTGACGAAGGTGTGTTTATTGTTTATGGCAAAAACACAGGCTTACTGCTATATAAATCATTGCAGGACGTCTTCCTGGAAGTTCGGACAACTTTCACTCGTTATAATCAGTCTTGAATACGTAGTCCGCAGGCTCGCCAGATAACCTCTTGAGAATCGATACCCCTTTCCTTTTTCCAAACAGTCCTTACTCAATTTACATTCACTTTTGTCAAAAGGACATAAAATAATAAACACGTACTTACTACGCATATCCCCTTGAAGTCCGGAAAGAGGAGAGATAACGGAAGATGAAGCTCTCCGCAATCGGTCTTCTTGCTCTTTCGAGCATGGTTGAGGCCAGAAACATCATCCAGCGGCGCGGCGGTGCGGGCCTGGAGAAGCTGGGCCTGTTCGAGGCCGCCCCGGTCCCTCACCGACGGCAGGTGGGCAACATGTCGACCGCCGCCCCCACGACCACCCCGGCTCCCATGACGGACCCGGCGCCCCTGTCGGTCACAACCCAGCTCGTCACGGTCAACCAGTCCGTCCTGGCGACGACGACACAGTCGTTCTGGTCCAACTCGACCGTCACGCTCACGCTGCCGTGCTCGAGCTGCCCCGGCGGCGTGACGACGGTGACGACCTGCGTCTCGTCCTCGGCTACCCCGGCCCCGGCCCCGGCCCCGGCCACCACCAGCACCCTCTGGCAAAGCGGCAATGTCACCGTGACACAGCCCTGCCCCGTTTGCACGCAGCTGTCGCCCCAGCCCACGCAGCCCATTGTCTTCATCAGCAGCAACTGCACCTGGACCCAGCCGGCTCCGGCCATGTCGACGCACAAGCACCATCACCCCGTCCGGCCCGTCATCACGACCAGCACGGCCTCGAGCGCCGTCTGGGTCAGCAAGGGCACCGTCACCGTCACCAGTACCCTCCCCTGCTCCACCACGATGCCGGCCCCCTGGACCAGCGTCTCCAACATTGTCAGCACCGTCGTCGTCACGCAGCCTGCCCCTGCCGTCATCACCCAGGTCCCCATCCAGCGGCTGTCGACCGTCACCCTCGCGCCGTCGACCGTGGTGGTGGCTCCGACCCAGGCGGCTCCGTCGGCGCAGCCGCAGCAGCCCGTTACACCTCAGCCTCAGCCTCAGCCCACGACGACTGCGGCCACCACTTCGGCGCCGGCCGCGGTCAAGACTGGCGGGGCGGCTTCTTTCGGCGTTTCGACTGCGAGTGGCCTTCTTTTCGGCCTGAGCGGGGCGGCGTTCGCCCTGCTCTGAGTGGGAACTTCTTGCTAGCTAGCACTGCAAATGCTATAGGCCACGCCAGAGGGAAACATATAACCCCTCCCTTACTTATGGGAACTTGCTCAGCGTTTCGGCTGCCAACTGGTGGACCGTCGTATGTAGGGGGGAGGGAGGGACTTTTGGTATGCATGATTGCTATGTCTAACACATATCTCTTCCCCCAATGTCGTTCTGCCTGTAGGTGGTGCTACATGGTTCAAAACAGTGTTCGGTGTTGATGGTGGAAAGTGATCTTGTATCGGTAACACAGGTTGGGAGAAGGCCTCATCGATATTTCCTTTTTGTTTCAGACAAGAAAACTTTTGATTATATAATGTCACTGCTGTATGTACGTAATCAATGCTATAATCTCTCTACGTTGGCACGTTTGTGTCCATATGTAGCAGCAGGGTTGGTGTGATGTGATGAGAAAATCAGATGCTGCTGCTGCCCCTTACTTGCCCACTTGATGAAATGCTCAACAGTTTGGCCAAAATTGCCTGACACACACAGCTTATTAGAGCTCTATAGCCTACTCCACAAGAAACCATTCCAGTGCCTATACATTGTTTGCATTCAATAGGCGTTCTTGCAGTTGTTAATGAGACTGACCAAGTGCGACTAAGCTGATGCGTTTCATGAGCTGGCCACCTTGCTGAGTCCTTCCTATTATAAAATCCACCTGATCCGACACGAAACGGATTTGATTTCTTCTGTGTTTTCACTTCAACACATACACAAGCCATTCCAGCCTGACATCTTGCATTCTTATTTGCTTTGCTGCATTGCTTGTTACTACCACCTGCACCGCATTCATCATCATCAACAACACAGCTCGCGCTCCCAAACCACATCTCGTCGCCACCATGAAGTCAGGAGCACCTGTTCTCTACCCCAACGAGTACGTCGCGTCCCGCGTGACGGGCTACTCGGAGGAGCACTCGAGAGACCTCCCCAAGCACCTCGTCGACTACCACGCCCACGTCATCTCGACCCAGCCTCAAGCCAACATGATGATCTCCACGTTCCAGGGACAAGCCATGGTCTGGCTTACCCATCTCGTCGGAGCCAAGAAAGGTTTGTAATTAAGTCAATGAGTTCCCGACAAGAAAAAACCTCGATTTAGCTAGCCATCGTTTCTAACCATGTGCAGTCCTCGAGATCGGCGTCTACCATGGCTTCTCCTGCATGATCTGGTCCCACGCCGTTGGTGCCGAAGGCCAAGTCACCGGACTCGAGTTTGACCCCGAGTACGCCAAGCAAGCAAGCTCCGTCTTCGCCGAGCACGGCATGGACAACATTCGCGTCGTGACCGGCGACGCCCTGACCACGCTTGCCCAGCAAGTCCCGGCCCCGGCTGCCGACGGCGGCATCGAGGGCGAGCCCTACGACATCATCTTCATCGATGCGCAGAAGTCCGGCTACCCGGACTACCTGCGAACCATCCTCGAGAACTCGCCGCCCTCCGCGGGCGAGGGCGAGAGTAAGACCAGGCGACTCCTGCGCAAGGGCGGGCTCATCATCGGCGACAACGCCCTGCGCTGGGGCAGCGTGGTCGACGGCAGCGAGGAGAAGAACCCGGTCGCGTACAACTTCAGCCAGAAGTACCCGCCGGGCGAGTGGGAACGCGAGCTGGTAAAGCTGCGCGAGTTCAACGCCGAGATGAAGGACAACCCGCGGCTCGAGACCTGGCTCTGCCCTCTCTGGGACGGGCTTGCCATGGCTCGACTGAAAGACTGAGCGAAGGGCTCTTGCATTTAGTGCTCTTTAGAGTCGATCGCTCCCATTTTCGTGTGGCAAGGAAACGTAACCAGATTCTTATTATTTGACTTCATTGGGGCTTGGGTAAAATTGCTTCGGGGGACCGGCGCACTTGAGGAAATACACCCATGATGTTTGTTATTCGCGCGCCTCGAAAGCATACACCATGATAGCCAAATAGATTACTCTTCCCAATATCGGATGGCCTTTTCAGTGTATCCTGACACGTGTTGTGGATGGGTACAGACATGTAATCATTGCATCGTGAATCGTGAGAACATGCCACTGCAAGCTCACGACAACTCCAACTACAGTCCTCCAGGGACTTTGCTCTCTTTTTATTTGACAGATGTACGACAGGCATCGAGATATGGCTTGAACGGCGTTGTATGAGGATTCCGGAACCCAGGCCATCTCAAGCCCCACGGTCCGGAGTGAATGTAATGACAGCTGTTGTCTAGATGCATCTCCATCGCGCTAGTCAAGCTACATATATATTGCCCCGTAATAGATGATTTGTCATCATCCACACCACAGTCACACACAGCTGTGTTAGTTCAGTGGTAGAATTCTAGCCTTCCAAGCTAGAGGCGGGGGTTCGATTCCCTCACACAGCACAAGTGAAATTTCTTTTTTGAAGTTTTGCCCTGAGAAATAGTTGGTCAATAATACCATCTTTTTTGACGAAGCCATTCTGCTAGGTATACTTCTGCTGCTATCCACCCCCAACATTCCCAAACACTTGAAGCACGCTCATGCCTCCAACAGCTGCACACTCAGCTATGCGAGCCAAAAATAAATCTGCAAAAAGCAACTCTATTCGCCATAAAGAATAAAAGATATAAGTCTGTCCTCGGTGAGACTCGAACTCACGACCTTTGGATGTCCCAACTTCTAGTCGGATCATATGCGGAGATATGAGACCAACGCTCTAACCAACTGAGCCACGAAGACTTATAATGATTTGATGGAAGACGCTGCGCTAATCGGGCATTCTAAAGGCGCGGTAACGACCTGTCAAGCAGCAGTCCAGAAGTCGGGCAGTCAGGGTTGGTGGCTGCCGTAAGTATATGCGTTGGAGGCGGCGGCAGGTCGGTGACGAGTGACGAGCCGCAGGGCTGGTGACGAGAACTGGAATAAAAGTCAGCAATCAGAACGGGATGTAACTTACTTGCCCAAGCTAAGCACACCCCCGCTAAGCCTTGAAGTGTGCTTGCTTATTGGCCGAGAGTATGAGAGTTTCCAGTCAGAAACCTTAGCGGTACTATAGACAATCTCGCGTGTAAGTCAGATAAGGGGTAGTCAGTCATATGGGAGGTTTATTTGATATCCGAAATCAGTGGACCGAATGTACAGGTCTTGAAATAACGCAACTTCGCTCGCTTGCTCTTATTTGTTACCTAACTATATTGGGAGTGATCCTGTAGACTCTCTCTACCCAGCCTGTGATACATATGGCCCCTGCCTGAACAACGCCTCAACCGCAGAAAAGTAGCCAGTACCCTCTTTCAGATTGGAGTTACGTTTCGTCCACACCCATTTTCTCATTACTGTTTCGCTTCAATTTTGTCTCTTCTCAGTCATCAGAATCCGGGTCCTCCTCCACCACCATCTTGTCGTCCGCCGAGCTGGACCACCACTCCGTATCCCCCGCGCGCTCCGCCTCTTCGCCCTCCAACATGGCCCGGACCGCCGGGTCGATCTCGCGCTGCTGCCGCCAGTGTGCCACGGCCTGGGCCTCCCGCTCGAGCCCAGCCTCGCGCAGCAACTCCTCGGCGAAGGCGCCGTACTTGCCCCACTGGGCATCGGGCGTGACGTCGGGCTCGAGGAAGACCATGTCCTGGCAGTGCTGAACCAGGCGGGTGCGAGCGATGTTGTATCTTTCCCGATTGCCGTTCTGTTGCTCCTGTTCCTCTTCCTGTCCCTGCCCCTGTCCCTGCAGTGGCGGTTGCTGCGTGGCCCAATACTTGGCCATCATGTACTGCGAGAGCCGGTACACGCTGACCTGAAGCGCCCCCTTCCAGAGGTCGGTGCTGCGGTTCTTGGACTGGCGCCACTGCTGCTTCGACACGGTCGCGATGCACTCGAGGCCCCGGACCGCCTCCTCGTCATTGAAGACGGTCAGGCCCCGCGTTTGTCCCTGAAGCGCCATCGACTGGAAGTTGAGCGCCATGACGTTCATCTCGCCGAACTCGGCCGCGGCGTGCTTGGAGAGCTGCTGCCAGCTCTCGGCCATCTGTGCCTTGGCCTCGGTGTCGTCCGTCAGGCGCGCAAAGTGCCACCGGCTGTAGAGCGTCGAGGCGCACAGGCCCCGCAGGTCTCGGAACGTGTCGTACAGCAGCGCGCACAGCTTCGAGATGAAGTCGAACACGCTCGCATGCCCCTCGAGCGCCGCGGCGCGGAGGCTCAGCGCCATCGAGGTCATGGGGTGCTGTTTACCCCGCTGGAGTAGCATTTGTTGGTACAGATAACTGGATGCCGCCAGAGTGCTGCCATTAGCAAATGAAATGTCTTGCGCTCTATCGGTTGGTTAGATATATGTACGGATGAACTTACTTAGTATATAGTTTCATGACAATGTCCGTATCACGGCCCATTTCGCATATCACGAGTGGGGCTATAATGAAGAGATCCCATGCCCCCGAGATATGTTGGTCGTTGACGAGCGGCTCGATGCTCAAGAAGGCCACGCGAAGCAGCTGCCCGGCATTCACATAATCCTCCAAGCGGACATAGTGGCGCGCCACCAGCAGCTGGTCCTCGAAAGGTATGCGCACGCGGTCTACCTCTATACTCTGATACCGGGTCGGCTTTAGCCACCGCGGGTCCGTTGCCGCCCAGCCTCGGATATAGTTGCGGTAGGAAGCAAGTCCTGAGCTTACCCGCGCCGCTATACGATGGGAGAAGAAGAAAGAAAACCCCAGTTAGCAAATGCTATCGTTGGCTGCCGACTACGACCAACGCGATGTGGGTAGGAAGGAAGACCAGACCAGACACACGCACTTGCGTCGTTGCGGGTGCATGGTCTTTGGGGACATGTGATCTTCAACTTACCGAAGTCGGACTCGTTTATGAAGAGTTTGGTGGGCGCAGGTGAAGCAACGATTGAAGTGACTTCGGATGGAGTCCCAGGACTGCCCACACTGGAGATGTCGCCTTGGTAGCTTTCGTCTTGCGAAGTCGTCGACTGTGCCGCAACGCTGCCTTGCCTCTTCTTCTTGTACTTCCGCCAACCCCACTTGGCGAAACGGTGGTTGTATTGGCGGATGCTGGTTGGTCGCAGGTCAGTAGCTAATATTTCCAAGTAGTCTTAATGATAACTTTTGGATATATAAAGAAGAGAGAGATGAGAAGAATAGATGATGAGAGGAAAAGTGTAGATTTACGTGGCTTTGATGTGGTGGACATCTCGCATCTCCTGGACCAGAGCCTTGAGGGTGAGGCCTTGGTTCAGGTACAGCTCCTTGAGAATGGGCTTCACGCGCTCCCAGTCCTCGGGATCGCGCGGGGTAACCAGCCTGGCCTGGCCGCCCGCCTCGGGCTCGGAAGAAGGTGGTGGCCTGCTACTGCCCTCTTCTTCCTCTTCGTCGGCGGCCGGATGCGGCATCTTTTTGTTATATTGAGGTGGAGGTGGTTCGTTCACGACGAACAGGCTCTCTCGCCGGGGGGAGGGGGGAGGAGAGCGCTGAACGCATGTGTGTGTGATTGCCAGTTGGATGTAGGGATTTGGAATTGAATGATTGAGTGCTTCGGTCATGCAGGCAGATGGATGCCCGTGGATGGATGGACAGGGGTGCTTGCTGCTCCCCCCATCATTGCCCCCCAACTGGCGGCTGCGCACTGCAAGGGTTTAGTCAGCAGCGTCGGACATGGAAGTTATGCCGGCAACACCAAAACATGTAAGCACTAATGCATGCTGCGTACGACGATCTTGCAAAAACCCACGGTGATGTATGTATGTCCCAAGGGTTAAAGTAGCTCCCGACGTGCCGGCTCCCTGGAACTGGGACAGTGGATCTCATTTGACTGGTTCAAGTGCTTATGATGTCTAGATTGATCGATTCTCCCGACTTCAAGATCCTGCGAGTCTGCATGCGCGGTGCATCCTGCATCCAGCTTCGAATGCTAAGCACCTTCCGCTTCGAGTAAACCGCCCAACGCGAAGAACACGCCCAACCCAGTTTAACACATCGAATTGACTCAGTATCCCGTACATGAGCAGTCGCGGTATGTGAGGCTGCCACATGTACGGCCACTTACAAGCTTAGTAAGTCACCTGGTTTTGCCAAGGTTCAGTCTGTAGAACCTGCGATGACCTGACCTAAGGCGATAGTCATAAAGACAATCAGGTAAAGTCTACCCAACTCCGCAATTAGTGTGGGCAACCACCAAGCGTATACCCCCATGTTCCCCCAGAGCTGTGCCCGCATCCACAACTTTGTCGCCTCGGGCCACATAAGTGAAGCATTCGCCCTCGTCGGTCAGCTCGGAGCGCCGCGGTCCCGCGACGAGGACGCACCCCCCGAGAAGTTGGTAGCGCAGAAGCCCGGTTCGGTGCCGAGTACCAGGCTACCGTCGTGTATCAGCTAGGCCGCGTACATGACCATGAGCATGCTGAGGCCGGCCCTGCTCATGCGGTATTCGGTGGCGCTCCGGTGGTAATAGGGACCACCGGGCGACGCCGGATCCGCCACATGCGTGATGGAGCCCATGTTGGAGCCCATGTTGGAGCTGCCGAAGACCCGGCTTCGGCTTGTCACCGGATTGCGAGAGACAACAGGTGGTATCGCAAATTTTCATCGCGGACCCAGGCAACAGCCCTCGTCACAAGAGCCACATCCTTTCGTGGTTACCACTCTGATGTTAATCGCGAAGAAAATGCTGCCGCGTCTGAGGTAGCCTCTGGTGTAGCCGACCCCCTGTCAAACCCCTATGTTATATCACCGTCCCATATCCTGTCTTTTACAAGGACGCTGCTTGGTTTTGGCAAGGGACTACCAGCACGGGCTTCTTCGCTTGCAACCCGAGACCCCCTGTTCCCAGAGCTCTGCTCTGGCTCTCTTGTGGTAGAGCTTGACGCCAGCCAGCCGTCTCTTCGACCGCTAGATGCAGTGGCTTCAAGCTGCCAACCTGTAATGTAAGTGTCTCGAGAGGCACCTTCGGACTCTGCTTCAAGTGGGCGTTGGTCATCATGAATTGCATTCCCATGTACTGGCCAAAGCTCGATGGCTTTCCGTGGCCATCATTTCCAGCGAGCTTACCTCGATTGGCGGTGCGCGGAACGTTTGCCATCACTCTGGACCGCCGACGGCTCCTGCGCTTGTGCTTAAGTAGGTTGAAGAAGGGAATACATGCACATACGAAGCCGATCGTTTGTTCCAGCGTACTAGAATCATGTGAGCAGAGCAGAAGACTTCGACGCCAGTGAGCAACCAGGAGATTGCATATAAACGTGACTTACGTGAGTAGGCCGATCGTTACGAAGCCGGAACTCACATCGGCTTGGACCTGATACTGGAAAATAAGGGGAACTCTGTAGGCAGTCACTGCCACAGCAGCTCCCCCCGCCCCGAGCAATAAAGCCGCCTTGGCTTTCTTGTATAGAGTCAAGCGCATAGACCAAACCAACACTATAGGGAGGATGAGAATCGTTGCGTCGGTGACGACAGCTATGCAAGAGTCCGCAATGAATATGCTACCCTGTCTGAGACATTTCACGTTGGGCGTATTCTTGCGGACCTCGGAATTCCAGTATGCCTTAACGGGCAAACAGACGACGGTCTTGACGATCTGCAACGGCACGTAGCAGGTGACAAGGAAATAAATGAAGTAGTTGATGCCCCTTGAGATGGTTCGTCGGACCGAGCAGATGCGCGATATCAAGAGAAGCAGCGTCGCCTTAGTGGAAAATATGGTTGGTCCGTAGAAAAGAGTCTGTACGTAGAGCCACTGCAGCCAGATGTTAGAGAAGAAGTTGGTACTGATGCTAATCTTTGCGAATTGTAAAAAATACAAGACCTCACACCAGAGTGAAAAAAGAAAAACGTGAAGGAAACGGAAGGAATGGGGGTGACTGCTATGATCAGGTACATGTACCTTTAAGAATTGAGAATACTCTTTAGGGGACAAGTCCCAGGCATGAAACCCCAACCCATGCTTGTACACTGCGAAGTATTTGATCAGTAAAGCATTGCATCAACCAACTGAGGAGCAGCGAATGCACTGGTCTTCTTGAGGCGAAACTAACTCATAAACCCAACGAAGGAGTACAACGTAATCAGAATCTTATCGGCCTCATCAGTTTCTATTCCCGGATTCGGCTCTCATAGAGCATATACCCAAGCGATGGTGCAAAACCCTGAGAGTGGTCATTAGAGATGTCCTCCTGGGTAAGTGTGTATCAGGGCGTAGTGGTCACTGGCAGGAGGGAGATACGTCGACAGGTCGGTCGGTAGAATAACGAGCCGACCCTAAGAAAAAGAATTAAGGAAGGCATCGGAAGGGGCTTAGAAGAAACCAAACATACAGTCCTCTATCGTGTACGGCTGCCTTGTCGAATACTTGACATATGAGCGCATCAAGAAAGATAGGTGTACCGCTGTGATGCAGACGATATTGCCCACGAGGACCATCGTCCGGCCCGCATCTTGCGGCTGTTGGAAGTTGGGCGTGACACCAGGAGGAGGCGGAATGGCCCCGATTATCGGGTACGGCATGTCATGGCTTGTAGATCAGAGTCAACTTGAATGCTTCGGGTTGTTGTCTGCAGCCGAAGGGGGCCTGATAAGCATCTCATTTCACTATGATGCCTGAAAATCAGCCATGGATAGCCCCATTTATTCGAGTGCCATACGGAAAAAGTGAAGGGGGAGTTGATAAAGCGAAGAGACTGGCGTGAACTGTACGCCCCGTAGACGGGGGATGCATTTCATAATTTTGCAGGCCTCCCCTGTCAAACTCAGATTCCATTCGTGGATTTAGGGAGGCATCTGAGTTCTCTGATGCAGTAGTCTCACAATTATGCGTAAATCCCGAAAGCATCTTGTCGAGTAGTCATCTGAAGAATCCCGACACCCATGAGCTTGCAGGTGATACTTGCGCTCACATTCTTGATACATTCGAATCGTGAAGGTAACATCATAGCCAACCAGCTCGTTGCAGAGTTCCTGCATGTATAGATGAATGTGGTAGTCATCTTGGCTACCGAGCCTAACTCAAGTAAACACTGCTATCACTCTGGTCGACGGTACTACTGTATCATGTTCGGCGTTAAGAAGAACGAAGCTCCCGGACGAAGACCAAACGTAGGAAGCGACAGAACTCTGCGCATGGCTTCATTGGGGAAGAAAGCACCGATCGATCAGTCGCAGTTCGTCCCTATCGAGCAACCGGCACATGGAACGTTTGGGCGCTTACTTGTTTACTTGTTTAAGGTTTACTACCGGTCCAATAGCAGCTTCCGTGCTTAGGTGAAAGCCCAAAACAAACGTGGGACGTCCCGGGTCTATCATGGCACCAATGACTCGCACCCGCCCACAGATCTAGACCCTGGTGCTAGGCCTCGGAATAACCGAATAGATAATAATGCAATCATGCTGTTTTAAACCAGATTGCCGTATTATAATATAATACGTATACTTAAAGGCAAGAGGGTTCAGCTCCCTCTGCGGTCACTTTTAAACCAAACATCATTCTCGCCTTTAGTCACCCAGCCACTTTGCTTTGAGAAGACGTGCAGTTGTGGCAAGGTCAGAGTATTGCAGGCATATGGCCTATCCCCAGTCACTGCGGGTATATGGGCTTAATCACACCAGCTTGGCGGGCGGCGGCCTCGGCCATGTCGGCTACCAAATTTCTCAATGTGTTTCCGACAGGGTGCGGGACGGGGCCGGGTACTGTTTTAGATGGCGACTTGTGGAAGCAGCCACACTGCGCTTGAGGGTGGTAAGGTACGGCCCAACGTCTAGAACAGAGCCCCTCGTGGCTCAAGCCTAACGGCCCACGTCATGAGTTTTCGTGTTGAGGTACGAATGGGTGGCTTGTCGCTTGAGGCACGTTGGTTGTTGGTTGAGTTTTGATGCTAGGTAAGGGGTACATCGACTGCCTGGCTGTGCGGGGGACGGCAGGGGATGCACGCCGGAGTATTTTCCCAGAGCATTATAGCATATGCGGAATATCATGTCTCCCTTGCTTCGACTGGATACCGAAGGATGGACCGACCTAACCGCAGTTGAGGAGCTTAAGCATGACACGTTGGTGGTGCTTTGAAATCAATTTGGCAACTGATTCCACCAATATATTCACGTATTTAAGCCTAGCGTTTGCTCACTGGCAAGAAAAATACCCCGAACATCAACGGCATATCATAATCCCTGCGTAGAAGATTACACGAAGAAGAGAAGAACAAGCGCAATTTTAATTCTCGCCCGATATCTCGAACAATTCCACCATGGCTTCTGCTGCCGCTCCATCGTCCCCCTCGTCCTCGCCCGACTATTCCGCCAACGGCTGCAGCCTGCACGTGACGGTACACATCGCGCCCGAGAACTGGCCCAAGTTTAAGGCGGCCATGCAGCCTGTCTACGAGAAGGTGATCCAGGAGCCCGAGTGCGTCTACTTTGAGATCTACCGGTCGCCTGAGGACCCGGGCACCATAACCTGGGTGGAGAACTGGTGAGTCCATCTACCATTCCATTCGTTCATCGTTCTTGGCGTTCTTGGAAAAAGAGAGGAAGAAAAGAGGAAGAAAATGTCTTGGAGGTTTTCGTATTGCTGACTGGACTTGCGCTTCAGGACTGCATCGCCAGAGTGGCTCAAAACCGTAAGTCAAGTTTCTCCCTCATACTCCTTGTAGTAAAAGAAAAGAATCCTAACAAGGGAAATAGGTGCAAATACCCAAAGAGTACTACAAGGAGTACCTGGAGATCACGCGACCCATGTTTATCAAGCCGCAGGAATTCAAGATCCTGCATCGATTGGGTCGAGAGTTCTTGTCGATCAAGGACAAGCAGTATGCTTCCGAGTTCTGAGATGGAGACCCGGGGCGTCCGACAACGTCTGGCATGACAAGGATAAGTGCAGTGACCAACTGGCGGTGCTGGGAATTAGCGATGGTGGTGAGAAGTGCTGGCTAGGTACATTACCAATGGGCCATTACCATGGAAGTCAAGAAACGATATTCAATTGTGCAAGTTAAGTGACAACTGTAACCATAGGAGCATGTGTCACGTAAATCACCAATAGAAAGGACCTCAAGTCCAGCGACAACTTTAGGGGCCAAATTGGCCAAGTATATTCAGTGTAGAATCCTACAAGGACTGCGACCTATGCATTACCAAAGGCCGGCTCGTCTCGTGTAGCGCCTGTTCTTGTGCAGAGTAGAAGAGTCCAGACGACGAAAAGGAAGTTATTTCTTCAGCAGAGAGAGAAAAAATAAAGAACGTGTGAAGGCTGACCCATGAGGCGGGAAGATACTACAATCATTACCGAGCGATAGCGCAGCAGCATTGTCGCCGGTCCCGCCTCGGCCGCAACACGCCGTCCCAGGCGATGGCGTAGAAGCACTGTCGCCGGCCGAGTTTTCCCGTTCATGAAGAAAACAACCTCGAATGACAGCGCATTCAAACTCAAATGGGGTATCATATGCGGAGTAAAAAGAAAGATCAAAACAATAAACAAACATCGCCCGAAACCAACCTCCTTTTTTTCGTATGATATACCAAAGTATACCCGCGCATAAGGACGGGGCAGGTAGGCGATAGCGTTTTAGCATTTTCGCCCTGCCCCGTCCGCCCAAGTCCAAAAACGCCGTTCCCAGCGATGGCGTAGCAGCACTGTCGCTGTCAAGAACCAGCAGTATCCAATGCTGATCCTCGGATGAAAAGCGTATCCAAACGCTTGATGTGGTGAAGAGTATAGATGACGTTTCTATAAAGTGTCGCAAGGATGAAATAAGATCAAAACATTAGATGATAGCGTAATGACAGGTTGAGCTGCCTGTTTTCTTGGCCTGGTGATGTAGGAAAGAACAATCGGAATGCGATGCTCTCGTGTGGTGCCAGAAGGGGGGCGCTGACTGTTGAAGATCGAAGACCCGTGCACCACGGCCAAGGGGGTTACTCGGGAGCAATTCCAATTAGGTCTTCTTACTCCAGGGCATTCCGGCGAACCCACGCTGCTGTTGCTCACGCCGGGCGGCGCCATCGACAAAGCTGTCTTCTCCGTCGCTGTTGATCTTACGACTGGGCTTGTTCCCGACGATCCTAACAGCGAAGTACATGACGACGCTGCTGAGGATGCTCACACACAGAATGCCAATCATGACCAGGTTGCTGTTGCGATACTGGCGAGGACCCGGGCGGGCATCCTCGGGCCATCCGGTATACAATGCGTAAGTAGTGGTAACACTTCCCAGATTGCCCAGCCCAGAAACCAATGCCGATGCCGCAGCCACGCCGACTTCACCATGACGCTGCTGGAAGATCTCATTGGTCCAAGTCATGCAAATAGGAACAGTGGGGCCGAGTCCGAAGCCGACCATGAGGAGCCCTCCGTAGCGGGCCCAGGGGTTTGACTGGGGGGCAAAAGTGACCGTCAACAGGCCTGCAATCTGAATGCAAGTGGCGGCCGAGAAGAAAACAGGACGCAGACGATGGAATCGGTCGGAGATAGGAGTGACAAGAAGGATGGCAATCAAGTCCATGATCCAAATAGGAGCAAAAAGCAAGCTGAGCTGAACCCCAGTGAAGTTCGGGTTGATGCCGGAAATAATGACCGTACCGTAGAGCTGGGTGCCGATTCCAACCCCAACAACACCAAAGTACATCATTGTCAGCGGCCATAGCCTCCAGTCAATCAAGACATAGAGCAGGTCCTTTAGAGCCCAAGGCCTAGGGTGATAGACACGCTTGAGATCATCGTAATGGATGAGGGCATCCTCTCCTGTAAGGACTTCAGGGGTCGGAGGGAGCAGTTTCGCAAGCCCCTTGTGCTCACGGGCCACTCCCGGTGGCAGAGGGCGATCGGGTAGCCACCAAAGCAGGGTAAACCCTAGGGCGACAGCAAGGATACCGTATATCAGGAACATCCATTGGTATCCAAAGAGACCATGGTGCCCATCCATGAGCTGGAAACCAGCCGAGACAAGTCCGACCACAGCTGCCGAGACCTGAGCTGCGGTGAAGTACATGCCGATGCGCTTTCCGGTACGGGATGGCGGGTAAAACAGTGTCAGGTAGTAGGACATTCCCGGCCACATGCCTGCGATCACAACACCAAGCAGGAAACGTAGTAGCCTATGATATGTGAGAATGATATGAGGATAGGGGGCGGGGTATCCCGGACTCACTTTAAGCTCCAGGCAGACTTGACGGCGGTAAAGCACATACCAATAATGCCCACGGCGAATACGATACGGGCCATCCAGACCCTAGGACTAAGCCGGCTCATCACCAGGTTGGAAGGACAGTCAAAGATGACATATGCAACATAAAAGAGGGCGAGGGCAAGCGAGAGGTCCTTCGGGGAGAGGTGGAGCACCGTCTTGAGATCGTGGCCGACGTTGGCATTCATGGTCTGGGCCAGGCCGATGTTGGAGCGAATGGCGGAGCATAGGAAATAGAGAATCCAGAATGCTGTCGATCGTTTCAGTTACAAAAGTTCATATACGCGTTCGCCTTGTCGGGTTGAAAACTCACCTGGAATGATGCGGCGATCAATCTTCCTGTACACCTTTTCGACCCGTTCGACACTGTAAGCCAGTTGGCCATCGTCCTCGCCAGCTTCTGGGTCCGTCAAAGCGGTGGGATTGGTCCGAGTCTCATGGGGGTGTTTGGTGCCATCGTCATCTGGCCCCAAGTGAGGGGAAGCCATACTTTGACTATGAAGCAATGGAAGTGCGTGCTTCTAGTCTTTTCAAGCGTTGCCAGTGGCACCTGTCAGTCTCGACGACTGTGAGTGAGTGTTTCAGTGCTCGAGTTTGCAGCCGGGTGTAATTGCTAACGAATAGCGAGTGAGAGATGAGGTGTATATTTCAAAAAACTTGCGCAGAAGAGAAGGACGGAAACGACAAACTTGAGAATGGTGAGTGAGAGGACTGAATATATCTTTTCGTTAGTCTGAAAATTGCTAGCACGAAACCGATATCGAACCGTCTAAGAGGCATTTTTAAGTGGGTGCCGCCGTAGCTCCACCAACTTTTTTGGCGGGCAGTTTGGCGGGCAGGCGGGGTGATTCTAGACTCACTAAAACGTCCCCATTCCGGCTCTCGCTTGCGTCTTTTTCCAACTGCGGTGGTTGGTGTTCGTTCACACGTCAGCACTTGAGGCCGAGGTTCATTTACATACGTTAACGCGGAACCCTTGACGGAGATCATGGAGTTGCTACCTGAGCGAGCTGTGTATGCACCCGGTGTACAGACCAATAACCATACTTAACTCTTTATCCCCGACTGCTGCATGATTAAAGTCCGGAAATGTCGTCGATTCGTCACGATCACCGGAAGATGGGCCTTGGGCTTCTTCTCCAATCAGCGGTTCAGCTGCCCCAAATTTGGTTTCAACAATTCTTGGACGCCAAGAGCTGAGAAACACATCGCTCTTCTCTCGAAACATTGCTACGTTTTCAATAGTACGAAGATCTGGTTCTCGGCCACACGCATGTTCCTAATATTAGTCCTCGAGGTTCCACAGAATTACCCAATCAATCAAATTTGTCAGATGTCGAGTTTCTAGGACCTTAGGACTGATGCTACCTGCATCTGGGATTGTGAACTTTTCCTCATGATGTGGGACGGGAGACACCAATCATCGCAATGAAGGTGAAAGGAGCATACGGAATTCCCAATCGTGAGATTTGAAAGCACCGAGTTTTCCAATATGATCCGTAATGCTGCTGGAATATATTATTTAGGTTTCGATCAACATCAGGGAGGCACCGGCTGCGCGCGATATACACCAAGAAGTCACACTTGGCGGCATGTCCCGTTCCGCATAGCCAGTATGGTCGTGTCCACTAGCAAAAGGAATATGGAGTCGCTTGATGGTGACTTGGCCACATACCAATCCCGTCAAACCCGAACTTTACGGAGGGTATAAGAAATGCCTGCACGTATCTTTTCTAGCCGAGGCTGGTTTCGGACGAGATGCCAAATCAAGCAACAAGGAAATATCTTCTTCGCAGCTTGCCTGGTTCTGTCCAGCATATGCTTGGTCAGAACACTTAATATGACTATCTTGGACATGCTTGGGACGGTATTCTTACGAGTTTTGTCGTCTTAATAGCCATATATATTGCATGCGATGCAGTCTATTCCCTCACTTTACATCCGCTTGCCAGCTTTCCTGGCTCTACATTTGCGGCGGTGAGCCATATACCATGGCTGTACGCTTCAGTGACAGGGACCCAAGTCCTTTGGATCCAGAACTTGCATATCAAATACGGACCCGTCCTGAGATTCAGTCCCAACGAGATTAGCTACATAGACACAGATGGCAGCACGTGGCAAGAAATTGACGGCCACGGCAAGCACGTAGTCGAGAACATGAAGGCCATAGAGTACTCCATTCGACCTACTAACGGTAAGTATCTCCCTACTTATTGAAGGCATTAAGACCATCGCAGGCTCTAAAGCTGACTTGGATGGAGGTGTCCCGTCCATGATCATCGCCGGTTCTGAAGATCACCGCAGAATGAGGCATACGTTTGCGCCTGCTTTCTCGGATCGTGCTCTGAAGGCCCAAGAACCCATGTTCCATAAGCATGTCGACATCATGCTGACCAAAACCCGAGATCTCGTTATGCGTGGAGATCCCATCGATATGAATGTAATGCTGGACTGCGCTAATTACGGCATAATGGGCGACCTGACTTTTGGAAAATCTCTCAGGCTCCTTGAGAACATCGAATACTCGCATTGGCTCAAGACAATAATGGATTCGCTCAAGGTTATACCCATATTCCAGACGATTGAGGCATACCCGGTTCTGAAACTCCTGTACACATGCCTCAGACCGAACTGGATTGTGAAGATACAGGAAGATCATTTCAAATATACGTCGAATCTCGTCGACAATCGACTCACCAACGACTCTACCCAACCCGATATTTGGAACTTGGTTCTCAACGCAGAAGGCAGCGAGGCACTCACGCTGGGCGGAATGCACTCATGCGCCGAGCTATTCATGATTGCTGGATCGTAAACTACTGGTAAGCTGACTCAGGCTTAATCAATCTGTGAGAGACAACCATTCGGAAACTGAGATGTGTCGCAGCTACTTTGCTTGCCGGTGTCTTATATTATCTGCTTCGCAACCCATCAACACTCAACCGGGTAGCTGATGAAATACACACCAGCTTCACCAATACCGAGAGCTTCACGTTCGAGCGCTTGGGCGGGCTGCGGTATCTCAACGCATGCCTGCAAGAAGCTCTCCGTGTCTACCCGCCCCTCCCCATCGGTTTCCGCGCGCGTCGTCCCGCCCGGGGGGCTCACCGTCCGCTTCAAGTGGGTGGCGCCGGGGACCCGCGTCTCCGTCCACCACTACGCCACGCATCACAGCCCGCTCAACTTCTGAGACCCGGGCGCGTTCGTCCCGGAGCGGTGGCTCGACGACCACCCGACATACCGCGACGATAACCGCGAGTGCTTGCAGCCCTTCTCGGTGGGGTCCAGGAACTGCATAGGCCAGAACATGGCGCGGCACGAGATGAGGCTGATTCTGGCCAAGCTCCTGTCTGCTTTCCGACTTGGAGCTTTGCGCGGAGAGCAGCGGCTGGGTGGGCCAGAAGACGTACGCTCTGTGGGAGAAGAAACCCCTGATGTGCCGAATAAGGGCAGCTAGCTACATAGAGCCCCAAATGCCGTCTCAGAAACACAAGTAGCAAATTTGAGCTTATTCATGATTCTACTATGTTATTGTTCAAGGCTTTTGTCTTTCCTGATGTTGTTTGTACTCTTTGTGTTTCTGGGCATATGGGAACAACAGTTTGTGTGTAGCTTTTTGAATTAGTCAGTACCATTACCCTTCTCTAACAGTGGCATTGTTGACTCAAGGTGTCTTTCAGAAGAAGAAACACAGAAGTGGCTTATCAGTATGGAAAGACCGCACACGTCCGAACATTTATAAAAGGCTACACAATACACCCCTTGCGCCTTTTACTCATACCATCTTCGCAACAACCAGCTCAACAACCTAACAACCTCTTGGGTCCTCGCGAACACGATAATATTATACTCTTTCATCTTGGACGTGTTCACGAGACGTGAACTTCGCCCAATATGGCACCTCATGTAGTGGCAGGACCAGCCATGGATGCAGTCGGAACGCCCGACTTCCTGCCCGACTTCCTACCCGACGACATTAGCAAATTTGAACCGGGTCTCCCCTACACCCTCCGCCACGCGCGGGTATTTAGCGACAACACCTTCGATTCCCGTCAGCAGGCGCCCGAAACCATGTCCAAACTCCCCACAGAATCATTAGAGTTAAGCAATGGCATGAACCTCACCTTGGCGAAGGCGGAGTTTATGCGAATGATCCAGGCGCTGAACAATCTCCAGCACAGCCATCAGGGTCAGTTGCTTGCCTCGTCTATTGATGTTCCCACGAGGCACTGGCTCGATTTCATCCCGCCCGAAGCCGAGGGGAAGATCAACTACCCCTCGCCCGACCAGATGGAATTGAACGATCTGTTCCGGCGCGGCGACGGTACGGCGTGGGTCACTATCATGGACAACCTTCTCGCCGACCGAGCCGAAGCGCAAAGAGTCTTCGGTGGCTTCTTTGAGCACGAATACACAATCTTCAACTGGAACACGGGCTATCACTGGGGGACCAGCTTGATCCACATGCGGGCGGACAACCGGGGCATCTTCAACCGCGTCGCGCAGATCGCCGTCATGGATCCCATGCACGACACCGGCACGGCCTCGTTCGTGCACGCCCGCCTGCGCGGCGTCCTCGAGCGCCTGGGCTGCTCCTTTATCCGCAACGCCAAGATCGAGCGCACGTTCTGGCTCCCGAGGCAGCAGGACGGCTACTCGTGCGGCCTGGTCACGGCCTACACCAACCGGCTGCTGATGGAGCGCATCGCCAACCTGTACCTGCCGAGCGGGCCGAAGCAGTACGACGAGAAGGCCATGTGGTTCCCGGCGCGCGAGTACTTCAACCCCTACGAGTTCCAGGCCGAGCTGATGGGCCTCGTGGCCGTGGCGCTGATGCGCGAGACGGGCTACCACGGGCGCATCACCGTCGCCATCATCGACGCCGTCACCAACTACGCCGTCGATGCGGACGACATCCTGGCTCTGGAGGTCGGGTCCGACCCGACCGCCTTCAGCCTCACGGCGGCCGGGAAGCCGCGGGCGCAGCGGCAGCAGACCAAGTCCCGGACCGACGAGATACTGAAAGACTTGCAGAACGCCATCAAGAGGATTCTGCGGCTGGAGAAAAGGACGAAGAAACGGAGCCGTCCCGACGACTCCACCAACGACGCCGGAAGCGGCAACGGCAGCAACGAGGTGTTGTTGCCGGAAAGCCCCACGAAGAAGCAGAAGGTCGCGACTCCGACGCCGACGCCGACTCCGACCACTGTCGCTGCCGCAACCGCGACGGAACCGGAGCCCGAAGCTAAGCCCAAAGGCCCGAAAGTCAATACGACAACGACCTCGAGTGGGAAACGTGTTCTAAAGAAACCGGTCTCGAGGAAAGCCGCTGCCGAGCTGCTCAGGAAAAGGAAAGGCATCTCCTAAGAGAGGCGGCTCGTTAGGTAAGTGGTTAGCTGCCCGACGGCTACGGGCTGGAACCGGTGTGTGATCGTTCATGTTTTTGTGTTTGTTTTTCCATTGAATGATCCAAGGTAGAGTATTTCGTTTATGTTTCTAGCAATAGACCGATATTAGAACTTAGCAGTCAAGTCTAACAATGAAATCAATAACACTGAGTTATCCAACATCTAGTTATCCGCGAAATGGGGTACTCCTCATAGCGACGTATCTAATAGGCGATCTGTAATCTGGGTGACAACATGCATTTCTCATCATCATCAAAACTGTAAGATGAAGTGCCCTCCAGCTATTTTCCAGCTCATAACAAAACTAACCTCCCCACATAGCCTCCCCACATAGCGGTTCATGACGGGCAGTTGTTGCTTGCGTCTACCGAAAGGGGGAAGGGAGAGATGATTTGCTCGCATCCTCACGTGAACATTTTGGCGGGACTACAGCCTCAGAGCATCTGAAAGCTCGTCCGGCCAGCCTGCTTGGGTGATGTAGTCCTTCAATCCGCCCCTCAGCCACTGGAGCCGCTTAGCCACTCCGAACTCCCGGAGGAAGCGCCGCTGGCTCTCCAGAGTATCGTCCGGCACGTGGTCGGATTCGAGACAGATCGCCAAGCCGCAGAAGACGAGGCGAGGGATGAGCTCCGGCCGGTGTCCCGTGACGTGGGCCCAGGTCTTGGGCATGACGACTTGGTCGTCGTAGGTCGCTTCGTTCACGTGGAACATGGCGGTGGCGAGGACGAACATGACGGTGTCGCGCGGCGGCGGGGGCAGGGGCGGCGAAGGTTGCTCCCACGTGTGGTAGACCGTCCGGTAGCGGATGCTCCCAGGTCGGATTTGGTCGACGGTGTTTCGGCCCATGCAGACGGAGCCGGAGATGGCGGGTAGGAAGTTGGTACTGGCATGGGTCCAAAACCGGTGTATATCGGCGCGGCGTTCTTTGCGTCCCTCGGGGTAGACGTCGTGCCAAATCAGTTCATCCCACTTTACTCGATCATATTAGTTATTATTGCTAAGCAGGCCTTCAACTCGGCTTGTAGAGTCTTCCAAGAGAGGAAAGAGACGGTCTCGCGAAGGGGCACACCCACCTCTCGGTCCCAGATGCTGACTGTATAAACCGTGTTGTGCTCGGGGTATCCAGATGAGTCGATGCGATGCGAGTGGATGAAAAAGAGAAACCGGTAAGCACCGTATTCAGTACCAGACATTTGCTGCTGATCGGATGCCGCGCGGTAGGTCTTGCGAAGAACGGTCCATTTTCGGTTCAAATCCTGTTTGGCTTGCCCCAATATCTTGACCACTGCCTTTTCATCTCGCGAGTCTTGATCCTCCTTACTGGGCACGTGGATAATATTAGGATGAAAATAGACCATGACCCTGTCCTCGTCGGCCTCAACGAACCGGCCCTGGTGTAAGTTGAGCAGAACAGGTAGGTCGTCGACCCTGGGGCGTTTTCCAAGCGTCAGGTCTCTCAGAACCGACTTGACGCAATTAAATTGCGACCGATCCATGGTGAAGTAGTCCTGCCTATGCGTCAAGGCCAGCTGGTCATGTCTGCGTTTAGTATCAATATGTAGTCCTTTGGCTCACACAGTGCACTGTACTTAAGAAATAAGACTCCTGAAATATACAGATCACAGCCACCAGTAGTAAGTTATGTAGCTTGGGAGCAATGTGGCGACGCGTCTGCTATCTGGGACGGACGTGCAATCAAAAATAGCATTGCATCCATAACAAAGAACATCGGGTTGCGAAGACACCGCTTTCGATTTCTCAACAACACACCTATTTTAGCGAACAAAGTGCCATAGTTATTGAATGGCATACCCGGCCAAGGCAGTTGCTGCTTGATGGCACAAGAAATAGACGGATTGATTAAAGCTGCTCTGACGCAACACTTTTCGATAGGCTTAAGCAGTTAGCACATCATCGTAGAGATCCCTGAACTATTTAATGGCATCAAACACTGTGCATACGTGATTTCCATGCCGGATGGGTTCAAATCTGAATTGTTTGGCGTTTGCAAAGACCAGGTAAGATGAGAGCCTGATATGACAGGCATCCTTTGGTCGCTGCATGCCTTGGTGCCTGGCGCGACACAAGGATCGGCTGGAATTCTACCGTCGCTTCCCCTCTCCCAAACAAAGACGGCAAGACTTATCGAGAAAAAAATGTCATCCATGATAAACCCTCCTCTCTCAAGAATCCCATTGAGCCTTATCCTCGTTGTCTAAGTGTTATTTCCTGTCCATAGACAGTCAATTATCCAGTCTGGATGATTTGCTTCATTCGAGATCACCAGTTTCCACTCGGGTTACCTTGAGTCTAGGCCGTAGACTTCCTAGCCACGCTTTAGCATACCCTCGCGAATTGATGAGTTCGAGAATCGACCCGTTGCAAGTCGAATCAGTGCTGTGGCGCCAGTCTCTCTAATTTCAAAGTGGTAGGCATCTGTAACGTCGAGTTGATTCTTCACAGAGGTCTCCAACGCGTACTGAAGATGCTAGCAATTGAATTGATGTCATTCTCACTGGCACCTATGCGACATCCATTGCAATGCGAGCAGGCAACGATGACTTATCAGTAGCCATTGTTGCCCGCCACTATGGCTACGCCTCGGCATTTGGACGGTAGATGGAACCATACGTTTGTACACTAGGAACTTCATCGAGCATCGCACTCAAACACCAGATACTGGACACTTGGTATGGGTCGAATTAGTTATGGACCCAGACACCACTGAATGATGAGAGAGTGATGTCGAATCGATCTGTTAATGAGAAATCATGGAAACCATTTATTATCGAGCTTCCACCAGCTATTCTTGTCCCAGCCAAACTCTGGGGCTGATTCAAACTCATAAAAACAGAGGAAGAAAAACACAAAACCAGTGGTCAGCAATACTGATCGCCGAAGCTATCAGTGGCACAGGTGGCTACGCTTAGATACTTGATCACAAACGAGATCCAAGTTTAACAAGCTGAGTGATGTGTATTCCCATCTTGAAAAGATAGTGCTAAAAACAACAGTCATTAACACGTGGGAAGTGGTCTTTGTCAGAGGGGCCAGCGACCAGAGTCCCTTTTCAACGTGTGCGAGACTTCGCAGTGGGTTTCTACTGAGATTGAAGTTGCTGTATTTGTTTTCCAAATACGGCGGAAATGTAGCCTTTCTCATTCCACAGGAATTCCGGAAAACCACGGCGCTTCGAGATGAGGGTTGGCTTGTCAACTTTGACTTGAAGGAGGGTAGCAGCCGGTTACTTCCAAAGGCTTTCGACTGATTCCCGCCTCAGCGAAGATCAAAGGACATTTGATCTCTGAGGCAGGAAGGCTCGAGGTGAAACTTAACAAGTGACTTGAGCTTTCCGAATCGATTCGAGACAGCCCGTTTGTTCTCGATGCCAGTTATAAGAACTCCGGTTGCCGGGCTGTTTGAAGTAAACAAAGCAGTGCATTGGTGCTTGAGTTGCAACAACCCCTGCTGTGAATAGTTGGTCGATATCTCCAAATAATTACTTGAGTATTCGGCCATCATATCTACTTCTAACCCAATCTCTCCTGGACTTCACGCAAGGGGAGAAAGTCCTGATCATACGCCGAGCAAAGCATTTTTGGCTATTGATGGTTCCACTTTCACATACCCTTTGGATCATAAGTTGGCATTCTGCGAAAACTCGGCCTTCAAGTCACTGCTCCCCCCTCTCTCTGCCTCTGGTGGAAGCCCACTCGAAGACATCGCTGACTTGGGTGGACTATCCCGAGCCCGAAATGGAGAATTATCCTTCGCCGTCCTACAGCTATGGCGACACAGTATCCGACATGGCAGCTGAGCAGACCCTCTTCGCATACTTGGACAGCCAAGCGATGCCTCCATTCAGTGAAGCCATGGCGGGCACTCAAGGTTACCTCCCCGACCAAAACTACACCCAGCTGGGATATCCCCACCAGCAGGACTGTATCTCACCCAGTGAGATCGAACCAGCGGGAGGCAACTCTGACGCAAGCTTGAATATGGGCTTCGGAAACTTCATGTACGAGGAGGACTATGGGGAGATGCCTGGTATTCCATCACCCGCGCCGACCGTCACAAGCAGTGGTATGACAGCGCCAGGCACCCCTTTTGATTTTCCCCAGGCTCTCAACATTCACCAACCTCAAGCGATTGGCCCTCGAGCCAGCCTGTGTGAGTCATTCTGCCTAGAATAACAGTCATGCTACTCCGCCACCAGGCAGTGATACTATCATTTGGTATGCACATTTGTACTGACAGATGTTTGATATAAAGTAGGTTCTTCCGAGCTGTTCGTTCCCACGGATAACAACTGGACTTATGGCATGCAAGTGAGGCCTGCTAAAGATATACCTGGTAAGTTATGCATCACTTTTTCCATTTTTGATGAATTCAGGCCGCCTCGAGGGCTGCCTGGTCGGAGGCGCCATGGGCCAGATGAGCCACACTGGCGTTTCTAAATATGGGTGATGCACGCAGCAATGCCCGGCAGCCCAGCCTCAGCCCAGGTGTTGTGGCGCAGCCGACATGATTGGTTGGCTGTGGCTCGCGCGTCACTCTCCTGCATTAGCCGATCCCCAGTGCATGCTGCTTGCTGCCTTTTTTTCCCGTACTGGCCGATCGCCATCGCATTTGGCCGGTGGGACTCCAACGAAACCCGAACGACCCATACCTCTTATATCTTGTTGTACAATTTTCCATATATTAGGCTGGTGCTGACTGTTCTCTGCGTGATGGTACAGGTAGTTCAGACGTAGAGCACCATCGTTATGCCCTACACGAAGCCCTGCGTGCGAAGGGAATCCGGTACACGACCCACACGATCTTGAACGGCCCCTCTGATTCCTACCGGCTTTACAGGCTCAGCGAGAAGTTGCGCGACAGCGAGAAGGCCCGGCTCGAGTTTATGCAGGTCTTCAGTACCAACCGACCTTACAATCAACGACTGGACAACTATCGATTCAATATGAGTGTTGTAGGCTACGAGCCCCGCGACTTCGGCCTCGGTAGCTCGTATCCCAACATCTCTGACCCCTCTGGCAATGACGGCATCAACTCTCCTTTCGAAGACCCGGTCAACGGCTTGCCCCTGTTGCCCGACAGCCCGACGCACCATCACTTTGGGTCACTGCCTGCCACTTCACCGCAACCTGTTCTGTCAGCGCCCAAAAGCGATTCCGCCCAGCCGGCGGACGCCCCTGCTGCCACACGAACCAAGGCGATCCCGAAGCCCGACCGCGAAGCTATCAAGGTGAACGGCAAATATATCTGCAACTTTCCGGAATGCACCGAGGATGTTAAGGAGTTCGGGCGCAAGTGCGAATGGAGGTAAGTTCTACACATGCATCTAGGCTCTGCGGTGGCGGTGATACTAACTTGGATAATAGCAAGCACATGGACAAACACGATCGCCCTTACAAATGCGCTGTTGAGGGATGCGAGAAGCTGCCTGGGTTTACTTACTCAGGGGGTCTTTTGCGACACGAGCGCGAAGTCCACGGCAAACACGGCGGCCCGAAAAACCCCTTGAACTGCCCACACCCAAACTGCAAGCGCTACAGCGGCAAAGGTTTCTCACGACTGGAGAATCTGAACGAACATCTCCGACGCGTTCACACCAATGGTGCAGCTGCTGGAGAGACGGGCGCCGATGATCACGAGAGTATTGCCACTATGGAAGCCGCCGAGCACGTTGTAGTTGGCGAGAAGCGAAAGGCCGATGACGAGGATCTCCGAGTCGAGGTCAAGAAGCTTCACGTCGAAAACCAAGACTTGAAAGCCAAGCTCGATGCCCAGGAGCGGCAAACAGAGGCTCTAATGGAGCAAATGCGACAATTACAAGACAACCTATCAAGTCTGCAGCAGATGCAGGACGCCCGCCTGTCGAGCGGTGCTGTCATGCTCGATGATTCTGCCTTCTGATTTCTTTTCCTTCACCCTTCACAATTCTCCTTCTTGTGCTCTATTCTTCATTTTTTCTGCGGATATACCCCACTCGCGAACGGTTCGATTCGACTCCCTAAGATGGACGATGATATGGTTTGCATGGCAGCGGAGTTACTGGTTATTGATCTACGAAGATCACTTGGCTTTGATATTGTGCGTATGAGATGAACTGGCCACGGATAGATGATCTCCCCCTTCCCGTTGAGGGGGAATAGCGGGGGATGACGTTTGCTATCATCCTATAGTCTACGAGGCACGCGGCATGACTGTTTGCGACTTGATTTTCTTTAGACGACGAGGCTGAAGATCGATTCTTCTCCTTGTGTGCACGGGAGGATGGTGTTCAGGAGATCGGTGGAGGGTATGGCATGGCCCATTGGGCCGCGGGTGCTTTAGATAGATTGGATCAACGAGGCGGACACTCTGGTTATCTTTTGCTTCCTCCTCTTCCCCCTCTCGCCCGTACTTTTTATAGAGTGTTTGCTTAGGCAAACCCACCGGTATGGACCGGGGTTGCTGCCGAGCACATGGTTGATAAGCACGCGGCAAAGGTTTCCTTGGCGAAACGATTGCGCGGACGCTTGCTGCCAAGCATCAAATTGAATTCCAACTTGGAAACACGTTACAAGCCTCCCATTGTGTACTCCGTGATAGTATTCCAGCCAGAAACTATTCAAATTGCGAGAACTTATATGCGTTGGTTTGCTTGCGCGACAATGAGTGCAAACTCTACATAATCAAACCTTTCAGGGGCCGCATATCTCTAACGGGGTTTGTACATTATGTTTTCCCGTTTTTAATTTGCTACTGTTTTGTTATGATTCTCGTCTCCTGTATCGAAAGCACTTAAGGGGGCGATGGCCACTATTTCTCGATGCTATCGGAAGTAATATCGCTGAAAGCAAGCAACGCCCATTATGCTGAGCATCCACCATCCACTCACTCCCTATGCGAACCGCATACCAAGTCACCCAAAGGATCTTCCAGTAAGACTAGAAGAAAGTCTCAAGGTGCTGGTTGACTTACCGTTCGAATCGTCGAATAACTCACCGTTCTGTATGATCTTATATCTCCCAGCTACTGCTAGTACCACCGTCACTACTACCACGAGAAAACATACGGCGCAGCGGTATCACCATCCTCGAAAGTTTCGCCGTAGGCTTTCTTCCTGGAGAGTATCGTACCGCTTGTGCCAAGTGACGGCGCAGGCATGGCAAGGTGTCTACTCCGATACAGGGTGCGTTCAGTCTCTGATGCAGGCACCGAGGGAAGGTTATGACTCGAGAGCGATGCCGAACATGCTATACCGAAATGGAAGAGTTTTGCAACGCAAGAAAGAACAGAACACTCTGCTACTGGAAAGCGAGGGGAAGAAGAATGAAGAAGACAAGAATAAAAAGAGTGGCTACTCATGGAATGATGAGATTACCTCAGTGGGGGACGATGGCGAGAGTGACTACACATCGGACGAGAAAGTTATTCTACAGGAAAACGACCAGGTCGACATGGACGACGAGGAAGAGGAAGATGAGCGCGAGTATATACGAGAAGACACAGTGCAAGCCACCATAGCGGATGATTTGAAGGAGAAGAAACGAAGGGACACTGCGTGGTGTTCCCCCGTCTTCGGTGGATGGACGAAGCGACGATGCCTCGCTCGTTCCGCCTTACATTCACCTGGCGAGCCGAGTGCCACAAAATGACGAAACCAAAATTTTCGGCCCACGACTTCGTCCGCGGTCAGGTACAGTACGGGAACTTCAAATCCGTGATGGACGACCCCGAACATCTTGGCCGGCAGAAACTCGAGAGTGAGTATAATTGTATTAGCAGGACCCCACCTCCGCCGTCGCCCCATGGGAGAATATCATATGGTGGAGTGTACTGATGACTACATAGAGAAACAGAAAGCTCAGAGTTGTACTCGATCGAGTGAATGAGTTGTTAATGCGGGAAGATGTCCATCCACACTTGAGGTATGACACTATTTTATCTTTCCATGCATTGCATGCATATCAGCCAGCTGCAAGCAACACGATGATATATTTGCCATTATGTTCAAAGTTCCACCGAACGTGGAATCCGGCGGGGGAAAAAGAATACTCCAAATGAGGTGGTAGCCAATCGCCAGTACCAGCGCCTGCTTTTACATGGAGATTTGCCCAACTCACGATCTGATAATAACACCTGCCTTAAGGAGGAGGAACCATCGTTGCAAGGAGAATTTCGTACCTGAAATTCTGGGTCACAGTGGAGAATAATAGTAGTAGACCGACAATAAGACCCCTCCCCCACGTATGATCAAAGTGCCCCTGGGCCCCATGAGGGATCGTTAGCGTGGATAGTATTGCCCCGTAGTGGACAAAACCACCAGAGTCGTCGTGGACGAGGCGAGGCGAGCCATCTGTCGTTCCGTTACTGGCTGTGATGTCGGCGCGACAGGCATTTGCTGTCAACACACCAATCTGCAAGGGGTGAATTTGCGCGGCGCTGGATA
The DNA here is from genome assembly GCA_038363915.1 of Apiospora saccharicola. Lineage (NCBI taxonomy): Eukaryota > Fungi > Ascomycota > Sordariomycetes > Amphisphaeriales > Apiosporaceae > Apiospora > Apiospora saccharicola. The sequence continues at coordinate 2,379,410 of JAQQWM010000004.1, forward strand.
ACACTATTCTAGGCAGCTTGACAATTCCAGTTGACATGGTATTCCACTCTGGTGGCAGTGGTCGAATAACCACTCGAATAACCACTCGGGTAAACGGTGATTACCTGGAACTTGTCTGTACGTGTTGGATGATATTCGATCGTATCGTAATAAACAGTAAAAAGTCAAAGCATATACTACTACTTGCTGTAATGAGAGCCACTCGTATCATTCCGCCTTACAATGCACGAAACGCCGGGCGAATTTGGAAATCTAGGAGCTCAGTATCGCGCGGAACTAGATCAGGTCTCCAGGTAATACCTGGGCTGTAAGTAAATTGTGGTTTGCAGACTCGAGTTTTTTTTAGTTTCTCTTCGCTCTGCAGGGCCGCCAGACTTCATCGGGGAAGGCCTCCGAACGCCTATCTAGCGTGCATAGCGCTATGAAGCCTAATACGCTGCCCTTGCAGGTAAGCTAGCAGTTCGGATATTGCTTTGAGAAAAAGAAGGAAGAAGGAGAAAGAATGGCTGCAGGCACTCTAGATATGACCGAGACACGGACCAGATGAAGGGGATTTCATAGACAGTGTCCCCCTGTCGAGGGATGATGGGCTAGAGTTGGGATCATGATAGGATGAAAAAGTTCAGCGCAAAGCTGAGGTGGGATTGGAAGTGTGTCGTCATAGCACACATGGGTGCCCGAGGGCGCAGCACGCATGGATGTAGGTAACGGGAGTTCTTCATTGAACAGGGGGAAACCCGTAGAGGGCTCAGGGCCAGCGCGGCCAGCAGGGCCCCTCCATGTCCAGCGAGCCAAGAGCCGAGCCAAGAGAATCTCCACCCTGTCAAATTGCTGAAAATCACAGGCATCAATGCGGTCAGCAAACCAGGTGCCAGGAACACGCGCAACCAGGGCATGCGCCTGCGAACGGCGGCCGAACTTTTAATCTCGAGGTACAGATGGATGAAGCAAGGTCAGGCACACACATCACACATGATTTGCACAAAATGGAAGCACTCTGGAAAAGTCAGAAGGTTTCCAACCTCTTTTGACTTCTCGAACGCTATCCTCAACTCTAGCCTGCGCTTCTTCCTCCCCTCCCCCTCTCAATAATATATGCAGCTATCTACTCATATCTAATGCTCGTCTAATACCATGCCCGACGACTGCCGAACATAATGGCAACTGGAGACGAATATGATCCCCCGCCATCTTGCCGAGTACCACTTTACCACCACTTTACTTCCTGGAGCAAATTAGGAACATCTGGTCCCACCCCAGTGCGACTTGGGCGCAGAGGCCGCGGTGCGGGCAGGTGACCTGGATACGCGAGTAACGCCCCTCGAAAGTCGTCTGAGAAGAAAAGAAGGAAACCTGAACACCGCGTTGTCGCATCTTTCAGCGCCTCAAACCTTCTGATGGCCTTGGGCTGTGATACGCCTCTTCTTTCCTGGATGTCCCTTGTGCTATCACTGTACTACACCTATTGCCGCCTCTCCTGCCCCTGGGCTGCATTTGTTAATCTCAGCATGGTGACGCGCGCAAAACAAACTTCGACCCCTGCGCTGCCATGGCTGATCCGCTTCCCCCACGACCAATCTGCCTGCCCGTGGTGGCAAGCTCGATGTCTTAAATATATCCCAGCCGGACCGAGAGATCCCTCCTATGAGATGCTGCTGCGGTGACTTGCAGTGTGTCGTTTTAAGACACAATAGCAGTGTCCTGGATAGTGTCGAGAAGGACGTCCATCTTGCAGCAAGCGTGGGACAGGTACGTTACTGTTGCGTTTCTTGTGCGATGCTCCCTTCCCCCCCTCCCCCTCAAGGCGGCAAGCAGGCAGGCGCTATTGCAGTAGTTCCCGGCCGTTGTGTGCGACTATTACCCTGATGGCTTCTCACGTCATGATTGCCAATATTCTTAATCCAATGACTCGCACCTGATCAACGACAGACCTCCTTTTCGAACTTGCCTACGGAAGTCGCGGGAATGCACATCAACGTTGATTCGGATATTGCGCATTGGAAGCCCCAATCCACATTCCTGAGCTCGTTATCACAATATTGATTGTCACTATGGGTGTCTCAAAATCTCTAACCTTCTGCCTGCAGGCTCTCCTCGAACGACATGAGGCATACATGGCAAATGCGAAACGAGACCGCCTGGAACTCACCAGCAGGATCGAACAGCTGGAAATGGACAACCGGGAGCTTGAAGCGAAGAACGCCCACTACATCGAAAGCAACCGGGACTTGCTCGACCAGCTAGAAACACTCAACTCGACTGTCGCCGATTCCGAGGGACGCATCAGATCATTAGAGGCCACACTGCTCTCGTCACAGCAAGCTATCCGCCGCCTCGAGGGGGAGACTCTACGCGCCGAGTCACTGGAACGCGAATTGGAATTCTTGGAACAGGAGCAAGCGGACTTACAGACCAACCTGGCAACAACACACGAGGAGGCCCGCTCGGCCATGGCACGATGGAAACGCGCAGAGCGGGGCATTGTGAACCTTCAGGATCAGCTGGAACGCATGGAATACGAGAGCAAGATGGAGCGCGAGCGGCACGCCGAGATGGTGGGCCGTATGGAAAAGCAGTGTGCCGTCGAGAAGGAACTGAACACGGCTGCTGGCAGACTGAAAGGAGCCGCCGCGGCCAGGTCTTTCGGCGCCGCAGATCGTGGCAGCAACGTTGTATCGCACTTCGTTCGGGACTTGCTCCAGGATAACTCAGCCCTACAGCAGGGCATTACCGAGTTGCGGGAAATGTTGATGAACTCAAATGATGAAATACAGTCGCTTCGAGATCAGCTGATATGCCATCAAGTGATGGAAAGCGAAGATTCCCTTGCGCACCACACCCTGAGAGCAGAATTGGAATCCCAGGAGGCATCGAGGTCTCATATTTCGAAGTTGTCTCAAGAACTGCATATACACCACCATTATCATGCGCCAGCTGTTAAACAAGAGAAGAAGCCCCGCAAGAAGCGACAAGGGCTTACACCTGGAATCTTTATCCCACCTACGCAACCATCTGGTACCGCGACGCCCCCTTCCGTGTGGCGGCCTACGCAGGCTACCCGCACGCAGAGGGACTCAAACCGGTCGAACCGCTGGTCTATGCAATCGGAACAGCCTTCTGAGTTTGCTCTTTCGTCCGCACCAAGCTCGCCTATCTCGAGCCATCGTAATTCGCTGTTTGACCCTATCATGATTGAGTCACTCCCGACATCACCCACGACCAGTGTGGATCCTATGTCACCCAAATGGCGTTCACACCACAAGAATCCCTCGAATGTATCTATGCGAAGCTTCCAAGCACCCACGAACTTCTCACTTGACACGACACAACCGTCGAAGACACATACAATTTACGAAGAAGGAGATGACGGGCAAGATATTCCTGGCCCCTCTCTCAACACAGAGACATCCGGTGCGGACGATGAGTGTGGATCGGTAAAACCTACCGATGAGCGCGGCGATGTCGATTCGTTCTCAGATGTCACTACTGACGATGGCCGCACCGCACATCGTTCGCTACACAGATCCTTGTCTCACGAATCGATTATGTCTCTTTCTGGAGGCCTTGACATCCACACCCTCCATTCGCGACCTAGCCAGATGACGTTGCGACCCCTCAGCAGTGCGACTTCGGTGACAGCAAGCAGTTGCGTCGTAGCACGTCCAATGCTATCTCGCGATACAGCCAGGAGGAGCAGTCTCGTCCTACGGGATAGTTACGCATTGTCATCGTCACCCAGTAGGAACAGTCTGCGTGCAGTCTCAGGACCACTACCTGCATCGCAAAGGCCAGGGCCTTCCAAGCTTGGTAAGTGGGCAGGATCATGGATGCCATGGGGTGGAGGTGCCTCGACAACAGCATCAACAACAACGGCTACCACAACAGCAACATCAACACCCACGAAACCCGAGCGGGAAAACAATGACCAGTTGCAAAAGCCTTCCGGCCGGTCGCCCGGTGTGAACCAGGCGGGTGCGATCCCCGGTTTCCAGGCATATTGGGCCGCTCACCAGAAACGCACGCCGAGCAAAGTCCAGCCGGAGGCCGTCGATCGTGACGCACTGCAAGAAGGGCTGACAGGATAATTTTGCTCCTCGTCTTTTGTGCCGCCATCGGATTCACAACCGACGTTCTCATACGCGAGCATTACTTTATTTCCAATTAATATTTCTGGCCAAAACAGTAATGGGGCACTGTACGAAGAGAAGCTACCATATGGGTGGAGATACCCAATTCTCCTTTTCCTTTCTCTATTTACATTTGAACGGTGTTCGGGGGTGGTTATGGTTGGGATTTGGGACGGCAGTTTTTTTTCTTTTCTCTTTCCATCATCATGGAGTTGGGAGACCCAAGACAGGTGAAAGAAGTTTGATACCCGCAACGGCCGAAAGTGCCGCAGTTTCTTGTTTATCATCTATATCGAATCGGGGGATTGCATCTGCATCTGGGCATCATCTGGGGAACTGAGGGGACGGCTAGTGGATGAAACGATTAGAATGTTTGACTGGCCAGTTTTGATTTGATCTTGGGGATGTCTTGGGAGATTTGTATATCATCGTCAAACCCGATTTCGGGGAAAGGAGCGGGTGGGCGGACGCTCTTGTACAGCAGCAACAGCTTTGAGTATGGCGGCACTCTTGCTCGCTCTTTTCCTATGTGATCTTTTCCAGAGAAGTACCTCGATTACTTGAACATCTGGAATATTGCACTTGTACGTTAGTGTGAGAAGAAAGTAATATACCAGTACAGCTCATCTTGACAACCTTATCCAAAGCTATGCGGAGATGGCCATTCCTCCCCCTTCTGCATCATAACAACAAGTTGAACTGACTACCTAATATCCTCGACCTGGAGTCCCACCCGCCGTTGACAGTATTTCTTTCCCAGAGACCCATAAAGAGTATTCACAGTATTCACAGCAAGTTTATATCCAAATGAGGCTTGTCACAGCTCGTGGAGCTCGGGAGGCTCATGTGAAGAGGCGGCAGACCTGCAATGATCCTGAAGCCTCGTGATCTCATCTAAGTAGGGAGAGTAAGTAAGAATACCTGGTCGGTTTTCACACACACAAACAAAATGGGAAATGGCGTAGTGACGAACCTGCGAACGCATCGCCCTGGCCACTACTACGTAGACACGCAAGGCACGAGGTCAAGCTATCGTAGTCATTAAGGCTGCATAGACACTGCAACTGTTTCGATAATGGACTTTCGGGGCCGTCACTGCCGGCGCGACTGCCGCTGACGCTACCGCTGACGTCGGAACACGTCGTGGTGAGCTGGACAAAGGCCGCGCATGCTTGCTGGCAGTTGTTGCCTGTGGAGCCGTCGTTGGCAGCGGCGAGCGTGGCTAAGGCGAAGAAATAGAACAGGAAGGCATTCATGGTTTCTGGAAATGATGAATAGTACCGCGTTCAAGCGGCACTTTTGAAAAATACAGTTTATGAGATATGAGTGGCTTTCAGGATTATGGCGGACTTGGTACATGTATGTAGCTTTGATGAGGGGAAAGCGGCAGGACGAAACGTGAGATGTCGTTGAATAAATGTCTGAGTGCTGACGACGATCTGACTCGTGACTAGTCTGAACATTTTGCTGTAGCGGTTAGCTAGTTACAGATTGCCACCTACTAATGTATGAATGTCGTCGTCAATTCACCATATCAAAATACTTGGCGAAGCTATCTCGGTGCAATCGTTCAGTGCGTTGTATTATTGCTTGATTGATGGCTAATAGTAGTTAGTAAATCTGATGTGCAGCCAGCCAGTTAGGGGTAGCGCGCTAACATCGTTAGTCGTCGGTCAGTGTGGACAGGCAACCTGCGCGATAGTCTTGGTACTCCAAAAGGAGGCCTCACGCCGGGTGGGCTCTATGTACTTTGGTACTGTGCAACCCGTTGCACTGTCGGATCAGGGGTACAGGGGATCTTGAGAGCATCTGTGCATCTGAGCATCTATGTATGCACTACGGACCAGCACTGTTGCACTGATGCAAAGGTCGTGATAATTCTGGGGCCAGACATTGCGATAAGCATTTCTCCAAGTCTCAGCCCTAAATAAGTGGGCGGAGCTGCGTCTGGGCATCTTTATGCCGCTATCCACCACTGGAACGCACCTCCATTACGCTCCACGTTGAAGACTACATACGAAGCTTATTGAGCCCCCGCCGACCTCTGCATCAGCAAGTGCCGTAGGGAAAGAGTACCCGGGGAGTTCCACATGACGCAGTAATATCATATTCCCCAGTCATCTTGTTTATCGTCTTGCTGATCTGGCGAGTGATAGAACGGAGTCCAGTCGCGGCAGGTGCGGTTCATTTGGGCCACATCGTCCACCAGCAAGCCAGATATCTCCGAGGCTCTCTCAACTGCATGGCTAGACCTTGGCTTGCGTGCCATGCGATATGGCAATGCAGCAGCCAGGATCTGTGTCGGATATACATGCGTTAGCCATTACTACTCACTTCGAAGAGGCAATGGTCAGAAGTCAAGTATTCTCGGTTACCGCACGCACAAGAATTTAGGGTTTAGGGTCCAAGGAACGAACGAAGGAGAAGTCTGCCTACCCAGGGTTATCCGTCTTGAACGCAATCACCGTATACCCGTTGCCGTATAACGTGGCGGTATCCCTCCGCGGCGGGTTCTTCGTGTTGAGCCCGATGACGCCCTGCACAAACGCCCCGCGCCCCTGCGCCAGCACGTAGAAGTCGTGCCCGTGCAGGTGCAGCGGGTGATAGGCATTGACGAGGCCCACGTCCTGAATGATCCAGTAGACCCACTGGTCGGCCGCGTCGAGGGACACCACATTGCTCTCGGGCGGGAAGTTTGCTGTTGCGTTGGAGGAGGAGCCCGAGCCCTTCTCGTTGTAGAGGCCCAGGAGCGTCGGCGCCGACCAGTTAGCCACCAGCGACTTGCTATGCAGCGTCCACTTGGAAGCCCAGGTCCAACTCGTAGTACCAGCCGACCCCGATGTTGTCGCGCACGCCCGCATCGCTGACCTCGTGCGTGACCCAGGGGACGAGGCTGGCGGCCGGCTCGTCGCCGCATCTGTTCGTGATGGCCCAGTTGACGGTGGTGGGATCTCCTTTGGCGGACGACTCTTCGGTATCTGTCCCGCCGCCCGCATCATAGCGCACGATGCCGAGGATGTTGTCCTTGTTGTCGTTGTCGTTGTCGTTGCAGGCCGTCTGGTAGATGGCGCGCAGCCAGTAGTTGTCGATGGGCTGGTCGGCTTCCACGACCACGTCGTAGCGCTGCCCGCTCGCGAGGATGACGCCGTCGGTCTTGTACGGCCGCAGGGGCACGAGGTCGGCCGCGATCACCGTGAGCTGGTGCCCGTTGATAGCGAACTTCATGTAGCCGTCGCTCTGGGCACCGATGATGCGAAACCGGTACTTGAGCCCCTTTTCGAACCGCACCTCGAAGCGCCCCGCCGTCTGGTTCCCACCAACACAGGCGAGATCATGGGACCCCCTGCAGTCGTACGGATTCTTCCCGCTGATCAGCCCGTTCACGGCTACTGGTTGGATTAGGGCTACACGGTTCTGGTACGTCTTCCAAGTCTCCCACGCTGTGATGTGCGGCCAGTCCATGATCACTACCGGTACCACGTCAACATCATAGTCGGCAGTCGCAGGGCCGTGGATCACGATAGGCCCGAACAGGCCTTCGGCTAGTTGCAGACTGAAATGCGAGTGGACGTACTATGTCAAGATGAATTTATACGACGCCAGGAGAGTTCCGTACAGGAAAGTAGGTTAAGTCCCCGTTGTTCTTCAGATTGTTGGTGATATGGACAACGATATTGTCCCCCCCCAATCTGCCTCGATAGTCGGGCCAGGAATCGAGCCGTTGAAGACCATTACTAGACGCTGGTAGCCATCTGGGGCCATGATCGTCTCTTCGGCAGTAAGCCAATACTGTGGCAGGAGTGGCTTTGGTTAATACATTGCTGCAACTTCTCGGTATTCTACAGTAATTTCAGTTTAAGTCCTGGTTTCCCACTTACCTCCCGGGTGTTTCCCGTACTCGGGGTTATCTCGAGCCAGTCTGTGTCGATGCTGTACTCGCCCCAGCAAAGTCGCGATGTCGCGGTGTTCTCACATGGCCCACTTGATACCGTTGCAGCACCCATACCTCGACAGACGAGGAGATACAGGCCAAGGAGGGTATTGGTGAAGGAAGCCGTAGTGAGTACAGTCGAGGGAGAATCCGTCGGGGCACCGTGAACATAGGCGCTTTCTCATCAGCTGCAATGAGATCAGTGGAATTTTATTGATTAAAAGGATACAGCAGTCCACCGTGTTCCTCATGTGCTGGAAAGTAGCCCCATATAAGGGGTGCCTCAAAAAGCAATAAAGGGGAGGGGTCTCAACGGCCACCCCTCGGCCATCGACAACAAAACCTGATATCTCGACTCATCCTCGGACCACTCCCATGCGGAGATATTTGAGTACCCTCAATTATCTTAGATAGGTAAAGCTTGGAAAAGGGGTAATGATTGCTTTTGTGTCCACATATCAAAGTGGGGGAGCGTAGATGTACGCAGTTGGGAAGCGAGCGAGTCCCTTGCCCTGTCTTACCGACCCTTGTGGTATTGCTTGCAGCATCCATGCAATGAATGTTTCCCCAACTTTGCAAGCAAAAGTCGCATTGGGTGTCACGACAGTGTCTGGTCTTTCGACCGAGGCAATGGTTTGGTTGGAGGGGTGGTCTTCTGTTGCGGGGGATCCCTGTGAAGTGATCGCATGCGTTACCAAGTTGGGTCCAAAGGTTACTTACACGGAGCAGGTTTTAGAAGAGTCACCAATCACAGCTGCGAAACCTCTTCACAGCCAATTGGGAGTCTATCAGAGGTATGCTATGAGGTTGCAGTAGTTTTCGACTGGCTGGTGACTGGTGACTGGTCATTTGAAACATATGGACCTAGACAGTGTTTGCCGTGTGAGCCTCTCGAAAGTAACGCCGTCAACCGAGCCTGTACTCCTTCATTCCGACGATGGGTAAGTAACCATGCCGAATTGCCCAGAACATGCGTTTGAGCAAATTTCACGGAGTCATAATCACCGAGCAAATTGGCAGTGTCATATATCGATAGAGGACGTTATCGCAAATTTATTGACTCTATTGCGAGCATATGGCGAAAAACGCACAAATCATGTGCGTCCTTCACTGTCTTCTCCGACGACATGTTCTCCCCATCGCTCGAAGCATCGATTCTGCGAGGAGCGCACATGCTGCCACTTTTGAAGAACTGAAAGTTGATCTGGCTTGCTATCGAAATAATGTTGAGTGTCCTTCTCATATTGTGGATCGATGAGCACAATAATGACTGTATTTACCAGAGTCTGGCTTCTGAGTCCATAGACTTCGGGAGCCCACTGCGCAGACAGATTCTGCCTGGTTACTCTCTCAAATGCGTTCCACTTAACCACTCACCACTCGCCAGAGGGGGCCAGGCCCAACGGCGACGGTGACAGTACGAGCAAGATAGAATGAATAAAGTTCGGCTTCGACGAGGGCACGTGTTCTCGGCTCAGACTGTTGGCAATACATAAATCTCCCTTGCTCCCCTCTTTTCAATTTTTCTTTCTTTTCTTTTCTTCTTTGGGGGAGAAATTGGCTATGCTGAGGTGTTAAGGACTGTTGGCACCGGGTCTCTGCGATGCGATGCTACTCCGGAAGGGTAATATTGCATCGTAAATACTCGAGGCCGACAAGCCTTCTCGCCTTTGTGTGGCCAATTTCTCCCTCGACCTATCTCTTTTATTTCAAGGAGATGCCTGGTCCGTCGGCGGCTGTACTCGACTCGACCCTCCCCCGCCCGGAGGGCGAGGATGAGCAGCGCCGACGGCCAGTAGGGCCAGACACATCAGTTGATCCAGACGAGCTGGCCTCGATCGGATCCTGGACGGCTATGATGACGACTTGGTGCGGCGTTACGGGGAGACCCCCAAATGCTACGCAACCAGCGCGCAAGGTCCTATGGTGCTGGACTGTCGTCGTCCTTCCGCTGCCGCTGACAGCCTCGACGGCATGGCAGCGGAAGCGAGTGGCAACGTCCGAACAGCCAAAAACGGCACCGATTGGGAGCGGCTTTCTTGCGTGACGCTGCAAAGCGATCGTCGTGCTATCTCAGCGTCATCCGTTCGTAGGAGTCATACTGGCAGTATGCTTGCGGACATTGTCCCGGCTTTCTGCACAGTCGACGTCGGCCTCGTCAACAGCGGAAGCATCCGTTATGACAAGGTGATCCAAGCCACCGTGGGCACCCGCGTGGGATTGCTGCCTTAGGCACTGTGCGGGATCTCATCGAAATCCCACCATTCGACAATGTCGAAGTCGTGAGACGAGTCACGGGCGATGCCCTGCACCGTGCTCTGGACAACTTGTTGTCCGATGTGCATACTGGCGGCAGGTTCCTCCAGTATTCGCTGCCCCAGTGGTGGCGGACTGGTCGCGAATGGAAGGGAGCCGCATCCTGGTGGTTTGGCCGTGGCCTGAGGGCTCTCATGCCCGAAGACGTATACGCCAGAGGGACCAGCGCGAGCTGACCGTGGCCATGGCCGCCTTCATTGCCAACGGATTCCATGGTTATGTATGCTTCCAATGTCAAGATGCCCTGGTCAACGAGGGAGCCCGGTCCATGGCCGTCAACACTCGTTTCCGAGACCGGGCCCTCCCGGATGACGGTACAACACACCTTCGACACATCACGGCCGAGATCAAAGGCCACATTGTGCGAAGCGTAATGCTAGACCCTGGGTCATTGACGGAGCTGACCAGCCCAGAGTGTGTTCCACTACACGGATTGAATCTTTGCACCCATTTCCGCCATCATCTTGAACTTTTCATTGCTTATTAGAAGCTCACCCGATGCGCCCTTCACTATGTCCCCGTTGAGCACGATGCGAACGTTGTTGTCGCCCTCCGCCGCCTGGCCCAGACTTCCCCATCACCACTTACGTTGTCCTTTCGCTAGTGGCTGGTGAAATTCTAACGGTCATCCACGCATGTGTGGTCGCAGCCGGTCGACCGCATGAACTACTATTAGGTCCAACTTGGCACAAACGCAATCGAGCGACAGTCGACTACGAGCACAACGCAACCACCATCACCGGAATGGAAGGATAGGCTTTACTGACACGCAGCTGCAAAACGGTGTCGACATTTGAATGAACATGATCACATGGTGCTGATAAAGTTTACTGTAGGTACATTATCAGACTCAATGTTATGGAAGGTATCTCCGATACCGTCACACCATTTCTTTTCTCAATACGTCCATTTCATCTTCTCGCGGAAACTAATTTACCTACCTACTTACCTAACCCAACTTCATCATCACCACATCCCACTGAACCACCACCACGTTCCATCGAATAATCACCAAATACCATTGAATAATCACCGGAATAACCATGGAAGGCACTATTAAGCCAGACATGATACATTTGGACAAGTTTCGCGAGCAATTTCTCGCCGAGATCAACAGCACCATTACCAACAACAATAACGTCAAGTTCGACAAGCTAACAGTCTGAGCTGCCATCCTGAACAACGGCCGCATTCTCCTCCTGAGACGCCGACCCGACAAGAAGCACTTCCCCAACGTCTACGAGATGCCCGGCGGCAAGGTCGACGAGACCGATGCCACCATCGGACACGCCATTGCCCGCGAGGTCCTCGAGGAGTCGAACCTCCAGGTCCGCGCCGTCCTGAAGCCGCTCTCGGTCTTCACCTACACCACCGCCTCGGCGGCCGGAACCCGCAATGTCGTGCAGCTGAGCTACGTCGTCCAGGTCGAGGACGCGGAATTCCGGGTGAACCCCGAGGAGCATACGGAAGGGGTTTGGGCAGACAGAGAGATGGTGGAGGAGCTTGAGATCACCAAGGACATGAAGGACCTGATCGTGGAGGCATTGGAAATGAAGTTGTAATGAGATGGAGGAAATTGGCAAGGGAGTGGGAGCAATGGCTGGAGAAGAATGGGATGACTAGTATGGGATAACTGGTAACAACAAGTGTTCCAGTGGTCTCTTAAGGCCTGACACATCGGCGATTCAATAAACGCCCGGGAAGACTGGTTTCTAGCAAGTAATGACCCAAAGACATTGTGCCTACTCCATATCCACAGCTTTCGTGACGCGAACCTTGAGACCCGAGTCAACGAAGAGGGCATAACTCTCGGAGCGCATTGGATATTGCGGGTCCATGAGCTGGAAGTCGAACTCTCGCAGTAACTGTAGCAAATGGCCAAATCAGCATCACATTTTATCATCCACAACAGTATCTCGCAACTGCCCTTCAGAGGCATGACTTTTTTTCCCTTTTCTTTTTCTTTTCTTTCTCGTCAGCGTTACGTAATAAAGAAACTCACCTGGAAGTAAATCTTGTTGAACTCCATAAAGGCGAGCGGCTTCCCCGCGCACATGTAGCGGCCGTGCCCAAAGGCGAGCTCGACGTTGCGGCGCATCTCGACGAGCGCGGCGGGCGAGGGCAGGTCGAGGAACCGCTCGGGCCGGAAGACGTCGGCGTCGGCGCCGAAGAGCCGCGGGGACCGCAGGATGGCGCCGAAGTTGATGGCGATGGACGTGCCTCCGGGCACGAACCGGCCGTCGACGGTGTCGCCGCCCGCGGGCACCTCCTTGGCCTGCTGGCCCGTCGTCACGGGCCGCATGCGCAGGCCCTCGTAGAGGACGGCCTGGAGGTACGGCAGTTGCTTGGCCTCGGCGACGCTGATGACGGGGCTCGAGGCCCGGCCCTCTCGGATGGCGGCGCGGATCTCGGCTTTGAGCTTCTGGTAGACGCGCGGGCACGACATGATGTAGAACATGGTGACGCGGAGGGCCGAGGCCGAGGTGTCGGACCCGGCGATGAACATGAAAAGCGCCTCGCTTTCGCATTCCGCCTGCGTCAGGCCATGTCGGATGAAGGACCCCTGATGAGGTTGTCAGTAAGTGAGCATTTAATTTTAGGTATTATCGTTTCCCCGTGATGATGTTTAACTTACGAGCATGTCGGACTTGCCTTCCTGAACCTGGCCATAACGCGATCGGACGGCGTCATTGGTGACTCTGTATCAACACATCAGCCCTGAAGAGTGTTTCCAGCTTGGACAATGGCGAACATACTTCATCAGCGGCCCCATGCCAGACTTATCCGTCTCGCGGGGGGCGAAGAGCCTTAGGCCGATGGGAGAGTAGAGGATGCGGCGGATCATGGGGACATCAGTCGTGAGGCCCATCTTGGGCACGTGTTCGCCCATGAGCTCGTGAAACCGGTACGGATCCGAGTTCTGGGCGCAGCAGCCGAACTCGCTGCCGAGCGCCACCTTGGAGATGACGTCGAGGGTGAAGAAGGACAAGACGTTGATCAGGGGCATGGTGCGGAAGACCCCTTCCTCGGGCGCCGACAGGTACGTGCGGCGGATGAGGGCGTGCAGGTTCAGGACCTGCTCGTCGACGCACTGCTCCAGGTTCGGCGTGTCGCGGCCGCTGTAGGCGGGCGCCAGCCGGGCCTTCATCTTGTCGTGCTGGACGGGATCCCGGATCATGAACATGTTGCCGTGGTAGGGGTTCAGGCGGTGCCCGTCGACCCACTCGGACTTGCCGTACGCCTGCTTGGTGCTCGACATGCGCTTCACCAGCTCCGGGTCCGACGTCGTGAGCGCGTTGGGGCCGATGCGGGCTAGGCTGCCGTACTTGTCGCTCAGGTCTAGGTACACGGCGTGGGCCTTACCACTGTACGCGACCCAGCCGACCCAGGCGGAGGTCAGGCCCGCGTACCAGGGACCCGGGATGTGCTTCAAGCGGTACCAGGAAGAAAAGGTCGCCACCGAAAGCCAGAGGGCTAATAGACCGGTCACGGCATACGCGATGCTAACGGCATCGTAGCTAACCGTCCGGACGGGAATGAGTGTGACGGCCATTGTCTTCATCTACTTCTTATTACTTAAGTCGGACTGGGAAACAAACGGTGGCTATGACTTACCCCTCAGGGCCTTTCTCTTCCTTTATAAAGCTCTGTGGTGAGCCAAACCCCCTCCACCGCCTTCAGTAAGGAGGACGCTGTCTGATAACCAACCGGGTTTATTATCCTGCCACATTACATAACGGGCGTCTCCCGTGGCACTTTAATGGCTCCCTCTAACGATGCAAGGTGATGTGGGAACGCCCGCGGCATGAAGAGGAGTATCCTATATCGCACCTATGGGTTCAACGCTCCCGCCGTCTCCAACATCCTACAGGATCTTACAGGCGGCAGATCAAAAGTGGCGTGAGTAATCCACGAATGAGAGAAGGGCGTCAGGTCTCGGCAATATCGCTCTTTGCTTTTCCAACCCTTTTCAAGCATCGGGGTCCCACTAAAGAAGCACCACATGTTTGCTGCAGTACAGATGCAGTGCCTAACCCGGTTACGGCTCGCAAACGGCAGGAGTCTGCGGCGCGGCATTAACTAGGTATTAGGTTGCCCAAAGACCATTTTTACCTGTGTAAGGGAAATGATGGAGCCCGGAGAGACTCCGTCGGAGGAACTATGATTTGACCCTCTTACGTAGGTACTCTTACGTATAGAACCACGCTGAAGTACGTCAACAGGCGGCGAGACCACGTGGAAATAAGGGACGATTGATGAGCTTGTTCCCGTACTGCTCGTCCAGTCTCTCCTACCTAACACGGGGGCGGCCTTGGAGACCATTTTAGAAGGACTATAGGTATAAGGGATGATTACTGAGCCCGTGCGACACCCTTGCTGTCAGACCGAATGGAAACCAACGGTCCAAAGTAAGGGAAACTAGTAGGCAGGGTGCGTGATTGGCTCGAGCGGAGCGTCGGGTTGCCTGTTTGGTCGTTGTCACTACTCAGACACATTTTGGATGATGGCTGTTGTGTTCGGTAGTCAAATAGTCGTACGTCTTGATCGAAATGGCTCCGGTCTAACCAGGGAAGTGCTAGTTTGCTTAGAATACATGCACGCTGCTGACCCACCGAGTAGGCAGAGGCCGATGAGAGGCGATATTCATGATGTGAACAAGGTTAGACAATTGGGTATGAGGTATTCATACCTTCGCAGAACCAGCGTACTGCAATGCACATAACAGGGTTCTGACCGGGCCTTAGAACGAACACTTTTGACATTGACATGTTCGGTTTCACGACTCGTTGAACCCATCCCGTCTCACCTGCTCCCGCAAACTGTCCAACCTGTCCTGTGAGATCCTGTACACATCCGGCAATCCAATCGCCTCCCACGCCTCGCCCGCCATCAACTTGACGAGCCCCGGCGCCGCCGTAAAGATCCTCGCCATGCCGTGCCCGCAGTGCCCCGCGCACGCCCACTGTCCGGCCCGCCCGGGCATCTCCCCCACAAACGGCACCCCGTCGGCCGCGACGCCAATGATGCCGCTCCACGAGTAATCGTACCCAGCCCCAGGTCCCAGCCCATCCCGGTCGGCAGACTCGCGCCACCCGTCAAACTGCGCCTCGGCGAACTTCCGCACCTCATCCGTGACCAGCCGCGCCGCCGCCGTGCCACCGTCCCCACCATCGCCGTTACTACCGCTCACCGAAGAGAGCCCATCATCGACGCACCGCCGGTCCGCCGCCGGCTGCGCGGCGACCCACTCGTCCAGCTTGCGCTGGCCTGGGTTCGACCCGCCGAACATGACGACGCCGTCGGCGCCGGAGCGGGGGTTGATGCTGAAGAGCGAGCCGTCGAGCAGCAGGACGCCGTACGAGTGGCGCAGGGCGCGCGATCCCGAGAAGGCCAGGGGCGGGAGCACCTTGTTGCACATGTGCGGCTTGGGGCGGATCAGGCCGCGGAGGGACGGGTCGTAGGCCGGCAGGTAGGCGTTGGAGGCGTGGACGACGTTGGTGCAGGCGATGGGGCCGCGGTCGGTGTGGACTGTCCAGCGGTACTTCTTCTTTTCAGCATTACGCTTCCCTTCAATGTCGTCGTCGTCGTCAGCATCGGCATAAGGAGTCACGCTCCGCGCCGGTGTAAAGGTCTGCAAGTTCACGCCCGCCGCCAAGTTGGCGCGCATGATGTGGGCGGCGAGCTTGCGCGGCTGCAGCGTCGAGGCCGGCCAGGCGTAGCACGCTTTTGCGTCCTGGAGGCGGGTGATTCGGGCGGCTTCTTCGGGGTCGCTCGTCACTTTGATGTGGTCGACTCGGCCGCCCGCGGCCCGGTAGCGCTCGAACACCTCCTGGGCCAGAGAGGCCGTCTCGGCGTCCATGGGCACGTCGAGCGTGTCGCCGACCCGGAGGTCGCAGTCGACGTTGTGCTCGCGGACGTAGGCGACTAGTGCTTCCCATGTTTCTTGTTCGTTTTGCAAAATCTGCGGCAGGTCAGTAAACAGAACCCGGCACTATTTCGGGGCAGAAGGAGGGAAAGGGGAGATGGGGGTTTGAACGATGAGTCCATAGAGCGTATATGAAACGAAAAAAGCCGTACTTTCATAGCCTGCTCGGCGCCAAACTGCTTCTCGTATTTCCCGAACCCCCTCCACTGGTCCGGCTTGCAGTGCCCAGCATTCCGCCCCGTGGCGCCGGAACAGAAGTCGCGCGCCTCGAGCACGACCACGCTCTTCTCGGGCCAGGTCTCTTTATGGCTTTTGGCCACGAGCGACCCCGTAATCTAGGTAGTCAAAATTAGAACTAGGCCACGCAAGTAAAAAGGCCCCGAGGTGTGACATTCACGTCTTTCCTCTCCTCGTCGAGGCAGGTAGAGTAAAGAACTTACACCACTCCCAATGATTACCGTGTCCGCCGTTGGCGGGAGCCGCTCCGCCGTCCGATGATCGAGCAGCTCATCACAACGCACCTGCTGCAGCCAGTAGGACAGCGACTGCCCCTTGGGCCTCGGAAACCCCCAGTGTCCATTTCCGTCAGTCCCTCTCCCATCGCTAATGGACTCGTCTACATTGAGGGCGGCCGAGGTATCGGGCTTAGTTACCCCAGTAATTACCTCGGCAGGCCCCGACGTCGTTGCAAGCGGTTTGAGGACCATAATGTTCAGACGTGTTAGAGAAAATGTCAGTAGAATAAGGTGTTCTGGTAATCGATGCTCTTCTAACGCTTCACAAGTGTCGAGAGAGGGATTGTCGACGAATGGATGTGTTATTGGCAATTCATACCTGCATGCACATAAGTGGTATTTATCACATATCTGAGCGTTATCAATCGGCATCTGCGACCGACGGCCACCCACCATGCAAGCCGATATGCGGAGTGGTGGAGATGCGGAGACGAAATCTGCCAACTCGTTGACTGCTTGCCTGATAGTAAGTGTCACAAGGAGTCGCTTGAAGACATAATAATACCATTACCGTAAGCTAACGCGTGGATAAATCATCTTTCAATATGGAACTTGGCTTTTTACTGGGACCAACGACTTTTATTCCTCTTTTTGGCCTCAGAGATAGGACCGCCTGGACGATTTCGAATTGCTGTAGATGCTATATGACTTGTCGAAATGTGTACATATTGATTATTACCATCTGAGACTTGTTGGGTGCCCATCACAGAAAATTATGCCAATCAATGAAACTAGAGGGTCATAATAGATGGTACTTCAATAAGAACCCGTAAATCGAATATTGTGTTTGGTTCAAGTAATTCAATTAGCTTCGTAAAGTGTGTACGCTCAAGTAATATCACAGATTATTAGTTGTGAACTGGGTTTGCCCCTTTTACTCGGGGGATCCCAAGCTCAGGATATCCAGACCACCCTTGATATCGCTCTTGGATGGCATCTTGTTGAGTCTCATCAGCTCAGCTGCCTGCGCCATAACAGGGTCCCGCCCCATGCTGGCCAGAGCGACAACTGTCTCGCCCTTGCAGTAGTAAGCGACAAAGTTTGCCTCGGCAGGGTTGCCATTCAGAACAAGGTCGTCGTATCCGTTGGCGGTATTTCCGCAGTAGCGCAGTTGGGCCCCCAGAGCGGACCAGAAGATGGGCGTGAAGAATTCAGGCTTGATCGAAGGGTTGACAATCTGGCCCGCCACAATGCGACCGGACTGCTGGGCGACGTTCCAGTGCTCAATGCGGACGTACTTGCCCTCTCCACCAGGACCCTTGTAGGGGAACGATGCGATGTCTCCAATTGCGAAGACATCCTTCAAGCCAACAACCGAGTATTGCTCATCAGTCTTCAGCGAGCCGTCCTCCTCGAGCCCGACAACCTTGTTCTCTCTCAAATATTCAGTGGCGGGTGAAACACCAATGCCAAGAACAACGAGATCTGCCTCAAGTTTGGTTCCGTCCTTCAAGACGACAGCGCCAACCTTGGAGGGGTCTGAGGATGAAGGCTCGGCCTTGTCAACGCTGGCGCCCAGGTGGAACTTGACGCCCTTGCCCTCGAGGCTCTTCTGGAGGCCGGCGCCGACTTCCTTTCCAAGGACACGCTCCAGGGGGGGTGTTTTCCATTCCAATGACGGTAACAGTGTTGTCCGCGGCTACGCAGTTGGCAAGTTCCATGCCGATGAAGCTGCTGCCCACAATGACGATCTTCTTGCCCTTATCGCCAATAGCCGTATTGATTTCCTTGGCATGCTCAATGTTTCGAAGCATGAAAATATTACCCAGTACCTTGAAACCTTGGAGAGGGAGGTTCCTCGGGGTGCCACCGGTGGCCAGGACCAACTTGTCGTAGCTGAATTTGCCGCCAGCCTTTGTAGTAACCTCCTTGGACCCAAAGTTAACATCGGAGACCTCTTGCTGAACAACGTTGATGGAGCCCGTCTTGAACCACTCGTCGTCTCTCCACTGGAGCTTGGAGACATCGGTCATCAAGGCCTTGGAAAGCTTGGTTCGATCAATGGGCAGCACGCCTTCGTTCGTGATCATGGTGATTTTTCCGCTGTAACCCTTTTCACGAAGCCCCTGCACCAAGCCGAGACCTCCGCTACCTCCACCCACCACGACAATCTTCTCAGACTTGGCGGCAGCGGTGCTCTTCAGGGTGGGCTGGCGTCGGCCTGACTTGATGGTGGCTTCTTCGCCTTGTACGTAGACGGCTCCGTCCTTCTCGATGACCTTGAACACAGGAAGGGAATCCAGGGCGGGTGCGTCCTCAACATCGCCGGTCTTGCCATTGAAGCAGGCTATAGGTAGAGATCAGACGTTAGGGGACGGCTACCGGCGTGAAACTGCTCAATTGATCATATTGTATACGGAAGAAAACGTACCGCCATGCCAAGGGCAAGTGATGCGACCAGACTTGGTCATAACACCCTTTACCAAGGGTGCGCCGTAATGCGTGCACTTGGGGCCGAGAGCCTGGATCTTGCCGCCGACATTGGCGATAAGCACCTTTCCTCCCTCAATGCCTTCTACTTCCACCTCCTGCTTCTCTCCGGGCTGGAGAGACAGCGAGGAGATGTCCTTGAGTTTGAATTCGGACATGGCTCGAAACTGGAATAAGACGATGGGATTACGTTTCTGGGTGATAAAGAAGTTGTTGGGCTTTACAGTGGCTCGCGCAATTACTGACCGCAAGAGTAGAGATCTTGCAGAATTCATGAAGGTGGAGGGGGAGGAGTGAACCGGCGAGTAGATGGGAGAGTCAACAAGGTATTGGTGGGAAAGACAGCTTCTCCGCTCTTCAGATCAATCAATCATGCGATTACAGCGATGGCCAACCTAAAGACATAGAAGTACGGTACGTCGGGAATAGCCGTTTGTTTCCTTTTGGCAGCGCGCGGTGAGTTGATACCTGGTAAAGACGCTGTAGAGTTCGCTGTCTAGCGAAGTGCATGTCTGTGCCTGTGCCTGTAGCTGTAGCTTGTCCAGTAAAAACGGCTGTTTTTGCATGTCGTAATTGAACCTGCCACCAACATCTACGCGTAATCTGAAGCTTCTTAGTGGTCAGGCTTCAGAGATAGCTCCCGTAAGTGATGGGCTAGTGACATCACCAAACTGCCCCGCCGGCAGTTACGCTGACCATAGCTTCTTTGAAATGGAGACCTGATGGTGAAGCGGGCCCTTGGTTTGTCCAGCCAGCACAATACATGTACGCATGTGTCGCAAAACAGTGTAGACTGGGTCGCGATATTTGTGCTGGATGTTCATTCAGGTTCTCGTAATCTGTAGATGAATTTTAACTGCCTCTTTTAGGGATATCCTATTTTATCTCCAACATGAATGGCATTGCAACATACCCTATGGAGGGATTCTTATTACCCCGCACTAACTCAGCAAGCAATTATTAACCAACGTCCGAGACTTCCTGTCTTTCTTGATTGGAGGGCAGTTGGAGTAACCTTAAGTGCATGCAATTGGTATCCCTGTTGATATGTTTGTTTCGACCTGCAATCACCATTAGAAGATGTAAGCAGTCAAATGAATCCAAGGGTATTTCGGTGCTCGAGTATGGCGATAAATTGAGCCTACGGCCACCGCCGTCGACCCCTTCATCGCATCCAAAAGTCAAAAGTCAAATTGCATAGTAGAGTGAGCAAGCCCCGATGATGCCCGACCACTTGACGTTATGCCTGCATTGGATTGGAGACAGAATCAGGTAACTAGAGGCAGACTAATCAGAAATGTGTTGCATGCTGGCAAGTCTTTTTCTCTCGTATACGAGAGATATAT